>JAPTHN010000001.1:31539464-32893705 GCA_026936325.1 Platynereis dumerilii | reverse complement strand
TGGCAGGCTGAGATAATGCAGTGCGGCCATAGTGCCTCTGTTGCAGAAGAATCATTCCAAAGCTTGCTTAGAATTTATAATTGATCATGTGGAACTATTTTGCTGATGATTGGGGGCAATTCTAAACAAGATGTGGCGAGATTCTTCTGCAACAGAGGCACTAATGACAGCAGTGCATCACGTCAGCCAAATGCGATATATTGTATTGGTCATTATCTCATGCTGGTAATGTTGCAAACTGCTTTCAGAGCTTTTGCTCACTCAACGTTGGTTAGTCTAGGACTTTCTAAAATAATTTTTGCACTGACCTGCATCTGTGTAGGTTAGATTGTCTCGGCACAGCAGACCAGCATGTTCAAGTGGTGATTTCTTACTTTGTTTACTTACGTACAATGGCATCAATTACTGACATTTTCAGCCCTAGATCATTATATAAAGTCTGTGTACCAACACCAGACTAGTGTCAACCAAAAATCATGTTTCTATTGTCCCGGGATACTTTTTTTTCTACCACGCATCTGCAAAATGAAGAAATTACCAAAAAATTATAAGAAGGTGTCATTGAGGGCATTTAAAACTAAAAAAAAATTGGGAGAAATAATTGAAATAGGTTTGTATTGCAATAATATTTAGTTATAGTAGTTTTCGAAGTGTTTGTTTTGTAAAAGTTTGGTGATAAACCCTTTGCAAAGGAAGGGGTCAAATACTTATTTCCAAAGACTAGTGGGATTCTTATTCAAATATATTACATAATGCTTCTTTCACTTAATTTTTGTACATTACCTGTCTTCTAACCAGATCTACCTGAGAAATTTCAGATTTTTGGAGCAAGTGCAAGTGCCCAAACTAGAAAATATGGTAGGGGGTCAAATACTTATTTTCCTCACTGTATGTCTCCTTTGCTCAAGGAGATACCATGATGGCCACATACCACTGTTATACCAGGAGCACTTGGTCATTCTGAATTGCACCAAATAGTACTCTGTTGGTTTCTATGAGACTGATATTATAATAAGGATTGGCTGGTTGGTCAGATTTAAGTCCTATTTTTGCCCGATAAGCCTGATACGAGTATGACAAGAAGTGACCGCAATTAGAAACGAGGTGCGCATTCTGCTCAACCTTAAAAAGTCTGCGCAACCTTGAAGGAAACATCTATAGGTGTAACAAGGTTGCCTTGGTCAGGAATCGAACTATTCTCAGGTAATATTGATTAATTCTCTGCAACAATAGCACTAAAATGTAGGAACCTTAGATCCCAGAGATAATAGATAGATAATAGGTAGGCATATATTACACTGTATGTCTCTTTGTAAGCCATGCTTTAAGTATGTCTCTTTGGTCTCCCAATCATTTCTCAGATATAAGTCCTTGTCATATTTGTTTTAAGTTAAAGGCACCACTATGTCTTCCCAAGGTCTCTACCATTGTTTGTCCTGCTCTTAGAATATCTCCAGAATCTACTAGATCTTAACCATTATTCTTAAAAGTAACACTTCATCATGTCTCGAGCACATCTCCATAAAATTAAGATCCCAGCTATATTTCAGGGTCTCTTCCATGTCTCCTTTTAGAAGGTCTTTAGCATGTCTCCATAATTGGGTCCCTCTGCCTTGGCCTCCAGGTCACAACCATTTTCAATATTGCACAGGACATGGAAACAACATGAACCAACGTGAAGCAACCTGAAGCAACTAAAGCCAGGGAGCCAAAACTGAGTCAAGTGGTTTCAGGACCAAGACAGGGCACCCAGGCTATTACCTTTACAAGGCATTTGTCACAATTAGCTGGGTGACTAGCCTCTGGCCAATGTGGCCATGCATGGCAATGCAACACAAACAAGGTGTGAATATGGGTGTGAAGGTCCAAGGGGTACTCCTGCAAAATGCAGACATGCCATGTCCTTTATTCCTTATTCCATCAGATCCTGTAATTGTCAATGCCAATTTGTTCATGCATGTGAAAACCTCCCCTTTTTGTAGCAATTATGTATTCAACGAATGCGCTTTTTGTGTTCTGTTGCAATGCGTAAAAATGCAGTGTTGAATTGCTAACGCAAATTGCCTTTCTCGCATGGCATAGGCATGCTCTATGTGTAAACTGAGGTAAGTTGCAGTTGCAAACATTTAATATTTTACAACTTTCGGCCATCACGAGATATTGTGAGGAAAACTTAAGCTTCATAAGCGTAAAATTTACAGGATGGGTCTACTGCTAAGATAGACTTCTTCATCACCATCAGGTTAATATGATGTGGCAACCTTTGGCTTTTTAGTATGCAGAGAATATTCCTTATGAGAAGGCTTATCTATTTCCTAACTGAGGCCAATGTGGAGCCTTGATACCTCCTT
Organism: Platynereis dumerilii; assembly: GCA_026936325.1. Classification (NCBI taxonomy): domain Eukaryota; kingdom Metazoa; phylum Annelida; class Polychaeta; order Phyllodocida; family Nereididae; genus Platynereis; species Platynereis dumerilii. Next base: position 32,891,354 of record JAPTHN010000001.1, on the reverse strand, counting down.
GATAAAACAGGTAGTTAAGGCAAGAGAAATTATGTCGTCAAGATGACTTTACAGTCTTCCTGGTAGTCTCGCAACTTACTTGCTCCTATGGGAGACATTTCGCTCCTTGCCATATGCCATCAAAGTTACTTTTGGTGTTTCCTGAGATGGTGGAATCAAGGAAGTTTCAAGCTTTCTTGGTATGATGTGAGCAGCTTGCTTTCGGTCTATATAAACTTACTGCAGACGGTCTGATATTGCTGTTATAACTACATTGAGTACATGCTACTGAATTGTAGACAAGGAAATTATTCGAAGTATAGGCATTCCCTGTATAGAATATATTATAACAATTTGTTGATCAATTGCTCCAAAACTTACTGGGAAAAAACTAATTGAAAAGTACTCAGTAACAGTTGACGCACTTTGACATGGGGATGCACATGGACCTATGAGCCACAGGAAGATATATCAATTGTATCAGCTAGGTCTACCATGAATGTCGCCTAGAAAATCCAGATCTATACATGAGAAATTGTTGTAAATGTAAGCCTGAATTATGAGAGAGCTTGGCAGATTCTTAGGATCAAGTCCGGACAAATACATCTTTAAGGTACTCTTGGTGTACTGAATTTTCTCCTAAGTCGGTGTTCAAGAAGTTGGCCATAAATTGAAGTCTTGTAATTGAACTTGTCTGCACCAGTCTGCACTTAGCAGTGAAGTGGCTGTGTCAGACTTTAATTCCTCAGGTCCTTGCTCTCCTCTGGTCTTGGTGCTATATATCAGCAGTGTGATATCAGTCAGAGCCCCTGGCCCCCTGCTGCTTCTTCTCATTAGGTGTTTCCGGAGGTTTCAGAAGACAACAGCAGCATCTGCCGCAGAGTTGCAGCAGTTCCGCTATTTATTGGGAAACTGAAGACCGTTTTAACATGAAAATATGGCTTTGTGAGTCATGAATGCTGCTGATGATGTGTCATGATCAAACATTGATTCAAATTTCATTTTAGTTTCTAAGAGACTAACACTGCTTCATTGTGACTGAGATAAGAAAGGATTTGTTTCCGATACTCACTTATAACGCTTCAAAAAGCTTCCTCTCGAACATTACAAATCGAACCACTTTTCTCATGATGCATCGTTACCTATCGTAATAACGCAGTGAAGAAAAAAGATATCTTCTCAACTCTTCAAGCATCTACACGAACAACAACACTACAATCGACAGTCAGTATAGATCTAAGTTACGACACTGTTGTCAACACCAAGTTAGCCCAATCGGCATCACCAACATCAACATCACTACAACAGCAGCAACAACAGCAGCTGAGGACATAGCATCTCTGGTGTCCCCAGGCTCCTTGACCTTGTGGCATAAGCAATCATGGGTGAATGAGTTAGCCCACCATCTATCGACCACTCTCGGTGCTTCGCCATGAGACGAGAGGATGGCAGGTTGTTTCTCACCCCATCGACCACACAAATTCGACCCGGTAGAGCAGCGGTTCTCCTGGTAGAGACCATAGTATTGAGCCCCAGTGCAACCTTAAGTGTATTGTGGCCCGGTGGATCACCAGTGTAGTGTAATCCATAAAGGGCACGATACAGCCAGAGTAAGCCTAGCCTATAGTCCTAATACACTTTTATCCAAGGAATTACAGTAGTATACTTTACTTCTTTGCCCTAAGCTTACAAGATTGCTGGATTTGAGTTTTCTTTTGTTTCATTGACCACACTAGTCCTCCCAGGTGAAGGTTGTACAGACTGGGAAGGGCTGTAGTTATAGATTGGTCGTGTTGACCTGGGTTTTGGAGCTATAGGAGCCCACGCAGGGCTTCGGTGGAAGTGTAAAACAGAAAGAGCCTTGGAAGTTGGAATAGTTCATCCTGGTGTCCTTAAATGGCTTTTCCTGCTACAAGAGCATAATTGATTTGGAGACTTTCAAATATACGATTAATTAAATCATGTGCATTTTAGAGCATTATGTTCTGTAGGTTTACCAGAACACCAATTCTGCAGATCACATGCCAACCTGAGACCAGTGTCAGACTGTGAACCTGCATCTGCGAAGAATCTCAGAAACTCCTGCAACAAGAAGAGCTATACTGCTGAAAACTATTCTGACCGACATTGATCTGCGTGTACATTTAATCATGTAATGCTCACCCGCGCACGCTTCAGGGAATTAGCGTTAAGACTTCAAACTTTTTATGGGCTATACTGTAAAGCCCTATACTGGCCTATAGAGTGTAGTACCCTCAGCAACCGAGGTAATGATAGTGGCAGTGGATTGCCCACAGAATGGCAAGTACTGAGACATTGTGTGTTTCAGTACACTCTTCTATTCCTTGGGTAATACCCCAGTGCTCCTCATAGTCTGTACGCATTGTGTGCCCAGACCAATTGCACTTAGTGCCTTTGGGCCACAGTGAAGCCACAGTGAAGTACACCGAAGAACTGAGAAGACCCTATGGAGATGTGATACATTGTATAGTTCATTCACAAGAGGTTACCGGTAACTTAGGTAAGCATTGAACTGAGCAATCCTGATGAAAGCACACCTGCCGATATAGTAGAACCATTTTGAATTTTTTTGACCATTGAGTTTTAAAATCACAAGGACATACCGGTATGAACGATGAGGTAAGGCATCGTAAATTTGTGGTTTTGCAAATCTGTATGAAACTGAACGCTGTGCTACAATTTTGGTCAGTTGGTTCTCGTGGTGGTCCATCGTGGTTCTGGAGTACAGGGTGATATGAAATATCAGACACAGTATAAAACAAACTGTGTAGATCTCTCTCATTGAAACACTACTTTATACAATCCACCAGAAAGGAATCACTACTATCACTGCATGAACTGCCTGTGCAACATGAAGGGCCCCCAGGTCAACCAAATGGCTCCCCATGAGCTCTGAGACTGTTTATTGCTTTTATGTATTTGAAGTACCACTTGCCCCTCTGAGTCTTCTCTTAGAGCCTTCTCCTCTGAGCCAAGCTCACCACATCAGTCGATACATCTCAATTGCTATGCTCAGTGCAAGTGTGCACACAACATCTTAGCGGCTTTCATTTCTTTCTGCTTCTTTAAACACAGCAAGGTACCACCCCCGTTGCAGTATTGGGTGTTGAGTGTGAAAACCAACCCAAATGGCAGTGTGCTCTGCAGGGTAATATTATATCTATAATTCTATGTAGTAAAATGGACAACCATACAACACATTGTTATGGCTAAGAAGTTAAAAAAGACCTTTATATTTTTCCGTTTCGTAATAATGATTATCATGACTTTGTAATCCGAGTAAAAGATATAGATAAGACTTATTTCAGGCTCAAAATAATAATTGTCATGAAATTGTAACACAAGGAGGTGTTGTGTGACCCAGATATATTAATACCAGAAGACCAAGTCAGCTATCTAATGGTTTTCCCCTTATGCCGCCCTTGTTATATGGTACACCTGACAAAATGATGAGATGCATCTGTCTTCAGTTTGTGTGAAAACTGTTTTCTCCTAAGGGGGCCACCATTTAATCTCGAGGGTATTTGAAATAAATAATTTCTTGCTCAGTTTTGATGAAATAATTAAATTCTTTCTGGGCAATCTTGATTATTAAATAATTTCTGGTTGGACAATTAAGGTGTTGCTTGATTTAGTAATGAATATATGCGGACTTCATGCACTTGAAATAAACAATTACGGCTGGCGTTACCGTTAAATAAATAATTTCCTACTGACGAAAACTCCAAGCCCCCCCCCCTGATTATTAAATGGTAGCCCCCTAAGTCAGTGTTAAAGAACATGAGGTGAGACAATGGGTAAGTTAACAATTATTTCTTCCTTTCCACATTTCCCTATTTAGTAATGCATGTACTAGGGTAAGGGATTCGTAGTACCTACATTATAATTTATAAAGGACAATTGTGCAGGAAACATCCTCAGGGTATTACTTCTTTATTTCCTGATCTTTTCAATGTACTGCTGACCTTGAATTCTAGGAAAGGAAGCCTGGTCATTGGTCAATGGCAAGACATATGAATGGTGGCTGCTGAAATGGTATTGTGCAGGTCACACACTCTGGAAACCACTATGGTATAGTACCCCTGCTTTTTTGTGTGTCTCGATGCTTTTTGTGGAGTGTGATGTATTAGCTTTCTATGGTTATCTCCAGATATTGTGAATAGCTTTTTAATACTTGTTTATTTTTCACACTGTCTGCTCTCCAGACCTCTAGACACTTGTAGACAGAGCTGTTTCCAGCCAGAGAAACATGAATGAAATTGGAGGTAATCTTTAGTCTTTTTATTTCTCTTTTTAGACACATTTTCCTCTTCTTTTTCTATCATTTGTTCTGGTTGGCATAACTTGTTTGCCACTTTGTTACCATTAGTTGGCTGCATATTGCTGGCTGTAAAATGACTGATGTAAAAGTTATTCTAAAATATAACTTCTGGTAAATGACATTGTATAAGGATACAATTTTCCTTCATGCAATTACGGCCACTTTGCAAAAGTGGAATCTACTGCATAATTTACTTGTCAATATTTATTTACTACAATTTGTAGTAATTCTGGCAATATTGTGAGATTAACATGCAGTGTATTAATACTGGCACTATCACTAAGTTTTCTGAAATTAGTGCAATAATTTTTGGCAATAATAAGGTGCAATGAACTCACAGTTATATTACATATAAAATTACACGAGAAAAGACACAATGTAACAAATTGTCTGGTGCAATACATAGTGTTATAATTTAGGCAACAATAATATGTTTACCAAATTCTATTATAGTAATTTGAAATTTACTAGAATAAAATACAAGTGCAGGAAAGGTGTCATCCAAATGGATGATAGTGTTTTAGCTCTAGCCTCCTCGTGTTGATTTAGGGAAGCTTCCGTGGAGTCGGTCTATGTGGTGATATTACAAAATGTACATAAGTTGCTTTGAATGGTGCTGTACTGAAACCTGCTATACCATAAAACATTGCGCAAGTTTTTACAGTGTAAACAATGTGTCAATCAGGTGGCAGTATTGTGCAGTTGGTATGGCAACACTGCTCTTCTCTGGCATGTGTGTGCATTTCAACAAGATATTTTGAGGACTTGGGCATACTTATATTGTTAGTGTCTTGTCTGGAAGAACCCCTAATTGCTGAGCTTTGTCTGGGTTATTTAGAGAGTGTTAATTGTGTCTGAAGAACTCTGAACTTGGGTTCAAAGATTTATGTTGGGTTCAAGCAGTGCAGTCTTTGAAACCTTGGCTTTCTCTGCTTCTGTGCTATTGTAGTTTAATCTGCTTGTAGGAACATCCAATGCATGCTCATTTCTCCCAAGATATATGACAGGAATTTTATTGGAAATCACCCTATCATTTTGTGCCTATGCAACAATATATTGTCAATTATGTACTTCGGGTAAATACTGTAAAAACTACCCACGCTTTGGATAAAGCAACACTTTGAACAGTGCTGTATTACTATCCCTGATTTTGGCAGATGAAACACTACACCGGGGGATGGAAATACCTGTGCATTGCATACCTTCTAAAAGATGGTGCTTTGACTTTCTTAGTAAAAAATAACTGGACGTAATGCTAATTAACTATTCCTCTGTTAACTTCTGCTGTTCCATTTCCACTATTTCTGGTGGGTATTTCTGCTTCTACTGTCTGTCTTATCACTGATTCAGGCTGTGTTTTCTTTGGTCTTTGCTGCATTACACTCCGCGAAGTCTCCTCCCCAACTCTTAATCTAATTTCTAGTTTCTACTATTGTAAATTCTACTGTAAATCCAACCTTTATGTATCTTGACAAAGAGTGTGAATTCTCCTCTACATATCACACACATCAGTGGCTGTGGCATCAGACATCAGCTTTTATGTGTGGTTCTTGGGGCTTTGGGATAATGAAGGGATGAAGTTGGCAAATGCTGTTTTCCCTTTGGCTTAAGGCAACTTCTTGTTCTTGCAGGCTGGGAGGCTGGGAGCTACTGGCACCAGGACAGTTGACAGACTTTGTCAACACATGGTCCTTGTAGTTGCACTTGTGACATATATCTAGGATAGTTTTTGTTTAACATCCATTAGAAGTTTAGAACCAAATATTAAAAACTTAACTGAAAAAAAAAAGAAAGTTTTAAAAGTTGAACTAACAAATTATTCCTAATTTTAAAAGCTATGTTGAAGTAGTGTCGCGCATTATGTCTATGCATAACTACCTGAAACAGAAAGTAAATTCCAGTCTTTATCCTGTTGATTTTATGTCTTCCATCAAGGAAAAGGCCAATGATGGTCATTAAAAATGAAATTGCATTTGATGCCAGGCTCGCGGCCGATTTTTAATTTGTCTCTTAAAAACTTTTGCTGTTCTCTGGATGTAGCTGGTATTTGAAGCAGAATTTTATTATATCTTTCAAATTTGGATATCCATCTTTGATTACTGATTCAGCATATTAACAAATAACAATTTATATAAAGCTGTTTTCTGACATTGTAGTTGACACGAAGACTTAAATTCTTTTATTAAAATGGCTTTAATGTGAGGCCTTACAAATATTTGAAATCCGATATGTTAATCTTTTAATTATGAATTTTGCTGAGTAAATACATTTTACAACAACTACGACAGTGTATTGTCATTTATCATGTTTTGTAATTTGAGACCTTTTGAAATTTTAATTATTTTATTTTTTTAACTGTCTGGGAAACTTGATACTTGTCATGATTCAGGCTTTTGAAACGAAATTATGTTATTGGAATTGCTAAGTTATTGTATGTCGGATTGTTAATGTTCGCAGCAAATTAATTTTGCTTTTGTATTTGGCATGAGAAGTTAACAACACTATTTCTACACAAAGAAGTTTGTGACTTTTCACTACAAATGTATATGTTTATTTGGTACAGATTTAAGCACTGGTTGGGTATATGGACCTTTGTTGGATAACATTTTGAATCATCCTCAATCTCATTACTGTGACTTCCTTCTCATCGAATTGGCAGACAAAGTGCATAACTGCAAGACGTAAAGCCTCACTCACCCGGACTCTGAGATACATGTATTCCATATCGGTGCTCAAGAGGACTCTAAATGGTTGTCCTTTGATATTGCATTCCTTCATGTAATGATGTCTCCAGTGTTTTGACTGGATCTCCATTTTTCCACAGGAGCAATAACAAAGAACTTGCAATAACCTCTTGCTGTGGGTCATAAAAGAAAACCAGATTGACCTGAGGGCAGAAAAAAGACTAATATTGATGCAAGTTATGAATATTTTCTCACTGGTGGTCTCCTCCATAAACAATCTGCAGAAATGTCTCCTAGCATCACTCAAAAGTGGAAGATTATGGCAGTGGTTTGCTTCTGAATGTGACTTGGGAAGGACTGAAGCAGAACTTTGGCCTCATTGATAATAAGTTGTTGTGTACATGCAAAGGACATTGCATAAAACAAAGTAGGATAGGATAGGATTGTGATAAAAAGCTGGCAATACGGTTGTCGCGCATAAAAATAGACGATTGAAGACTATGAAGAGTGCCTTTGGCCATCACTTCATCTTGTTCATTTCACTTAAAATGTTTTACAGAAGTACTTTTATCAATATTATTTAATAGTAGTATCAGAAACATCAGAAATTTATACTTTTTACGGTGATTGTCACCATATTGGATTTCGTAAACGGTAAACCCTGGGTGTAATCATTGTGTAATGGCGTGAATAAAGACAAGTTTACCACACTCAAATTGCTTTGAAATAGATACAAATTTGGCATTTATTGTTTTGTGAGCTGCATGTTTCAAAACTTTTAAAAATGCTGTTGCTGATAGGTATAAACATTTCTTGATATCACTGAAAGCCAAGCTGTGAAACTCAAATAAGGCAAGTTTCAACTCACAGATCTTTTGGTTTTCTTCTGTCAAGACTAGTTTCTTGTTATGAATTGATTTGAGGTGCTGGTGGCTGTCAATGCCAGTCCTTGCGACCTTGCTAGCCCTTGCTGGCCCTTGGAGGCCCTTGCAGTTGTCAGGTCATGCTGGCCAGGCTTTTTGGCTAACCTGCTAACGAGCCCCAGGAAAGAACGTTTCATGACCACGTGCTACACACGCAAACACGAGAAGTGATGACGTACCACCTCTGCGACTGGTCTTGACACATTGCTTGTGAAAGGACAAAATCTGTCAGCTGGAAGTGAGCTGCAAATAGCTGGGACAGATAGCTTATCTATCCGGCAACTGCTGACAACTGCTGTGAAGGTTCTGAGTATATGGCTTGTCAAGTTGTCATCAATATAGGCTGGAAATAATACTATAGTGTCTCAGTTTTTTTTCTGAAGTGCGTATAACAATACATAGGCCTATTAGTGACTAATGTTTCTTTCGTTCAAAGTCTGAGAGACTTCCATTTTGCTTGGACCGCGGTCGGTTTCCTTGATAAACCTTCATATCCATCATATAGCAGATCATTGAAACAAACTCTTGAAAAGATGTGTTAATTCTAAATTTTGCATGGTTTGGAGAGGCTCTGGATGGGGTTTTGTGTCCCCTGTCCCTTAGTCATTTTACTTAAATTCTCTATCCCTTTGTAATTTTACTTATGATTCCCTGTCCCCCTGTCCTTGATAGAGTTTTATGTCCTCCTGTCCCTTGGCCATTTTACTTTTGAATTCTCTGTCCGCTGTCCAATTTACTTTTCAATTCCTTTTTTGGTAAAACTGTATTCTTTGCATTTGTCAAAATCTATTCCCAGATCGTGATAGGGCAGCTGCACATCCATTGCTGTAAATTGCAGCCAATGAGGAACAATACTGCAGCTTAATGGCTGGTACTTTGCAGTATTAGACCCATTGCCCACACAATGACCATTGTTGGTCTTTTAATTGCTGTGATGTCACCCAACAAAGGCAATTGTTTGGGATTAATAGCAGTCAGCTTGTGGAAATCATGGATCCAAAGTGTTTTGTATTATTTAGTGATTCAGCAAAACAAATACAGGAAGCTATAAACTCTTACTTTTCTGTAATTTATGTGGCCAATTCGCCCAATGACACTGAATAGATTTGTACACATATTGGCCAGCCATGTTGGACCATTAAATCCTGTGTGCTGGGTACGATATGTGCTATTTCTATGATTCTTTCAAGCCAAATATTACTGTCATCAACTACAAAAACTAATATAGTTGTTAGCATTTGTTTGGATTCTGGTAATTTGTGTAAAATTTTGAGTTGGAACAAATGTGCAGGTTCTAGATTTCATTTGTCCATCATTTGCAAAGTGGCAAACGTGGCAAACCACATTATATAATTCACTAAGTACTTACATTATGCATTGGCATTAACTATAATTGCATTGCATAAGACTATGGACATATGGCAAATTAGATGAACATGTAAACAATTTTGCCTGGTCACTACAGTTCTGGTGATGTGTGAGTGGATCATCAACATATATCTGTTGCCTTGATTTATTTTCACAATTTGTTGGCACAAGCAAAAGCTTTGCAAAGCAATGCATTATCAATGTAATGTATTATGTCACTGTGTGCTGCATTTGTGTGAGTTGCACACAAGCACTAATGCAATACCTGTACTTCTTTCATTCCCCTTCATTTGTGTATATATATACTTCTGCCTACGCTTCTGGAGGTCTTTTGTTAGATTCTTGATGAGGTAAAACAAACTTGGACCTTTTGGAACCCCGGCAGTATGCATATATATGTCAATCTGGTGACAGGTTCGCTTGGTTATATCAGTGTTGCGTTATCGGCAAATAGTTTATACGTTGTAACTCTTTTCCTCATGCACTAGTTATGATTCTATGAAAGACTTACCATAACTAGCAGGCTATTTCCTACCTACCTTTACTAATGGCAACTATTTCAAACCAGTTTCATCACTATTTCTAACCCTTTTCCAAAAATGCAAACACTAATTCCACCACTCCCAACACTAATGCCAACCCTCTCAACACTAATGCCAACCCTCTCAAACTAATGCCGTCCCTCTTACACTAATGCCATGTCAGTGATAATTGGGACAATACATCATTTGCTGGGGGATTGTCTAGTATACGCCACATTACCCAATGTTACACAAAGCCATCCATCAATTGTTGTTTTCATCACACCGGTTGTCCAGCAGCAATTGGCCAGTGTTAGTGGTAATGGACTGTATCTCTTCCATTGATCTGATGGAAATTGGTTGTATTACACAGTGCTAGTAGCAGATTTACATTGTATAATGCTTTTCTTTGCCTTGACTATTGTATTGTTGTATGTAAATAGATATCTAGATAATATACACTTCAGAATGAGTTCAGATGCTATAATTATTTTCTGCCTTGCCAAATATAAATTGTACAATTCAATGACGACGAATACAGGCCCCTTACTGATTAATCACATTTCAGTCATTCCATACTGATCTGTGGGACCTTCGAAAAAGTGTAATATTTGCTTGGGACAGAAAAAATCCATGAAGATTATATATTCCTGAAGGTCGGCTATGTACAAATAGTTTATCGAGAAGACACAGATCGTCAAAAATTCTTATCACCTTTTGTATTTTTTAAGGATAGGGTGGAAAGAAATGGCATGTCTTATATTCCTTCGGCCTTCGATTTAAATTGTTGCTTGAAATTGTTTTGTATGAATCTGATATTTTGACAGTTGATGTCAGTAACATCATTCGTGACCCTTTATCTTTCCTTGCTTCTCAATAGAGGCATTTCAATAGTAATTGTAGGACCCTGCAATTACATAAATAAACAAGCATAGCCATTAATTTAGACATGACTAAGACACACTAATAGCCATCTTAAAATGAATGTCTCCTGTCTTCATGAAGCCTCGTTCTGTTATGAAATGAATATCAAAAGAAATTGTTGCCATTTTTTGACATAATAAGAATGTTGACATGTCTGTCTCAATGCTTGTCAGATTTTAATTTGTCTCATTAGAAAGTGATTTATGATCTGGCATTGGTTGAAAAGTAATGTTTTATCATGTCCTTAGAGAATTTGACTCAATCTAATCATAATAATAGCCATAGCAGGAATCTCATCTCACTCATAAGGCTTTTTTCTCTCAACCCACAACATCTTACATTTCATACCTAAGCATGTCCATTCATCTGAAGTTCCCGATTGGGCAACTTTTACCTATCAACATTCATTATTTCCATAGTTACACACATTTATCTTGCCAATTTGACAAAAAAAACACTATTTCTTACATAAATATATCCCGCCTGTATATTCACCTGCCACAACAAGGGCTGTAATGCATTTAATATTAAAGGCCATTGAATTCCGCATCTTTTGATATGCAGACTGACCTTCTATGGCCAATATAACTATCCAGTTATCAGATATTCCTATTGGGAGTTTGACAAAAACCACATTTTCCACATACAAATCTGGCAGCTATATATTTCTCTGCCACATCAAGGCCACTAATGCATATCGTATTGCAGGCCACTAAATTCCGCATCTTTCGCCACACTCATTCAACTTCTATGTCCAATATAACTACCCAGCTCCCAGAAATTAAGTTGCGTCAGCCATTTAGAAAAAAAAAAGATTTTCCAACAACTCCAGTCTCTCAGTATAGTGCTGTAGACCCTGCTGTAGTAGTTCCATTTTTGAAAAGCAAGAACCCTAACGGGTCTACAGCTAGAATGTAATATATTTGTAGTTATTTTGATGATTGCATACATGTGTGTTACTGTAGAGGTTACCCATTGGATTCTAAAATGTATTCATTCTGTTGATGTATTCATTGGATATATTCATATCAGGTATTTACTATTCAATAAAAAGTCACAATTCATTGATGATTCGTTGAATATATCTGACTTAATGAGATGGCAGTCAGTTTACTGCAGATATGTTCAGGATTGATCAAGGAGACCTTCGGAAAATTGTCACTTTTTCGAAGGACACAAAAATTAGTTATAAATATCACTGACATAAGTCATCATGTCATCGATGAAATGACAAAATAATGAAAAAAAATCAGTTTCTTTTTTTCTTTTTCTCTATATGGCTTATATGTTTGTAATCTTGTATTTAATCATTCAAATATTATTATTTTAGTATTTCCAAACAGGGCCAAAACAATATAGTGGTACATATACATAAGCTTGGGCTTCTTGGCTGCCTTGTTACTGTGTTTACCTGATCCCAGCTTTCTGGCAGCCAATGAACTGATAATTTAGCGGGGCAGGTATGTAAAAAAAATAGTGCATTTATACATAGAAGTACGAAACTTGGCGCACACTTAAAAAACATCTATACACACATATTTGGATAGGGAGCCACTTCAGATTTAGCTTAGGTGGCTACTGGCAGCCATTTTCCAAAATGGCGGTCAATTCTTCCATTTTCCTGCTTTCTGTGTAGTTCCCACAAATAGAATACACGTAAATATTGTTTTTTATTGCTTCTCTAAGTATTCAGTACATTACTAAAACATTTTTTGGTAGACTTGTTCTATTTTCAGGCTTGTTGGAATCCTTTTTGTTAGAAATATTGATTCAAACACTGGATTTCGCGGTTACGCATGGTTACACCAATTCTCTATAAATCTCAAAATAAGTTACATATTTGAATTCCTTGTAAAAAGAGCTTTCAAATGAGTACCCGCATCAATGGGTTTCGTAAACTTGGTACGAAAATGGAAAAAATGAAAATAAAATGATTTTTGAAGATTTTGATTTTGATTTAATTTTGACAAAAAATTCACGGAAACTATTGATGCGACCATTCATTTGAAAGCTCTTTTTACAAGGAATTCAAATATGTAGTCAGATTTAAAATCAATTGAGATTCCATGAAACTATAGGAAACCGCGAAAATTATGCATTTTCTTCAACTGTTCTAACAAAAAGATCCCTGACTACCCTAAAATTCCTCAGTTCAATCTAGAAACAATTGATAATGTTTTTTGGATCAGCAGAATGAATAATGAGCGCTGTTTTCATACTTTAAAATTATAGGCACTTCACAGAAAGCAGGAAAATGAGATAATTAGCCGCCATTTTGGAAAATGGCTGCCATGGGTCAACCAGGTCAAATCTGAAGTGGCTCCCTATCTAAATATTTTCTTCAAGACATTTTTGAAATGTGTGCCAAGTTTCATGCTTCTATATATAAATGCACTATTACTCCCCTATTCATGACAAATCTGCCCCGCTAATTGGCCTAATGCATCATTGAACGTTTTCAAACTTAATACATTTTGGTTATTTTTAGAGCTTTTATTCACATTCCGCTGAACTGCCTTTCAGTGCTGGCCTTGACCTCAATTTCGAAACAACATCATACAGTGTACATTAAATGCCTTGTGATTGTACTGCTTGATTAATTGATAATTTGAATATAATACAATGACATTTTTAACAATATGTTTCTTTTTGTTTCAGGTGATTTGGGCAGAACAGCAAGTTGTCAAAAAGAGAGTAAAAAGAGATCTGCTTCCTGGCTTACCCGCTTCTTCGATCAAGTTCCAGGATCCTTACTGGGAAAGCATGTGGTACCTGGTGAGTACTAGCTTTATATATTTGTCTTGTCATATTGAATGCAAATGATGTTAAATATGTGCTGCTTCAGGTTTTCGTGTGTCTATACATAATCGTCATTCAAAACAACTTGAAATATGATGAATCATAGTTCGTTGTTCGTATTATTCTTTAAATGATTCTTTGAATTACAACATTGCGTTTACTCCGAATCTTGTTAAAAGATCTGTTTTGATGTTTTCTGCATTGAATCAGGTGATAGCTGAAGAAAGATGTTCATTGTTCAATTCACTTTAATGGTTATAATACCCTGTATACATGCTTTATATGGAGTTCCCCCGTGGCCTAACTGGTAAGTGCGCTTGTCAACTGGCTTTGAGGGCGTGGGTTCAAATCTCATACACAACATGCAGTGAGAGATCAGATTTAACAATCAAAATGCAGATTTCAGCCTCCTCTGATTTCTTTGTTTGTACACAATGAGAACTTAAATGATCGGCGTTGATCGCCCGAATCATGTTTCATCTTCTGAATAATTCTTTAAATTATTTTTTGTGTCTTGCATGTAACGTTCTCTGAATCATGTGAGAAATTCTCTTTGATATCTTCTCAAAAGTGAGATTGTCAGGCGATAGCAACCAAATTATTTTTTAGCATCGCTTTAATGGTTTGAATAGTTTTATGTGGAAACGTAGACTGAGGATGGAAAGTTTTAAGCCGCATTAATGAGAATCTAAGACCAGGGTGAGAGATTGGATTTTAAGAATCGTTAATGCTATCCTTAATGGAACAGGACAGCTGAAGCTGATTCGGGTTAGGTGCAATTAGAGGAAATTATTTTAATTATCTTTTCCCTTTGGCGCTAGTTTGACGGGGATTTATGCATTGTTCTGGGAGCGTTTTCCGCAAATTGATAACGTTAGACATTAACCGAGGCATTACAAATGGTAATCGCCTTGCGGCATGCCATGCGGAGGTTATTCCTGTCCCATATTCAAATTGATGCAGAATGCTTTTTTCTCACAACATGTGCTGCTGTCGAGGTTCTTCATGCACAGATTTGTGCGAATTAAAAAACCAAAATTAATGTTTCATTTTGCTGCCTGTGGGAAACCTGTTAGGGCATTTCCTGAACTGGAATGGTGATTGGATTTGATTATGCCGAATTGGGAACATTAACTACACCCCGATTAGCTGGTTGAGAGGAGTCCATGTTAAAAAGCAGCTGCTACATATTGCAAGGAGTACACACTTCTTAAGTTCTTATACAATGTATACATGCTATATTCTTTATGGGATGACTACCTGACAGGCTGACAATACACGAAAGTCGAAAGGCATGTACAAACCTACTCTTCTGCAGAAAGTTATTGCATTGCCTTACAACTATCAAGACTTCATTCATGTTGTTTTCTTCACATTGTGCAGAACTCCGAGCAATCAACATTGTTTTCTCAGAGTGCATCCATTTCCAATATGTTTAGTGCTCAGCATGGAAGATTATACCCAATTACCCATGTGTCATTTTGGATGAACCGTAAATGACACTTTTACTGAGATTTAATTTGATGCAAGTCTCAGAGAGGTGCAACCAAATAAAATCTTTAAATCAGCTCCTGAGCACCTGAACCATCCTGTCGAACAAGACAACCAAACATCATCCAATTTTCACCCAACGCCAACTTACATCCACCCAACATCACCCGTCTCCCAGTTGATGTGCTCGCGACAAATGACATGTCGTGGAGACTCTTGTACTATTTCCACCTGGTAATTTAGATTAACCGCTGCGCCTACTGAGCTGAATCGCGACAGATGATTCGAGACTTGTGGGATGGGATGTTGCTGTGTGATCAGGACCTCTGTGGATACCCTGAAGTGTACACTGTAAAATTTAGCTGCGGAAAGCAAAAGCTGTCCACTGTCCACTCATAGTGATAGGCCTACCATGGATTTTAAATTTGAAATTGGTTCAGTCACTGCATTTATTACAAGTGGACTAGTAATAAACTGTATATAATTTTACTCAAACTGTGTAGAAATATAGGTTGAGAACAATGAGAAGGACTGCATGTCCTTAAAAGCCTTTTTGATCTAAAATGAGGCAGACCAATGTGCAGTTGGTTGCTGTAAATTTTACCTGAACATTTTAACAGAGCATTGACACAAGTAGTAAAGAAACGAAGTGGCAACTCCAAACGCTGTCACCAATCATGTTGCGGAGTTATCTTTGGCCAACCACCTCCCTGAGGTATTCCTCGTGCTCCTTCAAGGGTCTGCTCTAGTCTAGATTACGACTGCAAGCAACACATGCCTTGCCTTCGATTCCCAGTTCTCTGCTGCCTGGCGGCTACTTGACGGTGTTTACGATAATGCCAAAAGAGTGTGGTATGGACTCCATCGTAAAAGTCGAGACAAATTTCAGTATATTGAAATTAAATTGATGAGGAAATGTTTTTAAAGAAAGATATTCAGAGTATCTAAACTATCTTCTCTGTACATACATAGTACATGTACACTGCACAGGAACTGACTGTAATTTGTAAGTGACACTCATTTTGTTGTCGATGCTTATTTCTCTTTTTATTTGTAGTATTATCAAATTTAAGTGTTATATATGATTTTCTGCACCCCAACGTCTTGAAATAATTTGTATTGACACAATCGTACTTACTAAAGTGATTGAAATAGCTCCTAAGAATTCACTAAGTACAGAGAGAGCATCGGAAAACAAGATTTACGACCGGAAATGATGCCGCAAATCTGATTTGAACATGATAAATGCATGACACATATATTGCATATATATGGCATATTATTGGATATGTGTTGAATATCTACTGCATTTGCACAATTGAAAGCTGTAGTAACAAGCAGTAGTAACACCATTCCTTAGATTCTACAACAAGACGTGTGAGGAGGAGTGATAGAAGCAAAGACAAATGAAGCCTCAGGGAGAGGTGGCTTTACAAATATCCCTGGGGACCAGGCGACCTGCCATGTTATTGTTATGCAAAGGTCCAGTAGATCTCTCCATCATTGTGAGATCCCCAGACCTCTGTATTGTCTTAACCTGGGGATCTACAAACTTGGAACCACAGTATTAAGGCCTTACTATCAAGCTAAAGCTGTGGAATGGTACATTTGATTGTGTGGAAGAAAGTGAAGTATTATTAATAATCACAGATCTAATTTAATCAATATCTCATACAGTTGAATTTCTTGTGTTATATTAGTTTTGTTACGGAATGGTAGGGACTAGACGACTGAGCTTAATTGAATTACAGAAATAATATGACTTTAAGGCAGGCCAGGAAAGCTTCAATACTCAGTTATGATAAATAATATATTGTAACTCTTCATATCAGTGAAAATACAAATCAACACAACTCTTTCCCACCAATATAATAGTCCAACAAAGCCACTTCTTACAGCAACAAGAGCCTCAGAAACCATGTGGCAACAGTTTACACCACATGACTGAGGAATTTTTCACCTTTTTGCCATATGGATTTTGGGAGGTCAGATATCACAGCAAAGGAAGACTGTTTTGCTTTTCATTTCTCTTTTCTAAACACTGAGATCTAGAATAAAAAGCAAAATTCTTGTGGCAGTTCTGCAGCAGGTCTTCATTACAGCCATTATGCTGCACTAATTTGCAGACTAACAATCCACCTTAGAGCAGTATTTACTTGCTATGCTCCATCTTTTCCTACTGCAAAGCCTATTAGTGTCTATTTGAAGCATTTATAACAACTACACATCACTTAAAAACATTCGGTATTGCCATTTTCTATTTATTTTGTGAAAATAATATTTTTCCTTGAAGTTGAGGCTAGAAACGAGAGACTGCATACTTCAAAATTATATAGACCTTCAAAACAGACAATTGAAACAAAGTAAGTGGGATTATTCAAATTTTAAATCTTTGGCGATCTGCTCAAACTGTAGCCTTTATTTCCTCATTCTTTCTGTTCTGCTTTGAGTTGCAAAGCTGAAGTCTGGTTGTCTGCCTATTCATGTATATATTTTTCAATATTTGGCATGTTCACGAATTCGTGGTGGTGTAAAAACGAGCATGTACGAATTCGTGGACATGAAAAAACGAGCATAGGGGCTCGTGTACATGTAAAAACTAACACTCGTGAATGTGCTTTATTATTCATTCGTGTATCTGCCAATACTAACATTCGTGGAAGTGCTATATAATTAGGGTTTAGTGTTGAAATTAGGTTTAGAGTTAGTTTTAGCCAAGTTTAAGGTTGCAATGTTTGTAATTACACATACACAAATTCGTGAATAGCAATATTTCACACTTACACGAATGCTAAATTCGTGTATATGTTCGTTTTTGCAGGTTTACAAATTCGTGTACATGCCAAATAGTGAAAAATATATACCTCGCCTATTCCAGTGCCTGGGTCTGGCTTCTGGTGGCTCAAGAAACAAGAGACTGAAAATTGAAGCTGTAAAAAAGACAAACTGCAAAAGAAAATGCAAACCCGTGGGTTTAATCGAATTTCGATGCATCAACAATCTCCTTAATCGGTAACCTTAAGACTGAACCTTTTTGCTCTTTTGGCTCTTTCTGGCCAGTCAATCCTCAACAGTGTAGTTGCATCACGTCCTTCCTCCAGACTATGTGGGATGCCGGAGAATGACAAGAAAACTTAATGGCCAGGACCTCATAATTCATTGAGACTGCATAAGATATTTGTCTGAGATATTTCCTTGAGAGGCACAATATTTCATTCTCTTCTCCTCATTGCTTGCTGATGCTTGCCAACTGCCATTGGCTTGCTAGTCGCATCTTTGTGTTTCATACCAGACGGCCAAGAGGTGCAAAAAAGACATTCCTGCTTGAGCCAATATCCTAATTGATTCCCTCCTGTGCATGGCATGGTTAGTTTGGTTTCACTGTCAGTTATCCTGAAGCAAAAGTTACCAATTTTCAAGTAAGACATAAAATGATTTGCAGTAATATTTATTGTATGTTACTGCAGGATCACATCAACTACTGTAGTAGGGGGGGGACTTAATTTGCTTTTTTGGGAAATTTAATATGTATACCAGCCCAATTTGTGCCATTGGGTCCCCCATTAACAAAAAAACAATTTTTTTGAAAATCCGACAAGTGCTACCCCCCTTGACATATGCCTTGAAGTTTTGGTGATTTAAAACGCTCGCGAGAACATTTACGTCTACCGCGTTAAGTGACTATTCGACGAATGACAAAACAAATAGTACCATTGGATTCCTCTTGTCAAGAGCTTTAAAATGAGTACCCACATGATGGGTCTACTATGATATTTGTTGTCACAGTTATCAGGAACTGTTACTGTAAATTGCAGCGAGTAGCACCTTCAGCTTAACTCGATGAAATTCAGGCAAACTTGATAAATTAGAAAGTCTAAGTGTTTTAGTGATATATCTAATACCAAGCATAACTGTTTCCAATCTCAATTTGGTATCTGAACATATTTCATGGGTTAACCGTTTGAAAACTTGTCATTGCTATATTCAGAAATACTATAGCTTTTATTCGCACAACACCTTATTGCTGATTCATTCACCTACACTCATAATGATTTTATGCAATTCATAGAAATGAATTCTTTGAGGTAGGCTTACAGAAAATAGCCTATCACAATTTTGATAATTATTATTCTGCAATAAATTTAATAATCTGGAAGTATAATAAAATTAGAATATACTGCAATGCCAGGCAATTGGTTCAGGAATATTGAAGTTACGAGAAATGATATGTTCCAAAACTTATTTATAGCATAATATATTCATGTATATGACAGCATAGCTATTTCAAGATCAAGCCATCCATGCATGGACCATGCAAGAGTAAGATATTATTGCCTATTCTGATTGAGACTTACATTCTGACAGGGCAGACCAGGTAGAGGAGCCCTGGTAATGTGGATACTAAAAATATCAATATTCAATAAACAGGAAATTTGGATGTCTGAAAACATTGATGCTTGTGTCTGCAGTGAGATCAGACACTCCTTGCCCACAAATTAGGAAAAGTCATTTAAGTAGGCTGTCCATTTTGCAAAATGATATATTCAATAGACTCGGAAATCTCTAAACCAAAGCTTCAAATCGATCTTCCAAAATCAACTAAATTGTTAAATATCAATGGAAGGAATTACCTAGTCAAAGTTATGTTACAAATCTTTCATGACATATGAATGTGCAGTTGATACTGAAACCTAAGTAATAAATAAATCATTATGAATCTCTCTTGGAATTATACTATGCATAAAGTTTCATGATTTGTGTAATTCTTTCTACCCATGGAGATGAAATTTTAACCTAATTTTGCATGATTACCTTATATTAATAATTATTCATGGCATCTATTTTGTGCAGTATATACATCAGCATTATTTTATTATTGTACATAGTCCATGTGAGATTATTCTTTGCCTGGAAGCATTTGGCCTCATAACAATTAAACTTTATGAATTAAATGGCACAATACTACTAATGATACTAATATTTCAATGATTTGTGGAATATCATCAATTTATCAAAGTGTTGACTTAGTGTTGTGTACTTGGGAGTCTTAGACCGATTTTCTTGTGAACCACAAGGACCAGGATTTAGATAAATAAGTCAGGACCCTTCAACCCACATAGGAACCTTATTAACAGTTGATGTCATTCTGACTTGTCTTTGTTTCAGTGTCATACAAATGCTTTAGCGGGGCAGGTATGTAAAAAAATAGTGCATTTATACATAGAAGTACGAAACTTGGCGCACACTTAAAAAACATCTATACACACATATTTGGATAGGGAGCCACTTCAGATTTAGCTTAGGTGGCTACTGGCAGCCATTTTCCAAAATGGCGGTCAATTCTTCCATTTTCCTGCTTTCTGTGTAGTTCCCACAAATAGAATACACGTAAATATTGTTTTTTATTGCTTCTCTAAGTATTCAGTACATTACTAAAACATTTTTTGGTAGACTTGTTCTATTTTCAGGCTTGTTGGAATCCTTTTTAACCGGCCTAACAGCGGAGGCCGGTTAATACAGGAGCTGTAAATGGATCAGGTGAAACCATAAACAGTAACCACAAACCAGTAACCACAAACCAGTAACCACAAACCAGATGTAAACTACGGTTTTTCCCCATTGCGACCTTAATATTTCACTTACAGTTATGAAATTTGGTACAGGTATGGGCCTCTGGGTATGGATTGGGAAGATGTTGAGAAATCCAAGATGGCTGCCGTTTTGTGGCGGCCATTTTGGCAGCCATCTTTCTTCATTCTTGAACTGCCCATTGTGACCTCAATATTTCACTTACAGTTATGAAATTTGGTACAGGTATGGGCCTCTGGGTATGGATTGGGAACATGTCGATAAATCCAAGATGGCGGCCATTTTGTGGTGGCCATTTTGGCAGCCATCTTTCTTCATTCTTGAACTGCCCATTGTGACCTTCATATTTCACTTACAGTTATGAAATTTGGTACAGGTATGGGACTCTGGATATGGATTGGGAACATGTCGAGAAATCCAAGATGGCTGCAATTTTGTGGTGGCCATTTTGGCAGCCATCTTTCTTCATTCTTGAACTGCCCATTGTGACCTTAATATTTCACTTGCAGTTATGAAATTTGGTACAGGTATAGTACTCTGGGTATGGATTGGGAACATGTCGATAAATCCAAGATGGCGGCCATTTTGTGGTGGCCATTTTGGCAGCCATCTTTCTTCATTCTTGAACTGCCCATTGTGACCTTCATATTTCACTTACAGTTATGAAATTTGGTACAGGTATGGGACTCTGGGTATGGATTGGGACCATGTCGAGAAATCCAAGATGGCTGCAATTTTGTGGTGGCCATTTTGGCAGCCATCTTTCTTCATTCTTGAACTGCCCATTGTGACCATAATATTTCGATTACAGTTATGAAATTTGGTACAAGTATGGGACTCTGGGTATGGATTGGGAACATGTCGATAAATCCAAGATGGCGGCCATTTTGTGGTGGCCATTTTGGCAGCCATCTTTCTTCATTCTTGAACTGCCCATTGTTACCTTAATATTTCACTTACAGTTATGAAATTTGGTACAGGTATGGGACTCTGGGTATGGATTGGGAACATGTCGAGAAATCCAAGATGGCGGCCATTTTGTGGTGGCCATTTTGGCAGCCATCTTTCTTCATTCTTGAACTGCCCATTGTGACCATAATATTTCACTTACAGTTATGAAATTTGGTACAGGTATAGTACTCTGGGTATGGATTGGGAACATGTCGAGAAATCCAAGATGGCTGCAATTTTGTGGTGGCCTTTTTGGCAGCCATCTTTCTTCATTCTTGAACTGCCCATTGTGACCTTAATATTTCACTTGCAGTTATGAAATTTGGTACAGGTATAGTACTCTAGGTATGGATTGGGAACATGTCGATAAATCCAAGATGGCGGCCATTTGTGGTGGCCATTTTGGCAGCCATCTTTCTTCATTCTTGAACTGCCCATTGTGACCATAATATTTCACCTTACAGTTATGAAATTTGGTACAGGTATGGGCCTCTGGGTATGGATTGGGAACATGTCGAGAAATCCAAGATGGCTGCCATATTGTGGTGGCCATGTTGGCAGCTATCTTTTGTGGGTATGAGACGGGAACATGTTGAGAAATCCAAGGTGGCAGCCATTTTGACAGCCATCTTTCCTTTTTTTTAGAAATCTGTTCAAACTGCATTGATTCTATTCTAATAGTCTAGCATCTTCCAATCAACTATTTCTCCTATCTTCCAATATCAGTTGCTCAGTGGTTTAAGCAATGGCACCTTCAATTTCATTGCGCTAGGTCGGTTTTGAATCCGCGGATTCTTGTTGTTAGAAATATTGATTCAAACACTGGATTTCGCGGTTACGCATGGTTACACCAATTCTCTATAAATCTCAAAATAAGTTACATATTTGAATTCCTTGTAAAAAGAGCTTTCAAATGAGTACCCGCATCAATGGGTTTCGTAAACTTGGTACGAAAATGGAAAAAATGAAAATAAAATGATTCTTTTTACAAGGAATTCAAATATGTAGTCGGATTTAAAATCAATTGAGATTCCATGAAACTATAGGAAACCGCGAAAATTATGCATTTTCTTCAACTGTTCTAACAAAAAGATCCCTGACTACCCTAAAATTCCTCAGTTCAATCTAGAAACAATTGATAATGTTTTTTGGATCAGCAGAAGGAATAATGAGCGCTGTTTTCATACTTTAAAATTATAGGCACTTCACAGAAAGCAGGAAAATGAGATAATTAGCCGCCATTTTGGAAAATGGCTGCCATGGGTCAACCAGGTCAAATCTGAAGTGGCTCCCTATCTAAATATTTTCTTCAAGACATTTTTGAAATGTGTGCCAAGTTTCATGCTTCTGTGTATAAATGCACTATTACTCCCCTATTCATGACAAATCTGCCCCGCTAGCGGGCCAGGTATGTAAAAAAATAGTGCATTTATACATAGAAGTACGAAACTTGGCGCACACTTAAAAAACATCTATACACACATATTTGGATAGGGAGCCACTTCAGATTTAGCTTAGGTGGCTACTGGCAGCCATTTTCCAAAATGGCGGTCAATTCTTCCATTTTCCTGCTTTCTGTGTAGTTCCCACAAATAGAATACACGTAAATATTGTTTTTTATTGCTTCTCTAAGTATTCAGTACATTACTAAAACATTTTTTGGTAGACTTGTTCTATTTTCAGGCTTGTTGGAATCCTTTTTAACCGGCCTAACAGCGGAGGCCGGTTAATACAGGAGCTGTAAATGGATCAGGTGAAACCATAAACAGTAACCACAAACCAGTAACCACAAACCAGTAACCACAAACCAGATGTAAACTACGGTTTTTCCCCATTGCGACCTTAATATTTCACTTACAGTTATGAAATTTGGTACAGGTATGGGCCTCTGGGTATGGATTGGGAAGATGTTGAGAAATCCAAGATGGCTGCCGTTTTGTGGCGGCCATTTTGGCAGCCATCTTTCTTCATTCTTGAACTGCCCATTGTGACCTCAATATTTCACTTACAGTTATGAAATTTGGTACAGGTATGGGCCTCTGGGTATGGATTGGGAACATGTCGATAAATCCAAGATGGCGGCCATTTTGTGGTGGCCATTTTGGCAGCCATCTTTCTTCATTCTTGAACTGCCCATTGTGACCTTCATATTTCACTTACAGTTATGAAATTTGGTACAGGTATGGGACTCTGGGTATGGATTGGGAACATGTCGAGAAATCCAAGATGGCTGCAATTTTGTGGTGGCCATTTTGGCAGCCATCTTTCTTCATTCTTGAACTGCCCATTGTGACCTTAATATTTCACTTGCAGTTATGAAATTTGGTACAGGTATAGTACTCTGGGTATGGATTGGGAACATGTCGATAAATCCAAGATGGCGGCCATTTTGTGGTGGCCATTTTGGCAGCCATCTTTCTTCATTCTTGAACTGCCCATTGTGACCTTCATATTTCACTTACAGTTATGAAATTTGGTACAGGTATGGGACTCTGGGTATGGATTGGGACCATGTCGAGAAATCCAAGATGGCTGCAATTTTGTGGTGGCCATTTTGGCAGCCATCTTTCTTCATTCTTGAACTGCCCATTGTGACCATAATATTTCGATTACAGTTATGAAATTTGGTACAAGTATGGGACTCTGGGTATGGATTGGGAACATGTCGATAAATCCAAGATGGCGGCCATTTTGTGGTGGCCATTTTGGCAGCCATCTTTCTTCATTCTTGAACTGCCCATTGTTACCTTAATATTTCACTTACAGTTATGAAATTTGGTACAGGTATGGGACTCTGGGTATGGATTGGGAACATGTCGAGAAATCCAAGATGGCGGCCATTTTGTGGTGGCCATTTTGGCAGCCATCTTTCTTCATTCTTGAACTGCCCATTGTGACCATAATATTTCACTTACAGTTATGAAATTTGGTACAGGTATAGTACTCTGGGTATGGATTGGGAACATGTCGAGAAATCCAAGATGGCTGCAATTTTGTGGTGGCCTTTTTGGCAGCCATCTTTCTTCATTCTTGAACTGCCCATTGTGACCATAATATTTCACCTTACAGTTATGAAATTTGGTACAGGTATGGGCCTCTGGGTATGGATTGGGAACATGTCGAGAAATCCAAGATGGCTGCCATATTGTGGTGGCCATGTTGGCAGCTATCTTTTGTGGGTATGAGACGGGAACATGTTGAGAAATCCAAGGTGGCAGCCATTTTGACAGCCATCTTTCCTTTTTTTTAGAAATCTGTTCAAACTGCATTGATTCTATTCTAATAGTCTAGCATCTTCCAATCAACTATTTCTCCTATCTTCCAATATCAGTTGCTCAGTGGTTTAAGCAATGGCACCTTCAATTTCATTGCGCTAGGTCGGTTTTGAATCCGCGGATTCTTGTTGTTAGAAATATTGATTCAAACACTGGATTTCGCGGTTACGCATGGTTACACCAATTCTCTATAAATCTCAAAATAAGTTACATATTTGAATTCCTTGTAAAAAGAGCTTTCAAATGAGTACCCGCATCAATGGGTTTCGTAAACTTGGTACGAAAATGGAAAAAATGAAAATAAAATGATTCTTTTTACAAGGAATTCAAATATGTAGTCGGATTTAAAATCAATTGAGATTCCATGAAACTATAGGAAACCGCGAAAATTATGCATTTTCTTCAACTGTTCTAACAAAAAGATCCCTGACTACCCTAAAATTCCTCAGTTCAATCTAGAAACAATTGATAATGTTTTTTGGATCAGCAGAATGAATAATGAGCGCTGTTTTCATACTTTAAAATTATAGGCACTTCACAGAAAGCAGGAAAATGAGATAATTAGCCGCCATTTTGGAAAATGGCTGCCATGGGTCAACCAGGTCAAATCTGAAGTGGCTCCCTATCTAAATATTTTCTTCAAGACATTTTTGAAATGTGTGCCAAGTTTCATGCTTCTATATATAAATGCACTATTACTCCCCTATTCATGACAAATCTGCCCCGCTACTTTACGGCACGCCGACCATAACATTCACAGTAAGAAAGAAATACCAAGTAAAATATTATTTCCATTCCTAAAGGTATATTAAGCACAAAATATTTAAAATCAATTAATTTTTTAAGACCAAGACTCTTGGCAAGAGACCTGTCTGAAAAAAAAAGTACATAATTGGTAACGTTTGCTTATGAAATATCAATGCCAGAAGCGTTTGACATTAAAAATTGTCCGGAATGGCATCGCCTTAAGTTTATCGGATATATAGCTTCCTGGTATTCATTTTGAAGGAAATTTTCCAGAGAATCCAAATATGTTATCCTCATTCTTCTATCTGTGATAGGGTCGAAGATATCGCAAACCGCGACTTTACGGAAACGTAATATATCCTGAAAACTTCAAGGCCTATGTCAAGGGGGGTAGCGGTGCTCCGATTTTCAAAATTTTTTTTTTTATGTTCATAACTCACCTAATGGCACATTTTGAGCCGGTATACATATAAAAGTAGGATTTGCCGTCATATGAAAATATATCACTTGAAACTAATGCTTGATCTTGATTTGATTTATTCAACAAATTCTTCAGTGCATATTCAACGAATGTACTACATACTATGAAAAATAACCAGAAATGGCCTAATGAAATGGAAATGGAGTATATACAGTGATTAAAATGTTAGGATGGCCCGCGAAAGCTTCATAGTTCATTTCCAGCGGGGTCCTGAGAAATGATACACAAGAAGGCAGCATGAGTAGTGTGATTAGTGGTTGACAAGGGTAAATTGTGCATATCACAGTCCGTAGTTTAAGCCATGGTGTACAAGATGTTGTTTAAAGGAAAATTTAAAGCTGTTATAATCTGATTAGGCTTTGATGTCATTTGGAAAAGCATTCCAGGATTTTAAGGAATTATAAGAGAATGACTTGTCAGTACTTCATCAACTCTGGTAAAAAATACCATGCAATGCATGCATAGGGTCCTTAGACTTATTTCCACTTTCTGAACCTCATGATTTTGTATCATTGCATTTCTATAAAAATTAAAAAAAATATTGTTCATTTATTGTACGAGAATCCCGGCTAAGCTTTAAGCACTGACTTTGACTTGAAATTCCTGTATTAAAAAACAAATAAGCCACAATGGGATATAGGCCTAATAAGAAATCTATTTTGTTTTGTCTTTCTTTGTAAAATTAAACTGCAGGCAGCTGTGGCATGCAGTGACAATACACATGAGGGCAGCACAGTCCATCATTCAGAAGCAGTTTTTCTGTACAATCAGAGGAATATGTTAAATAACAATAAAATTAAGCACTGAGAAGCACATTATTTCAGTCAGGGATGCCTAAGCACCACTTTGATGACCAGGGCACGTCAGTTGGGGTTGCCATTTTGTCTGTGAAATGTTTTTGTGAAAACACTAACTTCACCTGTTAACAGGAAATGAAGCTGATGACAATGGTCTTCAAAGGAATTCAAAGGACCCAAAAACGGACTGAGGTATACTCTGCTGAGTTTCTATAAAAGACTGTATGTACAGTGTTTAGACTTAGCTGATCGACTCTGCTTTTGACATTCATGAAATTAATTGGCTTAAATTCTGCTGTTCCAATATGTTCGTAATTCCCTTTATCAAGTATGAGTCGCGGCATTTTATTCTGAATAACCTGTAACTTGCGCTGGAGATCTGTAGTCAGATGGGAATACCATGAAATACAAGCATTATCTATTTGGGTTTGTCCAAGTAACGATGACAAGATTTTGCTTATGTCTACTGTAAACTTAGTACATGTTTGTGTCTATACAAGAATTTTAGTCTACCATTTGCTTCTTTGATGATGGATGTTGTGCACTCATTACCAGATAGATTACAATCCGGTATTGAGCCCAGATATTTCACTTCATTTGTACCTTTAATTTCAGTATCATTAAAGCGGACACAGAAACTCTAAACCCTTCTTGCTTTTCTTTTATCATTTCAATCCTGCCGCGCTTCTGGCCTTAACAAAATAACAGCTGCAACTTCAAATTGCTGTAAATCCGCTTTGTAAAGTCAACAGCAAATACCACAGTGTTCTGATTTGCCAGCGGCAACAAGTTTTTGTATGCAGTTCTACTCACCCTGCTCTTGCCACAGCCATTTTAATGCCCATACATCCTGTGTTAGGTGTCAAAGTCATCTCTGATATATTTGCTCTGCATTCTTTTTTACTTAATATCTTACTCCAATATATTTGCCCTATCGATTGACACAGCTTTATTCTGGCTTCAATAAGTCTGCTCTGGCTCTGTTGGATTCTCTGGGACTTGCAGTGACTTTCTCTTGGATTTACAAGGACTTTAAGGACTTATTTATGGTGGTATGGAGAGTGATACACCTCTTTTTTGAAGCCCTTTTCTTCCTTGGGGATCTGTTCTATGCCACCTCCTAATGTTGATGACTCTTCAGGGTACTTAATTTGCTTCTTGGAGCGGCATCCAGAGCTTATAAAGCTGAGGAACATTTCATCATCAAGTCATTGTTGCCAATTAGGCTTTTAGAGCTGCCAAGTGTCAAGAGAAGGACCATAAATTCCAGGCCGTTGAATTTTCTTAAGTTGCCTGAGTGGAACCCACTTAGATGCCTCATCAGCGAATTTGACTATATTGTCTTCTTGACAACATATAATATCTTGGATAGACATCTTCCTGGTAAAAAATTTAACATGGTATCTTATGTACCCTTTAGATGCCTGTTTGAACTTTCTGATTCATCTTCACTTACCTCACATCCTTAGAGACAAAAAGTCCATTTTGCTCCAAACCAAAGTGAGAGTGCATGTTCAGAAATCTTACCAGATAACTACTTGTTTGCTCAATTTCATTCTTACTTTTCAATCTTCATGATATCTTTCATTTAAATTGAAATGAACGAGTTAGTTATGACTGAATCCGCATGACGGATGCATGATTGAACTTTGTCATTTTTAGTCTCGTAGCATTTTAAGACTTCAGAAAACAGATGCAATTAGCTAATTAGATTTATTGGAACACGTCGTAAATAGCCTTGAAAGCTGAGAACTTTTATTCTATGGAAAGTTTTCCTGCAACGAATATACCTGAAAGAGAATTTGATAAAGTCAATTTAGCTCCCAGCGGTATCATGTTTCTTTGTGATATATGTTTTTGAAAATGTGCTCAATTAAGGAGGCTTCTTATATGATCAGATAATTAACTAAATGCCTCATTCGAGAACTGTGCTAATGAATTGCCTCGATAACATTTTAAGCTCACTGAAGTCGTATGTTTATCTTTAGAATAGTATTTGGCTGCTCTATTGAATAGCACTTCATAAGTTCATATGAGTGAACTTTTTTATCTGTTCGTGTCTGCTGTTGAAAGTTTCAACGTTATTCTGTAAAATAATGAGAACAATTGTTTTACATATATAGTGGAACATTCATGTAGTGTTTAGAGATCAAAATTATAATAATTTATGGAACCGGTATCACTTTTTTGATATGATGGAAAGTGCGTTTTTGTCTTTACTTTTCCCCTCACTTTGCTGAGAATATGCAAGATTTCTTCTGTAATGATAGTGTGCAAAAAAGTGTTTTAAGGAATGTGAATCAATCTAAAAAACAGCTTTTTGAAATTCCAAGATGAATAGTTTTTCTTTCTCATTATTTCTTGGAGTTTTCCCACAGCAGAAAATCCAGAATTGCAGATGGAAAAGGTGATGCTATTTGTGATGGGCAGATGTGGTTTCTTTGGATGGTTCTTGTTTGTGCATTTACTACTGCCCTTGATGTTGATGATGTTGCTGAAGCTTTTGATGATAATGATTCTCACTGATTCGATACTGTTGCTGTGCCTTAGCTGATGCTGAAATATATCTTATTTTATGGATGGTTGTGGTTTCTGCAGGGGATGATGCTTTCTTATCTCAACCCTGTCGTTTCACAATACATTTTTTAATACCATTTTCTTGAATAGAACTTACAGAACTTTCTTGGAGAAACTAACTTGTTCCAAACAATGCCCATTTAGCACTCAGCCTGAGGAAGCCCAAGTAGATTGCCCGTGTATCACTTAGCATCTTACAGCAGGGGAGGATGCAGAGACTGCATAGTGATGACATTGTTACGCATCACGAGCAAGGGCTTCATCAGCAGCAGAAACAGTGCATAGCAAAAGAGGACTTTTCGTATCAGCAGCTTTGAACAACAGCAACAGTGGCCACATTATTGATGGCATAGTCACAGTGAGCACAATATTGACAACATCAACAGAAATATTAGATCGATATATGTGACATGAAGTGGTTTCAGGTTTACATCCTGTTTTTATC
Organism: Platynereis dumerilii; assembly: GCA_026936325.1. Classification (NCBI taxonomy): domain Eukaryota; kingdom Metazoa; phylum Annelida; class Polychaeta; order Phyllodocida; family Nereididae; genus Platynereis; species Platynereis dumerilii. Next base: position 32,861,461 of record JAPTHN010000001.1, on the reverse strand, counting down.
ATATAATTTGTGCCAAATTGCCAAAATATTTTTGCAATTAATCAACATTAATTTTAAGTTTAAGTGTTCTTTTTATGAATTTCAGAGAACTTTTGACATTTATTAACAATTAACTATTTGAAAGCCTGGTTGATTGGAAGCGTAATTGCCTATCACAAAGTACTTGTAACAAGGGGTTTTTGCCTGTTTTGCTTATTTCAAAGAAAGGCTATTGAAATTGACCGTTTGCGTCTGATCTTTCAAATTGTGAATGTAACTTTGTCTATTTAGTGCTGTGATAAGGCCCTGACTTTGACAGTAAAATGCTGTTTCTTGGAGAGATAGTAACACTGAAGGTAGATTATGACTGAGACCAGCAATCTTGCAGTCAATTTCATTCAATTCTTTGACAGCAAAATGCTCTTTCCTGTGGCCTTGAGCTTCTGTTTCTTCTTGCTTCGTCTCTCCTGGCCTCCATGTCACTTGCAGACTCACTGCTCAGCTGTAATGGCTTGTTTCTTTATGTTTATTGGGGTCCTAAAAGCAAGGCTGGGTGGCTTTGCTGTTTACTGTTTTGACTTACAGTTTTGACTTCCTGGTATGGACATTTTGCACATTTTCACTTTCAATCTACTGCTTAGTCTTCTAGTCTGGTACTCTATCAGTATCTGTTCCAGTACTTACAGTAAGTTGTATGGCCTTGATGAATAAAATATTCTGTAAAATCAGCTGATGCTCTAAAGGTTCTCCCTTCTGAAAAATTCAAGCAGTGATTAATATGCAAGAATATATCCATGTAGTGAATAAAATTGTGACACTTCAGTTTAATACAATTGAAGCAATTGGTTTCCTTGGGGTTCCATTGCAAGTCAAATAGACAAAAATCCAAATATGCTTATATACCAGGGTCTGGCTGATGGAGAAGCATACCTTTTCAATTTTGGGCTGGTCTGATATGTAGTAGCCTTCACTCTACAGCTAGACTGACTCGGTTTTACTGGACTGTGTGCATAGTCAGGACTGTGTGTACTGTGTGGTCAGGAGCCAACTGTTTGCTGTCCAACGTGTCTGTTCAGAGCAAGCTACGATCAGTTGTCCACCCTGATTGGCCATGCTGATCCAGAGTCAGAAATTGGCTGTTGTGGCTTATTCCCTATCTGCTGTTCTTTAAATATGTTCCGACAGAATTACAGTTGATCTTTTTGTGAGGCTTCTCGTATTGTTCACAATACCTCTAAATGCTCGGCCAGTCAATTGCATGTGAAGAGATAAGAGTGACTTGTCAACATTTATTGTGCTGGTCTAATCAACAGCAAGAGACACTGCTCAATGCTCCAGGCATAAATCAAGAATTGCACACAAGGAATTTGTCAAATAAGGGTATCTGGACTGCACACAACTGGGATGTTTACCTGTGCCAGCACTCACACAGAGCCTGTAGTATGTATGTTGAGAGGCTGGTGATTTCAGGTTACTTTGCTCAGGTTATCGTGGTTATGCTTGAACTAAGACAACATACCATAACATGTATACATTGAGAACGATATGATTGTTTTGTGAATGAACTATCATTGCAGGAAGCTTGGAATATATATTAGGTTTTGTTCCATGACCCCTATGTAACAAGCCCTCTGATTGGCCAACAACCCACCTGCATAATGTGATGTTCACCTGTGTGCAGTGGTGTGTGACAGGCAGGTCAATAACAAAAGTGTTATTCACTGATCAGTGAATATAACATTTGTTATTGACCTCCGTGGAAAAAAATTTCCGAAAAAAAAAAAAAAATTTCCGAAAAAAAAAAAATTTCCCGAAAAAAAAATTTTCCAAAAAAAAAAAAGTTTTTGAAAAAAAAAAATTTTTTTCGAAAAAAAAAAAAATTTCCAAAAAAAGAAAATTTCCACAAAAAAAATTTTTTTTCTGAAAAAAAAAAAAAAATTCAAGAAAAAAAAAATTTTTCCAAAAAAAATTATCATGGAACAAAACAATTGTGGACTTCAGTTTCGGTCAATATCAGGTTTTACGGACCTGACCTAGTGATATTCACCTCGGCCTTCGGCCTCGGTGAATATCACCGGTCAGGTCCGTAAAACCTGATATTGACCTCAACCGAAGTCCATAATTGTATAATATTTTATTCAAATCTCAATTAATTGTGTCTTTCGAATATAGTTGTTCGGTTTTAGATGTGTCTCATTTCTATTTTGGTCCACCGTGCCTGGGTCTGCCTGGTATTTGTGCCAAGTTTAAGACTCAAACAGGTCTTTTAAAGTTGGCAAAAAACAGCAACGACGATAAACCAGCAACACAATCTTGAACAAGTGGGGTTATGCAAATTTAAGTGTATTAGCGATCAGCTTAATTTGTACCTGCAGGGCCTGAATCTTTTCGTCCGACTGTGTTGTGCAAAAAAACTGTAGTCTAGGGGTCTGCAACTTCTGGTTGACTGGCTGGTTCTACCAAAGGGTAATTGCCTTTGCTTCTACTGACTGAGAAATAGGACACTACAATTTGAAAATACAAAACTCTTTATTCCTTTACTCATGTGATTTGTCAAATTTCAGTTTCATTAGTCATTACTCTGACAATCTTCTTAATCTGTAAGCTAAAAGTTAGTCTTTGCCCTTCATGGCTCTTTCTGGTCATCCAATCCTCAACAATGTAGTTGCGTCACGTCCTTCCTCCAGACTATGTGGGATGCCAGAGAATGACAAGAAAACTTAATGGCCAGGACCTCATAATTCATTGAGACTGCGTAAGATATCTGTATGAGATATTTCCTTGATAGGCACAATATTTCATTCTCTTCTCCTCATTGCTTGCTAATGCTTGCCAACTGCCATTGGCTTGCTAGTCGCATCATTGTGTTTCATACCTGACTGCCAAGAGTTGCAAAGAAGACATTCCTGCTTGAGCCAATATCCTAATTGATTCCCTCCTGCGCATGGCATGGTTAGTTTGGTTTCACTGTGAGTTATCGTGGTGCAAAGGTTACTGAACCAGAACAGAAGTGGCAATTTCAAGTACTGTAGTTTCGCCAGACATTATATAAAATATATCACTTGAAGTTAATACATGATTATCATTTTAATCCTGCCTCACTTCTGGCCTTAATAAAATAACAGCTTCAATTTCAAATTGCTGTAAATCCGCTTTGTAAAGTCAGCAGCAAATACCGCAGTGTTCTGATCTGCCAGCGGCAACAAGTTTTTGTATGCTGTTCTATTCACCATGCTCTTGCCACAGCCATTTTAATGCCTCATACATCCTGTGTTAGGTGTCAAAGTCATCTCTGATATATTTGCATTCTTTTTTGCTTAATATCTTACTCCAATATATTTGCCCTATTGATTGACAACGCTTTACTTTGCCTTCAATAAGTCTACTTTGGCTTTGTTGGATTTTCTTGGACTTACAGTACCTTTCTCTTGGACTTGGAGATTTTGAGTTCTTATTTATGGTGGTATGGAGAATGATACAGCTCTTTTTTGAAGGTTTTTTCTTCCTTGGGGATCTGTTTTATGCCACCTCCTAATGTTGATGACTCTTCAGGGTACTTAATTTGCTTCTTGGAGCAGTATACAGAGCTTATAAAGCTTGGGAGGAGTTCATCATCAAGTCATTGTTGCCAATTAGGCTTTTAGAGCTGCCAAGTGTCAAGAGAAGGACCATAAATCCCAGGCTGTTGAATGTTCTTAAGTAACCTAAGTGGGACCCGCTTAGATGCCTCATCAGCTAATGATGCTATATTGCTTTCTTGATAACATTTAATCTCTTGGAAAGTCTCATCCCTGGTAAAAATTGAATTCAGTTAGTAATGACTGAATGTGCTAGTCATATATGATTGGTTGATCTTTGTGATAAAGTTTCTATAGTCACATAGCTTTGGAAAATATGGTTCATTAGCTAATGTACTAAACAATGAATAGTCAACAAAACAGTAAAATTATGTTCCCTATATTTTTCAATCTCTTTGAAAGCTCTGATTCACCCGGAAAAGAATTAGTAATGACTAAATCTGCTCTTCAGACGCGTGTTTGAACTCAGAAGTTTTCTTCTAATATGACCAAATTTGGTAAGTATGTTTCCAATGGTGACTTGGGGAGTGGGGAAATGTCTCAAAAGTTGACTAAATATACCCTCTTAGGAATGTCCTTTCAGGCAACTGTCTTTTAGGTCTAGACTTTAGCACACCTGAACTATATGGCCTGTAAGCTGAATTATAAAAGTGAAGACTGGGCAGATACCTAATAGGACTATGGTAGATTGTTTTCTTGGTAACATTAATAGTTTCTGAGTCAGTTCTCTTCCAGAAAATAATAAAATGAGTTAAGGATGATAAAAGTTGTATAGTAGTTAGACATGACACATAATATCTATCTCAGAAACTTTCTGCTGCTTTTCTTTGGGGATGAATTTTTGTGTCTATCAATCTCCAGATTTACTGAAAGTTTTCTGAAAAAAAAGAAAGAAAAAGGAATGTGAATAAATCTCGAAACAGCTTTTTTAAATTCCAAGAGGAACGTTTTCTCCACTTTTCGTTATTTCATGACGTCTTTACAGAAATTTGCTTTCGCTTGATTCTGGAATTCTGTTTCTGCTGTTGATGATTTGTTAATGCTGTTGCTGATGCCAGTGTTGGTGAAAGTGATGCTGTTGTTGCTGATGTGGTACTGTAACATTTTAATTACTTGCTGTTTCTCTCTTTTCTCTCTTGTTACTATTGGATGACTGCTGCTGTTGTTTCTTTTGCTGATTGAGCTCTTGCTCAAGATGCGTAACAATGCCATCACTATGCAGTCGCTGCATCCTCCCCTGCTGTAAGATGCTAAGTGATACACGGGCAATCTACTTGGGCTTTCTCAGGGTGGAATGGATAGTGGTGCAATGTACTTGTTCTGTCCATCTTGTGGTCAGTGCAGTGGTTTTTGGGTGTACATATATATCCTTTATATCTCAGGCTATATTTCAAGGCAATGAGGCGATAAGTGCACATTAAACTTTAATGTTCTATCAGAATTTTTCAGAATGCATAATATTCAAATTACTGTGCTTTCATGTCCATTTAACCGAGTGATTTGACAGCAAAAGGCTCTTTCCTGTGGCCTTGAGCTTCTGTTTCTTCTTGCTTCGTCTCCCCTGGCCTCCATGTCACTGGCAGACTCACTGCTCAGCTATAATGGCTTGTTTCTTTATGTTTATTGAGGTCCTAAAAGCAAGGCTGGGTGGCTTTACTGAAGGAGCTCTGTATCCTAACTGCTTGCTCTTTTGACTTACAGTTTTGACTTCTCGGTGCAGTGATATTGAGCATTTGCATAATGCACACACTACTTCTTTTGTCGATGCTTTTGTAATATACATGCATATAATATCGATCAGTATCTGTTCTACTGCTTTTTAGACCTTAATTAAGTAAATATCAATATTTATCATGCATGCCTACTGGAAATTTATCAGTATATTTATCTGATGGTACCAATGCTCTCATTCATGAATCATTCAAGACTTCCAGTACTAATGCAGTGGCCATGCAAATTACATATAACATACTTTGACCAGTGAATACTGAGTGTCCTTCAATTTTGCATGAATGCATCCTTGGATAGGTTATCATCATTGAAGCCATCAAAGGCCTACTTTTCCACTACCAGTAGATGTTGTCCGTGATATTCCTTACTGCTCTCAGCAAATACAGTCAATTTCCCAGTGCAAAGTTACTGATGGTTTTCTGCTTGCCGTCTGTTCTCGAGATTTACACTTGCACACTTTCTTCTTTGTGCTGCAAACAAAAGTTGCTCCACTCCAGTAAAACTGGGTGTATCGTATTGACAGCTGGCATTTGGGTATTACAGCCTCTAGGACGGTGTAGTCCAGAGTCAGCTGCTTGATGGCCACCCTGTCCATTCTGAGCAAGCTATGTCCACCCTGACTGGGCAGCTGAGTCAGAAATTGGCTGTTGTGGCTTAGTCCCTGTTTGCTGCTCTCAAACATGATCCCCCAGAACTGTAGTGATTGAACTTTTTGTTAGGCTTCTCGTATTGTTCACAATACCTCCCAGTGCTCAGCCAGTCAATTGCACGTGAAAAGATAGGAGTGGCAGGTCAACATTTAATGTGTCAGTCTAATCAACAACAAGAGACACTGCTCAATGCCCCAGTAATAAATCAAGGAATTGTTCAAACAAGGGTATGTGGAGATTGTGGACTGCACACAGCTCGGTTGTTGTCCTGGTCAAATAAACCAAGTAATAAACGTTCATTGCTGAGAATCTGATGAATTGAGACTGCTTTGGTGTACTTGTGCAAGCTAATAAAACTGCATGTTCGTATTATTATGAACTGCAGTGCACCTGTATGTCAGTGTATGATAATCATGATTATTGGCAGGGTATGATGGAACCTTTCATCTGATGAACTACCATGACCGTTTTTAAGATTAATATGTTAGTTGATGAAACAAGGATATCAAATGCTGGCTGTGGCTAACTTTTAGGATATTAAAGACCTACTTGACTTGATTTGTGCTGTGCTTGTGTACCCCAGATCAGCCGGGTTGTTTTAAAAAAAGTGAAATCATGTTTCCCATATTGTTTAATTTCTTTTATCCTGGAAGGTTGACTAAATATACCCGCTTAAGAATGTCCCTTTAGGCTACTTTCTGATACGTCTCAACTTTAGAACGCCTAAAATATGGCCTGTAAGTTTAATCATAGAAGTGAAGAACAGGCAGATACCTAATAGGACTATGGTAAATTGTTTTCTTGGAAACATTAGTAGTTTCTGAGTCAGTCTTCTTCCAGAAAATAATAAAAGGAGTTAAGGATGATAAAAGTTGTACAGTAGTTAGACATGACACATAATATCTCTCTCAGTAACTTTCTGCTGCTTTTGTTGGGGATGATTTTTTGTCTCTATCAATCTGCAGATCTACCAAAGAAGTTTTCCAAAAAAAAAGAAAGAGGAATGTGAATAAATCTCGAAACAGCTTTCTAAAATTCCAAGAGGAATGGTTTTTTCGCTTTTCTTTATCTCGTGGCATCTTTACAGATATTTGGTTTGGCTTGATTTTGGAATTCTGTTTCTGCTGTTGATGACGCGTTAATGCTGTTGCTGATGCCATTGAGGGTTAAAGGGATGCTGTTGTTGTTGTAGACGTGATACTGTAAAATTTGTTTCCTGCTGTTTCTCTCCTGCTACTATTGGATATTGCTGTTGTTTCTTCTGCTGATGGAGCCCTTGCTCATGATGCTTAACAATGTCATCAGTATGCACTGCAGTATGCAGTCTCTACATTCTCCCCTGCTGTAAGATGCTAAGTGATACACAGACAATCTACTTGGGCTTTCTCAGGGTGGAATGGATAGTGGTGCAATGTACTTGTTCTATCTCTGGGTCAGTGCAGTGGTTTTAGATGTACATGAAATTTATATCTTTTAAAACCAACATTTCATGGCAATGAGACAATTAGTGCACATGTAAATTTAATGTTCTGTCTAAGTTTTTCAGAACTGCATAATACTTAAATTGCAGGTAATTAGTGAATATATTGATTTTCAGCACTGCACTTTCATGTCCATTTAACCGGGTGGTTTGACAGCAAAAGGCTCTTTCCTGTGGCCTTGAGTTTCTGTTTCTTCTTGCTTCGTCACTCCCGGCCTCCATGTCACTGGCAGACTCACTGCTCAGCTCTATAATGGCTTGTTTCTTTATGTTTATTGGGGTCCTAAAAGCAAGGCTGGGTGGCTTTACTGGAGGAGCTCCGTAACCTAATTGCTTACTCTTTTGACTTACCGTTTTGACTTCTAGGTGCAGTGATATTGCGCATTTACATAATGCACAGACCTTCTTGTGCTTTATGAGGCACTTGCAGTTGTATACAACGTCAGTGTCTTTTCCATTGCTTTTTAGAACTTAATCAAGTAAATTTCGATATTAAAATACAGATCTGCTCTAAAGTTATCAGTACAATTATCTGGTGTTCCAATGGTCTCATTCATGAATAATTCAAGACTTCCAGTACTAATGCAGTGGCCATGCAAATTACATATAACATACTTTGACCAGTGAGTACCAGGTGTCCTTCAATTTTGCATGAATGCATCCTTGGATAGGTTATCATCATTGAAACCATCAAAGGCCTACTTTTCCACTACCAGTAGATGTTGTCCGTGATATTCCTTACTGCTCTAAGTAAATACAGTCAATTTCCCAGTGCAAAGTTACTGATGGTTTTCTGCTTGCCGTCTGTTCTTGAGATTTACACTTGCACACTAGCTGAGCAAGCTATGTCCACCCTGACTGGGCAGCTGAGTCAAAAATTGGCTGTTGTGGCTTAGCCCGTTTGCTGCTCTCAAACATGATCCGCCAGAACCGTAGTGATTGAACTTTTTGTGAGGCTTCTCGTATTGTTCACAATACCTCCCAATGCTCGGCCAGTCAATTGCACGTGAAAAGATAGGAGTGGCAGGTCAACATTTATTGTGCTGGTCTAATCAACAGCAAGAGACACTGCTCAATGCTCCAGTAATAAATCAAGGAATTGCATACAAGGAATTGTTCAAACAAGGGTATGTGGAGATTGTGGACTGCACACAGCTCGGTTATTGTCCTGGTCAAATAAGCCAAGTAATAAATGTTCATGGCTGAGAATCTGATGAATTGAGACTGCTTTGGTGTACTTGTGGAAGCTAATAAAACTACATGTTCGTATTATTAGACTAGCAGGAACTGCTCGTCTATTGTGAATGCTGGAGAGTGCCAGAATCCTGTTCCCTGGAACATTGTTTGTACGTACATGCTTGTCGTCTGCCAAGTCGTCATTGTGTGTGATCAAGTAACGCCAGCTATCGTCGTCTTTGTGCCTTGCTAAACTGCCCATTGCCTCAAGTAAACAATACTCATGCGGCCTGCTGATTGCCAAGGCATTTCACTGCTCACAGCCGTAGCAAATAACTTTATTATATTGGTAAATTACGAGCATGTTCGTCTGTCAAAAATCGCCGTAGCCCGATGCATTCTGGGAGTTTGTGGATGTGTTGATCAAACTCAGCTCACATTGGCCCGGATTCTACATCATAACTTAGTCAAAAATCACGTCACCTACCGTGTCACATTGATTGACAGTTTGATTACATTGTAAACTATCTTCTCCAGCAGTATTTGCACTCATAAAAACACTTTATTTCCAAGATAATCCCTCGAATTTTACAGTGCTCTCTCGCCTGTCATGTTTTCATCTGAATCTGAAGTGAAGTCCCCGGATGTTTAGATTCGCGCCATAATTTCGTCCATGAAATCGCTCAAAAACTGACCTGTCAACACTTAAAATGGATTATTACCTCTCCAGTGTATGTCCTAATGCTTATGCATGTCCACTGCCATCCGTAACTGCCGTAAATTCACTTTATTCAGTAAAATATCATCCAGACAAGCTGCACTGAGCCATGCTTTCCACACAATTAAATGTTCCTGCCCCAGCTGCAACCCTCGTGCATTGGCCCTCTACTGGATAACCTTTCCTGCAAGGACTCTCATAAAGAGCATACCTCCACCAGGTTTCAAAGACTGCTTCAGCTCCAAATGTGCATTTTGCAACTAATTTCAAGAAAATTTCTTTATCAGAGCAATGGAACAACTCAAATGCAACATAAATGCCACTTGTGCAGCTAGTACTCATAAACCGTTTTTGAGTATTCATGAAAATAATTATAGTTTGGTTGTGACACATTGACTGACATTAATAAAGTCAATTAATACCTCATGGCAATCACCAGCACCTGCACTCTCCTTGGTTAGAGAAGTGTTGTTATATACAATCTGATGCCTTGGTTTTTTTTTCGCTAGCCACATAATGATCTTTAATAGGCCTAACAGTTGCAACTAAAACTGGTTTATTAGTTGAAATCTATACCATTGCCTGCTACATTTTGGGAAATGGAGGCATACATTATATCTAGTATTTAGAATAGACTTAGCATTGTAGTTTGTCTTCCATTGTATTTTTATTGATGATCATCGTAGTTTTATCGATGACACATGTATCTGTTATGATATAAGGATGTCAATAAAAGTTTAGGTACCCAATGCCATTGATTAGTTGTAAAACTACTGGAATTGCTATTTTGTTGTATTTTTTACAGACTCTGCCAGATGTCAAATGCTCTGTAAAGGCCTATTGCTGGTTACCTTTTACGAAATTAAAAACAAAAATCAATTATGGACTTAAGTCTTTTGATTGACTTAGCGGGATGCTCCCCGTTGAAACAACCAACTGTGTTCTTAGGACAGCTTTGCAATAACAAATGTCTACATAATTCAAATTATTCAATTAATTGTTTTCGTGGGCCCGATATATTTATATGTGCCAAGTCCTTCAAACTTCTTTATGTACACGAAAATCCTATGATGTCATTGTCACATAGCCAAAGCTGAGGACTCTGACAGCCCACTAGTCCGAGGACCTGCAAAATCTGCCCCCTCACCATCTCATATATATGGAATCACTGCTGACCCCCTGCTAGTCTTGCACATTTTCAATTGCCCCCCATCTAGTTATGAACTGCAGTGCACCTGTATGTCAGTGTATGAGAATCATGGTTATTGGCAGGGTATGCTGGAACCTTACAGCTGACAAACTGCCATGACCGTTTTTACCCCGCTGGCTATGTAATAGCCTACGGGGTACTGCAGTCCTCAATGCCTCAATGTGCTGGGGATTTCGTCAAGCATAACTCACTTTGTGTTGCTCATATTTCATTCAAATTTTGCCTGTTATCTTATTTTGTCATGCAGATGGGAATGACAAGTCCGTGCGTCCGTACGGACACACGGACGTACGGACGGACGGACGTACGGACACACGGACACACGGACGTACGGACACACGGACGGACGGACGGACGGACACACGGACACAAGGACAGAAGGATGGACGCACGGACGGACGCACGGACGTACGCACGGACGTACGGACACACGGACGTTGTGTTGCTCATATTTCATTCAAATTTTGCCTGTTATCTTATTTTGTCATGCAGATGGGAATGACAAGTCCGTGCGTCCGTACGGACACACGGGCGTACGGACACACGGACGTACGGACACACGGACGGACGGACACACGGACGGACGGACAGACACACGGACACACGGACAAAAGGATGGACGCACGGACGGACGGACGTACGGACACACGGCCGTTGTGTTGCTCATATTTCATTCAAATTTTGCCTGTTATCTTATTTTGTCATGCAGATGGGACTTACAAGTCCGTGCGTCCGTACGGACACGCGGACGTACGGACACACGGGCGTACGGACGTACGGACGGACACACGGACACACGGACGGACGCACGGACGGATGGACGGACGTACGGACACACGGACGGACGGACACACGGACGTACGGACACACGGACAGAAGGATGGACGGACGGACACACGGACGGACGGACACACGGACGGACGTACGGACGGACGGACGGACGTACGGATGGACGGACGGACGGCCGGACACACGGACGGACACATGGACGGACGGACACACGGACGCACGGACACACAGACACACGGACGGACGCATGGACGGACGGACACACAGATGGACACACGGACGGGCGGACGGACACACGGACGGGCGGACGGACACACGGACGGACGGACACACGGACACATGGACGCACGGACACACGGACGGACACATGGACACACGGACGGACACATGGACGCACGGACGGACGGACGGACGGACACACGGACGGACACATGGATCCGAATGGTCTCAATGGCTTCACATAGAGCCAGCGGGGTTTACGTGCTTGCAAGGTATTTTTAAGAGTCATAATATGTTAGTTGATGAAACAAGCATATCAAATGCTGGCTGTGGCATTAGAGACCTACTGTGTTATCGATATACACAAGCATATCCTATGTTTTATAGTGAATAATATTCAGTTGTAATATGTTGGAAAAAATCTCCGGGGTTTTATCAATAGCCGTTAAGCTTGTGCTATGGAAACAGTTCCGAAATTGACATTATCGTAACACAATGTAGGGACAATCTGAATGGGAAATTCTTGTTTCTATGGCCCCAAATGAGATTTCTCCACATTCCTTCATTTTATAGACAATATGTAGTCACATGCGACTGGCTTCTATCTGCTTTGGAAATTGAAGATTTCTGGAAAAACTCATGGGAATTGGACCTGACATAAGTTTGATGGATCTGAAAGCCTTCAATTTATAGTCCTCCTTTGTATTGTTGGTTTTGAAATGTACTGATGCAGTGGGGGAATAACATTTGTGTATGCTTGAATGCTTCTATAAAGCAAACCAGAGAAATTGTGAAGTTGTTGCTCTAAGGTTTGAGGCTACTTTTAAGCATTTAAAAATGGAATTCAACTGTAAAATATGCCACAAATGTGATAAAATCATTTTGCCTGATAAAATATATTGCTCTGTTTTAAAACTTCTTATTTCTTTTCACCATAAAAATTAATTTTTATGGAGTCACAATAGTGGCCTGTTTTGTTATGGATATTCCTTTATATTATGACACATTTCATAATCGCAACCTTTTATATCTACATTCTTCTGACACACTGCTGACACTCTACAAGTTGTCAAAGTATATTGTGTGACTGTAAGCCACGGCCAGCCAACGAGGTCTGATCTACCTGCCAACAAGATCTAGCCTACAAGAGCCTAGCCAACAACTGACACGACCAAGACAGGTCTACAAGAGGACAGGTTGAGAGCACTGACAGAAGGCTTATGTCCACAAGAGCCACACAGACAGATATGAAGGGAACGGAGGCAAGACCATCTGCAAACCCATCTGTCAGTGTCATGTGGACAATACATAGCATTTCCATCAGGAGAAAAGCCAGCTAGCTTTTTCCACAAGCAGTAGTGAAGCTTACATAATGCGAGTAGCTCTGTGTGAGTACTTAAGGGCAATCATTGGTTATTGATGGGTTGTTTGATTTGATGGGTGACTGCATGGATTAGTCAAAAGAAACGATGGTTGATAATAAGGCATTGTGGCTATCTGAAGACTGGAGTCTGGTAATTACTATTTCTAAAATAGTCTTGAAATCTGGCTTTGTTATGTCACTTTTATGTTGTTGTTTTTTTTTTTTATTTTGACTTATTTAAATTATATGAAACTGCCACTCCGCCGCAGAACGTTGTCTGAAATGCTAAACTTGGTCTCTGTGTCTGAATCTAGATTCAGTCCATTAAAAGATATGCTTTTGCCTTCAAGCCCCAGACACACCATTGCCAGCAATTACAGAAACAGCTGCAATCAAATTTTCAATCAATGTCAAGATTCATGTACAATTAAAGATAAGGACATTCTCATTGTTGGGACACATTATGGACAATTTCCAATTCTATCGAATCCCTGTGTTTCATGCAAATCATTACTTCAAGGAAACTGAAACACAATACAATGTCTCCTCTGCAATATTCCCCATGTCTCTCAATGTCTCCCAAGATCTTTCCATATTGCCACAGAATATCTCCCAATAATTTCACAGTTCACATATCTGTCGTTAGTTGTGGATTTTGTGTGTTTCAATGAGCATGTCTGGCATTTCTTATTCATCAATTCTTTTTTGACAAGTTCATGGTTTTCTTTGACAGATTGAGAATGTTTTTGTTTTAACAGGAGCCGTCTTCAGTTTGAGGTTTGGCGTAGATGATGAATGACCTGATTCCATGCGAATGACAGACCGGGATTATTGAGATTATTCCTCAAGACATTTGCTGTCATGAGTTGGTCGCAAGAGAAGTTGAGATGATGCCTGTAACTGTTACTCCTTCTCAGTTCTTTACCATTGTGAAGAAGTTGCAGTAACATTTACTCAACTTGTGGTGGTCAAAGGTTTTAGTAACATGCTTTAGATTATGCTGCCGAAGTCATCTACAGTAGCTGTTGTGGTCATGCCATTAAACTCTATAATGTACATGGTATTTCGGTACAGATGAAAATAATTTATGGATGGTTGTAGTTTATTAACTTCCAGTCAGCAATCATTGTGCACAACTTTACTCTAATCACACCGCTAATGAAATTGTTCAGTTTGTTGAAATATTTCAGAATGAATGATATTGTCCATGTTCCTTTGGACAATATTGTAGATGCAGTATATATCATCACAGCATTAGTTTACAAAGTTAAAGAAGCTGAGCCACACTGAGCTATAACCAGGTACTCTGAGGATTGCTCATCTCATCTATCCCCATCAAATATCAATGAAAATCGAATGACGAAGATCCTCAGAGACAAAGCTACTGGCCATGCTATGCAATCTGAGTTTAAATGTCCATGATATCCTCTCTCAATCATTGGCTCACCTATCAGATGTGTCAGACATTGTCACTCTTCTTGGTGCGAAGTCATTCAGGGACCATGATCACCAAAAGATGCCGAATTGGTCACTTCTTTTTGGACAAAATAGCATGAACTAACAGACAACGAAAGTTCTGGTCCTTGAATTGGAAAATTACATCAGGAAGCACATTCTGCTCACCAACCTGTGAAATTATCAATAGGCTGAAAGAATGGAGAAGTTAAAGAAAGACTTTGGCGCAAGCATTTCACAGGGAAACTTCATTGAAGTTAGTCTGCCTTGCCCCTTTTTCGTTTGCTGCCTTGAGTGTTAGTTGATTTAGAGTTAATTTCAGCCTAACCGAATTGATTAAGCATGTTCCTTCAGTCCACTTGTCACTGTCTTCGTACCTCCTTAGGATGTTCAAGGATGATACCTGCTGGCACACTCCAACGGAGGGGCATCAAAGATGCAGACAGCAAAAAGACCTCTTTTGTAATTCAGATAGATGATTGGTACTCCATTATTGAGGGATGCCTCAATTCATTCATGCATTCATAAATGCTTAGTGTGTTGCATTTGTAATTTGTGACAGCGTGGTCGTGTTTGATCGAGGCAATGAGACATTACAATGCGAGAGTGTAAAATATAAATGTTAAATCCAAATTGAATTGTACGTAGAGATTATAAAACATATAAAGATTGCTTAGGAGACGGGTGTGAATGACAGTTATATACAGTCGAGAATACATCATGTAGTCTACCATGCTGTCTAATGATGCAAAATATTAGTTGGCCATGAGTATAATATTTCTTTGCAAAAGATTCATTTAAACTAGGTTACTAGAAGGTTAGTCACCCTTAGTATCATAACTAGTTTAGCCGTATCTACTCAACATGCAAAGGGCGGACATGAAAGGGCATGCGATTAAAGCTCCTGAATCATCAGAGGTTTGGAAATAGACCAAAGAGGAAGCTCAGAAGTAGCACCACAAAATAAGACTGGAATTTGTGCTTTGAATATAAAAATTACAATCGTAGTCGACGCAAGAAGTGGATATTCTGATATTCTATAACATAGACAACTATTTCATTGATGATTGATTATGCGTTAATTTGGCAAAGGTGGATAATTTTGCAAAAACTTCATGCAGAAATATTGCATGTGTTAGTTTTTTAGGAGGATTTGCTGTACATTTTGTTAGAAGATATCTAACAGTGCCAGCAGAATCCTGAGGACGCAGTTGCAGTGATATTGCCTGTCCGATGCAGTGCTTTGGAAGTAATCTTGTTAACGGTCTAGTGTTTCCTCATCAAAGCTACTTGGTGAGGAGGCATTATTCTTGTCACCTCACGATAAGGCTAAAGACGCTTAACTTTGTCTTGTAAGAGTCTTGATCTTCGCTTCAAATATCTCCTTGATCGTGATTCTGAATTTGGTCTTTGCCCTCTGAGATGGAAGTCAGTCTTTCAAACTGTTTCCTTTGTCATCTTCTTGTAATATCCTTTTGATGTGGCATTAGAAAGGCTCGGGGTAATGGCTACATGAAATGTCCTTTAAATCACACACCCATCTTATATGCTGAATCTAATATCATGGATTATCAAGACTGAAGATTCACATTGGATTTGTTAAATTTGAAAGTTTTGCAGACTCTTTCTAGATCAGCATTCTGATTAATCTGTATTACAGTACGAATTTGTGTTCTTTATCACTCTTCTGGTTCAGTCCATAGGCTCGATAATCATTCATAATTTTGGTGTAAATACAACAATGACTCGCTATACTGAAAGATCTATTTTCCTATATTATAATATAATCTGCACTTGATTTATCAGCTTATTAACACACCATGTTGATGAGGCGATTAATAATCTTACTCCATTTATTGGGCCTCATTACCCTTTCTTTGGGAAAGGGAAGACTACCACTTCTTTGCCAAGCTGGACATCCGCTACATGTAAAGCTCACAATAATTTCAAGCTGATTTGAATCTTTGTTTAGACACAAGCTTTACTGGCAGACAGTAGTATCTGAGGACAATGCTATTGCTAGTAAACATTCTAAAGTGTCCTTGTGAAGACAATTGGCCAACTATTGCTGCTACTAGGAATGATGCAATGGCAGCTTCAATTGGACTAGAGTGATCAGTTTGCAATTGCTGCCTGCGGGGAAGCCATTTGAGTTCTAAATGGTTTGGAATTGATGTAGAGTCTTGAAGCCATTTCTAAATCCTTTGGGAGCTGTTTGATTTTATAGAATTTTACAATGAGATTCTTCAGTGTTGCAAATAAACAGACAAACAGCAAAGGGATGTGGCAGGATAATAAAGTAAAGTTTAATAGCCCAGTCATAATAACAAACTGTTTTGTCTGAAATGGACAGAGCTACATGTATGCGACAGCAGATGATGCACCGGAGAAAACAGCAGAGTAAAATAGGCAGGACAAGCTGGTTGTGACGGAACAACAGAGTGGAAAATCAAATAAATCACCAAACCAAAACAGACAGGGCTCGCTGGTTTTGCAAGACAAGCAAGACAAAACTGCAGAACCACATAAGCAAGATGAACAGCAGGGCCAAGAAAAGTTGACAACAGTTGAGAATTCAAGCTGTTTGTTTCCTGTTGTTGCAAGACATTTAGCCATTGGCAACCAGGTTGACATTTGCTTCCTCTTTGCTTCTTCCAAGCATGCTTAATGTGACGTGAATGAAATGTAAGGGAAAAATTCTGAGCTGCATTCCTTAGCAACCAAGGATGGTAATGTATTGCTTGTGCCTGGTTGCCTGTTGTTGCTTTTTGTCACATTTTTCATTATTTTCTAGAGTAGGCATTCAAGATTCTTCAAAAGTGAATGGTTTGTTTAACAAGTCAGTGGTTGGTTAAGCATGCAAGTGTGAAGTGCTATAATGGGTGTTTATTGGCAATGATGTACAGGTGGATGGATGGCTGAATTGAATTTTTCATGATGGGTGTTTGCATCTATTGGCTCTAATGGGTCTTGCTTCAGCCACTTCAGAAGTCCTACCTCTGTACACCGTGTACACTATTGGTCTGATTCAGCTTGTCTTACACAGAAGGCAGTCTCCTTTGCCGCTTTCTCAGATCAATATACACATGATCCCAGGTTGGTCATCCATCGTACAAATAGAGCAATGGGGTTCAATTCACCCCCTGACTCTTACCCTCCCCAAATTTCTCTTAACCTTTATCCTTGTCATCTGCAATGCTGCAAAATGCTGCATATCTTGGAATCTAGCTTGCCAAATCACACAGCCTTTTCTCCGTGATAAATCCAGCCCTATCTCTATTGTGTGACAGATTAGTCCAAGTGCAAAGCAATTCCTTTTTGTCCATGACATATTCATCATTTACAGAGGGCATCCCTTCTTGATCAGCCATCAAGTGACATGGTCAATTTGTAATCAAATTATTATTTGCATTCCTGAAGAGATTTGTGTTTGAAGAGTCCTCTTTCATTGTTATACATACATATTTTACTCTTTGATAAGAGGAAGAATGCAAAACAATTTCATGTGCTTCAATCTAGAAAATGGGCTTGTCTGATTCTGTAAGCTGCTTAAAGGCTGAATTTTAGGTAACAGTGCATAAACCGTGCATAGGATTCTGAAGGATTGTGGGGCCTTTTCACTGATAGATTTATTTTTATTTTTACACCAATAAGCTGTCAGTGTTTGATAAAATATGCTAAAAATAAATGTACCATCAGCTACAAAAATATCATGCTAATACAAGAAGTCCATATTGCTGATCAAAAAGGATTTGAAATTCTACTCAGCACTGTTAGCGGAAGCTCTGAAGCAGGATTAATGAAACACACAGCCAGTATCTGGAAACAAGACTCTAAGCTGGGAAGCTTCCAATGCAATATTTAACACAATTTGTTGTCACAATGTGCTGAGGAAGCCAATGAAGGCATCAATGTTTGAGTTCCATCAACCAGACAATCAAATAGATCTATTCCTATATATTGTTTTAACCTCGTCATTTCGGAACATTCGAATTATTGGGGGAAAATTGCATTTCAAGACCCTGAACGTTTCTTTAATGTCTTGTGTTCTAATTTACGGTAGGCATGAGGTAGGTGACTGTAGGGGATATATAATATACATAGATGCAAATCACTGCACTAATATGGGAAGAAGGATAGACCTATTGAAATGGACATCTGAATTTTAAAACATCTTTTAGACTTGTGCACATTACGTTGAAGTTTTGCCGTGGGCTGCTTTGGAACGTCTCGTGTCTCACACACTGTATCTGCAATTATCACAAGGTGGATATGAAATATTGAAGGTGATCTTGGGAGATATTAAGAAATGTGTGAAGTTACAGAGACACAGAAAGATATTGGGAGATATGAGCTTTTGTGTTGTTTCTCATTGAGGTAATGATTTCCATAGAAATTGTCCTTAATGTGAAGAGTGTTTCAACAATGAGATTGTCCTTATCCTTAATTGAACATGAATCTCGACATTGATTCAAAATTTGATTGAGGCTGTTAATGTGATTGGTGTGCCTTTGCCTTGAAGGCAACATAATTTCTTTTGCACAAGATAGAGGAACTTGGATTACTTAGGAATCGTACACACCAAGCAGCCTCTCGAGTTCTATATTGTGTTGGTTGCTAGCTATGCCAAAAGTTAATATGTCGAAGTGAGTGATATCTTAATGAAAGATGTAGTGGAAAAGCCTAATACCTTATGAGACCACAGTTAAATAGAAATCTGCTATTATATTATTAACTTTTATTTTGTTGCTGACAATCAAGTCACTGAATAATCTTCCAATCTTCACAAATGCCTCAAGATAGCCCACACTGGCACTGATGGGATGTAAATCACAAACTCACTCGCTCCAGCCTTCACGCTACCATCAACATCCAGTCCTCAGGTATTTACACAGCTACTCGCATTATATAATCTGCACTTCTGCTTGTGGAAAAAGCTAGCTGGCTTTTCTCCTGATGGAAATGCTATGTATTGTCCACATGACACTGACAGATGGGTTTGCAGATGGTCTTGCCTCCGTTCCCTTCATATCTGTCTGTGTGGCTCTTGGGACATAAGCCTTCTGTCAGTGCTCTCAACCTGTCCTCTTGTAGACCTGTCTTGGTCATGTCAGTTGTTGGCTGGGTGCTTGGTGGCAGGTTGGTCAGACCTTGTTGGCTGGGCAATGCATGGCAGTCAGATTATATACTTTGACAACTATTAGAGTGTCAGCGACAGTGATGTGTCAGATATGAGTCAGAAATGTATGAAAAATGGCTGCTCTTCTGAAATGTGTCACAATGTGTCAGCCATATTCATAATGAAAAAGAATTGACACCTTTTTTGACTTAGTAATATGTATTGCTGCTGTTACGACATATTCAATATTGTAGCAAGATTTTTGTTGGTACAGATTTTGTGTAAACAGGGAGGGAAAATGGTTTTGATGATCTTTCTTGATATCTGCTGTGCCAGACACGTTTCTGAGAAAAGGGATGTGCTTATGAAACCATTCTGACAACTATATTATGCAATTGTTTGTTATATGGCTCAATTAAAGCTTAAACATTTGAATTAATATTTCACTGAATGTTCAGCAATCCAGTAAATTGTAAACTGGATTTTGCATGTTTCAATCAGCATGAAAGGTGTATCTTATTCATCATTTCTTTTTTGACAAGTAGGGTGGCCTAAAAATGTACAGGAAAATTTTTTTTTCTGAAATTCACATCGCATACCCCCTCATTTTAGGAGAAATGGTGAAAAAAGCACCTTGTTAAAATTTCATGAAAATCAGTCAAGTCTAAGTGGTCTCTCAAGGCCCCTCAATTCTCACGAAAAAGAAACATTTCAACCATTTTCGCCAATACGCGGTTAGCCAAAACTTTGTGAATTTTTAATGAACAACATTCTAATTGCCATGGTTGGAAAGGTATCAAAATTAGCTTCAATTTGCATACCAACATCAATGGTCTAGGATGATATCTTGGCTCCCATGGACTCTTCAGCTGACAGCGCTAATGTGCGAAAGTGTTTACTGAATGATCAAACCTGTTCAAGAAAATATTTCCATTAAATTTCACTGTCAATTAACATCTTCTTATTCTCCAAAAGGCAGGATGACCCGATAAAACATAAAACTTTTTTTTTTACCATGGAGAAACCCGCTTTATGAGCTGTAAAGTTTTAATGTTAGATTTTGTCAAAAGTGCTGAAAACATCGGAGAGTGGCTGTTGCATTTCATAGTTTAACTTCATAAGAGTTAAATATAGGACAACATAATTTATATCATGTGAAACATAAGAATATTGTCTTTCAAGTGGTACCCATCATGGTGCCCTGTAATAAATTTGGATGAAGATATGAATTTGAAATACTACAATTCCCCCCTGCTATTTTATGAGTTTGCGACACACTTCAACATAAAATTTCATCACTCATAAACCGGGCATTCCCATGGTCAAAAATTTTTTTTTTTAATATTTGGTCATTCTGGAACTGGGAAAATAAGAATCACAGCAATTTACAGCGAAAAAAATAAAAGACTGGCTTTTATCAGGATCGGTCGTTCAGCAACAATTTCATTCACGAAAAGTGTAAACTGAAGAGACCATGGGAGTTGAGATATTATCTTAGACCAATAATGTTGGTATGCAAATTGAAGCTCTTTTTGAGCCCTATCCAACCATGGCATTGAAAATGTAGTACTGTACAAATTGACTAAGTTATGAGGAACCGCGAATTTGCGAAAATGGTTGAAATTTTCCTTTTTGCTAAGAATGGAGGGGCCTTGAGAGACCACTAAGACTTGACCGATTTTCTTGAAATTTTTACAGGGTGCTTTTTTCACAATTTCTCCTAAAATGAGGGGGTATGCGAATAGAAAATCAAAAATTTTGTTTTTTGGGCCACCCTATTGACAAGTTTATGGTTTTCTTTACAGATTGAGAATGTTTTTGTTTTAACATGAGCCGTCATTAGTTTGAGGTTTGGCGTGGATGATGAATGATTCCATGTGAATGACAGACCGGGATTATTGAGATTATTCCTCAAGACATTTGCTGTCATGAGTTGGTCGCGAGAGAAGTTGAGACAACGTCTGTAACTGTAACTGCTTGCTTCAAATTTTGCCACACTGTAAAGCATTCATCACGACATTCATGGCAAAATGTGTGTAGTAAGACGTTTAAGACACAGTTTCGCACTTATTATCTTCTCATCTTTTGGAATTATGCCAAAAATCATGCAAATTACAGTGCTGCTTTACAATGTGAGTTATTCTAAGCTACACTGAGCTACACTGATTAAGGGTTGCTCTCTTCATCCTCCAGGGGCTGTCCCCATCAAATATCAATGAAGATGG
The DNA here is from genome assembly GCA_026936325.1 of Platynereis dumerilii. Lineage (NCBI taxonomy): Eukaryota > Metazoa > Annelida > Polychaeta > Phyllodocida > Nereididae > Platynereis > Platynereis dumerilii. The sequence goes on along the minus strand of JAPTHN010000001.1, from coordinate 32,839,769 downwards.
AATGACCCTAAAGCCCTCGGAGACTGAGCTACTACCCTTGCAGTGCTCTCTCAGTTTAAGTGTCCATGATGCCCTCACTCAATCATTTGCTGAGCTGTCGGACAGCGTCGGACAGTGTCAATCGCCTCTTTCGAAGTCCTTTGGGATCTTGATGACCAAAAGACGCTGAAACGGTCATTTCGATTCATGCTAAATGGCTTGAACTAACCAAAAAAGGAAATTGTGGTCCTTGAATTGGAAAATTACATTAGGAAACACATTGGGCTCGCCATTCTGTGAAATTGTCAATAGACTGAAAGAACGAAGAAGAGCTACAAAGGAAAGACCTTGGCTCAAGAATTCCCCAGCAATCCACATTGAATATTTCTTAATTAGCCTTGTTCCTTTTGATGCGCTTCACGGAGTGCTAGTTAATTTAGAATTAATTTAGGCTAATTGGAATTGATTCAGCATGTTCTTTGGGTGCACTTGTCACTGTCTCCAATCTCATCGCAGAGTTTGGAGTTCACACTTGCAGACCATGTCAGTTGGAGAAACATTAAATTTGCAGGCAGCTAGAAAGAAATTTTGTAATTCAGAAAAAGGATTCGTCCTACATCATTGATGCGAACCGTTATTCGTGCATTCATATGTTATCAGTAGACCTAATTGGTAACATTAATCTGATGATACTTCCTTAAATATTTGTTAGTGACTATCACTATTGTTATATATTGATCATCCATTCATGTAATGATATGGCTTCTGCAAAGTCATCTTATTCTTTGAAGACAGTGGAAGTACTTGAAAGTAAATATTACTTGGGAAGCATGGCCATTTGTACACTTAAGCATGTGCTACAAAGGATAAGAATGCATGGGTTGAAACTGCAATAGCAAATTCACTTTCATCATGCTACTTCTTCATTAACCTTGAATATTTCTCTGCAAGAGTTACTTTCAACTTCTTTGTGTCGTTGGTAGTTTATCCTGATCTACTTAGCATGCAAAGCAACGTTTGGACATGAAAGAGCATGCGATTAGTTCTACTGAATCATCCGAGGCTTGGAAGAGACCAAAGATGAAGCTCAAAAGTAACTCGTAGAAGATGCTGTAGTTCGTTCTTCAAGAATTACTTCACGATTCTGTGATGAGGACTAAAGGGAAAAAGTCAGTGATATTGGTCCTTGCAAAGCTCTTGTTTGATAGAAAAAACTACTCTTTGTGAAGACAGAGTAAGATAACAAGTATTCATGTTTGAATATTTGATGCCGCTCTGCAATATAATGAGAAATATGAATTGTCAGATTTACTATTTCATGTATTACCCACTTCAATCAGGTGAAGTTGACAAGTTGTGCTAAATGCACAATGCATGCTACAAAGTTAGTCCTGTTTGGGCTCCTTACATTGCTTTCGTGCTGTAGTTTGCATGAAGAGATTTTGACAGTGCCAAAGGGCACAGCGATTCCTGTCCGGTGCAGTGCTTTGGAAGTAATCTTGTTAACGGTCTAGTGTTTCCTCATCAAAGCTACTTGGTGAGGAGGCATTATTCTTGTCACCTCACAAGAAGGCTAAAGACCCTTAACTTTGTCCTGATCTTCACTTAAAATATCTACTTGAACGAGATAGATTCTTGATTTTGCCTCTACTGTCCTTGCCCATCCATTGTCAGTCTTTCACTTTGTTTCTTTTGTTATCTTCCTGAAAATGTCTTTTCATGTTGAGTTGGCAAAGCTCGTGGTGATGGCTGTTGATTTATAAATTGCAAGTGCTAAAGGTATGCATAAAACTTCGCCGTATTTGACAAATAAATTCACAAATTTGTCCACCCAATCCTTAACAAGCCATTTTGCCACAGCTTTGGTTAAATGCTAGATGTCATACTAAACTATGTTGTGTAATTATAAGAATGAAAGTAACAAAGCATGGAGACGTCTACCTCAAGCTATGTCAAACATCTTGAGTAATACTATTGCTAAGAAGATTTGTTCACTGTCAATTCTTCACTGAGCTGGACACCAAATCAAAAATCTTATTGATTTTTTATTGAGACACAAACTTGACTGGCAGACAGTAGTAGTATCTTAATCTTATGACTCTGCTCTTTCTTGTAAACATTCTCAAATGTCCTTGTGAAGCCCAGCTATTGCTGGGAGCTTAGATTTGTCATGGCAGCTTCAATTGGACTAGAATGATCAGTTTGCAATTGCTGCAGGGAAGCCATTTGAGTTTCAAATGGTTTGGAATTGATGTGGAGTCTTGAAGATATTACTGAATTCTTTGAGAGCTGTTTGATATTATTGAATTTTACAATGAGATTTTACAATGCAACCAAATAAACAGATTATTGGCAGAATGATCTGGCAAGTATTATAGCCAAAATATATTAGCAGAGCCGGAAAATATGTGATGGATAGAGGACAAATTATACAAGACAAAACAGCAGTCATAATTGGGCAAACTAAACTGAACACACTGTAGGCCCATAGTGTTATTGCTACGACCAAACAGCATAGCCTGCAATAGACAAGGTGGTACAACAGCACATGATGGACAAGACCAAAGAATGGAGCAAAAGAAAGAAGACAATAATATCTGAGACAGAACGACATAATATGACGGTCAAGACACAAAAGCAGAGCCACAACTGAACTGCCACATTGATAGAAGAAAATGTGCAGGACAAAACAGCACAGCTAAGAACTGTAGAGAATTCAGGCTGGATGTTCTTATTGTTGATACGACATTTAGCCATTGGCTACCAGGTTGACATTTGCTTCCTCTTGGCCTGCTCTTGGTTTGCTCTTAGTGTGACATGAATCAAATGCAAGGAAAGATTCTGAGCTGCATTCCTTAGCAACCAAAGATGGTAATGTATTGCTTGTGCTCAGTTGCCTGTTGTTGCTCATTGTCATCTTATTCGAGGGTGATATTCATGATTCGGCAAGTGTGAAGTGATCGTTGAATGGCTCAGTGGTTGGTTGAGCATGCAAGCGTTAAGTGCTGTAATGGATGTTTATTGGTAATGGATGGATAGGCCAACTGAGTTACGATCCAGAGTTTGGACCGTATATGTTTTAGAACTGTCAAATTTCGTCAGAAGCTCCCTGGTTTTTCAGGAGCCATTTTGTTTGCATGTATGCAGACGAAAATATTTGCCCAGATCGGCTACCGTTTTATAGTTTGGTACAAGCACGGTGAGTCCAACTTGTCTCACTCACCCGGTCTCCTTTGCTGCTTTTCTTATAACTCTCAGATCAATAAACAAATGTTCCCAGATTGGTCATCCAAATGTTGTACAAATAGAGCAATGGGGTTCAATTCACCCCTGGGCCACTACCACTCCACAATTTCTTCCTCCAAATTCATGTCAACTACAAGTATGCAAAATGCTGAAAATATGGTTTGTATCAGGTCATGCAATGTCTATGATAAATCCATCTTATATCTTTATATTGTTCGACACAGGGTCTCTTATTACTCATGAAACTCGAGGCCTTTAACATTCGTCCATGACAAATGCATAATTTTTAAATGACACAACTATTGTGATCAACTATAAAGTGATATTATCTTGTTGTGACACCAAGCTTCAACCATTCATGCTGTATAGAGGAAATTTGTACATGTTTTAGAGGTAGTTTGCATTCTCTTTAGATGTAAGCTGCATAAAAGCATGATTTAATTTTAACAATGTTTTAAAATGCATAAAATCCCCGAAGAAATCTACACTGAAAAGCCTTTTCACCGAGGGACTTAAAACTAAATAAGCTTCCAACGTGTTATCAAATATACAGGAATAAAAATGCCATTAGTTTATTGAAGATACACAGATTATACTAAATGATTTACCAAGTCCTGCATTATTACAAAGGTTTGAAATTTGAGGTACCGGCTTTAAATCTGGATTAATGAAACGCACCGCCAGTGTCTTGAAACAAGCTCAGGTGTAAGCTGGAAAATTTCCAATGCATTATTTGAACAAAATTTGTTGTCAGCATGATGGTAAAGTCAATGTAAGATTCAATGTTTGTCATGGAAATCAATTAGAGCCAGACAACTATTTTTTGTATTAGTAAGCCTCACTATTTCAATGCCAATAGAGGATTGAACTTGTTAGGATCATGGATCTATAGCTCTATGTTAGGATAAAGACCTCCTTCCTTGGGTAGGTAGGAGCTAGGAAGGCAGTAGGATTTGGTGTATAGATCATTGGGAACTTTAAAGGTAAATATATGTCATTTATTGACTGATACTCCGAGTGATAGATAATGATCAATAGCCCACGAGCAACCTGCAATTGTAATGTACCCTCTGCCCTTAACTTTTGAAGCAATTACTCATGTTGTTACTTCATAGAGTAGTTGGGGCAAGGGACAACACAAGGTTACCTGAAAACAAACAGGTCATGCCGGGGCCCCCTGTTTAACAACATCATCCATCATAAAAATCCCGACCCATGCTCTCTCACCATCATCATCATCAACCATATGTTGTTGGACTGAAATTCTAGCTTTGTCATTTGTGTTATAGAAAATCAAGTTGATTAAGAATATATAAATTTATGGCAGAAATCACAGCCATGCTTGGTGTTATAATAATTTCATGAGAAATGGGCTTGTATTTGTGTATACATACAGAACTAACAGAAGCTTAAATTAAGAGTAAAATTATTTGACTGTCATCGCCTCATCAGCTCATGGGAAATACCTACTTATCTTTTGCTGATGCAACTTAAAGCACATTTGTTTAATTGTTAATGTAACGTGATGTGATTATGGATGTTACACATTGTGTCCTGGAGTCTTATTCTGGATGTACACATTTTTCATGTTATTTGCACTGCGCCACCGCCAGGTGGCTAGCAGTGCCCTTGTTTTCGTAGGCTTCCAGATTCGTCAACTAACATTTGCTCTGCATGCTTCTTTGCAATGGGCCTGCACTGCCCTGTAGGCTGCTGTAAGCACGTGTCTGATGCACCACTGCAGCTTGGTTATTCGGTTGCATGGGTGCAGTGAATGCACCAGATTAACCAGGTTTTTCAGTTAAATAAAATGCACCACCCTACACAATGATTGTAGGCCAATTCCTGGAATTTAACATGGAATGGATTGAATGATTGTGCTTTGATTATGTGCACTGCACCCCAGATAAAACAACTCATGAAAAAGAGAGGGATCAGTTTTTCTAATCCAGATAATAACAAATAAATACTTTCAGTTTTCATATCTTGTTATTTTTTCTAGTTTTGCATTTATTAAATCTTACAAAGAATTCTGATTCAAGTTTGGAATAATGGGGCACTGATTTCACTTCATATAAATTAAAGCACTCTTTATCTCAATCAAAGGTTTATAATTGCTCCAATATACTTCCTTTAATCAGATGAATGCATGTCTAAATATCATGAGTCAGAAAGGTACTCTTGTGATTCACTCTGAAGCGCAGTGCATCACTCATCGCTATGCGATTCGACATGTCTAGTTTTCAACAAAATGACTAAGATGTCTACAAATTCTGAAATAATTGTGGAGAATGTAATATTAGCAATTTGTCATAAAGATTTGTCATGAGAAGATAGCAATAACAACTGCAACAGATAATGTTATTCCTTTTCTTATAGAAATGAAAGAAGCAACTATGATACATGTGCTGGTTTAATGTCCAGTTTAAAAGACTGACTCTCATAAGCATTGTGTTTATGTGGCTCAGGTGCTTCTTGCTTTTCTCTGTTGTGGACTTAAAAGACTTCCAAGAGATGTTTCCAGATGTGTTTCAAAGTGCTGCCATAGATCTTTGATGTTTGTTTTAAAAATTGCTGTAGTTCCTCGAAGTCCTGTAGATTTTGGACGAGCTTGTCTTAAGTAATATAGGTATATGATTTGTGCAACTTCAGTTGCAGCTTGTTGGGAATATGCATAAGTTTTCTCGATTGAAGCCTGTTTCATTTTCTGAGTTCATCATAAAGCTCATGTAAAGGCGTTGCTCATTTGAGAGAATTAACCACATCTCTCCTCATTATGTTACTGTAACCTTTACACCTGCATGATATAAGCAATAAGAGAAGATTTAAGCCAGCAGATTTTATGTATCTGCTACTGTAACACTGTTGTTGATTGTGTCAGGCAGCCAAGCAGACAACTGAGTTGTTTAATTTATTGATCAGTTGATCTTTGAAGCATTGTTCCTGGGGGAAGTTGGTTTGATCGAACCATGCAATGTGTCATGCTTCTCAAGCATAGGGGAGAGTGGGGACCGATGGGCCGCTTGACAAATTATTGACCATGGAGGCAAATCTGCTTCAGATAAAGGATTCATACTGTGCACCCTATTAGCTGGTGTAATTCTCTTTAAAATGATATAAGATTGACATAGATCAACCAAGGAAGAAAGATTAGAAAACACATTTTCTGTCCAGAAAGATGGTGGCCCATCGGTCCCCAACCATGGGGACCGATGGGCCATCCCATGGGGTCCGATGGACCATGTTAATAACTTGCCAAAGGGTGGATAAATAATTCAAAATTTATTTCCAGTATGTTTTTGTTGATCCATCTGAGTGCCTAGGACAATCAGAGATCGAAAGAATATAGATATGCCCAGATTTTACACTTTGAAAAAAAGCTTGATTTTCACAAATGTAAAGAGTTGCTTTTTTGTAGTTATAGTCAATCTATTGAGATGATATTTTAGCAGTATATGAAGAGATGCATTAAAAACTATATTGGAGAATTCCAAAACGATTGGTTCATTGGTCGCTAAGAAAAAAAATTATTTGATATTTGGTTGATACAAAAGTTTGACTACCACCGTTATCATCAAAATCTTGTTTAATACCTCAAATTTGTTGATGAATATTTTAATTTTTTCTCCATCAATGAATCATTTCTGTCAATCATTTAGATTTTTAGGGGAAAAGTAAAATTTTCCAATGATACTGTACTAGTATGCCACCTGCAGGAGAAATCTTTAATCAAAACAATAAAATTCATCAATAACCTTCCATTACCTTATATTTTGGTGAAAATTTAATTTACACTCAATATTGCATCAATGTCTAACGGGGTCCTTATGTTTATTATATCCCAAATACTACCTAGATTGAAAATTTGTGATTATGGATATATTAAATTTCCACCATTTTGTGTTTGAAGCTATTACTAAGGCAAATCTATCACTGTAAATTCGAGGGCATTCATTTTAGTCAAAACTTATCATTTAAAGATGCAAGCTGAAGTTCTATTGTGCTTTTGCCAATAAAAGACTTTAATATCCAGCCCCATGCCAATACGCCACCTATTGAAAATCTCAAGAAATAGTGGCCCATCGGTCCCCATGTTGGGTGGCCCATCGGTCCCCAAAAGCTTTCTGATCAGTTAAACCCCTCTTTTTTGGTGAAATATGGTTCTTGTTCCTAAAATTCAATGTGTAAATTCTCACCAATATATAGGACAAATCATCATAGAAAATATATTGCGTCGAGTCTACACACTTTTGAGATATTAAACTTTTACTGAATCAGAAAAAAAAATTTTAGATGTTGAAAATTTCATTTTGCCTCCTACAAGCTTGTGCAATCACATATTGATCAGTGGTCGATATGGTATTCATAGATGTGATATGCAATACTAAAAATGCTAATTAGATGTTATGAAACGTTTTTGATGTGGAGTTAAGAGGATGGCCCATCGGTCCCCATGGCCCGTCGGTCCCCATGTTCCCCTACTCTAGGTTGGACTACTTTTACGGTTTCTTCTCTCTCCGTCATATAAAGGCTACATTAACATTTGTTTCATCTTGTTTTACCTTGCTTTCTGTCATTTTATCTCTTGGGAGTTTGGTTGTTGTTTATATCTTGTATGCACACTATTTAGTACTTGAGGTTGCATATTGTATGTTATTTATCTTAGAACATACATATTTTATGTGAGAATGTGGTTTTCATTGTGGTAGACAAATATATTGTGTGTAAAAAGATCGTCTCTCTATTACGGTGCAGTGGACCTATATTTGAAACTGCCAAGGGTTTTAATTGTGAGAGCAAATTATACAAACCATTCATAATCTTTAAAAAGCAATGAAGGCTATAACAAATTATTATTATCTTGTTTTAATATGAAGACTTATTTTTGGTATTCATACAAAGACTGTGAATGTGAATCAATAGATGCATGTATCATATATTTTTCTCCTTGTTCATTGCAATATTACTGACTGCTTCATATTGTCTTCAATAATTTTGTGTGACACTGCAACAATGTGCATTGTGTAACCACTAACCAAGTAACCATCCTTTTTAGCAGTTGAGTGACAGCTGAGGTTTCACACTGAACTAATGACTGCTGTGCCCACAACAACACTGAACACTTAACAACCCCTGCAAGCAACCATCAGCTGATTCTGCTGTACGAGCAGCTACTGCAGCAACAACATTTGATGATAGGAGAGCATGCTCGCTGCTTAGGGATGTTATGATGGATGATGGTGTCAAACAGGGCACCCCTACATGACCTGTTTGTCTTCAGTTAACTGAGCATTGCCCCCTGCCTCCACTGCTTATTGCTTCCTGTACAATGTTTCAATGTTATGTATTGCTTTGAAGGCTGTGGGTTGTGAAGCTGTTGTATTAAGCACTGCTGTCAGTTACTATGGATATCTTGTGTCTAATCACACCAGGAACTAGACCATAAGCATTGCGATTCTGTTGTGTTGGCAGCTGTAGATGCATGGATGGTCCACTGTCACATTTATCATCTTGTCTCTGGGAAGCCAAATAGCCCATGAAAACTAGCAGTGCACAGGGTCTCCTGAAGAGTTTTTACCAAAATGGTTTTGGTTAGGGTTACAGCAGGACTTAGTTTTCATTACACAAGATAACTGGATTGTATAATTGACAATTATATTTAGATTTTATGTATTCCATTGTTTCTTAAAGGAGCCTACCTAAGCTCTTGTTGCAGTCACTGTTAGGCCAGACAAATCAAATTTTTAGCTCCTTGAATCAACTTGTAGAGCTTACCCAAAATTTTATAAAATCGATATTGTCCTTATTACAGCTTTTTTTTCGTCCTATCGACCGACCAAAGATAAAATGCCTCGAAGATCCCAGAAGCTAAAGATCAATTATGTCTGGCCTCAAGTAATTATAGATACCTGATTGTGGTGATGCATTAAAAATTCAGGACCATCACAGACTATTAAACTGATACAATAGATGATTGTCTGGTTGATGTAACGCCATGCGCAATGGTAAACACTGCTGCTCACATTGGCTTCCCCGGCACGCTGTGACAACAAAGTGTGTTAGATATTGCATTGCGGCTTCCCAGCTTTGAAGCTTGTTTCCAGATACTGGCTGTGTTCTATAATCTGCTCAGTTCTGCTGCTTTCAAATGGTTGAATTTTGAATCTTTTCGACAGTTATTAGTTCTTTTGGGATTATCATGGTGCAGTTGATGCACAAATAATTCTTGCATATTTCATAAAATATTGCTAAAAAATGAATTTTGCTTTTGAAGAATTATCTTTTCAATGATAATGCTTCTTTGTTCAATAAATGCCCCTGAGATAGTATGCTCTTTTAAAGGTGGATTATTCATGCATTTGATATGAGAGAAATAAATCTGGTGGTTTTTGCATTACCAGATACCTTTCTGTTATGATAAAAGCTTCTTAGTTCAATAAGACCCTCTCAGACAGAATGCTTTTAAGTTTATATTATGCAATGCATCTGAGATGGGATGAATCTAGATATTGGAGAAATGTATTTGAAAGGTTCTTAATGCTTTTTTCCTTTGAAAATTATGCATTGTGATATGAATGTATATTTGTATATAGAAAACAGCTCTTTTGTTAAACTTGTATAAACTCCTAGGTTTTCAGCTGCCGAAAAAAATGCAGGAAAAACAACTACTATAAAATATATACCATTATACCTATACTGTTAAATTGTTCAATACATATAACATGCACATAATTTTGGTTACAACTTGACAGTATCACTTGATAGCTGATCATGATGGTGACGTCTTTGGCAAATGATAAATTGTCATGGACAAATGAGAAATGCTTTGTTCTTGGACAGGGGACACAAATGTCAAACAGTATAAAGATAAAAAGATGGATTTATTATAGAAAAAAGGCCGTGTGATCTGATGGAAGCTAGATTCTGAGATATTCAGCATTTTGCAGTGTTGCAGATGACACGGATAGGGGTTAAGAGAAATTTGGGAAGGGTAAGAGTCAGGGGGTGAATTGAACCCCATTGCTCTATTTGCACGATGGATGACCAACCTGGGATCATGTGTATATTGATCTGAGAAAGCGGAGAAGGAGGCTGGACTCAGCATGAGATGGTTTAGCATGGCGGCCTGGGTAGAGCTAGTGTGTATTGTGTAGTATTGTCTGGACTCCCCATACTTATCTGTGCAGACTCAGATGGCTCATTTCGTGCATGTGCCAAATGTAACTGTTTGAGAAATATTTCTTAGATTCTGTTTAAGAATAGAATGGTAAATATGTTTTTCTGTAAATCACTCAATAGGCCAGTTAATTTCCATTCTGCGCCTCCATCGGTTGATATAAAGTAAATCTCTACTAGAAAAAGCTCAGATAGATTTTGTTGATAGTTCACAAAATTGTATGTCCCCTTGGAGATCATTTTGATTGTTCTTAGGTTTTTCCACAAGTTAAGAGAATGTTGACTTGAATGACATAGAATCTCTACCAATTATCATCACTGTTCTTCCTTAGCTATGATCCCAGGAGTGTTTGACTCTTGATGCATATAATATATGTAAGTCATGTTTTGAAGGTATATACATTGTATTTTGTAATTGCAAATCCATTGTGATTCTTACTTTTCGAAAGATGCACATGCTAAATTATGTGGCTCTGGATAAGATGCCAAGTCAGTAACTTTATACATCACCACTTTACAGTGAATGTATAAGTTTATATCTACTGTAACGGTAACGTAATTGTGTTAGGCAGCCAAGCAAGCAATGAGTTGTTTAATTTATTGATCAGTTGATCTTTGAAGCATTGTTCCTGGGGGAAGTTGGTTTGATCGAACCATGCAATGTGTCATGCTTCTCAAACATACTCCAGGTTGGACTACTTTTACGGTTTCTTCTCTCTCTGTCATGTAAAGGCTACATCAAGTCTCTTTCTTCGGTTTTATGTCTGCTTCATCTTACTTTATCTTGCTTTATGTCATTTTATCTCTTCCTTCAGACATGATATACTCACAAGTGAATATGTACTTTCACTACTTTTTATTGCCAATCTCTTTTTATTGGTCTGTTCAAAACTGTTTTATGCTTCATTTTGTTGTTCTTGAGCTGATACAATGAAATTGCCAGTGCAACAAGATGGGAATCAGTGGTCAGTGGTCACTAGTGTCATTCTTCATCTTTGTAGCATTTACAATGAAACTAATTTTTTTCTATCATTTACCAATTTGAGTTTCATCATCAGCAACGTGATCAAAATGACCAAAAATGTCATAAAAAGATTCATCGTCATCAATGACGGACAGAATAACCCGACAGACACCGAAAATATAGAACTGCAAAATTATAGTTGTGTAGCCAAGTTTTACTTTAAAGTCTTACTAGTCTTACTAGTCTTACTAGATGTCTGGATGTAATAATTATAATCAATGCAGTCAGGAGGAACAGTAGCAGTCATCATCAGCAGTGTGACAAATAGTTTCCACAGCAGCAAAAGAGACACAAATAGGCTAAAATAGCCCACATCTTGAACAGCAGCAGCATCAGCTTCTTAATTCACTTACATGATCAAAGCAGATTTCCCAAAGGGCTGCAAATGATTCACAAAGGGACTGGGGGAAAAATTGCCATTTCTTTTGCCATTGCTGATTATTCTTGCTGGCAACTACATGTTTCAGGAGCTCTTTTAGATGAAAATTTGATGAAAATCCAGTTTTTCAACTGTTTGAACTGTTTAGAGCCATTTGTGGAAGTTTAAATGAAATCCTTCCACCTTTGTTGAGTAATTGTAGCTTTACAGCAATGCTGGCATAATGCACTTTTTAGTTCACATTTTCTCTCTCTATCTCCCTTTTACTTTTTTCGTTTCTGTCCTACTTTTTTTCACTCTCGGATTTTACAAGCAGCTTGAACAAAGCTCCTGGATATCCTGCTTTGAGGGGATATACATGTGATCAAGGCTGGATTCGCCAAAGCAGTTCTCCTGTATGTGGCTCAAATTCCTATAGACTACATTGTGAAACAGTACTGTAATTTTCACCATTTTCTATTAGATTTACTGTGTCACATTGCCCACTTACAGTGGTGGAAAAACTGATTGGAAATGCTAAAAAAGGCTCCTTGTGAGGTCACAAGCCGATACTTGAACTGTAAAATTTGAATTTTGAGTCAGCTTAAATGATTGACTGAGATTGGTGCACAATTCATTTGACCTAGCATAGCTTGTTGTTTAAGGTTATGACAACAGAAAGATTATCATAACTCAAAATGACGAGCTGTGTCAGCTCAAACGAATTGTGCAACCATCTCACTCAATCATTTAAGCTGACTCAAAATACAAATTTTTCAGGGCATATTATCAGCACAGCTGAGCGAATGAGTCATAGTACTAATCAGTTAGGTCACAATACCAGGTCTCAATAGGTCATATCGGCCTATGATGTATAAACATCTCAATGGCAAAATAACCGCTCATTTAAATGTGAAATCTAGAATCTGTGGTGTTCATGTCCTAAAACATGTACACAGCTATATATGTAAACTGAACATTCCTCCTTCTCAGGCTGGAAATCATAAATTGTCACAATTCTGTAATTTTCTTGGAGTTGCAGTATATTTTAGCGATGCTGTATTTTATCTTGGGCATTCAGGTATTAGGCCAACAGCTGTCGGACCCAATACGATATGTAATTTTACAAGATAATGTTCACAGTGTTAGCAGGAATATGCTCATTGGATCCATTTAAAATCCCACGTGACTGAAAGTGAGGAGAGGCTGAGTATTGAGTACAATCTCAATCATCAGAGCAGAACTTTAGAATAAAAAGATCGACTCACTTGCCTGACTTTTCAAGAACTTTCGCAGAGGTAAAGAATCTCCTTATATTTCACAAGCTCAGGTGAATTTATGACAATTGTGACATTCTGTGATCAATGGTTTTGTAGTTGCGCTGAAAGAATTTTCGACAGAATAAAAACTGTGCAAAACTTTCAGGCTTACAAGATCAATTTCTATGCAGGATTGATTTCCTTGTAGAAGTCGAAGACGGCATAATATACATGTCGCTGGTGCAAAGAATGTCTGGATTTGTATGTCATTGCTATCCTTAATTTGTATTTGCATGCTAGTGAAATACCTTTTGGGGTTATTAAAATTTTGAAATTAACAATTAGGCCTACTTTTCTTCGCATTATTAGTACCATGTGTCGAAAATTGTAATAGGAGCGGTGAGATATTAAACCTTACTTTTCTTCCAGATAAAATGATTTGCAAGATAAACATAAGTGTATAATTAATTTTGCACCTTCTTTTAAGTACTCAAAGGAAATCCTGGGGGGGGGTTTAGCCCATGTTGAGGCCTCTGCAGGACCCAGCATGCATCTCTATATTTGCTGTAAACCCCAAGAGATGGCCACACAAGCTTCCCAGCTGCAGTTGTCAAATGCACCATGAAATTTACTGGGCATATGACATGAAGACTAATAGCTACAGATTGCTGGCCATAAGTCACTGCATGGGCTAATTGCATACCTGCTTGCAGTCTTGCCTCTTATCATGTTATACACTGCTGGCTGATAATATTGTCTGTTCAGACTGCAGACTCTTCTGTCCGAAAAGTTTTGTATGAATTACTATGAAACAAACCGAACTAATTCCTGACGGTGTGTGTATGAGAGAATGTTTTAGAAATTCAGACAAAGGTACGCCCATTATATTGACACTACATCGAATTATGGATTTGATAAATTTGATTGCTCCTGGTTCTGACATCGTAATTCAACATAATAAAATCGCAAGTTTACACTTTTTTTGTGTCGCAGTATTGAAGGTGATTTTCCTGATTTTGTTGTGACAATTTCTACTATTCTTGTCAGAAACACCTCCTGTGGTGGTTAAAATATAATGTAAGTGGAAAAGCAGTACTCTATGAAGTAGAATTAGTATAGGTTATTGTTTCTTAGATGAAGCAGCTATTTCTTTGATGTATTGCTGCTACAACAAAAATTGGCCCAATCTCTCTATGTATAGACTTGTAGACGTGTAGACGTTTTAGGTCTTTAACCTTACGGTTGTGACCTCTCTCGATGTGGCATTTGATCTCCGCTGCATGCGTCGGGCGACTTGAGGAATTATAGTAACAGGTCTACATTAGTCAAAAGATGTCATGATAATGATTTGCTATTAGTGTCACTATTAGTATTAATAAGAGACAAACAATAACTCCCAACCTGTGCGTGTCAGTATATTTGAAAAAAGTCATCATGGTTGTAATACAAAAATGAAACAGCAAAGGAGCATTGCGCAACAAATGAATATAACGAGAAGCACTTTTTTTCTTGTTTTTGGGTGGCAATTGTGTGTGCTAGAGTCTGGACCGACCGCTAGACACAAAAATGCCAGATTAAAATAAAACCAGGATTTTATTCGAAAAGAAAAATTATATATATACATATATACATATAAACACATGTATTGGGTAAGCTGTTGCCGATGTCTATTGACTTTGCAGGAGGGTCTGTACCGACCGCAACCCATGTCAATCAAACATTCAGATACAGAACACACAATACACGCTACATTTGGACCTTGATTTTGTGCCAGCAAATGAACAAATTTAATATTATGATATATAAAGAAAAATAGTGCGAAAGATTGTGACCAAAACCAACAACAATATAAATATCAACAACCTAGCTTGCTTCCCCCATCATAAGTCACTTAGTTTCTATGGAGTCTCCTATTTTTTGACATGGCCATCAAGATGGACTTTTTGAACCTGCCTTTTAGCATAATGCTTGGATGGCAACCATCTTTAAGCTCTCCATATCTAGGTGTGACCCTCCCTTTTCCTCTAGAGTGGAAGAAATCATTGTGGACCATAGGGGTCTTCACTCCATTTTCTAAGTTTAGGGTAATCACAAACTTGTTAAAAATGGCCACTTCGTCCTCCAGATTTTTTTGCATAATATCATAGTGACCACTGTGCTTTAATGTTTTAGTTTTTTTGGAGGCCAGCCGTGTTTGATTCCACTTTGCTAGGTCCATAGGATATAACGGGCAGAAGATTGGTGTAGCATACTGCTTTTTAGTAAGCGAGGTTAGGTTTCGTAAGTCAGTGCACCACCTGTCCCTGTTAGCTAAGGCTTCTTCCTTTGAAAAAATCACTTCTTCATAGTCCCTCCCCTTTAATTTTTTTGTTAAGTTACATATCCCCACCCAAATGTAGAAGTGAGCCTTCTCGTTGTGCTCTCCGTGGTGCAGGATCGTTAGGTCCTCTATAAGATCAGCCATGTGCTCGACCTTACCCCCTGAACGAGACCAAACATCTGCTACTTCTAAAGTGGAGAGAACTTTTTTGAAGCCCCGGACCCTACTATCACCAACCATTAAATTCATTTTGACTTACGCACCAGAACCAAAAGCCTACAAGTATAATTAGCTGAAAAATAAAATGCATTTAGCCATATTATACTTTGTTGCAGTTGCCTACCAAATGTACCAATACCCAGTATGGCAGCAATTAAACTTAACAAGACTATATAAACAAATAATGCAACTTTTGTTTGTTTTTCCTTTTATAATTATATATCTGCTGTGATTCATGACTACTTTTTAAAATTTCCTTTGCTGTCTCCCACTCTGCCTCTCAATCATTTTCATTTTTTTTTCTTTATGGTGGCCCTAAGCCAGCGGCCAATTAGGCCTTTTTGGGGTCTCCGACCTGACAAAGTTGAATTTGTTTATGCATGATTTGTCCTGCAACACTGAAAGGTAAATAAATGAATCTGAATCTGCCCAAGGGAAAATAGTCTAGTGTTGCTATACATTTCTCGACGTTTAGGCCTACTTGCCTCCAGTCTGAGTAGTCCCTACCCTCTTCATAAAGGGTGGCCCACCTTCCTGCAATGATAAACTGTATTATTAATCACCACAGGTTGTTTTCTGACAACCAGACAGCTTCCACAGCCTCTCTCTGCCTTTCTTGTAGATTTATATGCATCTAATGAGACACCCAATAATAAATCCAGCAAATGTCAGAAAGCTTTGGTGTTACATTTTGGTATTTAGCTTTGGCTGCCTCGCCTGCAGGTAAGAAATGTGATAATGTGAAACTGCTGTAATGTCACTGCTTGCCTGCAGCCATTCCTCATAATAAGTGTGATTCCACATAGAGGAGACTAATTGATTTAATGTGTTATGATCATATATAAAATATATATGTTGGCTGGGAAAGGCCAATGATATTGCCAATATTAGGGTAATTTAGATGCTGCTTGAAAATTGTTCATTCTTGACACACATTGTGTATGTTTGTTATTTACAAATATTGAACTCAAATAACTGTATGGGAATTAAATGGGCTGGTATGTATATGTGATAGCTGAAAATCAGTGGTTCATCGATAATGGATTTGCATTGATTCCCAAGGACCCTGGTTCTGAAATAAATATTGGATGTCTCATGAAATCTGGCCCTTTCTTAGGACTATAGTCTCTGATCAGACGCAATTTGCAAACCCTGTTGTTCGATCTCAAACATCATTCGGGAATGTGCTTTGTGAAATTTATTTCATTATCGCAAAATTTGTAACTCCGTTCACCCGTTCGGCCCGTCTTGATGAAAAAGCTACATATCCTGTCGCGGGCTATGCTTTATAGTGCACACGATGTGTCTCTCAGTCTGGTTTTATGAACACCGATGAATGGTATTTTGTACACGTTTTGGCCATTCCACATAGTGACATACAGTGGTGCTTGGGTATCTGGAGGAGGGGGCTTGAGTGGAAGGCTGTGTAGACTCTGCTGCAGAGAGTGGAACAGTATTGGAGAAAATCATGGATGGAACTGGAGTCTTGGAGGCTCTTGGAAGGCTGTAGTGCCTGAATGGTCCATCCAATATCTGGCTATCTGAGAGATATTGGGATATCTTGGAGATATCTTGAAGATATCTTGAGGATATCCTGGAGATATTTGGAGATATCTGGTCTTAGATTGGCTGAAGATGTCTGGAGATGGCTATCTTGGCTGTCCATGGCTATCTGGTCACCCAGGTAGCAGCTCCCTTTTTCCGTCCGTAGTTCTGTCCTTGGACTTCCAAACACTGTGGAACTTGACTTTCATTGTTGCAATGTGTAATATTGCTTATTGCATGCTTTAATTTTGCGGTTGCTTGATGAAGAATATAGAGTATTTTATGCGCATCGGTTTTGATTCTGTAAAAAAGGTGAAGTGGGTATTTCGAAAATATATGTTTGCTGCTATACGAACAACTCGGTGTAAAATCAGAAAAAACCTATTCCTTTATTAACATTTACTTGGACATAAATATATTGATCAGGAGTTCAGGACTGTCTCACTGACCTTTTGGTTGCATATACATAAAGACAAATAATATTGGCAATCTAAGTTGGTCGTTTGGTGATATGAAGGAACCTAGAAGATAAGGTCAATTTACTGTCAGGGTTTTTACAGTGGACTATATTTGTTTTCCCTCTACCCAATGCCATGTGCTCTATCAACTGTTTGTAAGCAACCCCTCTAAGGACAAGGGTTTGCTGAGGGAGGTCAGGGGATCCAAACAACATCTCAATTAATGTCTGATCCTCTCTTCCCGGGCTTCTATTTGCTGTTCTTCAGATTTTTGTTGGTCTTTGTTTGGCTTTCGGTTTGATTTGTAACATACATGTTTCCACGGATGCCCAAAACATGCACTTGAATTTTTTTGTCATCGGGTAAACTCATTTGGCCGGGTGTCTGTTCAACACTCTGCATTAATGAGAAAGACGAAAGAGCTATATTCTCATTATTTTGCCCGATTAATTACTCATTTTCAATTTCCCTAATATGAGGGCTCTCGGAGGCACTATTTAACTCTTCATTTAAATGAAATTGGGCCAAGATTTGCTGGCCGGATTTGAAAGCTTTCCCGTTAGGCAAGTGGACACAATTACTTGTGACAAGTCCATCTTTCTGATTTAGACAGAATTTCTACTTTAACTTAATTTCATTCCCTGAATTTCTTGTTTAACTTGGGATCTTCAGTTGGTAAAATATGAAATAAATAAAAGATCTTCTACCGTCTGAGCATCATCTACTGTCTGAGCATCATCAATTAATTATTAAAAGATCTTCTACTGTCTGTGTATCATTTCTCAGGACCCCTCTGGAAATAAGCTATGAAGCTTTTGTGGCCATCCAAACATTTTCATCACTGTATACACTTCATTTCCATTTCATTAGGCCATTTCTGGCTGTTTCATAGTATGTCGCTCATTCGTTGTATCTGCACTGATTAATTTGTTGAATAAATCAAATCAAATCAAAGTGAGCATCCCCCTGCTCTTGCTGCCCTGTGCAAAGTCGGTGCATTTTCTTATTAGACAGGTGCATCATAATTCAGATC
Organism: Platynereis dumerilii; assembly: GCA_026936325.1. Taxonomy (NCBI): domain Eukaryota; kingdom Metazoa; phylum Annelida; class Polychaeta; order Phyllodocida; family Nereididae; genus Platynereis; species Platynereis dumerilii. Next base: position 32,821,152 of record JAPTHN010000001.1, on the reverse strand, counting down.
TCTGCATCTGTTATCTCTCCAGTGCATCTCTGTCACTTTTGTGAATTCATCTCCATTAATTTCTTAATTCTTATCTTTTCATCCAATTACACTCACAAACTTTGCAAAAGTTACTTGTGAATTCCAAGGAGAGTTGTGTTTTGCAAACTCCAGGATTCAGATTTCCCTCATTGTTCAATAAGGCCTTTATAATGCAAAATTGCAAATGCTTTGATAATATTTCCCTGACAAGTTGAGAATCTTATTCAAGTAGTCTCAAAACTTGTATGTTACAAACATACCATACATTTTGATATTTTGATTGGATGCCAATGGATGGCCTTTTCCTGGTTATCCCGTGGAAGGAGTTACCCAATTTAGTCTGCAATGACTCTGCATGTACTTGTTATTTCCAGTTACAGTAGTTGAAAGTGTACTCCTTGCCATATAAATGTCTTGATTGGTTACAATTGCATCATATGATCATCCCAACATGCACCATAATCTCCTCAGGAAGTTATTTCATCAGTGACTTTATACCAAGATGTCACTGTCTTCGATGTCACTGTATTCATTACTGCGCCAACAAATGCAATTTAAGAATAATCCTGAAATATTCTCAAAATACTCACATCCCATTTGAAATTCTTAATTAGATGTATGATTTATTTCCTCAAGGACTTCTCTAGCATAAATCTTATAGGAGTGTGGCAAATTAGTGACTTTTGAGTTCTTGGGGCCACATGTGATAAGCTGCTGAACTTGTCCCCCTAGGTTAATCTCTGCTAATTAGTCACAAGCCACATTTCGTTTTCTGTTTTTTTAACTATTCTGGAATAAATTTGCCTCTTTTGGGTAGAATTTGGTCTATCTCTGACTGTGTAGGAAGATAGGAAATAAGCTTGTGGCATTTTGGGATGTCAGTTTCAGCAAATTAGCTTCATTTAGAAATATCAGCAAGGCAGTGATATGAGGCTTTTCTTCTAATGCGTGTGATAGCAGGTTGACACTGACTTTACATGTAAGGATTCTGGCTTATGTCAGTTTCATAAACCCATACAAGGTCAGGTAATGAAGTAATGATAGCAGAAAATGACAAAAAATTGTTTGTTGTCAGTACCGAGTATGCAGGGTATAGTCTTTCAGGTTTGAGATTTTCACAGCATGATGACAATGAAGACTGGCAAAATGAAGGCTTTTCAACAAGTAGTCTGATAAATAATCACCAGCGTTTAATCTGCTTCCCTCAGTTCCCGCTAAATTTTTAGTATAATTATAACAGTTCAACTTTCAAACAAATGAAACTTTTTGAACAAACAAGCTTTGCATATTGTATGCCAAATGAAGGCAATTAATGTCATTTAATCCGGAAAGTTCTTGGAAGTTGCAGATTTTTAAAAATGTTCTCTTTAATTTTTCAGCATGGCGGAGCACGAGGGGGATTCGATATGAATGTCATTCCTGCCTGGAAGCGAGGCTACACCGGAAGAGGCGTGGTTATTACCATACTTGATGACGGAATAGAACATAATCATACTGACCTGTTGACGAATTACGTAAGTAGAATTTGAATTTGAATATTTTGTTTCAAGACGGTATTACCTACCATAAAGTGCTGTGAAATTTAGCACACAGACAGAGAAATTGTCTTAAAATACCAGTTATTTGCGTCAAAAAAAGATTCTGTCTGAAGTTCTGCAGCAACTTAAGCATTTTCTTCAAGTTTTCTGTTGTGAATATGTTATTTTCTCTTCTTGGTGTCTTATTTTCTGTTGCTCTATTTTATGTCCACTGGAGTTACCTAACCAAGTGTTGATAGATACATTATGGTCTTGAGTGAAAAGGAAATGGGGCAAAAAATAGTGCACACAGGTGTGTCTCTGTAAGGTGGTAATGAGGGCTTTCTTATACTGTGGAGTGATCTGCAGGCAGGTGGTCTGAATTTGAGTTTTGAATGTCAAACTGTGTTTTTCTAGTGTAGATACTGGATTTTGCAGTGTTTTACTTCATTGTGCTGTCAGAAGATAGAATTGGAAAGTTCTTTGATTGTCATTGCCTTGGGTGTGTAGTTTCAGCCACAGACTTGTCACCGCTGTAATGAGGCTGTCAGCAGCTAAGATTTCAGAGAAATTAAAATCACAGAAAGTCAGAAGTTTTGCAAAACAGGGCTTTAAATTCACACCACTGCAAATGTGGGGAAATCACATTATCCTTATGCATCAAAGGAACTTTTTACTACCTTGATATGTTGTCTCTTTGTGGCACTAAATTACAGGTAATTTTATGAATTATGGAAAGTATGTGTAATTACTGGATGATCCAGACCTATTCAGTAAACTGGACTCATGACATCAAAGAGATGGGTTGTAATTTAGGTCTTCTTGAAAGCATTAGAGGATCGTTTCCCTTATTGTGGTATCTGCTTTCGCTTCTCTTGATTACCAAAATTAGCCGTGTACGTATAGCTCAAAGTTGCAGTTCTATAAAAGTCTCTTTCTGTAAGATAAATCTCTTTGTTGGGCGTTTGGACGTAATGGTCACCTCAGTAATACTCGGTATTAAATTAGCACCTTATTACAAAGTGGAAGCCACCTTAGATGTGTGCATTAGCACCAGAAGCATAAAGGAAGCAGATTCACATTTCAGAGGCCTGTCAATCAGGCGAGAGATTAGTTATCAGACACAGACCATTTTTGAGCCAGCATTTCTTCAGCAGCATCAGCCGAGATTCAGCCCCCTTCAGACTGCTCAGATGTCCTCTGGGAATTTTAAAAGGTCATTTTGCAGTAAGGTCTGAAAAAGAAAAAAAATATCCAAGAATAGAATGATGAAATTGATGATGTCTTGTTTCAATGTTGTTTTGGTGGCCAACTAGATAACAAGCATTTCTTTATAAGGTGAAAGTTGCCAAACATATTATAAGGACAGGTTGTTTGTCAGGTTATTAGCGCATGGCCAAACAGATGATTAATAAGAACAAAATTAGCACTGAAAGTTACGTAAAACTATCCAAAAAATGGTCTACAAAAGCAAACGTTTCTCAATAGTATGCATGTGGCCGCAAGAACAGATTTCAGAGGACTGCACCCTGCATACCTGTTACCTACCTACTTCTGTGGCTAAACAGCCCACTGCTCGAACAACTGCTCTCTGTGTAGGCCTACTGATAATTCTCCCCACACTTCCCAGATTGACCCTTGGGTATTATTGGTCATGATTACCTGTCATTACGACCTTGCTCTCCTGTTTTTCCTCAGCTCATTTCGTAACCTGTCAGTCACCAGTTCCTGTAACAATGTAAGGTTATCCTGTGTGTCATTAGGGTCAAGGCAAGGTCAAGATGATGACTCAAGAGACTGCTCTTGAAAGATAAAACAGACATGGCACTGCAGCCGTTTCCTTTGGGCATCTGTATTTGGCAGAATGGATAGACTCTTATTAATTTCTAATGTGGCTAATTATCAAAATATTGTTCAATGTTAAGTAACCAATGAAAGGTTGCTGCCTGATTTAAATCCACTATGCTGACCTCAGATTTGTTTCCTGAATTCGCTGTTCAGGTAACTTTCAGAAGTTATTGATAATGTGGTATCTTCCATTTGATGCAGTGATCTAGCCAGATTGTATCTGATGAGGGTGGCTGATATACTGGCAGAATGTACGATCCTGGTCCGCTCCGCTAAAGATCTGTGTGTGAGTTCAAACCAGGGTAGTGAATCAAAACATATTTACAGTGTACCTTCTTGAGGAAAACATCACAGCTGGATGTCATTTGGATGGGACATCAGATTAGAAGTCCCTCAATGTCTATGCTTGGAAAGTAAAAAAAAATCCTGAGATATGGTAAATGTATCCCATCTAATCGATCAACCTTGTGAGCACCCAGAACTGAGTTTAGAGGACTGCACTTACCATATTTTTGTTATCAATTTTTAATTTGTTTTTACTTGTTTTTATTGTTGTTGTACACTGGGCCAGGTGAAAAACCCAGCATATTGGGATCCTGTTACCCAGCCTAAATATTTTTGAAATAAAAATAAAAAATAAAAAATAAATATGTGTTCATCTTCTTTTTATCTGAAAAACCGATAGTTTGAATATGTCAGTTGTCTAGTATTTAAATGAGTTGTGGAAAAGAGCTTTTTCTTCTCGGGTGAACATATCCGCTGAAGCACTGCCAGCCTCTCAAACACAGCTTTTTAATGTGTCCTCATTCCTCTGGGAATTTTAGAAGGTCGTTTGTGAAGTTCACTGGCCTTAAACCATGTAAACTGTAAAAGGGAAAGTAACACTTGGAGAACAAAAGGAAAATGTCTTTTCAAAGTTGTTAAAGGTTTTTGGTGTCCCACACAACAATTGGTGGTCTTGGTAAAGAAGTTCCTGAAAAAAGATGCCTTGCCAGAACAAGGTACTATAAGAATATCCGAAGGTTTGTTGAACTGCTTGTGGAGGACAGTTGTGAGTTTGACATTTGAATATAACCTTCTCTCTTCTTTCAAGTTGTTTGATTTCTACAAAATTAGTTCTGATACTCAGTGCATGCACATTCGCATATTTGCTCTTATTGATATTATGATGTATCGTTAATCAAACCTTGGAATATTTCAATGTGTTTTAATTTAAAGTTCCGTGTGATGCATGATAGATACATTGTAATTGTATACAAAGTCACCTTGTTTCATCCTCTTACCTCAAAGATTGAATTGAACCTATTGGGTTATCTGAGGGTTCGAGTGGATCCGAGATACCACATTATTAAATTTTGTCTGGTTGAAACCAATGATTTCTGCGGCAACGAAAATAATCAATGAACATTTAGAATCCAAACTTAAACAGTTCAATATTTCACTTCTTTCACAGTTTGATTTAAAAATCTGAATTTGAAAACTATCGATCCAAAACTTGTGCAGAGCTTTGGTTAGTGCATAGTGTGGGGTAGAAATGGATAGCCCTGTTTTACTCCATTTACCAATTGTATTAGAAAGTTCCTTTGAAGCAAATGCTTCCTCATTGGTATGTGGCAGCAAGAGCAGATCCCAGAGGACTGCACTGTGCATATCTAACCGTCATAGTCTGATATTGGCTAGACAGTCCACTGCTGCAACAGCGCTCTCTGTGGATATAACAGTGCACTGAGAATTCCCCCCACACTCCCTTAGATTGACCCTTGGGTATTATTGGTCATGATTACCTGTCATTACGACCTTGCTCTCCTGTTTTTCCTCGGCTCATTTTGTTACCTGTCAGTCACCAGTTCCTGTAACAATGTAAGGTTATCCTTTGTGCCATTCAGGTCAAGGCGAGGTCAAGATGGGATCTCAAGGGGCTGCTCAAGGTAGAAACAGACTTGACACTGTAGAATGTATATATAGCTGTTTTCATTGGGCATCTGTATTTGCCGGGATGAAATGGACTTGTATTCATTTTCAATGTGTCTTATTATTATTGTTGAATGTAAAACAACTTGTGAAAAATCACTACATGATTTAAATCTACTGCACAGATTTATTTGCTGAATAGACGACTTGATGCTGATGCTTTATGCAATGCAATTTTAAAAATATTTCTTGTCAATTATCTAATATTTTCTAAATTCTTTGCAAATAAAAGCTCCCAATTTATCATGATGCCTCCATATCAACTGGGCAAAATAAAATGCCTGTTTTACTCTTTTGCTACCAGTATCATGCAATGCCCTCAATATCACAAAGATAATTTGCAGGACCAGACTGTAAACAGAACGGTATATAGTCTGGTGATAATCTCTGCCAAAGGATGCTATCTGCTTTGATATCAATTGGGCCAAGGATATTGACCTTTGTGCTATTGATAGATTTCCAATAAATGCATGCATGCAGTAGCATGATCAGGTTCAATAGTATAACAATGATGTTTCCTTTGGGGACGTATATAAGTCATTGATCATGGAGTTTGTATCCTTTTGAATATTGGGCATAAGGGAATTAGCATTCATCCGAAAATATGAATACATGTACTGTCAAATACTCATGTTTGATAGCATCTATAGTCAGTATTGAAACTAAACTGAATTGCAATCAAGATTTTTCATTGCACTGAAAATGTATGTACATGTATAAGGAAGCAAATGTGTGTTTGACCAGCAGTTTGTCAGTTTGCACAACTGACGTTGAAATTTGCCAAGAAGCTTCTCTATTTAGCATCTGATTAACTTTGGGTCTATCTGGCTTGTATGTTTCTCCTCATGGTCTGAAGATGAGTTTTTTTCCTTGACTAAAAAATTGAACCCTGAATCCTGAAATGAAGTAAGAATCGAGCCCTTTATCTGTAGCTCTGCATCTGAGCCTGAGGTGGCAATGCAAGCTTTCCATCTTATGGATTTCTTCTGACGAAATGTCAAATAGGGTTGCTTTCCTTTTGGATTGCATATTTATATTGTGTTGTACAGGTATACTTATGTCATGCAATGTGGAATGAGGTTACTAGTTTTTGGGGATAATTTTCATTCGGCGATATATTGGGAAATGTCAGTTGGCGAACTACTCTTTTGTGGTCCTCATTGCTGTAACAACATGACATTTTGAAGTTCACATCAATGGTAGGCCTAATAATGATATAATATGAAAGTGAAATTGTTTTAACCTCTAAGAAACTTGACATCTTTTGGGTTTCCATCCTCAATTCCTAAATACATGTAATACACCCATAAAACCCCTAGTAGACCTACCCCCTCCTATTAGCCAACCCTTGTAACTCCCCCTTTGGGTAATGTCAGTCTATAAGAGATAAGAGGAGACCATGAGGGAATTTAGGGCAGAGGTTATCTACATACAGCAGGCAATTTGGCCTACACTCACAAGCAACTAATGTAACCTAATGAATTCTTGTGAAGTTGGGTTGCTTTCTGCATGGTTGTGCAGGAGAGCAATCAGGGAAGCAATGCTTAGCTTGGGATTATATGTTATAAGGGATAGACATCAAGGCTATTGCCATTTCTATGCTCATAATCATTTATGATGTCAAGTGGAATGTGGCTTCAGGAAGGTTGGTATTGAATATAATGTGGTGGTTTGGAGATAAGAAAAAAAGAAATGTTCTGTATGAACAGTTGCTGATGAATTCTGCTGCATCCTCAATTTCTGTGAGATATATTCTGTTCAAAGTGTCTCTTCTCTGAAATTTTACTTAGTTTTATGCAGGTAACTCTTCAGCTGGCACACTATGAATAGCTAAAAAAGGCCTTATGGATAATAGGCTGAGTGTCCAATTATTGGCTAATCAGAGACAAGGTCATGAGTATTCGGAATATGGTATTAAGACAATGGAGTTGGTCTCTAACTATTTAATTATTCTTATATGACCTTTGTTCAGAATAAAATCCTCCCACCTGAAGATCCCAAAATTGATTGATTATCACATGTAATCCAATCAAAATTCTCTATGGATAATGAAAGTTATTTTATGTCATTCTTTAAATTTCTGCCTGGCTATTTTATACATAATATTACAAAGATGAACATATTTAAGTTGATATGCCTGATGAAGGACTCTTGATACTGGAAAAGGTAGAAAAAAAGACAAGCTTCTTCTGCAACTGATGACAAAAAGAACACATTTAAATCTGAATGGCTTTAATATTTTCTTGCTTTCTTTTTTTTTTGCCAGTGATGATATGTAATGCCAAATGAAGGTTTGTAGAATACTATAGAGGATATAAGATTTGAAAAGGCATTTAAGAGTCTTTTTTTCTCTGAATGGATTGTGGATTAAAATTTGAGTCATTCTCAAACTTATGGTTGCAATAGCCAATAGAATTATTTGCTTCTTCTCATTTCTGGCCACCCCATATATAATGCTTGCTATGTTTTGCAATTCTGAATATAATTGATGTTTTTATTAGACATAATTATCCTGATTACCTACATTTATGTGATGATGATATGTGAAATATTGCTGGAATATTATCTGGCACAGTGGTTAGCATATCTGGCCTCCTCGAATGAGGATGAAGGTGCAAAACCAGCTTCGCCCATTGCCAGAGGTTATCACGATAAAGATTTGTATGGATGCTGTTCACTATGGTGTGCGCCATTGAAGCACGCCATTGAATAGATGATCTGAGCATTACATAAAGTACTAAATTATTATAATAAATGGTTAGATCAGTTAATAATGCAGAATAGTGGAGAATGCCAAAAGGTTTCATAAACATTGGTGTTCTTAGGCATGTTGATACAAGCAAACAGTGTAAAAACAGTGTAATGATGAATGACATGTTTTGTGTTTTCATAGCTATGCTATTCTGTGTGGTATATATTAGTGAGTGTTGACACACGTGTAGCATATAACATTGACATGTTGCAATAAAACAGGAGAATGACAGGAGTGTGGTATATCTTAGCATTCTGATCTGTGATATTGGATTGCGGCTGAAGGTCTACGTGATTCTGAATTTTGGTCCACAATCGCCACAAATTTTATATCTACCACGCAAGTTGAAAGAAGCACCACGCCAAGTCATAATGAAAGTTTTCGCTTGATATATTTTGTTTTCAGTTTCTGTTGACTGAGGAAATTTGCAATAATATTTGAGAGGTTAAGATTTGCGGTGTCAACAAAATGGTCGGATCTTCAAATCTTAAGGTTTGTTACTTCAAACTTCCATGATGATATGGATATAATTATTTTAGAATGTCCCTCCAGAAACAGCTCATGTACCGCTGTAGTCCCTTTTGCAGATAAGGAGGGTTGAAGGTTTGTCATAGAGGTGCAACTTCTCATAATAGGTAATTTGCTTAGCAAAATATCTCTTGTGTGATGGTAAAGGTTGCATTATAATAATTGTATGTGCCACCATCCTTACATGTATACCTACACTGGAAATTACATGTATGGCCATTTTCTATTGCTGTCGTATGATTCCATATTGCGGACTACCATGTGTGGTCTATTGGTATTGCTACAACCTATTGCAACATACCCAGTGTTACACATTGCCTATTGCTATTGTTATTGCCATCTCCTATTTGTGTGGTGCTATGCTTATTGCAGTTCCATCATATGACTCGTATGTGAAAAGCTACTCGCCCTGACACATTGTGTATGATCATAACTCTGACATTTTGATGCATTATGCATAGAATGGCAGCACCTTGTCACCCCTCACTGCTCCTGTGTTAGCTGGGTGTTATTACAAGCGATGATCTGCTACACTGGTGAATGCAATGCGGTGGAGGGAGAACCAGAGAGTCGGAGGACGGTGTGTACTCAGGAGATGGCATTTGCGTCTTGCGTCTTTCCGCTTATGAGTTAAATTTTACCTACGGTACATGTATATTCATTCACTCATAAGGGGATTCTTTGCTTTCATATGGTGATTGTTCAATGTTCAACGAGAACATTAATTGGGATTGCAGCTGGGAGGCCTAGTGGTTGTGGTTTAGGTATGTTGCATTGTAGGTTTTTGCCTGCATGAGTTCAAACCTGGGGCGGAAAACCAAACATTTTCAGAGGACCTTCAAGAGCATAATTCTAGCTGGATGTCATTCTGATGAGTTGCTTAGTTGGTGGCCTCTTGTATCAGTGTCTGTGGAGGGCAGGTAAAAGTTCTCTCCCATCTCAGCAATCAACCATCTATCTATCTATCTATTTTAGTGTATCTATCCACAATTGGAGAATCAGAGAAAGCTGTGTGCTCAGTGGACTACGTTTTATTGTTCGCAGTCCAACTTTGAATCATGAGTACCTAACATACGAACTGACATCTAAACATCCAAACATAAAATCCAAACATAAAAGTGCTATCTCTCTTGGGTCCATGTCTCAAGCATAACTTAGTCCCTGTTCTCATCACACTCATTAAACATTGCATGTGCCACATCACTGACATTTACTTTGTTTTGCAATAGTACCTGCAGTTAAACAATTCCTACCTTCTTTGAAATACACCTTCATTTCACATCTTTCCGTGCAACTTTTGATCAATGTGCAGAACTAGGTCATAATATGCTTTCTGTCAGGCTAACCAGGTGGCAGCATGGGCCAGGCACACTGACAAGTGCTGCCCAATAAATACACTGTACAGAGTGCATTTGTTTTTCAGGCCCAATCTGACATTTTCCATCAACAAGACACATATCACCTTTATATTTGGATTTTATGCACACTGATCCTTATTCATTTCCATTTAGCTTTATCAATTTGGACCCCCATGTCCTCCTTCAGCACCATATTCAGCCACACACATTCTAGCCTCAAATAACTGCTTGCAACAGGTTTTCTTGTAATTATATTATTTGTCTGAACTATGCAATGATTTCTGAACGACCAGATTGTTGTGACATCGTACATGTAGGTTAATTAGACAACCATAATATTATGAGAATGTTCAACTTGTTTTCCCACCTTGCTTGCCATAATATATCCCTGTTGCCAATTACCAATTAACACTCGCTTGAGGAAACCGCAATGTCAGCAATGTGTGGAATATTTGATGTTCAAGATGGTTTCTTGACCCTGTGTAATACCTTTTGGCATTTAGGAAGTAAGCATCTGAGCTTCATTGCTGTAAAAAGCTAATGATTTTAACTTTGCCAGCCCCTCCGACAGTGATGGGTCAGAATTCTGGTCCAGGTACTTTCTAGGAGTTTTGTATGTACGAACCAGCTGAATGTCATTCGTTCGAGCGTTAAATTTGTGGAGTCTCATATTAAATGAGTGTGGTGCTGAGGTTGGTTGAAGACCATAAACTAGGGAATTGGGAGTACCTTGTTCAGTTTTAGTACTCTAATCATCTCATCGTCATTATGTCTGCCTTAGTACCTTGTGTGTTCAATACTAAGCTGGGCAACCCGTATTGGAAGAATGTTTCAACCTGTGTCAGGATTGCGCCACGCCTGATTTTGGTGGTCCTTCTCCTCCTGAATAACATTTCTGTTGTCCTTGCCCCTAGCCTTATCAGTTCAAAATGCCAGGATACATGAAGCCTTATCATCAGGTGAACCACCTGTGTGTCTACTGTGATGATTTGCCCAACTGGAAATAGTTCTCCCTCATCGCTCATTGCATGTACCTTTTGCAATATACTTTTTGTAGTACACTTTTTTGTAACACCATCTGATGATGTATTGCCATCCTGCCCTGGCCTACAAATTATGTCATAGAAATATTGCAGAGGCAGGTGTTTTAGTATTTTTCCAGAAAGACACCAAATTAGAACTGAAGTCGCTAAAGAAACTGTATCAGTGTCTATGCTTGACAGGTAATGCAGGTATAAGGAGCCCACAAGCGAGGTAAATGTTTTGGGGAATTTGTAATGTGTTCACTCGAATGAGCAGCAAGAACCTATCTTGGAGGATTGTACTGAAAATATGTTCCTGTCTGCTAACTTTATAAATGATGCCATGATCATTTGAGTCCATGCAAATGATGAAAAGGCAACACATCAGAAGACAAAACTTGAAAAGGATTTCGAAAAAATGGCATTGCATAGAATAATGCAGATTACAGAGGAAACCCAGCCAGTCTGCCACATGCAGCATTGCAGCATAGAATTGCAGGGTGCAGTAACTGACAGCTGCCTTATTGTTTGTGCAAATTGACAGAGGAGCTAGGAAATGAAGAAAATCAACTAGTTGTTGAATGGGCCAATTGCATGAGACCATTGCATGCTCCAGTCACATCCTTCAGACCTCCACCACCATTGCACACTCCGGCTGGGTCCTATTGCATCCCATTGCATCCTGCCTTCATCCTGTCTGCACCTTCCTGCATCCTGCCTTCATCCTGCGACATCCCCCGGGCCCCGGCATTCATACAGTACAGTGCACGACTTCATCTAAACTCATCATGCCTTCGCTAACCTTTAGTCATTTACTTACCAAGCTAAGGTTTCCTGCATTAATTTGGATGTACATGCTGAGAAGAAGATCTCAGATGTCTAAAAAAAGATATTTCAGTGCTTTGCAATGCAGGATACCATCTTCAAAATCTGAATTCTGTTTCTTTTTCACTGCCATAACATGGATCTTACACTGACTAAGGTTTTTAAAGCCTTTTAAATACTCTTGATGAGATACATTTGATGTCAAGAAACTGCAGCCATCCTGTCAAGCAATTGGCCTGTTGTCCTGTACATCCTCCCTGTGGCCCTCCCTCCTTCCTCTGTCTGCTGCATCCTCCCTTGCATCCTGCCTGCATCCTGTCCTGGCCCCAAATGTAATATCCTCTGCCTTTCGACTGTTGCCAGCATGATGTTGGACTAACCCAAGGTCCCTCTGTGTCCCCTGCCCTTTTGCTGGGACCTTTTATTAGAAGGATTGAACCCCGAGGAAATTAGACTCAATAGAATAAAGCACAATGCACTGTAGAAGGTCGCTGTGCTTTAATGTAAGGTTATGTAGTATTGTGGTACATTTATTTTTAAACTAGCGATATTTCGATACCGATATTAGGTATTGTCACCAAAAAAGCAGTGTCGGTATCGTATTGGACGCACTGCTCCGTATACATGTATAGCCAATTGTATCAGTATTGAAATATTATCGGTATCGCCGTATGGGTGGTAAGAGCATCAAAATACCAGCATCGATATTTGAAGTAAAACAGATGGTATTGGAGCCTCCCTATCTTTTAAAATTTACATTGATGACCAAAGATCGTCTACCCTTCAATAAAATTGATGTATCTCAGGAATTATAATATAATTGCTTGTTGCTTGACATGTTTTGAATTACTTTTGGAATTGTCTGTGGACACTCACACCGAAAAGTTCTTTGGAATTTGCGGTTGCGACTGTTTTCTCTGCAAATATATAATAAAAAATATTATTACGGCATGGCACCGTAAAGAATGTTTCAACAATTTTACAGTGTAGCGTTTCCCCTTTCCTGGCTTTCCACACCAGCAGAGCCACAGGTAATAAGAAAATGTCTGCTTGCGGCTGTTTGTGGACTAATGCCAGTCTGTCACAATTCACTGGACAATGGGATTGCCAGGCTACAGACTCAGTCGGACTCCAACCTCACTATGGGTCGTATTATGTGTTATTGTGTAACATGAGAAGTTATTGGCTGTTTTTGTGAGATTTGTATAGCTGGAAAATATTAAAAACCTTTGTGACCATCTGGTTAAGACTACCAGGGAAATACAAGTAATTACCAAACTTCTCTGTAGTGTCAGATCTGTATCCTAGCCATTTTAAAGAAAAATGCCTTTGATGACTATATTTTGCTCACAAGGGTTGATTAATGAGATGGGAGAGAGATTCCTCATTATGTTACTCCATGTAAGGGATCTTTTACTTGCTCAGTGGACACTGATACAAAGGACCGCCAATTCAACGTCTCATCCAAACTACATCCAGCTTTGATTTCGCTCGTGGAGGTCCGCTGAACATTTCAGGTTCCCGCGGGTTTGAAACCATGCAAGCAAAGACCTTCAGCGGAGCAGCCGGGAACAGTAGCCACTCTGCCACCATGATAGGTGTTGCAGCAACATCAAATTGTGTATCATTTCAAAACTGCTTAGTACAGAGCATCTGAGCTTATTTTCCTTAACGTATTTTGCTCTCTGTTGAATCAGTTGTTGAATGCATGACTAGCACCAGATCTGATAAGAACACATTTTGCTGTTTGCTGAAGCATTCAGAAGTACATCGTCAGCAGAATTGTGATTGCGCAAATTGAATAAACCTGATTACTATTCATAGCTTTGGGAAATAGTTTGCAGCTTGGCTTTGTAATTGGTGAAAGGTTCTGCAATCATACAAAGGATATTCATGAGCAATTCCTTGGCAAGCATGTGTGCATTGTGCCTGAGATATTAGAAATGCTAACCAGAAAGTACTAAACATCAAGCCTCCTCCTCCTCTCTGAAGAATTTCTCAAAAGCCGAAAGCAACTCATAAGGAGTTGTAAAACCATGCCAGCAATCACTCGTATATAACTATAAGTTACGAGTAAAACTTCTTTTTAATTACTCAATGTTAAAGACATATAATACCATTTATTTAATGCTTTTTAAAAAAGTATTAGGTTTGCCAATTCTCAACTCCAACAAGTGTCAGTCTACTTCTGCATATTGTATCTATTTATGCCTGAAGGATGTGCTGATTGTCAGAGGAGTGATATGTGTACTTGCAGTTTATGCAACTGTCTGAATGTTTGGACTGATGACAAAATTGACAATGTTGAATGTAAGCAGCCATGTCAGTGGAGAGATATCCAATTGCTTTAGACATAGCCCTGGGTAATCTCTGGAGTAATGTCTGGGGTGATGTTGAAGCAGGTGTTGATACTGCAACATTTACTGTAGTGTTTTGCTTCTATGGTCTAAGCAGATGTTTGTTTGGAGATGCATTTTTGTGTCAGTCAAGATATTATCTCTTATAAACATGGTAATAAGTAGTTATTAACTTCTTTCTTAGACTGAAATTATTCCACTAATCACTATACAGAGGAGAGGAAAGGACTTAGTTTAGATATAATGAGAAGGAACAATGATGTTAGAAAGGCAAATTGTCATCCCTTTGAGAAACAACACTTTAAGGAACTATAGAAATGGAAAAAAGGCTTTTTGCTTGCTTAAGAGTAATTTTCCAGTTGCTAAAATGCTGTAGATTCTAGGAATCTCCAGAAACACAAAGCTAAAAAACATGTTAAAAGCAGGCAGGATTTTCATTTCATTTGGTTGTTGTCATGGCAGATAGCATACAAATGTCCTCCCAGTTGTCCATTCAATTAGCTTTTCTCGTTTCCTTATTAAATCTCTCTGCCATTTGGGTGTTGTCGTTCTAAATCGAAATGGCAAAGTTACTAAAATTGGAAATGGTTTTCGTCGATTGAAATTGCAAAACTCGTTTAGAAAATCGTTTCAACTTTTGATGAGTTTGTTGATATTTTGTTTGGGAAGTAGGCTGCATAATTTTGTGGTTATGAAACATGAAAAGGAAGACACAATTTCAAGATCGTTCAAGATTTGATACGCATGTATCTCATTTGAAAGTGATTAAAAAACGCCTTTGTGATATTTGGTTTTCTAATTGACTAGATATCGGTGCACCTGCCATTGCAGTGATACAGAAGCCACTCTTTGTATATATGTAGCTATATTATGACTATGCTTTTATGTAATCTAACAGTTGTATTTTCATTATCATGATATGGAGCCCTGTGAAATTAAATACGTAAATCAAACATCAATGATCTGAACAATATGAGCCTGCCGGTGAACATCTTAGAAAGAACAACCTTTTTTTATAAGTTTCCCAATCAATTTTAAGAAATTCGAAAAATTAGCAAAAGTATCAGACATTGTTCTTTTGATATTTTATAGGCCTACATAGTGTTTTTCAGACCAAATTTCTTAAATTGATAAATATCCCCAACTTGTCAATTTCTCTTACATCCATGTAGGACTTCGATATCCCCAATTTTCCTATTTCTCTTACATACAGTGGGTAACAGTGCAATATGACTCTAGGTATCTCAGATGTTCATCCTGAACTTGTCCAAGCCGCCTTGTAATGAGAATGGTACTGGAGCGGAAGTAGGGTAACCCAATCTGGACAAATTTGCCAAAATATTTTGCTTTGTAATGGCCAGTTTACATTGAGGGCATTCTTGTGCAGTTGATTGCAATATTTGCCATCATTTCCATTGGTGTGTGGCATTACCACCAGGGCCAGAAACCACCAGAGGCATATCAAGCATTTGCAGGAGAGGTCAAACGTGGTGACCCTGTTTGATGCCCTGTAGATTCCATGGATTGGCTTCCAGGGAGGTAGGAGAAGGGCAGGAGAAAGGGGAGGCACTTGCAGTATTTTGGCTTGGGAATAACAGGGCTGGGTGCATGGTAGTGTGCTGTAGCTGAGATTGCTATTGTAAAATGGGACAGAACAAGTAAAATCAAATGCATGCTACACACCCAAGCATTTTTTGCAGCTTTTGAACATACCACATAATATGAAATTCATATTTCATAATGGTTTAATTTTAATTTGCAGCATTGCATGTGGTATAATTTCAAAACTTTTGGTTGATCACCTTCTTGAATAATTCAGCACTTTTACTTACAAGTTTTCAATCCAAGAAGGACAGTACAATATGATGTCATAAAAATAGCTATTGTTTTACTTCTCATTCAGCATTCGATTATTCTGCAACTTCGGTTAATTTGATTGTTTTCTTTTTGTTTTTGGCATGCTCGAAGTGAGAGGAAAGTGGGTACCTTCCCCCTGCTCCCACCTCCTGTAAGGCAGGCAGGGTGTGGTGTTCAGGTGTGACATTGCTGACTGGGGTTTCTCCTCAGGTCACTGCTTGAGGTCTCAATCATCTCTGGGGTGGCAAGAATTCGAAAAGGGGTGTTTTGCTCTCTGAAGTATGATCTTTTATTGCTGCCATTATTGTCTACTTTTTTTGTCTAAATATTGTCTTTCTCTGTCAGACTTTGTTCTAAAGGAATTCACTGTAGTGAAGTAGTAGACTGATCATGCTCCATCATATTCTTTCCTCCAGGGTGAGAATTCAGAAAGGGGAGTTTTGCTCTCTGAAATATTGTCCTATTTTGCACCCTTTATTGTCATCCACTGTTGGAATGTCCAGGCATTCTGTTAGGAGTAGACATGGAATTTGATCAGATGTTTCTTTACCAATCATATTTTCTTTTCTCCAAGCTTCTTCTTTGATTGTTGATGTTTACTTGCCAATGGCCTTTGGATAGTTCAATGTTTGGATCTGCAGACAGTGGTGCTGGATTTCAGAATGTTTTGGAAAATGTTATGAAACAAAATGTAAAGGGATTTTTACAGGTTGTAGGAATAGAAGGGACAATCCTGCAGAGAATTAATGAAAACCCTTTTAAGTAATTTCCTATCTTGATTGCCAGATGAAGTCTGGTATACTATTAGTCTCGTGTGCTTGTTCTGAGGATCCCAGTTTGGATCTCCGGAGTCCGGCCCGGGCTCTCTTTAAATGAAAATAGTTGAATACTAATCAGATATTTTGGTTCAGTTGATGAAGATAATCGTACAGTCAACTTATTACACTTCACCAAAAAATAATATTAGAAAAACATACACTGTATTTAATTTTATTGAAGAGGAATTAACTTCGTTAGCCACTTGGCCACCCTGGAGGCAGATGATGTTAAACTGTTCAGAACAGAAGTTGGCTGAGCAAAAGCTAAAATGTGTGAGAGAAACTGCAAGAAGAATGTGAAAATAAAAAGAAAACTTTAATTAAATTCAGCAAACACTTGAATTATGAAGATCAAACTAAAAAGTATCGAATTAATATGGAGCTTGTGGGTGGCTGCCAGTGGCGGGCTGTTCATTGAGCAAGATTTTCACTTTTTATTTTGAGAATTTTAAGATAATGATGATTCCTTTGCAGTTGTCTCTTTAATCTTTATTAATCCTCCATGTAAACTTTGTGGAGACTGATTGTAGAGCTTCTCCTGTGTTTATAGTTGAAAATGGATAATGGTGATCAGGTAATCAGCAAATGGGTTGGAAAAGTACTGGATTCATGGAGGATTCATAGAGGATTTCAGGCTTAAAACACCAGTAAATCTTGACAGATTCATTAGCAAGAAAAATTGGTAATGCGTTTGTTTTTTTGTTTTTTTTAAACTTGACTGGCCTGGAAAGTGATTTGCATCAATGACATTTATTGGTCTTACCTGGTTTACTTCACTAATCCTCGAACGAATAGCATCATTTGTAAACACATAATATAGGCCCTATATAATCGCAACCCGATGGGCATGTGCACATCGCAACAATTTTGTGAGAATGCCGCAATGTTGGTGTAAATTACGTAGAATTGTGTGGTAGAAATGATGTCACGTTGTTAGGAAATGTCAAGATGTGATGTTAGCATGTGACGTTGTGGCAACATTGTTACAAAGTTGTGAAAAAATCTCAACATTGTGTTCATGTTGTGGCAACATCATTTCTATCTTACATTTCTACGTGACAATAGACGAGCCCTCGACCAATAAGTAACATCGTGTTAACGTTGTGTGCCCCTTGGGAATGGTAAATATGCCAGATTATTTTAAAACCTGGACAATTTTGCTGAAAAGGTGTTAAAACTGAACTTGTGTCAAAATTATTTTGGTGCAATTTCCTATATGCATGCCTAAACAGTAAACACCACATCCGATGGTTCGACCTGTGAATGTCTAACACTGAATTAATTTTGCCTGATTATTAATATTTTGCACCTAGCCGAGAGTGATATTCAGCTAGAATGATCTTAATAATGGCCTGCCTCGAACAATGAATGAAGCAATAAATCATCCTCTTTGAGCACGGTGCAGACACTAATCACCAGACATTCTAATTCTGTAGCTCTTTGAACTCAGTTCAAGGGGTAAATTGGATCTGAGGGGCACAGGTGTGGCAGGTGGTGATGGGTATCAATAACTGGGGTATTGGGATTGAAGAGGAGAAGGGGGGGTACTTTGGTGGTTCTCTTGGTTGGTCAGGCAGTGCTGGACTGAAAAATTAAGTGCATTTCTTGTAGGTTCAGGCCTACAATCATGGTATCTCCTGATTCATAGAAAAATGGATGTACATATTATGTATCTTTGCTGAAGATTTTTTCTCGAATGGCCGTATATATTACTCAAGGCGAAATGTCTGGAAATGCTTTTGATATCTATGAAATATCATGAAATTAATTCCTTCATAAACAGGTCTCTTCTTTGGACAAATTAATATGGCTGTCTGACTTTCTGGTTATGGATATTTTATGAACCAACCATGGTTCGATTCCATCTCAACGTCCGGAAACCAGAATGAAAATGTTATGTTAATCAATATGTACAAATGTATATATTAATCGAACGAAAGCTGAATATTCCTTTAGCAATTTATCAAACAAGAACAAACTTCTCTTTGACCTAAGTAACAAAATTATGATAAACGTGATGAATGTACTTGGTCAAAGTTATCCTGTAATGTGGTATATTAAAAGAAATAGATTGCACTTCCTGTGACTTGGTGGCCTCTTCTTGCCAGGGAGGTCTCAGTATGACCCCAGAGGCTTAGTGTAACCTCTTTTTAGCCTCTGAGGCTCAGCACTGCTCAGAGAGTTTTGCCTGAGGCACTGGTTGAGAGGGCAGGGGTGGCTTGTGACTGACTCCAGAATTCAGGATTCTGCAAGAAGTACAGGATAAAAGAGTGTGTGTGATAACTGGATTGGCAAAAACTGATTACGGGATGGGGGGGGGGGGAAGATGGCAGATGGCTGATTGTGGTATCGGTGCCTTCTCAGTGCTTCCTGTGTGCGCGAGACATTATTTTTGTATGTTTATCTGGTTAGCCTAACGATAAAAGATTTTGCTGGTTGACTAACTGAACCTAACTGAAAAGTATTGACTGTTGGAGTTTGTTTCCACCGAAAAATCGTTACACACTTGGATAGTGCTGATATCAGTTACTGAAGATTTTGTGCTAATCATTTCCAGTTTATGTGTGTGTCCTTTGTCCGATTCATCATGGCGTAATAATTAAATGTATTCATCTTATGATTCCCAAGACATATGGTCAGTCAAGGACCTTGACTACTTCCTCAACTTTCTTCTATGGAAAATCACTGTAGACTCATGGCTTGCCATGAATAAGGTCAATTATTGCTGTGGCCCAAGGCTCTTTATCCACTTTTTTCCACATGATCCCACACGACCATTGGTGATGAATATCACTTCTTGGAGATAAATGCATTAGTTGTGTGTTTGACCTCAAATGGAACTTCTGGTCTTCAGTCTTCTGGATGTTGAGAAATCTGGAAATCAAATATGGGCTAGTCCATGGGAAAAGGGGTCTTATTGACTAAATTTTCAACTTTCATTTTTTTAACTGATATTGCAGAATGTCCTCTCAAGAATAATTATGCCAAATATCATATAGCTACTGCAAATAGTTTTGAAGCTACAGCCTTTCGAAGATGACCATGTCAGTGGCAGGTTTGCATGCATTCTGAACCTGAAATTTGTGACGTCACCACTTTTGACAGCACAACTTCTTGCAGTTTTATCATTCTTGTTCATCTTCTGCACATGTCACAGGCCTTGTAGACTGCTGCCAAAAAGGAAACCTTTTAAATTCATTGGTCCTCTTATACCTAATAGTTATTTGTAGATTTAAGTATTTATGGTTTCTATTGTAAAATCACTGCTAATTAAACTATGGAACTGCAATTGAAATGTAGCCCCCTAGCTATGAATCTGTGGTGGACTTCTCGTTATAAATGCTCAACAGACTTTTCGGTCACTTTATCACTGCTGCAAATGTAATATTCCATGGCAACCATGTTTTGAAATGTATATGTACACAGTCAAGAGTAACTTCACTAGAGAAAATAAATTCCGAATTCTTTACTCATTCCATCAACAAACGTCAAAAGTGATGCGTTTGCCTTATTTCTTCTGTACCATTATCCAGTTGCAGTCACACAAATTACACACATCTAGTCATTACTTAAAGGCCTAATTCATAATAACACATTTTTTTATTGCATCATTTATTAATTTTTAATGATCCTGACTGTTGTATGAAGAAAAGTTATTAAAACAGTTAAAGGGATAAAATGTATTATGTGACACAAGTCCCCCTTTTCCTGCCATAATTAAAAATCATGGTTGTACTACATTTTTGCTGAGATAGAAATGGCTATAGTAGTATATACTTTGAATAAAAAAATAGATATATTTCAATGAATGCTTCAAAAAAAGCTGAATGATTAGCTCTGATCTATTTCACCACACTGGAAAGAAAAAAGTTAAAATCTTACAAAATCTGCAAAAATTGTGCCCAGACTGCATGACTAACATTATTTGGGAAAAGTAATAGGTGTAGGCCTCACCTAAAAAACTGTTCAAGGTGGTCAGCGAGTAAAGTGGTAAACACTACGTAAATAGGCATTAATAATGCTGAATATTGTCAATTATTGAATTATAAATTTCAGATAGGAACACCTCCTTATTTGGGCTGATAATGGGTCCTCCGAAAAAATATGGCTAAAATAATAAAAACAATATATCCAAAATAGATTGTGACCTTCAAAAAAACTTATAATGGCATCCAAATAATTATACAGTAATCAGTATAATTTTACAGTGTGTGCAGGTGGTATAAAAAAAGGTTAGGGACTCGCCGACTCGGTCCACCTTCACCTCAGTCAAAGTTCGAACATTAGTCCAGCTTGGTCTGTGAGTATAAAAAACAGAAATACTAGTTCTCACACTGATCTTTTTAATTTGTTTGGAGTCTTTTTAAAATAATAATAATAACTTGGAGTCTACTTTTTTCACTAATAATTTTGTTTGCCCCTTTTCAATGGTTTAATTGATTAGTGAGTGACTTCTTTTTTTTTCTCTGTCGCCACCAAAAGCATTATCTCTTCCAAAAGCTTACTACATCATCAACCTTTTATTCAAGTGCAGGAAATCAGCTAGGTGTACTGAAACTAATGATAGCATAACTTCTGAAAAATATGAAATGAATTTTAAAAGAATAAAAAAACAAAACTACTAAGCCTTCAATCAAGGCTTCTGCTCTTTCCCGCCATAATCTTACTTGTGCCTCAATCTGAGCTCAATGTGGCCATTGTCTTTTTGATCCTCAGTTTGAGAACAGAATAGATTTTAACTAGCCTGCTATAGGCAAGCACAGTGGAAATTATGCAAAAGCGTTCAATTAAATACTCAGACAAAATAAAAAGAGCAAGGTTTAAAATAGTAATTATTTTGGTGCTTTTCAGGGTTTCCTGCCAAAAATAACTTACAAGTGCCTCATTCTGAGAACAGCACCTGTTGGATACAGTTTCACATCAATTGCCTGGATATTTTCTAAAAAGCAAAACACTAAGATGATAAATTAATAATATAAAATTTATTTTGCAAAGGGCAGATTATGTTTTTATTTATATTACATATGCCTAAAACAGCGATGGGCATCAAGAAATTCGAAAGCCTGTGAATCATCAAGGAATATTGGTCAATGTACATAGAAACATTTTCTATGTTTTCTAAGTTTCTTTTAAAAAGCATTGGTATCTGCAGCTTAAGATTTATAGCAAACAGGCATTATGTTAACAAGGTCTAAAATCCCATTATCATTTTTCCACTGAGAAGAAAAAAAATGCACATTACCACTGTGCACATTACTTTCAGAAAGGTGTTGTGAAAGGTTTAAGTTGGAAACAGTTGACCAATGGTAGAAAAAAAAAATCTGATGCTGATGACGACAAGTGCATTACAGATTGATAATTTTGTGAGAAAAAAAGTTTTAAAATATAATCATGTGCAAGTCGATTTTTTAAATCCCAAATTTACTGCAAAAATCCAGAAATTAAAAATGAAGTTTCACACACACACAAGAAGAAGAAAAATTAGTTGTCCCAATTGTCCTCGTCTAACTTTTTATAAACTTACTTTCTTAACTATTTGCAAAAAAAAAAGGAACAATTATAATGTAAAAAAAAAATTACTAGTTGCTGAACTGGATAAACCTCAAGGCATCTATAAAATGGAAAGAGTCTCATAAAAGGAGCGATTGGTAAACAGATCTAGATATCATGTCATGAAACACTTTAACAGCAGTTGACAAGCTGATCACTGAAAAAAAAAAAAATGCTCAAGATATCTTTCATGTTTCTGTAAATCGAAGGAAGGTGCGTTTATCTTTATCACATGTAGTGTACCAGTATTTCAAGTCATTCATAAGTTTTAAATCCAATGAATTATAATAACCAGACAGTTGCTTGTCTGATGTGTCTGCTGCAACACTTATTTTGCTACATTTTGTAACTTGGCCATATTTTAGTAACATTGTGGCAAAAAAGGTTATAACTTGACTAGTTACTTATCTCATTGTTATACCATTACATTTTATCATAAATACTATTTAATTGACACTATTTGCTTCATGTTGAATGCAGTAAAGTTGCTACAAATTATAAAATCATGCAACATTTTTTGGCGCCAAAATCTTCCCAGACTTTGACCATTGTTTTGGTGACGTCACCTCTTTTGCTGATAAGACCCCTTTTGTCATGGACTGGCTCATATGGCATCTTGTATCAATCTGATCAATATAAATCCATCTGTCCCTCACTGTCCATTTTTTGGAACCATGGTGCCATAGAAATTATCACAAAGACTTTGATGAGATGTGGTATTAAATGTATTATACTTGACCATGCATATTTTCTCATTTATTGGCTGGGTAGCTGCCTTAAAAAAATTACATGTTGACTGATAGTAGGATGTATTGGCTGGATAGTTGCATTGGATAAATTTAAAGGTTGAATGGATGTTGAATACAAGACTGAAATATGAAAGATGCTTGAGTAAGAAGTAAGTCGACCTCCCAAAAAAGTTTGTTTGTCTGACTTTGCCTGGAAGTTATGGTCAGTTTAGGTGCACAGGAATTTTTTGTCGTTTTTCTAGAGAAAATCACTGTAGATCGATGGCAGTCTGTGAATAAGGTCAATTATTG
Organism: Platynereis dumerilii; assembly: GCA_026936325.1. Lineage (NCBI taxonomy): Eukaryota > Metazoa > Annelida > Polychaeta > Phyllodocida > Nereididae > Platynereis > Platynereis dumerilii. Next base: position 32,797,688 of record JAPTHN010000001.1, on the reverse strand, counting down.
CTGTAGCCCAAGGCTTTTTATCCACTTTTTTCCGCATGATCCCACACGACCATCAGTGATGAATATCGCTTCTTGAGATAAATGCATTAGCTGTGTGTTTGGCCTCCACAACTTCCACTGCTCCTCAGTCATCGAGATATAAGACTGTGTGATATAAGTCTTTCTGATGTAGGTCCTCTTGGAATGATGCATCTTCTTGATGAAAGTCTTCTAGATATTCTGAAATCTGAAATCTAGATGTAGCTGCTCAATGCTTATATGTTATACAATGAGAGGGTGCGCTCTTTGTGGAATCAGTTTCTAATATAAATTGTAAGTTAGTACAGAACAAAATACAATTTAATCGCAATACGAAATCAAATATTATATGGCATGGAGAGCTATTTTGACATGTGCAGATCACTGTATGAGCCAGTAGAAGATCGTGGCTACTAGTTTGCTCAGTTTGCCTTGAAATGATAAACTGCTCTAGCTTGATATCCCAGAAGCAGTTATCTGCTTCCTGTGAGATTCTGTGTAGACTCCTAGATCTTTGAGTTTTGACTGTCTTTACTTTAAGCATCCCTTTTGGTTAGTGTGACCTCTGAAATCAATGCACACGATTCTCTGATGAACAACTCCCTACTATCAGTGCTCAGACATGGATGGGTCATTGGTCTTTCCAGAGGGTGCACTCTTAACAAAACGGTTTAAATGGAACCTTTGAGGGTTCTAGAAGCTGGTATAGATAAGTAACCCTAAAGGGTTCATTATTCAACTTTCAAAAGGATTCCAACAGCAAACAAAAACAACACTTAGATAATCCAGCTGCGCGGAACTCCCACAATGGAACCCCTTTATGCTAGAGAGAGTTCCATCATGAGGCCTTCCCACCAGTATTGAACCTTTTCAATTCTGTTGAACCCTTAACAGAATTTTTCGGCCATGGGTTCTTTATATATAGACCATCAAGAACTGTTTGCCTTAAGAGTGTGCGTTCTGCCTTTCTGTCAGTTTTCTATATAACGTGGTGTTCATCAAAAGACCAATGTGAGGGTTATTGAGAAATCACAAACTCTAGTGGTTTAGTTTGCCCTCTACTGATGATAATCTCCTCTATTGATCTCCCAGAAGTAGTTTCCTGCTTCCTCGGAGATCCTAGAACCTCTTACTTCTTCCTAGATCTCCTAGATCTTCAACTTTTGACCATTTCTCACTTTCTATCATCCTTTTTATCATCCCTTTGATTTAGTGGGAGCCTTGCGATAAGCAAAAAGCTTTAGATGCACAAGCTATAAGTGTTATTTCCTGAGTGTTATTTCCCTCGCGAACAAACATAAGCATCGATAAGTAATATTTCCGCTGTGTAATGATGCCCTCAGGTGAGATACCTCATAGATAGTGTAAATGTATATGAATTATCTTGTGAGTTATTGCTTTGGATTTCTTATGCACCAAACAAATGATTTTTTTGGGGGGTAACACAGCTCAGTGAGCAGGCAGTTAGGCACTTGGCTGCTGACATATACATCTGGGACCAAGCTTCGATTCCTGGCCCTAAAAGGTTAGATGCACGTTTCATCATCCTGTGCACCTCGCCTTTTCCAGCCAAAAATAATTGATTTTTACATGTAGCTTCTCAGATCTTTTCGGGGCACTTGTCTGAGGCCGGTTGGAGACTAAAAAATAAATAAATAAATACCTTAAGATTATGTCCAGCCTTACCTTGGTCCACAAAGCCTCATCCCCCACATATGTACTGCCTAACCCCCCCCCCCCTCCCTCATGAAAAAAACAAGAACTTCCAACTTCCCATCCTAACTGTATGACATTATTGTATTGAATTGTTATGGAAGCTTTAATTGAAACATTGACTCCCAGAACTTGCATTATTTCGGAGAATGATAGTTGTCAACATGGCTCAGCAGCTAATCATTGTCTTTCTTTTCTTAGACATTGTGGATTTGTTTTGTGTTCTCTGATTGGCTTGCAGCTCATCGCCCAATCAAGGAAGTGTCAAATCTTTGATTACTTGTCATGAGACTGCGGAACTTGAATCGTCTGCGGTGTGTAATGGGACAAACTTTGTCTTCCTCTCTAATGACTTGTATTCAGGAGCACTGATTAAGTCTATTGTCTCTGAATACTGGGAATAGTCTGTGTTGGGGCTTAGGTAGCTGGTTGCCACTGTTGGCAGATGCACTGGTCAGAAGTGGCAAATGGATAGATAGATAGTGGCTAATAGATAGATAGATAGATGGATAGATCTATAGACACCATGTAGATAGATAGATATGGTAAATGCAGCCCACTGAGCCCAGGTCTGGGCACTCACGATGGCTGATGATGAGATGGGAGGGAGTCCTCAACATGTTACACTTTTACCCCATGCATGTGAGTGCAATTGTCCATTTTTCCTGTTATGTGGTGAAAGTCTAGTATTTTTAAAGTCGTAGATTTTGGAACATACCCTCTTAACAAGATGAATCAATTGTTTCCTAAAGAAACCATTCGGTGATCATTGATCATTCTTGGCCATGAGTGAAATCACCACATGACAAGTTGTGTCAATAACCAAAGTTCCTTTGTCAATCTGGGGTTTTGTGGTCATGGCCACTGCAAGAGGAATTGTGAAGAACCAGATTTTGCTTTTGTCAGACCTTTGTTTCCACAGTAATTGTTCTGTGATCAATCGTGGCTGTGACCGTCTGGTCGATCATGTACAAGGCTCAATGACCAAGTGTCCTTCTCTGGTAGTTTGCCGATGGTCGGTGCTTAAGAAAATCAATTGTGTCGTATTGTTTTTCGAAACCATTTAGAAAATTGCGAAGAACACTCAAAATAAAGTTGCCATTCCTTCCTTTTGTTGCCTTTGCTGATGAAATCCATAAGAGAATCTATTCCATCAACACTTTGTGAGAGTATGCAGTTGGTCATTCACAAGTTAAGTTTTGAAGTATAGCGACCTAGTTTCGCAGCTGGGTGGCCAAGTGGCTTAGGTGCCCGCTGAAGGTCTTTGCCTGCATGGGTTCGAACCCGGGTGGGAAACCCAAAATTTTCAGTCTACCTTCAAGAGCAAAATCCCAGCTGGATGTCGTTTGGATGAGACATTAGATTGGCGGCCCCTTGTAGCAATGTCTATGCTAGTTAAAGATCCCTCACACAAGGTAAATGTGTAACATGTTGACTGTTGAGGACTTACCATATCTATCCATCTATCTATCTATAGTTTACCGTTTGTGGAAATAACCATAGCTAAAACCAGTTGAACTCCTATTGCTTTTGTCAGGCCTTTGTTTCCAAAAGTAACTGTTCTGTGATCAATCATGGGCATGAAGGTGCGTTCAATCATGTGTAAGGCTGGATGTGTGGAACCAAATAGCTTGTTTTACTTTCTTGAATGACCTTACTATGGTTTGCCGTCATGACCATTAGCTACCCAAGAAATTTAATTTTGAAACTATTTTGCTTTTGTCAAACCTATGTTTTCAAAACGGAGAGCCCATTCTTTGACCAATCATCCATAAACCTTAAAATGTGGAAGAAATCACTGGTTTTACTTCCTTGCAATTCCTTAAAGTGGCAGGTCAGTCTGCTGCTTTAGACTCAATACCACTATCACATAGTATCACACAGACTCGATTGTGACTTGGGCCAAATTGCATTTACTATCTCTTTTGTCAATTGGTGTGTGGACTCCACTTGAGGCATGAATTGGTTGGATTGAGGGATGGGAGTTGAGATTAGAAGTGCTGAGGAAACCTGTCTGAAATACTAAGGGCATGTGAAGAGGCAAGTGGTTGTTGGATGTGGACTTGGGCAGACATGGCCTGGGTTAAGTGATGAAGGATGGACTGGATGGGCTGGGAGACTGGAGACAGGCTTTTAGATGGATGGCCTGGTCACTCCTACTCCTCTGCTGCAGAAGCAGTGTAGTGCAGTACTTCTATTGATGGAGTAAGACCGTGGACATTCTGGTCAGTCTTGTTGGGCTGGCTGGGTCACTCTGGCTCGACTACTTGGTTGGTGGGTTTGACTGGGACTGGGACTGGGAGGGCCAGGGTCACTAGCCACTTGCCACTTCAATAGAATGATGCTCACTGTTCAGCAGTTCTTTGAGGAGTGCCAAGGCTATGCAAGGGTCTCTCCCTTAGAGGCTTTCGCCGTGTCTGTTTCATTTTGCTATTACAGGTTCTTTGACGTTAGTATCCTGAACTGGCTAAGGTATACTGCATTGTACTCTCTCTGTTGGCAAATAAAGTCTTGTTGGGCTATGGGAGGCAGCTCATTCAGCTAACATTTCGGAATCGGTTTATGATTACAGAACAGCGTAAGCCCGTCCAATGAATAGCTTCCATGGTGCGAGTGTATCTTGAAACATAAGAGTCACTGTTGTCCTGGCCAGTCCTGGAAGGCTGGTCAGGGTGAACGTGAAAGAAGTACACTTCGACGTAAGCCCTTTTAACTGCATCAGCTCTGATTATATAAGTCATGATAATACAGAGGTTTTGCCTGGACTTTTTTGTGATCATCACTAGATATATGAAGAATTGACTCTGTGTGACCCTTATGATGGGAGTGAAAAACGTATTCAGAGTCTGGTTACCAAAGAGGTCTGGGTGCTTAGGTCAGGGTAACTGCTACTTGAGCGTGAGCATGGCCAGCAGTCCTTGTGGGTAGTGTGAGGGTCATTCTTCACACTTTGTCCTTTGCTTGGCTTTGCCCTTTGGCTCTACATCCCACTAGATGTCACCCTTGTCTTAGCGTATTGTTGTCATGGCGATGGCAGGAAATTTGATGAATGAAGAAAGGAAAATGTTGTGAGGACCAATTGCTCTTCCTTCGTTCTGTTCGTGCAGATCGCAGACTTGGCAGCAGAACATCTGCGGCTATTTTGCTAATTGTTTGCGGAGTGGACGATTCAGTTATCCAAAGAAATTGGTAACTTTGTGTCCATGTTGTTAAGTTTGATTGACTTGTTTTGTCGCAAAATATTTCATTATCAACATCGCTGGTCAATGTCGTAAAATTCTATTCTTGGCGTTAAATCTTTAGTTGCATAATGTTTTATTCAGGACATAAAAGTATTGCTTGTAAAAATGGGAAATGATAAGGAATTATTATCCTAAGAAATTTGTGTCTGTTTTTTCCATGATGTATGTTGAACCTGATGCAACATTTTCTTTGCCCACTTCAGTCATAAATTTGGTTATGGGATAATGGATGATTGACCTGGCGATACAACCGAAAAATCAAACCTGAGACCAAACGGTTTGATATCACTACCCATCTCCTTACAACAGAGACAGTACTCGCCTAAGCGCCATCGCTTTCCTTCAGAAGCCATGATTATTTCTTGAGAGGTAAAACAATTGGTTGCTAACAAGAACAAGAAAATGCTTTTAAGCGTCTTTGTAGGATGTGACAGTGCAGCCTACCTGTCTTGAGTTAATAGCCTGGTTGGAGACCTCTCCCCTCACCATGTTCACAGGAAGCAGATGCTGGGCTTGTCACATTCAATGATCTTATGCTTCCTAATACCAAGCATCAAGGAGATGTGAATAATGCAAAGTTGTTTGTTGATGAGAAACCGCGAGCGAGATGGTTGCTTTGCGGCATTTGATGTCACAATGTCTACAGGCATATTAACTTTCAAAATGTTGCTTTCGTTATACAATGTTGTAAGACCGACCTGCCTTATGTGACCGCATGCCTCCTGCACTAAGTAGTACTTTTAGTGCATTTTACGCCCGGCGAGAGACAGCATCCCCACAAGAGACCGCTTCATGACCTCAGAAGGGGTGGTCTTATAACGCAGGGACCACTGTAAATATATGTGAACTGGGGATAGTATGTTGTTGACTCCAATTCTTCTCATTACTCATCATCATGCCGCAGTCACAAGAGCAGGACGCAATGTTCTCCTTGTCGACGCCCATGGGCACCCTTCTTAGGCTGCCCTGAGCGGTATCATATGGAAGGCTCTTCACAAATTTCATGGCCGAGTGTTCGTTCAAGCCGTCATGTATATACAGTTTGTACATTTTATTAGTTAAATTCATGCAATATGATGCAACATTTCTTTGCATATCTTTTGTAGTTGCACATGTTGACACATGACCCGATCTTCGATGCTGAATTATTGAAAGAAGAATGAATAGAGATATAGATGTAAACCATTGACATAAACCTACCACATACTTCTGCCATGATATTGCTTTCAGATCCTCTCCACATTGTCCTTCTCCGTTATATTACATGCTGTTAATATGTGTAGAAGTAGATTATATGCAACACAAAGTAATTTACAGCATGTCATTATTGCCATATTCATATTGTTATGGGCAAGGAAGAATCCAGGAGGCTGGAGTAGAGCATTCAAGGGGCAATTCCCTTGTCATATTGGCCTATTAAAAGGAGCCATAGAAGTACCATAGAAGTGCACCCCTGAAGGTTTATTAGAGGTTTATTAGACTTTGCATAATGAGCTTTGTGGCCAGTTGTTGGCCTGTTGTGGGCAAGTGGAACCAGTGATGAATTGCCCAATCACCTCATTCATTGGAGATAGCCACACACAAGATAGGGAGCCTACTTTCATTGTGCAGATAGGCCATAGAGAGCTATAGAGAATAGAGCCACTCTGCTGACCAGTGTACCTCAAGGCTCAGTCCTTGTCCCCGGTCCCTTCTTTATGAAGCTGAGTTATCAGATCGCCGAATGCCACCCACCGGCTAGATTGCTAGCATTGTTTGTCTCCCAGAAATCCATCTTGATTGTTTCCTCGGAAGGTTCCCTGATGGAAATGCTCCAATTTATGGTCTCTTCAAGGGCAGACGCAATGGAATTCGTCTATTTTATTAACCGCCTTTTTCCCCAGACATGTAAGTCAACTTCGCTCAAGGTAGGAAGTAAATATATGTCTGAGAATGAGACTCATCAAAGGTATTTCAGGGTCAGCTGTGTGATGAATGATGTAAAGAAAGCCAGCCGGGATTCATAAAATGTATATCAATATTTTGAGAGACCTTATATATTATATAAGTCTTAAAGACTTGAACCGTTTCGCTGTCTTCATATCCTGGGCAGTTTTTCTCGCAATGAGAAGTAACATGACCGGGGTTTTAATGCTGATCTTCAGAGACCAAATTTGATTAAACAAATTTATGAATTCGAATATATATTATTATGCATCATGCTCTCTCTGAGGGGACAATATTTTCCTTTTGTGAAAATAAAAGGAATAGATGTGCAGTGTTGCTGGATAAGCAGGACATGTTCTTGTTTGCAACCGAGGAACATAAGGATGTCAATGAAAACTCTCCTTGATGTTATATGTATATATATCCCAAAGTTATGGCAATATTCCTTTGAACTGGTTTGAGGTTGTGCCTGCAAGCAAACCGCCATGATACAATTAAGGAAAAGGGTTCTTTGATATTATGAGACGATGATGCACAGATCCATACTAAGAGTTAGACGGAGTCTACCTGGCGTTTCCCCTAAAACAATAATAATTATTCGCTATAACTCTGAATGTGGAAACAAGATTTTTTGGGATGGAAAGCGATGGAGAATGATAATAATATTTTGCCATTTCATTTACTTCAATGAAAGAATTAAGTTGACGGACCAATATAATTGTTAGACATTGAGCTGCACAACAAACTGCAATCAACAGCTGTCATGCTGCTTTGTTTAATTAGCACAAGAGGACAGCAGTGTAGGGGGTTTCCCAGAAGTGAGAGCAAGTGAGTGCCACAACAGAGATGTGATTGCTTGGAAGTGAGGGCAGCTTCCTGAGGGTATTGGATTTAGTATTTTTGGGGGTTGTACTGTACAACTGTCAGGTGAATATTTGGGGGATAGGCATGACATCTTGTCTGGAAAATGTTGCAGAAAAATATGCCAGCAGAAAAATGGGAGTGAGAAACCTAGCGGAACACTGTAAGTGGATGTCATTTGAAATAAGATTTTAATTGATATGATGGTTTTTGACTGTGAAACATGAAGTGCAGCGTGTGATGTGCAATTTGGAAATGATCAGATAGGGGATAGAGTTGGAGACTGTGATGAAATCTTGTGGACAAAATCTTATGAAAACCCTATTGCTTGTAAGTGGACATCAACTGACCTGTGATCTGGTGTGATTGTGGGCACTTTTATATCTTGAGACACTCAGAGACAGTATTCAGGTATTGCAAAATGATATTATGAGGCAATATTGCAAAAGCTAAATAGGAAGTTCTATGACATTGTCAACCTACATAAAACATGAAGTGCATGCAAGATATTGCTTCTCAGGTCCTGAAAGCGATGCAGATTGAGAATGATATGAGATGTCAGAAAAGCCTGCGAAAAGAGAAAGAAAATGTCACCAGCAAAAATGTTGAGCAGAAAAAGTATTAAAAAATGATTTAAGAAAACCGTGTGGAGCATCGGTTAGGCCTATAATGTAAGTAAGTGGATTTCATTTGCCCTCTGATACATTTTGTGAAAAGAACCAGGAAGTGTCCCATGAAAAGTGCAGTATAATTATGGGATATGACATCTATAGGATATGGAAAATTAATAGAGTTGAGAGAATATCACTCATTGCATGAGATATCTGAATAATTGCAATTTTGGAGATATTGATACAGCAAAAGTGGGAAAGAAAAAACTGTCCCAAAAATGAAGCTGAAAATCTAAAAGGATATCATTAACCTCTGGCCTTTTGTGAAATTTCTGAAAGGAAATTTTATGACCCAGTTTTTCTTTGAAACATGAAGCACATTTTTAATTGAGAATCAAATGTGATATTGGATGAATCATTGTTGGATGAAACATTGTTGGCAAGAACAGAGTGGACATCATTAAATTTTGACCTTTGGTTATTATCAAAAGACTAAGAAAACATAGCTTCCCTTTAAAACACAAAGTGCAATAAACTCTGTTCAAGGAACATCACTTTGGTATTACATTGAATGAGACAGTATTGAAAACAAAAGGTCATAGACATATGTTTGACAGTTTTAGCCTATGAAACGAGAAGCATACAGCCAACAGCTGGCAAATGTGCATTGTAATGCGGGATACAGTTGAAGACATAGCTCGTACAATGTACACGAGGCGCAATGTTGGATATAGATTCCAAGAGATGGAAAATCATATCAGATGCTGGATGAATTATGGGGTGAGACTCCGCAAGAGCAATAAAATCTTATAGGCGAGAATTCTACAGAAAAATCTGGCAAAAAATGAAGCGAGGAAGCCTAGCAGAGCATTGGTCGTAAGTGGACATCATTTGACCTCTGGCATTTCGCTCTCTGCAATCTGGAAAAAGTGTTGCTGCTGTCCGCAGACCTTTTGGAGCTAATAGGCTTGCGGCAAGAAAACCGACACGTCCTGTCATGCCCACTGCGCAATTTGAGAAGGAACAAGACTTGTCAGTGGGACTCGGTGCAGTGCGTCAGTGCAACTTCTGTGTATCAGTGTGTTGCACTGTGTTGCACCGTATTGCACTGTGTAGCAGTGGGCGGAAGTGTGACAGCATCTCACACCACCATCTTCCTACACGTCTGTGACACCTCCTTTTAAAATGTGTCGTAATGAAGTTCAGTGCAACGAAGAGTGCATGAGATGCTGCCACAAAAAAGAGAAGGGAATAAGAAAGTATAGAAACTCAAGAGTGAGCAGCAAACAAACAACTCTAAATGAGCAGTTCTAAATGAGCAACTCGAGAATTACAACTCAAGAATTACAACTCAAGAGTTACAACACAAGAGTTACAACTCAAGAGTTACAACTCAAGAGTTACAACTCAAGAGTAACAACTCAAGAGTAACAACTCAAGAGTAACAACTCAAGAGTTACAACTCAAGAGTTACAACTCAAGAGTTACAACTCAAGAGTTACAACTCAAGAGTTACAACTCAAGAGTTACAACTCAAGAGTTACAACTCAAGAGTGACAATACGATGAAGCATGTGTAAGAACTCAAAGTGAGCAAGAACTCAAGAGAAACTTACAAAGGAAGAGGAACAACTCACAAAGAACAACTACATAATAGTAGAACAACTCCGAATGAGTCATTCAAGAGTGAGAAACAAATACAAACGAGTATGTCAGAAACCCGAGAGCAATGTCATAGTAACACTGACTGACTACGCCTCCAATTTCTCGTTCAGACTTGCTGCTCCGACAGAGGAAATTGAAGGTGCCGTAATTACCTTGGCTTGTTTGGTGCCGGAAATGCGCCTTTCAATCATGGCAATCAGACTCGGGTGCTACTCAGTGCGGTCCTCGGGTTTGTCTTTGTTGTTGTGGCAGCCAATACATCTTCTTGCTTTCTTTCTCATTTTTAATTTAGTCAGACGTCTAGCGAAGGAAATCATTCAACTTCTACATTTTATATCACATCTTGCCTTTTTCTTTAGAAATTTTCTTCCACTCCTGCATCTTACATTCAGTATACAAAAAACATGGAGCATGTTGAATAAAATTAACATGTCCTGCAATGCTGTTAAATGTCATGAATAAACGAGGTATATATTTTTCACTATTTGACATGTACACGAATTTGTAAACCTGTAAAAACGAACATATACACGAATTTAGCATTCGTCTAAGTGTGAAATATTGCAATTCACGAATTTGTGTGATTACGAACACAGCAATCAGAACATTGGCTAAAAACTACTCTAACCCTAATTTTAAAACACTAAACCCTAATGATATAGCACTTCCACGAATGTTAGTTTTAGCATATATACACGAATGAATAATAAAGCACATTCACGAGTGTTAGTTATTGCATGTACACGAGCACCTATGCTCGTTTTTTCATGTCCACGAATTCGTACATGCTCGTTTTTACACCTTCACAAATTCGTGGACATGCCAAATATTGAAAAATATATACATGGAATAAACAGATACAGGCCTTTCTTTCATCAATATGATGTATTTTGTGTCTGTAACGGAGTCATTGCAAAAAAGATGCCATTATTTCAAATGGTCTGCACCAAGCCTAAAGTCATAGTATAGTATAGCTTGCTGAAGATGAAAAATGTCACAAAATGTGGTTCTCTCAGTCTGGTCAGGCTTATGCTTGTAAGAAATTTGATTTTGTATCTGGCAGTCTCAAGTGATTGATCTGCTTTAGCCAGGATACAATTCATATCAGGAAGCTGTTGTGTGGGAATACAAAGTATGTGATAACAAAAAAAACTAACAACTTTATTTTGGATTGATGCCAGAGTTGATGCCACTGTTTCTTGAGAAGATTTCTGGGCTTATTGTGTGACCATATGTTAAGAATAAGAACCTCTCCATATGTTGTAAAAGAACCTCTCCATACATTAGAATGCCTTTGGTTATGCAATACATGTTTTAAATATTGCACACATTTCCAATGTTAATGAACTGGTGAGATGCTGCTGGAATATGACCCTGCAGTAAATTGGTGTTGGATTTTGTTTCCATCAAGCTCTGTTTGTGATTATATGTGAAAGCTAATGGATTAAATTGATTATACAAAATGTATCAGATTGTAAATTACTTCAAACACAATTTGGTGAACATTATTTTCTTTTATTTCAGGATTCCGATGCAAGTTGGGACATCAACAACAACGATCCAGATCCCATGCCGAAATACGATGATGCAAATACGAACAGGTAAGAAATGCCTGTCAGATTAGATATGTTTGTTAAATATAATGGTTGATGTGTCCAAAATATTTTAATCCGGCTAATGGCATAACGCCTATACTGTTAAATGGTTTTTGTTTGGACAGTATTTTTTAAAAATTATCATCTTAGATCACACTTTCGGTCTCATAATATGATTTGTCATATATCACAACTCTATTATTTTAGTTAATTCCATCAGAAATGGTAATGCATTGAATCGATAAAGAACGAAATGCTTTTGGAAAATGTTATGTGATATTTTAATTTCAGACATGGGACAAGATGTGCAGGGGAAGTGGCTGCCATGGCGAATAACTCGAGATGTGTGATTGGAGTGGCTTACAATTCAAAAATAGGAGGTAGGGAAAGAGATGAAAGTGGACACTTTCATTTTGATTTAGAGCTTTTAGTATCTGAAAGATTTAGAATATGCAACAGATTAACGTCAAGTAAAAATCTCAAGAACTTAGAAGTTTGAAGAAAGTTTATTTTTCATTTTGAGTGTGAATATGTGAAGATTTGAGAATATCTTATAATGTTTCCTTCGTAAAAGTGTACCTTTTGAAATGGTCACATATGACTCAAAATCATACTTCTGCTGCTCATGCTGTCAACTGAACTCATTGGTGCTATTTGTCTTCACTGTCAAATCATTCTCCAGACATTGCAGTTATGATTATCCATACGCCATTGGACTTATATTTTAAAAATTGGTATCAAATTATGTACTTTGCTTGTGAGAACAGAAGGGATTGGATTGTTTCAATCACACTCTTTTTCCAACAGAAAACTTACGCTTCAACTGAACATTCAGAGCATAAAACTACCAGCTCATTTCACATCGTTATTAGTAATTATTCTGAAACAATTAAATTGTTACAATTAATGATTATTAAATGTAAATAATGAGTTTGTGTTAAATCCATTGGTCTCATTGAAGCAATTGAAATTCATTAGTGTACAATCAGTGCATCATTTAAACTTGTTTGAACAATTACCTTGAATTAAGTAAAGCAGATTCTTTTGCAATTAATTTTCACCAATTATTGTGGCCAATTCTGTTTATTTGGGAAGTTTCAAGTTTCGTTTGAATCATTCATTTTTTAGCGACAGTGCATTTATCTCTTTCGCTGTGTTCTATTTCGTAATTGCGCTTCTGTAATTGTGTCCATTTGCTTACGACTGTTTATAAATATTGATTGGTGTGAAGGAAAAGTGCTATCTATTTGATTTGGCCTGGAGCTGCAAAATTAACTCTATCGCTCTCAAATGTGTTTACTGGTAGCTGCTTAATGCCCAGCGACAAAAAAAAAAAAAAAAAAAAGCAGAATACTTAGTCGATTAATTGCTTTGCTGTGTTGGTACCCTGGATTGGTATGATACTAGTGTTGTGAGAGATTACACTCATGAATAAGAAAAGTGTCCTTATTTCCATAGCAGATAGATAGATAGCTATATATGGTAAGTGCAGCCCTCTAAGCCCAGTTCTGGGTGCTCACGAGGGTTGATTGATGAGATGGGAGAGGGAGCGGGAGTCCTCAACATGTTACACCTTTTACCCCATGTGAGGGATCTTTTACTTGCCCAGCACAGACACTGATACAAGGGGCTGCCAATTTAACATCTCATCCGAACTACATCCAACACGGATTTTGCTCATGAGGGTTCACCGAATATTCGGGTTCCCCACCGGGGTTCGAGCCCATGCAGGCCAAGATCTTCAGCGGAGCAGGCAGGCACCTTAAGCACTCAGCCACCCAGCTGCCCAAGTTAGCAGTGCAGTAACCATACCTGTATCAGGATCAGGATGCGGGTTCAAACCCTAACTAGTCTGGCCAATGTGTGCAGTGGATAGAGGTTGTCACATGATAAAATTGTGCTGTATGATCCTGGATCCATCGTGGTGTCAAAGTATGACTGTGATCCCTTTATCCCCCTGGGCACAGTGGGCAGTTGGCACTTGATTCTTCCGTCCCCGCACATAGTGTCATGTGGCATCAATCTCTTAGGTTCATTTTAATGCATTAAAGTTAGACATTCCCTGGCCTTCCTGGGAATATCTAGAGCTTGATGATATGATCTGTTACAGATAATCTTTATATATATATAATCATTCACAATTGTAACATGAATTTTTTTGGGGGGTTTTCTTTTGTTACTTAGGACAGGTCACTGAGAAAAAACTTTTTTTTTCTTGTAAAGTCAATATCATATCTTTTTTACTTTTATTTCAGGTGTACGAATGCTAGACGGTGACGTCAGTGACTATGTGGAGGCGAAATCCCTCAGTTTGAATCCACAGCACATTGACATTTACTCCGCCAGTTGGGGGCCGGATGATAATGGCAAAGTGGTAGATGGCCCTGGGAAATTAGCCAAGGAAGCCTTTATCCAGGGAGTTTTGAAGGTACGTATTTCTGCGCATATATAGATAATAATGGCTCTTAGGCGTCATATCTCTGAGAGTGTGTAAAGTGCAACGGCACTTGCTAATTAGGTTTATATTTCTGCAGCGCAGAATTAGTAGGACAACTTGTAGGCAATGTAATTGTTTTCTCTGAAATGTTTTTCACAAGTCACATGGTTTCATTCCTTGAAATCAACGTCGATTTCAACTACTTTAATTTTTGATCAAAGTTCTTGGAAAGTATTCAGAATTTTATTGAAATAAAATGGACATAAATTCCATGTATCACAAGGATTGAAAAGCCAAACTACCTTTACTTGTGGATTTCCGTTTTATGTTTTTAGCTTTTATATTAAGACAAACTTAGTAAATTTGTTAAAACCATGTGAACACTTGCATTTCCAAGTAAAGACTGGAGTTCTCATAATGTAAAGTAAAAATATTGAATACTGTCTTTCCATTAATAAAATTTAATAGATCTAGTCCCAAGCAATTGTGATAATTTGATTGGCAATGTTCATATTGAGCGTAATAGTTATGAGACAGATTAAGTTTATTTGGCTCAAAGGCCTAGTTGGTCAGAGCTCAAATTGAACGTGCAGCCCACATTAATTTCCATTGAAAAGTGTAAAAAAATTTATTACATGTAATGTTACATGAAGCGCATGTAGTATTCGAATGATTTGCTTTGTGTGTCCAATATTAAGGCATGTGGAATGCTGTTGTCATGTGATGTGCTGTCATGTGATGTGCTGTCATGTGATCATGTGCTGTCAGCATGCATTTTTTTGTTACGTGATTGTTTTTGCATTAATTTGGAATTTTTTTCGTAGGGCATCTGAATCTTGTGTTTATAGTAAGGTAAGAATGCTGCTGATTAATATGCATGTGGCTTAAAGGTGAACAACTAATACTGCTTCGTTTTGTTTTTGCGACTAATCATTTGGGTTTAACACGTTTTGGTTCTTCCTATTACTTACACTCATTCTTGTGTTGCTGTGGTTTAACAAGTTCAAGTCAAATTGGAAATTGGTGCTCCTGTAAATATGGTCCACACTGGTGTCTACCTAAAATGAGGCCTTAAGAAATTTGGAGTGTTGATGTGACTTTAAACATAATACAATTTAAGATATATGTATTGCCAATTTAATTGTCTTTTTAATATGAATTTCATTTCACAGAGAGGTCTCCATTAAAAAAAAAGAAGAAATATGAGACTTATTTATATATAAATGAGTGATTAACTTACTTTTGACATTCAAGAGATGTAAAAAATTTAAGGCTAAGGTTTTTTTTACATCTTCTCATGAGCTCAGTTTCTTCGATAATGGCATTCTGCAAATCTTTTAAAATTCATCATGTATATGAATTCAGAAATAGAGATTGCACTCTAAAGCAAAAGCTGGTACAAATATATCCTCCATTTTTTGTTGCAAGTCAACATAAAATATTCCTTTTATCCAAGTGTTGACCCCTGCGTCTGGTCAGCTGATAATGAATGTGACTCATAAACTATTCAAAAGCATTCCCTGTGATGTACTTTCAGACCTGCCTTTTACAAAAATCTAGTCTCTATGATGCTCATTATTCAATGGTCAGTTAGAGAGGCCCGTAAATTGCATGGGTGGTGGGGTCAGTTTTTAAGATTAGCAATATTTGTCATCTTTGCCAGCACCTCTTCTAAAATAGGTTATTGTGTATCTTTTGGAATATAGTTTGGATTACCTCATTCATCTCCTCAATGTACAGTTCTGTCAAATTGGATAATCTGTTTGAAGTTCACAAAAGAGCGTCTTCAATTTCCGAGTTGAGTTATCTTCAGTTTAATTCATGTTCTCAATATAGTTATATAAACCCAAAGCTTCTGAAAAGGTTTAACGTTAGTGTCGCTGTAAATTGCAGAAAAGGAGAGTTTCTAGTCAACATTTATTGAGATAGAGCTAGCTGGAGATTATGATTTAGGGAGACACTACAACAGGATTATATATCACACCCTCTTCACAATTGGATATAAGTTTAGGCTTCCTTCTCATGCTTATATTCCAGTAAAACGATCGGCACATACAAGCCAATAACAAATTATGGTACAGTACTGTTAATTGGTTATTTAATAGAGGTGACCTCCAACAATACTGGTGATAATTTAATTGGGATGTGTTGACCTATCTGTTTTGTTTGGGTAACCTTTAAGTTTATCAAATATTTTGTGTTGATTGGTTGGTCAAGTGAATACATAAAATATATTTTATATAATCTGTGTAATCTTGTCAAAGTGCATGCTGTTGTGGATGATACTAAATTAACTGTTTGTTAATAATTTGTCTTTAAAACTGTGTCGTACAAGACTGCATGCTATGTTTGTTGTTCTGCTAAATTATTGTTGCCCTTTCACAGTCAGTTGCCATCTCTAATATTTGATATATATAAATAAATAAAATAACTTTCGTATCTTTATTTGTTATTCAGGGTCGAAGTGGTAAAGGATCAATCTTCGTGTGGGCTTCTGGTAACGGGGGCAGCCAGCATGACTCCTGCGACTGTGACGGCTACACCAACAGCATCTTCACTCTGTCCATTAGCAGTGCTTCGGAGAAAGGGACTAAGCCCTGGTACTTAGAGGAATGCTCTTCCACCCTCGCTACTACTTACTCCAGTGGTCAGAATTATGGCGAAAAGAAAATTGTGAGTTTTCTCATGCGACTTATTTTTCGTTTTGACTAGAATGTATGTAGACTCAGTAAAATTAAGATTCATTAAAAAAAATAACAAAAAAATAACAAGGGGTGTAAGATATTTATTTAAAGATTAACAATATAATCTATGCATATAACGTAGACAATACCAGACATCACGAAAAGCAACATCTTGGATGTCATAAAGGACACCATCGTAAAGCATTATTATTATCAAACTACCTACCTCGTATGGTTGAATATAAAGCCTCATCGTATATATCAATGCTTTAAGAAAATAACACTATGATCTGAATCTGAATCTTAAAGCTTGCATCTACTTAAATTGTTGACGAAGTGAAATTTGTTGTTCCTCAAAGTCTTGTGCGGGGAGGATGGCTTATAAGCCTCGTATGATGTGCAAATAGCATCTGATGATGGGAGAGTGATGCAGCTAATCCCCCTCCCCAGTCCCCATATATATTCTATGTATTGTGGGTGTCATCTCATGGAAATCCCTACGGCTAATTTGTGGGAAACTGGTTGTAATTTGCGAAACTGTTTACTTGCTGATTACTGCACAATTTAGGTGTTATTACATGCACACGTAGCTCCAATATTACTGTGCCTTTTAGCCGTAAGCAGGTTGTGATTTACACCACTTTCCAGGTGTCTTAAAGCCCTATGAGCCATTATCGTTGAGCCATGTTTACAACAATATGTCAGTGTTTGTGCTGGGCAAGCAAAAGATCCCTCACATGAGTTAAATGTGTGACATGTTGGGGACTCCCCCTCTCTTTTCCATCTCGTCAATCAACCTTCATGTGTGTCCAGAACTGCGCTTAGACGGCTGCACTTGTGCTTTGTCTATCTATCTATTAGATGTGCTTTAAAAGGGCATGTGTGTTTGAGACAGTAAAAAGATTTTGTTTGAGATTCAACTATATGTATAGCCTCACATGGAATAATGTTTTCTCATAGAGGTTGGTTATATCAAACTCAAAGATAAGTGAGGACTAAATTCTTCGCAAAATAGGAATTTCATGTAGGACTGTTTCATTGCTTTGGAATAAGGAATTTAATATGTTTTTTTTTCGTTGGGGACTGGGGAGGGGGGATAAATGAAAAGAAACATAGTCTAGGTTTTTCTGATAATTAGATGATTGTATTGTCTTAGGCACAATGAGTGCTCAGAATAACTTCTTTAGTTTGGCTGAGATGATTTGATGGGCAGGTGAACAGGGTGTTAAAGCACATAGGTCTGTAACCGTCTATGTTATAGCCAATTTGGAAGATAATGCAGTTGGTAATTTGTGCACCTTTGCAGGGACTGGGAGATGTTTTATAGAGAAAAAGAGAATGGTCTAGCCGTCTAGGTGATGACCAATTTACAAAAAATAGTCTTGTAAATGAATGCCTAGTCTATTGTTTTTGTTCTCCAACGTACTGCGTACATACCATTTCGCTAGGAGACATAGTATGAGCTTAAGAGCTAAAAATAAAGAGCAATTTTCCATATTTTCAGGTGACGACCGATTTGCATGACCAATGCACTGACGCACACACAGGAACATCTGCCTCGGCACCTTTGGCCGCTGGAATCATCGCTCTTGCGCTGGAAGCAAAGTAAGTCTGGCTCCTTAGAAGTGCCAAAGCAATCTATTTTGAATTTATTATGTCGTGGATGCATCTTTTTATCATGTTTATTAGGCATACGGTATTAGTTTTGTAGTTTTCCTAATGGAGATATGATGTAAAATGGTCCCCAGTGGTTCATTCCTATGCACCATAGATACATAGCATGTGCGCTGTTTTTACTGTGTACCTAGTTGGTTATGCACCATATATATATACATGTATAGAAGTGCGAAGTATGCAGGCTAGAGTTTTGTGAGATATTCTGCAAGTCGCAGCATGAAAGAGCGATAACCTTTCGTTAATATGTTATGCCTTGTGAGTAGTTGGTAATTGAGATGCAGTTCTGTAACTTTTTATTACGTATGACTGCACGTCGACATCTGTTGAAAAAAAATTGGCCAAATCGCAATATTCTTTCCTTTAAATGTATTTTTTCCTTTTGTATGCTGTTTTGGGATTTGAACTATTCATCATGACATTGCTTAGCTGCAAGTTACGATCGGATATTGGGTGGGCAGACCATTGATGCTATTAGTCATATATATATCTCCAGTTATGGTCGTTGCCCATATTATTTACTCGGTCTCGGAGTTGCTTATTTATGGATGAGTTTCCTTTTACTTTCAGCCCAGACCTCACATGGAGGGACATGCAATATTTAGTGATGCTGACTGCAAGACCCGAGCCTTTGGTGGACGGAGACTGGTCCCTAAATGGAGTTAACAGAAAAGGTATGTACCGAAACTGGTTAGAGAGAGGTTATTCTGTGTTTACTTGCGGCTATTCCCGGCTAAGTTACAGTTAGGCAAAGCATCCTCTGTACTACTGTATATATGTCTTCCAGCTTCTCTGGTAATCTGACCAAATCTGGATAATAACTTTTTTTTTCCAAAGTGAATCTGCTTTTGGCATATGAAATTAAAATATTCTTATTATTATTATCGTAGTATAGTTGTGATGAAACAAGCTACAATATGCTACAAGTAACTGAGGTTTTCTTGGCAATATGGTTTGCGTAGCTGCCTCCAGATGTGAGAATACTGCCCTCTGCTTAGCAACATATGAATTTTGTCTGTGTGTCTTAGTTTGTTTAATTATCTTTCGAGTAAAACACCATTAATTGCATATTATGATGTACTTAACAATTTTACCTCTTATCATGTTGTTGCATTTCTTTAATCCACACAGTCAGTCACAAATACGGCTATGGTTTAATGGACGCCGATGCCCTCGTTGGACTGGCGGAGAAGTGGACCTCAGTTCCTGAACAGCGAATATGCACAACTCAGCAGATGAATCTGGACAGGTAGTTGTTTACTGCATTGCTGCTTAATTACTTCTATTCTTTCCATTGATTAGCTTGCCTGTAATGTCAGCTGTGTGTACAAATTTGATGATTCAGTTATTATTGGCAATTGAATACTGGCATCATTTATGGCATCATTTATTGCTAGCCTCAGGGATCCTTGTTTTTTGTTGTTGGTGCAGCATCACTGGAAATAATAGTCACTGATTTGTCAGGCGTTGTGTTTTTAACCCTCTCATTACTGCCAAATATACATAAACAGAAAAATGTGATGAATTGACCGCCCTTGAAAGATGGGAACTGTGGAGACCAAACTGTATGATGTTGGACCATATATTTGAAATCAAATGCTAACCAATTTTGAATTAGAAATAGTTAACTAGCGGTGATAGTAATTGATATATTTATCTTTTTGTCTGGTGTTCACTTGTTTTTAAGTCTGTCTGTAGTATTCTGTACTCATGGCTGTTGGTTGTTTTTTATACATGTATGGCTAGTTTTCATAAATTTCTAGAGCCACCAGTTTATTCCATTTTATACTTCACTCATTTGGCAATCACCTATGATTCCTTGACTTTAAGATTTCACATATTCAGGTAATAATTCATGTTGTGGGTACACATCTAAAAAGTCTACAAATTCACATATTATTTTCAGAACTCTGACAGGCAATGGACTGATGGTAAAGGTGGACACAGATGGATGTGAAGGGACGCCAAACCATGTGCGATACTTGGAACACGTGCAAGCAAAAGTTTCTGTAGAATACTCAATACGAGGAGACTTGCAAATTTATCTTGTGTCTCCAAACAACACACGGACAATGTTACTGCAGAAAAGAAAGAGTGATTATCAGGTAATGTAAGATGCTGTTTGATACCTTTTGTGTACAATGTTTCAGTTTGATTGTATTAAAGTTGAAATAGTAGTTAATGCTAGTTCTCAAGAGACATAAATGGAAGAAAATGTGATTTGTTTTAGCCTAATTTAGATCCATCATTGAAATTTGAAAGTGAAGAAGATGACATTATGATGATATTGTTTTGTCAGTTGTTGATAAGTGAATAATTGACATGGTTTCACAAAGGTCTGCATGTAGTGACAAACTTTCCGGTGATGAATGTGGTCTGATGTAGATGTACACATGTTAACCTTTTCTACATTCTTCGAGAAGTATGCAATGGTTGGAAGTGGGAATGGAACACCAGTCTGAATGGCTATTTCCTGAATACAACATCAACTGGTTCTTGATATGATTTGTTTCTGCATGAGATGAGAATGTAATTGATAACTGAATGTATCTATTTCAGCCTGGGCAATTCAACAGCTGGCCCTTCATGTCCGTTCACTTCTGGGGAGAAAGTCCAGTTGGAACTTGGCGGTTAGAAGTTCAGAATTCCGGATTACCTCTCAATAAAGGTAAGATAAGAGTGGCTTTGTTTTGTTTATCAGGCTTCAATGAGATATTATTCTTTAGGTCATTTAATTTTGTCAAATGGTCAAATGCATGGTTCAGTGCTCTGAATTTTCTTTGAGTAAAATTCTGGCTGAGGAAGTCTTTAAGTGAGCAACATTTCATGCATCATTGCAAAAGGAAGAAATTGTTGATTGATCAATATTTGCAGCCTGGGAGGCATGAAAGTCGAATATTGCACAAAGAGGGACGGACCGTATTTTTCTGGTCAGAAGCAGTATGTGTGACGACTGTATAATTTATGAGAAATGCAACCTATTTCAATTACCGATTATGATTTTTGCAGGACTTTTTGGCAGTTGGCAGCTGATAATGTACGGAACTTCGGAACAACCAATCAACTTGCATCCAGCGACTAAGAAGGTTCAGACAACTCCCACACCAGAAGTCATAAAACCCACGGAGTCCTCTAAAGAGAAAGACGAAGACGTTGACAAGAACAAAAGCGACAAGTCGGAAGAAAATGAGAGCTGGCTGCCCAAGTTTGATTCCGATGTGGACATTGAAGAGGTATTTATTTGGAAATCCATTCAGTTCACTGATCGATTTGATATTTTAAAAAAAATCACAAAGGTTACTCTAAACAGATTCATGATGTTTAATGCAATATTTCAACTTTATTCAGCCATCACGTATTGTGTTAATCAATCATGAATCTACTTGGAGTAATCTTTGTGATTTTTTAGGTATTTATTTTTGCTGCGGAAAATATGTGATTTCTTTGTTGAATTTTTTCCCAGGCATCAGTATTTTTTTCGTTGGCCCGAGCGCCTCAGCTGAGTGTCCCAGTCATAACAAGACCAAGAATCTCCCAGGGAAAAACCCATGAAATTTACAATAAACCTGGTTAAAACATTACAAAATTCTCTTTTGGAGGGGACATAATGGATCATGATTTTTATGCATTAGAATTTTATTTAAAGCAAATTTTTATCACTTGGTTATTATTAAAAAATCGAAAAGATACAACTCCCATGAAATTTTCAGAAAAAAAAACCTGTGAAAAATATTCAGAAAAGGACCAGTCATTGCATGCAAATTTCATTAAAAAATCTGTAAATTCATGAATTGAATTAGGTGAAGGACTCTAGACACGTTGAATAAACAATTACATGATTCCAATGTTGGTTACATAATTTCATGTAACATGAGAAATCTTTGAATGATGTTTGTTTATTCAAACTGCATGGCGTATTTGATTTTATAATTGGTCGAGTAATCTGATACCATCCACTTTAATTGTTTCAATTAGTAAAGCAAATGATAACTTTTTCCACTTTTGTTTTGAGTTAATTACCTGCTATTCAATATATGCACTGATTATTCATAATTATCCAGAAACAAAGGTATAATATGAAGACAATGCATGCGGTGAAAATGGTGGCTGCCTGATTTGATGCTAAAGTGACAGAACCTCCCATTATCACGATAATGCTGCCTACAGGCATAACTTGATGTTATTAAGTTTCAAAGTTTTTAATTACAATTTACAATGCCTTGGTGTTAATGTTGCAAATTATTACACATTTTGCTGCAAGCAATTCTGTCTGTAAGGTTTGTTTTTTTTTACTTTATCCATTGTTTTTGAATTAATCAGTCAATCAATTGGTCAAACAATCAACCAATGAGTCAATCAAGCAATCAAGAGTCAGCTAATCAATTAATCAGTTGGTCAATGAATCGGTTTACCAATCATTCAATCAATGAGTCAATCCATCTATCAGTCTTCCAATTAACCAGTCAATCTGCCACTTAACAAGTCAGTCAATGAGTCATCCAATGAATCAAATAGTCAATCGACGAATCAGTCAAGCATCGGCTGAGGAAAGAATGAGTGGTTTAAGCAATCAATCAATGAATCAGTCGGTCAATGAATCAATCAATTAGTCAACCAATTAATCAGTCAATCAATCCATCAATCAATCAACCAGCTGATCAACCAGGTATTATTGTCTTTCAGGGTGAGGAGGTGGTGTGCCATGAGGAGTGTGATTCTGCAGCAGGATGTCTTGGCCCTGGCCCTGGGGATTGCATCATCTGTCAACACGTCCGACTCTCCTTAGACGGGTAAGAAGTCTACGAGTAAATGTTCTGCAGCATGTCATGATGTGCATTTTATGATGAAGTGTGCACCGTGCACCTTAAAGATTTATATGCTGAGGATGTTACTTTCATTGTCCAGTATAAAATCATATAATAATATATATATATTTATGTGTAATGTATAATCTTTTTGGTTCTCTTTCAGTGACTGTGTCCTAGAATGCCCTTCAGGCTATTTTGTTGAGGCCTCAACCGGCATTTGTCAGACCTGTGATGCTCCCTGCAAATTGTGTGAGAGTCCAGGAGAAGTGTGTTTGAGTTGCATTGATGGATTCTACTACTTGAAGTCTGAGAAAATGTGCTTAGAAGAATGTCCATCCAGTCACTTTTCAGGTATGTTTAGTTATGTTCAGTGTGGAAATGAATCTTTTCTTCTAGCTTCATCAATAAAAAGAAATGTTTTGGTTCAAACAACTACTAGTGTAATATTTGTAAAAATTCTGAGGGAAGTTGTGTAGGTAAGAACAGATCCATATATATATTATACTTTTGGTGTCTTCTAATACAGTAAAATTCCACTTATGAAACATTCCATTCTGCTTGCTCTCATGCCTGCTTTCCAAGTATCATATATTTTCTCCAAAAGTATAAGTTGCGATAAAATTCTCAAAAGCAGTTTTAAAAATTGCATCGTGGATGTACCAAGGACGGAAATCGACATTTCGACAAAGAAACCAAAAACAAACAACATTGCACCTCATCTGTGTTTCTTTACCCTCGTATACGTTCACACAATGTATTGATTGTACCTTTTGTTCTTTGCAGATGACACTTCTCAGACGTGTGAACCCTGTGCCTTAGAATGCCTGACGTGCTACAGAAATGCCACAAACTGCAGTACATGTGCGCCCGAGTATGAAATGTATAACGGAGAATGCGCCTCATTGTGCGGCAGTTCCCAGTTTAGGGATAGCACAGGAAGGTAAGTTGGTTTTGTGAAGAGTTTAAGTGTGAAAAGTACACTTAGGTTGAAGGAAGTGTCTTTCTTACTGAATATGTGTGCAAAGTCTTTTTGGTTGGGTTGGACAGAGTACAATTGCCTGTCCTTTAAAGCCTTCATTGTGTGAAATATGCGACATAAATCCCTCTTTCACTCGTGGCTGCTTGAGTGCTGTGCTTCGAACTCAAGAGCTGCCTTATTTTTTCAAAGCACATTTTTTCAATGAAATTATTTTCATTGGTTTTTTGTCTGCGCAAGTTGTTTTCTACCATGCTTGCTCATTAATTATGAGACATTTCTGGCAAAAACTTAAATCCATTTTTATTGCTTGTACATTGCATGAAATTTGATGCAACTTTTATGTAGTGAATGGCCACTGTCTAGACAGACAAACCATTGGAAATCCACACCTTTACTTGTCCAACCATTTCATAGTTTCATGGCCCAAACAATGGCGCTCAATCTTGTTAGATCGTTTTTTAAATGAGAATTTTATTTCAATTGTGTGCTTTGTTATTCTGATGGGAGTGGTCTAATTAAGTTGAATTTGAAATCAAATCAATCACAACTTGACAAAGGCATAATATCCGTGACAGCGATGAATCAATCTAATAACTGGCCGTGCTATTTGGGGAATTCTATTGATTCCCATGGCATGTCTGCATCTCTGTTCTGGCTCATATTAGCAGTCTTATGATGCGGTAGTGGTTGTCCAATGTGCATAGATCAGAATAGTAATATAAAAGTCCATTGAAATTAAAGTCATAATTATGTACATGTAATAACAGTTAGTACTTGTAGTAGGGTGCAATTTTAAAGTTTAGTGAATAAATTCTTCTTTGGTATATTTATCTGTCACATGTATTATAATGGGCACTACACTTTGTCCCGTCTGTATAAATGGGCTGCTTGCTTTGAAAATCGGTCAAAAAGGGCACCAAAACGTCACAAAAATGTGACTTATAATTAAACTAGAATTTACCCATTATTAAAGAATGTTAAAAGCAGGTTACAATGGGGAAAAAAGCAAGTGAATAAGGAAATGGAGACAAAGCAAGAAGGAAGAAGGGCTTGCATTGTTGTGATGCAGCTGAAAGAAATGTAATTTTGGAGTCCACCACCACCAGGTGTGCTGCAGTGCAACCTGATGAATATATGGCAATTTTAGTGTGGAATGAAATGGGTTAAAAGTAAAGGTGCATTAAAAATGGGAAAGACAGTGAAATAATTAGCCTTTGATAGCGGTTTAGAGGGTCACAAAGTATTACTCGTGTAGCTGCAGTATTAAAAGCAGGAGAAGACATTTGAGAGAAGAATTTCATGTGTGGTTTGAGAGATCCATGCACTCCTGGTGGCGATTTTGAGATGGAGTATATATTGGAAATAAAAGAGGAGCCAGAACGTTATATGCTGGTCACAGAAAGATAGGCCAGAAAAAGAAGGATAGGTGGAAAGTTGGGGTTAGTGGGACGCTCAGAGAAGGCGTATTTAGGTAAGGCAACACTGATGATGTCAGCCAAGATTTAACTGAAATATTACCTGGAGGGATAAATTGCAAATAAGCTCATCTACCTGTATATATATCTACTGTGCAATTTCTGGATGCAAATGATAAGTATGTACTATGTAGATAAACCTATAAATTATCTTTAATGGCATATATGATTATGATAAGCTATGAAAGTTCAGCAGTAGATGAACCTTGTTTATTACGCTTTCGCAAGTTACTACTAAGGGGGGCACTTTGGAGCCACTTTGACCTTTGTGACCTTTGACCTAGTTGCATACTAATGAGGTCATGACCTTGACCTAGTTACATACTAATTAGGTGATGACCCTTGACCCCATTAGTTGACCCCTAATTACCCTTAATTGACCTTTAATCGACCTATTATTAATTATTGACAATTATTCGACTCGTAATTGGTCTTAATACCCGTAATTGACCCGTAATTGATCATTTAATGACCGGTATTTGACAAATTAGTAATGACCCTTATTAATTAAATATACAATAATTAACTGACCTTTATTTGATCTTTTATTTAACTGAGTGATTGATGTGATGTCATAGGTCACATTCCACAAATTCCACAGATGAGTGGTTGATGACTCACAGGTCAGGACTTGTCAGAAATGTTCTAAAAATAGATTGTTTCTGTCACGTGATTGGTCAGACCATCTATAAAAGGTTCTCTCCACAACTCTTTTCATCAGTCTCTATATATTCAGCAACCAGTACACATGGACAAGGAGCATCGTGAGCTAATAAGAGTAAATTGGGTCAAGTTATCTGAAGAAACACCCTTTGCTCTAGTGGCAACTCATCTGTATCAGGAAAAGATCTTCAATAAAACAACAGTCCAGGACATATTATTTGAGCCTCCATCCAGAAGAAGTTGGGTTTTTCTTGACAGTTTACACAGAAGTGGACCTCGGGCCTTCCAAAGTTTTGTTCAAGCTCTCAAATTAGTGGGCAGAAAAGATTTAGCAGAACTAATATGGCACCACCCTTTAGAATTCAACTGATATCAGCAGACTTCAACAGATGCTTCGGTCTGGAGGAAAGGAGCTTCTATGTACAGTTTGAGCCTCACAAGCTGGATGCTGGTCCTCACCTGATAGACAAGCTGATAACATTTGAAAGGGAAATGAGAAGAATGTTCAGGACTTTGTTAAAAAGAGCCTTCCAGGGCCACAAAGAAGAAGATCTGACCTGTTTTGTGGTCAATCATCCAGGCGCTGACCAGTCAATAGTGATCACTTTGAGAGAAATTTCTTCAGTGGATGAGGACACCATCTTGAATCACATTGAGGAGGAAGGACTAGATGCAGCACTACCATTCAAATTCAAATTTTCAATCATTTGTAATTGTAAAGAATAAATATTGAAAGATACTCAGTTGTTTGTCATTTGTTGTGGGTTCACAATGGACTCACCTGTACCCTAACTGTACTAAACTGCACACAAACTACACCTGCCTGCAATCAACTGCACTTTGCGGTGCACTGCACTTTGCACTCTGCACTCTGCACTGCACTTTGCACTGCACTTTGCACTGCACTTTGCACTGCACTTTGCACTGCACTTTGCACTGCACTTTGCACTGCACTTTGCACTGCACTCTGCACTGCACTCTGCACTGCACTTTGCACTCTGCACTCTGCACTGCACTTTGCACTGCACTTTGCACTGCACTTTGCACTGCACTTTGCACTGCACTTTGCACTGCACTTTGCACTCTGCACTCTGCACTTTGCACTCTGCACTTTGCACTCTGCACTTTGCACTCTGCACTTTGCACTCTGCACTTTGCACTCTGCACTTCACTTTGCACTCTACACTTTGCACTGCACCAGTCAAGTATGTGCTGCATTCGCAGTTTGGGTTGGTCCATTATTGTGTAGGGGGGTCAGGTAGGTAGCTGCACAGTATATAAAGGAGATAGATATCCCCTTAAGATCAGTTGCTGCTTTGAGTTCAATTGGTGTACTTCGGTCATGGATGAGAATATCTGTACAACTTGTGGTCTTTCTTTCACAAGAAATTCTAGTCTGAAACGTCATATGATGACCCAGCATAACAAACATCAAGATGGATGTGCAGTTGGAGATTTTGAAAAAAACTTCGAAACAGTACATGAAGATGGGAGTGAAATTGACAGATTTGTTTTGAAACATCCCTTCACTATGCTGCTCAATGGACCAACTGCCTGTGGCAAAACTACACTTGTGAAGAATATTTTGCAATACAACAAATTTATGATTAGTCCATCCCCTCAAAGAATAGTGTGGTTGTATAAAAGATGGCAGCCAATGTACGATATTATTCAGGCTACAGTAAAACCAAAGGTGGAGTTTATTAAGGGAATTCCTCATGGCAAAGATCATCCTAGTTTCTTTGATCCAAACATTGCAAATTTTCTAATAATCAATGATTTGATGACATCATGTGGAGATGATCCTCGTATGACAGAGATCTTCTATGAGGGTTCACACCATCGATCTCTGAGTGTCTTATTGCTTTGTCAAAACCTGTACTACAGCAAAAGTCCAACACAAAGACGGAATTGTCACTACGTTGTATTGTTCAAGAATCCAAATGACCTACAATCTGTCATGACATTTGCCAGACAAGTAAATCCCAGAAGAGTAAAGGAATTTTTACAGCACTATGACAGTGCAACATCCAGACCATTTGGCCATTTATTGCTCGATTTCAAGCAGACAACTGATGAAAACGACCGCTTCCAGCCAAATATCTTGGATATTAAAAAAGACAAGTTCAAGGCTGCAAATACTACAGAAGGCTCTTCAACAGACTGTTCTTTTCATTCTGCTGACAATAACATCAGTCATTCCAACACGATTTCATGTATTGACTGCAGAACTGCTATAGATAACATTGATGACCTACAAGAGCATTTAAAGCCATGTGTGAGGAACCAGCAGGAAGGAGTGCGACAAGGACTTAAAAGACCAAGGGAATACTACCAGACAAGCCAATTTCATCCAAATAAGAAGATGAAGACTGAGTTTCAATGTTTTGCTCCAATAAGACTGGAAGTGTGCAGAAATTGGGTTCAATGTTTGGAAGAAGAACAGAAACAATACATTGAAGAAGGACGGAGCAAAAAAGAAGCCAGAGAAATGACAATTGCGGACAACATGAAAGAACTGACAAGAGATCTTCGGAAAACGTATGCAAATTTCATAAAAAACTGGATGGACCTGAGTGAGAACAGTCATATTCACCAAAAAATCATGGATAAAGTGGAAGAGCTCCATGACATTGAAAACCTTGACTGGATTGATGCGGCCAGGATGGCTATAAAACAGTACAAGCCAGTATTCAATAGAGTGGTCACAGAAAATCCAGAGGAAGATTCAGAGGATGATTCTGAGGATGACCTAGAGGAAGATCCAGAGGAGGCCAAGTCTGATGAAGAAGAGAAAGCGGAATAAACTATATATTGGATGACACTGAAGATAATCCTTCATTTGGGACCAACCACCTGAACACATCATGTCTTCTTTGAATTACAAGGCAGTTCTGGAGCACTTCAAAGCACAAGCTGAAGTGAAGCCTAAGACCATTGTGAAGAGAGGAAAAAGTAATCTCATCTTAATCGATACCAAGACCAAGGGAAAGAAGGAAGATATGCCAAAGATGGAAGTTGTTATACCAGCAGAAGCTGCAGTAAGAAGAGCACAGTCGAGACTGGAAGAAGATATGGAAACACAGGCGGAAAGCAACATTGGAAGAGAACCTCCAGCCAGAAGACCTCCGGCTAAAAGACCTCCTATTGGAAGACCCCCTGGCATTCCTGCCTCAACTGAACTTAAGAAATGGATCAAATTTTAATATTGTAACAGTTGTGGAGACTGATTTGTATTATGTAATATGTGAAATAAAGTTTTAAAATTGAATAATGAGTTTGTTTTGGTAGTTGACACAGATAAAAGATCCAATACTGGCCAGACTGCCACCAGAGGTAAACAGAATCAGCAAATCATGGCCTTGAAGGAGCAGTAGCTAAATTAGCACTAGACAGTTTCTGAGGAAAATTTGGGGAAAATAATAATGGTTGTATTGGAGTGGTCCCAATACAATGCATTGGAGTATCAATGTGCTTGGACCTGTAAGACACTCCATAGTAGTAAATATTGTTCAATACATATGAACAATACATTCACAAAAAAAAAAAATTCAAGATATTTTACAAAAGTCCAAAAAAAATTTTTTAGTTCAAAAATTCTATGTCCAAAAGGCATTTCTAAGTTCAAAAGATATTTTACAAAAGTCCTAGGTGCAACAAAAATTTTCAAAAAATTTCTAAGTCCAAAAGCCAATTCTAAGTTCAAAAGATATTTTACAAAAAAGTTCTAGGTGCCACAAAAAAGTCCAAAAGGCATTTCTAAGTTCAAAAGATATTTTAAAAAAGTTCTAGGTGCAACAAAAATTTTCAAAAAAATGTTCAAAAAATGTCTAAGTCCAAAAAAATTTTTTAGTTAAAAAATTCTATGTCCAAAAGGCATTTCTAAGTTCAGAAGATATTTTAAAAAAGTTCTATGTATAAAATATACAATTGTATCTATATCACTTGTAGCTTGTGTGTGTGAATTCTGTGTATAATAAAGTTTGAAAAATTATAATAATAAAAGTTGAAAACTGAAAAATGTTGTTTGTTATAATTTGAATGAAATTCTTCAGGAGATTACTACTCCAATGTGATTGATCTACTCCTCTAGGAGGTCAGATAGATCACGTAGCAAATCTGGGTTGGATAGATTTATGTCAACAGATCTAATATAGGTCAATTAAAGGTCAATATTTTAAGGTCAGATAGATTTGTGTCAAATAGATCTAATATAGGTCAATTAAAGGTCAATATTTTAAGGTCATATAAAGTCAATAGTCATTACTAATTGGTCATTAACTGGTCAGTTACGGGCTATTAAGACCAATTACGAGTCGAATAATTGTCAATAATTAATAATAGGTCGATTAAAGGTCAATTAAGGGTAATTAGGGGTCAACTAATGGGGTCAAGGGTCATCACCTAATTAGTATGCAACTAGGTCAAGGTCATGACCTCATTAGTATGCAACTAGGTCAAAGGTCACAAAGGTCAAAGTGGCTCCAAAGTGCCCCCCTTAGTAGTCAAGTTTATCAAAATAATAATAAAATTCTTGATTTTTTACTCAGCTGCATAGATTGTCATCCATCATGCGAGACATGTACGTCTGCCAGCGACGCTTCGTGTGTGTCATGCCAAAGTGCTCTCCTCTATCAAAATGGCTCTTGTGTTGAAACGTGTCATCTTGGCTTCTATCGACACAATTCCAGGGAATCAAGTGTTTGTAAAAGGTAAGATTATTAAATTATTATTCATGACATTGTAATGTGATGTCTGTATCATGTATTGGCAAGTACTCAAAACAGCAAAATTCCCTGCTACAAAATCTGTATTTTGAAAAGTGTAAACATTGGAACTAGTAGAAAATACAATGCTTCTGTTTCATGCATTACAACCGATATTGAGGTTTTCTTGAGAGTTAAATAGCTCAAATCCTGCTCTCTGATTGGTCCATGGACAGGAAGTGTGTCTTTTCTGTT
Source organism: Platynereis dumerilii (assembly GCA_026936325.1). Classification (NCBI taxonomy): domain Eukaryota; kingdom Metazoa; phylum Annelida; class Polychaeta; order Phyllodocida; family Nereididae; genus Platynereis; species Platynereis dumerilii. Next base: position 32,766,377 of record JAPTHN010000001.1, on the reverse strand, counting down.
TATTCATGTGAAAGGTCATGGTTTTGCTAGGTATATTATTAATTTTTTTGCAATTTTTAGAGAAACTGAAAATCACGACCTTTCACACTATCTGTTATCACCCTTTATTTTCTGTGTGTGGAATACATATATCGGAAAGCTGTTGTCACATAGATTTAGAGCTCCAGCCTTCTCAATATCACCTTCTTGAAATGTTTAATATAAATCAAATTGATAACTGGTTCTTGACCATTCAGATGTCCAATCACCTGCTCATCTTGTGTTGGAGAGGGAGAGGACCAGTGTACGTCATGTGCTGCTGGTCTCAAGCTTCAAAATGGGAAGTGTGTCTCAAGTTGTGCCCCAGGTAAGCTCCCTTACAAACTGGTGTAACCTCGCTAGATATTAAAATAAGTCAAATTAATCCAGTCTCATAAATATGTATAATTCCATCTTTTCATGCCCTACATGTTTTATCTGAGAAATCATGTCTGAAATGTTGATTACAAGAATTTATGTTCTGAAAATTTATGAGAGCTAATCTTTGCGATTCTCACTGATTATCTCGATGTCAGATGCTCACCTGGAGTTGACACCTGCAGTGAGCTTTGATGACATGGAAATTATTGTGACCATGATTATATAGTTCGATTGGTATTTTAAACAAATTGGTAAGTGACTGATGTTATTGGTTTATTTAAAACAGGTCTTTATGAAGATGACGAGGGAAAGTGCTTGCCTTGCAACGAATATTGTGATACTTGCCACGGTCCGACTAAACTCGACTGTCTTTCATGTTCTCCTGAGTTGTGAGTATGAAGTATTGTCAGAGTTAATATTTGTTACAGGTTATTCTTTACACAAAGATCTCGCTTTTTGCTTGTATGCTTTCAACCATCTGAGACTGATTCAAAATCAGGAAACTGTTGTTGGCGTGGTATTACAGCTTACGAACATAACAACATAAAAACAGAAATTCCTAATGAACATCGAGCAACGTGCAAATTTATTTTATTATGCTTATAACCACACACAGTCATTGACAACATCAGCTGAATGAAGTATGTTGATATCACACCAGGATTAAAATCAAATCTTTCGAAATAAATTTTCTGTTGAATTCTCACTTTCCTTACTATTTGTAGAATGGCAATTGTGTTTTATGACGTAATTAGTAATAGTTGATTAAATTAACTATCATACTTGTAGGTTCTTATGGAATGGCGAGTGTGTCCGCGATTGTCCGTCTGGCAGCTACTTGGATTCAAATCACGGCCAATGCCACGACTGCCACTTCACGTGCAGCGAATGCCAGGGGCCCGAGCAGAACCAGTGCATCTCCTGTGACAAGGGCCTCTACTTCTTCCAGTCTTCTTGTCTTACTCATTGTCCTATTAAGTATGTTGGATTTTAGATATCTTTTTTTTTACAGCAGTTTGATTATTAAATAATAATGTGATTTTCAAGGTTTTTGAAACCATTTGGTGTGAAGATTTTTCTGATTGCTTCATTATCGGAAATAGACCATTAAGAGTGTATACATGCGACTCTTAATGGTCATTTTTGTACCTTTGAATATAGTGATCAAGTTTGAACTGAGATTTTTAAGAGTAGAGTATGTTAACTAGACAGTAAACAGAGAACAGGTTTAAACATAATTCAAAATCAAGCAATGATTTAATTGTGAAGCTACAGAAGAGGAAATGGTCTATAGAGTATTTTTGTTGGCATGCAAGGTTTAAGCTGCAAACATTATTTGAAAATTAAAATTCAGTATCCGTCATACTTCATGTTTTAGAATATCTATCATGATTTGTAATATTTTGCATCTCTCTTTGCCCTTGCAGAACTTACCTGATCGAAATGGAATGCAAACGATGCCATGAGTCGTGTTCAACATGTATGGGCCCCGATGCTATGCACTGCCTTGTCTGTGAAATGGACTTGTTGTTATTAGACAACCAGTGTTTAGAGACGTGTCCGCAGGGTTTTTACAGCTTTGCCGGAGGGTGTCATAGCTGTGGCCTCCATTGCCGAGGGTGTGAGGGTATTGAGGAACACCCCTGCACGTCTTGTGATGAGGGGTATATCATCGTGCGGGGGCAGTGTGAACTCGATGATAACCAGCCCCAGAACAACTGCCCCAGTAGTACTTATTGGGATCACTCGTCCAAGGTAGGAGTTTTATCTCTCAACATGATAGGGGAGGAGGGTTGGCTCAATTGGTAACACTCAGGGATTCTCTGGGCTGCCAGTTGCTGGGTCCTGGGTTTGATTCCAATTTTACCGGGTCATATGGACTTAAACTGAATGTCAAAGAGCAGTTTCAATAATCCTAGGCCATCTTTGTGTCCTAATTAACCAACTTAGTGCCTAAATATGGAATGTAAAACCCCAATCGGTAAAAGCTTACAGCTTGTGTGTTATGTCACCACCGATGTTCGATAAAGTTTAAGGTTATTCTATCTTAAGAAATCATTTTTCCATTCACTTGACGTGATGTGCACTTTTTTGCAGGGTTGCGAGGGCTGTGATTCAAGCTGTGATACATGCCAGGGCCCTGGTCCCAACAACTGTTTATCATGTGAACCCCCACGGAGATATTACTCCAAGCAACACAGATGCGTATTGTGCTGCTCCATTAGCCTGGAGAAAGGCTGCTGCAATTGCCACCCTAATACAGGTGAGAAAAAATACATATATACTTGTATGAGAGAGAGTTGTGTGTGGGGGAAAATTTAAGTATTAGTGCTCAGTAGTGAGGCACTTATTGGTCATTATTTCTGTGGATCCTGCTGATATGCTTCGGAGGTGATAAGACATAATCAGATGATAATGGACCAGACTCAGCAGGTGATGGGAGTGCAAAATGTTGAACATGATGTTCTTTGTATTGTCCTTCACAATATTGATAAAAGTGTCAAAGTTAGTCTTAAAATAGATTTACATATTTTATCTAAAAAGGAGATTTTCAGTTTAAGCCCTTTAGGCTTTTATTTCCGTGAATTACGGTTCATAGATATAACAACAGGTGGACTGAACTACTAAAAATGAAGAATTGACATGGAAATAAATGTACGTTTGAGTCTTCGGAATCGTTTCTTAACTATACTGAGATATGAAGGATCAGTGAAGGATCGATCGCCGTGGTTTAAGAAATCCGTAATATTGTTATCATAAAAGAGCGGAGAAAAAAAATTGGAAGTTTTTCATCAGTTTGTGGCATTTTCTTCACTAATTAAAAACTTTTTCTCTCGTTTTTCAGGTGTCTGTATGGAAAACCGCAACACCAACGAAGAGCTAAACAGCTTCGCGATGGGGCGAGGTCAAATTAGTAACAAATTATCCCCAGATTCCCCCACCTCCTCATCTTCATCTATATATTCCAATTCATTTTCTTCATCAATACACAAAGTTGCGCTCACGTCTAATCTGGGCAGTTCTACGTTAGTCATAGCTGCCGTGAGTTTATGTTTCGTCAGCGTGATAGCTTTTGTTGTCGTCTTCCTCACCCTCCAAGCTCGTTCAAGTGACAGACTTTGTTGGGCTCAGAGATACCAGCCCGTTCCAACATTTTACCGAAACGGTACGGACAAAGTGAATGTTTTAAACAAGGATGAAGATTTAGCTGACGAGGATGAAGCCTATACTGCCTGATTTTATTTTATTCCTGAAGTATTGAAGTTTCATTTCAAAATTTGTTATGATCTTGAAGATTGCTTTTATTACAATTCTTTCACAAAATTCTCAGTCTTTCTCAGAAAATAATAATCCAAGTATAAGTAGCTTTTTCGTTCTTTCTGAAAACCGATAGATTCAGATATCAGAAGCTTTCTTTTTTGCGAGTCTATAAATTCGAAGCTTTATTTTTTCCTCAAGGGTCAAATGATTCTACATCGAGTATCCCCTTTTTGCATCGAGAGTTACAGAATATTAATTTCTCTTTTTATTGTTTTCCAGGCTTTATATTTGAACACAGTAATGTATCCTACTTCTGAGTTTAATTATGTAAAGCTCTGAAGATAATCTGGAGGTTTTTTAATTTTTCGGTCTTACTCTATTATCTTAACTTTCTCGAAAGTTATTGAAAGTTTTACTCTGCGTAATTTATCTACCCAGGGTATGTTTAAATTTATTGATGAAACTTTGAGTTCCCATCTTGATGTGAAATATCTGAAGTATTTTCTTAATTCCATTCAGTATTATTCCTAAATATAAATACATCTTTACGATTCTTTTTGCCAAATTATGAAGTCCTGTATCATTCAGCCGAGTATTGTGCAATACAATGAATTCTAAAGTATTATTGATGTTGATTGGATTTATCAATTTCGTAGATCAACTTATATCAGTCCCATACTCGTTATTATGAACATCATAGGTTTGTCGTGTATATTGTGCAATTGTCTTATTTATGCTAAAATGCCAAAGTGCCTATATAAGATACTTAAAGTAAAGCAGCTGAATATACGTATAATAAAAATAATGATATATATTCTTGTAAAGGGATTATTATATGACAACATGCCTCATAATTTGATGTATGTGAATTCTGTGTATTGCAGAGAAGCACAAAAGCAAACAGACCTATCTCAGTGATGACCGTTAATTGGTGATGACATTTTCATTTATATTTGCCTGAACTAGCAAAAGATTTTGGAATATTTTTGAAGAGGAGAAATAAATGTAGAACTATCAACTTTTAATCTTGATGCAACAAATTCTTCATTTTTCCTAATTGCTTGTGGAGGAATCGGGGTGACGAGGGCCAAAAATGGAAATATCACAATTACCCCTTAAAAAAGGAAAGGTACATGTAAAGGTGACGCATTATAATTCTTCACGAACACCAGTAATGAATTTCATAAAGTTAAGTTGTTGCTGTGGGAGTTTTGTATCTTGCCGACATTTGGTTTTACATTAAAAACAATTTGCGGCTGTTGGTTCTTGAGGACAGGATCGCAAACTCTAATAACAGACATTTTTTTAATGAGCCCCCCCTTGGAACACCAGACTCGCAAATTATTCTCAATTCTGTATTTGAATGATGTTAATATTATTGTTGCTGCGTTTTGCTTTGAATTTTAGGCAAATCTTAAATGCAATGTCGTCACCAAATTTGCTCACTGAGATGGTCTCACAAGGGTCCAATGGCATTCCAATTTTATTTCTGTTTGATCATCAATATTTTAACTTTCTTAAGGACAAAAAATTGGGCATTTTCAACGTTTGATCACTATCATTCCCTGATTCATTCAAACTGATCCATTTAATGTCTTTCTCTGTGGATGACTACTTAATGAATGGTGCTAGCCTTGATTCTCGAGTCAGTTTATGGTTATTATGTTGGTTTTGATTTATGTTGGTTTTGATTACTTCGCTGATTTTATATGAATGTATTTTTAAAAGTTACAATTAAACTATGGTTTGAGTCATTATTTTTATTATTGTACATGTAGTGAAATAGTCTTTAGTGTATTTCTCTTTGTCTATTTTGAAGTTTTATTTTTCTGTATATCTGGCAGTAGGCCTACAGTAACAGAATCTTGAGATCCTTTGAAATGAAGGTTTGGTTTGGACAAGGAGAAATCTTTAAATCCCTTTTGTTTGTGCCATAAAATGGCAGGACCAGTTTTTTTCTCTTTCAGTTTTTTAAGTTTTTAGCCTGTACTAGTCCTATAGCCTGAGAACAAGGTTTAAAGAAAGTTTCATGCTGATTTACCTGAAAAAGTCACCATTTATGATCCCAATGTTCTTTTGCATACCTTACATATATTTCTAATTGGTTTGTGTTTTGGTTACTTTTTTAGGTGAATCAAAATCATGATGATACTCATGCAGTCTGTTGTATTTATTTATTGTTTGTTACTTAAAAATTATGCAGCGTTTACTGTTTATTATGGTCCTAGTTTACTTGATATCCACATACTGATATTTTGAACAAATAAAATGAAACAATTGCCCTTTATTTTGTTCAGTTGTTAAATGAATCAAAAATGATTGCCTGATATTCTGTGATGATGATGATATGTCATAATGAACTAGAAATGTCAATGTCATATTGTGACACCTTTAAGCAACAATGATAATATAATATGCATGTTTTAAAATGTATTTGTGAATGTAATATTGTAATTTTCTAATCATGAATTTGTATCGAAGCAAATTAACTTGAACGTGCAAAAATGTGACTTTTAATCATTATATCTATTTAATTTTGCATTTCAGTATTTTTAGTCTTTTGAGCTAGTCTTCAAAATAATTACAGCTTTATGGTATTCTTTAGGCCTCAATTGTTAGCAGTAACTAATATATATATGCATTAATCGGCCTTGCAAGTCATCTAGGTATTATTTATGACATCACATGTACTGTGCTTTGTTCAAATCAATCTTGTTAGTCCATGTTTTAAATTATTGTTGATATTTCTCAATATATCATTTTATTGATATACTAATCAAGAGTTTTCATTGAGTCATTTTTCAGCCAAAAATGGGCACATCAAAATACTGAATATGTATTGTTGTATATTGTTTTATATGTATGTTTTTGTCTTTTGGGCTATTTTGTTTCTACATACAATAGAATAAATGAACATGTATGGAATTTAGAAAAGTGCAGAATTTGAACTTCTAAAATTCTTGTCTTGCATAGAACCCAGTTAGGACTAAACTGGCACTGTTTGATGAAGATCAGTGTGCATGATTCTGGCCTGATAATGGCCGGTATTACTAAGATGCTGGCCCTGAATTGTCTGCACGTCGGGTAAATGATTTGCGAAAATCATCTGAATTTGGGAACAAATTACGAGGTTGGGTAAAAATGTTTAAAAATAGTTGCGTTATGCAAGTCTGGCGATTTATCTCAGATGAAAAATAGATGTCTTTCTCTCCAAAATCGTTCTGCACTTTTCTGAACAGTTATTGAAATGGTCTGAATGTTCAAATGTTCATGTTACTGGCAGTTTTGTGTGTACTTAAAGGCATAATTCAGCTGTATGATTGATTTATAATTATAGCAATAGCTTTATTTATATAATTACCTAGGATCTACACATGTATGATTGAAGTCTGATCTATGTTTTCTGGTTTATTTTGCTGTTTATCTTGTGTTTTATCTTTGGGTAATCTAGCTCTCACTTTAAGCTTTGCTTTAGAATCAAGCTTTGCTTTAAGTGTATTCCCATGTCTATTGTCAGAGCCGGCTCTTAAAATTCATTCGCCCCAAAGTCCAAAATTACTCTCATTGTTTAGATCACTTCTGAGATTTTGATCCTATGGAAAAACACTCTCCTGTGCAAAGATGTCATACATTGCCATGTCTTGAATTTATAGGCAATCACTGCTATCCTATTATTATTATATATCATCAAAGAATGTGACAATGACACTGATGTAGCGCCCTCTGTGAACTGTACATTTAACAATTTGGGCTATTTGCCTGTCCAATGTCCATGGATCTGGTGGTCGATATAACTTTGGAGTGACGGAATTCTTTGACTTGGCTCTTACGAAATCTTGAATTCTCTGAGACTGTGCCTTCAACACAAATGTTGTATGTGAAGTCTGCCACTGAATTAATCAAACGATGTTAAAACCTGATTCTTTAATTATGACACTGTTAATATATAAGGTTGCAAATGTGATAGAGTTCATATACTTTATATGGATGATTCTCTGTGAGGGGCAGTGCCCAGTTGTAGATATTAGGTGTACATAAGTTTTGAATTCTATTGCATGTGTATGCTCAATTGTAAATATCAAAGGTGTATTTATTATATAAAATGAGATGAATTTTCTAAACAAAAAATGTCTTCTTTAATATGTCTATAATAATTTCTAACCATTGAAATTTAATTGCTGCCGGGAGATTGCATGGCTGGGAATACTTTTCCTGTGACTATAAATTATGCAGCACTCATCGGACTGATCGGGGTGGTGCAAAAATTCAGTGCGTCTCAAACACAGGCATTTCAATCATTTGCCAACACAGCTCTATTGCCTGCATAATACTGGCCTCCTTAAACAGTATCTCTACCACTGGTAGTGGTCTAGTGCAGAACTGTTGTGAACAATTGTGATGCCTGTGGTCTCAAAGTATGTGTTCACTTCAAAGCTGCGATATTTTTCCTTTGCATTTCACGGTTATCTGGTCAAAAATTAGTGAACAGCATTGTAGGGGGAAAATTCCGTGAATGTGGTATTCCTGAAGGCCGACCAACAAAATTATCGATCCTTCTGAAGCCGTTTTGCTTCGCTGGGTAGACGAATAAACAGGGTGTCCAGCAGTTCCGTGGAACGAAATTGCCTGACTTTTCCCTGACTAAAATGTGAAATTCCCTGACCATATTTCCGCGACAAGTCAAGCGGTTCCGTATAATCAAAATATTTACATCCTCAGTGTCCTATAATTGTATGGAGTAATTTCATTGAACAAGATGACCAGTTTTTGTCATTGGATGGTTTCCCCTCAGTTCTTTTCTTAGCCTTCAATTGCGTATTTGGTGACTAGTCGCGCAATTTTGGACATCGTGTGATATCATTTCAAAATTCCCTGACTTTTCCCCTGACTTTTAGCAGATTTTCATTTTTCCCTGACCAAAATCAAAATTCCCTGACATTTCCTGACCGCTGGACACCCTGAATTAAAGTATTCATCTTGCTGCTGGAAAACTCGGGGTGAACTTAGAATCGAAAACCACCGAACCTTAAAATGCCCTAACCAAAAGGCCACAAACTGTTAAACAAAACACATTGTCAGGCTTGAACCAAAAACATTTTCAATTAATTCATATTGGCTCAATAGAAAACAAAGAACATGTCCATAGTGTTTTAGTTTTGATTTATGGCTTACATAAATAGTTCATTTCTTTTGACAGACCAAGTAGTACAAGTACTCGTTTCACACTGCCACTCCTGTCAATTACACACATTGCAGAGACACAATTATAATTTTCCTGTGTAAATTACTGAACACAAAAGTTGATTTTCAATTTACGATTTCTTGAATATTTGGCAATCACTCATTGATTGTGCAAACATGCATAGAGTGTACATGTACAATATTTTTGTTACTTTTATGGAACCATTAAATTTTTATTTTTCAGGATTTTAAAATTTCTGTCAAAATTAATTACAGTTTTAAGATACATGTACCCAAAATGCACCTTTTTTTTTCTTTTTCTTCTGCTTAAGTTAACCTAAGCCATTAGATTTGCATAATTTGTTAAAATGCCGGCAGTTTGTCAACAACCTTACGTTATCATGCAAAAAAAAATTACTATTCCAACGTCACAAAATAAGCGAGGAGTCCCAAGGACAAAACAAGTAGAATAAGGAGAAAGAAAACCAGCTTTCAATAATAACTCCATACTAATTACAAATAAGGCTAAGTTAGAATTATTTAACCAAATCACACATTCAAACATAAAACAACACTCACCCCAGCATGAACAAAGAATTTCAACAACCTCCATTTAAAACTGAATTCAATCGAAGTCAGGATTTCGAAGTTTTCTACATTTCAGATTTTCTAAATTAAATCAAGTAGCACGTAGGACTAATATAATACATTACAAGTGTCTTACTAGTTACTACAAATGTATAAGTGTAAAATAGTTAGTCAATTAAATCAATTTAAATGAAATAAATGACAACAATAATGTCATCCATACCATACAACATGCAACAATACATCGTGGATGGACCAGGATGTTATTTCTCATGAATTTCACGAAAATGAAAATACATAATCTGATAGCCAAATGATAATCCTACCAGCCGATTAGCAATTCAATCAGTACTTCAATTATATATTAGCGATTCAATAAGCATACAGATTAATATTAAAAAAATATATACATTTAAGCGGCACAGTGCCAATTGAAATGTTTGCTGCAAGACTAAATGCTCTTCTTCATTTTCCTGATTTCAAATAATATTTCACACAGTGACGGGAGAAGACATGCGTGGCGACGTCTGCATACTGCTGCGGGCGTTTTTGGCATCTATCTCCTTCTGGAGTTCTTCCAGCCTCTTCTGTAATTGGTCTTTCAAATGAAGCAGCTCAAGGTTGCGGACATGGAGAGGCTCCTGCAAAATAAAAGAGATTATGATCAATTAAAATGTCATTGGTGTAGTTAAATGCCAAACTTCCCACTTCCTATAGTGTTGCCAGTTTTGCCTGTGCTGGTGGAGGCTTTATATATTGAAATTTGTTTATTAATTTACAAACTGTCATTGTGAAACTGTTCACAAGTACAATTACAACAAATTCACATATTATAGAAATGTAGGATGGTAATGGCAGAAAATCCCAAGCATAAAATTCCAACACTATAATTACGAGGACGGCTCTCCCACAAGGATATTGTGTAATTAGCCAATTAGTATTGAATAACATGATGATGTTAGGAGAATCACCATTGGATATTATATTATATGAATTAATTTTACAAATAACTAGAAAACAACAGCAAAACAGCATTGTTACCATTACATCACAGAAGTTACAGATGGTCGACAGTTCACTGCCCAATGCTTATACAAGTAGACCTAATTGGCAAAATGATTTTAAAAGTTCTATTCCAACAATGAATAACAGAGGAGCTATGACCAGTCATTTTACAAATCAGGTGGTGCAAAAGTTTTTTAAAAAGTCAGAAAACTATACGACTCCTATAAATAACTGCATGACTGTTTGTTTCTGACTTATCAGCTTGTTGAAAAGCTTGTTGGAAACGAACTGGCATATTGAGATAATGAGTGATAACAAATTACAAATTACTTTGAAATTAGTAAGTTTTCCCGAACAAGGAAGTTAGCTGACTGACAACAGTCTGTTGTAGAGGCAGCTGAGCGCAGTGAGGCTACAGAATTGGGTACAAAAATTGTTTCTGCTGCAATAGGGCAGCTGTCCTATCAGGTCTACACCCAGCAGAAGGTAGCAAAAATGAGCTAGATTCAACCAGTAATACATGTCTGTGAGGATGTGAAATAGAACAGCTCCAGTGAAATGTTGCAGCCTCACGGTCGCAACTAGAGCAGGCTACACCAGTCAAGGAAATTACCATCTGCTCATGACAACCAATGTCTCCCGCCCCACATGACACTCACCCCAGCACTGTCATCTCTCTCCCATGACCTTCTCAAGGTGTCATGGCCAAGCCATGACTTAAGCAGTGCTCAAAATCATCTTTGGCAGGCTATTTAAAAATAACTGCTGCTCCTATCACTTCCAAACTTGGCATAAAGTTGTATCATAGAATCAACTAACTCTATAAATTTTGGCAGGCTTATCCATTACACAATGAGGAAAAGAACCCGAAGGCTCCGGAGAAATTAGGAAACTGTCATCAGCTGCTGATGACTATTCGGTACCTCGCGAAATGGGATAGAATATGGCCTAGTTCAAAAATAATGAAGCCACGCAGCATATTTTCTGTAGGGGTCTCAAAATATGAGAATGGCTGTATGTGACAACTAAAAGGTACACCATTGCGTTAAGTATATTCTTGTGCAAATTTCCTGAAAATTTCACGACATTCTGGCTCATAGTTATTGAGATAGAGTCCACTTACATTGAAAACCCAGCTGACAAAACTGGTGGTTAACTGAGAGTTATCACGTGAAATTGCCCCTCAGTTATCACGTGGAAAACTGATAGGTTATTGCAAACGCTAACCACGTGATTTTGTCACCAGTTAACCACGTGATTTTCTGGGGGCAATCTTCACCAGTTAACCACATGATTTTCTGGTGAATATCTTCACCAGTTAACCACGTGATTTTCTGGGGGGCAATCTTCAACAGTTAACCACGTGATTTTCTGGGAGGCAATCTTCACCAGTTAACCACGTGATTTTCTGGTAAATATCTTCACCAGTTAAAATTATTTGAGAAGAGGCAAAATCTCCAACTGGTTAACTTGGCTCTTCATCGAGCCAGTCAACTTGGACTGTTTCAAGCAATAACTTGGGCTGCAATAGCTGTGGGGCTGAAGTAAAGCCACAAGAACTTGCTGAAAATTTCTCACAACCAGTGTGATGCAGCGAGTCTCTTTTCAGTCTTCTTAATGGGTTACCAGAATCAAAGATTGCAGTCGTACATGATTCACATTTCGGATGACTAGTCTTTTGTAATAATATCCAATATGTGCTCCTTTTTGAGCTAATAAGTTTCGTTCTGCCATATACTGTGCATTAATTCAGATTTATAAATCATAATCATTTGTTTAATTAGTTTAAACTCAGTTAAATAAACTTAGTGCGGAACTCGGTAAACAGCTGTGTTTCTAGTACAGGTGGCTCCATCTATATTTCTAGGGGCAATCTTCACCAGTTAACCACGTGAATAAAAACATGTGATAACTCTCAGTTATGTCATGAAGATGGTCAAGCGTTAATCTGGTGACATTCATCACGTGGTTATCCCATGAAAATGTTGGGGAGTTTTTTCACGTGAAGAAAAACACGTGATAACTCCCAGTTATGTCATGAAGATGGTCAAGCGTTAATCTGGTGACATTCATCACGTGGTTATCCCGTGAAAACATGGGAGTTTTTCTCACGTGAACACAAACACGTGATAACTCTCAGTTATGTCATGTTCACCAGTTTCCCCCCGTGTTTATCACGTGAACTTCACGTGCATTGTCAGCTGGGAAACAAGCATTTTTTCACAAAAAAAACGTGACATAACATTTTTGACCACTTGAATTCTTTCAGTTTTACAAATGTGTATGTATTCCCAACCCTTTTTGGAATCTCTACATCCTCAGGCTTCATCAATCCATAAAATCAAGTACTTTCATTTGCCTGTGTTGACATTATTGAGCTATTTGTACTCAAAGGTTGACTTCGAAAAATTAAGTCAAATTTGACGCTTACTGCTCTGGGATGCTCTAGTGTCCCTTTGACATGTGTCAGTTGAATCTTTTGGCCTCTGAGACCTAGTCTTATATCTTCTTACCCATTTCGGAGCTTCTTATGGTTGTGGAAAATTTATTTCACTAAAAAATTCCCATGAATAGCAGGGTAGGTGAATCCGTCGCAAGCGTAACGCCCAGAATACTTTGTAGTGCCACAGAGCAACAAAAGCTCCGTTTTAAATCTGGTTTGGCTTGTAATATTGCAAAATCTATGTAGTTTTGAGAAACAATCAAGTAATCCAGGTCCGCAGCTGGTTTCTGGTGGTAAAATACAAAGATTTCTTAAATGGGGCTTTGTCGCAAGCGTAACGCTATGGAAAATATTGATCATATTTTCATGGTTTTCCTGTAAAGAGTAAAGAAATCATTCTAGTATTACTTGTACTGATACTCAACACAATATTTCAGTAGTTGGAGTCTGCTTCAATGTTTAATTATCAAAATTTTGCTCTTTGTAAAGCTTTTCTCAAAATTTGGGGCCAATTTGTTGAAAAATGCAATAACCAATTCAAATTTCACTTTAATTTTGTAATTACTCTTATGCTTCATCCAGTTATAACTGATAATGCATATAAAATCGATTTGGGTCAAAACCAGAACACTTTTTTTACTTTTGTGTCTTGCCATTACCCAAAATTGCCTTTTTGTCGAAAAATAGGCTAAAAAACACGCTTCTATCATCATTTGCTCTGTTCGTATTCACTTTGGTGGCACTTATTTGGTACCAATTCGAAGCCCACATACAGACGCATAACACAGGACAGGTGAAATCATTTTAGAGGAAAATATGTACATCTGGGGAGAAAATATGTAAGTTTTTTCTTTAATAATGCAACAAAATTTCGAAAAATACTGTTTTTCTCATAAAATATGAGGTGAATTTTGATGAAAACAGCCATGGACACTTAAGAGTATATGAGTTTTGTCATCCAACAAAAAATATCGATTTAATTTCAAGATAAGTTACCATTTTGTCTACTTTTCTTTCACGGCCATGGAAATAAAAATAAATAAAATTTGGTGATATTCGGCTTTTATCAGTTATTTCCACAAACCACAGCCAAATGGTAAATAGAGTTTCTAGAACTTAGACATGTTTGTTACAATATTATGTGGTCATTTGGTAGATATAAACATTTTAAAAGTTTGATGGTCATGTCACACTTTGGCTTCATTATTTTTGAACTAGGCCATATGTCCTGCTACTGTCATGCTGCTGTGTGATGAGCATGGGTGTACAGAGATCAGACTTCCTTTTGATACCCAATTGATCAACCCCACATACTAAATCATCCTGTCAGGTTCAGGACTTCCCAGACTGGTATACATATACTGTGGCCTGGGTATGGGGTACCCGGTACATGTAAAAAAACAATTTTAACTTTTGATTGATTGAAGAACTACAACCCTCACCTGTCTGAAAACCTTAATCTCAGGTTCACAAAAATGGCGAGCAGAGTGACTCTGAGTGTGATAATTTGGAAATGAGTTGGAAAATGCAAAGAATTACTTCATTATTCAGGGTTTGTCTCCTATCTTAAATTTTTCACCAAAACTTCCACTGTTTTAAGTGACTAGAGGAACAGACGAGTGCATATGATGTCTGACCACTTATGTGGATGCACTTGGCAAAAAATACAAAATAATTAATTAAAATGTATAGGTGGCCCTCCAGTAGTGGCACATTGTGCATTCTTTTTTTCCATGTTGAAATAAATTATGTGCATGTCTGAGTCATTAAAAAAGTCAAGAAAAAGTATTACATATTATTATTAAGAGAAGTTTTTTTTACTAAAGACATTATTTATTTTCACAACAACTTGTACAGTATCTCATTCATTCATTCATACATACATACATTTAATGGAGTGATGATTGTAATTATGAAGGAGAAGTTAGTTACACACACAAACAAGCTTGTACATGGCACAATTTGTCATATTTATTTTAATTCTGATAATGAAGTTTTTCAGGATAAGGGAACTTAGCTGGCTACTAAGACACTCAGGCCCCTTATGCTTGGTGGAGGTTCCTTAGAGGGATTACAGAACTGTTTTTCTCAGCTTTTATATAATTTCATTGCAAAGTTTCTGTGTTTGTCATAATATTGAGATTAAATATAAATATCCTAATGTGTGAAATAAACAAAGACCAGATTGTGTGCAAGCATAGACTGCGCTTGAGCAAACCCAAAATGCAATAAGACAAGGTTTACATGCATTACAGCAAATATGAGCATTTAAACCTTCGGCAAAGCTTTTTACGTCCACAAAAATCAAACTTAATCGATCCATATAACACCATAAAATATGCATTGTTAAACCAAGGCCTTCTGTTAACACCATGAATTTGGTGTACGCATCCTCCTTCTTGAAACATGTTAAATATTGTGGAATGGATATTTCTAACATTTGTCAGTGGGGCCTGGTGCATGTGCAGTTGTGTATTATTCAAATTTTTACTAAAAAAAAAAAATGGGGGAGACTTAGGTAAGTTGTGTCATTTTTGCCTTGGGGTGATTTTCTATTTAAAAAACTTACTTTGTGAAGCAATTAAAACAATGGGACACAACAATTAGGGAGATAATGGTAGACCTTCCCAAAGAGTTCTAGGTTGCACATCTGAACCCTGTGTTGCTGTAAGGTTTATCACTGGATTAGTCAGGTTGGTCGATCCCCCTTTTTTTTTCAACTTACATCGTATTTTACCTGTTTTCACATATTTTAATCATTCATATAATATTTGCAGCATATAACTGGTTTGTTATAGTATCTTATATTGAAACAATTTATTGGTTGCCTTAATGTATCATATCATGCCACCAGCCAATCAATAATTGGTTTGGGGACAATGTCACTCAAATTACAGCTTAAGTGTTACACACAATTCTGACAACATGTCAGTTAAACATGTTAAATTATAAGTTACATAGGGCAGGAGACATTCATGTTGCTAATTCAGCACTGGCCAATAGTAAGTTTTATCTATGAATTTGAGTTCAGAATTTTTACAATAAAAAATGACATTTTTGTCTGGTGCAGCTGAGACTGAGCCAGGGCCCACATCATCAGAATACGACCGTCAATGGAGGCAGGTCTCGAACCTCCAACACTAGCTTCATGTATCAAATTAGGGAATCATCTGCCTGATTTGATTAGCTGCAAATTAACAATGGTTTATAAAAGTTACAACTTGCCCAGGTCTCCCCTAGTGAGAATTAGAGTAAATTCTGGAATGCATGCAGCATTTACAACACAATTTATTTATTTTTGGTTTTGGAAGATTATCTATCTCATTGATAATTTTATTTAATTCAAACCAAAATTATTGATTTAGAGGCACTGAAAATCGAGTAATTATGTTTTGGTGTAGACCCCACCCCCTCATCCAACATTTTTCCAATAAACAGTGTTTGATTGTACATATCTGATACTTTGGTATGTATATCTAGGTATTTTCTTACAGAAAAATTGATGGCACATGCTCCATCACATTGTTCCAGCAACAGAACTGTGCAGTTGTGGGTTTGCTGCTGCACTTCTTGATTTGTCAGTTTTATCAAGATTATGTAAGTGTTGGTAAAACAATGCAAGTCAGTTAACTAGTGTGTTTTCCTCAGTATGGGCTTGATGAACCAATGCGAAATGAAATCTGCAAAGTTTGTCAAACAAAGGATTTTCACCTTAGGCATTCTCACTTCTGTAATCCTTCTAAGGGGACATTTTTAGTAGATTTCATGCTCTGCAAGTGGATGGAACTAACATAAGTACTCATAAGTACTAATGTTTGGCTGTTAGTGGATTCTTAGGTGCCTTACAGTTGTCATAAGTAGCCAAATGTGCTGTAAGGACCCATTTTAGGGGCCAAGGCTACTAGTGTTAGTACCTAAGTAGCTCATAAGTGGGTGTTTCATGTCTTAGTAACCACCTTAGTTCCCTTATCCTGAAAAACTTCAATAAAAGAGTGAATGACCTGACCTTATCATAACGATGCTTTAACATTTAACAATGCTTCAATGTACACATGACACATGATAATGACTACTGTTAATGGTATGGGAAAATCTTACCATTAGAATTAGTGTAGTCATACAAAAATTGGCTCGTAATAATTTTGAACTATAGATCGATTTTCACACAAGGAGCAGCCACTTTTGGTCCGTAGTTGCCAGCCCAACCTTGTTTATCTTTTCCCGAGTTCTCAAATGTCAGCCGCCTAACACCTTTTCCATAATCACGGAACGTGTGGCTAATTTTCACCCAGGAATTGTCACCCCACTGAGGAACCTCTCGTAAGTCTTCAAATTTGTTAGCTTTCTTCAAAGCTTCATTTCTCTCTCCAGCAAGACTAACAGAAATTGTATATTGCGAGGCACAATCAAACCTGGCCGCAGTCCAAACAGAAATGGAAATTGGAGGCTGTAGGTCATCCAGTATTTCAGGTGTCAGACCCTCCTTAAT
This sequence comes from Platynereis dumerilii, assembly GCA_026936325.1. Taxonomy (NCBI): domain Eukaryota; kingdom Metazoa; phylum Annelida; class Polychaeta; order Phyllodocida; family Nereididae; genus Platynereis; species Platynereis dumerilii. The sequence continues at coordinate 32,749,011 of JAPTHN010000001.1, read as the reverse complement.
TAAGTCAATTTCTTGTGTAAGTGTTTCCAGCCAATAGGTGAACGCCCAGCACTTAGTGGCTCCCACATTCAACTCCAAAAGTGGGTCACTGCCATATGATTCTTCTGGGGTACTGTCTTCTATCACAATTCCACACTGTCCAGGATAATCGTAATATGGTGCTTCATGTTCCCAATGTTCCATCCCTTCCGTGGCATCCCAGTTCTTCAACAGATTCCTGCCAAACACATTCTTCAAGCAAAGTTTCCTGTAGTCCCTGTATTCCGGAGGAAGGGCATCAGGAATTGTCACCCCCTTCTGGTCGCACCTCAGTCTCCACAGAGTTTGACCACGAGAAATATCTCTCCATTTCCTACACACACGAGATGCCTTGTGGACGAGGAAGTTGTCTGGACAAAATGACAGGGCTACAACCAAAATCTCATCCGGCAAATCATCCAGAGGAAAATGAATGGATGTCTCACTGCCCATCGTAATTTCTAAGTCCTGCCAGTTCAGCGTTTCCTCCCAGTTATGCAATAACTTGACTCAGACCTGCTCTTTTATCAATTAGAGATATGGCAGCAGTATAGATAAGAAGAATACTTCACGCCAGATACCATGGCATGGGACAATTGTAGCACTATCGGCAGGTAATGTTGATATATACACCAATGTGTTGAAGAGTCAAGCCAATCCCAAGATCAGGCTGTTTGGTATAATGAGAAGTATTGATAACACATTGAATTTCAAAATAAAACTTCTGTTCAAGTCATAATATTTTGATGATCAAAAAAGTGACTCTCAGCAAATATTATTCATTTATGACAATTCTCAAGCGTGTATGGCACCACAATATATAAATAGGTTGGTTATCGGCCAAACTGTGTAAATTTTTATAGTTCATTAATCCATACAACAAAGGTCTATATTTGTACTCACAGGGAGCTTTCGTCCTTGTCTCAAGGACTTCTTCAGCCTTCTGACAAATGCTCAGGGGTCACATGACCGCCTATGGTCAAGGTCATGTGCTTTGGAGGAAGGCTGAAGAAGTCCTTGAGACAAGGACGAAAGCTCCCTGTGAGTACAAATATAGACCTTTGTTGTATGGATTAATGAACTATATGAATTTCCAAAGGTCAGGATCTAACCTACATAGTTATGTGTAAATTTTTATTAAAAAAGTCAGATAGATGCGTCTGATCTTGGGATTGACCTCAGTGTTGGCCACTGATAGCTACACCGAACATACATGAGAGGCCGGTTTTTGATGGATGGATGTTTGGGGCTTTACGTCCTGTATTTATGCACTTGGTAGGCTAATTAGAACAGGAGGAGGACACAGCAATGAGGTGAAGGATGATTGAAACAGCTGTCCAACATAGGCCCAGGTGACCCGGCAAGAGCGGGATTCGAACCCTGGACCCAGTGATTGGCAGTCCAGCACGCTACCACTAAGCCAACCCTCCCCCCTATACATGTACTGCAACTGAAGACAAAAAACTGATATGTTAACCATATCAGAATGAAGACAAATCAATATTATAAAAATGAACCTTTGATGGGTTGTCAATGGTTGAGGAACTGCCACGCTGTTAAATAATTGTGAACTACAGATCGATTTTCACGCAAGGTGCAGCAACTTTTGGTCCGTAGTTGCCAGCCCAGCCTTGATTATCTTTTCCTGTGTTCACAAATGTCAGCTGCCTAACACCTTTTCCATAATCACGGAACGTGTGGCTAATTTTCACCCAAGAATGGTCACCCCACTGAGGAACCTCTCGGAAGTCTTCAAATTTGTTTTCTGTATCCAAAGCTTCACCTTTCTCACCAAGGAGACTAACAGAAATTGTGTATCGTGAGGCACAATCAAACCTGGCCGCAGTCCAAACAGAAATAGAAATCGGAGGCTGTAGGTCATCCAGTATTTCTGGCGTCAGTCCTTCCTTAATCAAGTCAATCTCTTGTGCAAGCGTTTCTATCCATTCAGTGAATGCCCAGCACTTGCTGGTCCCAACATTCAACTCTGAAAGGGGGTCACTGCCATATGATTCTTCTGGGGTGCTGTCTTCTATCACAATTCCGGGGCTGTCTTTAATGAGAAGAGCATCATGCCAATGTATGGCATCATATTTCCAATGTTCTATCCTTTCCATGGCATCCCAGTTCTTCAACAGATTCCTGCCAAACACATTCTTCAAGCAAAGTTTCCTGTAGTCCCTGTATTCCGGAGGAAGGGCATCAGGAATTGTCACCCCCTTCCGGTCGCATCTCAGTCTCCACAGAGTTTGACCACGAGAAATATCTCTCCACTTCTTACACACACGAGATGCCTTGTGGATGAGGAAGTTGTCTGGACAAAATGACAGGACAACAACCAATACGTCATCTGGCAAATCATCCAGAGGAAAGTTAATGGAAGTCCAACTACACATCGTAATTTCTAAGTCCTGCCAGTTCAGCGTTTCCACCCAGTTTTGCAATAAGTTGACTCAGACCTGCTTTGTTATCAATTACTGATATGGGTGCAGTATAGATAAGAAAACTTATTTCACACCAGATGGCATGGCATGGGACAGTTGTAGCACTATCTGCAGGTAATATTGATATATACACCAATGTGTTGAAGAGTCAAGCCAATCCCAAGATCAGGCTGTTTGGTGTAATGAGAAGTATTGATAACATATTGCATTTCAAAACAAAACTTCTGTTCAAGTCATAATATTTTGATGATCAAAAAAGTGACTTGTAGCAAATATTATTCATTTATGACAATTCTCAAGCATGTAGCGCATCACAATATATAAATAGGTTGGTTAAGCTGTACAAATTTTTATCAAAAAAGTCCGAAAAAATGCGCCTGATCTTGGGATTGACCTCAGTGTTGGTTACTGATAGCTGCACCTAACATACATGTATGAGAGGCCGGTTTTTGCTGGATTCACCCAACAATGCATGTGAATGGCCTGGCTATATCACAAACAATGCTTCAACACATAACAATGCTTCAATGTCAACATGACTTGAATTAATATTGTTCATCATTAGCCATAATCTGACCACTAGATTTTAACAATGTCCTTCAAAAAGTAGCTCTTGATATTGTGAACTACAGACTAATTGTCAAGCAAGGCGCAGCCACTTTCGGTCCGAAGTTGCCACCCCAGAACTGCGTATCTGTACCTGTGTTCACAAAAGTCAAATGCCTAACACCTTTTCCATAATCACGGAAGGTATGGCTAATTTGTACCCAGGAATTGTCACCCCACTGAGGAACTTCTCGTAAGTCTTCAAATTTCCTTTCAGTCTCCAAAGCTTTATCTATCTCTCCATAAAGACGAACAGAAATAGTATATCGCGAGGCACAATCAAACCTGGCCGCAGTCCAGACAGAAATAGAAATCGGAGGCTGTAGGTCATCCAATATTTCAGGAGTAAGACCCTCCTTTATTAAGTTAATTTCTTGCTTAAGCACTTCCGGCCTATAGGTGAATGCCCAGCACTTGCTGGTCCCAACATTTAACTCTGAAAGTGGGTCACTGCAATATGATTCTTCTGGGGTGCTGTCTTCTATGACAATTCCAATCTCATGCATCTGTATGGAATAAGGTTTCCAATGGTCTAATTCTTCCGTGGCATCCCAGTTCTTCAACAGATTCCTGCCAAACACATTCTTCAAGCAAAGTTTCCTGTAGTCCCTGTATTCCGGAGGAAGGGCATCAGGGATTGTCACCCCCTTCCGGTCGCATCTCAGTCTCCACAGAGTTTGACCACGAGAAATATCCCTCCACTTCTTACACACAAGAGATGCTTTGTGGATAAGGAAGTTGTCTGGACAAAATGACAGGACAACAACCAAAATCTCATCTGACAAATCATCCAGAGGAAAGTTAATGGAAGTCTCACTGCCCATCACTTCTTCCAAGTCCTGCTTGATCAGTATATCCTCCTAGTTTTGCAATTTTCATTCAGAGCTGCTTTGTTATAATTCAGTGACATGGTGCAATACAGATAATAAGTCTTGCTTGTTCAGCGTTTCCACCTACTTTTGCAATAACTGGACTCAGACCTACTCCGTAACATGACATGGTGAAATATAGATAAGAAAACTTATTTCACACCAGATGGCATGACCTCGACAGTTGTAGCATTATCTCCAGATAATATTGTAGAGAGCTACTGATAGCAGAGTGAACATATATATATGGCAGACCGGGACACGTTGATCCACTTTTTGTTCTTTTTTTTCGCTCTCAAGAGATAACTTCTAGGAATAAATGACATTTATTTACGAACAGGCTTCTTAACAATTACAATATCCTTAAGCCAAGCAAAGTCTATTTTTAGAAATAATTTGAAACAAACAGAACACAAAATCAATAGGCCGCAACTGAAGACAATAAATAAAGCTGATGTCAACTATATTAGTTTGTAGACAAACAATGAAGATAATTAAATGAACTTTTTATTGGTTGAAGAACTGCCATAGTGTGATAATGAATAGGCAAAGAATTGTATCAGCATTCAGAGTTCATCTTTAGTTTTTAATTTTTCACCACAACTTCTCCTTTCAACTGACAGGCCAAAAATGACGTCTGATATAAACTAATACATGTATAACAAAGAAGATACTCCGACAAAAAAGTTGTAAATGGCACAATTTGTCATTACATTTTACATTCTGATAATGGAAGAGTGAACGGCCTGACTATATCACAAACAATGCTTTAACATTCAACGATACCTTAATATCAACATGACTGGAATGAATACTGTTCACGGTAAGGAACAATCCAACCACTAAAATTAGTGTTGTCTTGCAAAAATCAGCTCTTAATAATTGTGAACTAGTAGAACTACAGATCAATTTCCACACAAGGCGCAGCAAATTTTGGACCGTAGTTGCCAGCCCAGAACTGTTTATCTTTTCCTGTATTCACAAATGTCAGCTGCCTAACACCTTTTCCATAATCACGGAACGTGTGGCTTATTTTCACCCAGGAATTGTCACCCCACTGAGGAACCTCTCGTAAGTCTTCAAATTTGTTTTCTTTCTCCAAAGTTTCACCTTTCTCGCCAAGGAGATTAACAGAAATTGTATATCGTGAGGCACAATCAACCCTGGCCGCAGTCCAGACAGAAATAGAAATTGGAGGCTGTAGGTCATCCAATATTTCTGGTGTCAGTCCTTCTTTAATCAAGTCAATCTCTTGCACCAGTATTTCGAGCCAATAGGTGAATGCCCAGCACTTGCTTGTCCCAACATTCAACTCCGAAAGGGGGTCGCTGCCATGGGATTCTTCTGGGGTGCTGTCTTCTACGACAATGCCACATGATCTATGATATGAATATTTCGTATCATGTTTCCAGTGGTTCATCCCTTCCGTGGCATCCCAGTTCTTCAACAGATTCCTGCCAAACACATTCTTCAAGCAAAGTTTCCTGTAGTCCCTGTATTCCGGAGGAAGGGCATCAGGAATTGTCACCCCCTTCCAGTCGCATCTCAGTCTCCACAGAGTTTGACCACGAGAAATATCTCTCCACTTCTTACACACAAGAGATGCCTTGTGGATGAGGAAGTTGTCTGGACAAAATGACAGGACAACAACCAAAACCTCATCTGGCAATTCATCCAGAGGAAAGTTAATGGAAGTCTCACTTGCCATCACTACTCCCAAGTCCTGCTTGTTTAGTATAACCAGTGAATGAACCACCAAGGTTTGCATTCAGATCTTCCTTGTTATGATTCACAGACATGGTGCAATACAGTGACCCATACAGATAAAACTATTTCACACCAGATGGCACAACTGGGATGGTTGCATTGCAGCACTACCTACACTCCTACAGATAAAATTTCTATCTAACCCACTGAGCCAATGTCGGCTACTGATTGCTGTTCTAAACACACAGGGGAGACCGCAATTACAATATCCTTATGCCAAGCCTGAATGGATGTGTGTAACTGAGCATGCACAAACCTCCAATAAAAACTAATACAAGGAGAAGCTACTGACACATAAGTTTTAAATGGCACAATTTGTCCAATTTATTTTACATCCTGATTATTTAAGGGTGAACGGCATGTCTATGTCATATTAAGCAATGCTGTAACATTTAACAATGCATCAATGTCTATATGAAATGAATGACTTCTTTTCATAAGGGAAAATATTACCAATACAATTAGTGTGGTCCTGCAAAAATCAGCTCTTAATAATTGTGAACTACAGATCAATTTTCACACAAGGAGCAGCTACTTTTGGTCCAAAATTGCCAGCCCAGTACTGTTTGTCTGTTCCTGTGCTCACAAATGTCAGCTGCCTAACACCTTTTCCATAATCACGGAAAGTGTGGCTAATTTTCACCCAAGAATGGTCACCCCACTGAGGAACTTCTCGAAAGTCTTCAAATTTGTTTTCTGTATCCAAAGCTTCGCCTTTCTCGCCAAGGAGACTAACAGAAATGGTATATCTTGAGGCACAATCAAACCTGGCCGCAGTCCAAACAGAAATAGATATAGGAGGCTGTAGGTCATCCAATATTTCTGGTGTCAGACCCTCCTTAATTAAGTCAATCTCTTGTATAAGTGTTTCGAGCCAATAGGTGAATGCCCAGCACTTAGTGGCCCCCAAATTCAACTCTGAAATAGGGTCACTGCCATGAGATTCTTCAGGGGTGCTGTCTTCCATAACAATTCCACACCGTCCAGGATAATCGTAATGTGATGCTTCATGTTCCCAATGTTCCATCCCTTCCGCGGCATCCCAGTTCTTTAGCAGATTCCTGCCAAACACATTCTTCAAGCAAAGTTTCCTGTAGTCCCTGTATTCCGGCGGAAGGGCATCAGGAATTGTCACCCCCTTCCGGTCGCATCTCAGTCTCCACAGAGTTTGACCACGAGAAATATCTCTCCACTTCCTACACACAAGAGATGCCTTGTGGATGAGGAAGTTGTCTGGACAAAATGACAGGACAACAACCACAATCTCATCCGGCAAATCATCCAGAGGAAAGTTAATGGAAGTCTCACTGCCCATCACTTCTTCCAAGTCCTGCTTGATCAGTATATCCTCCTAGTTTTGCAATTTTCATTCAGAGCTGCTTTGTTATGATTCAGTGACATGGTGCAATACAGATAAAATTATTTCACACCAGATGGCATTGACATAGAGTTGTATACAGCTCCATCTACTGCTAATATTGATATTTAACCCAGTGAGCTGGTGTTGGATATGGACAACTGGCTGCACTGAACAAAGGGCATAGGCTGTAAAAGAAATAGTGCCCACATTGCCACAAAAATTGCTTTTCCACCCCCCGGCCTCCAACGCCTATGACAAAGGGGATGAATGGCTTTATCACAACCTTAATATGAAGTTGCCTTCTCTTATCTTTACCAGAACCATTAATTAGAAGTCGGTCAAATACTAACTTCATTTCAGGGTTACCATTCTATAACGCATTTTAAAAAGACAACATCTGCGGATTCAATTGCCTTGGCTATTATGGCTGTTGTAAATGTATTAACCATTTCTACTAATCTGACACTGGCAGTAAAGGATTGCCTCCTGTTATAAAGTTAATATGCCTATTTTTGTTAAAACCTGCAACCAATTGAAAATATTGCTAAAAATATAAATATAGACATCGCACAAAAGCATCTTCTTACCTGAGGTCGCATGTCTGGGTTCCATCTCAAGTAGTAACCAGTCCAAAGCTGTATTCTTCTAACGGTTGCTACCGGCAACAACACATCGCCATGGATACCCGTGCAGTAGAGCGGATTCATAAACTCATCCAACTGGCTGTTGACGAAAGACCACAAAGAAGTGGTTCGACTTTTTACTCCCTGAAATGGCCAAAAATTTGTAAGTATGACATACACACAAATACACACAGATTTACATTAACAGTTGCAAATATAACTTCTTCTTTCTCTAACGTTTCTTCTTTCTATGCAATTTATATGAATGATATGTGGGTCATTCCGCCTCATTTCAACAGATTTCTGGAGATCTTCCCACCTTACCATCTCAGAATGTCATGAAAAAATTTCAGGATGAAGGTTTATCACTTTGATGGACAAATCTCAAGTTATAAAGTCCTATCTATAATAGTCTTTACGGTAGAAAATAATGAATATTTGCATTTTAGTTATTTTTTATTAAAAAACTGTACAAATCCTCAACTTTGAAGCTAAATATCTGAAAGAGTACTTAAGCTAGGGACTTGAAATTTTGGGGACAGTTACATATATATGTGAACTAATTAAAAAAAAATAGTATGGGTTTCTATGGTTATCTGAATAGGTTTTGTGGCTTATTCAATATTGTTGCAAAATGCGTCTTCGGACCAACTTTGAGCCCTCATAGAACCTTGGAATCTTATGGTAGGGGTATGATTTTTATGGACATCATTGCTGGCTATGAGAGCATTGCATTGCACCCATTTTCAGGATTTTAAAAATTTTGGTTAGGGAGATACTGGCCTTCAAAAATCGAAAATAATGCAATTTTACTTACATTTGAACCCTAAGTTCCATTGAATGTCAGGTCATACCATCAAAATTTTAATTTTATCTGAAATTTTGCATTTTCACCTTTCTATGCCTAAGAGTTCATTTTGGTATCTTTCTCCATTTTTGTGCAGTGAATTTTTAAAAACGGGGTCTTGGAGTTCATTAAAATTGTGTCATTCACTACCAACAAACCCTAGGATGACCATCTCAGATATGGATGAAAAAAATCACAAATTTACTTTGATCCATATAATGAAGGCATGCCAAATTTGAGGTGTGTAGCTTAAATAGTTAAAAAGTTATAGCTGATAACAAAACTAAGAAGTGTAACAATTTGCGAGCTCGCAAATGGCTGATGTGATGAATGACAGTTTTTGAAGAGCCATAACTCTTGAAGGAAGGTAAATGTCAACTTCAATTAAATTACATCCTTAGTCTGCACACAAGATACCACATTTCTGGTTTGAAATAACCTCTCTGTCCTCTAGGTCTTGAGATAAAAAATCCCAAACTTGGCTTTTCATGCAGCATTTAAAAATTACATTGAAAGACAGTATGCAAACCAAGTTTGGGAATTTTTATCTCTTGACCTAGAGGGTGGAAATAGTATTTTTGGACAGAAATGTGGTTTCTTGGAAGTAGCCTAAGGCTGTAATTAAATTCAAGAACACAACTAGCTTCCTTCAAGAGTTTTGGCTCTTCAAAAACTGTGTTTCGTCATATTTTCTAAGGTCTTTCGATAATGGTGCATGAAAAGCCAAGTTCAGGATTTTTTTTCTCAAGACCTTAAGGGTTGACATAGAATTTTAAGACAGAAATGGGGTATCTTGTGTGCAGACAAGGGCTGTAATTAAATCCAAGTTGAAATCTAGCTTCCTTCAAGAGTTATATATATAAATGGCTCTTCAAAAACTGTCATTCATCACATTAGCCATTTGCGAGCTCGCAAATTGTTACACTTCTTAGTTTTGTTATCAGCTATAACTTTTTAACTATTTAAGCTACACACCTCAAATTTGGCATGCCTTCATTATATGGATCAAAGTAAATTTGTGATTTTTTTCATCCATATCTGAGATGGTCATCCTAGGGTTTGTTGGTAGTGAATGACACAATTTTAATGAACTCCAAGACCCCGTTTTTAAAAATTCACTGCACAAAAATGGAGAAAGATACCAAAATGAACTCTTAGGCATAGAAAGGTGAAAATGCAAAATTTCAGATAAAATTAAAATTTTGATGGTATGACCTGACATTCAATGGAACTTAGGGTTCAAATGTAAGTAAAATTGCATTATTTTCGATTTTTGAATGCCAGTATCTCCCTAACCAAAATTTTTAAAATCCTGAAAATGGGTGCAATGCAATGCTCTCATAGCCAGCAGTGATGTCCATAAAAATCATACCCCTACCATAAGATTCCAAGGTTCTATGAGGGCTCAAAGTTGGTCCAAAGACGCATTTTGCAACAATATTGAATAAGCCACAAAACCTATTCAGATAACTATAGAAACCCATACTATTTTTTTAAAATTAGTTCACATATATATGTAACTGTCCCCAAAATTTCAAGTCCCTAGTTTAAGTATTCTTTCAGATATTTAGCTTCAAAGTTGAGGATTTGTACAGTTTTTTATAAAAAATTACTAAAATGGAAATATTTAATATTTTCTACCGTAAAGACTATTGTAGATATGGCTTTATAACTTGAGATTTGTCCATCAAATTGATAAACCTTCATCCTGAAATTTTTTCATGACATTCTGAGATGGTAAGGTGGGAGCCATCTGTTGAAATGAGGTGGAATGACCCATGTTGTATTATTGTTCACTGAGACTTACATATGTTAATGTAAAAAATACCGTGCAAGCACGTAAACCCCGCTGGCTCTGTGTGAAGCCATTGAGACCATTCGGATACTGTTACATGCATACAAAAGTAATAAATTCCAGTATTGTTTGCAAAGAAAAATACCGTACAAGGCACTGGAAGGCGAGAATCTCAAATTGAAAATTCACTTGTTAGGCCTCTTGTAAGTGTGGATTGCTGGGTGAATACATACAGCGATATTTTTATTTAGTATATCCCAATATTGACGTTGAGAACCAAAAAACAAGTTTCATTAACATGCCTCATCGATGTGTCATGTGAAATTTGCATTATAATGTGACTACTTCAATAATCTGATGCCGAACCGTAAATGCTAACCCTCCCCCCCCCCCCCCCAGACTGCCGTGTGTGGATCCACCACCGATCAGTAATAAGCTGATCAATTAGTGTTTCTCATAACATTGTATTTAATGGCCTACTGTGTATAGAGTTAGATGGTTTGACTGTGTCAGTGCATTGGAAATGTGGAATGGCAGTAATTTACAGCATATATTAAGCAGAGTGGTCACTGGTCAGCATGCAGTAATACTTCCCCCATAAGCTAGCAATGTCACACAGGAATTATGCATTTGTGCAAATTAAATAGAACAGTGCTTAGCATAAGTCTCAAAACCAACACAAACTGTGTAAGGCCTTATCAGGGGTCTGTGTAAAAGACTGTGTTGTAAAAATGTCATCACATTGCACTTTTGGAACCCTCAGTAATTGACACCACATGGCTGACACTCAGACAAATTTTCAACCCCAAATGAAAGACACACCCAAACAGGGTTTATTAAAAACTTTTAAGTCATGCTCTAGTTTCCTAAATTAATGGCAAATCAAATAACATTTAATATGATCTGAACAGGACAGGATTATTTAAAAATCACATGCACATTAAATTTTTGTGGAGATTCCACTCAGAATTTCTCATTGTGACTGATATGTGATATGTGTTCAAGATGATATTATTTGTCTTATAAAAAAACAGAAAATGAATATAATTGGAGGGGGGGGGGTACTGAGCAGTGAGCACTCAAGAATGCTTATTGCATGTTTTAACACAGATGACACTGTTGATAAGGGGGGAGCACCTGCGGACACAGGTCCAATATTGGGGGGGGGGGGGGGGGTGGTGGAAGTACCTGTCTGAGGTATGCCACCGAAGTTCACAATTTAGCATCATACCTTAGAAGTTTTAAGAAAATTGATATATCACCACCTTCTATTTCCCTGGGCCATGGGTGTATATCACATGATAAAGCAGTGTGGAGATGGATGCATGGATGAGTAGGGCTCTATGCCCTGTATTTATGCACTGGTAGGCTAATCAGGACAGGAGGAGGACAAGGCAATGAGGTGAAGGATCCAACATAGGCCCAGGTTAACTTATTGCCTACTGTGATTGTATGAATGTGTGTGTGAATGTGCTCAAATCCACTGAAAGTTTCTGTTTGTAACATTATGAATGGACGAATAAAAGTATGTTCTATTCTATTCTATTCTATATAATGCCCCCCCCTCAGGCCATTTCTAGATACACCCCTGATAAAGCCCAAATCATCTATCCAGATAGACAGATAGATACGATACGATACGATAATACTTTATTGAATCATTGAAAACAATGAAACTCATTAGATAGATTTATAGATAGATAGACAGATAGATAGATTTATAGATAGATAGACAGATAGATACTATTAGATAGATAGATAGATAGATAGATAGATAGATAGATAGATAGATAGATAGATAGATAGATAGATAGTCATGATGGGACGACAGTTGCTCAGTTGGTACCACTCAGGTCATTCTATCACTGTGTCCCAAGTTCAAATCCAGCTCTGGCCTGGTCACCTTAATCTATGTTAGGCTGCAGTTTCAATCATCCTTTGCCTCATTACTGTATCACCCTGTCCTAATTAATGTTCTGAGTGCATAAATACAGGATGTAAAGTCCCAGTCACCCATCCATCCTGAAAGATGGATATCTGATAGATTGATGATATGATAGATTGATGGATAGGTATATATTGTAGTAACTATCTTAGATCACATTCTTATAAAATAATTAAATTACTAGTATCTGATGACCACCAAAGATCATGCTGTAAAATTGATGTCCAATCTTTTATATGCCTAAGATGTGTGACAGCATGCATAAATAAATAGCAACAGCAGCTGTAGTTTCTTCATGGTAGAATGTACTTACAATCTAACTCTAAACAATGTAGTAAACATATATAACACATACTTGGGGATTTTAGAAATCCAGATGGGACTCATCAAAAGAGTAACCAAGGGACTGGGGCTATAACAGGTCATTTTGTGGTTTGTGGTTGAATTAACACCCCATTTGGGCAAGATTGTAAGTTGCTCACCATGATATTTCACACATGTAGCATTTCTTCACTTCTTTTAGTGAGTTTTTTGGGGGTTTTGTTTTCTCTCTTTTGTTCTCCTTTTTTGTTTTCTAAAGGTCATGTTCAGCACTCAGAGACCAATAGTAGGCAGGGATGCATAAGTATATGACAAGGCTATTAGGAACATATCCGGGCACGCCACGTGCCTGGAAACCTGCCATACTCGAGAGCCCCCATAGGCATACGGGAAACCCGTTTCGCAGGGGGGGGGGCTGTCGCTATTTTGCCCTGAAATTTTAACATGGCACCGATGTGACCAGGGCAGTGGATCTGCCCGGATTGGTCAGGACCTCCTCCCCCTCCAATACACCCTGCATTGTGAGGAGTGCTTTTCCTACCTCCAACATGCCATTAGCTTCCAAAATGCCATTAAATAATAATAAGCCATAGTGGAAATGTTGAGGGAATTTCATAGGCCTACCTGTGTACAGTGGCACAGCCAGGTATTTATAATTTCCAGAGGGGATTTAGCATGTTGAGTGGTGTTTAAGGGTTCCCAGCAGACAGGGAAATAGTGAAATCAATTCCCTGCAGGGGAAAATCAGGAAAGTTGAAATTTGGCTCATTGGTTTGATTTATGGATTAAAATGGTTCTGGATTTGTTAATACATATACATGTATACATGGATGCTAAAATGCTCAAAATCACTTGTTATATAATATGATAGTTCACAGTTGAAAATTGTTAAAAGGGATTTGATAACCACTTGAACTGTACAGTAATTTGAGTAGAGCCAAAGGCAGATTACCAAAGGTGTACAACTTTCCATTTACGCCTCAGCCCAAGCACATTCCATTGAAGGGCATTTTTTACCCAACTCTCCACCCCTTTCAGAACACATGTGGCATGTCACTGGCACCTCAGATTGACAATTTATTGGTTTGTTTTCCCACATCATGACACATGACAGATAAGCATGTGCACTGTCAAGGATTTGCTGTAAAAACTTACTTGTTCTTGTTTACTGTGACAGTTCACATTGCCTAAGGTGGAGATCCACATTTCTCTAGTCTTTCTGAACTGACAGCTTATACCAGGTCTGAAGATTTTTTTGACACTGACATCACTATTTCGGAGAATGTAGAAGAAATAATGCAAGATATTTAGAAGTCAAAGATAGTTTTGAGAAAATAATTCCAGTCATTTTTGACAGTGTACATGAGATTCTTGGTAACAATCAATTACGCACATCTAATTGCTAGAAATGCCTTGAAACTTGTCATTCCCATCTGCATGACAAAATAAGATAACAGGCAAAATTTGAAGGAAATATGAGCAACACAAAGTGAGTTATGCTTGACGAAATCCCCAGCACCAGTCTCGTTGAGGACTGCAGAACCCCGTAGGCTATGTATAGCCTGCGGGGTAAAAATGTAAGTCTCAGTGAACAATAATACAACATATCATGGATATACCTGGGACCAAGAACAACTTATTCTCCATAATTTATATGAACATTAAGTATTCAACAAAATAAAAGAATTATCCTCGCAACATCAGTAATCTCAACCTAGATTATAGGCATGTTGGTTGATGTCAAATAAGAAATATCTATAGGTACCTATGTGGAATGAATTACATAATAATAGCAATATCAGCATTCAGAAGCTTGCGAGGCATGGGTCAAATTACAAAAATCTTCGTACTATTATTTTTTTTACGGGATTATATAAATGGTAGATAAAGTTGCTTAATATGCTATTTATTAAGGTTTTGTTTCATGTAGCTACTTTGAAAGACTCATCAATCAACTCTCATGAGCAGAAGTGCCTAAGACTAAGTACAAGACCTGCGATAAAAGAGACTATTAAACAACGAACCTCTTTCATTCTGGTTTGCTCAGAATTGTAAAGAAAAGTTCCGTATAAACAGCTGTAAAGATGGTCCAGGACTGTGATTAGGAAGTTCTCGTTGAATTCAAAGGCATTTGGGAACTGTTGGCAAGAAATGAGATTGTGTTATTTGCAATAAAATTCTCATTGAAAGTATTTCAATCACAAGCGACTTTGGAAAACACTCCCACACCAGATTCAAAAGTAGAGGTAGAACATAAGTGAGGGTTCTCTGTCATGAAAAAGTGAAAAGTCACTACTGCGCAAGCCATTCAAATGTTTATAATACTCAAAATTAATGCAGCTTTTTACCACTTGTTCAAAAATGAGGCTTGCTACAGGACTAACAGGAGATTTCTATTAACTTCTGAACAAGAGTAAAATCTTTTCTAGTGGAACAAATCCAAAAATTGCAATTTTGGCAGACATTCTACAAACACTCTCGCTTGGAATTTTACAAGAAACTAATACATCTATAATTGTTCAAATAGATTACCTGAAGTGACATCTGCCATACGCAATCAATAAACTGAAGAAAGACGGGGGAACGGTCGGCATCAGATGGTTTGTCTTCACCATGGCCAATTCGCTGTCAAAATAGAATCACACATACTAAGATTGTAGGAATTTAGTTGTTATTGAAGACTGCACCTTTGAATTGACAATGAATTTTTACAATTGATTAATTGGAACAAAAGCCCACCAATTATTGATTTATATGCAATACATCACATTAAATGTGTAGGGTTTCTGAGAAATATATCAGTCTGCTGAAAGTTACCAGTTGCTTCTTCAAAACTAGAATTGATAACATGAAATTTATGAGGAACCTTTCCATTAGATTAGGCAAGCATACTCGTTTTGCTCAATGAACCATGCTGCGATAAGTTAGTCAGAACTTCAGTGGTTCATGCCCCATTAGCACCAGTATGGCCTATTTAGATCAAGCTCTAATAAACATGGACAGTCTATGATGGACTTAAATCACATTTTTCCTTATGCACTTCATCAATTCATTTTTCTTACCTGGGCAAATTTGTGACCGAAGCTGAGCCACTCCTTTTCTACAAGCACCTCGAATCCTTTGATTGTTCTGTAGTAGGGGTCCAACATCAACATTGCTAAGGCTGTAAGCTGTAGAGAGAAACACAATTTACAGATCACACGAATAATCAATGAACTGGTTTGACAATTTGCGTTGCAAGTGAATAAAATATCAAACATCTAGTTTGCAAATATGTTAGGTGGTGTTAACCGTCTCAAGCATTTTACAGAAAACTTGAGAACTAATTGAGAATACCAAAGACACATTGACACCATATTTTGGGAGACAGCTTCCACGTAAAAGAGAGCCAAGAAAATACAAAATATCTCTCTGCCCTTGGCATCAAAGTTAACAGAATTAAATGCTCTAGTGTAAAATAATTTTTTATATGATGTACAGTATTGATGATAGAAATTTTATTCTCCAGTATTGACAACAATTATTGCACAATTTCACAATTTGACAAAATCCAGAAATAAGTTTTTTTTAAATAAAAAAAATATTGACTGAAAAAGGTTTATTGAAGGAAATTTCCTGAATCCAAAAAAGCTGATGTGAACACTAATCACAAATTCCATTACTGATAAATCCATATTTTACCTGGGCAGTCCTGTCCCACCCATCACTGCAATGAACCAGCACTGAGTTCTTGTGACTTTCAACTTTGTCCGCTACTTTCACAGCACCTGCTAGGATTAACTGAAACAAAAAACATTCATGTTAACTAATAGGCTAATAGCATAAACTACTTTGAACACTACTAACAGTTCATTAGTGACTATAAAGTTCAAGAAGGAAGTGCTGGCAGAAATAGTGTACTTTTTTTTTCAGCGAATCTTAAAACAGATTTATTTTAATACACTGCAAGAATGAACTGGAATGTATGCAGGCCACAGTAAAATATCTCTGCTTGGTAAGTTTTTATACACCAGGTGGCAGTGCCTGTTTCATTGACTTTCACATTAAAGTCAAAGCCCACGTGTCATCAAATGGGGCTTTCCTCACTCTAAAAATAGATCACCTCACTCTCAGAACAGCCATATACATCAGAAATCCCCATCTAAATGGAGAAAGATCTGCTACAGTGATAAGCATGATATATTCACCTTAATGTGCTGCAACCAACCAGTCTCTTCAATGCTCGTCAACCAGCGAGCATCGTTGATAGTTGGGTAACATATATCTTTTAATTTTCGTAAACTGCAAAGAAGTGAAAGTTATTATACAAGAACCCAGGGGATCAAAATGGAGGTGGTGTAGTGTCCTAAGTAGGGCTTGGCGATATTGAGAAAAGTTGCGATATATGCGATACTGCGAAAAATTGTTGCAATAATTTATTGTGATATCGATATTAAATGAGATATCGATATTAAATGAGATATCAATAATTATTGCAACATCATCATTGACTGACAGCATCATTGACTGACAGCCAATCTTCAGCAACACAAAATCTGCTCAAGCCATCAAGGGCATAATTTCCTTCGGGACACATCTGGAGAGAATAGAATCTTTTTGATTTTCAAGAACTTATAAAGGTTTATTTTATCCATGTTAAACATTGCATCAGTGAATGATTACTGCGATATGGATATTGCAAGTTATGATATTGCGATTTCGATATTTTTGCAATATATTGCCAAGCCCTAGTTTTAAGTTCATATCCCCTAAAAAAGACTATTTCCCTGAGTGCCCAGAACCAGCTGTTGCGAGAATCCAAAAGTTGAGAAAAATATCAGAAATCCCAACTTTTTTCAGTTTTTTGGTTTTTATGAAAATTTCATAACATTTGCCCTCCAAATGAGTTAAGTCATTTAAAGAGACATAATGTAGACATGGAAATGCAAAATTTGAGAAGTCTAACCCCAAAATTTACAGAGTCATGGAACATTGTAAAAATAATTATTTTTTCACATTTGTTCTGAATTTCCTGTTATTAATTTTTGTAAGAGCATTTAGACCCCAAAAAGAAAAATTTGGGGTATTTAACGCATGGTAGATCGTAATTCCCACAGGTATAACTGTTTCGTAGATCTGCTCCGGAAACGAAAACTTTTATTTTTTTAATTTTCAATATTTTACAATGACAGTAAGCGATTGCTTTAATATGACACCAAAAGGCAACATATGCTATAAGATCCAGTCATGTGTCAAATATGCAAGTGCAATAGTTTAGGCACAGTGGCCAACACACAATGTGTGATGCGGTGATTTTACCCACAATGGATCCAAGCAAGATAACCAGAACCGCAAGCGGTTTCAACGCTCGTCTGTTAAAGTGAAATCTATCAGTGTGTGGCAGGTTATCACCCACCAGCCAATACCTAAATTCATAACCCTAAGCGATATTTTAAGGTTACAATGGGCAGTTCAAGAAGAAAGAAGGCTGCCAAAATGGCCGCCATCTTGGATTTCTCAACATGTTCCCAATCGATACCCATAGGCCAATACCTGTACCGAATTTCATAACTCTTATAATATTGAGATGGCAATGGGCAGGTCAAGAATGAAGAAAGATAGCTGCCAAAATGGCCACCACAAAATGGTCACCACAAAATGGCCACCACAAAATGGCCGCCATCTTAATATTTCTCAACATGTGCCCGATCGATACCCACAGGCCCATACCTGTACCAAATTTCATAACGCTAAGTTAATTATTGAGGTCACTATGGGCAATTCAAGAAATAAAGAAAGATGGCTGCCAAAATGGCCGCCATCTTGGATTTCTCAACATGTTCCTGATCCACACCCACAGGCCAATACCTGTACCAAATTTCATAACTGTAAGTTAATTATTGAGGTCACTATGGGCAATTCAAGAAATAAAGAAAGATGGCTGCCAAAATGGCCGCCATCTTGGATTTCTCAACATGTTCCTGATCCACACCCACAGGCCAATACCTGTACCAAATTTCATAACTGTAAGTGAAATATTAATGTCACAATGGGCAGTTAAAGAATGAAGAAAGATGGCTGCCAAAATGGCCGCCACAAAATGGCCGCCATCTTGGATTTCTCGACATGTTCCCGATCCATACCCAGAGTCCCATACCTGTACCAAATTTCATAGCTGTAAGTGAAATATTAAGGTCACAATGGGCAGTTCAAGAACAAAGAAAGATGGCTGCCAACATGGCCGCCACAAAATGGCAGCCATCTTGGATTTCTCGACATGTTCCTGATCCATACCCATAGCCCCATACCTGTACCAAATTTCATAACTCTAAGTGCAAAACTAAGGTCACAAATGGACACTTACAAAAACCTTAACCGGGACAACGAGGACGAGGACGACGACGACGCCGACGACGCCGATCGAGTGACGACAATAGCTCTTTGTTTTCAAAGAAAACAGACGAGCTAAAAAAGGAAGTCACGTCCTAATTACAACATGCCTGCTTTTCATCCTATGCCACATGCATGCTCTATAACCAAGTTAGCCTCGCTTCTTTTACTCAAAACATCTCCAAACATAATGGCAGGGTTGCTGGATTTAAATCATTCGATTTAAATCATTGATTTAAATCATGATTTAAATCACTCAATAAAAATCATGATTTAAATCAAAGTTGTGATAAAATGGCTTAAAAAAGCACAAATAAAGCTGGCAGTGAGATATTACAGCTTGCAACCTACCATTTAGCAATACTCTTTCATGAATATGTCTAATGACATATCACACAGGCCCCTTGTATATATATAAGATATAATTTTAGATATATGATGAAATATTTCTGATAAATATTAAACAATTTTATTTCAATCATGGCATTCTCGTGATTCTCTAAACAATTTCATTGCTGCAATGAAAAACAAAGCCATGTTCTGCAAATGCAGCACTGTCCCCAAAGCCCCTACTGCTAAACTGATATCAAATACACTACATGTGAAACAAAATTAACAGGCATTGTGAGACTGAGTGCTGAGACTGGTGATTTAACGTAGAAGTTCATTGCAGAGTACGGAAAATGACGACTGGTTTTGATATCCCTTTTTATCTTTTAGAAGGTGTACTTCTATTACAAGTAAGCTGTATAGTTATGATTGATGTTCAGTGAAAAAGACATTTATTAACACATCCGTATCAAAATGTGGAAATTGCTGCTGTAGCTTACATTATGATTATTATATTTAATATATCACCTGCCTTGATTTCATAATTTTGCATTATAATTTCTCTAATTTAAACAAAATTATTATATATATGCCTTATTGACATCCATATATGTGTTATTCATAATATGTCAATGCATAAAAATTAATAAAAGTTGGTGAAATTGATACGGAAAATGAACTTTTTCCATTAATGATTTAAATCTGATTTAAATAAAAAAAATCCGATTTAAATAAAAAAAATCCGATTTTTTTGATTTTTTTATAAAAATCAATAAAAATCGCAACCCTGCATAATGGCCAATTCAGGGCCAAAAAGACATACTGAAAATACTCAATTTTCCCCCCAAAACATTCCATTATGTCACTGTGACTGCATAAATGGAGATGTGTACACTCCTCCATCAAAAATCCACCCTTATCTATCTATCTACCTATCTATCTATCTATTTATCTATCAGTCAATAATCTATCTATTCGTCAATTTAACCATTCATATATCTGACTGAAATAGTTGGGAGATTTATATAACTATTGAAATCTTGCCTTTTGTGACCTAGTATTATGATGACATAAATTTCCAGATCAGAAAACTGACCAATACACATCCTAGTGCCACCCTGACATAGTTGCAGCTCAGCTCATTTGCATAGACAAAACACAATCCACATAATTTTCAAAATGGTGGACAGCTCATTTGCATACACAAAACACAATACACATAATTTTCAAAATGGTGGACTGTAACACCAAAAAAAACAACTCCAAACTATCAAGTCATTAATGGACTACTTAGAATTATTTCAGGTCAATACAAGTAGGCTGCAATAATAGCCCTGCATCTCTAGTTGCGTGCAATTTTAAAATTAGGAGATACTTTGAAACATGCAAAGAGTAATTTCAGATTTTCTTCTAAAATTTTGAATTTCCTGCCTAAAGTTTACACTCACTCACTCTCTCACCCACTCTCTTACCCCCCTTTCTCACCAACTACATAAATGGCGGTGTGTTAACACACCTCCATTAAAAATGAGGCACAAATATTTAAATTTAGAATTATTCATAAATCATATAATTATTACAGGTCATTGTCAAAAGAAGAGCATAAATTTTAAATATTATTAAATCATTAAAGCTGAAATATTTCAGTTTGGTATGATGTCAAAATGGGAAATTGACAAAAGGGGAAAGTGGTAATATGAATTGATTCAATTTGGAGAATTTTCTTCAACATTGAATTAATTCATACAACACGTACCATTTAAATTTTAATTTATTGACCATTAAGAACAAAGAAATATAATACAAAGTCATGGTTCATAATATATTATGGTAGGCTGACATCTCTTAGAGATGATGCATGAGCCATTACCATTACAAGGTGGATTTCCCCCCAAACTGAATAGGTGTCAAAATATTCCTTTAAAAGGGGAGATGCACAAGATGGAATAATGAGCAAAGTGCACTGCATGTGGACAGTATCAATTTCAGCAATATCACAGTAGAACGCATTACCTTTCTCTCATGACGTGAATGTTGTGAATATCGAGGAAGACCACATCAGCTTTGTAAACGTCGTCACTTTCGTAACCCCCTCCTTTGGCCTGAAATCAAAAGAAGCAATTGAAAATCAAGAAACATCTAAAAATATTCTACACTTCAGCACTTGTGTAATTTTAGGTCTGTCGTAAATGAATAATAAATAGATTGGTTGAGATTCCAGGATGAATTCCACGGACCTGATAGATACAAATGCAACGATAAACTTGCTGGGGTTCAAAAATCGGCGGCGGCTGACTAACTCATCACTGACGGCTTGGATTGTCAATGACTTGACTTGACTTTTCCATGCATTGACTGACGGCGGCGGCTTTTGTCGACGGCTCCGGGGTCTACCTGCAAGGCCAGTTCAGGTCACTGGAGGACGGATGATAAGGGCTTTACGCCCTGTATTTATGCACTTGGAGGCTATCTAGGACTTGAGGATATGTTAACGAGGCGAATGATGATCGAAGCAGCCGTCCAACATGGGCCCAAGTCACCCAGCAAGAGCTGAATTCAAACCCTTGGCCCATAGATTGGCAGCCTGGCGCACTACCATTATACCAACCAGTGGTCGAAATAGGCCATTTATTTGGGTGGGGGGGGGGTTCTCTCAGTTGAAAGACCCAATGGGTTGAAGCCCTTGCTGTGGCCGGGTATGGGTCCTTCTGAAAAATGTATTTGAGGGGGTCACAAGACACCAACCCAGTGGGGGAGGGAAGGGGGGATGACTGAAACTGCTGTCTAACATAGGTCCACCTGACCTGGTTACGTTTACAATGTACCCATATGATCAATGAGCACAGATCTCTGTACACGATAGATCTCTGTAGATGATATATCTTAAATTCTCACGAAGTGCAGAGCGGCAATTATCAATTCTCACCTTATTAGCCCTTGCATTGTTGATGGGCCGGGCGTCCATGATGACCAGCTTCTCGCATTGAGCGTTGGCTTCCATAATTGCTGTAATGTAGCCCTCGTCATCTGAGCTCCTCTTCCCCAGGCCTACGAGGGGCTGACTAGATCTTGTGATTGTGGCTTGGCTGTCTGGGTGGATCCAAGATAATACCTGCAAAATTAATTTACATTAAATATTAGCTTAGAAAACTACTTTTCTGAATAATTCATCAATATTGGCAGGAGGCTTGTCAACAAAAAAGCAAAGATTTTTAAGTAATTATGACTTCCTGTGAAATTTAATTGGCTGTTTAATTTATTAAGCAGTGGTTTATGAGGTAAACATCCAGCAACAGGCTATTTTTAGATCGACGGGTCACGTGGGTCAACGGGTCACGTGACCCGACAGCCCAACCAGAGTTTGCCGCTTGCTGGACTGTTTACTTCTGTTTTATGATCGCTCTTTTCAAAGGCTAATATTACTTGTTATACCCATTGACTATAATATCAGACTGTGCTTACTGGATTAATCATCTGTCGGAGAACATTTTGACACTCAGTGCGGGTCAATCAGCCCGTCCTAAGCCAGCTTTTGCGGCGAACTTCACAACGAGCTGACCGCGTGGTCTTGTTTACAAACAGTCAAAATGGCGCCGGAGCGCCCCCAAGCGATCTAAACAATTTGATTTGAAAAAACTTGCTCAAACAAACGCTCACCTGCTTTAGACTCGAAGCTTATCTACAACAGACTGTCTGGACAATCTGGGACTTGAATTCGACAAAGTTTTCTGGGTTAAACAGCGCCATTTAGCAAGAACTGAGGCCGCGTGGGTCTGTTTACCATCCAGAGAAAATGGCGCCAACTCGCACTGGCAGGAAGCGCACGCGATCTGGGCCCGACTACGACCCGAACTTGCTGGTGAACTGGCCACGAGATCGACTGCTGGACGAGTGCGATCGCTTACGGATAGTAGTACCACGCTCTGGAAAACGATCCGTATTGATAGCAGCCATCCAAAAGCACGGTGAGAGGCAGAACCCTGATGAAGGCATCAGCCGCCATGACGAGCCCGCCGCTAGGGGCGCCACCGGCCGCCATGACGAGGCGGCCGCTAGGGGCGCCACCGGCGAGGAAATCCCAGCGAGGAGCTCCCAGGATGCACCGCGGCAAATAAACGCACATGGCGGCGTTGAGGCTGAAGAGGTACTATCGGATTTGATTGATGCAGTCTCCAGGCTAGAAAGACATTTAGATAGACTTGAACGGCGTATAGATGATGTAACAACAGCCACTGGCCCATCTGCCCAACGTCAGGGCCTGGATCCAGTACCGGAGAGGGTTCCCTCACAGTTTGACAGCTGTCAAACTCAAGTTCAACAGGCACCCCTCAGCTGTCAATCTCAAGCCCAGCAGCTACCTTTCAGCTGTCAACCTCAAGTGCAGCAAACTCCACTTTACTGGCCCAATACTAGCAGTAACACTGCTGAGTACACGTTGGCTTCTTCCTATGGGCAATTTGGAATCGGAAGCCCCAGTGCAGCAGCAGGCAGCCCCGAACAACTGGCAGGCCCCAGACCAAGTGCAGTCCGCACAAGGTTTGGATTCACATCCCAGTCAATACCACACGTGGTCAATGTGTCACAAGCCCTTCGTCAAGTCATACTACAAGGTAGGGATGTTAATTTGGCCGCTTTGCTAGTTCCCAATTTCCGTGGGTCGGGTGACAATGCTGGAAGACTCAATGACACTTCTAAGGAATTTAAAGCTCCTAAAAAAGCACTTACCTTGCCCCAGTTCATAGAGGCCTTCACTTCTTACAAAGCAGTGATGACATCTGTGTTCCCACACAGGCGACAGGAGCTAGATCTGTATGAGAAGGACATCGTTAATATGGCGTCCCGCCACCCCGGACCAGCCTTTTATGATTACCACTGTCAGTTTTCCTCACGGGCGGCTAATCTCCTTCGGCAAGAGAACATATGTATCGACTGGTCCGTGCGGGATGAGACGATATTCAATAATATCTTTGCTGGACATCCCGTTAACCAGTGCTCACATTGTAGCAGCACGTCCCACGTGTCTATGTTCTGCCCAAATGAAAGGCATGTCCCTAACCCAAGGCGAGAGGCGTACTGGCAGAGATCTCAAAATGAACGGGCCGGCTCTCGATCTACAGACAGGCAAGGCCGCCCCAAGGTCTTTCACAATCAAAAGGAGATATGCAACAATTACAATGGTGAATCGGGGTGCCATGCATATAATTGTAAGAGAGTCCATGTTTGCTCTGCGTGCAGAAAGGACCACCCCAAGCCTGCTTGCCCTTTAGACAAGACAGCGCCTCAATCAAACAAACGTTAAAAGGCCATCCATCCACTCCAATTGACATTGAGGCTCTAGCCCAAGAACTCGAACTACATCCTGATCAAGAATTTGTTCATTATTTAATTAGTGGATTACGTTCAGGTTTTGACACAGGCCTTTTGTCTATGCCGGGCTCTCCATTAGTATGTAAGAATTTATTATCTGCTCGTAAAGACCCGGAGGCTGTGAACGAGTTAATACAAAAGGAACTTGACAAAGGCTTTTTATTAGGCCCCTACAAGGATATACCCTTTTCGAGTTACCGTATCAATCCGGTGGGAGTGGCCCAACACAAATATTCTCTTAAGAAAAGGCTCATTGTGGATTTATCAGCCCCCCATGACAACCTTGACCACCCAAGCTTAAATAGCTTAATTGACAAGGAAAGTTTTTCACTTCAATATGTTACGATTGATGATGCTATTAAGGTCATCAAACAGGTTGGTCGAGGGGCTCTTCTGATTAAAACGGATATATCGGATGCATTCAAACTGCTTCCCATAAGACCGGATCTTTGGCCTTATCACGGCATTTCATGGAATAATTTATTCTACTTTTACTCCCGACTGGTTTTTGGCAGTCGCTCAAGTCCAAAGATTTTTGATACCCTCTCTCAAGCTATTTGCTGGATAACTCAAAACAATTACAACATTAACAATGTATTGCACCTGTTGGATGATTTTTTGGTCATTGAACACCCTTCGGCCCAGGCTACTGGTACCCGAGACACTTTTCTTAATGTCTTCCAAAAACTCAAAGTGCCCATTGCTTTACACAAAACCGAGGGCCCCTCCACATCTCTGGAATATTTGGGGGTCATCTTAGATACGCTTAACATGGAGGCACGCCTACCTCGTGACAAAGTAGACAGAATTCAGGACATTTTAAGTCTTTTTGCTAAGCGCAAAACTTGCACCAAAAGAGAAATGCTTTCACTCCTAGGCCATATGAACTTTGCAAGTCGAGTCGTGCGCCCGGGCAGATCTTTCATTTCTCATTTGATACACTTGTCTACCACTGTCAAAGACTTGCATCATCACATTACTTTAAATTCTGCGGTGCGAAGCGATTTGAATATGTGGTCCCTCTTCCTTAAAAACTGGAATGGAGCTTCCTTCTTCCTGGATGAGGCTATTTCTCCAGCTTCGAAATTGCAAATTTATACGGATGCGACTCCAACTGCCTTTGGCGGTTTCTTCAAAAACAATTGGTTCCAGGGGTACTTCCCAGAACAATTCCTAAAGGAACAGCAGTCAATGGCCCTCTGCGAACTCTTCCCGATAGTTATGGCTTGCGTCTTATGGGGGAGTCAGTGGTCACAAAAGCGAATTCTCTTTCACTGTGATAACCTGGCCACTGTGAACATTATTAACAAAGGAAGGTCCAGAGTTCCAAGCATTATGAAACTCATGCGCAGACTCACATATCACTGTGCCATCAATAACTTTGTCATTTTGGCTAAACACATACCCGGAAAAGAAAATACAATTGCTGACGCTTTGTCTCGCTTTCAGATGGTGCAGTTCCGGACTCTGGCCCCCCATGCCGCCAAACTACCAACGCCTTGCCTTCCGCTGGAGAAGCTGATGATGGAATAGACCAACTGGAGTATCTTTGGGGTAACTCTCTAAGCAAGTCTACTTTGTCTACATATTCTTCAGGCTTGTCAACTTTTTTGAAGTTCTTAGCCTTGTCTTCGCTCGTGGCCCCCTGGCCGCCGGGCTCCTTGCCAAAAGTATCGGAATTTGTTTTAATCTCATTCGTTACGTATTGCCAGCAAGCTTTACACTTGAGATATGATACCATTAGGCTTTACCTGGCTGGAATAAAATTTTTCTACATTAAGCATAACAACATTGACATTCTAGCTGATAATTTGCAGCTGCCTTACATTCTTCGGGCTGTCAAAAAAACACAATTCAATGCAGGCAAAGGTCTAAGGCTGCCTATCACATTCAATATCCTGAAGGACTTGTGTCAAATCTTGGCAGCTGGCATGTTTACTCCCTTCCTTGATTTAATGTTCCAAACCATCTTCCAGTTAGCCTTTTATGGCTTCCTCAGATGCGGGGAGTTCACAGTTAACAGCAATGCCACTGTTTATCTCACTTTGGAGGACATCTCATTTGACAGCACCAAGGATTATTTTTCGCTAAATCTACCAGCCTCTAAAACAGACCCGTTCAAACAGGGCACCACCATCCCAATCTGTAATCCTGCTCCTCTATTTCCGTTGCAAACTATGCTCAAGTACATTGGTTACAGGAAAGCTCAAGGGGCGCTTCCATCTTCCCCCTTATTCATTAATTCTGAATCCGACGGCCGCCCACTTACCAGGCAAACATTCATCTCCAACCTCAAGGAAGCACTTTCCCGAGCAGGCTACTCTGATCATCTTTTCAGTGGCCATTCCTTCCGTATTGGAGCGTGTACCTCTGGGGCCGCAGGTGGAGTCGAAGACCACATGCTCCAAGTGCTGGGACGCTGGCAGTCTGGTTGTTACACTCGATATATACGCACCCAATTATCATCAATCTCCAAGGCCCAGGCTAAAATGAGTCATCATGTAACTATTGAGTGACTTTGACTATGGATCGGCTATTTCGGGCTCCCGGATAGCCCCATCCATCAATCGTCACTCTCCTGAGGTCAATCGCCTCCTTCTCCTGGAGCGCAATCGCCTCGAACCTACTTGCTGACTATCGCCACTCACAGGAGCGCAATCGCCTCCTTCTCCTCGAGCGCAATCGCCTCGAACTTGCTGACAATCGTCATTCTAGGAGCGCAATTCGCCTCCGTCTCCTCGAGCGCAATCGCCTCGAATCTACTTGTGCTACTCGTCACTCTCAGGAGCGCAATCGCCTCCTTCTCCTCGAGCGCAAGCGCCTCGGGCTTGTTCACTGACAACTTCTCGTTTTCTACAAAGGATTATCACTCAATCTTTTAATCTATTTTAATCTACTTATTCGTTGGGGGCTCTCGCTCACTCCGCTCTCTCGTTTGGGCATCATTTCGGGGAAATTTCTCCCCCAACTCATTATTTTATTATCCTAGTCTAGTCTATTACTAGTTTCAGTTTTATTTCTAGTCTATTACAAGTTTTATTTTCTTATACGTTGCCAGCTTCAGTCTGGTATTAACTAGTTAAGCCCAGTTTTGCTGGCACCTCAGAGTAGTTAGGAGGAGCGTGCAGCCCCCATTCGCCAAATTTTATTTTAGACCAATAAAAGGTCAAAACTAAAACATGGTTGTTTGTGATTCATAAATTGGCTGTTTAATTTATTAAGCAGTGGTTTATGAGGTAAACATCCAGCAACAGGCTATTTTTAGATCGACGGGTCACGTGGGTCAACGGGTCACGTGACCCGACAGCCCAACCAGAGTTTGCCGCTTGCTGGACTGTTTACTTCTGTTTTATGATCGCTCTTTTCAAAGGCTAACCCGCCATCCACCCCAACTTCCTCCTGGTAGAAGTTGTAATATTTCCTTACAATCGCTGGATTACCACCTGGATTAACACTTGGATTATAACTTCCCCTGTTATTAATGGGAGGTACTGGACACAGCTCCAGCCTCCAGCGGATAGGCTGTTTCGGGCTCCCGGACAGCTTTTACTGATAAATTACAAATTAAAGTACTCATTCAAGTGCCACCCATTTCAACTCGTGGCTGGATCAGCTGTTTCGGGCTCCCGGACAGCTTTTATTTATTTTATATCATGTTACTTATTAGTTAACTTAAAAATCAAGTGATATTTTTAAAGATAATGAACTAGTCAATTTTAACGCCATTATAAATTAATTACCAATCTACACAATTGTGTTTTTCATAATTGTGAGTTTAATTTAATTGATTACTCCAGGAGAGCCCTGCATAAAACAAGGGTTTTTCATGGCATTGAAAATTTGTTAAAAATTTTTGAGGAGATTCATCTTCATACATTTTTCTAAGCATAGCAATGAAGTACTAAATTTGTCGGTTATATCAAGAATGAGACCTGTATGGATTCCAATGATCGTCAGCTATTATCACTTTCTATATCAAGTTCAGAATTCTATATCAACTTGAGATCCTGTTATATGTTAAATGTGACTGAAATCTATCCATAGTTTCTCTTAAATCTGGAGATCTGATAGCTTTTCAGATAAATTAAATTTTCTAAAAGACAAGTGAAATTCTACTTTCTCCCTTCAAGCTTAAGAATTTTATGTAATGTCGGAATGGATTTGGTGGGAAAGGGGGGGTAGGGGCCTACCCTTTACAAATGAACACAACAGACTTTCTTGCAAAACTTACTGGAATTCTCGATCTACTTCTGAAGTTCCCAACAAATTTCAACATTTCGTCCGTTATTCCGGCAGGTACCGCAAGCTGAAATACAAATTACCAATTACTAATTAAGTTCTAAAAATCATATATCATTCAAACGAGGACGTGATATGCAATCTCTCCACTATATTATACAATATTAAATTAATGAAACAGGAACTCATTAAGTTTTGATAAAATAGGAGCGTTCCTGCACTTAACTACAATTTACAAATGTCTAAAATATACATATTTTTTTGGTAATAATCAAATTATCAAAATATATATATTTATTAGGTATTTTACTCACAACGTCAGGATAAGTGTCGCAGAATTCATATTTCTCGTTGATTTTTGTGACTCTCCAGGAGTCGTTTGGCACGCCTTGTCTCTTGAGTTCTTCCACAGGATTGTACACCTCCCAGCCGTTCTCCTCGTGTTTTTCGTCATAGTCAAATGCAAACACTTTCTGCAGAAAAAAGTTGTCATATATTACAGATCAAGAGAATTGTGTACAGACACAAGACAGTGCAGGACATAATATTCGAAAGACCTAATCGAAATTATTGACCAGACATGCTTTTTTTGCTGGCAAAACAATTTGTTGTGTGGCAAAGCAAATTCCTATGTGGCAAAACAAATTGTAGTGCGGCAAAACAATTTGTAGAGTGGCAAAACAATTTGTAGTGTGGCAAAACAATTTGTTGTGTGGTGTACGCAACTTTATGACAGCAACTTATAGGATGACAGAATTAGGGGCCCATACAAAATTTTTGTCACTGACAGTGACACAACAATTCTTAATCTTTTGCATACATCATTAAAAATATTGTCAGTAGGGAGGAAGTCGACAAAAATTTCAAAAGAACTTACACAGCAAATGAGTTTTGTTTGTGTTCTAAATCTTATCCATCTGCACCTAATGAGCTGTTTAGAATGTTGTGTCACACAAAAAGAATGATGTTGAGGATTTATAATAAATATTTTTACAACTTCATTTAGGTCGGACTTTTTTCATTTTTAGCTTCTCACATCGACCGACCCGACAGATTTTCTTCCACCGGAAAAAAAATTTGAGCATAACCAGAATTTTTATCAAATTGACACTATCAACAAGAACCCAGGGGTTCAAAATGGAGGTGGTGTTGTGTCTTAAGTTCACATACCATGAATCCAGCAGATGATTTGTCCTGTGCTGCTAAAACTATTCGGATAGATATAGATATATAGACATATAGATATATAGACAGATAGATAGATATAGATAGATTGTCAGATAGATATGACATAACATAACATAACATAACATACATTTTTTGGTCACATATGTGAAATTTTGGTGGCTCTGACATCCAAAATGTCAAGAAATTTAAAAAAATAGAGACAAATAGAATTTTTGCATCAAGATACCTTGAAGGAGTTCTGAGTCTTTATGAATAAGGAATGAAAGTGTTTTTAAATCTGTTTGTCCTGGCACATGGGACTCTGAGCCTTTGACCACTTGATATTCATGACTGATATGTGCAAGTGCTGTCCTTTAAGAGCAGTGGTTGCTTACAGTGGTTAATCAATGGGAGATAGAACAAGAGTCCTCTACATGTTGCACATTAACCCTATTTGAAAATGATCAAAGAGGCACCAATTTAACATCTCATCTGAATGACATCCGTCTTGGATTTTGATCTTGAAATTCCACTGAAGATATTCTAAAATGGCTGCCTCAGGTTTGAACTGAGGCATGCACAGACTATCAGGATTTTGCACTGACAACTCTTGGCCACCCAATGAGGCAAAGGACGATTGAAACTGCTGTCCTAGGTGATACGACGAGAGCGTTAATCAGACCAAGACGAGCAATGCCTTCAGCCCCACATGACACTCACCAAGCACTTCTGTCTTGAGAGGGTCCCCTGGCTCTAAATTGTATAATTATCCATATGCTATGAATGTAGTTTTTTATTTTAAGAGCAAATAAATTATGTGTCATTGTCATCAGCACTGTCATCACCCTCCCATGACCCTCTCAAAGTGTCATGACCCAGCTTTGACTTTGGCAATGCTCAAAATCATCTTTGACAGGCTCTTTAAAAATAACTGCAGCTTCTATCACTTCCAAACTTGGCATAACATCATATCACAGAATCAACTAACTATATAAATTGTGGCAAACCTATCCATTACATAATTAAGAAAAGATGATTGTGCAGCCTGCGGGGTTGGTCAGCTGGGTATCAGAAGTAAATCTGATCTCCGTGCAGCTATCCTCATCACACAGCAGCATGATAGTAGCGGGACTGTGTAAGATCTGTGTAATCTAACTAATCTGTGAATTCTATCTATTTATAATCTATCCATCTGATTCATGCAATTATATCTATCTAATACTTAAAATTTATCCATGAAATCTACCCTTATCTATCTATCTATCTATCTATCTATCTATCTATCTATCTATTTATCTATCTATCTATTTGTGCACCAATTTACCCATCCATATATCTGACTGAAATAGCCCTAGTTGTACATTTATATAACTATTAAAATCTCATCTCTTGTGACCGATTATTATGATGACAACAATTTCCAGGTCAGAAAACCAACCAATACACATCTTAATGTCACCAGGTCAGCTCATTTGCATACACAAAACACAATACACATAATTTTCAAAATGGTGGACAGCTCATTTGCATACCCAAAACACAATACACATTATTTTCAAAATGGTGGAAGGCAAACATGTAAACAGCAAACAAGCAAACACCAAACAAAAAAACTGATAAAAGGACTACTTAGAATTACTTCAGGTCAACACAAATAAGCTCAAATAACAGCCCTGCATCTCTAGTTGTGGTGAATTAAGCAATTTGGAGAAAATCTAAAACATGCAAAGAGTAATTTCAGATTTTCTTCTCCTATTTCGAATTTCCCGCCGAAAGTTTGCCTCTCTCACCCACTCTCTTAGCCCCCTTTCTCACCCAACTACATAAATGGCGGTGTGTTTACACACCTCCATTAAAAATTTAGATTTCACCTTTTTTTTCCCGTTCTACCGACCGATCCTAGAAGAAGTGCCTCGAAAGATCCGAGAAGCTGAAGATCAATTATGTGTGGCCTTACCTGGTTGTTCGAAACGGGGAATGCATACTGCATGATCTTGTCAAACACTTGTCTCCGAGAGTGGTTCTCTTGTCTGTAGGCAAACCGCAGGTTCCTCATGTCCTGGAAATACAACAACAACCTTTTAGAGGCACGTTTCAGAATGGGATTATACAATTCAATATCCTTATCATTAGCCTAATAGCCTTAAGCAAAGGGTGTTACATTTAATCTCCAAGACAATATCATATATATGTAGGCTACCTTGCACATGATTTCTATCCTGTAGGAATTCTCGCCTCGACTGGAAACTCCTCCCACTTTTTCCACTCTGTTGACCAAGCCAAGGGGAACGTCAAGGATGACACAGGGATCCTGAGACAAATGACAATTAGTTAAAACACATGTTGTTCAATAAATATAGACTTTCTTTCAGATGGAATACTTACCAGAGTCCGCGAAAAGTGCCGGTTTAGATTAAGTGGTTACCTGCCCAAATGTCCGATGGTTGTGATGGGAGGGTGAATGAGCCTTGGTGAATTCATACAGCAATCAATTACTGCAGGCCTTTGTAATCTCCAGTGCAATTGACAAACATCAATGACACAAATTCATGTCAGAAGTGTCAATTGGATTGCAATCAATACTACAATGACGGTCAATACCCCAGCTAATTGCAATTAGCAACAATCAGCAATGCCCATCTTCAGCTCAGTAAGTTTTTATCTCCACAGGTCAATTTGATGTTGCAGTGATCCACCTGGCTTTTATGTATGCCAAGCAGATTATGCATGTGTAGGCCTATCATAAATACGGTTTGGATCAACTTTAATGATGAAACTAAATGTCATTTATTGCCTGACCTGGTCAAAAGCAACTGATGTTTAATACAAGGATTTTGAAATCTTATAATTCCAGACTTACTTTCCCCCAGCAATGAGTTATTAGGCATTATTAACATGGGAGCAGATAGATACATCATGTCTCATTGTGTCAATTCATTTGCCATCTTTAACTGCACTACACTGACTCTACACTGGGGTATTTCTGAGGCCGTCGGCACACTGTAACTTAATTCCGGGTTAACTTATTTAATTTCGGGCAGACAAAATCTTATTCGGGCAGGTAAAATTCAAGATCTACCTGCCCGAATGTCCTGTACACCAAAAGCACTTTTCGCGGACTCTGATACTTACAATGAATGCATTTTTCTCCACTGACAACTCTTACTTAGCATTATATTCCGCATTTCAGGGGAAGAACTGATGAAAACAATATACTTAATTAGTCTCGAAAGAGAAACTCTTTGTGATAAAAGTAGTGAATCTAATCCAATTTTTATATTGACTGCCAGAGCTCTCACAAATACTTTTTTCTTGTCATCTATGTCAAAAACGAAATATTTACACACCCTGTTGTCAGTGCTTGTGAAGTACAACCTAAAATTGGTGATACAAAGGGTCCCCTTGATGAGAGACTCAGATCCTTTAACATAGGGATCCAAATAAGTCACGTCTTTTGCTGAAACAATAAAAATAGTCATTTAATGAGATGCATAAGTTATAAACATTATTACAATTATTAAATCAACTATAATTTTGACCTGTCTTTAAACAATACAAGAAAAAAGAACAAGTCCAAGACATCTGTGGCTTTAAACACCCTGCTTCCATAGGCTAAACATCGCAGAAATTAGTTCATGAATACCAGGGACTTGTACTGTGTCTATTGTGGTCTACAGTCTACTGAGCATTAGTTGGGCATGCAAGAACCATCTTATCCTTTTTCCAGTCTCAGCTCATACCAGATCTTAGAAATTGTAGACGAATTAGCTGAATCAACTTACTTTTATCCTTGAGAGTTTCACCAGGCAAGTAAACTGGTTCATCTGATTTGACATGCTTGTTCACATCTTTTTGTGGCTGCAAAGAAATTGAGTAAAAGATCAATCACACATCAACCAAAATACAATACCTAAGTTAGCCTGAAATAATATATATTGTCAGTTGTAACAGTCTACTTGCAAGTTCAATGGCTCTGGAAATTACACCAATTGTAGAATCATACAAGTAATACACCGTGACCAATGCCAAAGTGCAGGTAAGTTATTGCAATTAACAGGCCTATGGTCCTTTGGCACTCTTTAAAATCAAGGCTTTACACAATCTACACATTTTGCATGCTGTAATTTGGTGGCTATTCATTCTGTTGCTTCAATTGCATTGCACTCCATTGAGTCTCCAGTCTCCATGTTAGTACTTATTCATGGATGGCTAGCCAAAGGAGCCATTGAGTAATGCACACAATTCTCTTGCCCAAAATCACTGGACATGTCAACCAAACGCTGTTTTTTTACAAGGATTCTACGATCCAAACATCATGTTCTAGATGTCATTCCTGTACAGGCCAATTCTGCATTTTTAACCATATCAAACACACCTTTAAATTCTTCAAATGTTATATATATTGAAATGTTGGCTAAGTGGTAAAACATGTTTTCTTTTTATATAAAAAGTGGCGTTACTCCTAAGACAGTATTCTGCTGCTGGAATTGCTGCTGAGGTGCCACCCCCCTCCCCTATATCAATTTGTTTATGTTACTTCCGTGCAAGTCTTGGCAACATGAATTCAACAGATACTTTACTCACTGTCTTTTAATGTGTTAGATGACAAGAGAAAAATTATGATGTCATCTAGAATTAAATATTGCGACTTCACAACCACAAGTATGATTGTTTGTCAAATTTTAGTCTGAGCGTTGCTTCTGATCCCATAGACTGCCATAGCCAGTTTCTGGGTCGGAGACACTTGCCCATTTTGAACTCCATCTTCTACTTTCTCTCATGTCACTTAACTATGTTAACTAATGCTGACTAATCTTCATCCGTGGCATAACTGTTGTACAGTCTCTCAGAAGAAATGACTGTGACATGGCTCATTTACTGACTGCTCTTATAATCCAAGTTTAAAGAAAAAGAAATGACGCTGAAAAAACACCCCTGTTGCATCCACGGCCATTGCTGAAATGTGAGCAGTGATTGTGACATCATCAGACCTTTGTGATGACGTCACCGACAGTGCAGAAAAGAAAACGGCAAAGTGGCGTCAGGGAAATGTATGTCAGACACATCAGTGGCGAAAAACCTGCCGATTTTGAAGGAAATGTTGAAAGGACTCAAGGGAGACACTTCTAACTTGGTGTACAGCTATTCTAGACCAAGCGACAGCAGAATTGCCAGGCATGCAGCTGGCAGGCCTCCGACACTGTTTTCAACGGTCATCGGGTTCAGTCAATGGAAGTGGCCCGGAATAGTCAAATTACCAAATCAAGAAATCTTTATAGACATGAACTGAGTGACTGCGAAGCAGTTGCAATCCTATTTTCTGTGTGCTCCACGGCTTTGGTAGCCCCAAAATGCAATGAAATAAATCATCAATGATCATCGATCTGAAAATGTCTCAGTTGTATCCAAAATTGATGTCATTGAGGTAAGAAAATTTTCATTGTACCATGAAAATAGGCCCAGACTGTCCACTCCTGAGTCCTGGACAGAAGTTGCAGAAAAGAGAGTAGGTTCAGACATCAATGAACTGTTATACAAAGGGCCTACATAAGCCTACATTGACTGTAAAACAGGAATTAAGCTTTATTTTATTTTATCAAACAACTTATACCCTGATACCCTGGTATCCTTCATATATTTTTTGAACGAGCCTACATATTCTAATGTCCAACAGTTCATTCAAATTGCCGGACTGGCGTAAACTTTAAGCTGCGTGAAAAAAACCATGCAGGAGTCAGTTTTATGAGTGTCCCTGCACTGCCTGCCCAGAACAGTCCTGTTCAACAGTTAAATTTATGGCCAAATTTTACTGCCTGATGACAGTGAATGATGTAATATTCTATTTTAATGTTACATCGCATCCCACACAAAAGTGTCAGCTTGATGATACTGAAATCAATCATGTCTACAAATCAAAAACTTTTTAGAAAAATATCAGATAATCAGTCTAGAGAATGAATGAATCAGGTTAGGTCAGCAAGAATGAAGTTTACAGCCAATTCCCAATGATAAACACTAAAACAGAGAACACATCTAATTCATAAGTTGTTAAGCATTATGCCATCATTAATAATCCATAATTACTTTGGTGGTGTCTGCTCCAGCAACATTCTCAGCTGATGTAGAGGTTGATGAACACAGAGATTTGGAATTTGTGGGTGAGGCAGATCCCTTGGAACTACTGTCAGCTCCAGTGGCCGACATTTCGGAAAATGACACTGATTCACTGGTCTCCTCGAACTGTCCTTCTGCCCCAGCCACTCCTAAAAACTCTGAGCTACCTTTTCGATCCATTTTAGCGTATATTTTAGCCTGAAAACATCGTTTTTTCACTCAATTTTACAGCCGGTAGCAAATGTTTTCGTCTTCACTCCGCCATGTTTGTGACACAAATGATTTTCCACAAGAGGGCGACACGAAACAGTACCACTGCGCCATCTGGAATAATTTGTTAATCCGACTCGTGGCGATCCTGACGGTAGCCGTGTTTTCCTTTTCTTCGACTTTTTAAAAAGTTTTATTGAAATTCTCATTTAAATGAAAGAGGAAAAACAACATATTTGCACGTAATCAACCTCAGAAAAAGCTATACAGCAAATACCAGTGACCATAAGAGAAAAAGTTCAGCCCTGGGGTGCAGTGTCATCCCTATGGGGAGGGGGGCATGTGTAGTACATGGCCTTATGGTACAAAAAAGGGGGTAGTGGTATTTTTTGAAATGTACAACAATGCTATACTTTTCGGAATCCTTGGGTGTTGTGCTATCTTTTTTTGGTGGATGCCAATTTTTTCCATGGTTACCAAAGGTGATATCTGTTGTCATAGCAACCAAGGTCAATTTTTTTTAAAAATTGACAAATCTTCATATTTCAAGATAATTATTGTCAACGGCCAATATCAGAATATCAGGGTTATTACTTCCTTGAAAGGGACTTTTTATGGTCAGGTGACCTATGAGGTCAAGGGTCGTTGTCATGGTAACAGATGTGAGCAAATGTCAAAATTAAAGGTTTTTTAATCTCAGCTGAATTTTACGGACCTGGCATTGCCCAGGTTATCATCAAATTTAACAGTCAGTGGAGTCATTAGTGGAACCAGTATGTGTACTGTTTCTATACATATGCACATTACATTGGTGGCCATGGAAACCAGGTAAGAAGCAAAACTTCAAAGTCATGTCTGCTCAGTAACGTCTAAATTTGCTAATTGGGCAACTTTGATATCACCAATGTACTATTTTATCAAACCTAGGGTGAGATATTTTTAAAGTTTTGCATTTATTTATGTTTCAAAAATTTTTTTTTGGCCTAAAGTTGGAATTGTCACATCCTGCTTCTTGTCTGTGGTTGCCATGGCAACCGTTTTTATATGTTGTGTTATTTTGATAAAAATCTCCAAATTTCACCTCAAATATACATAAGAAAATGTCTTTTTCATATGAAAAAATATTCTTGGATAAAAAGGGGTATATGTGATCACATGACCACAACAGTTAGAGATCCAGGTCATTTTGAAAGTGAGGTTCAAAGATAAGAAATGCATTGTTACATTGGCGGCGAAGTAATAAAATAACAAGTTTTTGCCTGTAGGTCACCATCATTATTTTGGTAGCAATGGTTGTTAATTCTATTTTGTATATATCAGTTTCCATATTATTTAATTATTGAAATATTTGTTGCCATGGTAACCAGACTGAATGCATATGAGAGACAAATAAGAGGAAATAAAAGGCCAAGAATCATTATTCTGCCCTAGTGAAATATTCTGCCACTATTTCTGTGTTTTTAGGGTCAAACATCTTTTTTAAGCTGAACAGTGAATTAAATTATTTCCTTTCTTACTGAGACAATTGTTTTCCGAAATTACCATGAGGTGACTTCAACCATTCTATGGATGTCACAAATGTGTGTAAAATAGTAGGGCACTGCCCAGTATCCATCCTACTTTCTTGAGAAACAACTATGTGGGCAGCACATCGTAGCCTTCTTCCCACTAACAGTAAGCATGGTTCTTTTTCATTGAAATTTACTAATCGAATTTCTCCAATATGATGTAGCCTAAGTCTTGGTATAAAATTATTTCTCTTAGAATGCGGCTCATAAAGCCCAATGCTGAAGTTTGCTGCCTTAAACAGTAAAAAAGAAAGGTGTTTCATG
The DNA here is from genome assembly GCA_026936325.1 of Platynereis dumerilii. Classification (NCBI taxonomy): domain Eukaryota; kingdom Metazoa; phylum Annelida; class Polychaeta; order Phyllodocida; family Nereididae; genus Platynereis; species Platynereis dumerilii. The sequence goes on along the minus strand of JAPTHN010000001.1, from coordinate 32,710,788 downwards.
AGCCTTGTTTCCAGACCTAACATTTGGGAGGCTGATCGGTTGGGTTAAAGAAATGTTCTCGTTTCATTCTTCAAAAAAAATGTTTTTACATTTACCATACATTATCATGGTATCAAGGCAGAGAAGGTCAAATCTGACATGTAGATCGTGTTGTCCGACTGCTGTAATAAAAAGAAGGGTCATCAACCAAAGGTGTATAATTATATCTGTTTTGAAAAGATTAGTATTGTAATCCTAATTTTCATCAATTTCCAACTGTTTCTTTAGGATTAAGCAAGTCTATTGTCGTCAAGACAACATAGCATTTAATCAAGATCACTAGTTGGAAGTTACTGAACAAGAAGTCAATCAAAACAGCTTTCAATGTGAGAATCACCCCTCACCTTTACTACAGCAATGTAATCTGACTCAAAATGAAACATACCAGTAATGGTTTGGCCTGACAGCAATGGACTGTCTTAACAAGGGTTCTTTCAATCTATTGACAGACAAACTCAAAGTTGCCCAAAACTTAGACCAGCAGCCTTCCTAAAACTCAGCTGTTCGACTGACTGAAGGACTAAAAAAGAGGTCAAATTTGTGGACAAAGGAAAGAAGTATCCCAATTCAAACTCATGACTGGGCAATTCCGTAAAGTCTGATTCACAGATTTGACACTTTAGCAGCTTGTGTAGCCCTACCATTACACCTCAGCTATTTCATTGTTATCCAGGCATGAGGGCAGGTTATAGGGGTATCAGACAAGCCATCAACCAAAGCTCCAAGTGTAACAGGAGCTGAGCTACAAAGCAAATATCATGGTGTCGGACGTACATCACACGGTGTACGTCCGACACCATGATATTTTGCCATAGCTGTGAATCGGACTTTACGGAATTGCCCGACTGCTATTTGGAAAGCTGTGAATGGTCTAGCACATCGGTACCTCAAAATGATGAATGAACTCATGAATACCAAACCAAAAAAAGATCAAAAGGCAGGGTAAAGAACAGAGCATTTTTAAAACCAGCATCATTGCTGTGGCACAGCCTTCTAGAAAGTGTAAGGATTTTAAAAATACTTGATATAAGAAACGGTCAAGAACTGTACCTGTCAATTCAATACATTACATGTGAACTTACCTCATCGCCAATGCTATTTGTACTTTACTGTTGTTACAAAAGGAATAGAAAAATATTCATGATAGGACTATACAATGCATACATTAATGTTATGAAGGAGACACTTTCCCCCCAAAATATTGACACATTTCCTGTCACAATAAATAAAGCCACTGTTCACTGAAACGTTCAGCTAGTAACCGGCATTATTGGATATTATGAGTCTTGTGTACGCTACTGGAGCACTATAGCAGCTGTGGTGATGATTTTTGGAGCTAATTGAAGATTGTTAGATTTAGTTTTGACATCAAATTTCTTCATTGACATGGCATTCAGAGCGTCTTAATTTGACAAATTTGGAGTCCTTAAAAAGTTGGAACAGTGACAAAATGGCACCCCCAATTTTTTTAACCAGCAAACTCAAAATTACCATTAACCAGATTTTCATGTTTCCCAAGTGCTCAACTTCACCAAGAAATTACACATATTCACCAGTTATAGAAATTGTTTTATATTTTTAATTTTCCTGAAAAAGAATTTTAGAAAAAAAAAAAATTGGTTAATTTGAACTGATTTTTGTAAGTTGAATTAAAAATGGGCCAGATCAGTCAATCTATCCATTTCTTAATAGACCAATTGAGCCTCTCAAATGCATACCATGGCATTGGCAACCAATTACCAAGTACATTGTTGTGAATAAAAAATACAACACTGATGATAAATAATTATATATACAATAAAAGTAAGAAGAACAGTCTCATTCTTCTCAAATATTCTAGAACAGATGACCCTCTTCAGGTGATATCCCTATCAATGTAATGTTATTCTCTGTGACTCACATGCAGTACATGAGGCTCAGTTTATATCCTATACTCTCAATGCTATCAGAACAAGCAATCTACTGAATCACAAGTTACTCAATGACAAATTGACATTTCATTTCAATGCAATGAATAGGGCCTGTTGTGAGGTCATTGATGGCCACAAACAGTTGAATATAAGTAAAGTACTCATAATTATTCGAATGTAACAATCATCACCTGCCCTTTTTTCTTAATTAGCATCATTGTCTTAATATTTTCTTTTATATATCAGTGACTACGAGCCTCATTTTTAAACTGAACATTATCTCTGATTTATAAAGCAACATTCATGGCAACAGGATATCATGGCATGGATAATTTTCCTTGGACAATAAATTCTTTAATTTAAAGAACAGGCCCTTGTCAGCTTCTTTTTTGGTAAAACTTTGAGATTTGTTTATTTTAATCTAAAATATGAGGCTCTTCTAAACTTGGTTACCATGGTGAGGAACTGGAAGAATCTCAACATTTAAAAAAAGAAAAACAGAACTGAATATCATAAATAAGTGACAGAAAAGTTTGAGAATTATCTTATCTTAGGCAATCCAATATGTCACATTTGTCAATTTAACTATACCTGGTTGTTCTGGCTATAACCTGGTTACCATGGCTACCAATGAATTGCACATCTATTGAAAGAGTAGACATACTGTTGTAGCATATTTATACACAAATTGTTGATGAAATTGATTAGAATCTGCCAGTATGATGTTTGTAAATTTTAGTTTATGCAAAATGAATCCTTGTATTTGTCTCAAGTGCATTCAGTCCGGTTACCAAGGCAACCAATATTTTTTGAAAATCAGAAATTCTGGAAACTGATATATCTAGAAAATAAAATTAACAGCCATTGCAACCAAACTAATGATGGTGACCTACTGACAATAACTTGTCATGTTTTTACTTGACGTCAATGTAATAACAGATTTCTTACCTTTGAGCCTCACTTTCAAGATCACCTGGATCTCTAATTGATGAGGTCATGTGATCACATATACCCCTTTTTATCCTAGAATATTTGGGAGAGAGCCAGCTCTCTCCCTCTGGGATCGGTATGATTGTCAGAAATTTTTGGATCGCTTGTCAGAGACAAGGGAACACTTTCCAAAGTGTTTTTTTGATTCAAGGGACTAATATGATGCATAAAAGATGCGTGGTAATGACTTTTTGCTTCTGGTGATCTGGTTTATTTAATATTAAGGTTTTAGTTTTCAACCAAATGGGTGTTTATTCACGCGGGAGCAGCCAGTAATTCATATTGACATGGAAAATTAAAGTTTTAAAATGTGTTTCTTACATGTTATATTTATTTTGTTATGTCTTTAAGGTTGTACCTGACAAAGTTAAGTGGTAATTTGGTAAATATTTCGAGGAAAAGGACAAATTCCAGTGTTTTATCAACATTCATAAATTCAGTTACATTCACTGACTGCTCCCTCAGTGTGACACACAGACTCAGCCATGGTGTAAATGTAAAAGGGATTCTGATTGGTCAAGGTCCTAGGTTCATGCTACCTGGTTCATGATTGGCTCATGTCTTTCTGATAGCTTTTTGGACACTTCTGTTAGGGCTAAAATTAAAATTTTAGGCTCTTTAGAATCCTCAATCCATAGACTATATTATTTCGTTTTTTCATGGAGATATATTTATTCATTGCTGAGAATTCGTTGAAAATGCATATATCAGCCATGGTGTAAATGTAAAAGGGATTCTGATTGGTCAAGATCCTAGGTTCATGCTAGATGGTCCATGATTGGCTCATGTCTTTCCAATAGTTTTTCGGACACTTCTGTTAGGGCTAAAATTAAAATTTTAGGCTCTTTAGAATTCCCATATCTTAGACTGTATTATTTCGTTTTTTCATGGAGATATATTTATTCATTGCTGAGAATTCGTTGAAAATGCATAGGCCTATACTTTTTTTGTGCATTGTTGATGCTAAATGATGTTAAATAGCACATTTTTACAATAAGAGGATTTGTTATTCTTCTTTATTAAGTACAATCACACTAATTCAGATTTGAATATAATTGCACTTTAAGTCATGTCTTTTGAATAACTGCCCTTTCATTTCATGATCAAAGTATATTTGCTGCAAGGTGTGACAGTTCTTTTAGACTTTTAGTCTGAATATTAATATTTAAAGATGATCCTCTCCTATTGGTTGAAACTCAATCTGTTCCTATTTGCTGTTGGAAGTACCTGAACTAATTGACTAATTTCAGGGACGGTTCTCTCAGTAAACACTAGGGGAAAAGTGGTGCTTGGTGTCAGTACACTTAAAATTTCATTTGCTGATAGATTTCCCGCCCTTGCCTATGATTGGTCCACCCAAGGTGTCTCCAAGCTGGAGTATTTTTAATGCCTTTTAATATATATATATATATATATACCATTTATTCGTGCTTATCACACCATTTTACGTATTTTGAAAATAATACAATCAATAAATGTAATTAAATTAATAATTATATATTCAGGAACCAAATGTCAATTTAAGGATAAATAGAGGATGCAGTCCTTCATCTCCTGTGAGGTCCAATTGTTCAGTTTTGAAACCCTCTGCACCGCAAGTGAAAGTTCCCTTATGGCAGTTGCTGAGCCTTCCAAGCCTGAGTCCAATATTAATCATAGCATTGTTTGTCCCCATGCCAATTCAGATTACGTGCTTTAATGCTGCCTTTGGATGAGCTCAAAACCTTAATAATTGCTGCAACTCTCCTGTTGTTCCCTGAGATCATAGTATTATACAACCTCAAGAAACGTGAACGCAGGACACTTTCCATGGGTATTGTTTCATGTAACTTTGAGCATTGTTGAGGCTTTATAACTTCCTAATTCTTTCAGATTAAATTTTGGAAGTAGTGTTTTTAGGTTTAATGGGCATACATCTTCCATGTGCGGAAAGCAAATTAAGAATCATGGAATTACCTAGAAGTTATTTGGGGCAAATGTTCAGCACATTCAGTGAAATAGGTCTATTGGCCAATAAAAAAAAAGAATATGTTGTCTCTGTCACACATAACTACATTCAACTTTCAGACTATATATACCAAACAATTTTTAAAAAGTGGATTATTATTACTTCTAAATAAGTAATATTAAAGCCCATTTCTGAACTTTAGTAAGCAAGTTGATAAACAGGCATTCCAAGTATACTAAGTATGTGGACCAAAAAAACGGTGCGGAAATAGGCAAGCCTATTCACGGCGCTTTAGTCAGTGCTAGTTGAATGCCATTGCTTAAAAAATATAGGCCTATTTTGTCTTCAATCTGTCTGGTCCGCATTAATCTGGGTCTGCAGCTACTTGGTCCGCATCCTTTACTCCTAAGTGTTGTACCAGAGTGACAGACTGTAGCTTCCCTGGAAGATGCCTGCAGATTTGCAGTATTTAAACCAATTCAAGCCATTTGAAACACAAAAACTTATCAGGAAAAATCTGTATTTTGTCTACAGGTTTGGCAATAGGCTCAAATTAAAGCTTATTTCAAGTAGAAGAAATCCAGAGTCCAATTTTAAAATCCAATGTCGGATTTTTACAACTGCTTGCAGCCTGTACTTCAGGAGGAATTTTCAGTCAGCCTCCGGCCATATAGGAAGTCGCACTATTTCACCTATCACTTTGAAACTTAGCATACAGTCTCAGTATAATTTTATCTTGCTGCCATCAACTTTTGGTAAACTTCTGTGACATTAAAATTTTTATTTACGAAACTAAAATGTTCATTTATTTGCGCGAATTTCAAATGACCATGCAGCTCCATGAAACCAGCACCACACGCAGCAGTCAGATTTAATAGAAAGAATGAAGGAAGGGATGACAGAAGGATCGTATGAAGGAAGGCAGGAAGGAATGAAGGAAGGGATGAAGGAACAAATGAAGGAACGAAAAAAGAAAGGAAAGTAGGAAGGAAAAAAGGGAGGGGAGGGAGGGAGGATAAACATGTGGATAGATAGATAGATAGATAGATAGATAGATAGATAGATAGATAGATAGATACTAAGTCTATCTACAAGTAGCTGTTAAAGTGCTCGCACGTTATTTCGAAGTTATCTTATTTTCAGACCTATAAATGGCATAAAAACGATCTGTATTGTGATCCATGAAATGTGAAAGAAACACAGCACTAGGATGACATAAATTGTATTGCCTGCCTCGAGTCTGTAACTCAATCTATATTGCAAAACAAGGCACTGAGTTTCCCACCGACTTGTCCTGCGAATCTGAAGGACTTGTTTAAGGTCTCACAAATCTACGAGATTGCTGTACTTCAGCTGAAATCCTGCAGATCTAAAGGAATGTTGGATTTCACTGTTTTCCCAATCATGCATTGACAGCAGAATTTCTTGTTTTCCTCGAGATCTGCGTGAGTCTCGCTGCGACACTCTCTCGAGTCTTTTACATCGATATCTACCTGCGTGCGGCGAACTCCCGTACGTTCCGCTTGCGACACGAATTCTAGTTTTTCATACAAAACAGACAGTTTCTTATGCACATTTAAGGTGAAATTTGGAGATTTTTACCAAAATAACACAACATATAAAAACGGTTGCCATGGAAACCACAGACAAGAAGCAGAAGGAGACAATTCCAAATTTAAGCCAAAAAATTTTTTCAGTAACTTAAATAAATGCAAAACTTAAAAAATATCTCAACCTCAGGTGTGATAAAATAGTAGGGGAGACCGGGGCTGGTTGTCACAGGGGCAGGTTGTCACAGTGTGTAAAACTTAAACATGCTACTATTTCTATATAAAGCATGCAGGAGCACTGCCATTCTGTATGAATGGCAAAAGGGGAGTGACTTAAACCTATCTGGTGAATATATACCTATATCAATCGAAATCTTGATGTGATATTGGACATTTTTTAGAATTCAGAATTCGGGGCAGGTTGTCACACTTTCGGGGCAGGTTGTCACACTCTCGGGGCAGGTTGTCACACTTTTGGTTATGAGCTCGAATGCAGGAAGTGGAAGTCTGTAGGGCAAATCTTGACCAAGAAAAGTTTTTTTGGACATATGAGGAATCCTTTACTTGCCAAGTGAAGACCTTAACAAACATGCTACTGTGTACAAAAGTGCTGCAAATGAAGGCTTACCAATCAGTAGGAAAGCATTCTGATACGGAGTAGGATTTTTACGATTTTTTTGGACAATTTTACATATAAATTTGAAATCGATTTATTTAAACACAATGCAATATCTGCATACATCTTCAGTCATCAATAGCATGTATAAAGCACAAATTTATATTTTTGTTAGTTTTTTTGGTTTAAAAGCCTGGTTCTAATAGGTAACAACCAGCTCCAAAAAGTGTGACAACCTGCCCCGCCTTTTTGTGACAACCTGCCCCGACTGATGAAAATTCCAAAAACGGGTGACCAAGGCCGTTGTTATCAAAATTTTCACTATTTGTTCTAATGATGATTTAAAGAAATGTTTATATGGTAAGTGTATTAACTGTATCTTTTTCAACAACTATTTGATAAAGACTAGCATTGCATGCAAGTTAAAGGTAAAAAATTACTTTTTGTGACAGGAAATTTTTAACAGTCCTTGTGCCTACCAGACTCCCTTCCAGGGGTCAAGATTTTTCAAAAAGACTCCAGTGGGTTATAAAAGCAAAAAACAATGATTGGTTGAGCTGTGTGACTCCATAGTTTAGTGCAATAAAAAGTGTGACAACCTGCCCCTGTGACAACCAGCCCCGGTCTCCCCTACATTGGTGACATCAAAGTTGCCCAATTAGTCAATTTAGACGTTACTGAGCAGACATGACTTTGAAGTTTTGCTTCTAACCTGGTTTCCATGGCCACCAATGTAATGTGCATATGTATAGAACCAGTACACATACTGGTTCCACTAATGACTCCAATGATTGTTGAAATTGATGGTAACTTGGGCAATGTGAGGTCCGTAAAGTTCAGCTGAGATTAAAAAACCTTGAATTTTGACCTTTGGTCGCATTTGTTACCATGACAACGACCCTGGATGTCAAAGGTCACTTGACCAAAAAAATCCGATTTTGTGCATTTATTAATCCTGATACTTAGATTCTGGTTCTGGACCATGGTTTTAATAAAATATGAAAATTCTTAAATTTTTAGAAAAACTGACCTTGGTTGCTATGGTAACAAATTCCTGTTTTGGTTGCCATGGGAAAAATTGGCATCCAGCAAAAAATGTTACTACAACTCCTCAGGTTTCCAAAAAGTACAAGATTGTTAGGCTTTTCAAAAAATACCGCTAAATGACATAAGGCCGTGTACTAGTGGGGGCACGTGCCCCCTCATATGTGTATCCCCCCCGCCAGGTGCCGTTCCCCCCCCCCCGCTCGAGACCCCCTATAGTTAGGCCTACGTACGCCACTGCTGGGTGGAACCTCGACTCGTAAGTTGATTTTTAGCTTTAAAAAAAAATTTTTTGTTGGTAAAAACATTATAGTTCACTTTAAATATATATAACAGCTAGGCAGCCACACACATCATAGGCCTAATGTGGTGAAATTTTTTTTCTCTCTCTTAAATGAAGAATCTTACTATCTATAGATGATAAATAGGCCTACTAAGTTAATGATGTGAATATTAATATCCTGTCAGACACAAAAGAACAGGGTATCCACTGAAATTTAATTGGCAAGCAAATTCCCTGATTTTTTTCTTGCTTCAACACACATTTTCTAAATTAATTCAGACTTGACATTGTGTTATTGCCACCAATGGGAATCTGAAAATTATAGTTAGGCCCAGGGGAGACCGGGGCACGTTGGTCCCCTTTTTATTTTTTGGCTCTAAATCAAAAACTTCTCTTCTTTTACTTACTGATTTCTGAACATTTGCTATACCCTTACGCCAAACCAAGTCGATCTATCTTGTATAGTTGTGGAGAAAAATAAATTTGAAAATTTTTTTTCTAATGGTCCAATGTGCCATCCGCCATGTGGGGCATGTTGGACCACGGAATAAAGGTCCAGCAAAGTAGAAGAAAGCCAAGGTTGAATGTGAACTCGGTAAACTTATATCAAACTTTACTTAAGTGGTGATAGTTTCAATTGATGATACTTGTTTCACTACATCCCCCATATTTTAAGAGGGGTGACGGTCTAGCAATCGAGACTGGGAAAAAGTCACTTTTTATGCCGAAAATTAGGAACCCTGAAATGGAACTCACACTTTTCCTTCAATGCTCATGAAATATTTTGGCTAGGCAGACCACTCTCTTCATTGGGTAGGCCTATTTGGATAATTCTCATGTTTCATTAGAAAAATATTGGTGATGGTCCAACATGCCCCAAGGTCCAACGTGCCCCCGTCTCCTCTACATATTTCAGCATCAATTAGAGGGCTCATAAGCCGCTCATTTCACAATATCACATTTGAAAACAATACCTGTGTTCCCTGAATTTGAAGCCAAATTTCAATTTCCCAGATTTTTCCGTGAATGTTTTTTTCTCACCATTTTCTCCCATCTGATGGGTACATGAAAGGAGGTAAAATTTTAAAAGATAAAACAGGGTTTAAGCTCACCATTCCCTTGTCTGGGTAGACTTTCAGTTCTATAGGCTTAATCCAGCTCACAAATTCAGGAGAAGGGGATAGTTTTGTCACTTTCCTTGGGGCAAACATAGTCACTTCTTTTTGCCCCCCTATTTTTCAGAAATGCCCTGAAATGGTCAGTCGTGTCCCCTTGGCTCCAATGTCCAGGCAGGTTTCGTCTGCCTTTGTGCTTTCTGGTTTAATTCCGGGGCTGCAGGGGGCAGCTTGCTCAAATCTTCAGCACAGAATCTTGGTATCTTCCATTCAATCTCACATTCTATCATTTCCCTGAACACTGATAGGATGTCTTCAACCTCAGCTTCTTTGGCAGATCTCAAAAGTGAATCTTGTCTTGTCGTGAAATAAACTTGCCTCACTCTTATCCCTCTGACCACAGCTTCATCAATTAAGACAGACTTTGCCTCACTCACATCTCTTGCACTATAGAATGACAGGATGGCTTGTTTCACTCCTTCAAATGTGCATGATTCAATGTGGTATGAAACATAACACAGCAGTTCATTCACCACAATCCTGTTGCACTTCTTCAGATCTGGGCTGGTCGATTTTTTCTGTCCAAATTTTGTATAATCCTTAGTGCTGTTTTCATTCCTCCGGAAACTTTTCAGAGCTCTCAACATTTCAAGAAATTGCAATAAAATGATTTCACTCTCATTGAGTTCCTGTTCAGTTCAAGTGTGAGCAACTGTCATCAATTTAACACCATTGACAGCTTTTCTCAAACTGTGAAGTAAAAGTTGCCAGCTGATAATTAGGCCTATTGTGAGTGCTGTTCACTTCTGAATCAATGTTAAACAATCTCTGAATTTACTGGCATTATTAATGAATATATTAATTAAAATTAATATATATATATATATAAAGTAGTATTTTGGAGCAATATACACGAGTCTATTAAAAATTTGCTAATTATTTTTACAGCACAATTATCCACTTTTTCAAATAATTGATGAAATTGCATACCATAATGTTCACTGACCCCCAGGTTTGACTTGAGTTACAATGGTACTGTGTGAAATGAGTCTTAAAACGCTACTGTTGTCACAGGCAGTCACATGCTTTGCCCTTATTCCGTCATATTATACCAAGGTGTATTGCTCAAGCTCCCCAAGTGGGAAAATGACAGTCGTCGTGTGCGGTCATATTTGCGGAAGTTGCCATAAATAGTATTCTTGGGATATCCCATGGCCACCAGGCCTGTTTTGTGGTGGCTGGGAAACTCACCAAAGGGCAGACTGAGGTTCCAATTTAATCAAGAGATGGCTCTGTGGTCTCCTAAATTCTGATTGGCTGTCAAAGGAAATTCCCTTGTGATGTATGCTGATATGGGTGCACACATAGGTAAGATTGGCCAAACAAGGTTTAATGCGAGTCTAAATGCAGTGTAGTGGGTGAAAAATCATCTCTAAGTGTAGCTGAGAGACTACTATCTCACAGAACCAACAAGAATGTTGTGAAAGGCTGCTCCTTGAGCAATTTTGCACTCCACCAGGCGGCACTTGAGCCATACACCTTCCTCTCTATCTCTAGAACTGCTAAGCCATTGTGATCATTCTGCCTGTGCTGTTGTTTACATATAGGCCTTCATGTGATTTTGCATGCCTCTTTAAAATTACCAATAAGTATGAAATTGTAGCCAAACAATATAATTTATATAAATGAAACAGTGATGGGGAGACTGGGGTAAGTTGTGCCACGGGGTAAGTTGTGCCGCCCACTGTTGGGGTGAAATGAAGAACTGGGTAAAGAAGGCATTGCCAACCATATATTATACTCACTTGGTCAACATAAATAATTATTCACCATGTAAAAAAAAACTGCCAAATATAATTTAAGAAGCTACACTCATAAATAAAATTTTGTTATGAACACCTGAAAGACCCAAATATATACTATATAATATTATTATTAAGACCCATTCAAGAGCTCAATATCATATAAATGAAGATGCTATCATATTGGCATATATTGGCCCGGAAAGCCCATGCACCCAGCTGCCCGCCCAATGGACAGACTAAATTTTTCCAAGGTAACTACAAAAAATGGCACATCTTACTCCGGTCTCCCCTTCTCCTGTAAAAAATCTGTAGAAACGTACAAATGTATGTAAACATGTATAGGCCTACATTAGAATTTTGCATGCCTCTGCAGCAATGTGGGCTCATGCAAGAATTCTGACCAGCAGCTCTATGAAATCTGACCACAAATTGGTTTCTAAAATCCCACTTACATATCCTCCTTGAATTTGTTTCGATTTGGTTAAGTCATATCGGTGTCCACCAACAAATAAATTCTGTCAAATGGTGCAAGTTTTGCGTCCCGGCCACCCTGTATACAAACTACAAAGTACTGAATATGAAAAAAAAAAAAGGATCAAGTATAATAAAAAAGAAAAAATAACCACTTCAGGTGTTCGACTGCCAGAAGAAACATTAATAGTCATCGAAAAAGAGTACATACATATGTATGAATCATCAATTCAAGCTCTGTGTACAGCTAGAGTGCTAAAAAAATCCTAATATCAATGTATACTTATTAATAATTTAAAACAACTGAGAGCAAAACACTTCTAATTGTAGTTGAATTAAAGACAATTATCATGCACCATTTCCCACAGAAGTACCACCCACTTTTTGCAGGCCAGCAATAACTACGTCATCAATTGGTTGGCAATGGTTCTGCTGTGCTTGTATTGTTCGATCCATTACTTTCCCACCACACACGAAATGGAATGTTTCAGAGCAACTGTCGTCTGCTTCTTTCTGATAACTCAACTGTCAGGTTGGTGTCGAATATCTACAACAATGATCTTAAGGATCAGTTTAATCTTTTTTAAGTTGGTAATTCTAAACGTAAAATGTGCCAGCTTAGTTAATTGGATAAAAGAAGTTTCATAACTTCACTGACTGTGGAGTTGTGGACGAAGGTCCAGATATATGATTTGGCTTGTAAACACCAACAGTTGTCAATTGTGGTCAATACATTTAATTTATCTTTCTTTACTGGAATAACTAGATAGAACTAGATAGAACTAGATAGAACTGGATAGAGCTAGATAGAACTAGATAGAACTTCCATTTGTTTGATTGCTGTTCCTTCTCGTTTTAACTTCTTTGTTTCAACAATTATTAAATCTTTATCTTTTGGCTCTTTGTGATTTTTCTATTGTCTTGTTCCTGCTCCTCTTCCTCTTCCTTTTATCTTCTCCTTTTCCTGAATTTCTTCCCTGGGAAAGAAACTAAAAAATACATGTCAAGAATAGTCTGTTAGAAAATTCTGATTGACGTAGAAATTACTAAGAAGACATCAATTGAATAAAATAATATATATTTTTTAATTCCATACTATTATCCTCTTAGGGGCTCCGCAAATTTCGAGGAGTATATAATTTCTTTCTGCAGTTCTGCAGTTCTGCAAAAAACTGCAGAATTCTGTAGAAAACTGCAGAATTCTGCAGGATACTACAGAATTCTGCAATTCAGCAAAAAACTGCAGAATTCTGCAAAAAACTGCAGAATTCCGCAGAAAACTGCAGAATTCTGCAGATTAAAAAAAATCTGCAAAAAACTGCAGAATTCTGCAGAAAACTGCAGAATTCTGCAGTTCTTCAAAAAACTGCAGAATCTGCAGGAAGCTTCAGAATTCTGCAGTTCTGCTGCTCTCCGCATGATTTCTGAACCTCTGTTACTTCCTCCAGTGTATTGCATCTGTACAGTTCAGACCTCTTTGACATTGAGCTTGACGCTACCAAGGAAACATTGATTTGGGAGGTTGGTTTGGGGGGTTGTGATTTGGGGGGTCGGGGTTGTGGTAGTCCTCTGTCACTGCAGCATTTCTGAAAAGTTTCTGCAGCAAAATCTGTAATTCTGTAGGAGATATGCAGCCTGGGAGGTTTTATGCAGTTCTGTAAAAAACTGCAGAATTCTGCAGAAAACTGCAGAATTCTGCAGGAAACTGCAGAATTCTGCAGTTTCAAAAAAATCTGCAAAAAACTGCAGAATTCTGCAGAATTCTGCAGTTCTGCAAAAAACTGCAGAATTCTGCAAAAAACTGCAGAATTCTGCAGTTTCAAAAAAATCTGCAGGAAGCTTCAGAATTCTGCAGTTTCAAAAAAATCTGCAGGAAGCTTCAGAATTCTGCAGTTCTGCTGCTCCCTGCCACCAGTGTATTGCATCTGTACAGTTCAGACCTCTTTGACATTGAGCTTGCCGCTACCAAGGAAACATTGATTTGGGGGGTTGGTTTTGGGGGTTGTGATTTGGGGGTCGGGGTTTTGGTAGTCCTCTGTCACTGCAGCATTTCTGAAAAGTTTCTGCAGCAAAATCTTTAATTCTGTAGGAGATATGCAGCCTGGGAGATTTTATGCAGTTCTGTAAAAAAACTGCAGAATTCTGCAGAAAACTACAGAATTCTGCAGAAAACTGCAGAATTCTGCAGTTTCAAAAAAATCTGCAAAAAACTGCAGAATTCTGCAGTTCTGTTGCAAATTCTGCAGTTCTACCAGGCAGCAGTATGTGGAATGACATTTTTGCGAGCACACTGATCGCCGAAAAAATTGCAAAAAGAAACAACGACGGACAAATACTGACTACTGTATTGAATAGCCCTGGTTGCAGAGTACCTGAAACTTTTTTCGGAATGAAATTTGGTTGAGAATTGACTGAGCAGAGAGGCAAAACGTCCATGGAAGTTTAATTTTGATAGAGCACTGTCAGCAGTTTGTAAAATGACATTTTTGCGATCTAACCGATCGCCGAAAAAGGGGCCTTACGGCGAAAAGAAACAACGACGGACAAATACTGACTACAGTAATCAATAGACCTGGTTGTAGCGTACCTGAAACTTTTTTCTGAATGAATTTTGGTTGAGAATTGGCCGAGCAGAGAGGCAAAACGTCCATGGAAGTTTATTTTGATACAGGGCCGTAGCCTGGTCTGAATCCTAGGGGGGGCAGAGTCTGATCAAGAGGCATCTGTACCCCAGAAAATCGCAGAAATCTGAAATTTTTGTATGTTAACAAAAATTTCTGCGAAATTCTAGGGGGGGGGCAACTGCCCCCCCTACCCCAATGCAGGCTACGGCCCTCTGATACAGCAGTTTGTAAAATGAAATTTTTGCGATCCCACTTGTTTTCCTCACAGTCCTCATTCTTGTATAGGCAGAACTGCAGAATTCTGCAGAACTTCCTACAGAACTGCAGAATTTATTACTGAACTGCAGAATTCTGCAGAATTTTTTGCAGAACTGCAGAATTTTTTGCAGGACTGCAGAATTTTCTGCAGAACTGCAGAATTCTGCAGGAAACTACAGAATTCTGCAGTTTTATGCAGGTGCAGGAAGAAATTTAAGTGTACTGCAAATTTCTATTAAATCGCCAAAAGAATAATTACATTTATTATGAGGTGCTTTTCCAGTATTATATACATTGTTTCTTTTTTTTCTTCATAATTTTCTTCAGTAGTTCTTGATATTGTTATTTTTCTAAATCCTTGGCCTTTTTTCTCTTTTATTTTCTCTCCTGTCAACTTCTTTTCATTGTCTCTGTGTCACTATATTTTCCCTTCATCCTTCTAATATGTAAATGACGACATGAAAATTAATCTGCACAGCACTTAAAAGGGTTCTTTTGGATTTATAGTATTACCATAACTTTCTTTTTTTAAATTTCATAATCAATGTACGAAAGGATGTACGTGTAACTCTTTCAAAAATCGATAGATAAATAGATAGATAAATAGATAGACAAATGGGCAGATAGATGGAATAGATAAATAGATATATACTAGAAAGATATTCTTATTTATTTATTTTTATCTTTTTATTTAAGACAACAAAAATGTCACACATGACACATTTGTCAACACAGAAAAATAAATAATAATACAAACGTACAAATTTATGGAAATACCTTTGAACAAGTTGAATAGTCTTACAATATCAAAGAAAATTTCCGGTTCCAGCCAATTAAACAATTGTTAATTCTAAGACATGATAAATCAGTAAATTAATCACAATAGGCTATATATATATTTACATGAAATGAAAAATGACAGACTATATTATTAAACATCTATACTCACAAGAAATTTACCTATAACTTTTAATAATTCGGGTTCTCGTGATGTCATAATGGGTAAACAACTAAACATTTTTCAAAATTATCGAGTCAATCAAAGTTGTATATTACATTAGATGATATAGTAATAAGAATTTCCCTGTGTGGTCCATGATTAGGACATAACAATAAACAATGCATTTCATTTTCAACCTCATTTAAATCGCATTTATTACAAATTCTGTTTTCTACAGGTAACTTTGGGGTTTCATGTCTTCGGTTTTCAATTAAATAGATAAATAAGATTGATAGATAATCAGATAAATAGTAAAAAGGCGAGACAACACTGAAAGCTGCCACATTTAAGTCTACGTTAGATTGTTGATAAATATTACATAATAGTATAGTAATAAAAAAAAAAACAATAACATAGTTTATAAAGATTATGTAGGCTTAATTAACTTTAATTTTGTTATGTTTTCTCGTTGTCTGTTTGAAATGAAATGAATCATGTGTTAATAATTCAATTTAGCTTGTCAAGGCTAACAATAAGCTATTCCATAGAAATTATAGGTAGAGTAGGTCGGGGCATGCAGCCCCCCTTAACTTCGAGGTGCGATTTGACCTACTTTTAATAGTCGATTATTCGAATGTTTATGCTGTCAGGAAGATATCAGTTATTAGTGAAACAAATGTGTACTAATTTTAATAAAGGAGTCATGGCCATTTGTGAAAAAAAATGAAAATGGCCTTCTTACCCCAACCATCGGGCAAGAAGCCCCCCCTATTATAATCCTATGGCAATTTTTTTTGCGAGTGCATTCAGCTTGAAAGTTATTTCTTGGGGTTCTTCTATCATTTTTAAGGCATTCTATTCACTTTTTCAGAATTCACACATTCATTTTTTAATACACTGTTGCTCATAAATATGGAATATTCCGAAATAACCATGATCCTTGTTTTATTTTTTACCCTTGTTTTGGGTGAGTCCAGATTTATAAAATTAACTTCAACATACTGAGAAGAGGCTCAACTTGTCCAATTTGTATGGCTTGAGTGGATTTTGACTATATTTAGAGGTTTTCATGAACAATGGTGATAAACCAACCTTGTTTATTGTGATAAACTCGAAATTGCTAGCAGTCAAAATTATTTGTAGTTAAAATTATAGTACCTTTTGGTAGAGCACACATAGCGTGTAAAATTCTATATCAATAAAACGTTCCTGGTTATCATGCGGTCTTGGAATTTGAAAATGTAAAAAACTGTTCCATTGGACCAAGCATAAATATGACCCATTTTGTCTGTGGTGTGATTATTTGCCTCGTAGGGTCCATATGCTAATCACCATTTTATTGATCCATTTAAAGGTTAATCTTTCCTTTGATGCCAGTAACTTTCACCAATCAACAATTTTGGAAGGATTTCTAACCCTATATAAAGTTCATGTTTTGGCAAATTTTGCATGGTTTTTTCAATTTCCTCCAGCCTCCCAAAATTTCAAAGATTTAAGCAAATATTCAGGCAAGGACTTCAAATAACTCTTCGGGAAGCCGCTGAAGTTCTTAAAAGTGCGATTTTATCCATTGGATTCAAATGGGGTAGCCACAATTCAATGGTAGTTTTCATGTTTTCCTGTATTCCATATTTATGTGCAAGAGTGTATTTTTTGCCCTGTTTCAATTTTGGCCCATTTTTTTAAATATTTTAATTAGCTATTCTATCAAGATTTAAGGTAAAGTACACATTATTAAATGGTTCCTGAAGCCCCAAACCCACATATTTTAATTTTACCTCTAGAGTCAAGGATGGTAAATCCGTCCAGGAGGGTAAATCCAGGGAGCTTTTGGAAGAGGAGGCTACACAATGGTACTTCAAAGGTACAATGTGCGTAGCTCTGGTATTCTATTTACCCTGTAATATCACAGAATTTCCATTGAACTTTTACTGTTTAATTACCCTGATAGAGCAGTCAAATGAAGAGTTTTTCCAAAAATAATAAATTTATGAATTGAATTAAGCAAGTTTTTGCAGTTATTGATACCAGTAACACTAAACATTGAATTGGTGACTTTATTTAGCTGGGCAAGAAAAGTGAAATGATCCGGTTGCTATTAAGTGCAGTTAATTTGGAACAAAAAGGTACATGTCCTAAAATGCAAATATCTTAACTGGCCGCCCACGGCCGCTCACTAGTTGCATTCCATTGGAAAGATAAAATTTAGAGCTTTAAGATGGTTATAGTTTCATTGAACGGAAATAAACGGAAATTGTTTTACAATGGTTTAAATGTTGGGAGAAAATGGTCAATAAATCGTCAACCAAGAGTCTCACAGCAGTGAGATATATCTCATTGTAACCCAAATGAAATATGCTATATCTGATAGAAATATGAGCAGTTCGGAGCAACAGCCTCAATCAATACAACAATTTAAAACTTTATTTCTCAAAATTTATTTGGAAGTCAGATTTGAATTTCAGGTCTCAGGCGCTACACACATTGTATATCAAAGGTAAAGGGTAATTAAGGATTTTCAATCACTTTTCCTTTGAATTTCTTTGATTCAATTACAGCGAATTACGATTGATTGCTCTTCTCAGGTTACGAGTGTTCTGTCCATTTCTACTAAGTCCATGGTAAATCCGTCCACTCCATAATACATACATACATGTGTTCAAATACATCCATTGCAGTTGTGTGAGTGCTAAATGTAAGAAAACTTCGTTTTTAACAGATTTTACCGTTTTTATTATTTTGATAGCATTTTTTATCACAATTCAAGTGATTTAACAATGTGGGATAAAAAACAATGAAATTCTGTGACGTCATCACAGACATTTTGTGAATTTCAGCTTGTTGGTTATCCCATCCTTGTTGGCCTATTCAAATCTACAAACAAATGTATTTCAAGTAAAAAGTGACTGATTGGAATGTAAAATTATATTGAATTTGTTAAATTACTAAATTGTGAAACCTTGAATGGCAATACAATGCAAATAAAAGTGGACGGAATTACCATCATCATTTTAAGACTGGCTTGATTGGGGGTTGGCAAATCCGTCCACCTGCTTTCAGTATCATTCAGAGCACTTTTATGACTTTCAATATTTATTAATTGCATACAAATGATAAGAGAAATTAGTTTGAAACAGTTATACCACTTTGATTTGTTTGAAATGGTTCTTTAATTGTTATTGAGCTGGTCAGTTGAAATTCTAAATTGTTAAATTAACCTTTATTAGCCAATTCTTCTATTATAAGTGCAGTAATCATTCCACTGTCGAGAAATCAACAGAAAATACTTTGTGAAAGTTAAAATAATGTAAAACTTCAAAAAATCATAAGATATGATAGATCTATATGTGCTGCATAATGCCCTGTGGACGGATTTACCATCCTTGCTGGACGGATTTACCAGCAAAGTGGACAGATTCAGGTCCTCTGACCTTCAATTTTTGTTGCCATGGTTTCAGCAAAAAATATTTGAATATTTGACTTTTTTGGCTGTTGAGGATAGTACGAAATATGCCCCTTCCAATGGGCTAATTTTCATTTCTGTATGTATTCTCATTTTCCTGGAAATACAGTTTTAGCCAAAAGTGGACGGATTTACCATCCTTGACTCTAGGTAAATTTCAAGTTACAAAAACCATGCACATTTTTTTGTTTCTTTAATTTCTACTATGGTTTGGTGCTGTTCGCCTTGAAAATTTGTGACATCACCTAAAATGCCTAGAGCTAGCTTCAATCCTAACAATAAGGAAACGCACCAAAAATGTAAGTTTAGATATAAACCTGGGGGGGGCCTCTCACCTATCCCGGGCTTTTTGCCCCGATCTACTCTACAGGGAATACTACTTGAGAAAATTAGTTTTAAAGACACTTTTGAAGATGAATATATGTTATTTTTTGTTAAATACGAAACTAAATCATTGATAAGAAGCTGGACCTAATTTCCTACTTTTGATGTTGAGACCATCTATAAAATATGACTCTCACAATCATGGCGTCTGTAAAAGTTCCTTTATTTCGATGACGTCATTACATTATAGCCGTGACGTCATTGCATCGTTGCCGTGACGTCATTCACCCAGAACACACCAACGCCCCTAGTGGTGATTACTCCATTACATCCCTCCTTTCCTTTGGTTAAAATTACATCTGGATGTTACATGCAAATGAGGGGCACACCAATAACATTTACAAACTGTTTAGGTCTAACTCACGAAAAACCAATTACAATATGATCATGAGTAC
This sequence comes from Platynereis dumerilii, assembly GCA_026936325.1. Lineage (NCBI taxonomy): Eukaryota > Metazoa > Annelida > Polychaeta > Phyllodocida > Nereididae > Platynereis > Platynereis dumerilii. Next base: position 32,690,953 of record JAPTHN010000001.1, on the reverse strand, counting down.
ATTAAAAGTCCATAAAAGTGTAATCACTTCCAAAACTAACAACAAATTCATAATATCAACATTTAACCATGATAATCAACTGAGACTTTTTATGAACAGTAAAGCTCACGTGAACAAACAACTCATTGACATGAAACTACAGATTATACACATTATTAAACATAGTCATCATATCGCCTTGGCCTTCTGACCTCCCTGCTTGGTCTAGGAACAGGCTCTGACTCTGGAACCAAAACTGGCTCGAATGGTAACTCGTCATCAATTTCTCTAGAATTATCGTGCTCCAACAAGGGGTCTTGTTCGGTGCTGATGGGCTTGCAATGGCTGACATTTCTAGCCTTGATCTCTGCACCCCTTTGAGCCACAATCATGGAGCCTTTCCTCTCAACTACCTCAAAAGGTTGTTCCTGAAATTTGGGGCTGAGTTTATTCTTTCTGAGCATGTTCTTTAAGAGAACTTTGTCACCCACTTTAATCTGAGATTCTCGAATACGCCTTCTCCTTTCAGCATTTTGTTTCATTACCAACTTGGCTTTTTGATCATTCTCGGCCAGCCGTGAGGTATCATGAAATGAAAATTCTTGGGGAAGTTTGGTTTTTTAGAGGGTAACCATTGAGCGCTGTTGCTGGTGCAATGTTAGTTGTGACATGCGGGGTTGCCCTGTAATTTCTGAGAAATTTGATCAGTTCTTTTCTCCAGGGTTTACCCTCTAACTGAGCACTGCGAACGACTTTTCCTAACGACTTCATGAAATTTTCCGCTGCGCCATTTGCTTCCGGCCAGTACGGAGTTACTTTTCTATGCTTGAACCCCAATACTTCCGCAAAACGGGCAAACTCCGCACTTTGGAAGGGAGAACCATTGTCACTTTTTACGACATCAGGAATTCCACGGGATGCGAAGATTTTGTCAAAAATGGGAATAACTGTACTAGCTGACAAGGAACCAATGACTTCAACCTCTGGGAATCTGGTCCTATCACACCTGATAACTAGTAAGTAATGTCCGGACGGTAATGGTCCATAAAAATCTGTGCTAAGGTGTGACCATGGTTTGTCAGGAATTTCTGACATTTTCAAAGGCGCACGTTGTTTGCCATCATAGTTGGCTTGACAAGCTACACATTCACTAAGAATTTTCTGCACCAATGCATCAATACCTGGGAACCACACCTTTTCTCGAATAAGTGACTTAGTCTTATTGATTCCTTGATGGCCTTCGTGGGCAATGCGGACTGCCTTTTCCCGCAATGCCTGAGGAAGCACGACTTTGTTATTCTTCAAAAGAACACCCTTTTCTGAAACTGACAGTTCATGTTTGATTAAGCGAAACAATTTAAGCTCGTTTCCAAAGCACTCAACATGAGAACCTGACTCGTCTAATTTGTACCACTTGCCGTTTCTGACCAGTTCAATTACTTTCTGTAAAGTGTAATCAGAGCTTGTGGCCTCAACTACTTGCTGATGAGTCATGGCTTTTGGGACCGCCATTTCAGCAACATAGTTTACATACTCCTCGGCAACTTTGGTTGCTCTACTTTCAGTAGTCTCCAACATTGGATGTCGTGACAAGTAGTCAGCTGGGTTTGATTTTCCAACACCATATTTAAGAGTGACATCATACGGCTGCAAGCGCAATGCCCAGCGTTCTAACCGCATAGGCAAACACGCACTGGGTTTGCCAAACAAACCCAGAAGGGGCTTGTGGTCTGTTACCACTTCTACTGGCTTCCCAAATAAATAGACATGAAACCGTTCGCACGCCCACATGATTGCTAAAGCTTCTCGCTCAATTTGAGCATACCTTTGTTCGACCTTAGTCAATGAACGACTTGCGTAAGCAACTATGTGCTGATTACCTGCGTGATCAAACTGCACTAGGATGGCGCCGACTCCTACCGGCGAAGCATCCACCAGAACTTTGGTTTTCCTGTCAACATCAAAGTAGGCGACACACGGTTTTGCGCTGAGGCAACTCACCAACTGCTCAAAAGCTTGCTGCTGATCTTTACCCCAACAAAATTTTCTACCTTTTAAAGTGAGCTGGCGGATAGGTTCCGTGATCGTTGCATAATTGGGGATAAAACGGGCACTGAAGTTGACCATCCCCAACAAGCTTCTAACCTCTTCCACACTTTGGGGTTGAGACATTTCGTAGAGAGCTTGCAGCCTTCTAGGGGAAGGTTCCATCCCTTTTTGTGAGAAAATCATGCCAAAGAATTCAATCGATTTTCTGCTGAATTCACATTTAGCGGGATTTAACGTGAGATTGCTGGCTTGCAGCCTACGAAATACGTCTGCTAGAGCTCTATCATGATCTGCTTGTGTTACCCCACCTACGATAATGTCATCCGACACATTCATAGCGCCACTGGTCAAGTCGCCTGCCCCATCTAGGATTTGGGCGATCGCGTTTTGGAAAATTTCACTTGCACATGAAATACCGAAGTTCAGTCTTTTGTACCTTCGGAGACCTAAATGGGTACTAAAAGTGGTGATGTATCGAGACGCCTCACTTAGGACTAACTGATGATACCCAGACCGCAAATCTAGCTTGCTGAAAACAGTCCACCCATTCACCTTGTTCTGAATTTCGTCTATTGTTGGCATGACGTGCCGTTCCCTTTTAATGGCAAGGTTGGCCCTGCGCATGTCAACACACATGCGGATTTCACTTGGATTTCTGGGCTTAGGCGCTACAACAACTGGGGATACCCATGGGGTTGGTCCTTCAACTGGTTCGATTATGTCAAGTTTTTCTAACTTTTCTATCTCAGCTTCTAACTGTTTTCTGACATGAAATGGGACACGTCTGTGTCTCTGTGCCACAGGTTCTACCTGTTCGTCGATGTGTAACTTCACCTCAAAATTTCTCATTTTTCCAACACCAGAGAATAATTCAGGGTTTTGCTGAACAAGTTTGTCTGACACCGATTTGTGCTCTATACTGTTGACTTTATGCTCAGCGATTGTAAGCAACTCTAAGTCTAAACAATGTTTGATGCCTAGCAAGCAACCTGAACGACCCGGCACAACATAGATATCTGCTTGAGTTTTCTTGCCATTACACTGAAGATCCGCAGTAAACGTACCTATTGGCACAATACTACCACCACCATAAGGATTGATGTTACCTTGGGAGGAATTGAGTTTAACACCACCTTGAAACTTAACATTGAATGTTGCCTCATCAACCACACTACATGTGGCTGCACTATCTGCAGTAAACACAATGTTGCAACCATTGACATTGACATCAAATTTTGGCGTTTGAATTTTGACAGCCTTGGGCTCATTGGATTGACACTGAACATTGTGCACATCATTGACATTGACATTTTGCAAACTGACATCATCAACATTCAAACAAAACAAGTATGCATCATCACCATTGTCATTGTACAAACTCATAGCATTGTCAAAATAATTGTTCATATCATCACCAATGTTAGTGTCACTGTCACTGATCTGATGCACTTGTCTCCCGTTGCGACCATTTCTGTTATTCCCTCGGTTGAACTGTCGATTGCGATTTGTTGAGAATGACTGTGAACGGTTGCGATTCCAGGGTTGCTGTTGTGGACTGCGTTGGTACTGCTGATACTGGGTTGCATTCTGTTGCTGTTGTGGACTGCGTTGGTACTGCTGATACTGGGTTGCATTCTGTTGCCCACGTCCGCGCCACTGCTGACTGCGATTTGTCGATAGACAATGTTGAGCGAAATGGTGCTTCCTACCACAGGAGAGGCACGTGATCCCAAAGGCTGGACAGTTCTGTTGCCCACCAGAGTGAGGAAAGTCTCCTCCACAATTTCGACATATCGTGACTTGACGTTGACCACTCGGCTTTGCTGACGAATTGCCAACACTGTTGACTTGCTCTTTGTTTACTGTTTCATTCTTTTCAATCTTGAGGGACTTTTCGATAGTAGATGTGTGCTTACGACACAATTCGTTAGCACGACCTTCTTTCAAAACATCAGTGAGAGTCAGCTCCGATTTGAGTCCCTTTTGCCTCAGTTTAGTGTCTGTGGTTGTGCGAATGATGTGAGATTTAATTTCTTTGTCCATGGTCCCAGCGAAAGTCGAGACACGTTTGGCTTGTTGACGGAGGCGAATCTGGTAACTGTCTATTGATTCTTCGGGGTTTTGAACCATGTCACGAAAGATGGCTTCTTCATACTCTGGGACAAGACGGGGCTTGAAATGTTCCTCCAATTTCTTGACGGCTGTGGCATAGCTAGTGCCAGTGTCTGGTAACGTGTGAAAAGTGTCAAAGGAATTTGTCCCAATAAAATGAAGTAACATACTGCGTTTCCGAGCATCATTTGTTGTGTTCATTGCTTGCAGATAGTTCTCAAAACGGGCAAACCAGCGATCCCAAACAGGGCCAGGGTCCTGATCACCCACACAGTCATCGAAAAAAGGTATGGCAGGGATATTAGATGCCATTGTCAACAAAACTTGAAATAGTGCACACAAGCCTGAGCTGAAATACATGCAGACGATCAACGATGGGCGAGTGAATGATTCAGTCAATCATAAAATGTTGTTGAGCTTTTCCCAGCTTTGTGGGACGAAGAGAAAGCCATTCTTGGTCACCAACTATTTCCAATATGATGCAGCAGATGTACAGCTACGTTTAGCAGTCCATGATATAAGTCATTGATGACCATTGTCTTCAAATAAACGGTTTTCCTCGTCGCCAATATAAAATATGACTCTCACAATCATGGCGTCTGTAAAAGTTCCTTTATTTCGATGACGTCATTATATTATAGCCGTGACGTCATTGCATCGTTGCCGTGACGTCATTCACCCAGAACACACCAACGCCCCTAGTGGTGATTACTCCATTACACCATCACGACATAGATTTTTGAGTAGGCCTACTCTCTTGCTCTATTTGCTTCGCGAGATGGCGTTTATTTTAATTATCGGTAGGTGGCGTTACGATCACACGCATTTTTTTCCTGCTGTCGTGGCTCTGCTTACTAAATCATTTTACCATCGTCTCTCGTCGACACACAACGTTCTAGTAAGTCATACTTCTTGTTTAACATTCTACCTGACTGTTTAACTGGTTCTGACTCGGCTCTGTACTTCAGTTTTTATGCTATTACACTCGTAAATTTTCGGACGTTTTTGTGCACCTGAACGCCATTTTGGTTTCTTTAAATTCACCTATTATCACGATAACTAGTAAGGACGGCATCCACGTGGCTTGTAATTGACAACTTCTTATGTGACTTTTCATAAACTATACATTTTTCCAACCAACTGTCTACCCTTCAGGCGGTTCTGCCTCTCATTGTTTCATTGTATGTACTAAATTCTGTACTTTTTGTTCTGAATTTTAACCTCATAACTTTGTGTATTTCACAGGACCGTTCCGTGACATCTGGGCAAACTACAACCTGTTTATCTGTCCAAATTGATTGTGTACTGGACCACTTGTTTACTGCAGGTATACTGATTTATTCTTATGGTTACTACAATTTTTGGAGACGTTTTTTATGTTGACAGATTCTAATTGGACTCTTTGACAATATATACCAAATTGAGTCGACTTGTGTATTGCCTGTACGTGATACACTATCTCTCCTCTGTATTGCCTGTACGTAATACAGTAGTTTCTTAACTGTACTGACTTTGGATATTTTGAATTACTGTCTAATTTTCGTGTATTTTACCGACTGCTGTCACTGTTTTACTTTGTGCTGCCTGTACGTAGCACTCTGTCCAGTCAAATTTTTCCTTTCTAATTCTGTCGCCTGTACGTGACATTGAGTATCTTTGAAGGCTTACCCCACTGGCTTTGTTTCTGGCTCATATCTTGTCACCTGTACGTGACACTGGAGTTTTCTGAATCGACCTAATTCAGTGCAAGTAATTATTGACACCTGTAAACAGTATCAAGTAACTCCAACATTACTAATAAAAAGGCTGTTACAACCATCACCTGTACGTGATCTAGTCAAATATTGAAATCCTTCCCAAGGTTACATAAATTATTGGTTACTTGTTGGATGTGTTAGCTGAATACTCTTCCCAAACTGTTGATCTGATCTGTATCTCGTTCTGTAACGGACAAAATATTCATTTTGCTGGTACTGGTTTTTCAGAACTATGGCTGAAGCGAACGCTGACTGGGCTGAGTTGGCTGAAAACGATGTGGTCCCAGGCACCCTCGTGGTGGATGATGACGCTGATGCGGATGCAAATCTGAATAAAGAGAATCAAGAACCTGAGTTGATGGACGCGAAAGATGCTAGACTGCCGAAACGCAGAGGTCGACCTCCAAAACCCCGCAACAACTCTGACAGCACCGATCAACTAAATCCCAGAGATTATCTCGCAATTAAGGATGAACTTGACCAGTTTCGTAAAGAGAACCGGGACCTCAAACTGAAGCTACGTAACAACGAGACACTTCTGGGTACCCTTGAACAAGACCTGGACACAGCTAGAGGCTTGTTGCTTGAAAAAGAGCAAGATTACGAGAGTCTTCTCGGTGAGTTCTCTAAGCAGGCTGAATCAGTAGTGAAACCCAAGGGCCTTATAGTCTTCGATAAAATCTCAGAGCCGATTATTTACAAACTGAACTCTAGCATTGACTGGTGCAGGGAACTGCGTTCCTTGGATGATCTTACCAAAATGAAGGCCTCAGATATCGAGATCCTGGGTATTGATGTTTTGGTTCTAATCACTGGCACTTTTGAAATAGCTGATGGTCGAGATGTCAACTTAGCCTTTGCAGATCTCAAGCAAAGTGTAGAGAACCTGAGCGAAAGCTGTACAGTGTATTGTGTTAGTCTCCCACCAAATATGAGAAAAGCTGTGCAGATTAACTTATTCAACCACAAGTTCGGCCTCCTTAGTCCATTAATTAAACATGTCAACATCACCCCGAGGGGATTGAGATCAACAATGCTGAAGGAAGACGGCCTAACATTATCTGACAGATGCATCGATGCTTATGTCGAGGTTATGAATTCCGAAATTAAGGCAGAGGCTAGGAAGAGACCGAGTCAACAAGCCTGTAGTTCCTCAAACCAATTTCAAGTTAAGGCAGTAGTGCCGATGAAGCAAGAATTGATTGGACGAGTGATTGGGAAGGGAGGAAACATGATTAAGAAGATCACAGAAGAGGCAAATGTAGCCATAACATTCGGAAAGTGGTACGAATCTAAAGAAAGGGGTCGCGAAGATGATCCTTTCGACGGTGCCTTAATCTCAGGATGGTCTGAAAATGTACGTCAGGCGATTGACACTGTTAAAGAAATAATTAGTCGTGAAAGTGAGCCGAGTGAAAAGAAGCGTAAGTTGTGACAATGACAGTACGAGCCACAGAGACTGCCTCAGAGAAACGTCCCGCATCCTGCCCCTGATAAACGGTCAATTAAAAAGTTGTACATAAATAAACCGGTTCAAGCATACTTAGATTTTTGTTGTTCTTGTAAAAAAAGGATAAAATGTCCTGTGAGCACAGATTCGAGTACATCAGTCTCTGTGGGAAAAGGCAATGGTGTTCTTAGTCAATCCCGTCGGAAAAATTTGAAATTGTCTCTCTGGAACTCGCGCAGTCTTAAAAATAAAACTGATCTTGTGAACGACTACAGAAATGAAAAAGATCTTGATATCATGTTGTTTACTGAATGCTGGCTTAATGAGAATGATTGTGAGATTAATGATATGGTAAGCAATGGTGCTTACAGGTTTCTTCTAAAGGCCCGGTTGGGCAGAACTGGTGGTGGAGTTGGTTGTCTTTTCCGGTCCGATTTGAATGTTGTGAGTTTGGCTTCCAATCCTAGTATCACTTTCGAGCATCTAGCACTGAAACTTGATGGCCGAGTAACTGTTCTTCTGATTTATAGACCTGAACCAACGGATGCAAATTTTTATCGAATGTCAGATTTCTTTGATGAGTTTACTGAATTCTTATCTCAGTTTCAACATGACAAATCAGAGCTTATTATTGTTGGTGATTTCAATTTTCATATGAACAAACCGGGTGCTAGCAATACAAAGAAATTTAATGAAGTGCTAGAGATGTTTGATCTGATCCAGCATATTCAAGGTCCCACGCATGTTGCAGGCAATACTCTGGATTTGGTGATCACAAGGCGGTCCTGCCCCCTGGTGTCTAGTTGTAGTATCGATGAACTTCTCTCTGACCATCATTCCATTCTAATTGATCTCAATCTGAATAGGAGCAAGCGACCGCGAAAGAGAGTTAAATATCGGAAGACCAGGAACATGAACCTGGATTCTTTCAAGCTGGATTTAAGGCATTTCTTCTCTACAAAACTAGATAAACTGGGCGATGATCATGCTAAAGAATGTCTTCTTGATGAGTTGATTACAACTTATGATGAATCCAAGACTGTTCTAGATAAACATGCCCCAGAAGCGGAGAAAATTATTACTGTCAGAGCACCTACACCATGGAATACTGAGGATATAAAGACTTTTAAGGCAGCAAAACGTAAAGCTGAGAAAAAATGGCGAAAAACCAAGAGGGAATCTGATCTACTTATCTTCAAAGAACAAAGGAACAACTTCAACAGTCGGCTCAAGCTCTTGAAGAAGAATGATCTGGCAGAAAAAATTAGGAAAAACAGAGGAAACTCAAAGGCTCTTTTCAAAATTGTGAATAATGCGCTGCACAAGAAACAGGATCTTCCCCTACCCACTGGCAGAGATGACAAAACACTTGCGTCTGAATTCTCCGATTACTTTGATAAAAAAATCGAGAAAATTAGAAATAAACTCGATCAGGTGAATGCAATGCCTACTCAAATTCCAAATACGTTCAAAGGTACGCCCCTCTCCTCTTTTAGCAATTTGACAACTGAGGACGTTCGTAGGATAATAAAAGACATGGAGCCTAAGCACTCGAAACTTGACCCGGTTCCGACCTGGATGATTAAAGAATGCCTGGATGAGTTTCTTCCACTGGTTACTCGCATTGTGAATGTATCCCTCGAAAGTGGTATTATGCCAAACTCCCTCAAACATGCTGTAATTAGACCCTTGTTAAAGAAAATGGGCTTGGAGCTTGAACTGAAAAATTATAGGCCGGTCTCGAATCTAAAATATCTGAGTAAAGTGGTTGAAGGCGCTGTTATTAAGCAATACATGGAGCATCTGACCATAAATGGCCTGCATGACCCGAGGCAATCGGCTTATAGACCATTTCATAGCACTGAGACTCTTCTCACAAAAATCCACAACGATATGATGCTGAACCTAAACAATGGGGAGGTGACTCTGCTTGTACTTCTGGACTTGTCTGCTGCTTTTGATACAATCGATCATGGCATCCTTTCGAATCGTCTGAAAAATATGCATGGTGTCAGTGGCACTGCTTTGAATTGGTTTAAGTCTTATCTCTCACATCGAACCCAAGCTGTGACAATAAACAACGCTGACTCGGACTGGAAAGCTCTGAAGTATGGGGTTCCACAGGGTTCAAAACTTGGTCCAATTCTATTCAACTCCTATATTGCGCCACTAAGTGATGTGGCGTGCAAACACAATATTAAAGATCAGAAATATGCTGATGATGAGCAATTGATGATAGCTTTCAAGCCGGATAGAAATAGCATGGCCGGAGCAAAGACCAACATGGAGAATTGCATAAAGGACATACGCCAATTCTTGCAAGAAAATAAACTCTGTAATAATGGTGAGAAGACAGAGGTTATACTTATAGGCTCCAAGATCAACCTAGGTAAACTGGATTTGAACACGATAAATGTTGATGATGTTGAGATAAGGATTGCAGATAGTGTCAAGAATTTAGGGGTTATTTTTGATAAACATCTGACCATGGAGAGGCAAATTTCGAAAATGTGTCAAGCTGCATATCTGAATATCCGAAATATTTCAAGAATCCGTGACTCCTTAAATAAAGGGGACACTAAGACAATAGTGAATGCACTGGTGACACCGCATCTTGACTATGGCAACAGCCTGCTCTACGGAGTTGCATCCAAACATATTAACAGGCTCCAAGTTGCTCAGAATTCAGCTGCTCGACTGATTGAAAGGTTGAAAAAGAGCGATCACATCACTAATGTGAGGAAAAACCTGCATTGGCTTCCTATTCCTGCTAGGATACAGTACAAGATTCTGACGACTACCTGGAAAAGTCTAAACAGCCAATCCCCGTTGTATCTCAGTGAGCTAATTCATCGGAAATCGTCTTTGTTAAGACTTAGGAACTCAGAAAAAGGGCTCCTTGACGTACCTAATATTAGGCTGAACAATAACTGGGGTTCCAGGGCTTTCATGATGTCTGGCCCGACTCTCTGGAACAAATTGCCTGATGAACTGATACAGAAACGAACACTTGTGTCTTTCAAAAGGAGTCTTAAGACTCATTTATTCAATAGATACTACAATTAACAGGTTACTTAAGCGTCGGTGAGCAAACTCGGTTTGGAACTGGCGCTATACAAACCTATTATTATCATTATCATTATCATTATCATTTGCCCACTTTGCTGCACGAATATTATCTTCTTCCTCACTCCTCAATCCAAATGATACTGTAGATTTCAATATAATTATGTCGAAAAATAGGCGTATCATAAAGATATTATCAGTACCCCATACTGATATATATATAAATGCATCCTTCTGTGCAGCCTAATTCATTATTCAAGATACACTTTTATGGCCAATTAAGTTCATTAGTTTATTGCAATAAATTCATGAATATCAAATGTTGAAAAAAACTAAACATGTCAGTCTTTGTCAGATTATCGTAAAACTTGCACTGTGTCATGCATTTTAATTTACAATCAATGATGGTACCTAAATATTTATACTCTAGCCACTCTTTCTACAATTTCATCATTTATAATAAAATCAGTATGTACCATTGTAGTGCTGTGATCGTCTAAAATCTATGACCAATTCTTTTTCTTGTTTAGATAATTTATATAATTTGTCATAATGACAATACCTTGTACTTTAGAAATAAAAGTCAGGTTAAATTGGCTGACACTACTATGTTGGCCTGTCAATGTTCAAACAATTATGATAATAAACATTACAAATATATTAATAATTAGGATACATAGCCTATGCAATATTCAGGCGCAAAAAAATCCCCAACAGTTTGAAAAAACTGATTTCATTTTTTTTTTAACGAATCGCCTTTCTTGTAGAATTATTAAGATAACTTGTGTTGGACATTTCATTAAAACTTTACTCGGTTTACACTTTCAAGTTTGTATGCACAGATCTCATCTTAAATATACAACCAATTCCCATCCTGTTGCGACTGCTTCTGTAGTGCATTCTTTCAAGTCATCTTAACTGCTATTGTTGGCTAAAATCAATCCATTCATGGTGATAATGTAGTGGATCAATTATTGAAGATTCAGACCATTTTTATGACAGAATGATATGGAATCAAGAGTTATAAAATATATTGAATAACATCGCCTATGTGATAGTATTAAACTTTTCTTTTGCTATATATTCTAGTTCTTTTTTTAGGTCTTTTTTTAAACCAAAAAATGGTTTACCTCCATTAGGTCTACTTTAAGACACCAATAATACTATTAATAAACACAAAATTACTTTCTGAAACAGAAAACAATAGGCCTACCTTACAAACACCAGTAACACTTTTCTGACATCAGTAGGCTTTACTTGTTTAGTTTTGGTTAAGAATACTGCTAAAACTGCATGGCCAGTAATTACCGTCTGATTCAACGAGAATTTGGAAGCTCAAAAAAATGTTTGCCACTTGGTTTGGTCACCACTTGGTATTGGTACTAGTCGACAAGTAGCCTAGTTGAAGTAGTTCAAGTAGGCCTATTCATTTTAAAGAAATGGATATGAATAATGAATCCATAGAACTTTCTTTTGTCAATTCTTCATTAATCAATTTTGAAGAATTCTAAAGAAAATTATTGATTTGTGTTATAATCATAACAGCTCAAACCTAAAATGTGTTATGAAACCCTACCTTATTTACAAATCAGCAAGGCTTATAACAGTCTGTGTGACTGTGTCAACACAATTAGTTGAAGCACATTGTGTAAGTACAAGAGGAATAAATATGCCACCCTCTTCCCTGAAGTATTAAATCAATATTATAGGCAAAATGTCAATTGTCAATCATGGAAGGCATTAATACTGGTGCACCCATTGCCATCAATGTGCAATTATTACAAGAATACAGATCGTTTTACCTATCATTAGTTAACATTGCGATGCCCTTATCACAATGAATTATTAGAGGATCATTGGGGTTAACAACCTATTTCGATAGCTTTGGACTAATGGGTTATGAATGCCTGTATAGAATGACTGTAGATCTGTTTTGCTGATTCACCAAAAACATAATATACATGTATGCCTGATGAAAATGTTTTGGCTATATCTTTTCACATTATGATGGGATAGGGTTGAAACATCTTTCTATGACTTTCATCAAGTTTGGTTAAGGGGAACTTCCAAAGCTGAGTTGAGCCAAATATTCAAGTATTTCGTTGTCTAATGAAATTATGTCAAGTCAGCATACTAACTTATTACTAAGTAGAAAAGCTTTAAGAATACATATATAATTATGTACGTAATTTTAAACATGATTGTGCTCCAAATATTAATATTTCAACTATGGTATACACTGTAAAATCGGACTCGCTGATTCAGCTCAATTGATTGAGTGAGATGGTTGCACAAGTTGATTGAGCTAACATAGATTAATGTTTTAAGCTGAGATAACTCAAAATACTGAGCTGAGATAACTCAAAATACTAAGCTATGTTGACTAAGGTATTCAAGCTGAGAAAACTCAAAACAATGAGCTGTGTTGACTTACAGCTCAAAATATTGAGTTTTGTTGACTTATTGATCCAAGCTGACACAACTCAAAATGTTGAGCTGTGTTGACTTATTTTTAGTTGTTTTTCATTCATATTTGTGTGACCTGTCTTATAGAGTTATTTATGAATATGGGCTGTAATAACGAAATATTGTTTGATCTCTCAAGGGGATCCACCTGATCCAGTATGCTTCATTTCAGCACATCATGGACAGGCCCAAGATGCATTCAACAAAGACCATTGCATCACAAGGAGATTTAAAAATTAATTTCTTGTGAATAAATCCCAATGGCCTGTGGCTCATCTCAGTTGGTATACGAACGAAAAGTGAAGTGCGGATCTGTAGTGTAGATCCACAGACGATCAACAGCCGGATGGCTGTTCCACATCTTCCGTTAGTTGTGATGCTGCATGTGGTCCGCAGGGGAGTCCTCATGCAGCGTAGCTATTGGAACTGTGTGGTGGATATGTGTGGCATATTTAGTGCTGTATCAATTGAAGCATGGGCACCCTGCGGATTTCTCTCCCTCCTGCAAGCATAGGCACCGAGTACCCGTTTCAGGACAGGCCAGGGAGAGGTTGACGCAGGGTGTTCTTGCTTGGACTTGTTGTTGTGGATGATGACTTGTGGGAGCATCAGGATGGCAGGCATGGAAGGCAAGGCAGGCAGGAAGCTGGAAAAGAGAAAATTTGGAAGGTGTGAGAAACTTGTATTTTGAGTGTGACAAACTGCAATCGGAGGGCAGCCATGTCAGCTAAAGGAAGCTGCCATGATTGCCCCACAACTACAGCCTGAGGATAAAGAGGAGTCTTGGCTGAAGAGCAGTGCTGGAATGTTGTTTTTGGTTGGAGAGCTGGCAGTGTCCGTGAAGAGAGAGAGAGAGCTGTGAAGAGAAATTGAAGATGGCATAGCGGTTAAATTGAAGATGGCATAGCGGCATCATGCGCAAGATGGAGCATCTTGTGAAACCTGTGCTGTTATCTGAAAAGTAAGGGGAAGATGCAAGTTATTGTATGGTTCTTAAGTTGTTAATGAAGTTGAAATGTTGAAATGTGAGTATAGTAGAAAGCACCAGACAGTTTGAGCTGACTGGTGTTACCGTAAGTTGGCGCAGAGTAGGCCGGGGCAGGGACCCGGGTTCAGTTTTCCCTTGGTTTTCTGAGTGGCTTCAGGTGGCTGCAGTCATGTAGCTAAAAAGAGAGAAATGTAGAGATTAAATGGTTAGTCAGGGTCAGGAGGAGCTGTTGTGAGCTCCTCAACTAAATCAATGATAGTAGTTACTCGTGGGTGTCGTGATGTTGCTTGTCTTCGTCTCATCCAGACCATGTTGGTTACTCTGGAGTAGAGATCCTGGATGAGCGGGGAGTCTTGAAATCGGATGATGGCAGCATCATTCTGTCTTTGCAGTCTTTCAAGGAGGCAGGGCTGGCCGTAGAGTCTGTGGAGTTCTATGTTGGTGGTGTTTCTTTCTCCTGGAGTGTAGAAGATCTTGAGAGCTCTGCGGAGGGCCTTGTTTTCTGCAACTGCAAGTAAAGACTGAGAGCGATTATCTGCTTGCCAAGTGGCAACATAACCAGTTTCTAGAACTGGACGAATGTACATTTTGTAAATCATAAGGAGAGTGGGAATACTGGCACCCCATGAAGTGCCCCTGAGACATCTGAGAAGGTTGATCCTGGACTCCGCTTTGCTGCGCAGGTTCTTGCAGTGCTGCAGGAGACTCAGGTTCGGAGCTGTGATGGTGAGACCGAGGAGCTTTGCTTCTTTCACGATGGGGATGGGAGTCTCGAAGAGAGTCACTTCTTGAAGTTCTTGTGGGATGGGTTTTTTCCGGGAAGTGAAGAACAGGAGCTGGGACTTGACTGGATTCATCTTGACTCGCCAGGTGGAGCACCAGTCCTGCAGCTTGTCCATGCACTCCTGAAGTCTTTTCTGGATGATGCTGAAACCTGTATTTGTTGTCGATCTGCAAGAATACCAGAAGGCCAGGTCGTCTGCAAATTGAGAAATTTGCACCTGCGAGTCAGGAGCAAAAGGAATGTCATTTACAAATAGGTTGAAAAGTAATGGACTTAATACAGACCCTTGTGGAGTGCCTGCCATCAGGTTGACCCGACGGGAGACACTGTTACCTACTCTTACAGCAATGGTCCGCTGGTGGAGGAAAGAGGAGAGAGTCCTGATGATCTTGTGAGGAAGTTGGTAGTCTTGGAGCTTGTAGCGGAGACCATCCTGCCAGACAGAGTCAAAGGCCTTCTCAACATCTAGAAGGATTGCTGCAGATGCCCAGCCGTGGTCAATCGCTGTTCTCAGGTGGTTGTAAAATCTGAAAAGATGTTCATTGGCCTCCTTCCTGGGAAGGTAAGCTCTCTGCCACTTGTTAAGCAACTGAGAGTTGACCAGATGGTCAATTAGAGGCCTAGCAATACATTTTTCAAACAGTTTGGAAATGCACAACAATAGAGATATCGGGCGGTTGTTACCAGGAATCTTGGTGTCTTTGCCTTGTTTGGGGATCATCACTCCGATGGCTGCCTTCCAGGTCTTGGGAAGTAGCCCACATCTCTCAGGGTCTGGAAGATGGAGGCCAGGTAGTCGAAGACGGATGAGTGGCATTTCTTGAGGATGTCATAGGTGATCTTGTCTTCTCCTGGGGAGGACTTGCGGCACTTTCGGATGATGTTTTCCAGGAGGTCTCCGTCGATGAACTGCATCATGGGATGATCATCTCCTGGTTCTGGGACACCTTGTAGCTGTGGAGTAAAGAGAAAAGAATTGTCATTTACTGCATCGGTTACCTGAGTGAAAAACTCTTGATCAAACCCTGGACCAACGTTGATGGAGTGGCACTTGGCGAGATGGTCTGCCAGGACTTGTGCTGTGCTCTCATCGTCTGTGGTCAGGCTGCCATCAGGTCCGTGCACTCTGGATGTCTTGTTTCGGGTGGAGTTTCCGGTCAGTCTTTTGAAGTGCTTCCAGAAGGCGGAGCCCTGTCGGTGGTCAAGTTCAGCGCAGGTTTGGTGCCACTGTGTCTTTTTCTCCTCTGCAACAGCTCTGGAGGCTTGTCTGGAGAGGCGGTTGAAGATGTTTCTCAGCAGTGGATTCTGGGGCTGTCGTTGGACCATCCTTCTGGCTCGACGCTTCTCCCGGATGAGCTTGAGTGTTGGTTCTGAAATAGTAGTAGGCCTATGTTTAACAGGTTTGAGTGGTGCGACTGCATCAAGAGCAACCTGGATTGCTCCTGACACATCATCACATATAGAGTCAAGATCTGAAAGAGAAGTAGGAGGATGAGTGATGACATCACGGAGATCTTTGAAGGCCTGTTCTGTGAGGTCTCTGAAGTGGTCCCAGTTGGCCTTCTCCAGGTTCCTTCTCAGGCGGACTTCATAGTGAAGCTTGGTGCTACCAACGAGCTGAAGATGTACTGGCAGGTGGTCACTTGTGATGTCATCGCCTACAAAGTGTTCTGAAATGAAAGAAGAGAGATTAGGAGTGGTGATAATCAGGTCTAGAAGGGAATTAGTCCCATCTGATGGATTTAGTCTGGTAGGAGCTCCATTGGTGTTGACAATCTGTAATGAAAAGTTGTTAATGGCTGTGTTCAGCTGTCGGCCTCTGATGTTTGTAGTGGCGCACAGGTTGTCAATGCAGCCATGATAAGCATTGAAGTCTCCCATCCAGATCACATGTCTAAACCTGTTGAGAAAGTGGGAGAAAGTGGTATGAAGAAGAGAAGTTGAAGGAGAGATGTATAAAGAAACAATACAGACTTCACCTATTCCTGGTAGACTCACGGAGACTGCGGAGCAGTCATTTGGTAGGTCGTCTGTCTTGATGATGTTGGTATGAAGACCTTGTTTGGCTAGGATGATGGTACCACCGGATGGTCTGCCTTGGCCGTCACCTACAGGAGGCTGGGCGTTGGTATACAGTGCTAGAAGCCTATACTTGAACACACTCTGACTTGGAAATGTTGGTTGACGTATGAAAGCATGCATCTAATTACTCCAACAAATTAATTAAAGAGAGATAAAAATAAAAAAGTAACCAGCTAAAGTGGTGTGCTCCTCATTTTTTCTCTGGGATAGCGTAATATAAATGTTATTTTTTCTTGTAAGTAAATAATTATTTAAAACTAAATGCAGTCTTATGAGAAGTGCTTGTTATAGATGGCGCTATATGTGGCATGACTGAGATGTCAAGCTATCTGCAACAACTGAAGCTTTCATGTTTTCACAGCTTAATGTTATGATTCGTTTCGACAACTTACAGCATTGAGCTGTCATACCTTGACAACTTATAGGATTGAGCTATCATAGCTTGAAAATTATTAACATTCTCAGACAGCTCAAATTATTGCATCAACTCAGTTTTCAAATTTTACAGTGTATATGCATATCAAAAGTTATGGAGACTAAAAAACAACATATTAACAAGGATTTTTAAAAACATTTTTCCTGAATTTGCCTTTATAAATTTTTGTTATGGGTCGTTGATACGATAGGGGGGGGGGGGAGCTATATGGCTTTTACCCTCAGGAAGAACTTTTTCTTTTTGCAGGAAGTGTCTACTAACAATTTTTAAAAGCGGACAGGCAACAAACTTTTTTTCCCCTTTTTATTATTATTATTAGGGCATTCTGCCCTATTGTTATTGGTCTTCTCTGAAATCTTGTGGACCAATTTCCAGACAAAATATTGCACTAATTTCATTCAAACTTTGCACACAGGGTTTAATCTGCCCAAGATTGTGTTGATCAACTTTACAAGAACATTGTCTAAAAAAAATACCATTTTAGAGACCCAGGAAAACCATCCTAGAAAAACTGGAAAGAGGGAGTCTTGTGATGTCATTGAGGGGCTTCCCCACTCCAGATCTATTTATAGCTCACTGAGAATTTGTCAAAATAACAAGAGGTCAGCAATTAGGACAAAACACCACTGCATGCTTCATCAATGTTTTGCTACCTTGTATGCCCTATTATGTAGTAGAAACAGTTAGAAAATAACCAGGACTTCGGATGAGTAGTTAGATGATGTGCAGAATGCCCTTTAAAGTGCCTTGTGCACATTATTTTAAACATTGTAGTACCTATTTACCACCCAGAGAATCTATTTACAGATAGAAACAATTTTTTTTTTACAATTTTCATGTGCTGAACAAACCTTTTTTTAAAGTGTGAAGTTGAAAAAAAAAAAGCATAGCAAGATCATCTGGGCGGCCCCTTAGAGCATTTAGACCCCAAAAAGGCACATCTAGGGTATTTAACACATTATATCCCCAATTTTCAAGAGCGTATATATATAGTTACTGTAGGTCTAGTTGTTTCCAACTTCTTCCAAACGTTGTTCTTGTTTAGCAAATGTGAGCCACAAAAGCACAAGTATGCTGTAAGATCCATTCATGAGCAAAATATTAAAAGATACGGTGAAAAACTTTAGGCGTAATCACCTGGAAAAGCTGCATGACGGCGACACCACTGGCCGTCTGCGGCCCAACCGTCTGCCGGAGGGTCAAAATTTTCCCATAGTAACTACAATACTCAACGGCAATACATTTCTGGGGGCAAAAATACATATCCTCTTAAATATGTCACCTTTTTTTTCAGATGTTTTCTGCCTCGAAGTGGATCTGTTGAACTATTTATTTGAGCCAAGCAGATATTCGCCACACGTGAGACCGACAAAACATCCAGAAAAGAGAATAGATGTCCACGTGGAACTGGAAATGCACTTCATCAGCTCACTGGTATGTTTGAGAATCCATCTCCATAAAAGTGAAATAGTTATACAGTAGACGAAAAACGAGTGCTTACAGAAAAGTGTTGGCAGCCGTCAATGACCTCACAACATGCCCTATCAAACACATTGAAATAAGCTGTCAACTTGTCATTGAGCAACTTGTGACCTCATTGATAGTCAGTTGGTCACTCATTTTGATAGCATTGCACGTATAGGCTATGACCTCCCCCTTAAATTGCTTATGACTCATAGAAAATAACATCACTTTAATTCATTTACTTGCAGTAGATGAAAAACTTGTGCTCACACAAAAGCTGTTGGTAGCCATCAATGGCCTAACAGCACGCCCTATCACATACATGGAAATAAACTGCCAATTTGCATCTTGTGACCTCATTAATGAGTGGTATGACACGTTATATGACTTTTCCTAATGGCATTGCAAGTGTAGGATATGACCTCATAAATTGCTTATGAATTAGAGAATAACATGGCAGGGATAGGGCTATGACCTCACAAGAAACATTCCAGTGCTTCTCTGTAAGCACTCGTTTTTGTCTACTGTAACAACCTGCATATTTGTCTCATAATGAACTTCTGATTTGTGAGAATTCTGAGTTCTGGTGAAAATTAATTATGATTGGAAGTAAATTAAATATTTGAATCTTATGTATTTCAATACAATGTGTGTATATTTTATTTTCAGGATGAGAAAAACCAAGTTCTACACACCAGTGGCTTTCTAGTAGCTGTAAGTTCGATATTTTTCATAAAAATAAAAAATATAAAAATTAAAAAATTAACACAAAAGCAACAACTATACATTGATGTGTTACAGATGATTTGCAGACACAAGGACTGAATGTACTTGTGTCTACAAATATGAAATCATCTGTAATTTCCACCTTTTGACGACAAAGCAAATACTTTGGATTTCAGGAATGGCATGATGACTTCTTGAAGTGGAACTCTTCTGACTATCACGGGATT
The DNA here is from genome assembly GCA_026936325.1 of Platynereis dumerilii. Taxonomy (NCBI): domain Eukaryota; kingdom Metazoa; phylum Annelida; class Polychaeta; order Phyllodocida; family Nereididae; genus Platynereis; species Platynereis dumerilii. The sequence continues at coordinate 32,671,367 of JAPTHN010000001.1, read as the reverse complement.
GAAAAGATCATTGTCCCTCCAAGTAAAGTTTGGCTTCCTGACTTTGCTCTCATAAACAGGTTGGTCTGCAGTCAATGTATTTATTTTATTATCCATTTGTATGATTTATGTGTCGACCAAATTTATGTGGTGAATGATCAAAAATGAATGGATGATTTTATATCATGTTTAGTATAATTTTGTAGAGGGATGATGCAATATGCACTTTATTTTGAAAATTACGCCACTGACTATAAGGTTGAAATTAATAATTCTTCCTGTTCCTCAAAAGAAACTTGGCATCTCATCTTCCCATACATGGCTTATGGGCAGATCTTAATTTAGTCTATGAATTATTGTGATTCTGAGAAACAATATTTTGTATATTTTACAGTCTGTCAATTTGACATGTAAAAAGAGTGGACTGTTGAATGAAAATCGAAATGGCACTGTGTCATTTAAGGAGACTAATCCTACTTGTTGGCGCTGCAATGGTGCATGACAGGCAAACGAAAGGATTATAAATGCATCTGACTTTTACTCTAAAATCTGTTATGACAAATAAAATGGCCTTCTCTTGATCATGACTAATCAAACAGCCTATATGTTTCTCATGTTGAATGCAGGGAATATGTTACTTATGTTGAATATAGAGAAAATGATACTTCATTGGCTATCATGAATCAAATTTCTCACAGTGAACTGGTCCTCTCATTTTGCACAAAGCTGCACAACTGATGGATACTATTGGACAGGCTGTAATATCATCAGAAATATGTATATTAAACTTTCAGTGCAGGAGGGGTTTATGACAGCTTACACACTAGCCACTTCAGGGTGCACCTGGACAGCCATGGCATGGTCATCTGGATGTTTGGAGGGAATTTTGCAACAACTTGTCAGCTGGACTTGACATACTTTCCTTTTGATGAACAGAAATGTAATTTCACTGTTGAGAATTGGGTTTATCCAGCCACCCAGGTGAGGCAAATTTGTGTTTTCTTCTTTTATTTTCAGACTAGAAAATGTCCATCAGGGCAGGGGAGGGTAGAAAGTATTGTAGAAACTCTAGGAGAGAAAGTTAGTATACCGGATAGTATGAACGCTTAATACGGGCAGGGACCGTAGCGCCCTCGGGAAAATATGGGCTGGCAGGGAGAATACTAGGGTCAATATAAAACAATCCATGTATTAATATATAAGTATGAACGCTTAATACGGGCAGGGACGGACGCAGGGATGGGGGATGCATCCCCCCCCACCAGACCAAAATTTATATATTTTTACATGTTAATATTATCCGTGTGCAGTCGCGTTACGTCGTGAGCCATGCATTCCGTTATGCGATAGCCTGATAGACCCCCCCCCCCCCCCCCACTGGATCCCCCCAAGAATACGGGTCAACCTAAAATGGTTAACTCCTAGATAACTTACTTCAGTCTTCTGACTGGGTTACTGGCAAAAACATTTTGTCACGTTGTAACATGAGTTCATTTAATTAAACTCATGTTCAGCATTGACACAAATAACATCAGTAAAATGACTTAACAACTTTAGGATAACCCTTGTTAAGCTTTAATACAATCTGGTCCAGGTGAAGGATGCACCTGAGAGGTAACAGGAAAATATGAATGGAACTTTACTGAGAAGAAGAAAAGTCGTAGATACCAGTGCTTTTGAGTGTGTAGACTAGTTTATGGAAATTCGAAACATCTCCTTTTCAGGTAGACCTGTTTAACCTGACCAGTGAGGTGGTCAAGGATGACTTCCATGAAAACGGAGAATGGACCTTCACAGGATCCAGCGTCCGGAAGGAGTACATCCAGCATGATGTGTTTAAAAATGTCAATTTCCCTAAAATAACATTCCAAATGGACCTGAAGAGAAAGGCAGGCTATTACATGTGAGTACAGCTTCTGAATATATGGCAAACTTCCAGTTGCAGTGATGGAAATGGATAATTTAGATTGGGAGAGCTCTTGGCCAGATGGCGATTTCCGTATCGCACACCATTTTACGTTTAAAAAAGTTTGAAGTACTAAATTAAACAGGATAATGGTAATTTTACTGCTGATCATTGGGGAAGCTATAACAGTGAGGCTCTGGATGGGGTTGTGTGTTCCCCTGTCCCTTGGCCATTTTACTAAAACTGAGTTCCCTGCCCCCATATCCTCCATCCAGAGCCTCAACAATGCACAGTTCCCCCAATTTTCTGATCAAGGGAGGTTGGCTCCCTCAAGTTCCCCCCTCCCATTTCCATCAAGGATTATTTGTAAGATGCGACGTGTGAAAGAAAACCAAACATTTCCATTTTCTTTGCAGGTTGAACATTGTGACTCCCTGCTGCATGATCATAGCCCTGGCCCTCTTCATGTTCTGGCTGCCTGCAGATTCGGGGGAGAAGGTCTCACTTGGAATAACTGTGCTGTTGGCCTTCTCTGTTTTCCAGTTGGTCATTGCTGACAACATGCCGAAGACTTCTGATTTCACTCCTCTACTCAGTGAGTTGGACTTTTACTTGATCAACAATATGTAGAGTAGCGCGGGGCATGCAGCCCCCCTTAACTTCGAGGAGCGATTTGACCTACTTTTTGTGTAATGTCCGGACGGTAATGGTAATCTAGTGAAACGAAAGTCTACCAATTTTAATAAAGGAGTAACTGCCATTTTTGTGAAAAAAAAGTAAAATGGCCTTCTTACCCCACCCATTGGGCAAAAAGCCCCCCTATTATAATCCTATGGCTTTTTTTTGCGAGCGCTTCAGCTTTAAAGTTATTTCTTTGGGTTCTTCTATCATTTTTAAGGCATTCTATTCACTTTTTCTGAATTTCAGATTTTTTCTGTTCATACATTTATTTTTTAATATTTTTTGCCCTTTTTCAATTTCGGCCAAAATTTTTTCTATTTCAATTAGCTATTCTATCAAGATATAAGGTAAAGTACACATTATTAAATGGTTCCTGAAGCAGCTTCGAGGCCTCAGTGAAGGGGGCCCCATGCCCCATACCATGTGGGGCCTCTCGCCCCAAACCAACATATTTTAATTTTACCTCTATATTTTGAGCTAAAATGCAAAAACCGTGAACCAAATCATATTTATGTGATGGTCATAAAGTGAAGCAATGCAGATATCCATCATACTTTTAAAAATTTCCAAAGTTATTTCTGACAACCACTTTCATAGAATTAATCAAAGTTACAAAAACCATGCACCTTTTTTTGTTTCTTTAATTACGACTATGGTGTGGTGCTGAATGCCTTGAAAATTTGTGACGTCACCTAAGAAGCCTCTAGCTTCAATCCTATCAATAAGAAAAAGCACCAAAAATGTAAGTTTCGAAATAACCCTGGGGGGGCTTAATTCTCACCTAACCCGGGCTTCTTGCCCCGACCCAATCTATACATGTACTATGGTGTTTTTTTTGTTCTTTCAAAAACTTTTTTTTCTTCTTCACAGAACCATTTTCCTAAAATTGAAAATCAGAAGACAAATGGCAACACATTGTATCTTAGTACAATTAGTCTCAGATAATTATAAGCTATACAAGTTCCTGATCATGGACCACTGGCAATTTCAATTTGTGCCAAACATGTACTATTTGCATGGGTACCCAGATTGCTCCAAAGGACTCTAAAACTAAAAAGAAAGGAATTCTGACATTTGGTGTAGGTCTTCAGGTTTGGCCAATCATACCACCCAAGTATTTAAGACATACAATGTATTTTCATCGTCTTGATTTTCAGCTTAATTATGCCCAATCATACTGTCATGAAACTTTGTCGGAATGGTAAAACCATCTTTCAAGTGATAAATGGAGTTCTGACACAATTTTTTAAGTTTTAATAGGTCTCACTCTGATGATTATTTCCAGGCATGTATGTTGCTTTCATCATGGGTGTCTCCTGTATTTCAACCATCTTGGCCATCTTCTCCCTCTACCTCCACTACAAGGCCACAGACAGGAGACCAAACAGAATTCTTCGAATCATCTTCTTCAACGGATTCGCTCGCATCTTCTGCATGACTGTTCCTGACACCGCCACTATCCGATGCACCCCTGAGGGCAAGGATGAAAATGTAACCAACAGTGATGGCAATGCTTTCAATAATGAGGTAGGAATTGATATTATCTGATGTATCACTTTCTTTATGTCATTATAAACAAATCAAGTTTTACTTTTACTGAACATTAGACTTTTCTTTCTTATTTTGCAGGGTTACATTGAGGAGACCAAAGTGGAGAAGTTGCCTGTGGGGAACGCAGAAGATTTTGTGAAACCAGCTTTGCCTGACACTGTGACCAGCCTCCTGCATGAAATTGTAGATCACATCAGGCACATCAAAGCCAAGTATGTGATTTTAATCACGTTTTTGGTTCAGTATGTGTTAGCTGCACAAATTTTTTCTATCGGATGGCACGCTCGAAATAAATAATTCGTCACCATTATGGTGAAATAAATAATTTTATGTAGAGGAAACTCCAGCCCCCCTGAATATCTAATCATATCGCCTTCACCCTGCAAATTAGTTTTCTATACATTTTTGTTTTCTATAAGTATTTTTTCCTTATCCACGATGAGTCAATTACGAAGAGGCTTGAGTCAGGACTGATCTCCGACTGATGCTAACAAAAATGCTGAAGTGAGGGCTAATGACATGGACGACCATGCATTGAATGTTTGATATACATGTATCAAAATTGCATGAAGATCGCTTTTTGCTAAGTGTTATTGATTATACAGCATGGTGTTTCCAAAAATATATATCATCTGCCTGGGATACAATTGACAACTTGATAGTGTTGACGAATTACTCAGAGCTGAAGTAGCCTACAAGCAATTTGATGGTGTTTGACAGTGTTTGACAGGAACATATTTACACTGATCCAGCTCTGATTGAGGTGGAAATTCTCCATGTACATTTAATGCAGCAAACTTCAGAATCAATGCTCGAGTGATGAATGAATAGATAGACAGATAGATTATGCGAAATATTGAAGTGCAGCCCTTTATGCCCAGTTTGGGGCGCTCACGAGGATTAATTGAGGAGATGGAAAAGAGTCGTCAATATGTTACACATTTACCTTATGTGAGCGAGCTTTTTACTTGCTCAGTACAGACACTGATATACAAGGGGCTGCCAATTTAACATCCCATCTGAACAACATCCAGCAAGGATATTGCTCATGAAGGTCCAGTGGAAATTTTGGGTTCCCCATCTGGAGTTCGAACCAATGTAGGCAAAGACCTTCAGCAGCCACCCAGCCAGTTTAATAACTGCAGGCTGAGAGGAATGTTCAAATTTTCATGTCAGGTTAAAAGTATCAATTGAAGGAAGACAAACCAACATATCAGGTTGATGTAATGATGTTAGGAGGATACTGAGTCATTACTGACCTTATTACAGATCTCTTATTAGTGTGCCATGTTCTTTTCAACTGCCACAGTGCTCTTGTGATGTCAGTACGAGGGGCGTTCAGAAAGTTCGAGGCTTTTTTTCATATGGATACTTATTTTCAATCCAGAGCTATGAATTTTTCACAGGATAAAATTCAGCATATTTGGAATGGATTTCCAAAATTTTGGACAATTTGGACATTTTTAAGTCATTCTGTGGTTGCCGTGGAAACTGAAAGTTCAGCTTCTTGGGGCAGGTAACACTGAAACGAAGAATGCCAAGAAATTGTGACTGTGAGAGACTTCTCTCTGGCACTTGTATTTGTGAGAATGACAATATTTGACAGAAGAAATATGTTATTAGCTTCTAAATATGCTTTAAAGCACACCAAATGTGTGTATTCTTTCATTGAACCCATGTAGGAAAGCACTCCTGCATGCCAGATATGGCGAGGGAAATTAAGGAGGCAAAGGTGTGTTTCCCTGACTACATAATGACTTGTGAAAGCATGGATTCACTATTATGAACAAGACACCAAAATGGACAGCATTATCCATCCTAGCTATTCCTGTGACATGTTGCTTTACATAAGTCTTGGTTTTCCTTCACTTTTGTCCATGGGGGCTATAGTTTCAGGCACTGGAGGAGAAAAGGCTTTGGATGTACGAAATCCTTTCACAGAACTTTGTTTGGAGGACTTCAAGGAACATTTACTTCGATGGGTCAGGTGTATGAATCAATGCTTTTGGTGAGCTTGGGAGTATTTTTTAAGGCTAATATTATATTTCTTGCGTCAAATACTGTCAATCTCACTAATGCAAGTGATAGAGAGAGGTCTCTAACAGCCAAAATTCATTGGCTTTAGTGGTTTCAGTGTTACCTGCCCCAAGAAGCTGAACTTTCAGTTTCCATGGCAACCACAGAATGACTTAAAAATGTCCAAATTGTCCAAAATTTTGGAAATCCATTCCAAATATGCTGAATTTTATCCTGTGAAAAATTTATAGTTCTAGATTGAAAATAAGTATCCATATAAAAAAAAGCCTCAAACTTTCTGAACGCCCCTCGTATCAGCATAAAGATTTCACAGTTGGTATATTCGCAGTTTCAGCTGTGTCACTTGGAACCCATATATACTGATACTGATCACACCATTACAAATCCACAATAAGCTGTTAGATCGTTGCTCAACATTGATTATTCAGTTTGATGTTTTGAATAAATCCAAAAAGTTACAATAACCAGCTATATATAATGCATGGATTTTGTGTATAACTGCTATCAGTTTTAGCACTTGTACAACAAAACAAACGCATTCACTCTCACATTCATTCATAATATACTCAGAAACCATTCAGAATTTAAGACCTAAGGGGGGGGGGAGTTTTGCTTGGGGCATCCTTGTCACAGATTTCAAATAATGTTTATTTGATGATCGAATTCTTAGCCTCCTTGTCTGGTCTTTTCCCAAATTTTTGGGGAGCAACGTCCCCCCCCTCCAATTCTCGTCTTTTGTGTCCTCTGGTATGCCCATGCAACACCGCCATGTTCACTTCCAAAAAATCTCCCCGTCATCCCCATTCCAGTCATCAATTCTGAATAGTTTCTTTGGCGCAGATCTCACCTAAAAGGCTGAAAAGCCACAAGGTGCAGCTGCCCTCAAGGAGAAATTTCACAAGAGGACACCATGAATTTCCATGATGGATCAAGCAAGTGGCTCAAACATATCAGTTTCACTTGCTCCAACTGAATCAAACAACCATATACCAATGAATGCAGATTAATCAATTGTTATTCACACTTTGACAGCGAATAAGCCTGATTTGTTGGTAGCAGTTGGAATCAACACTCAAGCTTGGAGTGCCGATAGTGATGTCAGTATGGAATACTGACATCATCTCTTCATATATTCACATGGAACACGGCACGCTTATACGAGGTCTGTAATAGCAAATAAAATAGAAAAGTTCATGGATCTCCTTGCACATGTGGTGTACACGAAGTGCTTGTATACATATGTGATGGAAATAAATTCAAACTATAGATCCAGTACTGTACCTGCCATCCACTTCCATAACTTCCAAGTACAGCTTCAATAGGACTACTCCTTGAACTGTTGGCTAATCAAACGCACCACTGACCAAATGAAACACGTATTAAAAGTAATAAAAGTGATGCATGCCTAATAATTAATATTTTGCTTTCACGTGTGTTGTTCAGAGGCAATTTATATCAGTACACATAACTTGATGTTTGAGTATGTAGGCAATTTGATGCAACAGAAGGGCAATTCCGTAAAGTCTGATTCACAGATTTGACACTTTAGCAGCTTGCGTAGCCCTACCATTACACCTCAGCTATTTAATTGTTAAACAGGGATGAGGCCAGGTAATAGGGGTATCAGACAAGCCATCAACCAAAGCTCCAAGTGTAACAGGAGCTGAGCTACAAGGCAAATATCATGGTCATGGTGTCGGACGTACATCACACGGTGTACGTCCGGTACGTCCGACACCATGATATTTTGCCATAGCTCGACTCCTGTTACAGTTGAAGCTTTGGTTGATGGCTTGTCTGATACCCATATTACCTGCCCTCATGCCTGGATAACAATGAAATAGCTAAGCTATAATGGTAGGGCTACACAAGAAGTGAATCAGACTTTACGGAATTGCCCAGAAGTGAAGTATCAGCTGCTTTTGGTGTTATGGTTGTGTCACTTACATGTACCGTAATATGGGGTGAATCGGGACAGTTTTGGCCATTTTTCTGTTATAGAATGGCAACAAATCAACCCAGAAATCAAAATATGGTGTCAAATTGTGTCCGAGCACAAGGTCTAAATATCCCAAAGAACTTGAAATGATATCTTATATTTCCGATCGCCAAGGCCCATAAAACCACTGTCCCAATTCACCCCTTATACTTTGGGGTGAATTGGGACACTCCCTTATTTTCAGAAGCAATACTTCTTATTTTTTTTAAGTGATTGCCACTTGGGAGTGAATATTAGAAAACAATGTTTATCATACCAAAAATGTATTTTCAGCAAAATCTAAAATAATTTCATTGATAATATGTAAATTTTAAAAAATTAGATAAATAGCAGAAAACTATCAAAAAATGTAGTTTTTTGCAAATTTTGCTAGTGATTGACATTCTCACGTGGTCATCGGCACACTTCGAGGTGGCTCTGCCAGTGAGCCTCTGACCTGAATGGCTGGAATTAGTGTGGTTATCAAGTATGCATGCGAAGGACTGTGTGCGCACCAATCAGAGAGGCTGTTGTGGTTTAAGCGTGACAGTTACCAGATTTGCTTTTCCAGACTTGCATTCTGTTGATAACAGTTGCTGTTGATCTGTTTGTTGTTTTAAGTTTCTATATATATATGTTTGACAATAATCTTTATGACTAAAGCTTTGGCTGTCACATCCACACTGTGGCAAAACTGGACGAGGGTAACTGAGTTACCCTCGTCTCATTTTGTTGAAATTAATGGAAAAAACTAGGTCATCCCATTGGATCCCATGTTAAAAGAAGACGAAGGTAACTGCTTTTTCAATAATGATGAGACGAAGGTAACTGCATCTGATGACGAGGGTATTTGCAGCTAAATTGTGTAATAAACCAATGCAATTTGACTAAGGTGACTTGTATACTATGGAGAAATGTAATCTTCACACCTGATATAATCTATACCCGAAATAAAAATGCAATTCAAACTTAATTTAGGCCTTCAAAAATAATATTACCAATTGTGTTGCATTCCATCAACCTTTTAATATTAGCCTATACCCAGTGCATAATATAAACAGGAGATATAGCTCCAAACATCCATCTTCATCTGTTGGGCTCACCATTTATAGTACAAGCAATTTGCAAGAATTCAGTTTAGTATATATTGCACAAACTTTAATCTAATCAAACTAATATAGAGACATTGTGCAAGCAGAAACCATTGTGGGGCGCTCAGTCTTGCCAGTCTCACAACCATATTTAACTGTTATTTTATTTCCTCCCTGCACTCAGAGCAGATACAAATGTAAGAGGATTTTTGTATCTCAAAAATCAGCAAAGTGTGCGTGTCTTAAGACTGACCAGCATTTGGGATATTGCAAAATAAAGATATGTATAGGTGAGAAATGCATGGATGGAGCATATATCACGGCAGGAGACATGGGGAGTTATAGGAAAGACAAGAAGGAGCAGGGGCGTATCTAGAAATGGCCTGAGGGGGGGGGCATAACATGGGGTGAATACGGGACGATTTTCGGCTTTTCCCATCTTTCCCAAGTTAATTTTGGCCTGAGGGGGGGGCATGGCCAAATGCCCCCCTAAATATGCCACTGAGAAGGAGAGGGAAGGGAAGAGAAAAGAGGGATGGAGATGGCTTTGTAAGGAACCATTCAGAGTTTATTACTATATATATATAGGGTTGGAGTTTTGTAGGATATTGCTGTTAAAAATTCATTCCCCCAATGGTTTCATGCGGATTTTTAGTACCCCTGTTACGAACGATGCTGATTTTTGTAACCCCGTGCCAATTGTTTTATATGCACAGTTTGGGCAGTTGCATGCACAGATTCGCACATTTTTGCGCCCATGTTTCATGATTTTGTTCCTATTTTCAAATTTCATACCAACCAAGAAATATTTTAAAAGATTAGTGCCCTTCCCTAAAACACGTGTGAAATATTATATTTGCGCTGTGAAGCCATTGACCTGTATACAATGTTGTCCAATTCTGAGAGTACAGTGAGGAGTTAGCCTATGCCGTGTGCCAGGTTTTGGAGTGTGCATGCCCGTGATTATGGATATGTTTGGAAAAGTACCCAAACTAGCAAATCGAATCTGATAATGACAGAGGGTTGCAAAAAAATCCGATTTAAATAAAAAAATTCAGATTTATTTGATTTAAATTGGATATTTTTTATTTAAAATCAGATTTAAATCAAGCAGTCTTTTTTTTTCCAATAAAATGTTTTTTGAAGAAATTTAAGTCATAATGAATGATAAACTGTTCTTAATTAGGTCTTGTGTGATGGGAAAAATTTCTTTCACTGCCCAAAAGTCATGTAATCAAGTTGAAATTCGAAGTTGTAGATCGTTCATATTTTTTACTTTTCCCAGCTGTAACAAATTCCCTCGGAATATGAATTTAACGTCAATTCAAGTGTGGTATTTTGTCAACTTTTTGGAGCTACTATTGCTAGGAATGACCGATGAAATAGGAAAAGTTTTACTTGGCTTCCAAAAGAGACTTTTAACAGGGTTTAATCCTATTCCGAAGTCTCAATTTTTGAATACTTGGAAGCCATGCACTGTCCATAGAATATCATACTTTGGAGCAAAGGAATGATTGAAATTACTATCGATGACCACAGAATCAGTATTTTATAATTACTACTGTTTGTTATTGTTGTTTTCTTGTTTAATGAGTGCTTCTTTTGGCTTGAGATTAGGAATTTGTCGCGTGAAAGAGTATTGCTGTTTAAACTGGATTAATGTAACGCCCTGGGGGGGTCTATGCCAGTCTTAACTCTAGTAAAAATGCAGAGTGCCAAGTGGTGCCCACAGGCAAACACTTCACTTCCAGTCAAGGCTACAACCCACAGGACGTCGACAAGAAATACAAACACAAATAAACAGTTTAAAAATTTAATATTCAGAAATCGTACATCTCATGGCAATCATTCTTACCAATTGAAATTCAAAGTCTTCACGTATCACTGTGTCGTCTCGATAATCTACTTTCGCACTGAAACGATAAGGCTTGAACCTGAAATTGTGTCCCGTGAATCCAATTCCTAGAAGTAAAAACCTGAAACTTGAATTCTAAAATCCAATGAAAAATCTAATATCTGCAAAGTTAAATTCTGAAATTGAATTCCTAAAATTCAAAATCTGAAATTGAAATCGGAAAAGTTCAAAGTCTGAAACCAAACCCTGAAAAGTTGAAGTCTGAAATTGAATTCCTAAAAATTCAAAGTCTCAAAGGGAAATGAAATTCAAAAATTTCAATCTCGGTATCGAAGACCGAAAATGAAATTGGAAAATTTCTAAGTTCTGAAATCGAAATCTGAAAAATTTCAAAGTCTGAAATTGAATTCCTAAAATAATTCAAAGTCGGAAGTCAAGCGCCTGTATCGGGTACATGCGAGATGAAATCTAAAATTTCTAAGTCCTGAAATCGAAACCTGAAAAATTTCAAAGTCTGAAATCGAAATCTGGAAAAAGTCAAAGTCTGAAATCGAAATCTAAAAAATTCAAAGTCTGAAATCAAAGGCCTAGAAAAATTCAAAGTCTGAAATCAAGTGCCTGTATCGGGTACAGGCGAGATGAAATCTAAAATTTCTAAGTCCTGAAAATGGCCTGTACCGCTCACAGGCGGAAATTGAAAAGCTAGAAAAATTCAAAGTCTGAAATTGAATTTCTAAAAATATCAAAGTCTGAAATCAAAGTCCTAGAAAAATTCAAAGTCTGAAATCAAGTGCCTGTATCGGGTACAGGCGAGATGAAATCTAAAATTTCTAAGTCCTGAAAATGGCCTGTACCGCTCACAGGCGGAAATTGAAAAGCTAGAAAAATTCAAAGTCTGAAATTGAATTCCTAAAAATTTTAAAGTCTGAAATCAAGGCCTAGAAAAATTCAAAGTCTGAAATCAAGTGCCTGTATCGGGTACAGGCGAGATGAAATCTAAAATTTCTAAGTCCTGAAAATGGCCTGTACCGCTCACAGGCGGAAATTGAAAAGCTAGAAAAATTCAAAGTTCTGAAATTGAAACCTGAAAAATTTTCATAGTCTGAAACTGAAATGGCCTGTACCGTGTACAGGCGAATAAAATCTGAAAATTCTCTAAGTTCTGAAAGGGAAGCCTGAAAGGTAAACCTGAAATTTTATTTCTGAAAGGGAAGGCTGAAATGAAGAGGACAGTGCCCAAATGTGGACTGACCCAGAGATTTGGATCTCCCTCCTTTTTGTTTACTTTCTGCTGCTCTCTGATTGGTCGAAATGCTGCTCCCTGATTGGCTGGCACCGCTCCAGCTGGTTGAGTCACAAAAATAAAATGGCCTCTGCTGCTGGCTGCTTGTGTTTGTTGACACTGCATTTTCATTCATTTCGGACATAAAACAGCTGTCGGCATTCGGTTTTCGGCTGTGGGTGACGAAAACAAGTACCCATCTGGATTATGCATACTGGAAAAGGCTGTACTAGCCACGATAACATCAAGGCAGATGAAAACAGGCAAAATTTCTGCTGGAGCAAATTGTCAAAAGTTGTGTTTCTTGCTGGGCCTGCCTCCACAGCCTTCAAATGTCACACTGGGGTTAGTAGCTCTAAAGTACATCACATCCTGACCAACTTGACACTAAATGATGATTACCAAAAATATTTGGTTGCCACATTTACTTTGACTGAAAGTTTGAAGAAAACACAGACTGAAAATAATGCTTTTGTAAACAAACAAAATGGCAGCAGGCTGTCAAAAATGACAAAAAAATGATGAAAAGGCCAGGGTGTTTCATAAAGTAAGCCAAAATTCACCCTGGTATCTCCATCGTAGCAGTGATTCCTTACCAATTCAAGTGTGAAGGTGTCAACTGATCCATTTTAGCATTTATATGCAAACTATTTGCAGTTTTCTTACATATAGTGATTTTCAATAAAAATCACTCATTTAAATCACGGTTTAAATCATGCAACCCTGTAATGCCATGAACCTCATAACTTGTAATGAAGAAGAGAGTCATCATTACAAATATGGATGAATTAATCGCCAAGAAATCCATACTACATACATATATATATGTATTTGCCTGCATTGGAAAAACGTCACTGAGGTTATCATTGCAATGATTGGCATGGTTGTCGTTAAATAAACATGGAAAATGCACACAATCATCTTCCAGCAGAAGTCAAAAGCATAGACCCAGAAGACTGGCACTGTGCAGAAGTGTTTGACCAACTTTGACTAAGACAACCGTCAACTTGCTACACTTCACAAGTGTGATAGATACATGCAGGTAAAGCATGATGTCCTCAGTCAAGTCCTTGTCTATGCTTTTATTTTCTGCAGAAAAAGAAAAAAAAAATCAAAACTACTCCAGTGGATTGATGTGACTTGCCACGCTGTGTATTGACTGCATACATAGAAAGACTATAAAATCGTTCTAGAGGATGGTTCATTAGTTTATAAAAGAGTCACACTCTGGACATTGAGTAAAATCATTAATGCAGGGTAGACTGGATGATAAATTCACTTTAGCTTAGTTTGCATCCGCCTGGATTTTGGTTTTGAACCAATGCACATGAAATGGTCTGATTTAGCCAATAGCTATTTGTATTTTTTTTCTCTTGGAAAACTTGCAGATCACTCAATTAAACACCCTGAAAACAAATAAAGTTCTACCGACCAACTTTACAGGCTTAATGATGCCTTTCTATCACATTTGGATAAGAATAAAATGGGCAATTACCCTCGTCATGTAGATAGGCATGGTCACAGTTACCCTCGTCGCACGATGCAGTTACCCTCGTCATTTTCGTGGTGCTTTAAGGCATTTTTTGACTGTCAGAGGCTGAATTCAAAGCAGCTCGTTTTCGAAATGTCATTTTGATTCTAATACAGTGACCATACACTACCTGGATAACAGTTAACACAAGGAACAGGCTCAAAATCAATGTTATATAATATTTAAGGCTTATTTAAAGACGAGGGTAACTCAGTTACCCTCGTCCAGTTTTGCCACAGTGATCCAGCAATGGCAGATCTGCACCAATGCACAATATTACTATTGAGTCTCTTGGTTCATGTGAAAGTCTGGCTATCAATCAATTTCAGCTTAGACGAGGTAGACATAATGATGAGGCTGTCTGTCCACACCAATGCACTACCTGTTTTCAAGGGTCGGATTTTTGCTTGCCCCAGCATAGACCACTAAATATAAGACACCCTCTAGCCTTACGCCACATGTGATTGCTGAGCAGTTTACGAAATTAGCGTTATAAATCCCATATTACTATTATTATTATTATTGACAGTGAGTTCCCGAGGTGAATTCCCAGGCCAACCCATGCCCTCAGAGCCGGTTTGTTAACTTGACAGCCCTTGAGACCCAATGGCCAAGTTTTTGTGTCTGCTAAAAAAGAATTTCTTCCTGACCTCACATGTTATCCAAAACGTCCCTGGGGTGTGACAGGGCCTTTATTTTAAAAGAAACACCCCTACCAGAACATTTTTAAGACCTAAAAAAATGTGTTTATTACACCAAAACGAAGCAAATGAATTCTATAAACCTCAACCCCCGCCCCTCCCTTCCCCTCCCCAAGAGATCTAATGGTTGCCCTCCAACAACTTGGCAGTGAGCTTTTACACAGAAATGCGTTCTGAACAAGTAAAATTTGGACCAAGTCAATCACTGTCCATATAAACAATCTTGAGAAGCAGCCAATCAGATCAGAATGAAATTGCGTGGCTGGTGATGATGGACACCTGAGCTGTTAACAGTTAAAATGTTTGGTTTTAGTACTCCTCAGTTATTCAATTTATGTAACTTTCAGGTGACAGTTTTCTTGTTTAAAGTTTGTATGTTTTATTTCATTGTTCAACATTCATGGATAATATGAAAGCTGCCTTCTGGTTGGCTGAAGCCACTGGAGCATGGCTGATCTTAATATGACTAAAACCACAGGAAAAACTGTCAACAGAGTCAAAGCCTCGCTGTGCCAGCTCGCACATGAGGCTTTGACAACGTGAAAATGAGTGATTGATAATTCTGGACTAAATCCACTATTAATGATACTAAGTTCAAAAATATTCATCAAAAATCATGCTAGTACATTCCAATGAAAATCAGTAGGATTATTTTTGTAGATTCCGAAACGTTCAGAACCCATGACCAAACATATATAATAATCTCATATCTAATCTACTATTTGGTTCCCCAAACTGGCCAAAAGTAGGTTATAAAAGATTCCTGTAAAATCGGTGGCTCTAGTATTCATACAGTTCATGCAAAGTTTTGACAGGAGCTGAGAATTCACTTTCTGCAGTACTAAGTTTAAGGTACTGCAGCTCCCCACTTCCTGCAGTTAGAATTATAAAATTACACGGGAATATGCTCTGGTATGTCGACTATAAATGTGCCAAAAATCAATTTCCTGGGTTAGAGGCAATTTGGTGTTTTTTAAAGAAATAGAATGCTTCCCTGTTCTGTCCCGATTCACCCCAGTGTCCCTATTCACCCCATATTACGGTACTTCAGATCATTGCAGAGAGAGCATGTCGCTATAGATACTCGTATATATACGTGCGCATGGTGCTCACCTCTTCTCTTCACAATAAATTAGCAGTAGATTGTATCCTAATATAATGAAATTGCCCAGTATGGAGAAACAGTAGACAGAATCTGATCAGAACTGTCCATACCCCAAACCCAGACCTTTTAGAGCTCTTTGCAGATTGACAGTCCACTGGAAAAGTTAATTTTCTTATTTTCAATTTGCAAACTGGCTTTTCCACGTCATTGAGAGTTTTCTGTTGACTCCTAATATTCTTGTTTGATGAAGTATCTTTTAAAAAGTATTTTAATTAGTTTGTTTATTGTCACCTATGCTTCTAGATATGTTAAGCACTGACTCAATTGACTAACCATAACTGACACAAACAAAACAGGTTTTAAGCCAGTGACATCTCACAACCAAGTTGAAAGTTAATTTTGAAACTGTTTGGACCGCCAATCTGCAAACCGCTATAAAAGCAAATTCAGCAAAGTTAAATCATTTTAGAGTAGGGCTATAGTATTATTATAGTCCTATATAGAAATGTGTATTTTGACTTCATTATAATCACTTGATTAATATTCGCGCAGCGAAACGGCCGAAGGCCGTTGAGCGAAGCGAATTGAGTGCAAGAGAAGACTCACAAATCTGTGCAGTGATGGTATCAACATCAACAGTCCACAGTTTGGAATTAGGTCAAGTGGGTCCAGCTTCTTATCAATGATTTAGTTTCGTATTTAACAAAACATAACATATTCATCTTCAAAAGTGTCTTAAAAATTCAATTTTCTCTAGTAATATATCCTGTACCAATAATTTTTATGAAATAGTTAATTATTAGCATTGACAAGCTAAATCAAATTATTAACATGCGATTCATTTAATTTCAATCTGACAACAAGAAAACATAACAAAATTAAAGTTACATAATCTTATAAACTGATGATTATGTAACAGTGAACAGATAATCTACATGCAATGTTATTGTTTTTGTATTACTATATATTTATACTATTATGTAATATTAACAATCTAACATAGACTTGACTTTGGCAGCTTTCAGTGCTGTCTGCCTTTTTACCATTTATTTAATATATATATCTATCTATCTATCAATTTATCTATCTATCTGTCAGTCATTATATCTATCTGTCTATCTGTCTATCTATCTATCTATTTATCGATATATTTATCTATTTATCTATATTTTTTGTCTAGTTTATCTTGCTATTCTTCATTTTTCTCTGTCTTTCCAAGTACCTGTCTTTCTAATTTTCTGAAACAGTTACATAACTCCTTTCATACATTGAATATGAAATAAACATGAAAGTTATGGTAAAACTATAAGTCCTACAAAAACTTTTTAAAGTGCTGCGCGAAGTTCATGGCAGTGCCATTTACATATTAATCATTGTTTTTGTTTATTTTTTCAGAGTAAAACAAGATGACCATGAAGAGTCAGTGAGTGAGGAATGGAAGGCCTTAGCCAGGGTCATAGACAGGACATGTTTCTGGGTCAGCCTCGTGGTCATCGTTGCGGTTTGCTGCGACCTATTTTTGGTGTCAGCTCTGAAAAGTGCTAACAGCAGCAACAGCCACTGAATGCACTGATGTGCCACAGTTGTCGTTTTATGGGCCATACATGGCAAAGTTGAAAACATTGGGCCTACAGGCTACAATATAGCATTACACATGCTTCAATGATATTGTTATTTCTTGTAGCTTGTGCATCAGTGTTGGTCTGCAATCATCTAGGCTTTACTTGACCTAGCAATATATAGAAAGATCTCATTTAAGATAATTTGTAAATGCCATGAAGACGGCACCACCTGAATACAAAAAATAAATTTTAAAGACTCTAAATTGTAATTATCTAAATTATTTCTCGAAATTCATTTTTTGTATTCAGGTTTGACAATAAAAAATTTGGAGATAAAAATTTGGACAAAGACAAATAGGGTGGAAAGGTAATACTCTAAAGAAAATGTTTAAAAATAGTTTTGAGGGAAAGAAAGAGTCTATAAAAAAAAGGAATAATAATTTTAGGGGGAAAAAAGCTGAGAAATGAAGTTTGGAAAAAAAGTAAGAATTTGTTGGTTTTTTTAAGTAGGCCTTATTTTTGGACGACTTTTTTTTTCTTGTTTGAAAATTTTCGTTTTGAACATTTATTTTATTTGGGATCGTGTCATTTCGAGCATTTTTTTTTCTGGAATTATTTTTATAAAGATAAAAGTATCAATCAGAAAATTTACATTATCAAAAATTATCAGTTTCGCAGTAAATAAAAAATGCCAAGTTACTACTATAGGATCTATACACCATCGTTACGTAATCAGTTTTGGTCATTTTTGGTCAGTTCAGTATGCCATCCACCTCCCCACCAATTTTTAATGGATTCACAAGTGATCCATCAATGTCAACATGTTTACTTTAACTGTATAAATTAGCATAAACTCAGCTCATTAACTGCAGGAGATCAGAACATTAAGAAAGTTCAGTGGACCTCATGCTGTGAAAACTAATCTCTGAATCCCTTTGATCATCACTTGCTTTGTATGTTTCCACTTTAATTAAAATTGTTTAGGTTTATAAGTTCCTGCTAGTATACATACACTATTTTTCCTCAAAACAAACTTTACTTATTAGTTTCTTGCCTTTCCACTTATCTAGATCCATGTTATTAAAATCTTAACAAATAAAGAATTTGACTTTTAAAGATCCCCCTCATTCTTCTAGCACCCCCTGCAGTCGGCATTCTCTTAATTGACTGCAACACTACCCTCAGATGCTAAAACCCCATGGTGTCCTCTTAATGATCCTTCTCGTTGTTAAGTTTTGGACCCAAGCTCATTCTGCATTAAGAAAACACTCCCTGCTGTCATGATGCTCCTTAAAAAACTTCTGCTCTTAAAGAGAATCAGTGTTAGCTTGTCAACAACCTCATACCTGTACAATGATACTGGTTTGCCTTTTCAAAGCACTCTCAATTAAGTGTAAACTACTTTGTACCTTCATTCTCCACACAATGTCCCAAAATGAGCTTGTCCACTCTTGGTCTGTTAAGTGCTAACCAAACCTGTAATCTGATCACTCTATATTCTGTCACATCAGAATCCTACTCTAGTAAATAAAAATCATAGTCACTCCTCCAGCAGCTGGTTTTCAAAAGAAAAACTTAAAAATATCACCACAACCAAAAAGAAATTCCTCCCCTGTCCCCTTTACTGGCTTAAAAAGTAAAATAAATTCGTTAAAAGGTCAAGACATCCAAATGAGAAAGCCAGTTGTCAGCAGATCGAGCTGCTGTCAAGTCGCCTCCATCATGGATCAAACCGGCGGTCCTTCTGCCTCAGATTTACCAGAAATCGTCTCACTGGACCTGGAAAGTTCTTCCGTTGACCAAGTTGCTCTTGAACACCAGGACCAGGACACTCTGACATCAGACTCTGTGGATAATAGGAGCCTGTGGGAAATATTTGGACACACTCTACCCCGCAATGAGATAAAATATTTTACTCAAGTAATTATGCTTTATTTCCTAATCGTCACCTGTGTTGCCTGCTTAGCAATTGGACATGAAAACAGCAATCTTTGGGTCTCAATATTATCTACATCCCTCGGTATTCTCCTCCCTTGTCCTGCCCTGGACCGTGCCCAGGGGCCAACTGACCCCATCAGACAGACCCCTAAACCTCTGGACTAAAAAGCATCACAGAATCAACTCACCTCAGCTCTTCCATCTTATTCCCCATGACAGTCCACCTTCTCACTCTGGCTTTTCAGCTGATATGCAGTCATCCACATCCATGGTCACGTGACTGAGATATTGCTGCCCCCTCATTCTCCAGCTACCCCCCTTCCAGGAGGATAATGTATAAATGGCACAAGACAATTCCTTCACATTCATACTGCATTGTCATCGCACAATACAAAAACTCTTCAGACATGGCTTACTTTACTGACAAAAACCAGTATGTCGAATCTTCATTTGCTGTTAGAGAAGGGATCAGCAACCTGAAGTTTGATCTCATGATGGGCCCTTCCAGAGACAGGCACTATCTGAAAATCAGACTCGAAGTTGGAGGTCACACAGACACAATCATGATCAGAGGGCAAGACCTGGACAGGCTACATGACAAGATGTGGGATTTCTCCTACAGGATCGAACAGCAGACCACCTTCAGAACCAAAATTTCTGCACGCACAGAACTGCAGAGGCACTGCAGCTACGACGGCATCTGGGAAACTTCCATTGTTGAAATCAGACCATTCTTCGACATCCCCAACACTCCTCCAGTCTCGGTAAGACTGTACATGCCATTCACGTCACGTCAGTACAAGAAACTCAGGGATCAACTCCCACGCATGATGAGAAAGGTTGAGGAGGCTCCCCTCCCTCGAATCGACTCCTATTCCATCCCCGTCTTCAAGAGAGAATGTTTGACATCCAAGATTGTTCACTACTTTGCAACAGAAGAAGAAGCATGCAGGGATCCATACACCAGACTCCACTTTATCAGCAGGCAGGACGTTATCAACTGTATTTCAGACAACACTCTCTTAGAGCCCGATTGGCAGATTGCAGCCTTTGAGAAGCTCGTCCAGCATCACCAGGCATTGCAGGATCACACCCGAGAAGAAGAAGAAGAAGAAGCCCTGGACGCTCAGCGCTATGCACCATGGACTGCACGGGCCTCCACCCCCGACACCGACCCCCCCAGGCCACTGTCCCCCACCAATCTACTGAACGAAATCGACCTGGATCGACTCAGCCCCCCTCCCCCTCCAAGGCCTCTCCGTCCCACTCACAAGCTGACTGAGATCGCAGTCCCCAGGCCAAGCCCCTATGATCTGTGCTATTCTGTGATCAAAAGGCTGTTCAGCCTTATGATCCAAAGATTGGCCAGCTCACGCCCCGAACGCTACTGCACATTCACAGCAGATTCAGCCATGGACGTGTTATTACTGAACAGACTTCACATCCAATCTCTCCTCAATGACATGTTAGATGCCCTGAATTATACATTGAACACCCCCACTGAGGATTTCATGGAGTTGATGCTACAAAGCACCGATGAACTGTCTCCCTATACAGCAGGCCTGTTTGATCTTAAAAATTTGACATGTGACACTGAAGAGATGTCTCACAAAAACTCTGTAATGGATGCAATGTTTGAGAAATTTGTTGGTTGTTACTACAGACGTTATAAGCTGCATATTATTGACTGATTGTACTTGTTGAAAAAGAAATATATGTATCTGACTCAAATCATGCTCAAAATGAATGATTGTATCTGTCTTATATCATGTTCAAAATAAAAAAAATTTAAACTTGAAATTACCACTTTCATTTCTGAACAAACTGATAAACATGAAATATTACATTAGTCACACTTCACTCAAACTATTGTGGTTGGCAAAGTAGGTTTATATAACTTAGTCATCATCACCTCAACAATCATCTGTTCTTGTTTACTAACTTCTACTAAATTGAATGAAAGAAACTCAAGAGTTTTTCCAGTTTCAATACTTTTAATAATATATTTTAAAAAATCTCATCAACTTCATCAAACCAAACAGCACATGTTATCACAACATTTTCACACTGTAAATTCAAAAACAGTCATTTTTGTTTCTTCTTCAACTTTAAACATCCTGGAATATATCTTACTACCTCTTGAAAAACTACATATAAATATATACAGTCTATAAGTTCTTGAGAACTTTACTTGAAATTTTAAAAGCACCAGCTTCTAAATAAACATTGTGTTTTACATGAAATTATTTTAAAAATGCATCAACTTTTAAACAAGTAATATTATACAAATTATATCTCACACATCCACTCATACACACAAGCACACACAGTCACATTCACTTAGTCTTGAGTATATGAATATAGCACTAAAATATATACACAAAATACAAAATGGCACAAAAGTGAAATAAAATTTCTTCTTAAAACATTGTTTTCTTGAAAAACCAAGTGTGTCTTGAAAAAGACATCACAATTGGCAATTCAGAAGTGGCATGTTTCCACAGACTAGCTTAATTATAGTTCAACATGATTGTCAGGACACATAAAAAAGAGTCACAGTCCACAGTTTAATCTGTTAATCCAAATCAATGGCGTGGTCTAAGTCTCGGCTGACCATGGATAATGTTATTTGCATCGATGTCTCTCATCATACGTTGCCCTCGAGCTGCAGGTTGTCCACGTGCAGGGAAACCGACCGGGTGAGGGGGCTGACCTGCAGGGGGCTCTCTCGGGGGTGGTGCAGGGTGGGGGGCAGCCGGGGCTGCTGCCGGCGGGGGATAAAACGGGCCAACGTTCTGGGGGACAGGCTGGAAAGGGGGCACTCCTTGGTACGCATGTGCATTGGCATGGGGAATAAGTCCATAGGCGGGGGGCAGAAGATTCCAGGGGGGCGGGAAAAAGGCCAGCACTGTCCTCAGCACTACCAGCAGGTCCTCTCTGTTGAACCCTGCGACCCTCCAGAAAATCTGAAAAGATACAAAATGAACTCAATGTCAATCTCAATAGATACATCATGAATAATAAAACTGTACAACATTGAAGGTAACATAGCCTAGTATTCAGTATTTTAAGCAATTTCATTCAGCTGTCAGAAGAACTGTTTTTACCTTTTTGAAAGTTAAACTCTTGAATATTCTTCAACAGATGACCCACTGGTAAGGCTACACACTGAGCCACCACGATACTGAGTTCTCCCCTTTGAATTCTTGTTGCAGCATCGGTTCCCTATTGCTCTGGCAGGGTCCACACAGCAGCGTTTACACAGTCTCTTACATCCCATTACTACACACACAGGGTCTTTATCGGTTCCTCTGCATTTTCTGTTCAATATAAGTAAGATAATCACCATCAGAATCAGTCCAGCAACAACTCCTCCGATCACCGAGGTCCAGAAAGAGATGTTTCTTGTAGTCCAGTAAGAAGCTGTCCTCGAGGGCATCCTGTAGCTGCCTGTAAACCTCGCTGTTGTTTGCCCTGCATTGGAGTAGGCTGCACCCGGGCCGCTGTCAGAATCCATCCCAGCTGTCAAAAGGTCATCGACCCCTGTCTGCCCCGAGGATACCCGAACGTCGCTGGGCACTTCGGTAGTTTCCGTCTCAGCCGAGGCGCTGAACAGCAAGTCGAAGATGCTGGTACAGCCAGGGCCATAGCAACCGGTCGTTGCCACCACGTCATATGTGCACGTGACCCAGGGGTATCCTTGATTCACTCCAATGCACAGGTCTTCGTCAGCTCCAGTCAAAGACACAAAATCAAATCCATAGGTCACATCCAAACTAGACAAGTCGAATTTTCTGGGGTCGGCCACTCTGATCACTAATCCTCTTGCGAATCTGCTCCTTTGGGGAAAAAGCGGACTTTCCAAAATGGATTCACAGACCACCATTCCATTGCTGCTGCAAACACATTGATTTTTGTCACCACAAAGCCACGAGTCGACAGAGGGCGCCATTAGCAATAGCACCAAGGCAATCTTGGCAAGCTCCATTTTCCCGACAACTTCTCAAAGTCTCCTTTTAAAAAGTTCAGTAAATTCACTTTTCCGTATCTCTTGCAATGTATTCTCACTTGCTCTCTGTCTGACAGTTCTCCTTAAAGTGGACGTCAACTGCACGTCTGATCCCCAGCACCCCACGCGCCATTACGTAACCGCGTGTCAACTGCCCCATACCCTTTTGTCTCAGCAAGTTAGTGGGTCGGCTAGAAGCTATCGTTACGTAACATCGGCTCCCTAGCAGATTTTCTCAATGTATATAGCCAGTTAAATGAAGGCTATATTTTGGAAGACTTAGAGAATATTACTTTGAGATTTTCTACAATAGCTTTCTTTACTGATTCCTCTATTTGGCAAGGCCAGCTTTAATTAAATGTAAATGTAAATTGAAAGAGTGACCCACACTGACACATACTTATCACTCTTTAAAAAGAAGAGATTAAATTGAAATAAAAAAGCAGTTGTTTCTGGTTGTTTTGCTGATCAATTTGATATAGACAGTCAAGGCCAATGCGCATGAAAGCATCTTTCCCATCAGAGTTATTTAATTTGGCTACAACACTCATTAACACCAAATCAATAAAATGGGTAAAACTTGTAGTCGGTTGAGGTGGATAGCAAGATATAGAGTCTTATATTCAGATGGATAGATAGATAGATAGATAGATAGATAGACACATAGATTGCCCATTAGCCGTTACCTTTGATAGACTGATTCTACTACATATAGATTGCACGATAGATAGGGAAATAAATATATTTTCAAATAGATAGCTGTATAGATAGCCTGATAGTTCACCAGATAGACATGTATATAGTTTAGGTTGATAGAAAGGATACTTAGTTAGGCAGGCCACAGATAGTCCAGATAGATACAATGATAGATAGGAAGAAAGATAGAATGAATGATTGATTGTTTGATAAATAACAACCCTATGTGGCAAAAGCATACAACTAAATACCCAGTATAAGGTGTATCAATTTCCCAAAAAAGATATTTAGAGTCAATTTTTTAAAACCAATTCCATTCTTTCCACTTATTTTGCTCACAGGCCTGGATACAGGGGACCCTCCAACAGCTCTTCACTGCCTTCACCATTTACATGATCGAGCTTGGGGGTCACGTTTGATCCATTAGTGTCACAAGTAGCACCCTCCCCCTCCAACCACCCCACTCAACCCAACGCTTGAGTGATCTTCACTCCTACCCAGGAATCGATTATCAAGTTGCTGGAATCAAAGGCATGTTTGTTTTTTCAACACATTCCGTGTCAGATTCTATTCAGAAGCAGTGATCACTGATCTGACACCTCAGCATGTCTCCCGAGTCACCGAAAGTGCGTCAT
Source organism: Platynereis dumerilii (assembly GCA_026936325.1). Classification (NCBI taxonomy): domain Eukaryota; kingdom Metazoa; phylum Annelida; class Polychaeta; order Phyllodocida; family Nereididae; genus Platynereis; species Platynereis dumerilii. Next base: position 32,646,830 of record JAPTHN010000001.1, on the reverse strand, counting down.
GATGCTCATTTGAAGCACCTCTCATGCTGCCCCCCTTCCCCGATTTTTGGCGGCAAAGTAGCGTGGAGCACGTGACCATTTTAAGAACTATATAACTCTTGATTTCAAAATTGATCAACCATCTGCATCCAGAACTTCAGCAAGTAACTGTCCCCTTAGTTACTCTGCCACCGAGCTCCAAGACGTCCTTCTAGACAGCACTATACCCCAGCTACACTGCCACCGTGCTCCGAAGACAGTCCACCAGACATCACTTTACTCCTCAAATCTAAGGTGAGTGATCATGTTATCTCCACTCTGTTAATGCTTATTCCATTACTTCAGATTAGTTTTTGTTTTGACCCTAGCATTTTCGTTCAATTAGGAAAAAATTGAAGAGATTTTTTAGGCTGCAAATAGGTCTTCTCAATGTAGTCATTAGCATGATCAGATTGGTACAAATCACGTTTTGTAAGAACATGGAAATTCCTACAATCTGCTTCATTTTTGCCACCGTACTATTAAATTTTCGTTGCTTCGGGTGTTCAAGAGGGCTTTTAAAAACCCTTGGTGATAATATTCTGAACGTTAGACCACCGCAAAAATGAAACAACCTCTGCTTAATAGATGATATTCTGGTATTGTAAATAAATAGGAATCTTCTCAAGCTACACCAAATTTCACACACTCTTTAGAATAGTTTTCTTAAGTTAGACTTCTAAAGATAGCCCTTCACTTCACTCCAGCAAAAAATTGACCCACTCTAGATATGTTCGAGGTGTAATATGGGTAATTTTACCTGAAGGACATTAATATCCACACACTTTATATTAAATTTCGTTGACTCAACTCACCGAGGTTCATTCCTCGTCATTGTGACTCCGATTTGGTGATTGGTTTAAGCACGCCATGCAGGGAAAAAGTGAGCCACTGAAAGTGCGCCATTCCTGTAAATATGTAACCAAAAAAATGGTCCTCAAGGAAATTTCTCTGCAATTTTCATGACCCAATGCTATTTTACCCCCCATCGACATACTCTACAATGACAGTGTAGCATTTTGGTTATTTCTCTGAAATGTACTTGCCGTCATATCGAATATATAGGTTGAACCGGAAGTCAACGAATTTCTGGCCAATAAGCAAAAATTGTGAAAATTTATAAGCTTTTTCGTTCAATCTAGTGCCCATTATCAGTTTCACAGTTTGGGCTGCTTGAATTTGGTGATTTTTGTAATGCCAGACAGGCCGACATATTGAACACAATCTTACAGACCGGAAGTCAACGAATTTCTGGCCAAAAAGATAAAATTGTGAAAATTTATAAGTTCATTCGTTCAATCTAGTGCCCCTGATCAGTTTAGCAGTGTGGGCGACACGAATTTGGTGATTCTTGTAATGTCAGGCTGGCCGCCATATTGAACACAATCTTACATACCGGAAGTCAACGAATTTCTCTCCAGAAAGCAAAAATTATGAATATTTAGACCGTCATTTGTTCTGACTAGTGTGTAGGCTCGGTTTAATAGTATTAACCACTAGACTTAGGTGATTTCTCGAAAGCTAGCCTCTCTCACATATTGAATACAATTCTGCTGACCGGAAGTGTACGAATTCTTCGGCAAATTATAAGAATTGTAACCATTTACAAGTTCATTCGTTAGCTTAGTGGTTGGGGTTTATAGAAAAAATGCTGACGACACCATTTTGGTGATAGTTCACAGCTTACCAGTACGTCTCCTGAATGTCTGAAATATGCAGGTAATGCTTCAATTAGCTACTTTAAGGTTTGTTAAAATTTTACCATGTAATATAATTCACATTGCCTCCTCTGAAACAATGTTTTCCGCTCCATACTGCTTTTCATTCCACTCAGCTGCACTCATTTTCTAGTCAACCCCTGGTGGAGCAGGTAACTTTTGTTTTTTGTTGTTGTTTTTTTTTTTTTTGGTTGGAAAAACTGCAAAGTCTCAAAGACCCCCTTGCTTTGCCATATAGTCAGCCTCCAGAAGGTTTTTTTTAGAATAGCTACTCAACCACTGAGGTGGTGACACGCCTCATGATATGGAAGCAGCTAAAAGCATCTGTTCAGATCACACCTAGACGGCAGCACTGTCCAAAGCCACTCTTGTTTAGACATCCCCTGGTGGCTGGTATCTACATCAGTACCCGCTTAATACATGCTTGTGTACACTTGATCCTTGCTCATTGCAAACTGCGCAGAGTTTACTTAATGTTGAACCAATTGTTAGCAGCCGCCTCCTAGTTGGTTGGTCATAAAAAAAATAATTATTATTATTAAAAAAAAAAAAAAAATGCCATTGTTTAGATTGGTACAGCTATTTCACCTGAATTGACCACTGTCCTTAAAATAGACAAGAAACTCAGTATATGTAATTTTAATTTTTTTATTCATTTTCTACAGTCAATACAGAATTAGCTAATTTAAACATTGCCTCTTTTTTTACTACTATGTGTCCACCTGTGGTGGTAATTCAGAAATTACAAAATTTCAACATTACCACCTGTATTACTATTTGGTCACCTCTGATGGTTCAAGCAGCTTTATTGCATTATGATTTCTTGTACTAATACTACTATGTGGCAGCCTTTGGTGACAATACAGAAATTACAAAATTTCAACATTTCTGCTTGCATTACTATGTGAACACTTCTGCTGATGTCTGTAGTATTATTATTGCATTATTATTTCTTACCCTAATATGTGGCAACCTCTGGTGGCATTCCAGAAATTTACAAAATTTCAACATTACAGCCCATATAACCAGCAGTAGCCTATGTCAGTGTAGGTGGTGTTATTGCATTATTATTTCTTGCACCACTACTACTACCACTATGTGACTACCTCTGGTGGCAATACAGAAATTACTACTTGTACTACTATGCTGATGCTGCTAATAACAACAAAACTACTACAGGTGTATAAATATTACATATAAAACAAAATATGCCCTTTTACCTTTGTGGTTGTGGTGGTTGTGGTGGTGGTGGTGGTGGTGGTGGTGGTTGTGGTGGTTGTGGAGTTGGAATTGGCAGTTGCTGAGCTGGTGGTGGCGGTGGTGGTGGAGGTTGTGGTGGTGGTGGTGGTGGTGGTGGTGGTGGTGGTGGTGGTGACCATGAGGAATAAGGCTATTACAGCCTCAGCAGTTGCCACCACCACCACCACATCCACCTCCACCACCACCACCACCACCTCCACCACCACCACCACCACCACCACCACCATCACCGCCACCACCACCACCACCGCCACCGCCACCATTACTGTCACCACCACCACCACCACCACCACCACCACCACCACCACCACCACCACCACCCACAACACATATAGATTGTTATCAAACATAAAACAATTTAAAGTTTAAACACCCGTTGACATTCCGATTTTATACAATGGGCACATTGCTTCAGTATATTCAGAATGTCTTCTGCTGAATGTCCTCTACTTTTGTAAAATACAAAAACTAAACAGAAGAATGCACAGTGTTTAGTGTTCAATAAGTCAGTGTTAACATTTATACAGTCATGTTTTTCTCTAAAGTTCTCCATTTCTCGTCCATAGGTGACATCTCCGAGCACCCCCAGACTATCAAACACCTCTACTCCGCGATGGCCAACAACCAGAACCAGCCAATGGCCGACTTTGTGAATTCCGTCCTCGCTCAACAATTCGCCCGAGGCTTCACTGCTCCCCCTCCAGGGTTTGCCGCCTTCCCCAATAGCGCCTTCAACCTCGCGGGAGCTGCCACTATGCCGTGCTTCGGGGGCCTCCAACAAAACGCCTGGCCCGGACTCCTCACACTCCCAGACATGATGACGCTCTCCAACCCTGCCCTGCAAACGCTCCAGACTCTTGACGCTCTCCAGGCTCTTCAGGGTGCTTCCTCTAGGTTGGGTCAACCTATCAACTCCACGGCTCCTACCGGTCAACACTCCGTCAGTCTTAGGTGAGTGGGAAGTAGTTAGGTTGCGGTGTACGGGTACGTTTATAATGTAGCAGCTCTCAGTAGAATCCCGTCTAATGTATTTCAGCACAGTGCTTGGAGCCACGGCCAACACATAATGTGAAGTCAATTCATCTCGCCATAAAAGTTCATAAATGTCCGTGGTATTCATGATAGATAAACATTCCTTTCATAGTCGAATGAGTACATTGCGGGGTAACAGACCCTTGTCAGCATTATAACACTCTCAGGGAGTTGTCTGGCAAATTTCAGTTCGATTCTAACACTCCCGTCCCTCGTGGTGGGGAAGTAAGTGTCGCGGTTCTGTGGGTTGAGGTTCACCACAAATATAGCATACCCTTTGCCGAATTCCTTTAGGGTGATTCTCTGGCTGTTGCTAGGTCCTTTACTCTTGCCTCCGTAAAGGTCACTGTAGCTCTGTAGATATTTCTCCTCTTTAAAGTTGAAGGAGAGGGGTCCCCGCGGGGTGGGACTACCCGACACACTCACATTCAGGTGGGTCAAATCGAAATGATGAAAATAGTAGGGATTTTTACTTAGTCGGCCATTCATCCCCTCTCCTGAGACGAAAGTAATTGCAAGCGAGCTCGGTATTTTTCCGTTATAAGAATCTTCCGAATAGTAGGAGCTAGTGCCACGGGCCAAAGCGAAACGTCGTATGTCCTCCTTCAGGTAGAAATATTTAGCTCTTGACAGCCCTGTGCGGAGGATCTCCTGGTGGGCGACCAACACCTGCGGTGTTGGTACCACCTGCTTCACTTCCAGGGAGATGTCCATGATTTCCAAAACAAAGTCGGTGTAGGTGGTGTTTGACGACATCAGTCTAAAGGCCGAGGAAGTCGGGGTTAGGTTCACATCCAGGGTCACTCCGTTTATTAAAAATTTTTGCACTTTGAATACATCTGCGTCCAGGCGGGCTAGTAACTCAAACGGTTGGCTTTCTTTCATTCGTTCAACCCTCTCGGCATAGCCGTCGTTGCCTCCACCCCGCAACTGCATGTCGTGGGCATACGGTGCTGTGTCTTTGATAAACATGGCACACTCAAGCTCTCCATCCGTTAGGGAGTTTTCATCCAGCAAAGTGTTGAGCATTGAGGCGTAAGCGTAGCCCGTTCTCCCGCCCAACACGACACAGTCATTCATGCGGACCTCGGCCTCATACCACAAGGAATTTGCGAGCCCATTCACCGGCCCCACCCCCCATTCGCCCTCATCTTCGTGTGCATGCACGGGGGTGTCTGGATCAAGCTGACCGGGTGCTTGCCTGGCCATGACAGGCCTCCTCGGGAGTGGCTCCCCATTACCTTTCACAATGCGTACAACTGTCTTCACGTAAATTTCTCTTAGGTCAAGGTAAGCCGATCCGGTCCCTGGAACTCTGAATTTCACATTCCCCTCCGTAGAAAACTGGTTGATAGGTCTATGAGTAATATATTTAACCGAGGAAACACCCAAGTTACATGCTGGTACTTCGAAAATGTCCAGGGAATTATCATAGGCTAGGTCTGTGGACTTTAGTACTTTCTCTCCGCTCGCCATTGTCAGTTGAAAATATCACCCTGTGTCTTCCGTCTCTTGCCTTTCCCGCTCCGGTGTGCTGAACTTGATTTTTTCTCTCCGCCCTTCTTCCTCTTCCGCTTCTTCCTTTTACCCTCACCTGCCGGAGTTTTGGAGGCCACTGAAGGGGCAGTGTACTTCGGTGTGGTTTTGTCAACCTCTGCCTGAGCCATGTTCGCATACTGCTCCACAGGGGAAACAACATTGAGGGGGAGGTCCTTAGAGGTGGTCTGTTTGTGTTGACCAGAGCCTTTTTTCAGCAGCACCAGTTTTGGCCCCATTCCCCAGGCCGCTGGCTTCCCGATAGTGCTCTTAAAATGCTCCACCCAGGCATTCGGGTTTACGGCCTCCACGGACTTGAATTCGGACTCCATTTCAAAATGAATGTGCAACTCGTTGCTTGACCAGCCCCAGTGCTCTCGTTTAACTCTTTCAACCTCTCTCCGTCTTTAGTGCAAATTTCCACGCCGAGCTCACTCAGACTGTTCACCCTCAGAGGAACGTAGCAGACTGATTCGTAGCGTACAAAGCTGTTCCGTTTTATCTCTCCCACGCTCAGAGTTGCCACTATCGGCTTGTACACCTCCCCAAACGCTGAAGACTCACACCCATTGCAGCACACTAACAGTCTGTCCCCCTTGCGACCAGTCTTTACCGTTGGCAAATATATCTCCTTCAGCCCCAGGCACCAGAGCCCTCTCCTTCCCGTTTCGAGACTGTAGTGTTCGGGCAAGGGTGACGAGAAACTTGCAGGGGTGTTTTGCGGCCTCCCCGTGATTTCAGGGTCACTCGTCACGCACAACAACATCTCAACTCCTCGTTTTCCTCCTCCTCCTCTGTCCCTTCTTACTCTTCCCGATTTTGAGGTCCACCAGCTCTGAGGCTTTAATCCACTGGTTGTAGGTCGAAGGCCACGACTGATATTTCACGAGCTTTTCTTCAACACCACGTCTCTTACGTGTCTTCAGGATTTTTTCTATTTTAAAAAGTGCATTGGGGTCATAGGTCACTGGGGTTATTTCGCCCTGATAGAAGTGACCCTTCACGACCTGTCCACCATAGTCTGTCAGATAATAGAGAGGTATCCCCTCCTCCAGCCGTCTACTCCTGACTGTGAAGACCTCTCCGGAGAATTGCTCGTCGTAAGCTCGATCGAAGGGCTTACGTCTGAAGTAAGGTACTCTCACAGTCTGGCCCACGGTGTACTTAAAACCACTGCTTTTCTTGCGTCGTGTGGAAGCCGCTTTCAGGGCTCTTTTCAAAACCTTCTTGTACCCTGAGGAGTTCGTGACATACTGGTAGTCCCACACGGCCTGTCGGTTGGCTTCAGTCACCTCAGCCGGAGCTCGCCCTATTGATGAGTGTACGGTGTTGTTGTATGATTTAATTATACTCTGCAAATGTTCCCTGTACGCGTATGAATTGGTTCTTTGGAAGAATTGGAATAGCTTTTTCTTTATGGTCTTAATTAAAATTTCTGCATAGTTGGCCTTGGTTTCGGTGTTTGCATAATTGTGACGAACCCCTTTCTCCTTGAACAATCTCTGCAAACGCTCGTTCGAGTACTCGGTGCCGTGGTCACTTCTCAGGAACAGGGGCCGCTGCAGTCTGAAGATGCTGGTGAAAGCCCTCTCCATTTCTTTACCCCCTTTGTTCTTCACGGCCACAGCTCTGCAGAATCTGGAGAAAACATCCACGGTTATGACGATGTAGGAAAACCCCGAATTGCTCTCAGCAAATCTTTTACCGTTCAACACCAGTAAATCCGTGTCCCACAGATGATTGGGACCGGGGGCCATTATTCGCCTGTAGGCGGGTTGCCTCTCCCGTACAGTTTTGTGGAGTGTCAAGATGTCCTGGCCTTCAGCCCATTTCTTAACCCTTTCCAATGGTATTCTATAACGCCCCTCTTTCTTCAGCACGCTGTGGAGTTTTGATACACTTGTGAAGCTTCCAGGTAATTTCTCATTGTAGAACCGTTTAGTGAGATACGCATCAATGTTCCTTGGTAAGGCCATATTAGCAGTCAATAATGTCACCCCCTTCCTCAGGCCAGCAACAACGCACTAACAAGAGTCGAGAAGCCACTGGTAAAACTCGACGAGCGCCGTTGTCACCCCGACAACCTTTGTGAAAAGTTCAACAACATTTTTCCTATCTTCAAGCCGTAGAAGTCCGTTCGGCCGACGCACGGTGTCAGTAAACCAACGTGCGGTGTCGATTGCCCAACAGAGTGTCACGATGAGAGGGTACGCCCGTTTCACTAAACCACAGACCCTGCGCATTACCCATAGAAGTAAACCAAAAGTGTGAATGACAAGTTGTCTCAGAATCGCCACCACCCCTGCAGACAACGAGTGAGGTACTCCACTTGACGGCCACTCCATTACTTCTTTCTGTGAGGTGGTGTTGCCTACAATTTCACCCAGGGTTTATTCTCCACGGCAGGCTTTGCTCCTTTTTTACGACGAACCTTAAGGCTTTTGTTCCGGCCAACACTCCGCTGGCTCTTAGAAATGAATTCTCCCCTTTTTACCCTGGCTTTTCCTCTTTTGTCTCTGACAATACCACCACCTCCACCGCTACCACCACCTCGACCACCTTCTCTACGGTGAGTCTGAACAGAGGATCGTTGGCTCTTTCCTCCCCCACGATTCTTCAGGTAGTGTAAAACTCTTCTCAATCGCTTGTTCCCTATCAAGTTCAGCGGTACACTCTTTTCCAACAACACCGAATAGAAAGCCTTATAGTCGGTCGGTAGTGGGTGACGTGAGGACTGCGTGTGGAGAAGAGAGGCAGTAAAGTTCTTACTCCCACCTTTACCACCTTTGTAGGGGGCTAGAAGAGTGCGAATTTTACGCACGTTCTCCTTGCTAGTGGCACCATAGGGAGAAACGTCCGAGGAGAGACCTTCTTCTTCGGGTTTCTTCCCCCTCGAGGTATTTTTCTTCAAGTCGCTTTTCAAGAGGGTGCTGGCTTCACCACCTTCAGGGGGATTTGTCTCCGGCCCCCCGACCACTTCATCAACGCCTTCGCGGGAAATCTGTAGCGGTCCCTCCACCGACTTCGGAGGCTGAGTGGGTGGAAGTTGGTGGGCTCCGCCCACAACTTCCGCCCGCAACTTCAGATCTCTCACCATGCTGTGATATTTTTCTTCGGGTACAACAAAGACTTTGCGGTTGAACTTCATGGAGGATGACATTTTTTGGTTTGGGAGAGAATCTTTATACTCCCCCCTCCTCTTTCACCTCAGTCAACACGATCTCCCTTGACAGCACCGGCCACTTCCCTTCCTGGTAAACTATGCCTAAAGTCTCCGCCCTCGCAGTCGGACGATGAGGACTCTGATGATGATGAAGTCAACGATGATGATGATGATGATGATGATGACGAAGAAGGTGACTGAATGTCCTGGCTCTCTTGTGAGCTTTGACTGGAACTTTCCGATGTCAGCGAGGTCTGTTGACTCTCTTCATCAGAGCCACAGCCGCTGAGTGAGGAATCCTCATCGGAATGGGAGCTGCAACATTCACTGCTGTCCTCTTCGTATGTTTCCCGCCCCTTCTTTTGACAGCCTCCTCCCTCTGCGAGCGCTTTAATGCGGGGCAGACACAGGGTCAGGAATCCTATTACAGTTATGTAGTGTCTGTAAACCCCGTCGCATGCGGCACCTTGACCTCTAATGCGCGACAAACGCCTGAGAATGACTCTACTTCTAACAAGTTCTTGACGCACACTTTTAGGTATGGACAGATGCCCTCTTAACACATTGACAATCAACTCGATTATGGACAGAGCCTGTTCACCACTAATCTCCCCTATCAGCCGTCGAGCCAGCGCAAGAGAAACCTTTGATGTTTTGACAATCAGTTTGGCTAAGGGGAAACTTTTCTTCACCGGGCTGACATCTCTCTCTCTCTCTCTCTCTCTCTCTCTCTCTCTCTCTCTCTCTCTCTCTCTCTCTCTCTCTCTCTCTCTCTCCCTGGGGTCCGTCGGGCTGCACACGTCTGCACTCTTCAGCGGTCTGGTGTCTAATCAATGGTGGAGCAAGTTCACTTATGTGTGTATAAGATTAAGTTGTCATGGGGCAAAATACCAGTGCTCAACCTGATGTCATCGTCCCCGGAACCTGTGAGGTTGTTCACCACGAGGTAACCTCGTGTTACCCTAGTAGCATCCTCATAAGCTTCCAGCAGCCTTTTTGGTGTACTGGGGAACATTTGTCTGGAGAGGTGATGTATCTGCTGCAGGTCACGGCATGTCTTCATCAAAATCAGATAGCTACTGTTGAGGCTTATAGTGCGGGAATAGCGTGACTGGTGGTAAATGTTCTGGGATATCATTATGACAGATATTCTCCGGTGGTGCACCTCTCTTGTGAAAAGTGCACACATCTCGGCGGATTTACAAATCTCATCGAGGAGGTCATCAAGTACTAAGAGAGCGTGGTGGTCATCATCCTCAGATCCAAGGCTTTCTACAAGTTCTTTACCCGGGAGACCCTCATGCAAGGTCAGGTTGGGGACCCCGTTTTCCAAATCAGCAAACACCTTCTGATAGACGCCATAAGCGTACACAATTTTTTGCGGCGGAATGGCGTACATGGTGTTGGCATTGTATAGAATCTTCATGGTTAGCACGGTCTTACCCGACATGGAAGGGCCCACGAGCATAGTGGCCGCAGGACATTCAAAATAAAAAGGGTTCCCTGACTGAGGCGATTCGTCGTCATTGACAGTCCCTGGAGTCGTGTCTTTGACGGTATCCAATTCTTGATCTTTGCTGTTGCCATGCGGGTCCATTTTTTTCCCCTCTGGCTTCATCCTGATCTTTTTGTTTTTCCTTCAGCAACCAAATGCAGGGAGCAGACAATGCTAATTACACAGCGGAAGTTCCACAAGATGACACCGCAGTAGCTCCTACTCCACTCGCAGCAGAGGACGCCGCCGAATTGAAAGGGGTCACTCCTAGGGTGGTACCCTACCCCCACACAGTGCATCTCCAACAACCAGTGCGCGCCCGTCAGAGAACGTCAAAGATGACCGGAGAGGAGAGAGAGGTAGACATGGCTACAGACTCTTCACCAAGTCTGCGACGCACAGTGCAAAGAACGTGCATACAAGACGATGAACCCTGTGAATGGGAAGAACATAAAAGAGAATTCGCTCAGGTGAGTTTATTTCATGACCATTATTAACCTACCCCCCAAGGGAGACTACCTAAGGATTAATTAGCTCTTATAGTTTTTTTCTGACTCAAGGACTCAAATTCTTTTTGCAGGGTTTACGGGAACGCTTATACAGGCTTGGTCAGCAAATTGGTGAAGTGGGGGAGATGTATGACTTTGCGACTCGCAAGCGAAAACGAGGTGGTGAAGGTGATTTTGGTGAGGAAGATGATGTGAGGTCTGCAGTTAAACGTTTACTGAGGTAAGGAGCATTTGTAGTTTTTTTTAAATTTAGGCTCATGACTCTACATTAATTTTTGAAAGTTGCTATTTTTTGCGATCTTCTATAATGAGTGATGGTGGAATATAAGAATTATTTTTTCTTTACTCCTCCTTTACAGTTCGGTCAGACGTTGTACAGAGGGATCCTCTAGTAAAACCACCAACACCTCTAGGCGTAGAAGGGCTACGGCATCATCGTCCAAACGCACACCACACCTGCCTCCCCAGGTACCTTCTCGCACGAAAATTACTTGGTCACAGCAGGTTCTGTCCCCCACTCCTCAGAACACAGTACGCAAAGAACTAGCCCGTGAGCTGACAAGCACACCCGCCCAGTCCACCCCAGTGTCGCAGACCCTGTCTGTTGCGGCCACACCCTGTAGTGGGCAAGACAGTTTTATCAATAGTACATCCGGGGTAGATAACAAGGGCAGGGGCGGAGTGTCTCAGCCTTCACAGGAGAGCGTACTATCTCAGCAGGGCCAAAGGTGGCCTGACAGCATTTCAGCAACTCCATGTCGCAGAGCATCCGGGAATGTCAATGACGAGGCGAACCGGTTAGTTGACGAACTTTTCTCTTTCACGAGCTCTCTCCCTGGAAATGTTATGGATGAGCTGGACAAATTGGAAAGGTAGGGAGAGAGTTTTTTTCTTGCTTTATTTCAGTACTGTTCTAGTATTGTTGGTGCTGTTATCTGATGTAATACAACAACTGACTTGCAGTTTTTAAATTTATTTTTTAGGTGCGGAATGGTGGATATGACTGATAAGGTAGAGGGTGTCATCTTCTCAATGCCTGACCCACTGAAGAGCACAACTACAGCAAAGTTGTCGGTATCACAAGGTGATAAGGTGCAGAACACCCCTACCCCACCACCTTCATGGAACAACTCCTGTGACAATGCCCTTATGGAGGCTGCACAAAGGTGAGTGCTGGGACATGTGTTCCAAATCGGTTAGTTAATGAGTCTTTATTATCAAGTTTTCTTTTTTAATTTTTTAAAAAGTATATTCCTTATTGGTCATCCTTTCAGAGTGGAAGATGGTCGACGGATAAGGGAAGAAAGGGAACAAGCAGAAGCCGCGAATGATGCAATGTCAAGGAGGGATCAGCTGGAGGAAAAGGCTGTGAAGAAGTAAGTATTTTTACATGTGTGTGTGTGTGTGTGTGTGTGTGTGTGTGTGTGTGTGTGTGTGTGTGTGTGTGTGTGCGTGTGTGTGTGTGTGTGTGTGTGTGTGTGTGTGTGTGTGTGTGTGTGTGTGTGTGTGTGTGTGTGTGTGTCTTTGTTGACCTTATATTTTTTCTCATTCTAGGTTTCTAGCCGACAAACAGTCCAACAAGACAGGCAAACAGGACAAGGGAAAAGGACTTAGTCTGAAGAAAAAGAAGAGCAGCAGTGGAAGTAGTAAAAATTTACCCGGTCCATCACCTTTAGACTCAAGACCTAAAGCGTCCTCGTCGAAGATGAGCTCTAAGCTACCAGCAGAACTAGGTGCGGCTATAACCAAACTAAGTCTTAGGTAAGGGTAGGGCATAAGGGGAAGAGTTTTGAGAGAGAGAGAGAGAGAGAGAGAGAGAGAGAGAGAGAGAGAGAGAGAGAGAGAGAGAGAGAGAGAGAGAGAAATTTATTTGGTTAGACCTGGGGAGACAATAGTGAAAGCAGGGGACAAGGTATTGAAGTATTAAGTGTGTGCGTATCTTTTCTTTGTAGAGAGCAGAGACGTGTACTATCGGCCATGAAAACGGGCAAGGTGAGAGAATATGAGGTTGAACAAGTTGACTCCGTCGTATCCTCGGATGAAGAGTTGGATGATATAATGCGTCTAATTTACAATGCAAACTGTGAAGGTGAGGGTGTGAGTGGTGGTGGTGAAGAGTCTGAAGAGTCTGAGGAGAGCGGAGCGGCGGTGTATTGGCCTGCCCCCGGCTCCCCAAATGTTGATGATGATAATGAGGAATATCATGAGGGTATGCTTTTCAAAGGCAAAGACTATGAAGTAGCCCACTATAGGAACATTGATGTGAATATTAAAGAAAGGGGTTTTGCCGGGGTTTAGTGCGGGAAATAGTTTATAGAGTCAACTTCAATGGACGTTGGCACAATGTGACTTTGGCTGAGATAGTGGGGGAACTGCTAGATGTGGTGGACAGTATAATTGAGAGGCTTAGGGAGTGTTACCAAGAAAGTGATCTAGTTAGAATATACTTGTCAAGCAAGTCCTTTTACTGCCCTAGAAATATAGGGCTTATGCCACTCAGGGATCTACATGTGGGCATAGTAGAGGACTTCTTACAGACTGTACTCCAGTCAGATGAAGATCTTTTCCTAGACGAACCGTTGGATATTCAGGTGGCTGTTGTTAGAAATCCTCGAGGGGCTGGAGTAGGAGGCCAAAGACTGCAATACATTTTTGGCGATGGCAACTCACTCCACTTCAGTAAATGTATATCAAAAACTAAAGTCGAGGATAACCTCTGTCTAGCTAGATCAATTGTGGTGGCACTGGCTAAGTTAAGCCAAATGGAGAGCCGGGAGACAGGCGACAGGAGACTTATAAGAGAATGTCAAAATCGACTAGACCAGCTGTACAATGCTGGGAGGTCGGTACTCAAACGTGAAGCGGAGGCTTTACAATTAGCTACAGGTTTTCCTCTCAATTATACTCCAGCTTTTACAGACATTGCAGCTTTCGAGAGGGCTGCGAATGCGCAAGTCGTCGTGTTCCAGTCAGGTACTGACTTCAGGCCGGTATATGTAGGCAGCGATGAACGCCAGAGAACGATATTCCTTTTCTTTGCCAAACCGGATGGGGGCAATAGGGCACCGGGTCACTTCCACGCAATTGTCAATATAGGCAAGTTGTTCGAGGGTGCCACATTCTGTCACAGGTGTAAGGAGTGCTACAACCGGAAGGTGAAACACGCCTGTCTTAATATATGTCAATCTTGTGGTGTAGATGGATGTGTGCCCCTGGTGGAGGAGAAGATCACTTGTCAAACATGTAACAGGTACATAAATTCCAATGCATGCTTTGCAGGACATGTGACCAATGGTACATGTGCTCGTTCTCATCGTTGTAAAGAATGCGGACATTTCTACCGGCCGGGCGCCGAACACCTCTGTGGCTACAGGCAATGCGCCATATGTCAGCAGCAGGTGACGGGTGTTCATTATTGCTATATACGTCAAAAGAAACCAAAACCCATTTCAGCGAAGTACATGTTCGCAGACTTCGAAACGGATCCCTGTGGGGAGTTTCATGAGCCGAATTTGGTTGTGGCGCACTGGCAATGTGAGCACTGCGAGGGCTCGAGTTATCGCGAGAATCCTCGATGCGCTTTTTGCGGGACTCCATGTTCTAGCTGTTGTACTACCCTTGGGAGGCACAGGAGAGGCGATAAGCTTCGCAAAGTGTGTATGACAACGAACAGCTGTGGTAGGCGTGGGGTGGACATGTTTGGTGATGATGTTGCCTATCAGTTCTGCCTGTTCTTCTTTGACAGGCAGTTTGAAGGCTACACTCTGATTTTCCACAATGGCCAGGCTTATGATTGCTACTTCCTGATGTTGTATGTCCTGAACAATCTGAACAGGGACCCAACAGTCATCTTCAGGGGTAGCAAAGTGATGGCTCTGGACACAGGGAAATTCAGAGTGATTGACTCACTGAACTTCCTTACCATGCCTTTGGCACAAATGCCCTCAGTGTTCGGGCTTGAGGGTATCCGCAAGGGTACATTCCCTGTCTTCTTCAATCAGAAGAAGAACTGGGACTATGTAGGACCAATGCCTCATCCTGATCACTACAGACCCGATTGCATGAAGCCTAAGGCACGAAAGGCATTCATGGAATGGTATGATCAACAGAAGGATGAGGTGTTCGATTTCAAGAAGGAAATCTTACAGTACTGCGAGGATGATGTGAACATCCTCCAGGAAAGCTGCAATGCCTTTAGGAGCTGGTTATTGGGGATATCATCCAGGACTGTAGAAGTTATTGGGCGAGGGGGTGAGAAAGTGAAAAAAACAGTGGGGATAGACCCTTTTCAGTACAATACGTTGGCGAGCGTGTGTATGGCCACCTTTAGGCATCTCTTCCTGACAGAGGAGTTTGAGGTGCAGACTGAAGATGGACGAACTTTGGTGGAATACCACAAAAACGGAGAGAGGAAGCTCTACGACTCTGCAGGTCACCCTGTGACTGTTGATGAGTTGAAGGTGACATCACGTACTTTTGTGAGCACCCCTTTCGCACGCATGCCAGCCACAGGGTTCTCGGGCCATGATAACCACAGCCGAACTTCAATAATTTGGTTGGAGTATGAGGCAAGACGCCGGGGGCTGGACATCATACATGCCCGGAACGGTGGTGAGCATCGAGTCAAGAATGAGTCTACAGGGTGTTGGTTCAAACTCGACGGCTACCATAAAGACCAGGTCACAGGGAGGGAAACAGCCTGGGAATACATGGGCTGTGTGTACCACGGGTGTCGGAAGTGTTATGCGAAAGAGAGTAATACGGAGAAACTCCGTCACCCCCACACGGGTGAACCTTTGCAGATGCTGTATGAGAGAACACTCAGCAGGCTGAGATACCTGCGGAAGGTGTTGAAGTTTGAGGTTCATGTGATGTGGGAATGCGAGTTCAATGTTCTACTGCGACAGGATCCCTGTATATTGAGTCTGGCGGAAGAGTTGGACTTGCAGCAGAGACTAGACCCCCACGACGCCTTCTATGGTGGGCGCACCAATGCTGTGAAACTCTACAGAGAATCGTCGGAGGAGGAGAAGATTGGGTATGTGGACATTTGTTCCTTGTACCCAATGGTCCTCAAAAATGATGTCTTCCCTGTGGGTATCCCTGAGGTGATAGTGGCCCCGAAATCATGCGACATTTCCTCCTATTTTGGGGTAGTGCAGTGTCGTGTGAGGCCTCCTCGAGGCCTGTACCACCCCTGCTTGCCAGTTCGTAGTAACGGGAAATTGATGTTCCCTCTCTGCCGCACTTGTACAAACTCTCTCAACAAAAACAAATGTGAATGCTCTGATGAGAAGAGGGAGCTGGTAGGCACATGGACCACTATAGATCTGGAAGACGCCCTTGATGTGGGGTACAAAATAGTGAAAGTGCATGAGGTCTACCACTTCAAGAAAACCTCAAAGTATGAAAGAGCACAGGAAGGCTCAGGGTTGTTTGCAGAATATGTAAACGCCTTCTTGAAGGGCAAGCAGGAGGCTTCAGGGTGGCCCAAGGAAAACATGTCGGAGAATGAAAAATTGCAATATGTACAGGAATACGAGAGGGTTGAGGGTGTTGTGCTGAACCCCGAAAACATCAAGTACAATTCAGGGAAAAGGGCAACAAACAAGCTGCTTCTAAACAGTTTCTGGGGCAAGTTCGGAGAGAATAACAATCACCGAATACACAAGCTTGTTACCGATGCACCTGAACTATTCCGTCTGACGACAGACCCTTCAAAGATTTTGAAAGAGGCCAATGTAATCTCAGAAGACCGCTGTTTCATGCAATATGAGTATGCTGTAGGGTTTACACCTGAGATGTCTCATGTCAATATCTTCATTGCTGCATTCACGACCTCCAATGCCAGGAGGCGGCTGTATGAAACGCTGAGAGGCTTAGGAGAGAGAGTCTTATATTTTGATACTGATTCTGTGATATATGAGTACAATGAGAATGTTGCTGAACAATACAAACCACATTTAGGTGACCACCTGGGGGACTGGACCAATGAGCTCGAAGAGGGTGAATATATCGAACGTTTTGTTAGCAGTGGCCCCAAGTCCTATGCCTATACAACCAACTTAGGGGCACAAGTAGTGAAGTTGAAGGGAGTGACGCAAAACTACGAAAACTCACAGAGACTCAGCTTTGACAAGCTGAAAGAGCTTGTCCTCTATTTTGCCGAGCCTGACTTACACCCGGCTCCACCGGGGTGTGACAAGCACATAGTGACTCGTTTTGACAAGATACGCAGATGTAAGAAACGGTTTGTCTTGTTCAGTCGGGAAGAGTTGAAGAAGGTGAGGGTGACTTATAGCAAGAGAGCTCTTGTGCCAGGTACTTTTGACACGCTCCCATTTGGCTACTAGCTCACCTTCTTCTACTCTTCTACTTCTATAATACCAGCTAGCTTCCTCATTATCTCCAGACTCCTTACTACCCATTCCACCCTTAACCTAGCTACTTCAAATTTTTTGTATAATAACAGATTTTATACTACTTAAAACATAATAATAATAACATACAACTTAATGTCTAAAACCTGTTCCCTTTTTTTCCACCGGTTGAATGGTGATGTTTAAAGATTGTTTCTTTTTTTTTTTTCCTTTTAACAGAATGCATGGAAATTCTTTAGAATCTTTGACATTTAATTTATCTGCTGTAATTGTAATTATTTGTTATTATTAAACATGAATTTCATATATAAAAAATATTCCTTTGTATTTTTTGTTTTATACCAGATCTTTTCTCAACAAAGCAACACTGAGAAGGGGTGAATATATAGTCAGAATTGGTGTTTATTTGACATAACACTTGATAGCAAATTACATTTAACATTCTTTACCCATTTCTGAGTGTACAATGGCAAAACAGTTATCAAGCAAGCGGGTGAACAGTTTTCCCTGACAGGGTTGGAGGTGTTTGAGAAGACAGTTTTTGACTTTATCAATACCTCCAACATACTCGAAAATACCAACAAGCTCACTACTCATATACAAATTCTTGTAAGAGAGTCGAGTCAGAACTTTCCTGACAAGAACTTTGAAAGCAGTTTTATCGAATTGTTCTATAGCATGGATTAAGTCTTTTTCCTGAGGTGGCTGTTCTTCGACATTGTGACCCTTAGCGGACAGACTCTTGGCAATGCTGGAGTGGGCCAGGTGTTCGATAACCTCGAGTTTACCGGGTCTGGTGACTTGTACATTCTCGAATTCGAAATGACTCTCGTAGTCATATTCCATTGGTTGACCCTGGAGGTTGTCTCTATTTATGTGGCAGTAATGGTAATCGGCTGATTTACTACATTCTTCACGGGTGAGGTATATTGCGGATGAACGTTGGCCTGTGTTCTTGTGAGTCCATCTGAAGCACTCCAGTTGAGGACTCTCTTCGTTTTCGGGTGTTGCTACCTTGCTCTTCACGACCTCGAGGAGTTGCTGATGCTGACAGGTAAACTTGGCGAATTCGTCAACGGACAGGTTTATGGTCTTGGCGTGGTTGATTTCATCTTCGGGTGTTAGAGTGGTGAGATCAGAAGTAGGGTGAAGAATGCTGACATAGAATAGAGCCTCTTTACCTTCGGGTTTGAAGATGGTGGTGAGAACATGCTGCTTCTTGGTCAACATCACGTGATGGTGAGTCTTCTTACGCAAAGCCTCAGTGATTGCAGACAGGTTTTCACAAAGTTTTTCGAAAGACCTCTTCGACATATGTACATTTCTCCAACCGGACTTTTTCTGAGAAGAGCGTGCTAGAGTGAGGTAGCCAGATTTCCACTTGTCCCCGGGGTGGGCAACTGCTTTGGTTTTCTCACTGAGCATGTGAGTGACGGCTACGACGGGTGTGTTGCTGACACTTTCGCTGGCAGGCGCAGAGGTTTCACCAGAAGAAGACATCACGAAAGATAGAGTGAGTGAGTGAGAGCCACGGGTGTAGAGGAGTAGAAACGATCTGAGTAGTTTCTGTGAATGTGGGGAAAAAGAATGAGCTACAGCTAATATATGGTGGAACAATTAGAAGGTGGCAGCACTTGAGCTTCACGATTCAGGGCTTTTTAAAGCGTGACGAAGGGGGGCGAAAGCTGTGCGATTGGACAAGGTAGAAAGAGTTACTATAATATTCAGGGATAAGGTCTGTTAGCTACAGCGTTACTAGAATATTCATGAGACAAGTTGAAATGGAGTAGAGTTACTATATTATGCAGAGATTCAACGGTTTTTTTCGGCATGATTGGTTTTTAACAATTAGAATATATCCAAGAATATTCAAGTTAATTAAATGCTAATACAGTATTCATCTTTATTTCAAAGCTACGGGGGGTAGAGGGGTAATGGTGCATAACTTAAGTTAAACTGTTTTATTCTGTTGATCAAAAAGGTTTTATGCTAATTTTTTCAGTTTAAGTAAACATAATGACATTGATTGATGACTAATGAATAAATTAAAAGTGGGTCAGAAGGATGATGGCAGACTGGATGACCTTAGAGCTAATTAGCATACCATAATACGATGGTGTATAGATCCTATAGTAGTAGTCAAGTTTCACTGTTCAATATATTTGTAGTATTTCTAATATGAAATTGATGATTTTCTGTTGTGTTTTATCTCGTATTGGAGATTATCAGATTTGTTCACACCTGTGTCCCAAGCATGAGAGGGGATTATTATGCACACTCTAAAAAATGCCGGGAAAAAATTGGTTTTTTAGATTCAAAATGATTTTTTGAAAAACCAAATTTCAATGCAAAACCAACATGGATTTTGAAAAAAATCCATGTTGGTTTTTTGGATTGGAATTTGGTTTTTCAAAAAACCACTTTGAATCTAAAAAACCAATTTTGTCTGAATTTTTTTGGAGTGCATCAATTCAAGGAACACGTGTATTGACCTGCTGTGGTTTATTGCTCTCTGGCAATCTGCTTTATATATATAGACGTGAGATTCTGTAACATTGAAGCAATTGCCTTTGCCTTTGTATCTATAGGCCTACCAGCCCTATCTGACCTTATAAAAGTGGTATAATTAATTATTTATGGACTTTGGCTCCATAAATCATGGCTGTCCAATTGTCCATCAGAAAGTCATCCTTTATTGCCATTAGTGTGTTAATAGTGGACTATTAGGGACAATAAGCAATTGTTGTTTTAATCAACGATTTTGCAGAACATCATCCTTGCTTAATTTTTTATGGCATGGGCGGCATGATGGGCCAAAAGCGGTCAATTGAGTACCTTGACACTGGAATTGGAACAAAAGTATTATAGGTCAAGCTGCCACAGACTCCATTACTTTTTGACAGATGAAAAAATGGAGTGTATTATCAAATTGTTTTATATAGGGGACTGTTCTGAATTTATGACTGGGGAGCGGTGGGAGTTTTGCTGGAACTTCCCGTAAAAAATTGATACCCCCCTTGAGATTCATGCGTATTTTTAGTACCCCCCTCGACATAGAAAGCAATACACACATATATACAATGTCACGCATACAGATTCACGTCATTTTGCGGACTTTAGCGCGTAAAAAGTCTAGATAAAGTGAGTTGATGAGTGTTTTATAACATTATTTCTTTGTTAAAATTTCTTACCCCCCCTTGGAAGTGTTGTTAAAAATTAATACCCCCCCCTTGAAACACGTGTGAAAAGTTAATTAGTACCCCCTCGGGCAAAACTCCCAACCCCCCCCCCCCCCAGTCATAGATTCTGAACGATCCCTATGCCTATAGCCTATCATCATCTAATGACATTTTTGCATTAGGTCACTTTCAAGGAAATGTGACATTTTCAGTAAACACTCAGATGTTCTGACTGCCAAGTTTTCTCACCGTTGAGGCAGGTTTTCACACAAAAGAGAATATAATAGGCCTAAACATTGTAACAATGTTTGGCCTACAGGCACATCTTCCAAGCTTTTAAATATCAACTCTTGACTCCTTCTATACAGGCATAATTGTGACATTTAGTATTGGCGTCACTGCGGAGGGGGGAGCTGGGCCAGTGGGCTCCCCCCCCCCCCCCAAAATGGAGCTTTCAGCACCCCCAAAAAATCTTGGGGGTGGGGGAAAGAATTTCCTTGTATCATACTTGTGGTGAATGAATAACCAGGGCCCATAAAAATACACTGTAGGCTATGTAGAATGTCGTGCACTATGATATACATGTGTCTGTATTTTTGCAGTTTATCTATTAATAGACTATTAATTAGTATTATATAATTTATAATGTGTGCATAGACCCGGGGGGGGGGGGTACTCACTCTATAAGGGTGTATATAGAGGCGCCGCTGGATGGTTTAGGTTTTTTGGCCTTCTTGGATTAAAATGGTTTTAGTTTTTTGACAATTCTGATTAATTTGGTTCTGGTTTTCGCAACCCCAACATGTTTGGTACCGTTAGAATCGGCTTCAAAAGAGGATTAAAATGGTTTAAAAACCAAGAAGATTAAATTGGTTGCCAAAAAATTTTAGTGAAGGATTAAAATGGTTTGTGGTTTTGGCACGGTTTCCAGATTAAAATGGTTCTGGTTTTCAAAATTGCCATGGCGCATCCGTATGCAAAAGTCCGGGAAGTATCCCCCCCCCCCCGGGTGCATAGATTTGCAGACATCTACAATCTTTAGATTTTCTGCATGTCGCACTTCCAAACTTCAAGCCTCTGACAACGCTTCTAAACTTTGGGGCTTCAGCCCCCCCCCCAACTTTCATTTCTAGTGACGCCACTGATATTTATAATTACAAGCCTTACGTATGTAATGTACCCCGGCAATGTACCTATGTGTTATCTGGACAAGCTGCCCCTAAACTGGCAGTGTGACAATTTTTTCAGTTTTTTTTTGTTTTTTTTTAATTTCAAATATATTTCGAAAAGATGACCAGTTCAGCCTCGGCTGTTTCACAACCGGGTCCTTTTAAGTTAACAATAATGATTTAAAATCAATTTAATACTTTTAAATAATAGACAAGTCATTAACAAGACATAAAAACAGCTGAAAACATAAATAGATATAACAGTTTCTTTCATGAGCCGCATTTTTTATATGACATTTCAAAAGTTTTTTGAATAGTTCCAGATTGTCAAAATCTTTCAAATTGTTTATACACGTATACAATTTAACCTGCCCCTGTGACAACCAGCCCCAGTCTTCCCTACTCAACTTGAGAACTAGGCCTATTCCTCAATAACATGATTTTTAGCATAACAAGAGCAGGTATACTGCCTCCATATCCCCCATGCCCTACACATTTACCTATACCCACCGCAATTCCAATTTAGTTATGCCAAATATTTCCACCATGGCCACAATTGTGCCATCCTCCACACGCAAGCCCTGCTAAAATTGACAGGGCTTTCTGCTATTTCCAATCTCTTCTGTGATTGGTTGCTTATTTAGGTCATAAGCATTTGGCATTCAGATTTAGTCAGATTATGGACACTTAGAGGATTACTGGCAACTAAGAAAAACAGTGTAAAACAAGCAAACTTTCAAACAGTTTCATTTCAGAACTGTGAAAATACATAATTCAATGGAACTTTCAGAACTGTGATGGCACTTTGCAACAATAAACAATTTCTCCATTTGTAACTGTGTGAAACAGAAGCAACAATTTCAAACTGTGATTAAGTTAATTAAGTATTCATGAATTAGCAAAGGTTATGGGCCATTTTGTCATGGTATGACTTGGGATGATGCAATTGTGCATACATGTAAGGATGTGGAGACATCTGGGGGCAATCTGGGATCCACGGCATTTCATGACCTTTTCTTTCAAATCTGATTGGTGGAGAGAACAATGTAATCAACATCCGCTTTTTCACAGACGCTTTGTGACGTCACCCACTGCGTGCTTGTCCACTGATTCGTAGACAGGGACTAGTCTGTCTGGGGGTGGAGTTTGCTTTTAAAAATAACATGGCTGCAGACCAAAAGCACAGCAAAAAGTATTTGGGATGTGGAAATGGTTATGATATTTATTGATTTATGGTCAGATTTGACAAGTTTAGGGGGGTCTTTGCATGTTGGGAAAGGATGAGCATTGTGCATGGTGTGGTGTTTGAGATGTTTGATGGATACCATGCAGTGATGGAAATGGGGGGGAGCTAGGGGGAGCTGAGCTCCCTTGACCAAAAAACAGGGGGAGCTGTACCCTGCTACAGCTCCCCCAATCATCTTTGGTGAAATTACAATTATCCTGTTACTTCTTTAGTCCTCATGGTATTTTTAGCCAAAATTATGCTCTGGTGGAAGAAATCTTTCCGTTTTAAAAATCTATAATGGCGAGCTGTGGCCGCACGAGCCGAGAGCTCCCCCGACGAAAATTTTCCATTTCCATCACTGATGCCATGCATGGATACTAAAAGTACAATCCCCCATAGCATAGCATGGGGGAAATTAAGACACATAACTATGATAATTAAATTAGTTCAATAATTCAATGGCAAAATGGCAACTTTTGATAAAGAACCATAAAATTTGATAAAAAGTTAAACACTTGCCCTTTAGATGACCATGCTGCCAAATTAGTTTGAATCCCAGGGCCTGATAAATGCAGGCCCCATATCTTTGATGTTAAACAGCTATTAATTACTGATAATAAGTAACCAATGAGCCAGAAAGCTTTTGTCTCGGTCTGAGTTGTTGTTTGCAGGTGTGACGTTGGTGGCGCTACTGATATTTTGAGCCCTCTGGTGTGATTTATTGGAAATACCACATTTGTTGATGATGGCTGACACGCTCAGCTATCAGTCGATTAGAAGCGCTAATCAAGCAAGAGAAGCAGTAAGTAGACGTTTGATATTACGGTGGAATGTGTAGCTAACTACTGTCATGTCGTGCAGATAACTGTCATTGTGATTGCATGGTTACAGCTCGCTAAAGTTCACAAAAATGCAGCAGTGTTTTGGGAGGGCAATGGCCGACAATGTAAACAAACCGGTAACTATGCAAGCTATAAGATAACACACTCCCAATGGCAATGTGGCGAAGATCAACCTGCATGAGAAGTTGCCCAACAGGTTGCGATCGGGTGGACACAGCGCTAACACGACATCAAACTGAAGAAAAAGAATCCCACTACATCTGTGCATTGGCGTACAATGTAGCTAGCACTGCAGGGGCCTGGGGGGGGGGGGGCTATGCCAAGCTGAGAAGCCGATCCTTGCCCCAAGTGGCGTCACTAGAAATTCAAGTTTTGGGGAGGGGGGCTGCTGAAGCCCCAAAGTTTTGAAACATCATCAGAGGAAGAGTCGAAGCACGGGCCACCCCAGAATCCAAAGAATTCACATACTGGCGGTTCTATGCACACATAATAAATAGATGAACTGCAAAAACAGTTATGGTGCACAAAATACTATGTGTATATACAAAATGTATTTTAATGGGCTCTGGGTTATTCAATTACTACCAGCATCATAAGCATTTTTTCTTTTTGCCCAAGCTGTTTTCGGGGGGGGGGGGTGAGGGGCTGAATGCTCCATTGGGGGGGGGGACTCAGCCCCCCTAGTGACACCACTGCTTGCCCCCCTCCTCCCCAGCTCCCCCTTCACAGTGAGGATTGATAATATTTGACAATTCTTTTATTTATTTTCCGACACTGGATATCACATCATCTACAATACATTTTTCATGTTTTCACATGTCCTACCGTACCGGTAGTAGGATAAAAATTTCCAACATTTTTCTGCATGTGATTGCCGCCCCTCCCCCTCCAAGGCGGTACTCCAAAGACCGCTGGCTCAAGATAGTGGAAAAATATACAAAAAATAATAAATATTATGCAATAATTATTACTTGTGCCCCACTCCCACAAAATAGAAAAAAATAACGTGCAAGCACTTTAACAGCTGCTTGTAGATATATAAGTACAAGTATCAATCAATCCAATCAATCTGTCTATCTATCTATTCTATCCATCCTTCTATCCATCTATTCCATCCATTCCATCTATCTAATCTATCCATCTATCTAATCAGTCCATTCCATCTATCTAATCTATCTATTCCATCTGTCTTATCTATCTATTCCATCTGTCTAATCCGTCTATTCCATCTATCTAATCCATATAATCCATCTATGTAATCCATCTATTCCATTGAACGCCAAGGAACAGAAAACAAATAGAGGGAAGGGTCAATGAGGGAATTTACCGAACCGACTATGGGAAAAAACAAGTCATGGATCAACCTTATTTTGGTTGAATTGCGCTTGGTGAAAGCACCCAATGGTGAAACAATACAGGACGGATATGGGACCTCCCTAAAGGGGCCATGTAACCTGCCAGCTGCAAGATCAGTTGCAATGATCTCGGTGACCTGCTGGCGAAACTCAAACGCCGAAGGCCAATTGTGACTAACTAACACAGAGTCCGCTGGGGGGCGACCTATCCTAACACCATGGGAGAGAAGATCCAAGACCTGAAGAGCCCTATCCCTATCATACACGTGGAAGAGAGCCGAAGACCAGTAAGAAAGATTAAGCGCTAGTGGAGGGCTTGCCCCCAGCCCTGGCTGCCCCGGACCGACAGGTGGCCGTGGGACAGTTGGCTTTGGACTCGGGCCCCCCGCAGCCGGCGCAAACATGCTGTCTGTTGCATTTGTCTGCCCATTTACAACTGTTGTACTGATACTTGAAACAGACCTCAGTGCTGGGGTCCCCTGACCTCTGACCTGACTTGATGCTACGAAAACCCTTTTTGGAACAATCAGAAGTTGAATGGTCGAAGGATGAACATTTGCCACACTTATTGATGGGCCTGGCAGCATTAGCGTCACAGATGGTGACATACAACTCATGATCAATGTTGGAAAAAACAAGAGACCTGCAATGGGCTAAACGCTGACGGTGTCTAAGGTCATACGTCAACACGCTGGGACATTTGAATTTCTGATTCAGGTTTAACATGAACAAAGTATGCCTAGCCATTTCATAAAATACAGGAAAACCGTGGTATTTAGCCATGACCATTTGGTAGGCACACCATGCCTCCAACCACTTAAACATGCTAACAATGGGTTTGCGACTCTTGATCGACTTTATCTGCACATTACCACTTGAATCAATGACAGGCTTAATCTCTTCACAGTCAGAACAATTGATAAAGTTTTCCAGGGCGACAAACTCACCCCGCAGAGCAGATGACACGACACGACTGTCGAGAAATTCAAGACCCACATCCAGGTCTATGTGCGGCTGGTCAGCTGGTGGGGTGGCGAATCCAGATGCGAATCCAGATGGGCGGTCTCGAAATCCCCAAGCACTCGTGGGGTTGACACTCGGGCCAGGCAACGACATGCCTGGGCCCGCGAAGTGCTGAGCTCCCCGGCCACCTTCAGTGGCGTAATGAGGGGGGGGGGGGAAAGGGAGCTTGGAACACGAGGGGATTCGGGGGAACTGATCCAGGCTGAGAGCTAGCTGCGGTGTAGATAGGGGCATAGCCAGCTGTTGGAGGCACGAACGAGGGCAACTGATGGCCACCGGGGCCATGGGGGTGGGAGGCTGGGCGTCCACGATTTGGCGAGCTGGAGCGGGGGGCAGAGTACGCACCAGGGAGAGAAGGCTCGTGAGGGGCCTGGGCGTAAAATCCTGCACTCTGAATCGGGGCACTCCACGTGGCCAGCCCTTGGTGACGGGGCGAGCGGGGTCTACTCGCACGGGCGGGGTGGCCCCTGGGCGAGCTGGACGTCTCGTCGGCCGTTACGTAATTCTGGAGAGGAGGGGGGAAGCGACTCTCATCGTCCACGAGGTGGCGCCTCATGTCGGGCAGGCTGCCACTGCGCCTCCTTACGGCACCTCGCTGGTGCATGGGGTGCAGAGGGGTTTTCTCGTCCCCGGTGAAGTCGAAATCCAGGTCCGTTGGCGGCTCCTCGTAGGCCACGTGCTGAGCTGGTCGTCGAGCGGAACACTGGCGCCCGGTGGGGCCCTCGTGGCCTCTGCAGGGCTTGCGGCAGCTGGAACACTTGGGTTTTCTGCTCTTTCTTCCCATTTCTCTGTAATCGTGAAACAAAGTGTGAATATCAAGCAGCTATCAGCAATGGGGCCCAGGCGGGGTTACAGCCGTGGGCGAGTAATACGTTGAAGCGAGTTAATATGTAGAAGCAATACACATGGGACCACACGTGGGCACAATGAACGTCTCGATTAAAAAATACGTGTTATGTGTCAATACGTTGTAGGAATATTTACGTAGCGAACAGTCACAGCGAGCCAGTAATGGCAATACGTAGAAGAATCAAAATGAGTTTATATTTTTAGGCCCACTTAGCACCGAGACGGGCTATCTAGGGGCGATATGTACGTTGAAGCTTACACTACGTAGCGAAAAGTTATGAGAGTTATGAATAGCAATAACGGCTGGCTACTAAAGCCGGAACGGGCTCACCAGATCGATGTTGCTGAGAGCGGCTGGACTCTAGAAGGTTCTCCCACGTCCCTTCCTCAGGTCAAGTGAAACGCGTTGACGGATGGAAGTCCGGGGCAACCAGTCCAGGGGGGCCACGAAGCAAGGCGGAGCAGTCCTCGGTCGAGAAGCGAAGACACCTCCGAGCAGCAGGTCCGTGGCAGCGTCGCACTAGCAGCACACACGTGGAGCTATGAAACGATGAAGTAATGAGAATGGTGATGAAGGAGCGGCCTCTCCTGGTCCTGAGCGACCTTGCAGCTCCGTGCAGAATTTTAAAGTGCGACCCAGAGGCCACTGACTGATGGTATTTATATGAATTACAAATTTGTCACAGCTTGACCGACAACTGTCAACTCTGCCCACTACAGAAACAAGTGAGGGAAACAAGAGATTAGAACAACACAGCAAACAATAGAGTGAGCAACACAGGAGAGGAAATTGAACTCAAAGTACTGAAAGACCAGGAGTACAATAGACATAAAGACGGCGCAGCCAAGCTAACCAGCATAACCCCAAAAGGGGGACCCGCTCCCTGTTCCCCGTTCAACCTCTTTTAGTGCTCTAACCACTAAATCCCTATCTATCTAATCCATATAATCCATCTATCTAATCCATCTATTCCATCTATCTAATCTTTCCATCCATCCATCCATCCTTTCTTCCTTCCTTCCTTCCTTCCTTCCTTCCTTCCTTTCTTTCTTCCTTTCTTCCTTCCTTCCTTCCTTCTTTCCTTCCTTCCTTCCTTCCTTCATACATTTGTGAACACTCACTGTGACTGACATTGAGCTGCTGCTGATGCTGCCACTTTTAGTGCAGCAGCACACTTATTCAAATTTCGCGGGGAAAACTAGCTTTTTAGTTGAGAAAATAAAAATTTGTTTTTTACAAAAGTTTACCAAAAGTTGATGGAAACAAGATAAAATTATTTTTAGACTGTATACCAAGTTTCAATGTGATAGGTGTAACAGTGCGATCTCCTATATGGTCAAAGCATTAGGTAAAATGCCTCTCACAATACAGGCTGCAAGCAGCTGTAATAATAACGAAAAAATCAGCGGGCACATTGGCAAGACTGGTCATTTTCAGGATCTTGACCCCCTCCCCACGCGCATGTTGGGATGCAAAGATTGCCAAAGACAATTACAATCTACAACAACATTCAAGTTCAAGTGCTATCTCCACGGTGACTCCACCTGCATGACTCTGGGCTAACCCACAATCATGGAACTTTGATAGACAATTTTTTAATGAAATTTAATGAAAGATTGCTTGATTGTAAATGTGGAATCTTGTTGAATGGAATATCTGACCACCTTCCATACTTCATTAAACTGCAGGGCTTCAATTGTCATAAAAAGGTTTCGAAATACATTCAAATAAATTGTAATTCATCACAAGCTAGTCAATGTTTTCAAAAATTCTTAGCAGATTCTAGTATAGAAACGAAATTGGTCAGTTCTGATCCTGAAGATAATTATAGAATCTTGAATGATATTGTGAAATTTGGTTATGATAGATTTTTTGGAACAAAAACTGTAAAATTTAATAAACATAGGCACAAAAAATCGCCTTGGGTAACACATGGTATTATAAAATCTATAAGATATCGAGATAAACTTTATAAGGAACTGATGAAAACCTCAAATGAAGATGTAAATTTCGAAGCTAAAAAAATTAATTTTCATACTTACAGAAGTATTTTACGCAAATGCATTAGATCAGCAAAACAGAACTATTACTTTCACTGTTTTGAAACCTGTAAAAATAACATTAAAGCTACTTGGAATAATATAAATCTTATCTTAAATAAAAATAATATAAAGGACAATTTTCCTGAATCTTTTTTGGTGGAAGGCAGTCGCATATCTGATCCTGTCCAGGTAGCGAATAATTTTAATCAATACTTTACCAGTATTGGTCCAAAACTAGCTAATCAAATCGATATACCTATGGGAAAAAGTTATATGGACTATCTCAATATTCCGATTTTTTCAAAATTTAATTTTGTTCCAATTGAAAGGGATGATGTGAAAAAGGTTATCAACAGTTTGAAGACAAAAACTTCATGTGGGTTAGACATGATTTCTAATAAGTTACTCAAAATTTTTAAAAATGAAATTTCTGGAGCTTTAACAGTAATAATTAATCAATGTCTTGCACTTGGAATATTTCCAAAGCCATTAAAAATTGCTAAGGTTGTTCCTTTATTCAAAAAAGATGAAAACTTCTTGTTTAGCAATTACCGACCTGTTTCTATTTTGTCTAGTCTCTCTAAGGTTTTTGAGAAAGTTATGTTTGCTCAAATATATCAATATTTCAATGAAAATAATTTGCTTTTTGATGGTCAATATGGTTTCCGTGCACTTCATTCAACTGAATTAGCTACAATAGAATATCTTGATAAGCTGTATTATGAATTAGACAATGGTGAATGTCCTATAAGTATTTTTCTAGACTTATCAAAAGCTTTTGATACTATTGATCATTCTATTCTCCTTAATAAGCTTAGGTATTATGGTTTTGATGACACTTCCATCAAATTAATGGATGACAATTTCACTGATAGATTTCAGTATGTTGAGTTTAAAAATACACAATCTGAATTGCTTAAAATAAAGACAGGAGTGCCACAGGGGTCAATTTTAGGACCCCTTTTATTTATAATATACAGTAATGATCTACATAGAGTAAATAGTATTTTCAGACCAATTATGTATGCAGATGATACAACTTTAAGTGCAACTCTTAACAGTGCTAGATTATCAGACAATAACTTAGGCTTAGATATAACCACTGAACTTGAAAAATTTAACATCTGGCTCAAAGTAAACAAATTGTCGCTTAATTGTAAGAAAACTTCCGCCATGATTTTTCACATGCCCAACAAGATTGTTGAATATCCTGATATCATGATAAATGAAGTGCCAATTGGGTATGTTAAGGAATTTAATTATTTAGGAATTGTGTTGAACGAAAATCTCAACTGGAAATCTCATGTTGATCACATTTCTAAGAAGATATCGAAGGTGGTGGGTATTCTAAACAAACTTAAACATTCCATTCCTGAACAAGTTCTTTTTACAATTTATAATTCTCTGATTTTACCTCATCTGAATTATGGGTCCTCAGTTTGGGAACGTAACATATCAAGATTAGTAACATTACAAAAGAAAGCATTGAGAGCTATCACTAAGAGGAAATATAATGCCCACACCAGTATCATGTTTAAATATTTGAAAACCTTAAAATGCCAAGACATCTGTGCACTGCATTGCTTAAAGTTTTGTCATAAATTAGAAAACAAAAGGCTACCAAATTATTTTATTCATTCTGGTATCTTTTCTAAAAGAAATGCTGTTCATGATCATTATAATAGAAGATTAAATGATTTTAGTATTCCAAGAATTAAACATGAATTTGCTAGACAAGCCATAAGATATAAAATTCCCGTGACTTTCAATAACATGGAATCAAAATTCAGGGACAAGATATACACTCACAGTTTTGAAGGTTTCAAAAATTATGTTAAAAAAGCAATGATTGACAGCTATGATATAACATGTCATGTTGATAACTGCTATATCTGTAACAGAACATAAGTTATTCACCTATATGTCGGCTTTTTATTTATATTAAATTTTTTTCATTACTTTTTACATAGATTACTCGGTATTTGGACAGATTGACAGACAGTGACACTGAATGACACTGACACACCAAGACAGAACATCAATAACAAAACGACAAACAGAGTGACTGACAGAGCGACTGACAGAGCGACTGATAGGTATCTGTGTGACTTACATGTCATGGGAATAGTAAACTAGTGATTAGCTTGTCTTTTTACTGTGTTGTCGAATTCCTACGAATTTCTGTGCTGCCTCCCACCTCTCCTCTCATGTACCTTACTTACATCTGGTGGCCCCTACATAGCGGTCCTTTGGGCCTTCATTGGGGTCTCCACCATTTACTTATAATCACCATAAATGTATTACTTTGTTGACAAAATATTGGAAATAAATCAAATCTGAATCTGAATCTGAATCTGGGCTTTTGCAAAGCTTGTACAAGGCAGTGATGAGTTGCTTTATATCATTTTAGATCGGCGGTGAAACGTCTCGAATTTTATTTTTTGGCGGTGAAACGTCCCACTACTGCTGGCGGTGAAACGTCCCAGTGGTGAAACGTCCTATAATCACCAATAATACCCTATAATACAGCGTATGCAATTCGAATTTGGAGATTGCAGAAGCAGGGTCATTTTGCAAATAACATACAGATATGGTGCAAATGCAATAGTTGACCTTGTACATCTCACTTATTTTGATAATGTTCTGGCATGCAAAGTATTTTTTCTTTTATAGTATTTGCATATTTTAAAGAAATGCAAAACTGGTGGGAGCCTATGTCAAAGTCACATGACAAATTCCAATTAGAATACACCCATAGCAGTGATCACAAACTGTTATACATTGTTTGTTGCTATGTGTGCTTTTAGCAGTTAGACATGAAATAAAAATATATAAGAATCTGCAACTTATAGAACTAACAACACCCAACAATAACTGTGAATTTTGAGAAAATGTTTTTCATAGTCAACTGTCAAATTTGATAGAATCTGTGAAAAATATATCAAAACACAAATGTCCAAGGAATTTCTTGGACCTGTCATATGCTAGTATATGGAATTATGGATGGATTAAATCAATCTACAAGCCCTGATATACCATAATCTATCAATGACTGGTACTTCCGCTCGTGCCCCTCCCCCCCTCCTCCTCTCCAGCCCCATGGCGATTCGGCATTCCTGGGATCAGACGCAATGCTTGGATTGTCAATACCCCACGTACCCACTCCCATAGGCGTAGGAGGTCAATTAATTTTGGGGGGGCTGCCCGAAAAATATTGCCCAAATTGCCCCAAAAAATAAAAACTCCCAAAATTTTCTGTCCGAAACTGCATAAAAAATCGACTTCCCAAAATTTTGGGGGGGGGGGGGCTCCAGGCCCCCCCTGCCTCCTACGCATATGCCCACTCCAGTTTCCTCTGCCCTATTACATCTGCACCGTAAACCGATACCAGTGTCTGTATCGGTGGTATTGGCACCCTAAAAGCAGTATGTGTTGGAGAATTGTAGCCCAGTGGCATAAGGTGCCAAAAATGTGGCAGAGTGGCATCAGATGCTGGAGAATTGTGGTCCAGTAGCATCAGGTGCTGGAGAATTTTGGCCGACTGGCATCAGTGCTGGAGAAAGTTGACCAAGTGGCATCAGTGCTAGATGATGGCAGCTGGGTGGCCAAGTGGATAAGGAACCCGCCTGCTCTGCTGACTTCAGGACTTTGCTGGCATGGGTTCGAACCTAGGGAGGGGAACCCAAAAGTTTCAGAGTACCATCATGAGCAAAATCCCAGCTGGATGTCGTTCGGATGAGACGTTAGATTGGCGGCCCCTTGTATCAGTTTCTATGCGGGTAATAAAAGATCCCTCGAATGGGGTAAATGCATAACATGTTCAGGACTCCTACTCTCTCTCCCATCTCATCATCAACCCTCCTGAGCACCCAGCACTGGGCTTAGAGGGCTGCACTTACCATATCTATATATGTCTATCTAGACGATTTTGACCCATTGGCATCAGTTGATGGAAATGTGGCCGAGTGGCATCAGGCACTGGAAATGTGACCGAGTGGCATCAGGCTCTGGGAATGGGGCCGAGTGCATCAGGTACAGGGGAAGTGTGGCCCAGTAGCATCAGGTGCTGGAGAATTTTGGCCGAGTGGCATCAGCGCTGGTGAACTTTGACCCATTGGCATCAGTTGATGGAAATGTGGCCGAGTGGCATCAGGCACTGGCAATGTGGCCGAGTGGCATCAGGTGCTAGAAATGTGGCAGAGTGGCATCAGACACAGGCAATGTAGCCGAGTGGCATCAGGTGCTAGAAATGTGGCAGAGTGGCATCAGACATCGGCAATGTGGCCGAGTGGCATCAGGGGCTAGAAATGTGGTTGAGTGGCATCAGACACAGGCAATGTGGCCAAGTGGCATCAGGTGCTAGAAATGTGGTTGAGTGGCATCAGACACAGGCAATGTAGCCGAGTGGCATCAGGTGCTAGAAATGTGGCAGAGTGGCATCAGACATCGGCAATGTGGCCGAGTGGCATCAGGTGCTAGAAATGTGGTTGAGTGGCATCAGACACTGGCAATGTGGCAGAGTGGCATCAGACACTGGCAATGTGGCCGAGTGGCATCAGGTGTAAGAAATGTGGCAGAGTGGCATCAGACACTGGCAATGTGGCAGAGTGGCATCAGACACTGGCAATGTGGCCGAGTGGCATCAGGTGCCAAAAATGTGGCAGAGTGGCATCAGGTGCTAGAAATATGGCAGAGTGGCATCAGACACTGGCAATGTGGCCGAGTGGCATCAGGTGTAAGAAATGTGGCAGAGTGGCATCAGACACTGGCAATGTGGCCGAGTGGCATCAGGTGCTAGAAATATGGCAGAGTGGCATCAGACACTGGCAATGTGGCCGAGTGGCATCAGGGGCTAGAAATGGCAGAGTGGCATCAGACACCGGCAATGTGGCCGAGTGGCATCAAATTCAAATTCAAATAATTTTATTTATTTATCCTCGATTAAAATGTAGCAAAATTGCTAATCATCGAGAGAACATATTATGTACAAAAGAAAATAGTATATGTACAGAGATATTTACAATGTTTGAGTTAAAAACTCCAGGTAAAATTAAATAAAAACATTAAAACACTGACTCAACCAGGCACATACATTAAATCTTTAACAATTCTTTAAACAGTCTTATTTTGCATCACATATATATAAATTCAAAATCGTGACTGCAGTGCTTGTCATCCCACTGTTTCACTGTACAGTTAGACTGCGAGATGACAGGCAGTGCAGGCACAATTGGGACCTTCCCATTTCTTTAACATTTTTTTTAAACACTTGAATGCTTATTGCACCTTTAATGTCAGATGGAAGTATGTTCCATATGTGGGGACCATGATAAGAAAAAGTGTTTCTGCCATATCTGATCTTATTGAATTTTGGTATTGCTACCTTAAATCCATCACGTAAACAATAAGTTAATTCCTTTTCCAGTATCATTTCTTTCATGAAAGTTGGATTTAAAGAATGAATAGTTTTATAAACCTCGGAGGCTATTGTTTTAATTCTACGAACATGTAATGTTTCATGACCATACATTTCCAACATTTCTCTATATTCACTTTTGAAGTCATTTTATATACTAGAAATATGGCAGAATGGCATCAGACACTGGCAATGTGGCCGAGTGGCATCAGGTGCTTGAAATGTGGCAGAGTGGCATCAGACACTGGCAATGTGGCCGAGTGGCATCAGGTGCTTGAAATGTGGCAGAGTGGCATCAGACACTGGCAATGTGGCCGAGTGGCATCAGGGGCTAGAAATGTGGCAGATTGGCATCAGACACTGGCAATGTGGCCGAGTGGCATCAGGTGCTTGAAATGTGGCAGAGTGGCATCAGACACTGGCAATGTGGCCGAGTGGCATCAGGTGCTTGAAATGTGGCAGAGTGGCATCAGACACTGGCAATGTGGCCGAGTGGCATCAGGGGCTAGAAATGTGGCAGATTGGCATCAGACACTGGCAATGTGGCCGAGTGGCATCAGGTGCTTGAAATGTGGCAGAGTGGCATCAGACACTGGCAATGTGGCCGAGTGGCATCAGGTGCTTGAAATGTGGCAGAGTGGCATCAGACACTGGCAATGTGGCCGAGTGGCATCAGGCCCTAGAAATGTGGCCGAGTGGCATCAGGCCCTGGAAATGTGGCCGAGTGGCATCAGGTGCTGGAAATGTGGCCGAGTGGCATCAGGCACTGGAATTGTGGCCCACTGGCATCAGGTGCTGGAAATTTGGCAGAGTGGCATCAGATCCTGGAGAATTGATGCCCAGTAGAGTTCAGTGAAGTTCAGCTTTCTTTTGAATCAAATAATGGGTAGGGGGAAGGGGGGCACATTGGGATGCTTTTAACATCAGACACCGGCAATGTGGCCGAGTGGCATCAGGTGCTAGAAATGTGGCAAAGTGGCATCAGACACTTGCAATGTGATGTTAATGTGTGTTAATCTGATGGCAAAACATCTACCAATTAAACGAGCTAAATACAATAAATATATGCACAAAAAGACGAAATGGATTACAAAAGGCATATTAAAATCAATTTCATTTCGAGATAAATTATATTCAAAAATGAAAAATACTCCTATTCACCATGAACAGTTTGAGACTTATAAAACCAACTTTAAAACTTATAACAGAATCCTTAAGCAAAGCATTTGTATTGCTAAAAAGAATTACTACAGAACTTATTTTGAGACCTTTGAAAATGATATAAAGAAAACTTGGGAAACAATCAATGAAATAATGAACAGAAATAAAAGCAACAGTTTTCCTGAATATTTTCTTGTTGATGGTAACCGTGTAACTAATCCCAACGTCATAGCTAATGAGTTTAACAAATATTTCACAAATATTGGGACAAATCTAGCCGAACAAATACACTCTCCGCAAAATAGGTCTTATATGGATTACCTTGACTCTCCTTCTTCTCAAAATTTCAAATTTCAATTCATAACTTCGGACGTAGTATTAAAAACTATTGATTCATTAAAACCTAAAACAAGTTCGGGTCATGACAGAATAAATAACAAGTTACTTAAAATAGTTAAATATCAGTTAGCAGAACCACTAGCACTTATAATAAATCAATCTATAAAGGAAGGTGTTTTTCCGGATCAACTTAAAATTGCAAAAGTCCAACCACTGTATACGAAGAACGATAAATTTTTATTTGATGATTATAGACCAATTTCTATATTACCCAGTGTGTCAAAGGTTTTTGAGAGAATAATGCATAATCAACTCTATCAATATTTTTCTGAACATACACTCTTTTTCGATAGTCAATATGGATTTAGACAAAAGCATTCTACTGAATTTGCTGCTATAGAATTAATAGACAGAATAATCACACAAATGGACAATAACTATCTTCCAATCAATATTTTCTTAGACTTATCAAAAGCTTTTGACACACTGGACCATAGCATCTTGCTTCACAAACTTGACTATTATGGAATTAAAGGTAAATCTTTAGAACTTTTGAAAAGCTACTTGACAAACAGATTTCAATATGTTGACTTTCAAGATACCAGTTCCAATTATTTAGAATTGAAATGTGGCGTTCCTCAGGGGTCTATTCTTGGCCCCCTACTTTTCATAATCTATGTAAATGATTTAAATTCCGCTACTACTCATATACACCCTTTGATATACGCTGATGATACCACTCTATGCACCAATCTCACATTTTTTCAAAACAATCAAAACTATGAAACAGTCCTCAATAAAGAGCTGGAGTCGGTCAGTGTATGGTTAAAACTTAACAAATTATCATTGAATACAAGCAAAACTCGCGCTATGCAATTTCATAACCCTCAAAGACATGTAGTTCACCCAAATTTGTATATTGAAGGCCATGAAATAGAATTTGTGTCAGAATTTAATTTTCTAGGTATTGTAATTGACCACCATCTAAAATGGAACAGTCATATAGACATGGTATCAAAGAAAATCTCTAAAACCATAGGTATTTTGAATAGACTCAAAAACTTTTTACCTTCAGCAGCGCTACTTAACATCTATAACTCTTTAGTGCTTTCACATCTCTCTTATGGGTTACTTATTTGGGGTTGGAAAAGCCATAAATTATTTAAATTACAAAAAAAGGCCATCCGTATTATTACAAATAGTAAGTTCAGGTCCCACACTAGTGGTTTATTTAAACAGTTGGGCACCAGACTGTACCTGTCCCTCTGATTAAAAGCCTCCACATCGGTGCTTGCAACTCATCCTAGGGAGCATTCTGTGTTTCATTAGAGGGATCATCCAATTAATCTAATAATTTTTAATTGTTGTGAAATAAATAAGGGGATGGGGAAAGATCTTACCCTAGGGAGCATACTTTATTTCATAAAAGGGAGCATTCAGTTATTTAAATAATTTTAAATAAGGGGATTGGGAAAGAAGCAGTCTGGTTCCAGACTGGTTGGGCACTCTAAAAATTATGGACTTATGCGCACTGTAGGACTTCAAACTTTGTTACAAATATGAAAATAATTTAGTCCCA
Organism: Platynereis dumerilii; assembly: GCA_026936325.1. Lineage (NCBI taxonomy): Eukaryota > Metazoa > Annelida > Polychaeta > Phyllodocida > Nereididae > Platynereis > Platynereis dumerilii. The sequence continues at coordinate 32,609,536 of JAPTHN010000001.1, read as the reverse complement.
GTATATTTAAAAAATATCATCAATGGTGAAACGTCTCACCATCATTTCACCCGACAGAGCACAAGTGTGAGGTTCCGCCTGCCTGCTGCGTCTTCCTAATATATTTAATTGTATGGATTCAACTATTAAGGACAAAATATGTACACATAGCATTCAAGGTTTCAAATTCTATGTTAAAGAAAGGTTTCTACAAAGCTACACCACTGAATGTCTTATTCCAAATTGTTATATTTGCAGTAGATAATTAAGTTATTTAGGTTAAATTCCAGGTCACTGCTTCCATCACGACCAGGTTCATCATCAATTTTCCATGCCCCTTGTGACAAAAATGTTCATCGTGCAGTTTCTAACCATTACTATTTTAAAGATCTCATCATCTCACTATCTTTAAAAATATTTTAAAATTATCTCAAATTATAAATGTAATTAGCTGAAGCGCTTCATTTTGGTTAAATATTTTGATATGCATATTATAATTATTCGTATTTCGTTATATTCGTATTCTTTCTATGGTGGCCTCTCGACAGCGGTAACTTGCTTATCTTGGAGAGGTCATCCATGCCTTGTATTATTTATTTTAAAATTTGTTTGAAACATTTTGTATTAGGGGAAGCTTGGGAGAGTTGGGCCACTTTTTACATTCTTGCACCTCCTGCTAACAGTAATGATAATATAAACATGCTTAATGCATGTATTGTATCTTGAAATATTTCAGAAAAATATCTTTAGGTTTGCATTGATATGTGCCCAAGAACATATGAGCTACAGCCTTATGAAAATTGGAAAAAATTTGGCCCAACTCTCCCCATCAAGTGGGAGACTTGGGCCAATCAGGAGGGAGACTTGGGCCATTGCAATATACCAGGTACGGTAAAGCTGTACTTGAGGCCATAATATTTTTAACCTGTAGTGTGGTGGTCATAGAAGTCATTAATCCTGAATTGAGGCCTCTTGCAACTCTAGTTTGCTGTCAGACTTAAGCCTCGGTTGATGGCCCAACTCTCCCCATCTAGATTTCCTGATATCTAATTTTATTAGACCATGAATAATTATTAAGGCCTAAAAATATGCAATCTCTGTTGAAAATTGCTCTAGACAAGTTCTTCTGTCTTAATTAAAATAAGTCTGGGTAAATACAACACATGTGGGGAGAGTATGGGCACTGTCCCAACTCTCCCCCATTCGACCATTTTTCTCTAAAATATGACAAAACTGGTTGTCTGATAATTTTCCAAAATATGTTAATAACAACTGAATAGCCAAGCCTACCAAGCATGCCATAGAAAATTTTCTCAGTCCTTGTTGTCTGACAGAAAATTAAAAACTCGTAACATGGCTCAGTTTTTCCGTTTTTCATCAAAATATGAATTTTCTTCTCTCTAAAGATTGTGATGAGCAAATTAGCCAGAAATGTTACATCCATTGAAAGATTTTTATTTTTATAAATTTTTGGTGGCTGCAGCTTTCTCAAAAAATGTTTAGTTTCCTCAAAAATCTGGGTGGCCCAACCCTCCCTGCGGCCCAACTCTCCCAAGCTTCCCCTACCTATGGCAAAATAAACCTGTCTGAGTCTGAGTCTGAGTCTAACATTTACTAACTTTGCTCAATGCTGAAAGCACTGAAGAACTCAGAAGTTTGCATGAATATCACCAATACTATTGAGCTTAAATGCAAGGCATCAATTAAAAAATAATTTTAACACTCCATGTGCAATAGATATCACATATAAGTCGTGCGTAAGACAATAAACAGTTCATTAACACCTTGCAGTGCCAATAGTTCATAACTTTAAACAGTTTTAAACATCTAACATAAACTGTCCTGGGTGCGGACATCTATGTAAGTAACACACAGTGCTTTGCGACAAATTTGTTCACAGAGCATGGTAATCCACTATACCTCTATTCACTGTGGCCTGAACACCTGTTTTGTGCTGTCCCAGGTCATTCAGTTGCCTTGGACACTTAAATTCTGCCATATTAAGTGCGTCCCAATGTGCCCCGAATTCACTGTCCCAATGAGCCCCGATACGACTTTTACACCAAAATGCTAATTTCTCAGACCCAGTGAGTGTGTTTATCACGATAGCAATTCATAACTGTTCGTTACAATATATAAAATTCATACAAGCACTGAGAAAGCCTAATTGTTCATGGTTTGTCCACAGAATGGTTCGAATTGAACCCGTCCATATTTACTTTAGTAGTAGGAAAACAAACTTTTGCTTGCCATACTTCTGCATGTGGCTGTAATTTGTCTATAAAACCATGGAAACATCAGGATGTGAAATTACAAGATATGATGGCATTACCATTTCATATACCTTGCCAGGATCCAAGAAAACCCCACCGTCCCACAGTGCCCCGCGTCCCAATGTGCCCCCGTTCCCCCTATAAATAAGCTGATAAGACAAAATGGCTGTACGGTGGTATTTTGAGATGTACTCCCACTAGTGAAGACGCACTCGTGGGTACAGAGGACTCATGATATCTTCAACTCGTGGATAATACCTCAAAATACCACCATACCCATTTGGTCTTATTATAATACTGTTTTATAAAAAAAAAACTGATTTTGATTTTGCAGGATGAAGCAAGAACAGAAACAAGGAAGAAGAACTTGCTCATTTTGATGCTGCAGTATCTCTCTCATGAAGGGTGTGTAAAAAAGTCACAAATTATTTGTTCTAGACCAATCAGATGCAAGTTTGTTGGCGAGTATGACAATTATAAAACAGAAGGGGCTGGTCTTTGAGTCTCAATGTGGCTATGACTGCCCAATAGTTTCCCCCAAGCCAGTAGGTTCTTTTGTTCAGGGATAACTCCTGCCATGAGAATGTTTCAAAAGTGAATGATGATTTCAGGCCATCCAATCAAAATTTGTTGAAAAATCTTTCAAATTTTCCCATAGATAATGCAAATATGTGATATGTTCTTTCTTACATTTCTGCCTCAGTCTATTTCTCTGAGCATGAGTGACTTCAATGAAATTCATCAGTTAATAAACTGTGTTAATCACTTAGCTGGCTTAGAAGTCAGCCTCTGAATCACAATGTTTTACAAAGACAAGGATCAGTTGTTTGACATTATGTTTTAATGTGTTATAATTCTATTTTATTCCTGTCAGGTATGTAGAATCAGCACAGGCTTTGGGGAAAGAGACTAACATTGATTTAAGTAAATATGAAGTCGCTGACAATGTGGACTTGGAGACCGTACTTATGGAATATGAATCTTATTACTTCATCAAATTTTCTAAATATCCCAAGATTGCAAAGCGACTGAATCAAAGTGGTAAGTGAATTCTTTTTCATTACAATGTATCGATTTATGAGTTGTTCATCTCTTATATATATCATTTTAATTTGTGTGGTTTTCAAATTGAGTGAGCTTTCTGGCAATATGCCTAATTTACTTCTAAAAATTTAAATATCCTAGACGTTCAATAAAATGATGTTTACACTTGTAAGTGCATGTAGTATTGTGGCCCGCTCATTTCTTTTGATTTTAGCGGATCAGGAAAAAGCCGGTCGCTTCGCAAAAAGCGGTAGTAAATTGAAAAGGTGAGATTTTATTTTTCTAGTACACTTTTTCTGTTTCTGCTGCTTCATTCATTATCACAAGACTGCAGTCTCTGCCAGACCTTTTATTGGCTTTGATTAGCAAAACAATGTCAATCAGTGGAAGGACATTGTGCAAAAATTGACTGTCAATAAAGAAGTTAAAATTAGTTTTTTTTAAAATGTATGATAATACTACTACATAGGCCTACCGAAACAAGAAATTTGGTCCTGTTGTTTGTGGCTGGTTTACCAGAACATTGCAGCTGATCAAATGACCTCATAGTCTCTCAACTGCCCAGATCTAGTTGACAAGCTGGATTTACGCTATACTATATATATAATATATGACTGTCAGAATCTCACCAAGATAAATCGAAAGAGGTAGATTTAGACATTGCTGTCTAATTTTGATGTTAATTTACCTTATTTTGAAGGGAGCCGTCCACTGGCAGCACACCATCATTACCTCGATTGCCCGGTCAGAAACCTGCAACTCCTCAGAGCGCATCTCGTCCTAAATCTGGCAAAGAAAAACCTGCTCCTGAAACAAAGAATCCAGCAAAAAGAGTAAGTCTTTGAAATTAGATAATAGATGGATTGACTGCAGCAGATTTACTGCAATGTGAGTAAGGAGTCAAGTGATCAGAAACTTTGAAAATCCCGATCGACTGTCCTAAACAGTAAACACTGGAAGTTTCTCAAAATTAATTCTTCATTCATGTATTTGAATATATTGGGTTTTCAGGAAGCAATGTCTTTCAGGATGTTATTGCAAATAAAGTATGTCTCACTCTCTGTTATTTATTTGTTTCAGAATGCTAGCTTTTCGAACGGAACTCATGGCACCACCCCAGATGAGTCATTTGTGCTCAAGGGCTTGGTCGTCCATGGGAGTAACAGTAATTCTGAAATGTGCAATGGAGTGAGCAACGGGCAGGGGCATCACCAAGATGGTGATCATCAACCAAAGGTACTACTTTTCACTTGATAAAGGCTGTTCAATGTAATTCTGTGCCAATAGCATTGCTGAATTGTCTTGTGTAACTCTGTGCTTAACTCATGGATACACTACGGAACTTTAAAAATGTAACTATAGGAGGAGATTTCAATATCGATCTTTTGAAATGTAAGGAAAATATTCATATAAATAATTACTTGGAAACTTTGATATCTAGCAGTTATATCCCTTGTATTACTTTACCGACAAGACTAACTGAGTCAAATGGTACTCTGATTGATAATTTTTTTGTCAAGTTATCAAATAATCATCCGTTGTGTAATGCAGGTATACTTATTCAGAATATTTCGGATCACTTGCCTTATTTTATTACGCTAGATATTTTAAAACCTCATCAAAATGCAGTTAAATCCGTTAAAGTATCGATGAAGAGTTCTGAATCTATGATAAAGTTCAAGCAATATTTACACGAAGAAGATATAATGCACAAACTAGATTGTGATTCAAATGCAAATCCTAACATAAATTATGATAGATTTAATGAAATTTTAACAGAGGGAATTAATAGGTGTTTTCCGTTGAAAAGTGTGAAATTTAATAAATATAAACATAAAAAATGTCCATGGATTACGGAAGGAATTCTAATTTCTATTAAGTATAGAGACTCTATATACAGGTCACTTAAGGCCCTTTCACCTACTGACAATCAATATATTGTAAAAAAGATTAACCTTCAAACCTATAACAGAATATTGAAGCGTAGTATTCGGCTCGCAAAAATAAAATATTACCAACGCTGTTTTGATAAATATAAAGATGATGCAAGAAAAACGTGGATGACAATTAATACTATTCTCAATAAAGTAAGAAATAAAAGTGAATTTCCAAAATATTTTGTAGTTGATGGTAACCAAATTCATGACAAAAATATTATAGTGAATGAATTTAATAACTTTTTTGTAAATATTGGCCCAAACTTAGCTGAGAAAATACAAAATTCCAACAATCAAAATTTTAAAAGTTATCTAAATGGAGCAATTGAGACCAGATTTCAATTTAATGAAATTTCTAATCAAGACATTATTAAAATTATTGATAGTCTAAAATCAAAAACTAGTTATGGTTATGATGGAATCTCAAATAAAGTATTAAAATATGTGAAGGAGGAGCTAGTCGAACCATTACATGTAATTATTAATCAATGCCTATCTAAAGGTCAATTTCCAAATAAATTGAAACTAGCAAAGGTTACTCCAGTTTATAAGAAAGACAACATTCACCAGTTTGATAACCAGTATCTGTTCTCTCTAGCGTATCAAAGGTCTTTGAAAAGGTCCTATTCAATCAGCTTTACAAATATTTTCAAGACACTAATCTATTTCATGGAAGCCAGTATGGTTTTAGATCAAATCATTCAACGGAGTTAGCTGCGCTTGAGTTTTTAGATAGAATTATGATTGAAATGGATAAAGGACGAACTCCACTTAGTGTCTTTCTGGACCTGTCAAAGGCCTTTGATACGATAGATCATGAAATTCTAATATACAAACTGCACCACTATGGTATAAGAAATCAGTCACTCTCTCTTATTAAAAGCTACTTGAATAACAGATATCAATATGTTCAAATTGATAGTCACAAATCAGACCAATTATGTATTACCCCTGGAGTCCCTCAAGGGTCTATATTAGGACCACTACTATTCCTAATCTATGTTAATGACATATCTTCTGTAAGCAAATTATTCTATCCAATAATGTACGCCGATGATTCAACTCTAATGACTACTTTAAATTTGTTTCAACAAACAAGTTTGGCCTCAGATATTAACAACGAACTAAGCAAATTTAATAAATGGCTTTGTGCAAATAAATTGTCTTTAAATTGTAAGAAAAGTAAGGCTATGGCTTTTCATTCTCCTCAGAAACGTATTACTTACCCTGCTATATATATGAATAACATACAAATCGACTATGTAGATACTTTCAATTATTTGGGAATTTTTATCGACAAAACACTAAAATGGAATTCACATTGTAATTATATTGCTGGAAAAATATCTAAAGTGGTTGGTATTTTAAATAAGCTAAAACACTTTGTTCCACAAAATATACTACTTTCTATATACAATGCATTGATAGTACCACATCTTAATTATGGAAACATCTTGTGGGGAAATAAAAATAATAAGATTTTTGGATTACAGAAAAAAGCCATTCGTGTTGTTACATTAAGTAAATTTAAAGCGCATACAAGTAAGCTATTTAAAGAACTCCGTATTCTTAAATTTGGGGACATATGTGCACTTCATGATTTTAAATTTTGCTACAAGCTGGAGAACGGTCAGTTACCTATTTATTTTCATTCTATCTTTCAGAAAAATGCACAGGCCCACACTTATGATATCAGAAATTCCAATAACTTTGTCATTCCTTTAGTAAAGCATGAGTTTGTCAAACAGTCAATACGGTTTAGAATACCCAAATTTTTCAACTCCATGAACTTAGATATTAGGACAAAGATATATACACATAGTATGATTGGCTTTAAGCTATTTATTAAAAGAAATATGTTTCTCTCATATTCTGAAATATGTAATATTCCAAATTGCTTCATTTGTAATAACAACACATAAGTCTTTTTCATTATTTTATTTTATTATTTATTATATCCATTTTCTATATTCTCTAGCACCATAATCGGAAGTAACTTAACTGAACTAAATACTGAAATTACATTTAAGTCTATTTATTTTGCAATGCCGTCTAACTTGTGATCCTCATGTGGGTGCCCCTTTGCTTTATTATTTATATGTGTGCAATATTTATGTATTCTTCAGGGTCCACTCGATAACGACAAAGACTTGTCTTTGAGTGGGCCCTGGTCTTGAATGATATTAATATATTTTCATTTTCTTGATATTCATTAATTAATTTGTTTTTCCTTCAAGACCAAATAAAGATAATTCTGATTCTGATTCTGATTCTGTGCCAAATGTCTGTGTCCCAAGGAGTCAGTCAAAGTTGAAGGTCTTAAAAAATACAATAACTTAAAAGTCATAGTGTGAAAATTATGTTGTGGTACAAAGACAAGAGATGTAATGCTGAATAGATTAATCAAATAAGCTTTTGAAAAAAGTTTGTTGGTCAAATCTTCTGCAGTAATCATTGAAAGCTGGTGTCAAAGTCAAAAATCTTTTATTTTACCGGGATGTCCCATTGAATTTACACTGGTTTTCAATGAGGTCCTGACACATAATTCGCAGAGGACACATAAAAACATAGACAAGTTATATACAATGAAAAATACATGTAGAAATATCTGAAATAAAATTGGATAAAATAATAATGAACAAAAAGGTTAAGATGTAATTGTAGTTTTGATATTGGGGAATGAAAAACTTTAGTTGTTAAAACTCTGTAGACAGTTTAAAGTTGCCAATTCTACACCTTCTTACACTTTACTTATGTTAGTCCCTCACCTGAGGGCCAAAATCTGGGATTTCGTTGACCCCCCCTGTTTAGCCAGGTTTCATGGTACCAAATTGTAGCAAATTTAGTATAGATTCTATTTCTGCCTGTTACCAAGTTGGCAAAATACCTGAAACATACTCAAATTTTAAAAAATGGGACAAACGTTGAAAAAATTAATTTTTTTTATATTTTGCTCCTTAAAATATTTAAAATTCAGCCCTGACCTTAAAAATTGTCCGAATATCATGATTTTTTCAGAGGATTATCACCAAAGTATTCTACAAAAGATAAGAGAACTAATTTCTACCTAACTTCAAGATGGCCACCAAAATTAAAGATGGCCGCCTGATAACAAATATGATTTCTCTCTATTTCAGCTATTTTTCAGAAATAATTTTTTAATTAATATTTCAAATGGCTTCAAACTGGCAGGAAGTGGTTGGCTACCATCAATTTATTGTATTTTACCATTTTGTGAAGACAGAAATGATTTAAATGCTATACTTTTCATTTTATAGGGGATTAAAGTTGGCCCCGACATGCAATTTGGTGTGAAAAGTCCCTGTAAACGGATCTGGGATTTTCATCTAATTCCTTGGGTCCAGTTGTGCTGCTTCATTGATCACCCCCAATATTTAATTAGATTTCTTTATACCAAATTGTTGAAAATTTAGTATAGATTGCATTTCTGCTTGTTACCAAGTTGACAAAATACCTGAAAGATGCTCAAATATCCATAAATTGCTGAAATGTTGAAAAAAATTAATTTTTTTCATATTTTGCTCCAAAAAATATTTAAATTCAACCCTGACCTCAAAAATTGTCCAACTATCATGATATTTTCAAGGATAGAAGATCAAAGTATTCTACAACAGATGATGGAACAAATATCCTTTTATTTTCAAAATGGCCACCAATATTCAAGATGGCCGTCTGACACCATATCTGATTTACCCATATTTTAGCTTATTTTTTCAAATAATTTTTTTAATTCACACTTCTAATGGCTTTGAGCTGGAAGAGAGTGGTTGGCTAATATAGATTGGTTGTATACCACCATTTTGTGAAGACAGAAATGACTTAAATGCAGTACTTTCCATTTTAAAGGGGGTTAAAGTTGGCCCGGACATCCAATTTTGTGTGAAAAATCGCTTTAAACGGATTTGGGATTTTCGTGTAATTCCTTGGGTCCAGTTGTGCTGCTTCATTGATCTCCCCCAATATTTAGTCAGGTTTCTACATACCAAATTATTGCAAATTTAGTATAGATTGCATATCTGCTTGTTACCAAGTTGACAAAATACCTGAAAGATGGTCAAATATTCAGAAATTGCCGAAATGTTGAAAAAAATAATCATTTTTCATGTTTTGCTCCGAAAAATATTTAAATTCAAAACTGACCTTAAAAATTGTCCAAGTATCATGATTTTTTACAACAGATGACAGAACAAGTTTGTTTTTATTTTCAAAATGGCCACCAATATTCAAGATGCGTCCGACACCAAATCGGATTTACCTATATTTTAGCTTCTTTTTTATAAATATTTTTTTTAATTCATGCTTCAAATGGCTTCATGCTGGAACTGAGAGTGGTTGGGTAATATAGATTGGTTGCATTCTACCATTTTGTGAAGACAGAAATTATTTAAATGCAGTACTTTCCATTTTATAGGTTAAATTTGGACCGGACATCCAATTTTGTGTGAAAAGCCGCTCAAAATGGATCTGGGATTTTCATCTCATTCCTTGGGCCCAGTTGTGTTGCTTCTTTGGCATCAACCCTCTCCTCCCGTATTTAATCAGGTTTCTTCATACCAAATTATTGCAAACTTAATATAGATTTAACTTCATGTTTCAAATTGAAAAAATTCCTGAATGATGCTCAAATTTAAAAGATAAATGGGAAATGTTGAAAATAAAAGTTTTTTTTTCCACATTTTAAAATTTAACTCTGACCCGAAAAATTGTCCAGTGTCTTGATTTTTTCAGGTCAACAATGTAGAAAGTCAATAAGAATAACAGAAGATGGGGAATTCAAAGGCCATCAATATGATATGCATTAGGCCTACTGCCCTTGATATCCCAGGTAAATACCTACCCAGCTCTCAGATTTATGTGTCAAAAAATTATGAAATAACTTTCTGGGAACTGGATAGTTAAATTGGTCATAGAAGGTCAAGCAGTATATGAAAAGATTGGGAATTGAATGGCCATCAATATGATATGCATTAAAGCCCTTGATGTAGACCCAAAAACCGCCGCGAACAGCCGTCAGTTGCCCCATTAAGGCCATCGACTGAAACTAGCTCTTAATTTCTGCAGCCATATACCAGCCAGCCGTTTGGACTGCAGCTCAGTCAGTTGATGATTTGAGTGATATTAAAGGCAGGAGTAAAGTCAATTGCAGAACCAGCCAAATCAGGTAATTGTGTTTATTGCAATCCTGGAGGTTACATTTATGTCTCTCTCTCGGTTGAATTAGTACTTAGCAATTAAGGAGCAACACTTGGCATAGGCATATTTCGCAAAGGGTTAGGGGGGGGGCTGCCTGGCATCAGGGCAAATGGCCCATCAGGGCAAATCCTGACCAATATCAAGGTAAATCCACTGCCCTGGCTATATCCATTACATGTTAAAATTTCAGGGGAAAATAGTGACAGCCCCCCGCAGGATGGCGGTCCTTATACGCCTAGATGACGCTTGGGGAGTAAAGTAGTTTAAGAAGGCTACTCAATTGCTATTTGTTTGGGATACTAAAATCATAAAATCATATCTAAATTTCATTATTTATTATGAATATATGTTTATAAACTGGTGTTTATTATTAGCCAGTCTAAAAGCTACAAGTGTGTTTGTAAGAGAGATGCGTACCAATAAGGTGAGATGCATATCATGTTGAAGGCCTTTAATTCCCAATCTTTTGGTATGCTGATTGATCTTCTATAATCAACATGTTTACCCAGTTCCCAGCCTCCAGACCCTCGCTGGGCCCCCCGGGCCCCCTGGGAGGTACTTCACTCTGATTTTTGTGGAAATGCCAGGTTAGGCTGTCAAACTTTGTATGTGAATCCTTATTTTTGAAGGCCTTTTTGAGCTCTAATTATCTTCCGATTTTCAAGATTTTTTTTCAGACTGGTGAAAGGAAGGCCAATAAGACTGACTTCGGGTAATTTTGGAGGTCAACAAGACCCATCCAGGGCCAAAAAATGAGGATCAAAAATGCATATAGGTATACAGTCCAATAATTTTGACAGGGCTAAACATAAATGGACAGTAAATTGCATAAATTTAAGTCATGTCGTCTTTGCCTAGAATACAAGCAATAATCATTTATGTTAGCCAATTTCCCAACCGATCCATATAAAATACATGTATAAACTAAAGCATTAATTTGAAACGAAGCTACAAGAGAGGCAAATCAGATTTGCCCTCAGGTGGCCATCTGGGATTTTAGTGGCCATCTTGAAAACTGAAGAAAAGTAGCTATTTTATTGACTGAAAGAGAACTTACTCTTTCAGTCAATGTGAGAGAATGGATCAGGTCCGTTTTTCCCAAGGTGCCTCTTGCCACAGGAAGAGGACTTGCCACAGCTAGAGTTTGCTTATATGATGCATGGCTAGGGGGTCTAGTATGTTGCTTCATGGCACCAGAGTCCTGCACTACTGTCATGTGCTAGACTTGACTTGGCTGTGTCAGGTTTTCTGACAACATGGTCACTGCCATGGCCTTTTGAGTAGTGGTAGTAGTTTTCCCTCAGCTGGGTCAGTGGGTGTTGATAATCTGTTGTATCAGTTGATCTGTATTCAGGGCTGTAGGCTGGGCAGAATCTAAGGGGGGAGCTGAGACTTATCCGGCAGCCTGTGGACCATGGAAAACTCAAGAAACTTTGAAATTTTTACATTTAATGCACCTTTATTGGCCAAATCCTAGTGTGAGGGGGGCAGCTGTCCAGTCCACAAGGGGTCCTCCAGGTGCCCAAATGCATGCATCTCTAACACCGGTACTTGAGCTTAGAGCTGCTGTGCAAGTAAAATTGGTCCCATTGGTAATGCCGGATAGATATTGTAATATCTATACCTCTGCCCACAGGAGCACTTGTGACAAGGTGTGAAATTCTCAAATTGGAATACTTTTGCTATCATAATAGGTCAATAAGTCTCTCTTTCAGTCTTTGAATTATCAGATTCTTTGTCTTCAGTAGAATACTTTGGTAATCAACAGCCTAATTAATCAGGACATTTGGACAATTTGCAAGATTGCGGCTGCATTCTACATATTTTTTGGAGCAAAATGGGAAAAACTAATATTTTTTCAACATTTTGGAAATTTCTGAATATTTGAGCATCTTTCAGGTATTCTGCCAACTTGGTAACAAGCAGAAATGCAAGCTATACTAAATTTGCAATAATTTGGTACTAAGAAACCTGACAAATATTGGGGGAGATCAATGAAGCAGCACAATTGGACCCAAGGAATTAGAAGAAAATCCCAGATCCGTTTACAGCGACTTTTCACAACAAATCGGATGTCCGGACCAGCTTAACCCCCTATAAAATGGAAATAACTGCATTTAAATAATTTCTGTCTTCACAAAATGATAGAATACAACTAATCTATATTAGTCAACCACTCACTTTCAGCTTGAAACCATTTGAAGCATGAATTAAAACAATTATTTAAAAAAAATAAGCTAAAATATAAGTAAATCCGATTCTTTTCAACATTTCGGCATGCAATTTCTGAATATTTGAGCATCTTTCAGGTATTTTGTCAACTCGGTAACAAGCAGAAATGCAATCTATACTAAATTTTCAACAATTTGGTATGTAGAAACCTGACTAAATATTGAAGAAATATCAATGAAGCAGCACAACTGGACCCAAGGAATTAGATGAAAATCCCAGATCCGTTTACAGCAACATTTCACACCAAATTGGATGTCCGAACCAGCTTAACCCTCTATAAAATGGAAATTACTGCATTTATATCATTTAGAACTGTCTTCACAAATGGTAGAATACAACCAATCTATATTAGCCAACCACTCACTTCCAGCTTGAAACCATTTGAAGTATGAATTAAGACAATTATTTTGAAAAAAAGCTAAAATACAGGTAAATCCGATTTTTTTCAACATTTCGACAATTTCTGAATATTTGACCATCTTTCAGGTATTTTGTCAACTTGGTAACAAGCAGAATTGCAATCTATGCTAAATTTTCAACAATTTGGTATGTAGAAACCTGACTAAATATTGGGGGAGATCAATGAAGCAGCACAACTGGACCCAAGGAATTAGATGAAAATCCCAGATCCGTTTACAGGGACTTTTCACACCAAATTGCATGTCGGGGCCAATTTTAACCCCCTTTGAAATGGAAAGTATAGCATTAAAATCATTCTGTCTTTCACAAAATGGAAGAATGCAACCAATCTATATAAACCAACCACTCACTTCTAATTTGAAACCATTAGAAGTATGAATTAAAAAAATTATTTTCAAAAAGAAGCTAAGATATAGGTAAATCCGATTTGGTGTCAGACAGCCATCTTGAATATTGGTAGCCATTTTGAAAATAAAAACAAATTTGTTCCATCATCTGTTGTAGAATACTTTGATCCACTATCCTTGAAAAAATCATGAAACGTGGACAATTTTTAAGGGTCAGGGTTGAATTTAAATATTTTTTTGGAGCAAAATATGAAAATAAAAAATTTCCGCCATTTCGGCAATTTCTGAATATTTGAGCATCTTTCAGGTATTTTGTCAACTTGGTAACAAGCAGAAATGCAATCTATACTAAATTTTCAACAATTTGGTATGTAGAAACCTGACTAAATATTGGGGGAGATCAATGAAGCAGCACAACTGGACCCAAGGAAATAGATGAAAATCCCAGATCCGTTTACAGGGACTTTTCACACCAAATTGCATGTCGGGGCCAATTTTAACCCCCTTTGAAATGGAAAGTATAGCATTAAAATCATTCTGTCTTTCACAAAATGGAAGAATGCAACCAATCTATATAAGCCAACCACTCACTTCTAATTTGAAACCATTAGAAGTATGAATTAAAAAAATTATTTTCAAAAAGAAGCTAAGATATAGGTAAATCCGATTTGGTGTCAGACAGCCATCTTGAATATTGGTAGCCATTTTGAAAATAAAAACAAATTTGTTCCATCATCTGTTGTAGAATACTTTGATCCACTATCCTTGAAAAATCATGAAACGTGGACAATTTTTAAGGGTCAGGGTTGAATTTAAATATTTTTTTGGAGCAAAATATGAAAATAAAAAATGTCCGCCATTTCGGCAATTTCTGAATATTTGAGCATCTTTCAGGTATTTTGTCAACTTGGTAACAAGCAGAAATGCAATCTATACTAAATTTTCAACAATTTGGTATACAGATACCTGACTAAATATTGGGGGAGATCAATGAAGCAGCACAACTGGACCCAAGGAATTAGATGAAAATCCCAGATCCGTTTACAGCAACTTTTTACACCAAATTGCATGTCGGGTCCAACTTTAATCTCCTATAAAATGAAAAGTATGGCATTTAAATCATTTCTGTCTTCACAAAATGGTAAAATACAATAAATTGATGGTAGCCAACCACTTCCTTCCAGTTTGAAGCCATTTGAAATATTAATGAAAAAATTATTTCGGAAAAATAGCAGAAATAGAGAGAAATCATATTTGTTATCAGGCGGCCATCTTTAATTTTGGTGGCCATCTTGAAGTTAGGTAGAAATTAGTTCTCTTATCTTTTGTAGAATACTTTGGTGATAATCCTCTGAAAAAATCATGATATTCGGACAATTTTTAAGGTCAGGGCTGAATTTCAAATATTTTAAGGAGCAAAATATAAAAAAAATTAATTTTTTCATCGTTTGTCCCATTTTTTAAAATTTGAGTATGTTTCAGGTATTTTGCCAACTTGGTAACAGGCAGAAATAGAATCTATACTAAATTTGCTACAATTTGGTACCATGAAACCTGGCTAAACAGGGGGGGTCAACGAAATCACACTTCTAGGCATCTTTTTGGATTCATGTAATGGACTATGTCTCAGTTTTGAAGCTTATGTCTCACTGAACATATATTATGCTCAATGTGTTTCATTTATTTCAGAGAGGGTTTGGTCAAATCATAGACATCAGAGGTATGATCAATGATGCTACACGACTCAATTCAGAGGAAGGCACCGATGCATCAGTGAGTTGTTGTTATTTAATTTCTTTACTGTATTTTTTTATATTGTTGAAAATTGATCTTTTATTGATCTCTTGATTTTTCCCTCAGGATCGATTGCTGAAGCCTTTAGGTGGCTACATGGGCTACAGTGGAGAGTGGCGAGAATTAGCACAAGTTATTAGTAAAGTGAGTAAAAGAGATTTTCAGTGTACAATATTTCACCTGATATATTGTTTATTTGACAAGATTGGAAACTAGCTCTGGCACCCAGAGCACACTTTTGGTTGTCTTACACTTTAGGTAGCTGCCATGACATGCAAGAAACAATGGTGTTATTTTTACAACTATTCACTAAGAGAATCTCTGCTGAAGTGCAACTGTTAAACTGTACTTCCAAACTTATTAATGATGTTGTAAAGTGACTGATTGTTGTATATTTTCAGGAAATATTTTCAGAAAATCCAAATGTAAGATGGGAAGATATAATTGGTTTAGATAATGCAAAGCGATTAGTTAAAGAAGCTGTCGTATATCCTATTAAGGTGAGTCTAATGGACTTAGTCTAATTGGCTTTGATTGAATAATATGTCGTTTTGAATTGTATTTCGTCGTAAAGATCTTTAGTCAGGCCTCGGAATTTGAAAATTGGATTTTCTTCCCATTTATACTTGATGTCAATTATTGATTTTTTTTCCAGTACCCACAGTTGTTCAAAGGAATTTTGTCTCCATGGAAAGGGCTTCTTTTATATGGTCCTCCTGGTAAGTGCATTAAATCTTTATCCCATTGAATGATTTCTTTTGCTACTTTGTACATCAGCATTATTTACAGGGTTTTAAGTTTATTTGGTTTGGTGAAATCAGAAGAACAATTGATGTGTAGGATACTTCTATCATGCGAAGTTTGTCGCCTATCACTGGTGCAATGCTTATGGTTGGTAATGGCATGAATTTGAGGTACAGTGTGAAGTTGTTTGTTCAGACAATGTGCCATAAGCGGTCCTCAAAATGTGTATTTTTAATCGCTAATGATGCCGCACATTGTAGCGTTATTGCCGCAAAAACAAAGATCTAGAATAAAAAATCTGGATAGCAATATTGTCTCTCTGTATCAGAATGTAATTGTAAATTCAAATTCTGATATTTTCCTTTCAGGAACTGGCAAGACCTTATTAGCGAAAGCAGTTGCCACTGAATGTGGCACAACATTTTTCAACATCTCAGCATCAAGTATTGTCAGCAAATGGAGAGGAGACTCAGAAAAATTAGTCAGGGTAAGTTGTCACTAGTTGTCAACCTATGTGGTGTAGAAACTGCAGGTTATCCTTATTCCTTATGCATACTGACCTGCAGTTTCTTATGTCATGCATATTAGATGCAGTGGGCTGCATGATTTAAGTATGACAAAATTTCCCATGAATGGTCAGAATCGAGTGCCTACTTCCAAGTTAGAAATTTGAACCTTTCTTCAAAACTTTCCAGTGAGATTTAGAGATTTCCAGGCGATGATATGCCGGAATTACCTACTTTTTCCAACCATGACTGCCCATGACAGGGCAATATCGATATATATCATAGAGTTACTTTGGATACCACTACAGTAGTCACTGACTGTGATCAGTGTGATGTCTTCAATGATTTTCATTTTCTAGAGCTGATAACTTTGCATTGGTATGAATTTTGTCATTATCAGTAATGAACAAAGTACAGAGAGGGCAAGACAAGTACTTATCAAGTTTAGTTTTGTTGTAGTGAGCATGGGCACAAATGTCTGGATTAGTTCTTTTCAGTTAAGTGTGTAAAGATTACATACACTTGAATTAATTTTGGTTAATTTCTCCATTATCCAGAAATGTCTCTGCAATATTCTAGCAATCCTTTGACAAGAAATATGATTGATTGTGTCCCTTTGATCTTGGCGTCATTTTGATGCAGCAATATGTTTGTCCTAATTCCTTTGAAGTGTGATAAATGGGTTTTTGGGTTTAGTAATGAGTTATAATTCCGATTCTACTTCATTAAAATTTCTATGTGAATTTTTTTTCATTCTTTCATAGTTTGTTTTTGAATGTATAAATTCTTAAATGTTTGATAATGATATAAATGTTCTAAACCATAAGTTTATAAATATGAAGTTCCAGACATACTTGAGGCCTTTTTTAGGAACACAGTATTGTTGAATAATTGTTGTCTTGGTTTGGAATAATATAAGTGTCTTACTTATTTTGCATGAGCCTTTTTATTAAATTAATTAATTTAACATGAATAATGTTATGTCAATAGGTGCTGTTTGAACTCGCAAGATTTCATGCCCCTTCTACGATATTTTTGGATGAACTGGAATCACTTATGAGCCAACGAGGGTCACAAGGCGGTTCAAGGTAAGATTTCTGTTGCATACAAAGGTGTATAGAATGCACATATTATATTCTTGCTCTTTATTTTTCAATGAACGTAATTACAAAGTCATGGTTCCCAGATGGCTTTAATCCTAGACCTAGGTCCTAGGCCCTGTTATTGTTTAATCCTTATTTCGGAAAAAGTTACAACGGTAGGCTGTGGTTATGTTTTTCTTTTAGTTATATCAGCATGGGTTTTTCCAAATCAGGTTAAAATGAGTGCTATTGTGAACTGATTATATAATCTTTAAAATCTTGGCTGATTTAACCACATTTGTGATCATTGTCAAGTTATTAACCCTAAAAGTGGTAACGTCATCAGTTTGGAACTGTTGTCTCATTCTGATCTGGGGCCAATTAAAGTTTTGTCTTTTCCTGGGAGTAATTGTCTACAAGAATCGAAAAATAAACATGGAAAATAAACAATGTCACATTTCACGCAGAATTATTAGGCAATTGAATTGGCACAAACGTAAATTTAATGGAATAAAACTGGCCGAGCATTTGAAAATACAGCGTATTCTATTTTATGCAAACAGGCAGCACTGAATCGTGTTTTGTCTGGATTCATTTTCCTAATCAGATCAGATAATGGGATCATTAAAATCCCAGACAAATCTTGATTATTTTCTTGGCATCTGGATGTTTTAAGTGGCGCAGCCGTCAACAGCACTCGGCGGTGATTATGTTTTGATAACCTTAAAACTCCTTAATGGCCGAGTTGAATTTGTTAATTTGGTTTGTGTCAATTAGGGTCTGATTATGTGTCTCAGCCGCCGGCAGCCAGTAATTGCGGTTTGGCTAAGCAAATTAAGCTGATGTTATTGACATGTAATTGTTATGGATTTCTGTTGTTGATGCCTGGATTCAGTTTGGGATTGAGGTTGATAATGACAGACTTTGTTTTTTTTTTGTTATTGTAACTCGGCTAATTTGATTTAATAATTTTAAGGGATGGACTTAGAAAAGTTCTCAAAATGTATACATTGTAAATGGAATTGCTAATATTTTGTGTGGTGCTTCTGAAACTCATAAACCTGTCAGTTATCATTAGTTTTGCTTAATTGAAATAGGGAGTTTTAAATTGCAGTGAACATGAAGGAAGTCGAAGGATGAAGACTGAGCTGCTAGTACAGATGGATGGTTTGGCAAAGACCGATGACTTGGTGTTTCTTTTAGCTGCATCAAATCTTCCTTGGTATGTGCAAAGTCTTTTTATATAGATATTTGTTAGATTTATGTACCATAACCAGAAAATAATTAATTTACACAGTAGTGTTTCTTTAAAGCTTGACAACATGGGTAATTGCCATGTGATGCAATGAAAGGCATTCAGAGCTTCGTTGGGCCCCTCTTGAATGAATGACGCTCCTGAATTTATGTTTGGCGACATGAGAAATATTGTACAAATGTATCTTTGTAATCACAGAATATACTATTTATAATCTCATAATTGATAACTCCACTAAAATGCTCTGGCTGAAGTTGAGAATAATTGGTTATTTCAGGGAACTTGACCATGCCATGTTGCGGAGGTTAGAAAAGCGTATATTGGTAGATCTTCCAGTTTTGGAAGCTCGGAAAGCGATGTTTTCTCACTACCTTCCTCCAGTTGTGTCCACTGCAGAAAGTAATGGGCTGGAGCTGTTGTCCGACTTGGATTATGATGTCTTAGCCACTGTGAGTATGAAAGGTTTTTCCAAACTTTGATTTTTGTGTAACATTCACTCCCAAGAAAGTGCAAGAGCTTGTTGTTTCTCGCTCAAATGAAAAATCATTCATGTCTTGGTCGCCATTGCCTTAGGGGCTTAGTTTTTGTCATTGAAAACAGATCAGAGACTTTTAAAAGGTTTCAGCCTCAGAGGTAGAATAGATTTATTGAAAAGCGGAAGCCAGTATTTTCTCTTTGATGTGACTGAATAATACACTAGGTGGAGTAAAAATCAATAACTTTGCTGGACCATGAGACTCTGCAGGGTCAGATCGAAACTACAGCAGACTGTAATGGTGTCCTATTTGTAGATCTATACACCCTCACGGTCCCCGAGTATTCAGCTCCCCCTTTGCTTCTCATACTTGGCATTTCCAAATGATCACAATTATGTCTCAAATTTGAAGCATTTTTGTATTGGCTGAATTCGTACCAGTAGACTCTACCATTTCACGATTAAACAATCAATTAAAAATGTATTTTTATCTTATGGTTTGCCACATATTATTTTAGGTTTCACTGTGTTTGGATCAAAATTTGCATCTTTGATGGCTCATTCCATGTGTCCTCCTCCCATCCTAATTAGCCTAAATAAAGGACATAAAGCTCCAGTCATCAATCCATCAACCTGTCTTTATTTCTATTGCAGAAAACTGAAGGATATTCAGGTTCTGACCTGAGACTTGTTGCCAAAGAAGCTGCTATGAGACCCGTGCGAAAGATATTTGATGCCCTGGAGAACCATGGTGAAGGTATGTGCATTGTATTGATAGACAGACAGAAAACATTTATTCCACATCGTCCTGGATTATGCATGTGACTTCCCATAAATCATGATAAAACATAATATGAAAGCCATAGAAACGACAAGAATGGAATTTAACATTTTGCCCCCATCCGCCTTTGGCTGAAAGCCTCACAGTCAGTCGCAAATCATTTTGCAATAACACATCAACAAAAACTGACTTAATTTGTGTGAGCTCCACCTAAAAAAAAGAGCTTTTGCATTATAATAGTATTCATCCAGAGTTATATAGTTTTTCACTTGTTTTGCCATACATCTGATCTGATTAAATGACACTTTGAAAAGGAACTACAGATTGAAATGTAATTGCTTTTTCCTTTGTTTAGGGAAAGAACTGCAGATTGCTCTTGACACCATCACAACTGCGGATGTGGAAGCCGCTTTAAGACACACGAAACCATCGGCTGTCACGTTGAAAAGCAAATACCTGGAATGGCAGAAGAACTATGAATCTGTATAGTGGATGAATGTCAAAATGTTTGTACAGCCACTTCATCAACTTATGGAAAGTACTCCGCATACAAAATAGAAATTGGATACAAAAGCTGATTGTCTGCACAAAAAGGGCAAGCTGTCTCCATATGTAGACTATAATGTCATTTTATCGAAATATGTGTTGGAACAGGGTCGTCTAAAATGTCATTTTGTTAAATATGCTTGAATAACACACATTTTTCCAAAGACATATTTGGCGTGACCTGTGTCAACCTTCCATCGACAGACAAGAGATGACTTGCCGTGGTTGTCTGATAGCTGTGAAATTAAATGGGTACCATTACTCTTGGTGAATCAGAAGTTAATCCTGTAGAATGCAGATATGCTTTATTTATGGAGAATATGTATTATTTTCTGGGACTGTGATAGATGAGCATACTCTCATTGTAAATAAATGTTTTTGAGAAATATGAATTAAATGGGATCTGGGTTAATTGTATTGCATATAATGTATATAGTTTGTATTTCTGGACAGAAAAAATTATATGATAAAATGGCTAACCTTCTAAAACCTTATTACTGTGATCTCTATCCGTCCTGTTAGGCATTATACAGTGCAAAAATATAGGACATTTAAAGCCCTTGCACTCACCAATGTCTCAAAAGGTGTATTTTATGTCATATTACTGCTTTGTTAACCTGAATGGTAGGAAATTAGTAAAGAAAGAAAAAGAGATTTTATTGTTATTGTTGTTCGTATGTTCTGGTGAAAATAAATATCAATCATTTAGAAATCATTACAGAGACTCAGGCTTCAAGATTTATAGAGAATTATGAGATTACAGTGTTATTTCCGCAGATAGTGCTGCTCTTGTGATATCATTATTAGTTTGTGTTGATAATCTCTGCTTTTCTCATATATTGCATTGTTCAAGGCTACTCCATGTCGCTACTTTGTCATTGTGTCACTGCTATCAGTATTATTTTTGTTAGATATTGTCATTATTAATCTTGTCAGAATGTGATATATTTCATGTTAATTTATTTGCACAATCTGAAGGTGCTTTTATTGTGTCTTTAAACATCACTTTTTACTCTGCACAAACCAGTGACCACTTCGTACGTGTTGCCTTAGGCAAATTTATTTGTTCAAATATCTTTGAAATTCTAATTTGGCTAATAGCTATGAATTTAACTTAAAAATATATTACAGGTAAATCAGAATATTTTTTAATTGTTAATTTGTTACTTTATGAATCAACACCATTTCTCCTTTCGTAATCAACTATGACTACACGCTCTATATGATATGATAATATGATATGATATAAATGTTCATGTCAGAGAGAAATGTGTAGGCGGACTCTGTATCAAAATGATAAAGAACTTTTTGCGCTTCATCAAGTGATATTCTAGCTTGTCAGTGCCTAAAAAGTTGTGGAAGTTTTCGACTTCCTGTTATTCATAAAGTCTAGGCCTATAGCTTTTCAGTAAATACATCTGTCAACTTTTGTACTCAATTTCCTTTAATTCCGGCACTTCATCACTGTTGTACACAAACAGTGTAGATATCAGATGAATGTACAGGTTTCATTGCTTGGTTGGGCTGCTGACTTATATGTAATTCTGTACATTTTTTTCAATATTTGTATTTCAATATTTTCAAGTCGTGTTAATCTGTAATCAAATATATTGTTATGTAAATTGTTGGTTACCTCCACTTCTGATGTTTAAAAATCTATAACAATGAAAGATCTGATGACTGTGATATTAGAATAAGAATTTGCTGCTGTATTAAATTTCTTGTAATATGAACTTCCGATGAGTCACTTGTTTTTCCATTCAAGAGAAAAATTATTCTGTGTGTTGCATATGATACACCAGGTATTACACCTTGAACTTGTGAATGTAATGTGTTTCAAATGTGTAGAAATACTTTAATTATACACATGTCTTTTTTGAGAGCAGTGGAGAATCGGATTTCTTCGCTATTTATCACCAAATTATTAATGAAGTGAAACCAATGTGGAAGATCTGTTTCGGATTTTTTGGTTTTGCTGTTGGCCTTTGGTTAAGGCCATGGGTATTGGGTAATAGAAGGTATACGCCATAATACGGTAGGTTGGTTCATTTGTTCTAATTTAAATGATATAAATTGGTTGGGCTAATCAATTTGGAATCTAGTGAACACTTCGGCGAAAGAAGTGCTCTATGTAGAGAAGACACTTGTTGGTTTGGTTGCTTCTTCTTGGGTTTGAGTGGGTGGTTTGGATCTAGGATTGAATGGTTTCCCTTGTTATTATTATATCGCTACTGAGGGAACACAACTGATTCCTTTTGGTGTTTCGGACGCGCGCTAGTTATGTTGCTGCAATGCCTTTATTTTCGCAGAAAATGAACAGTTAAATTTATCACGGTGGTAAATGTAACACAACATAATTGTGAATGATTTGACTCATTGACTGACTTGTGGCTATTGAACGTCATGTGAAGGATATGATTAGCATGGACATAGATCATTACATGCATTTCATGTACATGGCTAATAGTGTACTGTACATGTATGTATTTATTATGATATGGCAAGTGTAGGGATTAAGGCCATCACTCAGGGTTTTCAGAAAGTCATCTGTATTTCCTTGGAAAAGCATGGTCAACGCCTTGTTGAAAATACCTGGCAGTGGTGTGGCACTGTAGTTTTCATTATCTTTTCAGGCACAAGAATGCACCCAGACACTGTTTACAATCTAGCAAGTGTCATTCAGTGTGATTCAGTTGCTGTAAAGCCTAAATATGCTACGAAGCCCAATTTTGGTCAGGTCATCACTTTCCGACCCCATTTGGAAGCACTAGGCCAATGCTGACGGTTCTTTTTGTCTCTTGAGCTTGTTCTTTTCCTCTTTGCAAGATGGTGGATTAATCTTAAGACCAAAACGCTCTTAAGAGGAGTCTGGCTTCTGTCCATGCCCTTTTTTATTTTCAGGATTTCTTATCAGAGTTGAAAAAATAACAGCCTCAATTCCTAATGTGTCGTATCTGAGCCATGTCTTTTGAAAAGCATATCTGTGTTTCCGTCAACAGCCTTTCCCTCCAAGGATTTCTTGTCATTATTGACATCAAATATTACGGAAATCTCAATTCGTAATATATCATATCTGGGCCGGTATTTGGCTATTCAAAAAGCTTGTGTGCTTCTGTCAAGACAACAGCTCTTTTCTCTAAGGATTTCTTGTCAGTGTTGTGTCTTTCACATCGAAATACCTATGTTTCCCAAGGCTCTTTCTGTCTTTTAGTCTCTTAAACTTTCTCATTTTTGCTTTATTATATTGACTGCGATGACTTTAAACTTAAAAGAAAATGTTGGCACTGGGCTCCTTATCTGGTGAGTGACACAATTTACTCTTGAAAGTGAAACAAGTAATCATTAAACCATTATGCTTAGGAAAAAAAAACCAACATTCAATGTTCTCTTGGAATCCGACATGTTGACACACTGTAGACCTGCTTATTTGAATCCATTTACACTCCTCAAATGCATAGATGTCTTCACTCTTTCCTAAAGATAAAGGAACTGTGGCAATGTTGGCCAAACTTTCCTTAGTGCAGGATCGAATTGAGGCTTCTATTCAGTAATTTTGATGTCAAAGCCACACAATGACAATAGAAGTCAAATTCAAAGTCCAAATATTTTAAATTCTCACCCTGTATATATCATCACAGTTAAAAACATATTATAACAAGGCCATTTTATGTGTATAAAAAAGTTTACAGAGTAAAAAACATGAGTATAAAAACAACAATTAGTCTTCTAACAACAGTTTACGCCTATATAAAATTGACACGCAGGTCTTGGCTACTACTTTAACAATATTATCATTGGTTAACAGAAATACAAGTTTATCCATATCACACATACTGGTAAAAGCATTACAGAGGAGGCACTGCTTTTTAGAACAGTTCTGAGATCATTGTAGGCATCACATTTTGTAATCACATGAAGCTCACTTTCAAACTCGTCATTGCATAGGCCTATATTCTTTCAGCTTCTTGTAGGCCTTCATAGCATCCTGTCTCCAGTCTTATTGGGGCTACACCGCACCGAAATTTAGCAAGGGCACTTCCCGGGGGGGGGGGGGGGGGGTACTCACTATGAAAGGGTGTATATATATAGAGGCGCCGCTGGATTGTTTTGGTTTTTTGGCCTTCCAGGATTAAAATGGTCTTGGTTTTTTAGGAATTCAGATTAATTTGGTTGCCCTTTTTGCACCCCCAACATGTTAGGTACCGTTAGAATCGGCTTGAAAAGACGATCACAATGGTATAAAATGATAAAGATTAAATTGGTTTTGGTTATTTTTACTAAAAGATTAAAATGGTTTGTGGTTTTGGCGTTGGTTTCGGCGCATCCGTATGCTAAAGTCCACGAAGTACCCCCCCCCCCCGGGGGCACTTCGTTGCTGCCTTGTAAAGAAACAACTGTAGATCCAAATCAATTTGTTCTGGCTTTGAACAGACTTATTTTGTGTCTTTTAACTGACAAATAGAATGCAGAATTCCTTAGTGCTGACCAGTGGTCGAAATAGCCATATTATTTGGGGGGTGGGGGTCTCTGAGTTGCAAGGCCCGAAGGAAAGAAGCCCTTGTAACCGATAATCGGTGGGCCGTCATCGGGCCACCAGAAGCTGAAGAGCTTCAAATGCTCTAAAAGTGATTTCTGGGTATTTTAAAGGCATGTTTTATTGTAGAAAATGGGTTTCCATTACCCCATTGCTTGTGAATATAAATCACAAGAAGTTGTTGTTAGCCGATAAGGCGTTACTGGGGCTTCATGCTTATTCTTCTGAACAGATTCAGTATTTTGGGGGGTTTTTTGAGGACCCCCTCTGGGTCCTTCTGAAAAATATATTTGAGGGGGTCCCAAGAGCATTTGGGGGGGGGGTCAAGACCCCCTTGACCCCCCCCCCCCCTTATTTCGAACACTGGTGCTGACACGTCACTACCACACTACCACACTATCAGATAAATGAAAAAAGGACATGCACAAATATTTCATGAAAGTATAGACAGATATTTCAGTAATTACCGAAAAATTTGTTGATATCCGCTAAATCAATGATTACAAAATTGGCCTAAGTCCAAATGGCCTTGGTTATAAAATGTTGTATTTATTCACTTATTTAGAATCAATTTATATATATTTTTTCCAACATAAACTTCAATTATTTTCATAATAAAAAGCCTATAAAAAGATAAAAGGAGATTTTGGTAGCAAAGAGGAGATTTTTGGAAAAAAAGGTGATTTTGTCAAAAGGTGATTTCAGGAAAGGTGATTTTTGAAAAATTTGAAATTGACTGGCCCCCCCATTCAGTGTCATTCAGTAGCAGTAAAGCCTAAAAATACGACAATCTGGCCAGGAAGCCCAATTTTCATCAGGTAATCACCTTCTGACCCCATTTGGAAGCACAAAGCCAATGTTGTCTGTTCTTCTGTCATTTCTTACTTGAGCTTTTTCTTTTCCTCTTTGCAAGATGATGGATTGATCTTAAGAAGAATGCGCTTAGAGGAGTCTGGCTTCTGTCCATGGCCTTTTCTTTTAAGCACTGCTTGTCTTGTATTGACATCAAAATAACCAAAGCCTCAATTCCCAATGAATCATATCCAAACCATGCAGTCTTTAGCTTACAAAAGGAATCCGTGGTTCTGTCAACAGCCTTTCTCTCTAAGGATTTATTGTCATAAAAATAACTGAAACCTCAACTCTTAATATCTCAGATCGAAGCCAGTCTTTGGCTTTTCAAACGATATCTGGATTTCTTGTCAGTATAGTGCGTCTTTCAAATCTGAATATCTGAAACTGCCTTATCTCAGGGTCAATTCTTTCTATATTGTCTTTCAAGTTGTCAAACATTTGACCACCGACTAAAATGAAACAAAGATATAATGTTACTTTCCATTGGATTGAATGTAGCCTTTTTTTTTCAAGCGCAAATGAATGTGAAAGCTTGTTGACACAGTTTTTTGTGTGTCTTGTAATTTCAGGTCTGTCTTCTTTCACATTTCCTTTTGTGGGCCTATTTTAAAAAGCTTGAAATAGATGAAACGAAATTTGGGCTATTTCTTGTTTTTCCATTAACTTTCGCAACCATGGATATCATGGAATTAATTGAATTTAAAAAAGCTACTGGAAACCATTATAATATGAAGGTTGAAACACTAAGCACTGATTCGGTGTTCATTAGCAAGGACAGGCTACCGACAAGAAAGGCAGTTGTCAGGAGACCAAATATCAAAATGGCTTTCTTCCAATATAAGTCCACAGGCAAAGATGAAATGGGAAAAACTCACAAATGATTAAAGGAACTGTATATATAAGGACCATGTAAGGTCATTGTTGTGATCGATGGGTCCTAATCTATATTGAGCCATGAACTTTTGAAATACACCATCATAACTAACATTGGTAGAGTTGAGGATCTTGCTAAATTGGCTTACCACTGACATACATGTATATCTATCATATTATGAAGCTCAAGCTGAGATTATATTAAAACGGATGATGAAAAAAGACCAAGCTTGATCCGTAGACAACACTGTTCCTCTCAGGAGGTGTCTGGCATCTGTCTGGCTTTTTCCACCAGTCCACTAATCCCCCTCACATTTCTTTTTGTTTAGCGGTTGTCATCCTTTCTTTATTCTATCTTTTATCATGGCTTCTTGAGATCTATCCCGTTCAAGTCATTGAAGCTGCTAATATGGAGCATTGATCATTGTTGGACATGGGATCTCAAGCTCCCATGCTGAGCTCATGGGTTAACGGTAGTTACATAATTTATGACACTTTCCCAGAAATTCCTTCATCGTTTATGATCTTATGATTCATGAGTATCATTGAATAACATTTTACTTAGGCCTATAGATTCGAAATTGCCACCAATGAAGAAACTGGCAATGAGTCTGTTGCCAGATGGACATGCTTTCGATAATGTTGTGAGACAATAAAATTCAGTCATTTGGTAAGTATTAAATTGACAGGATTTGATTATGCTAGTTTGAAATGGTTTACTGACTGCTTTCTGTAAATATCTTAGTTCACTAAGCAGCTCAATGGTCTCAAAAGTGGGAAATCTTGTGCATGGTGCTTGGTCAGGAATTCCTGTTTTTAAAACCCTGCACAGCAAAATTCAAGGACAAGGGTATAGAATTGTACCAGTAGTTATGAGTCACAAAGCTCTAGGAGCTTAACCTTTGCTCAGAATGTCTCCTAATTATCTTAGCAGCCTCTCCACATGTCCGGTTCCTTATTAAAAAGAGATAACAAATTTGATTGAAACATTTGTTTAGCTGCTGTCACAATTTGCCTTTAAGTGACCAATAAGGCTAGACAATCTGCCTAAGTTCAGTTGTTTTTATGTTAAAAAGCAATATATTCAACCAACCCTTTGAGAGGAAGGACATTGATAGGAGTCAGACTCCCCTCAGTGGTCCTTGTGAGAGCGATCTCAATTCAAGATAAGTCTTGCAAATGCTAAAGACTGGCAAAGAGATATATAACCAGCTATGACAAAAGAAGTTATGAAATTGGTATGCTGCTTATTTCCTCATGCAGGAAAAGGGTACAATAGAGGTTTTCAGAAAGTTTTGACAAAAATACTGTGACACTGAGACTTCAGTGCTTTTGAGATAAATTACTGACAAGACATTGTTAGAAAAAAGACCTATGGTATAGGTCTAGCCAGATTTATTTTAAGTACATTCTGTGACAATTTCTGTCAATATAAGTCCACAGACAAACGGGAATTTAATTAAAGTTATAAATGTAAAGAGGAACTTGGGATTAGGTGTCAAATTGTGTCATTTGTGAGATGACTCAGCCACAATAGGGCTTTCAAGTTCACAAATTGGCTTTAAGGTGGCTCGCTACTCATGAAATTACGTCAACTGCACACATTTCCGCGCAGCCAGGCAGGCCCTATCTATCGTAACGTCACCACAGCAGCAGAGCTCTGCTGACACTTGTTTTTCATCTTTTTTTAATTCATAAAATTTCGTGCGACGGCCGCTTCGTTTGCCATTTGCGCCACTTCTATTGTGGTTAGAGACTTCTCGTTTGGAGCATTAGATGCGCTATGACGAATACTATAATCTGGCAGACTTTCAGTTCTCTACTCTCAGTAGAAAATTTCTGCAGGCGATTTTCGGCAAGCATGTCTAATTTCTCAAAAATGACTCTGTGACATAAATACATTTTTGTAGCAATATCCAGGCCCGTTCGGCCATATGTCATTATCATTATACTGTTCCTCACTTTATTTGGAAGCCAATGACAAAGAAATGGAGAATTCTATCTCGTCATTTTTTTTTTGCGCTATGGTTCATAAAAAATATCTAATTTGAAACTTTTGTTCCGAACCCCTAGAAAAGTTCTTTAAACTGAATATATTTCTATGGAATTTGGGTCAGCTTTTCCATCAACCTTTCCTCTTTAATTCCATGCTTCATTTAATAACATAGGATGAATGGCCACTGAATGGCAGGGAAAACTTCACAGTAAAAAAATTAAGAAAAAAATTTAGTTTTTCAGGTTTGCGTGGACTGACTTTCTTTTACATAACCTCAAATATTTTGAAAGAAAGGCTGGTAGCGACCACTTTTGTTTACATATCCTTGCTATAAACTATATTTTGGATCATTTTAAACTATTTTAAAGAAATCCTATCTTAGAAAGTTCATGAGTATCGAGCCACCTTAAACTGAGTGACTTCCGTAAAAGCTTACAAAAGCTTTAGTAGCAAATAAAGGGCTAACAACACCTGATATAGGTTAGGAAGCCAGATCTAAATTAAGATAACGTCAAAGACACCTCTGGAGGTGGTGGGTCTACCTCAAAACCAGAGAGTTCTTCAGTTGGCAATTTTAGGTTTTGATGGGCTACAGTACTTTTTTTTTGTTGCTGTTACAGTGCCGCCTGTAAGTAAGTGAAATGCATGATATTGTGCCATTTCGTCAATGCTAAACATCCTTAATCAAATTGCTTCTGGAAGGACGAATTCTCATCTGATGAGAGGAAAACATTTTGGGTCATAAAGGCCGATATGTGAGGCAAGCGGGATGAAAATAGCAGCCAATTTTCTTTGCTGTAGTTGGAGTTAGGTATGGGTCAAAGTCTTTGATAAGTAAGTGAAACGCAGGCCCAATGTTAAAAGATAGGGAAGGGTGGTTCACTTACTTATCAAAGACTTTGACCCATACCTAACTCCGACTACAGCGAAGAAAATGGGCTGCTATTTTTATCCCACTTGCCTCACACATCGGCCTTTATGACTCACTTTGTTTCCCTTTCATCTGATGAAAATTCATGCCTCCACAAGCAGTTAGGCTGAGGATGTTTAGCATTGATGCAATGGCACAATGTCATGCGTTTCACATACTTACAGGCGGCACTGTATATGTTTGTGCTTCTTGTGCTGGTCTTATTTAAACACATGCTGTCCAGTCTCAAGGAGAGATTGCTCACTAACCGTTCCGATGGTCTTTTGAAAGTGAGAAATCGTATGAATTTGCAAAGTCAAAAATTCCTTTTTTTCCAACACAGCAGTTCAAAAGTATGAGAACTTAAGGAAAAGGGCTTGAAAAATTGTTCTTAGAGCGATGATCAGTGATTCACAAGGCTTCAGTATATCTCACCCAGTCACCCTTTGCTCCGAAAGTCTCTTATATATATAATATTCTTCACATTCGTTACCATGCATTTTGCCTGTGACATCTTTCTGATTTTCAATTTAAAAAAATTTACTTTGTGAATTTCTATTTGCTGGAAATCGGCCCAGTTTCTAAATAAGAAATTTACAAAAAGTTCCAAATCCTTTTGCAGGCTATAGGCCTAATCATAAATCTATTTGATCTTCAGCTAATCATGGTGCAATAATTAATTGTTTAAGGTTGTTGGTCTCATAGTTGAAAATCCTAAAAAAAAATGCTCTGGAAAAGGTACTGACAAGATGTTCTTATCGGGAGACAAAAGAAGAATGACCGATTGACCGTTGTCAGGTGATAGATATAATACATGTAGGTCAAAATGGCTTTCTTCCAAAAAAGGATCAAGCTTGATCAGTAGACTACATTGCTCCTCTCAAGAGGTGTCTGGCATCCGTCTGGCTTTTCCCACCAGTCCTCTAATCCCCCCCCATTTGTTTTTGCTTAGCGGTTGTCATCCTTTCTTTATTCTATCTTTTATCACAGCTCCCTACAATAGATCTAGCCCATTCAACTCTTTGAAGCTGCTAATATGAAGCATTGATCATTGTTGGACATGGAATCTCATCTGGTTATGATAATATCACTCTTTCCCAGAAATTCCATCATCATCCATTATTCATGTATTTGCAAAATACATTTTTGTTGAAATTCACTGAATAACATTTTACTTGTCTGTTATTGTCGCCAAGGAAGAAACCGGCAATGTTCTGCCTGTTAGTTGAAGGCTGTTGCCTGGCAGATTTGTTTCTGAAAATGTCTTCATGACAACTAATAACTTATGCAGTCATGAGATGGGCTTAATTTAAATTGGGCCTGCTTACTAGAGATTGCATTCATACGACATAAGGGCATGTACCACCATTTTTATGTCTATGCAGCTCTTATTTGGTAAGAACTATAAATTGACAGGATTATTTGATGAAAGGTTACATACAAGGAATTAATGAAAGATTTGTTCTGCCAATATCTGCCTATAGGCCTGAGTATAGGCCTGGTCTGTTCTTATGCAGTCTTATTCAAACAAGTTCTGTCACAGTCTCAAGGATAGAAGCGTAGTTTGCTAAGCAATGCAACTTTCCTAAAAGTGAGGATTATTATGCAAGGTATTTGCTCAGGAATTCATTTTTTTAAACCCAGCACTGCAAAATTGCAAAAGTGTAAGAACTAAAGGAAAAGGAATTAAAAATGTACTTACGAGTGATGATCACAATTAAGCTCTGGCAGCTTATTTATTGCTTAGAATGTCTCTTAGCAGCCTCTCCACATGACCAGTTCCTTATTAAAAAGAGATAAAGAATTAGATTGCAACTTTATCTGGGTTGATGACCCTGTCACAATTTGACCTTCAAGTGACCAATTAGGCTAAAATCTGCCTGAGTTAAGTTGTTTTGATGAAAACAATAACGACAAAAATTCTCTGAGAGAAAGGCCGTTTATAGGACCCAGACTCTCCTGTGTGGTACTTGTGAGAGCGATACCAACTCCAGACTAGTCTGCTGTCTTGCAAATGCCAAAGAGGAAACTAACTTGCCATGACAAAAGAATTTATGAAGTTGATATGCTGCTTATTTTCTTCTGGAAAATGGTAATAATAGGTTTTCATAAGGTTTGAACATTTTTTTCTGACAGAAGAAGAGCTTTGTGCAGGTGATGAAAACTGCAAAGAACGGAATCTTACTATACTTATTTAAGAAAATATGTACCATTGTTATGATTGTACCTGTTCAAAGTGTTGAAAACACTTTTCTGCCCGATTGATCATTCAACTAATGAAAAAAAACAAAAACAAAATAACTTTTGATGTACACCATAAGAAAGGCTTTCTCAAATACTCTGTAAAATGGAAGAAAGACAGAAGAATTGACTCCACAAATTTACTGTGACATTGGGGCTTGGGTGCTTTTGATATCAAAGACATGACACTGACAAGACATCATTAGAGAAAAGATCTGTGGTAGATGCCAGATTTATGTAAGTGCATTCTGTCAATAGAAGTTGACAGACAAAGATGAACTGAGTAAAAGTCACTAACAAAGAGAGGGACTTCGGATTAGGGCACAAATTGGGTCACTCAGGTCAGTTGTGCGATGACTCAGCCATAATAGGGCTTTCAAGTTCGCAAATTGGCTTTTTGCGCACTAAATTCTTGGAAAGCTTGTGCTTGATTAGAAAAGGCAGGGCTTACGACCATTGATGCCGGTTATGAAGTCAGACGTATTTGGCATAAAGTAAAAAATAACGTGCAAGCGCTTTAAGAGATGCTTGTAGATAGACTGCCCATGATAGTATCTACCTCTTTGCCTGTCACCTGCATAGGGGTATCTGGCATGTGAGACCTGCACAAGGGTATTTGTCACTAAGACCTTCTGGAGGGTATCTGGCCTGTGACCTACTTTTGGTTATTAACCTTTGACCTGCAGAAACTCAGCCTGTTTGTTTTCTTTATTAATTTCTTCATCTCAGAAAGACACCAAAAGTTTATCAATGCAAGATAAAATTCTATTGAGACTGTATGCAAAGTTTTAATGACAGAGATGAAACAGCATGACCAAGGCAGTTGTCATAAGTTTCAGAGCCTTCCTCCCACAATAGAGATGCTGCTTGCAAGCAAGCAACCATCTCTAGAAAGTGCTGTGGAGAAAAGAAACCCTTGCAAAAAAATGCAACATTCTTTAGAGAAATTTAGGCGACAGATGGACTACAATGCAAATTTAAAAGTGACTAAGTTTAATTGTCTTATAGTCTAGTCATTATGTGAAATGACCTAGAACAAATTGCAACACAAATGGTTCCAGAGGAATTTGGTCCCTAAATATGTCAAGAAAGACATACTAAAAGTCCAGGAAAATCCATGCGGTGGAACACCCCAAATTAGCCATAAATCCAAGATGGCTGCCATAAAAATCATGTTTTTTGCAAATAACTCAGAAACTATTAGATATAGACCCCATATGTGTATGAAACTTGAATATAAACTTGGGTATTACAGAAATTATGACACTATTTCCATGTCTCTATCTCTAATAGTTCTCAAGATATAGCATATTTGAATATCTCTGATTTTACAAAAAAAAGCTGTAAATCGTCAAAAATGTCATTTATGAGTCTTGAGTCTGAATACTTGAAGTATGATTTTTACCTTACCTATAAAAGATACAAAAGGAATAACTTGTGTTTAATTTAAGACCCCAATCATGTCTCTACCTCTCTTCAATCCCTTATTGTGCCATATTTTGCCTTTGGAAGTGTTCCCTCGAAATTCCATTTATTTTGCTAAAATTGGCATTTTATGTGAAGGAAAGTGCTCATTTTGGGTCTGAAAGGTACGAAATAGTGTGGGTATGGAATTAAGCCTATTCTGAGTTACTGCATGTGTAATGCTAGACATTATTAAACTAAAATCACTAAAGAATCACACAGAGAATCTGAAATAGACAAATTTTCCAAACCATATATTATCATCAATTTACGTCACAAGCGTCAATCGGCGCCCGGGATCAAAAGTTTACCGGCAATTTATGAAGCAACTGTTTACTTCTCTGAGACGAATGGCATATCATTTTAAGCTCTCAGAGAGATCTATCAATCCATGTAAGAATCACACCAGTAACCAGTGATTTAGTTGAGGCCGGACCATTAAAGACTGAGGCATCAGCCTCCAAGACCGAGACCATCTAAGTGTAGCCTCATGGCCGGCCTTGGGGACCTCCAACACTGGCCCAAAGACACCTGAGACCGAGGCAATGCCAAGGATTTGGAACCAAGACTAAGCCAAAGCTGAGGCCATCAAAATATGTCTCCGAGGCTGGCCTTGAGACATTCAACTGAGCCTCCAACCCTTACGGAAGTGCGAAATTGCGAAATTGGCTTAATTAGCATTACATGAGTGAAGGCTAGTTCATTGGCTAGCTTTTGGAGTGTGTCTGGCATAGCACTCAATTCTGTGTAAATCAAGAATATATAAATAAGTCTATATAGGTGACAAAATTAGAAGCATAAAAATAATCATAAATTTTGCATTTAGATGTCTAAATTACACCTTTATGATTTACTTAGCTCATTTGGAGAGGCAATGTTATGAAATTTTGATAAAAATACAAAAACTGAACAAATGACAGATTTTGGACATTTTTTGTTGTTGGAATTTTTGGTCCACTAAAATGAATGGCAATGACTAAATTTATAAACATAAACAATTATTAAATATATATATGAGAATGTGTTATATGATTGCCTTGCACACATTTGTCATATGACCATGTTCAAATTGAAGATACTTCGAGAAATGAAGGTAAAAATTCCAAAAAAATTACACAAGTCTCCAATCACGTTTCAGTCAATTTTTGACATAAAATTTAGTGACATTTGGTGAGATATATTTACAAGAAAATATTTATAAATACAATGAATTAGGACTTCATGGCAGAAATGCTGCTGAAAGCTGAGGGTCTGCTGCTGTGCAACTTATTATTTTCTGATTACAAAAACCTTTCCATTTTCATTCTTGAGCTATATTCGGAAACATTTCAACCACGAGCGGAATTATGTGTCATTGATAGACATGGTATATCAGTGCTTGTAGATCGATTTAATCCATCCATATACTAGCATGTGACAAGTCCAAGAAATGCCCTGGACATGTGTGTTTTGATATATTTGTCACAGATTCCATCAAATTTGACAGTTGACTATGAAAAATATTTCATCAAAATTCACAGTTATTGTATGGTGTTGAACTCTGCAAGTTCTATAACTTGCAGATTCTTATATATTTTTATCTCAAGTCTAACTGCTAAAAGCACACATAGTAACAAACAATGTATAACAGTTTGTGATCACTGCTATGGTTGTATTATAATTGGAATTTGTCATATGACTTTGGAATAGGCTCCCACTAGTTTTGTATTTCTTCAAAATATGCAAATACTATAAAAGAGAAAATACTTTGAATGCCAGAACATTATCAAAATAGGTGAGATATACAAGGTCCACTATTGCATTGGCACCATATCTGCGTGTTATTTGCAAAACGGCTCTTCTTCTGCAATCTACAAATTCGAATTTCATACGCTTGTATTGTCTATAGGGTATTATTGCTATTCATGCGCGTGATTTCAACACAGAAACTGGTGACGTGCCTCACTTTGTGCTTGAAACTCATAGGCCTAATATAGCCCAGTTTGAGACAAACAGCTTCTACCAAGCAGATAATTCTGCTCTGGATCTAATTACGGCATTGTTGGCAAAAAATAGATATCTAAAAGTCTTAAAAGTACTGATGAAGCTGCTTCAACTAAATAATATTACTTTTATTGAAACCAAGTGGTTCTGTTAGTCTATGGATAGCTCTTTACTTCTGACTATTACCATATTTTGTAGTTCCGTAGCATAATGGTTAGCATGTCTGCCTTGTGTGCAGTGGATCCAGGTTCAAAACCCGCTCTGATCATGTCCAGACTCCAGAGGTTATCACTATGATCACCATAATGATTGATATGATTGTCGTTCAGTGTGGTGAGCGCCGGTGAGCAGATTTATCATGAATGGGTGCTATATAAAATCATGCTATATATTAAACATTTTCATTTTGTTATGTGGTCCCTTCTGTGTATGCCTTGATTTTTTCTGAAATATCAATTTGGAAAGCTGCATATATATTTAAATATAAATATTACTTCTAACTTTGAAAGGTATATTAACTTACGAGTAAATATACTTAATTTACACAGAATTTAGTGAATACGCGGGACACACTCCAAAAGCTTGCCCATGAACAGGCCTTCACTCATGTCATGTAACTTAAGCCAATTTCGCAATTTCGCACACTTTATTAGGGTTAGAGGCTAAGTTGAAGGTAGCGTACCCGGTCTGAGGGCCATATTTTGATGGCCTTAACCTTGGCTCATTCTCAGTGCCAAATCCTTGGCTTGCCTCGGTCTTGGTCTTGGAGGCTGTTGCCTCAGTTTCTAATGATCCGGCCTCAATCACATCACTGGTTCAGGTGTGATTCTCACATGGATAGATAGATCTCTCTGAAAGCTTTAAAATGATATGCCATACGTCTCAGAGAAGTAAACAGTTGCTTCATAAATTGCCGGTAAACTTTTGTTCCCTGGGCGCTGATTGACGCTGGTGACGTAAATCGATGATAATGTATGGTTTGGAAAATTTGCCTATTTCAGATTCTCTGTGTGATTCTTTAGTGATTTTACTTTAATAATGTCTAGCATTACACATGCAGTAACTCAGAATAGGCTTAATTCCATACCAACACTATTTCGTACCTTTCAGACCCAAAATGAGCTCTTTCCTTCACATAAAATGCCAATTTTAGCTAAATATATGGAATTTCGAGGGAACACTTCCAAATGCAAAATATGGCACAATAGGGGATTGAAGAGAAGTAGAGACATGATTGGGGTCTTAAATTAAACACAAGTTATTCCTTTTGTATCTTTAATAGGTAAGGTAAAAGTTTTACTTCAAGTATTCAGAATCAAGACTCATAAATGACATTTTTGGCGATTTACAGCTTTTTTTTGTAAAATCAGAGATATTCAAATATGCTATATCTTGAGAACTATTAGAGATAGAGACATGGGAATAGTGTCAAAATGTCCGTAATACCCAAGTTTATATTCAAGTTTCATACACATATGGGGTCTATATATAATATTTACTGAGTTATTTGTAAAAAACATGATTTTTATGGCGGCCATCTTGGATTTATGGCTTATTTGGGGTATTCCACCACATGGATTTTCCTGGACTTTTAGTATGTCTTTCTTGACATATTTAGGGACCAAATGCCACTGGAACTATTTGTGTTGCAATTTGTTCCGGGTTAGACCCAATATTTTCATATAATGACTAGACTATTAGCCATACAAAATTATCCATATACAGCATGCCTAATCAAAGGTTATCAGCGACTATCCAAATGCAGTAATTCAATGGTTTACATGTCAGGTATACTGATATCATTTACAGGTGATTTCATTAGCATGCGATTCTTGTGTTTCACACTTGGCTGGGAGGAATCAATGCTAAACCCTCACTTATTACGTTTTATAAATCAAATATGTGACGTTCTGTTGTTTCTAAACCAATCAGATTAACTGAAAATGGCATTTATTTGGTGGGTCTAAAACCTAAGAATTGCGTACTAATGAAATCACCTGTAATGGTTTACCTTTTGTTGTTTAAACGACCTGTATTATAGACAGCAATGGATAGATAAAGTATGTTTAGCAAAGTCTCATTTCACTAACATGTTTGGATTGATAGCCATGGCTAGATTAGAAAAGAAAGACATTTAAAATAATTACTCTACTTTCAAGTGCAAAAACCTTAATTTTGTGATTGTTGACATGCATGGTGGCTTGGATGCTGCTGCTAAGCTTAGAAATGCTTAGCTTTGGTCTGGCTTCAAGTTTCTACAAGGGTCCTTTCTTCCCCTTTCTTTTCTCGCCCTTCTATTTCTCTCATCTTCTGAGGCCATCTTCATGCATCGCTTCAGTGGTATTATCTCTTATCAAAGCTTTCATGCCTCATCGACAAGGGTCCTTGCAAGAGATCTTAGTGAATTCACAATTTCTACAATTCATTGAGGCTGCTAATGTCGAAGTACTTGTCAATGTGAGATGGTCGTGTGGTATGTACTCTCTCTAGCTGGGCTGATAGTTGGCTATTATAATATCACACACTCCGCAAAAATACTTTATCATTTTTTTACTCAAGGTATTAAAAAACATAGTACAGTGGTACCTAAACTTTTTTTTAATTGTAAGACCCCCCCTGCTGTAAATCAAATCAAAATCAAATCACTTTTGTTTCTCCTCGGTATTTATAAGAAAGAACATTATAGTTTGTAAAAGCTATTATTACTACCCACTTGCCTTAAGTGACTGCCTTCCCTCCCACACTAAGTAGTAATTTAAGTGCATTTTGCACCCTGACGAGAGACCGCACCCCCACGAAAGACCGCATTATGACCACAGAAGGGACAGTCTTAAAATGCAGGGACCACTGTATGTTTAATTTATTCAAACCAAGAAACAAACTGTTCCCTGTGTCGGTATGTTGGCAATTTGCTATGGCTACAACAAACTGAAAAAGACATAAGATCATTTAAGCCTGCTGGCGAAAATCTTGTTTCAATAAAATTTATTTAACATAACCATGTCTGCATGTGCAACTCTTAGTCGACAAAAACTTTAGTATTGACGTTTAGCTTAAATGTTTTGGGAAGGTTTTACCAAGGATTACACATCAGGTAATTGGTTGCTGATTAGCAACATTGAATATCTGCCATGGTCTTAGCGGCTGGTCTTAAATTATGTCATGGTCTCAGCCTAGCTCAGGGAGAGAAGATCAGGAATTGCATTTCAATGGTCCATACCTGTAGCGGTAAAATTATGTGAGATGCCTTGGAAAGATGCCCTGGTATCTTTCTTTGCCAATATAATGCTGGCTGAGGAAAATCTCAAGAGTGGTAAGACTTGCAAACAGATTAAATCAGTTGAAACAACATCACGGTTCTACAGTGCAAATTGCATCACATGGTTATATATTCCATAATGTTATGCTAAACACTTGTTAAGACCAACCTAATCTTCAGATCAGTCATATATTTTGGGTAATATCACAGAGGATACACTGTAAAACCGAAACCGTTGGTTTAACCGCATTACCGGCAGCAAATTAGACGGTAACTTGCCTAAAATCAACGGAAATGCCGTTATTCAATTTGTGACAAGTTGCTGTAAATTTAACACTCTCATGCCATACTGACGGCAAATTGCTGTAGCTGTAATTTAACGGCAAATTCCTTACCACAGTGCCTTAACAGTAAGCTGCCGTAAATTACAATTTATGCCGTTACGTCATGTTACGTCAATAATGCCTTAATTTAACTACAAATTTTCAAAGCTACTGTAGGGATGACAGCAAGATGCCGTAAATTTAATGGTTTGTGTGATCAGTACCTTCACATAAAAAATTTAAGCATGCTACAGATTTTAATTTAAGTGAATATCCCTTATGGATTATCAATATTTATATTCATTGCAAAGTCATTAAAATAATTGGCTGGCTATCCTCACAAATGCTATTGTTCGCCCGTGATTGCACTTCACCAGATGTCACCTTTGCTCTTTCAGGGAATTAGTTAAATTCTGCTTTATGCGTTGATCACTTTTAGCCTCATACTTTATTGCAACATTATCATTTGAGAAAGAAACAAACACAAAAGAAAGCTTGTCATAAGAACACATTTATTAGCGATTATAAACAAAAAAAAATTATTAAAATAAATTTAAAATTTGATTTTATTTCTAATTCATCCAAAAGTCTCAAAGAATATTTATCTAGGTTGAAATTGAAATTTTGTCCATTGGATCTTTCCTGGGTCAAATTGGATTTTTTTTTTCTTCTTTTGGTTTGCCTCCAAACTTCGAAGCAATGGATCTCTTTTTTCTGTCGCCTGGTTCCTGAAATGTGCAAACATAATGACAAGTAAATGTACAATTTATATGCATGTTGTTTGTCATTCTCAGAAAAGTGACACAGTCCTCTTAGATCAATTTTATAAGGAGGGTTCATAATTGATTATGTAAGTAGCAGGAGAGAGTAAACATGTTAAACCATATAAAAATTTAGTATGCCAGGGGTGCTCATAAAATTTAATTATTCTAAATATATAATAATGAATTTCTCACTGTGTAATAGTTTTGATATGCATTATGCAATTGTAAAGTATTTGATAATTTGGAAATTTTAAAGTTACAATTGTTTCCATCAAGGAAAAACGCTCAAGAGAAATTCAGCTTGGCGGCTGGACCACTGACATATGCGACCAAGAAAGCTGATGACCGTAACTTTATTACTTATATGCATGAGACTGACAATGTTTGATTTATCTGAAAAAAAACAAAAAAACAATAACAACAACCGATGACTCAAATGTGCAGTACGGAGGTGTATTACTGGCAATGATATTTTTCTTTTTGGTTTAATCCAAAAACTTCTTGTTTAAACCAAAAACCTTTGTTAATTTATGAAAAACCTTTTGGTTTAATCCAAAATTGCTCGGTTTATTCCAATAGCTTTTTGGTTGAAATTCAAAAGCCTTTTTCATTTAGTCAGATAAAAGATTTGGTGTGATCCAAAAACCTTCGTCTAATTGAAAGAGTTTTTTCATTTGAACCAAAAAGACATTTTGATTTTAATCGAAATATCTTTTTGTTTAATCCCAGAGCATTTTCTTTTGAACCAAAAATCTTTTTTATTTAATCTATATTGAGTAAAATCCGAAACCTTTTAGGTTTTGTCCAAGATCAAATTTTTGATATAACTTTTAGTCTTAGCAAAAAAGCAGGAAGAGTCAGGAGAAATGAGT
Organism: Platynereis dumerilii; assembly: GCA_026936325.1. NCBI lineage: Eukaryota > Metazoa > Annelida > Polychaeta > Phyllodocida > Nereididae > Platynereis > Platynereis dumerilii. The sequence continues at coordinate 32,568,833 of JAPTHN010000001.1, read as the reverse complement.
TGGGAACTGTAATGAGGAGGCAGCTGGGGAGAGTCAGGATTATGCAGGCTGGGGTTTGGTAATCGGGAGGATGCAGTGGGGGAAAGTCGTGAGGGGAGTCGCAAGGAGAGTTGGGAGGATGGAATTGGGGAGAATCTGGGAGAGTCATAAGGAGTTGGAATTGAAGGGTGAGTCAGGAAGAGCGAGTTGAAGAGTTGGTAGAAGAGAGTAGGGCAGATTCAGGAGGGGGGTATCATTAAGAAGGAGTTGGGAAAAGTTGGCAGGACACAGGGGGTATCAAAAGGGGAGTCAGTGGAGGGAGTTGATAAGCGGGGGGAGGAGGGAGGTGGAGAGTGTTGGGAGTAATCGGGAGGAGGGAGGCAAAATTGGGGAGAAGGGAGTTGGGAAGAGTGTCATGGAAAGTCAGGAAGGCAGTCTGGAGGAGAGAGTTGTTGAGAGTCAGACAGTGACGGAAGTGGAAGATTTTTTGTTGGGGGAGCTGTCAGCTGTCGCGACACAGTCGCGCCATTCCAAATTTTTAAAAGGAGAAAAATTCCAAAACCAGGGTTTATTTTTGGCTAAAATTAGGCCTACCAGGAGGACTGAAAAAGAATACTGACTTCTGGTCTGCAGTGGTACTATATTTTATATAGGGCGGCCGATATTGCATGGCAAGTTCAATGTGTAACCGATTGGATTGACATGAGAGGATCTAGGAAGCACTCATTGTTTTGTGCTGCGGCTCATTTTCTTAAAATTTCTTCTTTTTTAAAAACTATTTCAGAAATCATTTGCCCCGAATATTTTGTTTTCCTGAATTTATTTCCCCCTCCCACAAAATTTATTGATTAAAAAAAAAATTCCCACATTCTGTTTTTCGATTTCTTTTTCTTCCATTTGTCTTATTCATTTTGCTTATGTTACTTAATTGTGGGTGCAAAAGTTATTGAGTTATGATGAGATATGTTTAAAACAAGCATGCCAAAGGAAACAAAAACTTCACACATCTGATTTCCAGCCATTTCCTTTGCATTTGCAACCAAAAGCCATACTATTTATCAGCTCTCAGCACTTCTTCAATATCAGTCACTGATTTTGCAACTGGATAACTGTTAATATCTCATTGTGAGATTGCCTAGAAAAAATAGTTTTATTTGGCATACAGTATCAGCCCAAGGCAAACAGTGACACAACTTACCATTTTACTTTTTATGATGTCGTAGCGTATAGAACATTTGGGCAATATCTCTGAACCAAGTCATCACAATGGCATCCAAATTTAAAGCTGCCCATCCTGGTTTCAGGCAGCAACCTTACAATTCTCTTTCTGGAAAAATTAATAAATATTCTTTTTCATTGTTCTCCAGAAATTTTTTTTTTAAAGTTTATAATATCTTATGCTCTGACATGATGTTTATATAAATGAATTTCACATTGTTTGTATGAAAACTGCTGGTCATTGGCAAAGGTGAGAAAGAAGGGTTGAAATGGTGGTATTTGTAGGATGTTGTTGTTTACTTCAGCCAGGAGGGATGATGTGTCTAACTCAACAGTTGGAATAAGATGACTTGAGTAGGAGAGTTTTGGGTGGTACTGTATCTTGACTGGTTGCAGAAGGACAACATTGTGTAGTCACTTTTTAAAACCAGATTTAAGGTCCCCTGCATCAAAAATAATTGTTATAATATGGCAGCTGTTTGCTAAAAACATCAGTAGATAACATAAACTAAGTTGCTGTGAAGGAAACCTAAATCTTGTAGGCAAACCGCAAATTTTTGAAATATTAAACCTCCTCAGTTACATTGAAATAGCTTTGGAGTCCTGTGGATCAATAACTTGGAAAGTTTTGACCCACACAAAGTTCTAGCCTGCCTACAAAATGTTGTTATCTAATGTGCAGATCATATTGTTTACTATTTGATACACATTTCCATATCATCACACCTATTTTGCAAGAATTAGTCATATGAGGGATTGAACAATTTTGTTTCTGACTGCACTAATGCAACCTACTTTTCAACAATGTTGCCTTTTTTGTGCTGCTTTTCTGTTTCCATGATAGATGCCATTATCCAAGTGCAATAACGAAAATGGCAGGAAACAAAATTATAAATGTAAATATAAGATACTTAATTGTGCATAAATCAAAGTATTGAATAATTATTATGTGTTATGAAGACAAATTTAAGTTTCAAGATGGCCATTTAATGTGCAAACAGGCACCAACGTGTCCCATGGGGGTAAGTTGTGCCAAAGGGCAACTTGTGTAGCCCACTTTTGGAAGAATTCAGTAAAGAAGGCAATTTTCCCTTGTCACACCTCACTTGGATTATGGAAATGGCCTTCTGCACGGCGCGTCAGAAAAAAAAAACTCAGCAGTTCATCTCATAGAGAGATTAAAACAGCAAGACAGTGTGGGACCACATAGGAAAAAACTTCATTGGCTACCTATTCCTGCTAGAATACAGTTTAAGCTGATGACAACAACCTGGAAGGCTATAAATGGCCAAGCACCCTTGTACATTGAGCAACTTGTCCAGCTTAAACATGTCGAGACCATAATCTTAGAAGTAATATCAATTTTAAAAGCTCTTGTTAACAGAAGCAGCTTCCAACAACCAAAACAAATTTGAAGATCAAGCTTTCTCCTTTGCAGCACCAAAACTCTGGAACAAGTTTCCAGAAAGTGTTCGCACCCATAAAGACCATGGAATGCTTCAAGAAAAACTTGAAAAACAAATCAACGGTAATTGGCTAATTGCCGTTTCTGTATCTTACGGCACATTCCTGTTGGTTTTGTGGTAGTCAATGTCACATTTACGGTTTACTGTTGAATTAACGGTAATTTACCGTTTTTAAAGATTTACGGTAAGATCGGCGTCAGTTTTACGGCACTTTTTCAACGGCACCTACGGCATGGGCTTACAGTGTACCATGAGCTCATTACAAGAGGCTGGTGACAAGTCTTAAGCCTCTGATATTACTTACGAAGAGTGAGCAGCTTATTCAGGTGGTAGCCAGACTTATCCATATGGATTAACAAACTTTCGGAGATCACTTGCTAAAAATACTGTCCTGTTTTCCAGCGTTGTATTTATTCCTGATAAATGTTTTGTACTGATTATTGGATTTTGAGGTTGTCCAAAGGTGTGGGCGGCGCATGTGTTTCCTGTCTTCTTCTTCTTCTTGTATGGCTATCCGTCCCTTGTCGACAGGGCCGGATTAAGGGTCTGGGAGGCCCTGGGCACAATCAGGCACTGAGGCCCCCAATTTGCCATCTATTTATGATGTCAAATTATAATATGTATACATGCGTTGCGTACAAGAATTTGGGAGCAAAATCCCTTAGGACAAAATCGTTTTCCTAACATTGACACATTTTCATGGTCATGAAAATATTCCACCCAGTAGGCTACCCATTATCCAAAAACAATAACTTCCGATTAAAAAAATATAACACTTTTCAGGCTTATTTTCAGTGATTGTATTAGTTACAAATCCATTTTCGATAAATTGTTACAGATTACTCAAGCTTGTTTCAAAGATGAATTTGAAATCTTTTTGTTTAACAATTGAGCCAGGAAAATCACATGTGAAATCTATACAGGCCTTTTAAAGAAATGGATAAACACCAGAGGAACATTTGCTTTTTTATTTTCAAAAGTTTTAAAAGGTCTAACAATTAAATTGATGTTTTTTAAATTTTTTTCTGTCTGTTTTTATCTTCTTGGATGACCACTATATTTAACATAATCCAAAAGGCCTATTGAATAAAATTTGATTTTCCTGTAAAAATGGTTGCAGTTCAAAAGCATGAAAGAAGAAAATTGTCAAACTGAGTTTTTGCTGGCTCAAACTTTCCGCAAAAGAAATATTAAGAACCCTCCATAAGAATAGAATATGAATAGGCCTACCATATCTATGCTGGCTTCCAGGAGGGCCACAGTTTGAGGTGAATCTGTAGTTTAGTTTAGGCGGGCCTCAATTTGTTCAGAATACAAAACAATTAAACAATCTTGACATCATATAATTGGCAGTACTCTCCTGCACTCAGGTCAAATTTCCTCAGAGGCCTCCATTTTGAAGGAGGCCCTTATTTATTGGGAAAAGTGCCTAACCAGGGCCTCTATCTGAGTTGGGCCTCTATCACACATTAAGAATAATATGATGAATGTGGTCTACATTCATAATCATCAAGGCTTTGTGGTGTGATGTGGTATGTCGTCAGAAAAGTGTATGCGTTTTTGTTCTTGACTTTCAAGCTTTTTTCCTTCATTTTTTTGTGAGGCCCCCCTTGCCATGTGGGGCCCTGGGCACAGTGCCCACTGTGCCCTATGGGTAATCCGGCCCTGCTTGTGGAACCACCTTCATGTATATATGAAGTAATATAATATCAGACTGTATCCTTAGTGATTAGCTTCTCTCTAAGCGTGTGCAGGTTAAAAACTAAGCTGTGGCATACCATACATTCAGTCACTTTTGCAACAGCTATAAGCACTACAAGGGATAGAACTACGTCTAGTGAGGCTAAGAACAGGATGCATATCTTGGATTTTAATGCACACTACTCTCAACCTTCCTGACAACACTTGAGAGGCCATCTAAAGAGACAATCGAACGGGTTAGAATGTATAAAGTTTTTATAATCACTATATAATTTCTGAAATTTTCGACCCATACACGAAATGCAATATGAATACCAGATTAGACTGTGAAGTTGGCTACTGGGCGCTTTTAGGGGTCATTCACAGCAGATTGGTATTATGTTGTCTAATATGTCATGTTATGATATTTCTCATTATTTGATACATACATAATATATTGTTTAGTCTCCTTAAATTGAAGCAAATGTTTATCTGCCTTTGATGGAAGTGATATTGAAACCGTGCAATGGTTTGATCATGACAACAACAGCTATGACTCACAAAAGTGTAAATTTCACAGTGAGTGATATTGATGTTACAGCAGGAATATATTCAAGCCTTATTTCTTGTAATACCTGAAAAGCCTAAATATTGCAGTGATACACATTTCCTTGGTGCTGTGCTAAAAATGGCAGTTCAGCACCATTTTTGAATGATGGAAGACGAACAAGACATATTATATATATACAATAAGCTTACACAACTTCACAAGAGTGTACAAGCCGGATTAATTCCCTTCTGGAATCCTCTGTGACATTTTGAGAGATTAGACTTGGTGTTAATGTCTGCTGTCTCTGTTTCAGGTCAGACACTTGACACAAAGGATCAGCATATATATCTGACATTCACCCTTTTGAGCTCTCTCGCAGCACTTTCAAAAAGTATCATTTGTGATTCTGGGGATCTCTTTTGCTGCTGCATGGTATGAACAGACATTTCACCATCGTCATTTAACCCCAAGGCTAGACCAGCGACTTGACCAGCGCCTTGATTGGTGCCTGCCACTACCAGCTTTTGAGAACAGAATATAAGAGAGGAACTCCTCCTTTGTTGACTCAATGCAAACCTCAGGCAAGATCACTCTGCTGCTTGGCAGATTTATAAACAAGAAATTCTTTAAAAAAAAAAAAGAATTGTAGGAACCTTTGTGTGAAATATGAGGTTTCTTCAAACACATATTTTATTTTCCGCATATTCAATTGATTTCCTATGTATGTGTAGTCACATCTATACCTCCAATGTACCTACTGTGATTTGACAAACCTACTGCATGTTACCTCATGATTGGACATGCCTAATTATAGTGGTTATAAATATTTTTTGTCATAAAAAAAAAATTCTATCACAACAAACTAATTTTCCTTGCTTATTAGAATTATTACACTTTTCATAAAATGTGAACATCATAGGAGTAGAGAGAAGTTGAATATCTAATGTTTTCATACAGTGTGTTGTACACTTCTATTATATGATCCCAAATCTTCATAAACCTAGGCTATATATTTGACCAATTTCCTGAAGGAAATCTCTATGGGATATGCTCCAGGTGTGCTTTGGAGATGGTCCCCAGTCACCCAACCATGACCAGTTGACCCAATTGTCATGGTTGAGTGGCTGCTGCCTCTCTGGTGTAGCTACTGTGTATCAAGAGAGGGAAACATATACTTGATTTGTAAATTGTACTCACAGATACCTCCTCTGTGGCATGAGTACCCTCCTAATATTGGAGGTCAATTAGGAGGGTACTCCTGCTATAGGGAAAGTATCTCTGCAAGTCCAACTTGCCTGTGGCCCCCTCCAGAAACTTAGAAGCTCCACCACTGCAGTACACAATAACTGATGACAAATTGCACTTGGCTGGGTATTTTTGTCCCTTTAGTTAGGGACCTTCAATGTTAAGTCTTTCATCATTTGGAGCTTGTAACATAGATCTGAGATGGTCCCTACAAAAAGTAACATGTGATTTCTCATTTTCTCTCCCAGAAACCATAAAATCTGTTAGACCAGCTTAGCAATCAGCCTGCATGTAGGTACATGGAGAGCAGATATTTACAATTACTTGAAATTAGCAAATTAGAAATTGATTTACTAATCCTTGTTCCAGGCATTATTCTGTAATTTTTAAACTTGAACGTAAATTCAATTGTTAAGTTTCATGAAAATTAATTTTTAGAAATCTTTGGCATATGAACAAGTTAATATAGTTCCACATACACTTTATCAAAATTTCCTAACCGTTTTTCGTGGCAGATCTTCTTATTTCTATGAAGAAGAGTTTGGGTGCTGCAATTTTTGCAAAACAAATACAAACAGTATTTTACCACCTATTTTAAATATGGGATGACTCTGTAATAAAAAGGCTTTCGAATTGACAAATTGGCTTTCAATCCACACTGAATTCTGTAAAAGCTTGTACTTGATAAGGGAACACAAGGCAAACAACAACTGATATCTCTTAGGCCACATATAATTGATTCTTAGCTTCGCGGACCCACCGACACAATACATTTTCTACCGACAGAAAAAAAAAATAGAAACATTTTTTTTTTTTAATTTTTATTTCACCTTTTTTGTCCTACTGACTGACCCTAAAAAAAGTGCCTTGAGAAGATCCGAGAAGCTAAAGATCAATTATGTGTGGCCTTATGATGCCCGATCTAAATTAAAGTAATGACAAAGACACACTGTAAAATCAGCTGCGTCTATTTAACTGCAGTTACCTTAGAACTGTTTGCTGATTAGCTGTCCAAACAGTTTCAAAATTAACTTTCAACTTGGTCGTGTGATGTCACTGGCTTAAAAATGTTTTGTTTCTCTCAGTTATGGTTAATCAGTTGATTCAGTGCTTATCATATCCAGCAGCATAGGTGACAATAAACAAACTAAAAACTAATTAAATGACTTGAGGCACTTGATCAAATAAGAAGATTAGGAGACCAACAGAAAACTGTCGCTGATGTGGCAATGCCAGTTCGCAAATTGAAAATAAGAAAATTAATTTTTCCAGTGGACCGCCAATCCGCAAAGATCTATAATGAATACAAAACATTACCAACTCACTGTAGAACATTGTTGCTTTTAAGGCAGGTGTTGTTGTTTAAATGGTAACTCCTCTTTTTTGGTATTGTAGCCATTTAATAAAAAACAATGTTGCAATATATTTTCTTCCAATCATGTCTGCATAAGCAGCTCTTGTTTGACAAGAAACGTATTGGCATTAAGCTTAAAAGTTTCAGGAAATTGCTAGATTTTATCAAGGATTACACGTCAGGAAAATTGGTTGCTGATTAGCTACATGGGAATATCTGCTTGCCATGGTCTAAGCTGCTGTCACAGTCTCAGGGAGAGAGGATTAGAACTCTGAGTTCAAGGGTCCATACTTTAGGGTAAAATTATGTGAAATGCTGTGGAAAGATGCCATGATATCTCACTTTGCAAATGTAATGCTTGCTGTAGAAACATCAAGAATGGCAAGAACAACAAGATATATAATTCAATTGAAATGCACATGAAGTGTTTCACCGTGCATGGCCTAATGGTTAAGAGCACTTGTCTGTGCCTCTGAAGACAAGATTTCGAATCGGACCCTGAGCACATGGAACATTAAACGGAGGCGGATTGCATCCGGTATTCTATATATGTTTGGGCAACCGAAAATCCCTGGACATCCCTGAATAAATAATGTATGTAACAGACTCCCAATCTTCTCATAACACGATGATTACCAAACTTGAGAATACCAATGGCTTGGGAACCTGGGTATTGTTCCTTTTATCTCTGCCCACTGACACTGCATTGCAGTTGCACTGAGCTCTGTCATGTGGAAGGGTCACATTTAATGGTCTGCATGCCGGTGCATGACCAATTACAATTACAATCATGGTTCTGCAGTGTAAATTGCATCTGATGGTTATAGTCCATATGACAGACACTTGTTAAGGCCAGTCAGATCTCCAGATCAATCATGTATTTCGGTAATGTCATAGAGGATACCATCAGCTTGTTTATTACCAGCGGCTCTTGACAAGACATGCCCAAGCTGATGATAATATTACATACAAAGACTGAGCAACCTGTGCTGGTGGTTACAAATGTGCCAGACTTATCCTTATGGATTGACAAACTTATGGATATCACTTGCTAAATATACTGTCCTGTTTTCCTGTGTTGGTTTTATTCCTGATAGATCTACATGGGATCATGAGGCAGTCCAAAGGTGTGAACTGTGAAGGCAATGGCAGGCTGGTATTCCAACCTCCTGGGCTTGTGTTGATCATCTCTTGGGAGGTTGGCACTTGTTTTTCCTGTCTGATTAAAACATTGGCTAGCCGAAAGTCTTGTCTGAGAAAAAAAAAAACCTATGAAACATCGAAATCCGGACAACTGTAGCATAAGTCTTAAAGCTAGTTTTTTTTTAACCACACCATGAAAAAAAACTAACTTGTGAAACATCAAAATCCAGACAACTGTAGCATAAGTCTTAATTTACTGTTAAAGCTACATGTAGTTTTTTTTTCAACCACACCATAACTTACAGAGTGCAAGGCCCGTTTTCACCAACATGGTATTAAGAGTTGAGGCAGGTCTGGGCTGAGACCTGGTCTGGCTAAGCCAATCACTCAAGCGGAGCAGGATCAAGGAATTTCAGTTTAGTGAAAGCTTACACATATTGTGATAACAGATCAGCTGTTACAAAAACGATGTCTCAATTTCCCAAACAAATGCAAAGATATGGCTACACAAAAGAGGGAGGGGCTTGTAAATTTTTATAATAGATAATTGCCCAACCAGTCTTGGTAAAAAAAAACAAAGTTCAAAACTTCCACCTTTTCCTTTACTGCAATTTCAATTAGTATGAGTTGCTTGGACAGGTTTTCCAGCTAACTACGTTGCATTTTTAGCTAATCTGATTGGTGTATGAGCCCTGAAACGTCCTTCACATCTGTATGTTGAACGTAGGAAGCTGTGAAAAATGCAACAATTCTGCTTCAGTGAGCAGTTGAGTTTGGTTTGTAGATTAAATTAACCACAACGAATGACGTCTAAGTACTGGGCTTGATACACGTTTTTATGACATTCAAATTAGGTTTATTCGATGTAATTCAGTGTCTGAACCAATCACATCCAGTACATTTGCTACGTTTTACTGTCTAATTGGAGAAACTCATACTTATTGAAATTGCAGTAACCAACCTATCATTGCTGTCAAGCAACCAAACAACACAACAACCTATGCTACGACTGTATTCTCAAAGTATCACAGTCTCTCGCACAATCATCAACTTACATATATTTACTTTTTTGTCTATATTTAAGATGACGTTCAAGATGTTCATCACAGTCAACATTATCAACCTGCTCTACCCGAACCAAAATGAGTTCAAAGTTGGTAATCTAGATTTCCCACAAATGAGCAAAATGTGAGAAAGTCACTTTTTGGTGACATCTTGGTGTTGAGGTCTCTGACCTGCTGTAGCGACATATTTTGAATTGCATCAACTAGACGGAATAAATTTCAGTAATATTTATTTGATTGCTGGCCCGAATTTTTAGCTTCATGTTACGTTTTTTTTTTTGCCAGTTCATTTGATATCTATAAGAATCTTTGCTCTATGATGATGTGTGAAAACTTGTGTATTGGCCAGCTTTGGAGGTGTCTGACCTATTCACTGGGTGGAAACAAACTTCTTCTTTTTTTATGTGCTGAACAAACTTATTTTCCAGTGTCATGTGCTGAACCTTTTTTTCATCAAAAGTCCAGCCCCCCCCCTCTCCTCTCATGTATTATCTGGTCAGCCCCAAAGGGACACCACTTTAACAGTTTGACATCACTAATCTGTAAGTTATCTAACAATAAATTGTCAACCACTGAACCTTGACTAGTATATAGACTAAAACTCAGTTGGTGAAAGGGACTTCACTAAACCAGGTGTAAGGCTGTTAAGACCTGGACTAACTGTTAAAACTATCTTGGTGAAATCGGCCCTAAATGTTTAAGCTGATGGTCCTCTCTTTCCCTATGATAAACAAAATTGAACAGCTGGACTGTAGTCGCACCTTTTTTTCCTGACATGAATTATTGTTATTCCAGAAAAGTCAAAATATTATGATACACAATTCCTTGGTTCTGTGCTGAATATTTGAATGATGGAAGAAAAGCAATATAATATAGTAAGCTTACACAGAGATTCACAAGAGTGCACAAGCAAGATTAATTCCCCTACTGGAATCTTCTCTGACATTTTGAGAGATTAGACTTCCAAGGTGTCAATGTCTGCTGTCTCTGGTTCAGGTCAGGTGCTTGACACGAAGGATCAACACATATATCTGACATTCACCCTTTTCATCTATCTTGTGGAAGTTTTATGCTATTCTGGAGGTCTCTTTTCTTGCAGTTTTTGTTGCCTAGCATGCATGTGATTGGCCCATGATCCATTGACAACCAATAAAATACAGTTTACGTCATTTGTATACATGCAGCTCATTGGAAAAGAGACCCTGTGTGGGATGACATTATTTTTAAAAAAAGTTGTATACATGGCCCTGATATGTTACATGCATATCAAATGTAGGACATATAATCAAGTTTTTATCGTATAGTATATGTTATATAGGCCTATAAGCCCTATATATACAAAAATCTAATCATAAGCTTATCATAAATAATATAAATGTCCTCAATCGAAAACATTGCCATGGATAATTTATATCAATTTTTGTGGGAAGCTCCCCATAAGGTATAATGCTTGCCACTGCCAGTGTTTTAGATCAGATAAGAGAGAAATAGGAGCCAATGCTTCTTGTTTTGACTCAAAGCATACTTTGGACAAGATCAAAGTACCACTTGATAAATAATCAAAACAAAAGTTATAATATATTTCTCATTTTTCTCCCAGTTGCTATAAAATCAGACTATATCTCATGAATGAGCATACAAGTAGGAAGGGACATGATATGAGGTTATACCATGGGTTGAAGCAGTATATCCCTGGTATAGGCACCCAAGATCCAGTATATCCCGAGACCTGAAGGGATGACACAATGCTTGGTGACGTCATATATACGCCCAGGAGGAATCGGTGCTTCTGATTTGCTGGATTCCATACATCCCTCTAAATTTCGGTAGGCCTACGCCCTACAGTACAACCCAAAATAAAGTACGATTACCCCAGCAGGAAGGAGGAATCAGCCACTACTTTACCCTTTCACACCTTTTGACTACCTCTGAATCTCTTCCTACTTTTACCTACCTGAAACTACCTTTTAAAATTACATTAAAATCACATTTAAACAACACCAATTTGGACTCAATCACCCCCATTGTGTTTGATTTACTCGATATTTTGCACCTCTGTTAATTGCAGTTACATTGGTAGCTGTCTAAATAGAGTTCTTAATGTAGGCTAAGGTTGTTGTAAGGAGTCAAAGTGAGTTGTAAGGAGATTTGGGGTGTAGAGGGGAAAAGAGGGCAAAATAGGTAAACAGAGGACTTCTGACAGAAAATTTTCTTACTTTATTTTGGGTTTTCTGTATATCCCTGCATATTTCCCTCTTTGCTTGCATATCTCCCAGGGAAAAGATCAGTATGAGGGACAAAAGTTGGCTAGACATGGGATAATGAAGAGATAGGCCTATACACCTCTTATAATTCCCACAGTTACTTTATCAGAAATTTCAAACCATTTTTATTCTGGCAGACTCTTTTTTATTTGAAGCTCAGGTGATAAAATTTTCACAGAAAACATTTGCGGTAGTTTACAACCTATTTTAAAAATATTGTACCTCTTAGAAGTGTTTAAACTACTTTTCTTCCTATTTCATTATTCAACAGAAAAAAAAAGAAATCTGTGTGACGAACAAAAGAAGAAACAATTTAGGGCCTACTCCAAAAATTTACTGTCACATGAGGCTTCGGTGCTTTTGACATGACACTGACAAAACATCATTAGAGAAAGGACTTGTGGTGGAGGCAGATTTCTTTTGAGTGCTTTCTGTCAATAGAAGTCGACAGACAAAGATGTACTAAGAAAAGTCACAAATGTGAAGAGGAAGTTCAGATTAGGGGACAATTTGGGTCTGTTGTGCGATGACTCGGCTGTAAAAAGGGCTTTCAAGTTCACAAATTGCCTTTTTGCTTAGTGAATTCACAATTTCTACTATTCATTGAAGCTGCTAATATTGAAGTATTTATCAATGAGGGTGGTTATGTGGTATGTCCTCTCCACATTGCACTTTCAAAGAATTTATTTTGTCATTGATATTATGATTCATGACATTTTCAAAGAAGGTGTAGGGCCTACTTCTCAACAATTCATTGATGGATATTTTATGTATCGAAACCAAGAAAGAAAATGGGCAAAGTTCCCTGTTTGGGTATGGTAGCCATTGGCTATGGCTTTTACAAACTCATAAGATCATTTAAACCATTTTTCAATTTATATATATTCTTAAATATGCATGCAACCATGTCTGCACAAGCAGCTCTTGTTTGACAAGAAATGTATCGGCATTGTGCTTAAAAGTTGCAGGAACTTCAACCAAGGATTACACATCTGCAAAATTAGTTGCTGCTTAGCTACATTGAATATCTGCTTGCCATGATGTTAGCTGAACTGCTATTCAAATCCTCTCCCCCAGAGAGTTGGGCTGAGACTGAGACATAAGTTAACATCAGCAGCTAACCTCATGGCAAGCAGATGTTAAAAGTAATACTTTGTAAAATCTAGCTATTTCCTACAACTTTTAAGCTCGATGCCAATACCTTTCTTGTCGAACAAGAGCTGCTTGTGCAGACATGGTTGCATGTATATTTAATCTATTGGAAGAAAATATAAATTGCAAAATGGTTTAAATGATCTTATGAGTTTGTAATAGCAATAGCCAATGGCTACAATGCCCAAACAGGGAACTTTGCCAGTTTCTTTCTTGGTTTCAATACATAAAAATATCCATCAATGAATTTTTGAGAAATACACTTTCTTTGAAAATGTTATGAGTGATAATATAAATGATAAAGTAATTTCTAAGAAAGTGTAATGTTTTTATAACTAACTATCAGCCCCTCATGGGGAGAGTACATACCACACAACCACATCACATTGATCAATACTTCAATATTAGCAGCTTCAATGAATAGTAGAAATTGTCAATTCAATAAGATCTTTTACAAGGACCATTGTAGATGAGGCATGAAAGCTTTGACAAGAGATGAGACCACTAAAACGTCGCTTCAAGATAGCCTTAGAAGAAGAGAAAAGAAGGGGGAAGAACAAAAGGGGAGCCAGAAATGACCCATGCAGAACTTGAAGCCGGACAAAAGCTAAGCATTTCTGAGCCAAGCAGGAGCATCAAAGACACAATGCATGTAAACAATCACACAATAAATGTTTGCTTCAAAAAATTGTCTGTCTTTGTGTAATCTAACAACAGCTATCAATCCATTCTTTTATCTAGTACACAGCAGTCTCTCACATTGTTATACTTTAGATCTGGCTTCATATCAGGAATCAAGTATTGTTAGCCCTGTGTTTTCTAATCAAGCACAAGCTTTCTGAGAATTTATCAGGCAAAAAGTCAATTTGTAAAATTGAAAGCCCTATTATGGCTGAGTCATTGCACAACTGACCCAATTTGTCCCCTAATCTGAACTTCCACTTTACGTTAGTGACTTTTACTCAGTTCATCTTTGTCTGTTGACTTCTATTGACAGAATGCACTTAAAAGAAATCTGGCATCTACCATAAGTCCTATCTCTGACGATGTCTTGTCAGTGTCATGTCTGTGTGATATCAAAAGCACCGAAATCTCATCTCAAGGCCATGTCTGGATGTTGTGTGCAGTAAATTTTTTGAGTCAATTCTTTCTTCTTTCTCTCATCACGCAGATTGCTTTTTTCTGTTGAATGATGAAATATGAAGAAAAACAGTTTAAAAACTTCTAACAGGTACAATATTTTTTAAAATAGGTAGTAAACTACCGCAAATTGGGGTGGAAGTTTTGCCCGAGGCCGAGGGGGTATTAACTATTCACACGTGTTTCAAGGGGGGGGGGTTACTAATTTTTGACAACATGTCCAGGGGGTAAGAAATTTTAACATTCATAACACAAACGTTATAAAACATGCATATACTCAGTTTGACTGTGCATTTTTATGTGGAAAAGTACGCAAATCTGTCCGCACGACTACACAAGGGGCACATGTATGACAATATATACATCTATTGCTTTGTATGTCCAGGGGGGTACTAAAAATATGCATGAAACCTAAAGGGTGGGGCTCTAAAAATATGCAAGGAACTCAAGGGGGGCGGTATCATATTTGATGGGAAGTTCTGGCAAAACTCCCACCTCCTCCCCCCACCCCCCAGTCATAAATTCTGAACGGTCCCTCATCAACACAAAAATTAACAGGAATAAAAACAACACAAGAAAACAGTATCTGAAGTATATTTAGTTGGTGATCTCCACAAGTTGTCAATCCATATGGATAAGTCTCGGCAACCACTTCTGCAGTCTTTGTATGTGATATCAGAGGCTTGTGACTTGTCATGAGCCTCTGGTGGTAAGCTCATGGTATCCTCTATGACATAACCCACAATACATGATTGATCTGAAGATCAGGCTGATAGTCTTCGGAAATAAGTATTTGACCCCTTCATTTGCAAAGGGTATATTGCCAGACTTTTATCAACCAAACACCTGGAAAACTATCATAACTGAAATTTACTGCAATCAAAACCTATTTCAATTGTCTCCCCCTCCCCCATTTATTTAGCTTTTCATGCCCTCAATTAAATCTCCTATAATTTTTCTGAAGATGGGCAGTTGGAAAAAAAATCAAATGGCACTAGAGACTTTATTTTTTGACTGACACTAGTATACAGAACCTATCCTGTCAGCATGCCTCGGCGGTCCAACGTCGGCCCAGCGTCAGTTCGATGTCAGTAGCATCGGACCAGCTTCGGGCCGCATTTGCACCGCCGAGGCACGCTGATAGGGTATGTAATGATCTAGGGTTGAAAATTTCAATAATTGATGACATTGTGGGAAAGTAAACAAAGAACTAACTTATCACTGGGCGATGCCGATCTGCAGTGCCACTGAAATTTCACCTACACTGGAGTCCATGACTGCAAGAACCATTTTAGAAAGTCCTAGACTAACCAACGATGCTTTAGCAAAAGCTCTGAAAGCAGTTTGCAACTCTACTTATAGGAGGAAATGACTAGTACAATATTTGTCGGTAGCTGAGATGATGCAGTGCGGCCATAGTGCCTCTTCTGCTGAAGAATCATGCCAAAGCTTGCCTAGAATTTATAATTGATCATGTGGAACTATTTTACTGATGATTGGGAGAAATTCTAAACAAGATTTGGCATGATTCTTCTGCAACAGAGGCACTATGACAGCAGTGCATCACGTCTACCAACTGCGACATATTGTACTGGTCATTATCTCAATGCTGGCAATGTTGTAGACTAGTTTTTGCTCACTGATCATTGATTAGTCTAGGACTTTCTAAAATGATTTTTGCGCTCACAGACACCTGTGTAGGTGAGATTGTCATGGCACAGCAGACCAGCATGATCCAGTTGTGATTTCTTCCTTTGTTTACTTACATACAACGGCATCAATTATTGAAATTTTCACCCCTAGATTATTATATAGGGTCTGTGTACCTGGACTGTACCAACACCAGACTAGTGTCAGTCAAACATCATGCCTCTAGTGTCTTGGGATACTTTTTTTTTCAACTGCGCATCTTCAAAATGAAGAAATCACCAAAAAATTATAGGAGGTATTATTAAGGGCATTCAAACTAAATAAAATTGGGGAAAACAATTGAAATAGGTTTTTACTGTAGTAAATTTCACTTATGATAGTTTTCCAAGTGTTTGTTTAGTAAAAGTCTGGCTATAAACCCTTTGCAAATGAAGGGTTCAAATGCTTATTTCCAAAGACTAATGGGATTCTAATGCAAATATATTACACAATGCTTCTTTCACTCAATTTTTGTGCATTACCTGTCTTCTAATGTTAGACCAGATCTACCTGAGAAATTCCAGAGTTTTGGAGCAAGTGCAAGTGCCCAAACCAGAAAATATGGTAGGGGGTCAAATACTTATTTTCCTCACTGTATCCATATGGATTGACAACTTGTGGAGATCACCTACAAAATATACTTCAGATCCTGTTTTCCTGTGTTATTTTTATTCCTGATAAATCTTTGTGTTGATAAGGGACCGTTCATAATTTATGACTGAGGGGTGGGGGGGATGGTGTGGACTTATGGTGTGGGAGAACAACCCACCAAATAAGATACCCTCCCTTGAGTTCCATGCATATTCTTAGTGCCTCACCCTTTAGGTTTCATGCATATTTTTAGTACCCCCCTCCCCCAGATATGCGGGCTTTTTCGCATAAAAATGCACGGTCCAACTGAGTATATTCACATTTTATCCCCCCTGGACATGTTGTCAAAAATTTGTACCCCCCTTGAAACATGTGTGAAAAGTTACTACCCCCTCGGGCAAAACGTCCACCCCCAAGTCATAAATTCAAAACGGTCCCTAATGGGATTAGAACTAATATGCGAGGTAGTCCAAAGGTGTAAAAGACAATTATAGCAGTGGCTGGACGCTGGCTGGTATTCCACATTCTTGGGCTTATCTTGATCGGGCTCTTGGGTCATTCCACGTCAGATCAACAAGTGGTTTTCACCAAGCCCGTCTGCGAATTAGCCAAAAAATTATATGTTGTTTTAGGTCTCAAAGGATGAACTTCCTGAAAATTTCAGCTTAACCAGTCTATTTTTCATGATTTGACAGAGGATTGAAAATTGCTGATTTTACCAGTTTTTCAGACATCGATTTGACCACAGTTACACTTTTTTGCTCAATAAATATGTTAATAATCCATCTAAAACATTTAAATTCAGGATCTACACTAACTGGACAATGGCAAAGGTCTGTAGGTTGACACCTAGTGCCTTGTTAAAACGGAAATGCAGCTATGGCCTTGTTAAACTACCCCCTCAAAAATCAATGTTCAGTACAATAAAATTCATATCTCCAGGGGTATACCGGGTATAACTATGAAAGTCCAAGGATATATTCTGCATAATGTGCATATGTATGGTCAAATAATACTTCAAAATTGGAGATGTGTTCGGCCTCATTTTTTTAATATAAATTTTTGAAAAATAATCAAAACTAGCAAAATCTCAAGGGGTATAGGTAGCATACCCCTCATATTTTCTAATTATCTTTCATGTCTGTGGAGTGTGGGGTATAATACAGGGAAGAATTCAGGAATATGTACAGCTTACTTTGGGTTCTTTGGAATTTTGAATATTTGTGAAGCAAACTACCAGTGTTAAATTTCTTGGAGTTTATCTTGACCAACATCTAGATTGGAATACCCATTGTCAACACTTGCTATCAAAATTAACCATGGGTACTTATAGTCTATATATGACCAAGAACATGATACCTTACTTTTCAAGAAAATTAATTTATGTGACAAATGTAGAAAGCCATCTACTCTATGGCCTATCTGCCTGGGGTCCAATGTTGAATGCCAGTTCTATAAAGAAATTAATAGTAAAATAAAATAATGCAGTCAGGGCTGTATCAAATGTTAAACGTCGAGTCAGAACCCTGCCGTACTACAAAAAAGGTGGCTTCTTAAAATTTGAGGATTTAGTAGAAAATTCCTGACTTAGAATATCATATAGATATACAAATGATATTTTACCACAGAGAATAGCAAATATTTTTGAATTCAGAAATCACCATCATAATACCAGAAACAATAACAATCCAAGAACACCTCATCACAGTATTGACATATATAATAAAAGCTTTCTTGCTAGAGCTCCACAGTTATGGCAAAATCTGCCCCAGTATATTAAAGATAAAAGAAATATCAAGTCTTTCAGCAAATGTATAACACATTGCAAACTTCAAAATTATTAAACAGGTGTATAGCAATGATGGGCAGTGGTCGTTCCAGACCCACCTGTACTAAACCTAACTAAATGGATGGCCCAGGCCAAAGTAGTATCAGCATTAACTTACATTATGATAATTTTTCGTTGTCACAACTAAAAGTAGGTAGCGGTCGGTCCAGACCCTCCTCAACTGTTGTGATAATTATTTGCTCATTTATGTTTTATAATTCTTACATTATTATAATCATGTCATTGTCACAACTAGAAGTAGGTAGCGGTCGGTCCAGACCCTCCTCACCTGTTGTGATACTTGTTTTTGCAAATTCAATGTCTTATAATTACTATAATTTGTCTTAAATTACTATAAATTAGCGGATTTTGTCATGCCGACTCTGTAGTGCTACTGTGCACCAGACAAGGCATGTCATTGCTCGCCAAATACTTGCATTGATTATATATTGTTTCTAAATTCTATGCTTGTGTGTTATTATATCTGTGTAATATGTTCAATGATATGCGTTATGTGTCGAAATGTAATTGGTCTTATTTTAAATTAGTAATTAATTATTATTAGGTTTTTTATGTTTTATTTATGATACTTTAATGGGGTTCATAAGGGGGAGGGGGTCCACCCACCTATTGGTTATAGCAGTATATACATCTGCTCGGGTGGCCTCCAACGCAACATTTATTGATATTGTTATCAAATTGTGATATTTATGTTTATATGCTGTGTGTACATATGTTGAGAAAATAGATTTATCCTATCCTATCCTATCCTTATACCTGTAACAGTAGTGCTACTGGTGAGTAACCTTTCTGCGAAGGGAATTATAGAGACAGCCTTTAAACTTCTCAGATATATTTGTCATATGTATGGTCAAATATTACTTGAAAATTTGAGATGTGTTCAGCCTCGCTTGTTAAACATAAATTTTTGAAAAATATCATATGTCATAGGCTAAGCCAAAAGCAAAACTATAATAAAAAAGTTTCAGGCATATGCCACCTATACCCCTTGAGATTTAGCTGGTTTTGCTTTGGACATAGAATATTTTTCAAAAATTTATATTAAAAAAATGAGGCTGAACACATCTCCAATTTTCAAGTATTATTTGACCAAACATACATAGAATATATCCTAGGACTTTCATATTTATACCCGGTATACCCTTGGAGATATGAATTTTATTGTACTGAACATTGATTTCACTGGTAAACAAAAAAAAATTTCCTTCTGCTACCTGAGGAAAAATACCTCTATAAACCTAATTCGAGCATGCTAATTTCAAATCTGAAATCAGAATTTCTCCAGAACGTCTAGATTTTGAGTTATGGCCATGTCAACATTTGGCAAATAATCAGGCATGTGAGCAATTCGCGTGTGAAAAGAATGCACTCTGCACTGATGAATACTGGAAAGTAGGCATATCTTAGTATTTACATAGGTTATTTCAAGATGCTGAAGCAATATATATATCCAAAATATTTCAATCAGACAGGTCCAGATACAAAAATTTGAGGGTGACAGGCTCCAGAAATGGGCGATTTTTTGCCAAATTGTTATTATATATTCCCATTTGGAGATATGAAAATGGCTAATATGTATGCAACTCCTACTGATAAGTTATAGTTTCTGTGTGTAAGAAAACGTATCTAAGTAATTTCTTACGATGATTGGTTTTTCTATGAAGAATATAAAAAAAGAATTATGGAAAATGAGATGCAATAAACTTGAAATTAAAATGTTCTGGTTGGAAGGGTCAGGTAATGCAGATATAATTCCAAATACCACACTCTAATTCAACCACAGTGCCCACAGAACCAGCCTCAGCCACTATGTAGACCAGTGCCTAAAATATGACATGATTTTAACTGTTTTCCGTACTACTGCCCTACTCAAACCAATAATTTCTGTCAAGAAGAAATCAAATCGCGGAGAATTAAATCATAAAATTTGCAGCAATTTATGTGGTTCAAATAATCCCTTCTTTAATGATGATCAAGCAATCCCTTCAGAGTCTGAGCTACTGGAGATGGAGTGTGATTTGACATAACTTTGGGCATATACATTCTCCTGAGCATTTAAAAATGGACATTCAAAGTCAGATTGGAAAAAGCATAGATTTTACAAATATTTTTTTCAGCAAAATTGTTAATATAAAATTATCAATACATTTTTTTTGGCAAAGTAGGCCCTTAGCAGCTTACAAATTGGTTTAATTACTCGCTGTAGCACCTCACAAAATTTTGTGTAAATTCGGACAAATGGTATGTGTTCTTTTAACATGTCTTTGATCAAATCACACAAAAATTATTCAGAACTGACAAATTGCTTGTCTAATTCACATAAAAATCTTGTCTGATATACACAAAATTTTGGACGGACACCAGCTAACGTTCGTTTTGTCTGTTTTACACAAACCTTTTTTTCAGTGCATAAAAAAATTGTCATATCTTGAAATAGTTATAAACCCAACCAGAGGTTACTTAGTGAAAATCGCCAATTTCTGGCAACTCTTATCCTGAAATACATACATGATTTTACCTTGTCGGTCAAAAGCTTTGTAGCTTGTGTTGCTTGTTTTATTTTTCATCACCGACTTTAAATAAAATTTTACTTTACTTTACTTTACTTTGCAGTTGGAGAAGTCTGAGTAAACAATTAAATCATATTTAGATTCAGGATATTAAAATCATCTCTACAAATGCTAAGATAATTTCTAAATATAAATCTTAATAGCTTAAAACATATTTCTTTTACACGCAAATTGCTCTCCACCTGCTTATTTGCCAAATATTGACATGGGCATAACTCAAATTCTAGACGTTCTGGAGCAATTCTGATTTCAGATTTGGAATCAGCATGCTCGAACTAGGTTTACAGAGGTATTTTTCCTCAGGTAGCAAAATCATCGTTGACCAGTGTTTTCGAGGGGGTAATGTAACAAGGCCATAGCTGCATTGTCGTTTTAACAAGGCAGCAAGTGTCAACCCACGGACATTTGCCATTGTCCAGTTAGTGTAGATCCCGAATTTCAATGTTCTAGGTGGAGTATTAACAGATTTATTGAGCAAAAAGTGTAA
The DNA here is from genome assembly GCA_026936325.1 of Platynereis dumerilii. NCBI lineage: Eukaryota > Metazoa > Annelida > Polychaeta > Phyllodocida > Nereididae > Platynereis > Platynereis dumerilii. The sequence continues at coordinate 32,547,392 of JAPTHN010000001.1, read as the reverse complement.
TTGTGGTCAAACTGATGTCTGAAAAACTGGTAAAATCAGCAATTTTCAAACCTCTGCCAAATCCTGGAAAATTGACCGAATATGCTGATATTTTCAGGAAGTTCATCCTTTTAGACCGCAAACAGTCTATAATTTTTTCAGCCAATTCGCAGACGGCTTAGTGGAAAATTTCTGGATAATCTGATGATTTGACAAGGAATGACCCTCTTGTCATCATGATCCCATGACTTGGGATGATGGTACCTAGTCCGACTCAGCAACAAGTCAGGTCACCCATACTTCAGAATACAAAGAAAATAGGTGTGATTTGGTCAAGCATAGAACAGTTACTGTTGATGCGACATGACGGGATAAATGTTTCTGAAATTTTGCATTCATATGAGTGAAGTAACCGGGCTAAATGTATTTTTCCAGAGTTTTGTGTGTTTTTTCAAGATTTTTTCATGTAAAACATAGGGGGGACAAAAGATAAGCTGGTCGCTTCCTCTCTGAAACACAGGGGGGGGGATTTGTCCCCCAGTGCCCCCCTTAAACAAGGCCCATGCAGTAAGGCACCAAAGTTTTTCACCGCAAGTTAAAATACTGTATGCAAAGTTTTAATGACATAGGTGAAACAGCACGACCTAGCCAGTTGTCATAAGTTTCCAAGGAACAGACAAACGAACGTGGAAGAAATCAATTAAAATGACACAGAGTAAACGGTGAAAACTATTATGACCAGTCAAACATATAATTATATTTTTTTTCCAAAGTATGATTATGGTATTAGGCGATCTATTCTATTGATCCTTTTTACAATTGCCCCACAAGTGGAGTAATTGCCTATTCTTAAAATCATAACTACTGGAGTACTGCACTCATAACCAACAATGAGAATTAGGTTAGGAGGAAGCCATGATGTCAAGGCTTTAGACGCTTAGACAGAGGAACACATCATCAGAACACCAGTCAGAGAACAACATTAAAGCTGCAAAATGCTTTTGAATCAGCTTTTGGTTTTCACTGCTTTCTCTATAACAGGTAAGTAGGCAAAAATTAAATATTTTGACCTCCTCTGGCCACTTATATTAAATAGATAGTGGATGGTGAGGAGACCAATATTGAGTTTTATCGGTCGAAGCAGTAATATTGATGTTATATTCTACACCAAAATTTCCTTTCCTAATGCCATACACTCAATACTATAATGACTATCAGGAGTTTTTAAAGTACATTTTTTATGAAAATGAACATAGGCCTACAATGTATATCAGTTGTGAAAATCATGGCAAAATGGAAATGGCTTTTTAAACATCTTATTATTGTTAGACAACTACATGGTATGATTGACTTATTGTCTGAATCATACAGGCCAAAAGAAAATGTTGATAGAGAAAAAACTCAAATGATAAATAGATTCAGATAAAAATTGGTTCCCATGGAGATTAGTGGCTGAAATATTATAGGCTGTCAAGTCAATCTGAATTTCGAAATTGCTAATGGCCAATTATTTTTCAAAACCTTAATTATTGTCTGTGCCCTTTTTTCATCTGTTCTCCAAATTTTCTCGGGGGCCACCCCCTGCCCCCCAACCTGCGGAATAGCCTGCTGAAAAGCCGAGGGTATGCTGCTGCGCAGCCTATGTCTTTTCAGATAGAGTCATCAGAAGAATAAGCGAAAATGCTTTACAGCCATTTGAATGGGTGGGGAGGGGGTAAGTAAGCAGCCACTCCAGGTGGGGGGGGGGGGTTGAATTTTTTTATTAAATAACAAATTTCTTCAACAGTTTTGGAGAAATAAATAAAAAAAATTCTCGACAGTCTTGGAATAAATTATTTCTGTTGGGAGTATTTCTTGAGAGTGTTGTTTGATTTGAAAGCAAATATTTTCGGATGCCGAATGTTCCAAATAAATAATCACTGTCATCATTGTTACTGTGAAATAAATGACTTCCCGTCAAGGAAAATTCTAAACCCCCGCCTGAAAATCTAATGTGATATTATGGTATCTCCCTAAGCACACGTGTCTGCATGGTCATTACCAGTTAACAAGTATACTTGCTATTATCCCATGTCTAGGCACATTTTCTCCCTGATACTGTGTTTTTTACTGGGCCAATACAGCAGGGAAAAAGTCAGTATCGAGCAGAAAAACCAGTATATGGTCAGCTGACCTATTTGCCAGGGAGTAGGCCTACACTGACTTTAGATTCATTAACCAATCACAGTGCAGCAATGTGACACACCCACTTTCAGCTCAGCCAGACAAGCCAGAGTTCATGCATGACTGCACAGTAGAAAAAATCAATAATCCACCACTCCACCACTGTGCACAGAGTTTTCCTGTGTTTTCATTGTTGGGATTAGACTTCTTGGAGCGTGGTAACATTGTATAATTTAATTAAAGCAACTAGAGTCACCAATTGAATAAAAAATGTATAGATAGAGTTAATTTAAAAATGAAACAAGGGCTCACTTATGCTACAATCTCACGGCACGTTACGGAGCACTTTAGACGTCGGCGCGATGGTATTTCCTGGTAATTTGGATGAATTTTGGTGATCCGCCATCGACTTGTCACATCCCCCAAGGGGAAGTTTTTGTTCCCATCAGGGGTTCCTAGAAATGGAAAAACTGCGCCGTGGATGTCAAAAAATATTCAACAGGTACAAACTTTTTTTTCATGACGGCGGAACAGAGCCCAAAATTTTCTTGATTTTTGGATGTCCGGCAGGGATTTTTTTAGTGAGAACGTCTCAAAAACATCTCCGGCGGGATATTAGGACATCCCCTGCCCCTGAGGGGACCTCTCCTGCCCCCGCGGGGACATCTCCTGCCCCTGGGGGACATTTGAAGCCTCGCCGGCAGTTTTTGACATCCCGCCGCGGTGAAATAGTTTCCCTGAGGGGCAGTTATAGGTTCCCTGAGGGGTACTTTTTATATCTCGGGGCGATATAAAAGTATCCCTCAGGAGGAGGAAATTCCTTTCCCCGGCGAACTTTTGGGGACGGCGTACAACTTTTCTTCCCTGCAGGGAACAAAAAGAACCCCGCCGTGATATGCTTTTAATTAATTATGTAATGGTTTTATAAACATTGTATGTCGCCGGGATGGTCATTTTTTCCTAGAATTCAACTCAAGCTACCCCTCAGTGGTAAAAAAGTTCTCCGTAACGTGCCGTGAGAACTGGGCATTAGGCTACAGTATTATTTTTAAAAGTTATAAAATCAATTTCAAACTCACTTAATTCTGAAAACATACAGTTCTGCTGTTTGGAAGTGTATAATATACTTAAATTTATCAATTTCTGATATTTTATAGAATTGGTAATAAATATTAGGCTGATTTTTAAAATACAATTTTAATGTCATGGTAAAAATAGTGGGCAGTTCAGCAGCACTTTATATTTTTCATAATACTCAATCATAAGACTATTAGAAGCTTTACACAATTCAATCTGCAATCAACTTCTCAGCCTGTCAAACAGCCAATCCTATTTTTGAATATTAATGCTAACAGTATAGCTGGACAGCTAGATAGATAGATAGACAGTTAGATAGATAGACAGAAAGATAGATGGATAGAAAGATAGATAGATAGATAGATAGATATATAGATAGATAGATAGATAGACAGATAGATGAATTGATGATTGGTTGATTTATCAATGTATATTATATATAGGCTATGGAGTTGCTATATATATAACGTGTATAAGTCACAGGCAGGTTCAAGGCATTTTGAAAGACAGATGAATGACTGCTTATCTCGCAATGGTACTAATTTCAATTAAATAGAAAAATGTGCCTAGACATGGGATAAAAAGGTCATACCATGGGTAGGTGCAGTACATCCCAGTATTCTCCCCTCGACCCCAGTATATTCCCTCGACCCTTTGGGTCTCGGGAATATACTGGGGTCTCGGGGAGCATACTAGGGATTCCAAGGCAATTGAAGGCTTATTACTCAGAGAGAGAGGAGTGAGGTAATTGTGAGCGTTATGCCACTAATCACACAACATGGTATGTATAGGCTGTGAGTCAGTCCCACTTTTATGAGAAATGAAGTCTTGGGCATATAACATGACAGGGATAGGGATATGACGCCAGTGCAGCCTGCAAATCTGTAAGCACTCCTCATTTGCCTACTGTAAATAATTATTATGTGTAGGCCTACCGCATGGAAGTCCTACCATGATAGGTCATCATAGTGTGATGATGTCATCCTCATAAGGAGCAAGGACTTCCTGAATTTTCAACCAGCACAGTACCTGGCGCTTATGTATTTCAAACAGGATGCCATTTGGATGTGACGCACCTGCCATTCAACATGTTACCATCCTCCCGCGCTCTCCATGAGATCCATGTCCTTGATGCCAATGGGCCCTGTGTTAATGTCCTTAATCCGGTTGTTCATCAGGCAGATGTCCTGGATTCCAGTGGTCCGTCAGTGAATGTCTCCAGTCTTGTGTTTCTATGACGAGAGATCATGGTACCCATCAGACGAAGGTCTTCACTTCAATGCCCAGATTCACAGAGTCATGGACATCCACTGTAGGGACCCGTGAATTGAGGAAGGCCTCAACTCAAAGACTGCAGTGATCAGTGGCATATGTAAGGGCCCGGGTTATGTTATGGCCCCGCTCAGACCATTTCTTGATACACCCCTGGCCTTGATCTCACAGACAGCACCATCTGCCAAGGATAAGGAAGGGGAAACTCTTTGAATCTGGCATCGGGAATGTCCCTGACCAGAGGCTGCCCAACCCTCACCAGGAGTCACCACGGACTGTGTATGTGTTTTTGCTTCGTAGGATTCAATCAAATTAGGGATCAAACAAATCTTATAATACTTAAATCAGTTTTAAAAATGTGTACTTTTTTGGATCATTTGCAATGCTTGAGACACCTAAATCTGTACAACTTTAGACCAGTTGCTCTGTTTCTTGGACCAGTTGCTATGGAAATAGCCATTATTTGAGCCTTGGCAACCATATTTACAGACACTATAACAAAACAACCCAAGTCAGGGTCACTGAGTAACAATATCACGAGCTGTTGTGTGAATTAATATCACTCGAGCCCGCAGGGCGAGAGTGATATTAATTCACACAACAGCGAGTGATATTGTACGAAGTGCCCTGACGCGTGGTTGTTTTGTTTTTATCACCTGGTTTTACCTCAAATTTTCAATTATAAAGAGGGACTATTTTCTGCCATTACAAAAATGTGACGTCACCATGGAGCAAAAATGGAGGTGATGTCACAATCCTATTGTTTTGGACATTGCTTGGTTTGTGACGTCATCAGGCATCTCAAATGCCGGTGATGCCATAACCATTGTTAAAAAATATCGCCCTTGAAGGGTGGTATTTTTTACAATATCATAGGCCCTGATATTTTGACTGTAAACAGTGATATTCACAGCCAACCAGGTGATAAACGCAATTTCAATTACAAAATTTGTCGAACGAATGGACAATTTGGACATGGTTTCCGGATCATTTAATAAGTAATATAAGTTGTGATTTTACTTTAAGGTGGTTTCCATGGCAATCAAGAAAGCCCTGAAAAAAAGATATCCAGGTCTGCTGGATCTCAGTGCATGAAAACAAAATATTCTTTCTTTGGTGGTTTCAGCATGAGAAAAAAATTAACTGGTTAAAACCATCACAAATTTAATTTTTGTTTTTATTGGTAACTGGTTGCTCAGCAACAGATTTGTTCAAATATTAAGGTGCTGTCAAACCAGTAACTTTTGGTAAAAAGTAAAGGAAGAAAGTCAATTCAAACACTAAATTACTACATTAAATATATAACAAATATTTTTTTAGTCAATGACGCCAGTTATCACTGATCTTAGGTTGCCATGGCAACCTATTCTTAGCAAAAATAATTATTTTCCCTTTACAATATCATAGATTACCAATTTTCAATATGTAATATCTTGCATTCTTTTGTTAAGTGGCTAACTAGTTGAGACACATTGTGTTTACGATGGAGAATGTAATGATGAAGATTTTCGCTGCATGTTTCCATGGAAACATAATTTTTGAGACGTTCCACAATGCCGTGTCACTCAAATTCTTGATATTCTTATCTGCATGTATTTTGATGTTTCTTCCTTGAAAATGTTGTAGTAATCACTATTTCTCACTTCTACAAGCTCTTAGAAACATTTGGATTTGCCTTATTTCTGGAAAATATGGAGGTTTTTACTTAGGCTATACCCAAATAAGGTAACAAAATCTGCACTAATTAGCATAATTAGAAAATAATAATGAAGAGCTCCCAATTATTCAAATTTCCTGAAAAAAGATTTCAAATACATGCAAAATCAAAGGAGCTATTCCAAAAAAGGGAATTTCCTTAATTTTCTACTATTTTGAGGTAGTTGCCATGGAAACCAGTGAAAATATAGGTGGAAACGTGCAGCCTCAGGTTGTGTCCACCTTTTAAATGAACCCTTGGGTCCTGTAGTTGATTCATGCCAAATGGGATAATTGTACTATGAAGTGCAGGTTTTGGTCTGTTTTTGAGGCTTAGACAGCCCACTAGTATGGTCCATGGAGACTGAGGCTGCCTGGAAACACTATATATATATAGGCTTATATGTTTTCAGATACATCTCTACACTTATCAGTAATTTGGTAACGACACATGCATATTGTTATAAATATTTCAAAAGTCAGGAGAGTGAACTTTTTTCTGAATCAGCTAATGGTCTACCATACATGGTTTACAAGTGATAAATGTTAGCATTAGGGTATAAAATGTCCCCAAATATGTATGTACGTGTATCCCATGTTATAAGGGGTACAGCAGCAGGCAAGTTGTCGGAGTTTTTGTCGTTGCTAGGGGTTGCTAAGGGGAAGCGTGGCCTCACCCCAAAATTGTACTGGTCTATTGGCCAGTCAAATGACCAGACAATAGAAACATGTTTTAGTAATTTAGTTACATGTTGCCCAGTTTCAGAAAAATGGCATGAAAGAGGTGTTTTTTTTTTGGCAGTGTATTTCAGCAAATAACCTTGCACACATTTACATCTCTCGACTCTCTCAAATGCAGTGATGGAAATGGGGGGGAGCTCGGGGGAGCTGAGCTCCCTTGACCAAAAAACAGGGGGAGCTGTACCCTGCTACAGCTCCCCCAATGATCAATGGTGAAATTACAACTATCATGTTATTTTTTCAGTCCGCATGGTATTTTTAGCCAAAATTGTGCTCTCGTGGAAGAATTCTTTCCATTTTAAAAATTTAGAATGGCGAGCCGCTGCCGCACGAGCCGAGAGCTCCCCCGACGAAAATTTTCCATTTCCATCACTGCTCAAATGTTATTGTTTTTCAGATATAGTCACCATCACGACCACTGGTTACAGTAAATATGAATTGGCTCCCTTCAATGCAAGAGAAACTAAATCGATTGTATTCAAAGTCAAGGGGTCCATACCTGATGTGGGGCACGTTGGGCTGTTCAGCAACGCAAGCTTCATGTCATCCTTCATTGGAAAACCTTTCTACGAGATTTACATGGGCGGATGGAATAACTCCAAAACTGGAATTCGAAAAGTTGGTGCATCAGGTGCAGTCCTGGTCAGTCAAAACACACCTGGCATTATTAGCACTGAATTTCGTCAATTCTGGGTGTCCTGGGAAGAGCACGTCATTGCTATTGGACATGGATCCAACATTGGAGACAACCTAATCGTATCATTGAATGACAATGCCGCACCGATGCCCGTAAATTATGTGGGATTTACATCTTTCGGTTGGCGCGGTAATGATTGGAGTCACACCTGGAAATTTAACAATAGTAAGTTACTCTAATTTTGATTATACTGTCAACTTTAAGGTGATTTAATCTGCCAAAAGTACCTGTCATTTTGTATTTTGTTTTACATATTATAGTGTAATGTACACATAAAATAATATGGTACCCAAACGACATGCATGGAAGGGTTCTCTAAGGACTGTTAATTGAGATTTACTGAAAAATTTTTTTGAAATGATACTGTTCCTTGAAAATATATTAACACAGTGGCATCGCATTCGACCATAATGGCAAAAGGCCAAATGCCCCTTGTTTTTCAGTTTTCTAAGTCTATTTGCCATTCTTACAAGTCATGCTAAGTACTGTAAGGTAAGCAAGTCAGTCATCCGTTATATAACATTGCTGCAGGATATGCCATTATCTCATGATATTTGATAACTTTGATTTATCTAAATCACTCCTTTTCATGCAAAATACACTCCTGTCAAAACATCAGATTTGAAGTTTACAGACTGCAAAACTGACCGTGTTTATTCATAAGACTGACAAGGATTTTAAGGAAATAACTTAGACCACAGGCCAGAAAGTGAAACCCTCCTCCCCCCCCGAGGGAGTTTTCGAGATCCCCCTAGTTTTCTTCCTTGATTTGTTCTTTCCGCAATTTAAAAGTGTGTAAACTCCAGAAAAAATCACTTTTTCTGAATACCACGTGACGAATTTCGAAATTCTTAGCATGACACACTTTTCTTCACCAAATTGGCAATAACTCCCTTAATAATAATCTTCATGACACAACAAAGGTGTCATTGGAACTGCAAATAAGCAGGCTACATGATATAACGTTGCTTTACTTGAAAAGTGGAACTGGAATTTAACAGGAGGCCATTTTCCTACCCCTACCCCTACATTTTATTTAATATAATGATTCATCCAAAAAAATCAATTTATCTGAGCACGGCATCGGGAATTTAGTTGTTTTTAGCGTAACAGACTTTCTGTCACGAAATTAGCAATAACTCCCTTAATAATCATCTTTATTACACAAAGTAGGTGTCCTTGGAACCACAAAGTAGGCTACATGATACAATGTTGCTTTAGTTGAGGAGAAGGACTGAAGTTTGACTGGAGGCCATTTTCCTACCCCTACCCCCAAAATGTTACTTCAGAAAAAGATTTCTGAAAACATATAATCATCAATTTCTCGTTAAATTCTAAAAAAAAAAAAAAAAAAATCCTGGGTTAATTTTCTCTGATAAATTTATGGAAATTTAGTATATTTACTGGGCTATATGGTGTATATAGTTTTATTTCGGACAAAGGGTCTGGACACCTCAGGTAAATCTTAGTGAAATTTGGACTGTCGCAGATATTTGCTAAAATTTGAACACTTCCACACATTGAATTGGCCGTGAAGTGGTAATAAAACTGATAAAGAATATTAAATTTTATATTTAGTATATTTACCAGGCTGTCTGGTGCATATAGTTTCATTTTTTATCACTCTTCTAAATATCTTATGATAACAAATAGCAAATGAGAGCTGTCACGCATGCGCATTGGACAAGAAGACAAGAAACTTTACTCCAGGGGGGTCAACAACCGAAAGGTTACAGCCCAACCCAGTTACGAAGTTACGAAGGTGGACAAAGGGTCTGGACACCCCAGCCACACCTTTGTGAAATTTGGATTATCGAAGATTTTAGCTAAAATTTAGATGATTCCATTCTTTTTTAATTGGCTAAAAAGTGGTCATAAATATGCAAGGTAATTAATTAAGTATATTTACCAAGCTATTTGGTTCACATAGTTTCATTTGGCCAAAGGGTCTGCACAACCCAGCCACACCTTTGTGAAATTTGGACTATCGCAGTATTTGCTAAAATTTAGATGATTGCATATAGTATTCTTTATAATTGACTAAACAGTGGTTATAAAAATGCAGAGGCATTTTAATTTGTATATGGTAATTTAGTATATTTACCGAGCTATTTGGTTCACATAGTTTAATTTGGCCAAAGGGTCTGGACACTCTAGCCACACCTTTGTGAAATTTGGACTATCGCAGATTTTTGCTAAAATTTGAACACTTCGACACATTGAATTGGCCGTGAAGTAGTAATAAAAATACCATGTAAAGCATCAGCTGTAGAAATAAACATTGCTTAAAATGTAAATGATCTGATATGTTAAATAAAGTAAAAGGAGTATGTATCAATATCAATTGTAGCAGGATACTCAGGAATTTCAATTTTATGGACTGTCACCAAATCTGCCTAGCATATTGACACAGGCTGGAGAAGTGAAGAGATCTTCTTCAAGTTCAAAGCACAGGCCAGGTATTAATTGAGCAGGTGTCAGATACTCAAATGCAATTCAAGTTGGTCAACAGACTCACAGTTGTATGCATAAAGCAAAAGTAATAGCTTTGTTTGTTCAGTCAATTCATATTGGTGCATAGTGGTATTAATGCATATAAATGCAATGTAAAGTACCTGCTGCCTAGCAAAGTACAATCAGCTTTGACACTTGCCTTTGTCTTTTACACTTCACTCCATCTACCATTCTACAATGGCAATTAGGGGAGCTGAGGGTAAAACAAAGTTCAATAAACTCCAGAATTGCAATTAGCAATGTCAGACTGCTTCTGTAAATAACTGAACACAAAAAAGTCAGTTGCACCCTGCTTTTTGACACGCAATGATGCTCGCTTGAATGGGCGATATTAGAGTGCATTACGGCAGAGAACACCCAAAGTTGCTTTTCTATAGCAAAATGACAATAACGCCTAACTTGATCAGTTGAAATACCTGACAGTCATGTGTAAGGCCGTATATGATCTGTGCGGCTGATTTTCATCAGCAAACATGAATTGTTGTTCCTCTCGTCTGCCATATTGAAATCCCAGAGAAATGCCGTGACCTAATTGGCTGATCAATATTTTAATTATTTTTTAAATAAATGACTGCAAATTATGAAAACAGGAGTGTAAATGGTTTGTGGTAGTAATATAAAGTTGCGGTGTCACTGGAGAATATTTAAACTCCGCAAATGAGAACGAAAAAAAAGAGCATTTGATACTTCGGGTGTTTCCGTCAGAAGCCGGAGTTAGCCGACGTCCAGATTAGAAAGAATGGCGGACGCGGAAGGTTGTGCAGGATGGAGAGAGAAATAAAATGGCTTGAATCAGAAGAAATAGGCACTCCGTATGTCCGAAATATAACCCTGTCTTGTGGTCAGGTGCTAATAAAGACTCGGGAGGAGTTTGGTTGGTTTTCTTGGTAGATTGACAGAGAAATCATCGGCGATAGAAAAAACTGCCTGCCGGCATGGAAACGCACGATTGTAATAAGCGATCTGCTACTAGAGTCAAGGATGGCAAATCCGTCCAGGAGGGTAAATCCGTCCACCCCTACTGTATCCATATAAATATACCTATTAAAATTGTGTGAGTTTTGAAAACAAGAGAAACTCTTTTTAAAACTAATTTTGCCGTATTTATTATTTTGAAAGGTCTTTTTATCACATTTCATGTCCATTTAACAACAAATGAAAAAACAATCAAATTCTGTGACGTCATCACAGCCATTTTTGATAATTACAGAAGTGGGACTTAGTGATATTATAGGAATATTCCTGTCAACAAACAATCATGTATAAGGTAAAAATCGTTGAATAAGATGCAAAATTAAATAATTCTTGCAGGACTTGTAAAATTGTGACACCATGAAATGAAATACAGTGGAAATAAAGGTGGACGGAATTACCATCAATATTTTGAAAGTAGCTTGACAGGAGGTTTGTAAATCCGTCCACCCAAGTTAAATGAACTTTTAAAGCACTTTTATTACTTTAAATAATTATAAATGGCATTCTTCTAATTCAGAAATTAGACAGGAACAGTTATTCCACTTTGGTTGGATTAAAAGGTCATTTAATTGTAATTGAGGCGGTCAATTGGAATTATTCAAAGTTAACTTAACCTCCTTTACTTAATCCTTCTATTATAAGCGCAATCAGTGAATCACAATTCTGAAATTGACACAAAAACCTTTGTAAGACTTAATAAATTGCAAAACTTCAAACAATAATGAGATATGATAGTTGAGAGCTGTATTATGCCCAGTGGACGGATTTGCCATCCTAGCTGGACGGATTTACCAGCAAGGTGGACGGATTTAGGTGACCTGACCTTCAATCTTTGTTGTCATGGTTTCAGCCAAATGTATTTGAATATTTAAATTTTTTGGGTGCTGATGATAAAACGGAATATGCCCCTTCCAAAGGACTGATTTTTATTTTTGTATCTTTCACCATTTTCCTGGAAATATAGTTTTAGCCAAAAGTGGACGGATTTACCATCCTTGACTCTATAGTAGCTGATGCTTAAAAATGATAAAGCACATTAAGTTCTGTATGGTAATTTACTATTTTTTCGACCAATACTACTGCTTTGGCCAATAAAACACAATATTGGTCTCCACACCATCCACTATCTATATAATAGTTACATCGATTTTGTTTTAAGATTGTTTTGAGATTGTTTTAAGGTGACTCAACCGTGTTACACTGCACACACTTCTGAGCAGCCTGGTTGCCTAGCAACATAGCGTCACCACTGCTGCAGGCCCTGAAAAAGTTGTGACGTTACCATTTTCTGCTCTCTTTTTTTTAACAGCATGGCAACCAGTAATTTGCTATTTAAATGAGATCTAATGCAGCTAGAAGCATAATTATTTTTTTATTGAATGCAGTAACACCTACTCTATGCTAATTCAAAGTTTCAGCTTCTCGTCTTTATCAAAAGAATTTTCTCAACTAATTTCAGTCAACTGTGTCTAAAATTGTCTTTATTTCCTTAAATTGACATTGGCATAGTCATGGTACTGCAGTTAAAAAACGACTCGGTGAATTTTTTTTATTTTTGGACATTTGTTTGACAATAACCTGTTTATGATATATGCAAATTTTAAAAAAAATCTGTATGATCGTTTTCCTAAAATTTTATTACTGCCAAAATTGATATATGCAAAATCTGCAATTAATTAGTGTGTTTGTGCCCTTTGAGCTCTTACAGAAAAAAGTATTTTAACCTTTTTCTTAAAATTTGTGGCAAATCTATTGGTTTACATCCATGGGAATACATTTCTGACATTTTTGTTTGACAAATGCATGTAATGCTCTATTCTGTGGTACATAACCAAAAACTCAATTTATAACTTTTAAGCAGTCATCAGGCCAAACATGCTGTTACCATGGCAACCAAACGTATGGGTCCCATAGACTACCTGTGCAACATTTTAGAAAAATCTGTATGATCAAACTACCACGGTTGAGTCACCTTAAGATCACCATTCTTTAGCATGTTCAGGCTTACATAGTCTGAAGTGGCCATTTTGCTTTGTACAATACTCTGAAAATGAAAAAGACTAAGAAAAAGGAAAAACAAGGGGCATTAGACTGGTTTGCCAAATGGTCAAATGCGATGCCACTATGTTTATTGTTAATTTAGTTGTCGATGAAAAGTGCACCTTCTATGACTTCAAGGTTTGAAAAGACATTTCTGACCCCATAAATAAAGTTCACTTGTGGAGTCAATAAAATAATGTTGCAAAAACATGCAATTCATACATGCCACCTTGGAAGGTTCAGCACCAAACAATTAAATGTGATTTTTTGAGTGAGGACTCTGTTCTGTTTCATGCTGCACTATATATTCAGACAAAATTGTTTTTTTTAGATTCAAAATGTTTTTTTGAAAAACCAAATTTCAATGAAAAAAAAACCAACATGGATTTTTTAAAACATCCATGTTGGTTTTTTAGATTCAAAATGGTTTTTTGAAATAATCCATGTTGGTTTTGCATTGAAATTTGGTTTTTCAAAAAACAATTTTGAATCTAAAAAACCAATTTTGTCCCGACATTTTTTAGAGTGTGGCCAATTTATTCCCTGTCTCGTTTGTTGCAGTTGATCTTGAAATTCCGAAAATACAAACTCAGCAATGTCACCGCGACAAACCCATACAACTTCCTATGTTTCCGCTCAATGCCACTGCAAATGAAATCATTAATGACAATGATGCTAGTACTTGCATTCAGGTGAGCTTATACACACTGTATATGTAGATATTATTATTGCACACTTATTATAATATAGGCCTATATTGACCATTTTGATCACTAGTGCACTAGGATTACATGTAGGTGGACCTGTTTTATTGTATTGGTATGAAAATCAGAAACAAAATCACTTGCTGTATTTTAAAGTTTTCTCTCTATTTATGTCTTAATACATTAATACAGCATTACTCTGAACACATTCTTGTTCCCTACACTTTTTCAGGTAATTGTTGCCCTCCCCAGTACCTTCATTAGAATGCTCATCCATGACTGGTCTCGTCCAAACTTGCAACTGTTCTTGAATGCAGTGCCCTCTTGTGAGAAATCTGGCATCATGGTCTTCTCTCAAAATGGAGATTGTCCACTGCTGGTTGACCAATTGGTGAATGGAATGACGGCATGCACCTACAACTGCACTGCAGCACAATCGATCAAGGCAAAAATCACACTTGGGTTTCTGAAACCTTCCGATAGATCACCCCATTGGGAACTATGTGAAGTTAAAACTACCGCCTAATATACAGTTGGATCTATAATTCTTTCACAAGATGTTCTCTGAACAAGATAGCCTTCAACTGTTGATGAAATTGTGCATTTTAAAACATGACATATATGTTATATATACTTGTTAAATAACTTTTCCTTTGAAGCCACTGTGGTACTACAGAGTACATGTAGTGACCTTTACTTTTGTGCTCAATACAGACCTGAAACTCAATTGCCCTCAGTACCACTGACCCAATTTGGAAGCACTACGTCCATGTAAATCACCAAAAATATGATATATAACATTTATGACTCGAAATGACTAAATTTGAAATTGTGATAATCACCTTTTGTGCATAAATCATAAATCAGATATATCACTTAGCAATATGCTTAGAATAACCTTAGAGCCTGTTGTAGGTTGAAAAAAGATGCAATGTTATCAAAATTCTTCAATTTATTTTGAATTAGCAAGATGTATCAAAGAGGTATGCTTAAATATCCCCAGGCAGCTCTTCTATACGTGACAGATAAAAATATTTCAGGAATATCCTGAATCTGCAGGATGCTCTAATGGACTTGCTCATTTCATCAAAAAGCCTCTGATAGATAATTAAATGTGTAGGCAGCACTGCATAATAATATTCGAAGATCGAAGAAGTCACATCGCTTATGACACTACCAATTTTTCGAGATATATGGTCCTTTCGTCAGTCTGTCACTTGTACATTGTATTGTCTCCTTAAATAGAAGAAATAGTAATCTGCCTTTGACATGCAGAAGTGATATTGAAACCATGATCAACATATTATATCTCAAATTCACTCTTTTGTGAAATTGTGCAGTAAACAACATACTATAAGAATTTATTAATTTTTCTTTCTTTTTTTCTTTTCTTTCAATTGCACAAACTTCTGTTAATATATCTAGTTATTTACCTTTGTGTTTACCTTTGTATTGCTTTGTAAATTTATTTTTTCACAATAACATAATAACTTCTTTTAAAAATATGTTTTATTTTAAAACAAAGTATATATTATTTCACAGCAAACAAAGAACTGTAATTATAATGGAACACTAAATATGAATCAAACATTAATTGAAAGATAAAACACATAAAATTTCTCGGGGTAACAATTGACGAATATTTGAAATGAGATTTACATGTTAAAAATGTAATTAAAAAAATGATAGCTGGATATTACAGCCTAGCAGTGGTTAAAAATATGTTACCAGTTGAATCAAAACTACTGATATATGCAAATGCAAAATGTCATCGCAGCATGGGGACCTTTATTAACAAAGAAACTATTGAAAAATATTGAAAATCCAACAAAATAAATCTATGCGATCAATCTTTAATGCTGGAAATTGGGCTAATCTAAAGGCACTATACAGAAAGGAAAAATTCTAACAATAGACGATATTATCAGTTAGAACTTCACTACCAGCTGGATTAATAAATTTATTTGACATTACTAGACATACATATAATACAAGGAATCGAACTAATTTAAGAGCTTCAATTCATACTACCCTACAATACAATAAAGGCTTCCTTGGTGCATCCCCTCATTTATGGTTCAAATTGTCAAATAGAATAAAACAAAAACAGCTATTGAAAGACTTCATCAAATCCTACTCAAAACATGTCTATTAGGCTTACTAGTAACTTATTATACGTATTATCTGTGTTATTTTACCAAATTTTCAGTGAAAAATAAATAAATATAATTTTCAGCTTCATTTTCATCGCTTTATTTTATTTTTATCCCATTTCATTATTACTGTTTTTTTCTTTAAAAAAATATTTTTGTGTATATTTAAGGGCCAGCCATAATAATAGTTCTGACGAACTCTGCTTAGTTCCACTTTGTGTTATTTTCTCTTCATCATCGATTGTTTAATGATTGTAATATATGTACATGTACTGATTGTACTCGCCATATTGCACTAATTTAAAAATAAAATCTAACTCTAATTCTAATGACAAGCTAATTATTCTGTTGTAATTAAGAATTGTTTCATTTGGTAAATAAACTTTCAAGCTGAAGTGTGTTTGATTTTGCTGTCAGAATTGTAGCACAGGAATGAATCACTTTTCTGAGTAGAATACAACAATCACTTTTGTTCATTGTAGGCTGAAGGAAGACCTAATTTGAAAACATACTGCCCTAGACATGTTTTTAGTAACCTGATAATAATTGCAGCATTTGCAGATAGCAGGAACCATAAAGAGTGAAACACTTTTATCAATATAACTTCAATTCGAAAGGTAGTGGAAAATGAATAATATTAACACAGGTTTCCAGTCATATAAGGTATTTTCTATTCTGGAAGAAGTTATCTTAAAGATGAAGCAAATTCTCATTTTTGCTCCAAGAAGTTATTTTGCCATATTTTTAAATGGCCCATAATGCAGATGACTTAAAAGTTATGCTTTATAATGTCATATGTAACATGCCTCTGATGTCGTCCTCAAGTTTTGTTGGCAGACCAAGTTCAGTGAAACGCTTGCCAGCACACTTCCACACTTTCACCATACAGAGAGTTTGCAACGAAAAAAAGGAGGAAAGATGTTTGAAGAGTCCATCTGTGAGAACTTTCCGAAAATTGGTCAACTCTCCACTGATTCTTGACTCAAAGAGGATCAGAGATACTTTCAGCTCTTCTTGTGCTTCTCTAATGTTCATGAATTTGAGAAATGAGAATGCTGAATCTAAAAGAAATGTTCCAATAACAATCACTTTTAACAGTTGCTCTGCATGTTCGATTTGGCTCAGTGTGTCTGAATTTTGAAGGAAATGCAAGTGCACACGGAGTTTGACAGCAATGGCAATGGATAAGGCAACTTCTGTTGTTCTCTGGAGGGTAGCTCCTCCGTAAATCAAGCAACCAATAATCTTGTACAGGTATGGTGTCACAGCACTTACATCCTGCTTGTCATAGTATTCATAGCAATATGAAAAGGCTTCGAAGTAAGTCTTAAAATGGTCTACCAACAGAGACTTTCCATGGTTATTCTTCTCAGAAACATCGCATCCATACTTTACGAACAGTTCAATATATTTCGAAAAATATTTGCAATAATCAAGAAAATTTGATTGAGTAAAATCAGACATGCCAAAACCATACGCCAGAGCTGCAGAAGCTGACTCATCTCTGGGAGACACCTCATCGTCTGAATCATATCTGAAATTTGGATTAGCTCCTGCACTTAATAGTAGCGATAAACTTTCGTAAATAGTGTCCATCCATTTGTCGTGATACTGAGTTTCACTCACACTTTTAACAAGAGTGTAAAGTGGATACAATCCATTGGGTTCATGCACGTCAAACCCGTTGTCAATCAGCACTCGGATACATTTGACTAAATTATTCTGTTGATATCGTTTTCCAGATGTGATCAGACAGTTGTACGGGGTGGCGATTGAAATTGTTACATTCTTTCTTTTTATGAATTTGGCTATGATATCAAGACAGTCTGGAGCCACGTTGGAAAGAGCCTTTCCAAAACAAGCATTGAGGGCCTCTGCATCAAATTCCCCATTCTCCAATGAATGACGCAGGGCTACGTCTTGGTCGAAGTCAGTCATCCTTGCAAGCCAGTTCTTCCTGTGATGCAGAATCTGCAAATCTTTGATGCCCTCCATAATAGTCCAGTCATTCTACTGATGGACCCACCACAAATTGCAATAGTAATAATTCTGGTACCAAATTGATTGTTATAATGTAGAGCAACTTTCCTGAAGTTTACCCGTAAATTTATATATTGGAACATGACCTAATTAGCATAAATCCAAGATGGCGGCAGTAAAAATCATGTTTTCTGCAAATAACATGGAAACTACTAGATTTAGGCCTCGTATCTGTATGAAACATGAATATAAACTTGGGTATTACGAACATTTTGACACCATTCCCATGTCTCTATCTCTATTAGTTCTCGAGATATGGCATATTCACATATCTCATATTTCAGGAAATATCTGTAAAACGGCCAAAAAAACTTGATTATTGGTCTTGATTCCAAATACTTAATTTATGATTTTGTTGTTTTATCCATTGAGGATTCAAACGGAAATATAGTGGACCATTTTACACATTTTCCATGTCTTTACCTCAATTCTATACACCCACAATTCCACGTATTGCATGTTGAAGACATACCTAGAAAATGCATCATTCGCTATAATGGTGAATTATTTTATCCAACAAAGACCCCAGTTTCGGTCTGCGGGGTTATTATTGTGCCTCTTAAGGATATGATACCCCGTGTGCATGGAATACAGCCTATTTTAAATAACTACAGTTATCTAGATGAGACTGCATGAGGTAAGTTGATCCCCAGACTATGTCGATCCTCGGACTAAATTGATCTGTAGAAAATTGAAGGAAATACACTTATTCGAATAAGGCTCATTCCCTCGATTCTAGATTTGTGAAGTTTTCATAAGGAAAGTTATGAATTTATGAAGCAATAACATTTTCACTATTGAAAAGTGAAACTGCTTTATGTTCAGGTTGCTGCCAATTTGGTTGCATATTTAACAAGTGCATGGATGAGACCGGTGAACAGATAAGAGTTGCATTGAGGTGCTGTTGTCTGGTGGATACTGGATGGGGCCCTAAAATTAGTTTTTCCTTAGAGCACATGGAATCAACTTCAAAGTGAAACTAAGCAAGATTCTATTCAGTCAATACGGCCATATAATTTCATCACTGCAACTGGTGCATTTGTGAGTTGTGTCAGCCACAGCACCAGTCAGCTTTCAAACCCAGTGACATAGCTCTTGGGATCTGGAAAGATCTGTAATGGAAACCCTTCTCAAAGGACAAAGTTGATCCCTGAGATAAAGACACGACACGGGTTCAACTGAAGCTATAAACAAAATTTCTGAGGATGATTGAGTTATGATCATCAGAAGATTTTATTCTTTTTTTTTTTCAACACTTACCCTAACACTGACTTTATGCACTTCTGTAAGGTAACAGAGGAAATCTTCAATATTTTTCTCTCATTCTGAGTGACAATGTTCCCCCAGGAGTAACTAGTTTAGTGACATTGGTATTCAGAATCACAGAAGACACTCGGGACATCATATTTTATTGTATCTTTATTTTTGGGACTTTTGTTGAAAAGGTTCAGGTATTAACTTGCACCTTGCCAGACATCAACTTGGGCTTGGTTAATTCTTTTCAAGGTAGATTTTCAAAGTAAATGTCACACATCAGAAAGATATATTCATAATTAAGAGGAATTGACAGTCATTGAAGAGAAGCAGTAATTTTTGCTTTAACTTGACATCCAGAAAGTTGTTAGCCATTGAAACTCTCCAGGGCACAAAATTTGAAACAAACATCTATCTACTCCAGTCTCCCCTATACTGCAATAATTGCTCAATTAATGCTGTTAAACATCAATGTCTTGATGAAATGTGAGATGCTTGCTGCAAAATTGGCATGCTTAATTCACCAATTGTAACATGACTGACTTTTCTTGTGCTTGTATAGCGTACCCCGGATCACCTGGGGCCGCTCAACCTTCATCTTTGCGGAGGGAGCTGCACTTTCATTTTTGGTGACCGTATGTCGTATGATGAAGAGATGAGAAGTCAGGGAATGTGGCAAATGCCCTATTGATTCAAGGATGCCCAAGGTCTTTCAGTTGTCCCAGCGTAGAATACTGGATACAACCCGCCTCCATTTAAGTTCCATGGGCTCGGGCTAAAGTGAGTTCCCGGGATTAGA
Organism: Platynereis dumerilii; assembly: GCA_026936325.1. Classification (NCBI taxonomy): domain Eukaryota; kingdom Metazoa; phylum Annelida; class Polychaeta; order Phyllodocida; family Nereididae; genus Platynereis; species Platynereis dumerilii. Next base: position 32,527,289 of record JAPTHN010000001.1, on the reverse strand, counting down.
TTTGAACCCATCAGAGCCAGTGGACAAGCGTGCTTAACCATAAGGCCATGGGGGAACATTAAAGGGAAAGGGGGGCAATTATAATGTATCATTATAGATCTAGAATAATTAGAAAAGGCACAGGAGTTGGTTCAGGTTGTATCCTGATAAATTTCTACAATATACCATATGAACCCCACTGTCAGTTGCAGGATAACACTAACTTGGATCTTCTGTGACATCCAACATTGTTCAAGCAAAAAAGTTGGTTGAGATTCGCCAGATTGATGACACAATTAATCACAACCATCTGCTGGCATGCACTGCTCAACTGCATGGTGCTTGCCTTTCAGAGGCTCCAATAACGGAAAATTCTTCTTCCCAGTTCTGAGACACTAGACTTCCCTGATGGCAGTCCTGTTTTGTGATGGTGGGCACAAGAAAGTTGAACCTACATTGTGGTGGCCAATGGTAGTAGTTAGGAGCAGCAGAAGTGGAATTAAGGCCAGTGTTGCATTTTTATGATCATAATGCCCTCAACACTAGCCATATTTACCATATTAGATAGATACCAACAGAATCTATTCCACTGCTAACTTTCTATTATAGTTACTAACCATGCTTTTAGTACTTCAAAATAGGCTGAATTCAATGCACTTTACTACTTATATACTTAAATAAATAAATGCTTAAAACAGCTTTTAAGAGGCAAGACCATAAAAAATAGACGCAATAGAAGTTATTTCTTTGCTTTGAAATGGACAATTTTCAACAAATAATGCATTTTCATGGCATGACTTCGACATGCAAAAGATGGGACAATAGGGGATACAACTGAAGGTAAAGACATGATTCATTTGTCACATGGCCCACAAGGAGTCCCTCTTGCACCTCAATTGATAAAAACGAAAATCATAAATTAAGTTTTTGGAATCAAGACCAATAATGAAGTTTTTTGGCCGTTTTACACATATTTCCTGAAATATGAAATATGTGAATATTCCATATCTCGAGAACTAATAGAGATAGAGACATGGGAATGGTGTCAAAATGTTCGTAATACCCAAGTTTATATTCATGTTTCATACAGATATGAGGCCTAAACCTAATAGTTTCCATGTTATTTGCAGAAAACATGATTTTCACTGCCGCCATCTTGGATTTACGCTAATTAGACCATGTTCCAATGCATACATTTATGGGTAAACTTCAGGAAAGTTGCTCTACATTATAACAATCAATTTGGTACCAGAATCATTACTATTGCAATTTGTGGTGGGTTGACCCCCCTATTTTCCTAGAATGACTGGACTATAACTGTAGATTTTTCTGTCTTACTCATTAAAAAAAATCTTTCCGTTTGATGATCATCAGGTGCAGGTAAAATGTGATAATCTTTTCAGGTAACCTGAGAAATCGTGAGGTGATTACCCAGCTTCATGGTGGACACTATCATGCACGACTGAATTGTATTGACTTGTACCTGAAAAGACAAAAATGAAAATCTTACAATTCAGGAAAAAAATTCACTTGATTACTCAAACCATGCATATTGTCAGGATATATATGTCATTGAATGTTGAATCTTTCACTTTTCAGTCACATAAGTTTCTTTTGGTAGACCACCCATTTGAATAAGAAGTATAAAACAGCTGATGATAATAATAACTTGATTTCCTCTTCTGTATTAAAATGTACCTCCATGGTGTCAGGCCCAGCTAGAGGCCAAAATACAATTGATTAATAGTTTTCCCATGCAATCAGGTGAACTGTCTGATAGAAATAGCTATTCCATAGTCTCCTTTCATGATATGGTCATCTCAAAGGTGTTCATATACCAATTATTTGTTCTGAATATATCTTAAAAACTCACCTTCGGAGAAATAGCAAGCTGAATTTCAATGATCAAACTCATGAATATTATACAGAACCATTCAATGTATGTAAAATAAAGTAATGTTGAATAAACACTAACCTACTTGTTGACAGTGGCCATGTCTTATCATGTACAGAGATACCGGTATCTCTAGAATTTAACTGGGTGAGGGGGGCATAATGTGAGACAAATACACGGCAATATGCAATGTTTCACATCTTTCTTACGGATGTCAATATTTTTTGGGGGGGGGGAATTAAGAGATATTAATAAGAATAACTGATAAGAAGAATTGATAAAAAGATATCTAGATGAGACCTTTTAATCAATTAGGAAAATGGGAGTGATGATTATTTCTGGGTATCTCACTTTCACAAGTCCTCCATTCATGTGGCTGTTTGTAACATACATGTAGAGATTGTAGAGTATGCAAGCATGCAGGTTTTACCATTCCAAAAAAAAACAACAACAATCAAATCAAGTCATTCATCTCCTGGCTGGCCGAGTTTAAGGCTTAATGATGTTTTATGTTTTATCTTTTTTTAACAGGAACTATTCCAAGCCACTATCCACATTTGTGAACGAACTTAAATTAGAAGAATGAGAGACATTGTGATCACAGAGCAAAAAGTGCATAGAGGCCTCGTTTTGATCATAACAATCAAGCCACAACGTGCTACTCAGGTATCCTCTAATTTTGAAAATCCCTGTATCCCAGGAATACAGAGTTCATATATGGACCAAGGTACCAAGAGGTCATGCTTGAAAAGTGCTATCATCATCTTTATATAACAACTGAATCCTACGCATTTCATGAGACTTGTTTATTTGTATAAAGTTTGTACAAAGATGTGGCCACCTAGAAACCTGATGACTAATTCAGTGACTTGACAACAGTTGTCCAAATGTCCAGCACTGCAAGATATTTGGACAACCTTTGTTAAGGACTTTTTGACAATAGTATACAGCGACCTAAAAATAGATGCCAACCCTGAATGCTCCCAGAAACGAAACTGAAAGAAAGTTATTTATCTGAAAACTTCAACATTCATAAATTGATGTATCATCTACAATTCTACATGTCACATTTTACCCCGAGAGGTCTTGTTAACCACAGTACCTTGTAAATGGCAATATCAACAGTAGGGTGGTCCAAAAAAATATATGTCTCAATTTCGATGATGGTACTGCCTAACTTTTTTCCTTTGACCATGTAGAGAAAGTGTGCAAAATTTCTGCCAAACTGATTAATATTGATAGGTTGCTCATCAAGGTTGAAGTTTTGCTATATGTTGCATTAAAACGCCTATATCTGAATAGTCAAAATTGAGTAAAATCATATTTTCCTTTCATTTGAGACCTAGCAAGGTACTGACCAACTGAGGAAAAAGGAACAAAACACTTGTTTGTAAATCTTCCTATCTGCATTTTAAATTAAAAGTGAATTGTCACTTATAATCATTAAAATTGTTGTGTCAATTGATGTGTATTGGGTAAAAATTTGGCCAAATTGGTACACTAATAGATTTATTATAAAAAATATTAAAATTTCAGGGAAAGGTTTTTGGATCATGACTGAGTCATGCTATGCTACTTTCAATAAATTATTATAGTCCAGCATTACTCTGCACACAAGAGTTCATATTTTACATCATGCATAAGAGACAGCAGCAGTGAGCTGATACCGTCAGTGAACTCTGCCTGATTTCAGATGCAGTAACAACCGCTTTTTTTAAGGGAAGTGGAGTAACGACTTGGTCTGTTGAATTAGGTCTAGAATTGAATATTAAATAACTTTTAATCGGCCACTTAATTATTGGAATGCTGCTATTGTTGAAAAGTGGTACTTGTTGTGGAACTTTTTTTTGGCGGAGTCATAATTTTCCCTGCCCAGGGAATTGTGAGTAGTCCCTGTTTGGCAGCCAGCCAGACAGCCACGCATGAGCACCCTCACTTCTCAGTATAAGCTTGTTAAGCTTGCCCTGACCAGTGACCACAACATACATTATTTGTGAAGTTGTAACAAAAAGATTAACTCTTCTTTGGTGTGACAGACATAATTAAATGTTTGAGATCTCTCAAAGCAATTGAATGAATGCTTTAGTGTTTCATTGTAGTCCGTTTGTTGTTTCAATTAGTTTCGTTGGAGAACGCCCTAAACTTTCATTTAAATCATGCTGGCAATAGCTGTTAAAGGATTTGAAAACTTCATAATTTTATGGTGCTCATTGGCAGTGCATGTGCACTCATTGATAGTTTAAAATTGTTGATTGCGCTTTGTTTATATGTTGCTGGCAGCTCAGCTGTGCGTATGAGCACAAGTGATGAGGTCCCTCTACCTAGACATGACCTGACCTACTCGAATATTAATAAATGTGTCAGCTGGAGGTCATCCGATTTCTGGCAGACTCTCCAGCTGTGCTGTTCGTTCAGAGTCTGTGAGCAGACTGGTCCAGCATGATTACGAATGTAAATCCCATCAGTTGTGCATGGGGTTCTTATAATCCAACAGCATTTGTTCCCCTGGTATTGTCAGTTACAGTATAACTTTTGAGGCGGTTTATCTTTCGCAGGGATACCTGTTCGGGAAAGACGACTTACTGTGTTCTCAGTCTGCTCACAGACTCTGAACGAACAGCACAGCTGGAGAGTCTGCCAGAAATCGGATGAACTCCAGTTGACACATTTATTAATATACAAGTAGGTCAGGTCATGTCCAGGTAGAGGGACCTCGCTCATACGCACAGCTGAGCTGCCAGCAACATATAAACAAATCGTAATAAGCAATGTTAAACGATCAATGAGTGCATATGCACTGCCATTGAGTACCATAAAATTCTGAAGTTTTCAAATCCTTTAACCCTTACTGGACTGGGCGGTCCCAAAAAAACAATCCTGCAATTGCGACGTCATCAGGGACAACAGCAGATTTTAGGGACATAAATGGCCCTACAGGCAGTAAGCTGGGGATGCACATGAATGTCCCTTTAGTCCAGTAAGGGTTAACAGCTTTTTCCAGCATGATTTAAAAGATAGTTTATGGTGTTCTCCAATGAAACTAATTGAAACAAGAAACAGACAACAATGAAACACTAAAGCATTCATTCAATTGTTTTGAGAGATCTCAAACAGTTAATTATGTCTGTCACACCAGAGGAGAGTTACTGCAGATTCATTTAGTATGAGTTTCTCTGGTAAGTTTTCTCAGTATCCACGTAGCATTTTCAGCTATCCTGATTGGTCTATGACCTATGAAACGTCCTCAAAATCTATCTGTTGTATGCAATGAAGCATTGAAAAACTTCGTGTTTGCTTCAGTGAGCAGCTGAGCTTGATAAGTGAATAAGATTACCAGGTTAGCACTCACAGTTTCTAAGACAACCAGACACGTCAATGGCATTAAAACACGTTTTATGCCATGCAAATTAGATGTTTGCTATGTAATTCAGTGCCTCAACCAATGACATGGACTGTATTTGCTACGTTTCACTCTCCTATTAGGGAAACTCATACTTATTGAAATTGCAGTAATCTATTTTTTGCAACTTCACAAATAATGTATGTTGTGGTCAGGGCAAGCTTAGCAAGCTTAAACTGAGAAGTGAGGGTCTTTGTGTTTGGCTGTCTGGCTGGCTGCCAAACAGGGACTACTCACAATTCCCTTGGTATGAAAATAATGACTCCGCCAAAAAAAAAGTTCCACAAAAAGTACCACTTTGCAGCAATAGCAGCATTCTAACAATAAACTGGCCAATTAAAAGTTATTTAATATTCAATTCTAGACCTAATTAAACAGACCAAGTCGTTACTGCACTTCAGAGGTCATTGCTGCATCTGAAATCTCTTAGAGCTCACACACAGGTGTGCTCGATTAAAGTTTCAGTTATGGATTCAAGAGCGCACCACATACACAGTTTTGTGAACCTGTTGAGCTCTAAGTTTAGAGTACTGTGTTTTATAACCTAAGAAGACTAACTTTGATTTTATAAGTACTTAAAAACTTTTTAGGAGGGATCTTTGCATAACCAACACAATTTTTTCTAAGGCATCTCTAATTTCCACAGGGGAGCATGAATGACTTGGCACATAAAAGTTAGTCATCTGTCGAAGATCTCGCGTAAGAATTATTAATAGGTCATTTGCATACTGGTATATTGAATGAGGAACATGTTGTTGAGAAAAATGGAATTGCTACTTTCACCTCTTTTTAAAAGGTATCTGTAGCATGTGTCAAAATAGCACTTGGCCAGAAATTGATTTATAAGACAGTATGGGATCTAATCAGAGGAGATAATTCACTAGACATCAGAAGGATTCTACGGACTGTGTAATAGAAAGCTGGAGTGGCTTTTGATAGTGTGATGTTCTCAGTATCTTTTCCATGCTGGACTATAATAATTTATTGAAAGTAGTATGGCATAACTCAGTCATGATCCAAAAACCTTTCCCTTAAATTTTGATATTTATTACTAAATCTGTATATTCTACCAAATTTTTGCCTAACACACACCAATTGACACAACAATTTTAATGATATAAGTGACAAATCACATATTTTTTAACTTGGAGAGGAAGATTTTCAAACAAGTGTTACGTTGCTTTTTCCTCAGTTGGTTAGTGCCTTAGGAGGCCTCAAATGAAAGGAAAATATGATTTTACACAATTTTCATTGTTCAGATATAGGCTTTTTAGTGAAAAATATAGCAAACTTCAACCTTGATGAGCCTCTAAATATTAAACAATTTGGCTGAAATTTTGCACACTTCTTCCACATGGTCAAAGGAAAAAAGTTAGGGGGTACCATCACCAAATTGTATACTTTTGTTATTTTCCGTTGGATGTTGGACCACCCTAATCAACAGGTAGCACCCTGATTCTTCCACAACCATGTCAGTAAAAAAAGCAAATTCACCTGGGAAGTTTAAAATATTTGAAGAAATTCAAAGTGAGATAGTTCTTAGCAATTTCTGTTGCATTATATGCACAAAGATATAGACCTATACGATTCTGCAATGTTGGTATGTGTAGTTCACTGAAGTTTGATGCATCATATTATACATCACATAGCCTATTACCTCAATGTCTTTTTCTCGTTATAGGGAGACTCCCTTTTTGGATAATCCGAAAATCATATGGCACATGCAGGTTTCAAACGTGAAATCTGATGTCATCAGCCTTAGGCCTATTCCAGAATGACAATGCTTTCAATATCATATTTTCAATATGTAAATGACACAGCCTTGAAATTCGCGAAGCACTTAAAAGGTTTTGTAAGACTTGACAGTCTAACCATAACTTTTATTTTTATTTCATATTCATGTATGAAAGGCAGTAATGTTATGTAACAGTTTCAAAAAATAGAAAGACAGATACATAGAAAGACAGAAAGAAATACAGAATAGAAAGATAAAATAGATAAAAAAATAGATAAACTGTAGATAAATAGATAGATAAATAGATAAATAGATAGATAGATAAAAAGATAGAAAGATAGATAGCAACACATTCTCCACATATAATGAAATACGTACTTTATGGACTTTTGTCACTTGAGTATGAAGGATGTATTTAATTCTGAAGGTACATGTAAAAGATAAAGGATGTCATTCATTTTCTGATACAGATATGCCTATGGCACAGGTAATTGCCAAAATGGACCTGCTGTTTGCTGAATTGGCCTCTTTGAACCCCCTTTTACCAATACAAATCCTGACAATCTTGTAACATTGTATTTATGATGAGATGCTTGGGCCTTACTGATTGAAGCTGGAAATATCTGCAAATTTGTGTCGAACTTCACATCATCAAATTGACATATTATTGTGTTCTTGGATGGAATTTCTACCATTTATGAAATTTGAGTGACTGAATTATTGCAAAATTGAAATAACACAACAATAGTTTTCCTCTTTGAAAAAGCAAGCAAATAATGTGTAATGATGTGAAATATTTATTCTGCCCCTCTGTCCTCCCTTCTCGGATCTCCTTCTTCCTTTCTACTCCTTCTTTTTCCCTCTTCCCTTCTCCCTTCCTCTTTTTTTCCCCTCTTCCCTTCTCCCCTCTTCCCTTCTCCCCTATTCCCCTCTTCCCTTCTCCCCTTCTCCCTTCATTCGTCCTCCCTTCCTTCATAGAAAATATCTACCGAATTTACTTATTAGAAGACCTTCAAGCAGTCGGGAGAGCCCAGCAGGGTCTCTATTTGAGGGGGGGGGCTTTATTCGAGACAGGCCTCTATTATTATTTTCATAATGCTTGAAAATTAAAAAAAAAACAGTACAGTTGATTTAGCTGTAATGGTGAACTCATATGGGGCCTTTATTCAAGGAAGGCCTTTAATGTATTTTCTTTTCTTTTTTGCACAGGCACTTACTTTCACTTGGGGGGGGGGGGGGCTTTATTCGAGCACATTACTAATTACTTCAGGAAAGCCCAGATAGTTTGCTTTCTAAAAAAAACAACAGGGGGTTTTCATGGCATTAAAAACAAGTACATCCTGTGAAGTATTTCTATGAGAAAATACAGTATCTATTGCATTTATAACATAATTTAGTTTTAAATTCGATCAAGATCTCGGGGAATATTACTTAAAATTCAATGGTTATAGAAATAGCATGTTAAACATGACTGAAAGCTATCAATAGACAAAACTTTTGAATAGGCAGATTCAATAGATTTAAGTGAGAAAATGTGTCCCTCTGTATACCACTGAAGTCAAAATGGGAGTAGATCTCAATATTTCCAATTATTTTAATGACAATTATGAATCTATATGCCCAAGTAATCATTATCATTTTAAAAGCATTGTATCCTTGCTAAATGTATAGTTGAAGTTATTGTTGTATGGTAACATTGGTTAGTCTGAACACATTTAACAAAAAAATGGGTGAATTATTGATAATTTCAAAAAGTCTGAGGTTAGATAATTAAAATATGAGAAAATGAACTGTACTCAAAAAATTATGTAGTTTAAGAATCAGAGAATAGACTATATCAAAACAATTCTGTAATTATAAGAATACACTATATTAATTTTGAATATAACTTACAAATATGTAAATAGGTCAGCTATACTTATCTAATACATGCTATTATACCTGCATAATGGAAGGTTGGAAGAAATGATAATGAGATAAGACACCACCCCTATAATAATCTGATAATGTCCTGAGCAATGATGCATTCAATGGATATCACAAATGTTAGGTAATCAGTAAAGGGGTAATGGAAACACTGTTATAGTTTAAAGTTTAAAAAAATACACTATGTTAAAAAATTATATGACATGTTATTTTTATAAGCCTTGATATTAAAAAAATAATCATTATAATAAAAGGCATTATATTTTTGGAAAAGTTATGGATAAAATGAACCCCCCCCCCACACCCCCTACCAGAAAAAGCAGGCACGGAGTATCACAGCTGCAAAAAGGGGGGGGGTCATTTAAAGTAATACCCCCCCCCACCACCTTGAAAAGTTTGGCAGTACCTGATGAGTAAAATATTGACTAAAAACTAGGTGAGTTTTATTAGTGAGACAGCAGTGGCAGATACACGTGATACAGAGGGGGGCATGGGGGGGGGGCACACCCCCCTAAAATCTGATATAACCTTCATACTTCTATTTCGAAAAACAAAAATGCTGAATATATGCCCCCCCCCTTCATGAAAATTCCTGGATCCACTCTATCTGATTGACTTGACTGTACTCTAACAAACCGAATACAATTATTGAAATTTCGGTTGTAGGATTCAATATTGTATTTTACTGAAAGATAAAGCCCATTATTTACAAAAATGATTTTGATTTTTTATTTGTACAAGAAAGAACAAAGTTCAACGAAGAGTGATGTTCATTCAGCCATGCATTGGCCTGGAGTAATAACAATGACTGGATATGAAGACTGTCCTTCATTTTCTTCAATAGGAAAAATAATGGATCCAGTATTTAATTTGATTTTGCAATGAAGACCATCCTTCATTTTCATCTTGATTGGAGAATGAAGACCAGCTATTATTTTGTGAATTGTGCAGAAATAAAGACTGGTGTTCATTCTCTACAGCTGTGTGATCTATACCCGAGAATGAAGGACGTCCTTCTTGTTCCTTCAGAATGAAGACCGGTGTTTATAGTTAGGTGCAAAAAGTCCATAAAGTACGTATTTCATTCTGGGGTGGAGAATGGGCTGATAGATAGATAGATAAATATTATTACAGATACAAAGGATGAATAGATAATCAGCTAAATAATCATATTTTTTTGACATATTGTATGTAGTACTATTATATATACAATATGTGAAAAAATGATTGACTCTGTCAGTTTATTCAGGATGTGAAAAAACCAAAGGCTGTTATCGAAAGTATCAACATTTAAATGTCTCACAATTTTTCTGAAAACTACTTCCTCTTGTGCAATGTGCACCTTTCAGAAGAGTTTTGGCTTTTGTACTACAGATTACTATACCGCACAAATTCCTCAAATTCATTTGCACCTAAAAAAAAGTTGCATTGAAGCAAAGAAACTATGCATTATGAGGGGGCGAACATTATATAACAGAGACAATAATTAAATATTTCGAGTATGCAATGTCCTCTAATATTCGTTATGAATCAAATAACACAATGTTAGATGCACCCCTAACAGAAACTATTTATTTCATGCAAGATTGCCCATAATGAATTTATCTATTTCAATCAAACTGGAAAAGAATTTATCAATTGAAGTGAATTTCTAAAGCCTTCTCCCGGATTTTTAATATATTAAAAAATGCAGACTGGCGAATTTTAGAATATTTGTGAAAAACTGTTGTTGCTGCGCCATACCACGTAAAGGCTCTTTCTGAAAGCTGATATGATGCAGCAGCATGTTACCAGGATTCAGGATATATTTTGGTCCTATATTCTTAGAACCAGTGCAGGTTTGGCCGACATTTTCAGTTGCATCTTCTTCTTGGTTTCTCGTATGATGTCATTCGCACAGAAAAAGAAATTCCAAATATATGATGTCTGCTCAAAATCTAGCAAAAGTTATGACAAGTTGGACAGAACATTTGGAAAATTTCTCTTATTAATGAAATATCCATATATGTAATATTCGCGTCAGCGAACTTAGCTTAACAACAGGTCATAGTAAATTTTGAATCTGTCAGTGGAGTGAGAATGAAGGACTGCCTGTACCTGCCATGGAGTTGGTCCCTGATTAAACAGTTAGTTTCGGTAAAAGTAAACATCCCTGAATTTCTCTTGCAATACTGCAGTAGTGTCTGAAAAATTCCATTTGGTTCTTAACTATCCTATTCTGTTTTGAAAATTTCATTTTTATGCTTATTTATGTCGTCTGAATGAAAAAAGCTTATTTTGCTAACAGGTGTCGCCACCGGTGTAGCATCATGCTTGTAGTGCCACACCCAGGGAAAATGACTAAACTATCAGCAGCCTGCTTGTGAGCAGTGATGTGTGAAGTTTATTTGAGGTGTGATTGCTATTACTGTACTTAAATAGCATCAATTAATTTAGGCCCAACTTATTGTGTTCTTGTTTATCATTATTATACCTCGACCATGAAAGCAGGGCTGTCATTGGCTGAGAGCTGGTCACATATCAGTCATTATTTTAGTATATTGACCAGGACTATTGCCCTCCAAAATTTGTTTTCTGAAAAAAAAAAATTTTCAGAATTTTTTTTTTTTTTTTCCGAAAATTTTTTTTTTCCGAATTTTTTTTTTTTCCAAATTTTTTTTTTCCAATTTTTTTTGTCCCAATTTTTTTCAAAATTTTTTTTTCCGAAATTTGTTTTTTCTAAAATTTTCTTTCCCTAAATGTTTTTTTTCAACATTTTTCTTTCAAAATTTTCCATACATTTGCAATAGTGCAGGAAAATAATACAATTAGGGCATTAATTAGTAAAGACCAAAAAAACTCATCAAAACTAGTAATAATAGTGCAATGTAGGCTATGCGTCTGCTTATCTACCCTCCTGTGTGAAAGGAAAACTATTTCCCTCGGCCTTCGGCCTCGTGAAATAGTTTTCACTTACACACCCTCGAGGGAAATAGATTTGACTAATGCCCTCGAAATCAGTCGATATTTGTATACTATAATACGGTTTCAAAATAAGAACAGTTAATTTGAGCTCCGCGAATCTATGGCATTGCCATCTACATATTATTTCGTTTTCACTATTTCAGCTTCAGTCATTTCCAGTGCTTGATGTTGTTGTAGTTTGGAACAATCATTATCGTCAAGACACAAACATAAAAAATGATTTGGAGAAGTTCTAGCTTCTAAGTTATAATTGAGCTCTTCGAAGACTGCAATAAATAACAGTGAAATTGCTTCATCTTCTGTTTTTTTTGTAGTTATATTATATATATTATTGCATAATTAATTGCTGTCAAGGGAGTCGTGGTCCTGCACAAATTCCCCTGCTAATAGAAAAAGGACTGACGAAAGATGTGCAGTGTCACAGTTGATTAATGAATGACTCTTGGAAAAAAGGACAAGGAACAAAGGACTATACATAATTATCATTGGACACTTGAGAGAATATTTAAAGAATTTTTTGTTTTTCAATAAGAAACTGAATTGTTGATCAGTAAAGTCTACTTCTATTTAACCTAGTTTGTTGCTTTAGGCACGTGCTTTTGAAACTATCACTGCACACAGTGCAGATTGTACACTCTAAAAAATGTCGGGACAAAATTGGTTTTTTAGATTCAAAATGGTTTTTTTGAAAAGCCAAATTTCAATGCAAAACCAACATGGATTTTAAAAAAAATCCATGTTGGTTTTTTGCATTGAAATTTGGTTTTTCAAAAAACCATTTTGAATCTAAAAAACCAATTTTGTCTGAAATTTTTTAGAGTGTAAATGTTCAGGTACTTCTAAAAGTTTATATATATCATTTGAGTAACATCACTTCTTTCGGTTCTTGATTTTATTTCTTCAGTTCATTGATATTACTCTCAGATCTGTTATTTTTTTAAAATAAAAATAAAAGCTTCCTTGTCAAATGAACTAGTCCATTAAAACACCAATTTTATAGATTTGGGGAGTTCTTGAAATATTCAAATCTATCATATAAATAAGTCATGTGGGATATTTCGAGCATTAAACTTAAAAAGCATCGAGCCTAAGTACGTGAAATTCAAGAACTTCAATAATTGAAATAAAGCTTAGTCTCAGTTCCCACCGACAACATGCTTCTAGACTATATTTGAAATATAGTTCCATTTGGATATTTTCCTTTTTTAACAAATTCAGCTTCAGTTATTTCCTATGATCACGATGATGTTTGTTATTTTAATGAAAATTTACCTTTTAGTGGAAATAAGAACTTTTGAATTGGGTGACATTAATATCGGGATACTATATTATATACCATTTTTAACAATAAAATTCAAGTTTTTAAGAAACGTAAACATAAACATGAATCTAACACTTTACTTCAAGAAAGTTTAGACCTTTTAAGGTTATAATTGAGCCCTTTGAAGACTCTAATTGCTTCATCTGCTGCCTTTGTGTCCACGCAGTCCCATAGCAGATGAAGTTAATTGCTGTCAAGGGAGTCATTGTCCCACCCAATTTTCTTGGCCTAAGAAAAAGGACCTAAGAAAAATATGTTGCGTAGTGTAACACAATTGATTGATGAATTACACACAAACACAGGACTTGGAGATTGGACAATATTGAGATTTTCAGACGTTTAGGAAGATGAGTGGAGTATGTTTTTTCTTTTGAATACAAATATATTTTGTGGACCTGTAAAATGACACGTTTCATTCACAGTCCTCGTCACATTTACATGGAATCTCAAGTTCTTTTCTATACATTGTACTGTTGAACGGTGATGTCAGAGATGACTACATTATAGTATTGCAATACATGTAAATTAGCTACGAGCTCTGATGTCATTTTAAACTGGGTCAGATTCCTTTGTTTGTAATTAACTACCTTAAAGTGGAATTGCTTACTACAGTTCGGATAAAATGGACTTGGAATATTCTTCTATGCATGCTTTTTCTAATAAGTGTCAATTCTTGTGTCATATAGTTCATAGCAAACATCATCACCGAGAAACAAACCTTACAGTCCTCATCATACTTACGTGGAATCTCAAATTCTTTTCTGTGCTGTTGAACTGTGATGTCAGAGATGACTCCATTCTAGCATTGCAGTACATGTAAATTAACTACAAGTTGTGATGTCATTTCAAACTGGGTCAGATTCCCCAGCGTCTAGCCAATGTTGATCCGCCTGAACTGAGTGTCACATTTTCAACACACTGTCAGAGTAAGAATTTTATCAGGGATAGCCCCTACAACCACATCATCACAGCTTGACAGCTAATGGGCTGACAGTGAACTACACATCACAGTTCAAACATTGATATATTGAAGGAAGCATTACATTTGTGATCCCAATGATTTATCTCAGCCATCACCAGTCTAATCCTACCAAATGGCAGCTTTGCGAGCACTCACAGTAGACAACTGTTATAATCCCCATAGAGTTGTTTGATTAATCTACAAACTTGCTAACTTTCAACTTTAAACTTTGATGGAGGTTGGTATAAATAGAAGGCTTCGACAATTTCTTTGTAACGACATGGCTTATGTAATGTATATTTATTCTGGCAGCCCATTGGCTGAGAGGCTGTGATGTCAAACTTGACACTGAGTTGAAACTGTGATGCTCAGTTTGGTGGATTCGCATTGGCTAGAAGCTGGGGAATCTGACCCAGTTTGAAATTACATCACAGCTTGAGGTTAATTTAAATATATTGCAATGCTAGAATAGTGTCATCTCTGACATCACAGTTCAACAGCGTAGAATAGAACTCGAGATTCCACGTAAGTATGATGAGGACTGTAACAATTACTTTGAGAAAGTTATAATAGAGCTCTTTTAAGTTTGTAATTGCTTCATCTGCTGCCTTTTGTGTCCTTTCACCCTCTGACAGAAGAAGTTAATTGCTGTCAAGGGAGTCGTGGTCATGCATAAAGTCCTTGGCTAAAAGACAAAGGACAAAAGTAAGATACACAGCAATAGAGTTGGTTAATGAATTACTCCACAAACAAAGAACTGAAATTAGGTGCAGCCATAGCAGTAACAGTCAGCAGGAACATCTCATTGACCATTGTACCAACTAGTAGCTACTAGCCAGTTTTATGATATTTATAAATTGAAGCAAAATAAGAACGCTGCATAGGGCTATGTGTTGTTATGTTGTTGGAATCCATCTTTACCTAGATTTTCTGATCTGACGTGACCAAATGTTGAGCAGCTTTCAGCCATAACAATTCAGGACAGTCTGTGTCCACTTGCTCGATTTTTTGGCACTTGAGGAAAATTAATTGAAAAAAACAACAAAACAAAACAACAACAACAAAACAAACACGCTCTAGCTCCATTTTTACACCAAAAAAAAAAAGGATCCATCAACATGCAGGTACCTCCCCCCCCCCAGCCTGGAATTGAACCTGGGATGCTTGGACCAAGTGCAACATTCAAAGAGTTTGCAGAACACATGTATAGACTTGCCATTAGCTCAGCAGAGATCTGCAGTTCAGGATCACTAAAGAGGCCCCAAACCTCTCTGGACCAAGATAACCTTTTCCTGATTAGCTTGTCAGGCTTGTCGTTTTATCGGCTTGGATTAATTGAATGGGATCCTTGGGGTGTGTCAAGTTGGAAAGTGAATTACCAGGTTGATGGCGATAACTCTTTGCTCAATTCATGGAGGAATAAGAATTATTTGCAGAAAAACTAAAAAACAAAATTTTTCTTAATACCAGTAGGCTAGAAGTCGTTCCATCTCTTTTCAAAATGATATAATATGCTTGATGTCTTAGGGGATGGATGAGAGCAAATCCATACCAATTCATATAAATGGAAGAAATAACTTTCTAAGCATGGGTCTAGCCATTGCAAGTGGGCCATGCCTCCAAAATTAGAGGCAGATTTGTGTAATTACACTGTGATAAAGGCAGAATTGAAGGAATGTATGGAGCACAACGAAATGGTCCAAACCTTCTTTTATAATATAGGCTAGGATAACTAAATTGGCTTTTTGGATGTCTCTTGTAAATTTATGTTTTTTTTTATCATAAAAAAAAGTGGGTCCCAATTGTTTGCGTTTTTAGGGAATAATGGATCTTATAATATTATGCCAAACAGTTATTAATTTCTTCATCCAGAGCTTTCATGGGAAACAGTTGAGCTGCTCAGTAAACTGCAAATGTGTGTGTCATTTAATCGTCTCTTTCTGAGACCATGGTACAAATTGGAAATGTAAAAGCAGTAGCAAAGCTTATGGCAAGTCAATATATAAATTGCAGCAAATCGGTTAGCAATTTGGCTGATTTGACATCCTTGTTTTTTTTAAATGAATTATTTAAGATTTGCCAATCATGTCTCAGAGCTTAATGTGCTTCTTAACATGCTCCAATATGGTCTTATATTAACTAAAACTGACAAGCATGTCTGGCTTTCGAATTCCAGTGGAGACATGTGTCGAGACTTGCCGGTTATGAAATAGCAAATGTCTTATCAACAAATGATGGTTTCAGATGAAGAGCACATTTTTACTCTTAATAGGGCTGGTTTGAAAACAAACTGAATTTGTTTGAATTCAGGAAGAATGATTGGCTTGCTCGAGTTGCATTTCTGCTGTATACTGTTGATAGACAGACTGCCAGTTGGTAAATACATGTATATCTAGCGACAAGCACCTCTTGAAGTGTATGCTAGTTCTTTTTCTCTTATAAATCTTAAGTTGCAGGACAGATCAACATGGTGAATGTAGCCCAGTATGACTCCAATGGCTACTCTTTAGCAACATGGCACATGGGCTGGTTACAGAAGCCACAGTAGACCTAAATCTCAGGGGACGGAGATAACCCTTCTCTGATTAGCTTGTCCGGGTTGTCGTTTCATAAATTGGGATTAATTAAATGGAGTCCTATGGGTGTGTCAAGTTGGAAATTGAATTACTTGTTTGACAACTGAAAACTTCTTGGGAGAAATTTCCACTCTTACATCTTGCTATGCTATGAAAGGTTGGATAATAAGATTCAAAAACTCTTTGAAGCCACATCTTTATTGAAGCGAATTGGAAGAAAGATGCAATCCAAATTGTGGGACAAAGTTTTTATCAAAAAGTATTTACTTGTATGAATAGAAACTGAACCAAATTAAAAACGCATAACTATTTATAGGGCTGTATTTTTGTCTATAGGTTTCAGATGGGCTTTTGAGTGTAGGGGAACGAGGGGCAAAACAGAGCGGCGGGGCAAAATGGTTTTTTATGTTTTCTCGGAGCGTTTTGACCTGCCTTCTAATTTTTCAGTTAGAAAATAAAATAGGGCACATGACCAACTTTTCCTGAGAGTTTCGTTGACGAGAACGTTACAGGTATGCACTATGCAGCTATGTTAATTTGAAGTTTTTGATTGATTTTCTTAAAAAAATCATAATTTTTGGAAATGGTGTAATACCGTCAATGACGTTCCCAGCCAAATAATTCATAGTCAATGTTATTGGAGGACTACTAAGCTTGTGTATTAAGCAAAAATATGTCGTCTGGTGCTTAGTCATGTGTAAGTAGTTCATTATTAATCTACCCTGCATGGTTGGGGCAAGATGGAGTCCTCCTGTGGGGGCAAAATGGGAAGCACAAAAAGCGATCCCAGCCTAGATAAGGTTGAAGATTGATATTGGGTCAATTCAACCATGACATTTGAGACATTTTATACACTTTCTGGTCATATAACAGGCAAAATTTGAAAAAATCACAAGAGATTTGTGGATCTAATCCATGTCATCAGTAATACCTTGAGGATTTAGGCTTAGTGGTAAAACCCTGTATTGTTGAAACTGAAACGAATGTAACTGCCTTTCAAAAAGCATAGTCAAATCCAATACCAATTTAAATTGTTAAATTATTAAGAAAACTCGGAAATCAGAGGTATGTGAATATTCATCAAAATGTCACATTTCCACAAAATTTAACTAATTTTGTTTCTTTTGTAACCTAATGTTTATGGTTAAATAATTTGTCTAATAATTACATAGAATGTAAAATTACTAGGATCACTTCCCGGATATAATTGCATCCTGTATTGAGCTGTTGATTTCATAATTTATTGCTATGTTTACTCTTAGTATTCTGCAATATTCTTACATTGCCATGACATGAATTAATGCATTTTTGTTTGTCCACATGCTTTTTAGTCAGTGTACTATCAAAACAGCTGATTTATTGCTGAACTTTTGCAACTTTATTTCTTCCCATTTTGCCCCATACAAAATTCCATTTTGCCCCAAGCATGGTGCAAAACGGCATAAAATTGCATTTTTGAAAATAGGGGAAAATTTGAATTGGAACTAAAAAAAGCACTTTTCTGTATTTGAGCAAGTAGTATTGGTACTTCTTCATGGATCAGACCTTATTTGGCATTCGCATGACATACCACCTTCGTGCAGCAAGCCTTCGAAGTTAGGCAGCCCGTTTTGCCCCTCGTTCCCCTATGCTTATGTATAATCAGGTAACAAAGAACCCATTTGCCTGAAATCACTCAATTGTGACCATTTCTTGTGTGTCTGTTGCCAGGTTTGTCACATTGTGGTATGGCCACTGGATTAGGCACCCCATAGGGCAAATCTAATGATTTCATGTGAGGCCACATAATTCACTTCAATAAGTACCACATAACCATGTATATATTTTTCATTATTTGGCATGTTCACAAATTCGTGGAAGTGTAAAAAAACTTGTTAAAAATTTAGGTTTTTGGTAAGTCAGGCCAGAGTTTTTCACACACAATTATATTCCAATGCAGCAATGCAGCAACGGAAACATGTCCTCAAACAGCCTATACAATAGCTTTGGCATCAAAAAGTCTAACGGTGTATCAGAGAGACCTTACACAACCTCTGTAACAGCTTCACAGGTAAACATTGGCATGGTGTGTGCTGATGTGCCCTCCTTGTGCTATTCTCACAACCTGACATCTGCCCCCATAAAAAAAGTAATGATGAGGGCACCCTTGTTTCTGCTGTCTGTCCTAGGGCTGCTATACAGGTTGTGTAATGTCTTTTTGATGGACCCTAAGCCTTTATCCACTCTCTGGCTGTTTGAGGACCTGTTTCCATAGTTGCTTTGTTTCATTGAAATATCATTGAGTGTGACAAACTCTGACGTAACTTTTCAAAAAACAAAATTTTAACAAGTTAAGTGATTACAACTGAAGTGAATTGCATGGACAAACATCATCATCAATAAAACAAACCTTACAAATTACTTTGAGAAAGTTATAACTTTAAATGAACTCTTCAGAGTCTGTAATTGCTTCATTTGCTGGCTTTGTGTCCAATGTGTTATGTGTCCATGCACCCTGTGGCAGAAGAAGTTAACTGCTGTCAAGGGAGCCATAGTCCAACACAAGTTCCCTGACTGAAGAAAGATACGTACAGTAACGCAGTTGGTTGACAAATTACCTACAAAGGACTGAGACAATTTAATTCAGCTTGCAGTAACTGCCAATAGAAACATCTGATTGATCATTGTACTAACATTGTACTAACAAGCAGCAAGTTTTATGATATATACATTTAGCAAGATGAACTAAGGCACTGGCATGCTGATGCGCAAGGTTAGTTTATAGGCCTCTTCGCGGTGATATAAATCATCATGAATGTGCTGCTATTAGTGAGAAGCAGAATAAGAAAGACAATTCTTCATATTTAGGTCTATACAAGGAATCAAAATCATGATTAGGGTAAAGTAAAAAAGAAGAAGCAATAATCACTATTCAGAGTGAAATTTCCTCAAAAGGTATATGTATTTTTTCTTCACTCTGGTAGGCTAAATAAGTCAGGATGAGTACACATACTACACAAACTACACATCAATGATGCAAAGAAGGATTAAAACTGGCACAACAAAGATTCAAGTGACATAATCCCACCAAAGCTGGACCCAATAATTGAAGATGGACAGAATGGCAACAAACAAATTAAGTAAATTACCTGTTACTTTAAGCTTGCCTTTAGCTTAGCAGCTGCAGATCAGCATCACTAAAGAGGCCCCAAACCTCTTTGGACCAAGATAACCTTTGCCTAATTAGCTTGTCAGGCTTGTCGTTTTATCGGTTTGGATTAATTGAATGGGGTCCTTGGGGTGTGTCAATTTGGAATTGAATTGAAGTGAATTACCAGGTTGATGCTGATAACTCTTCACTCAATTCATGGGGGAATAACAGTTATTTCCAGATAAGATAACAACATGCTGGGGGGATATAACAACAACAAATTCTAAAACAAAGTTCCTTGTAATATGAGTAACGGTGCCATTTCTTCCCAAAATCGTAATGTATGTTTATGGATAGAACAGGACATATCCATAGCAATTGATGTTCCTTGTTGAAGGACTTTCTTAGAAGAAAGAACTTCTGTGATTCAGAAGACTAATGGAAAAATGAAGACAATTTCCAAAAAGAAGTTTTTATTTCATAAGAAAATCTGTATATCCATCTGGTCTGAGCTTTCTGCTTGTAATAAACAACATTTTTTTTCAGCTAAATTTCCTGTTCTCTCTTGTTTTTCTGACTGCACCTTTTCCAATTATAAGAATGACGAGATGCATGAAAATGTTGAGTAGGCCTGTTGGCAGAAAGATAGCGGCATTTATAAAATTCAATAGGACCATTTCCTGCATTTTTTAATCATCCAAGACGCTTGAGATGTTCAAATCCACACAAGGCGAACTGAAGTGGTGGTAATTGTAACAGACTCATAGATATGGCTAGAACAAAAATGGGATAGACACAAAAATTTGTGGCGGATACTAAAATTGAAAGGTTCTTCAGGTGCTTTATGTGTCACTTGACAACATTTTGTGTTAATAATCCTCCAGAGCCTGACCGTTTCTTCCTATAATATTCCACAGACTCTGGTCTTCCAGTCTTTACCAGTATTTTATATAATGCAATAGAGTAAGTATTAAAGGTTATCATGTAAGAGCTTTGAGTTGCTCGGTGAACTGAAAAGTTGCATTTATCAATTTGATATTTGTGATTTATTAACTTTCAGGCATCATTGACAGAACATACAGTGATTAACAAAATCAAATTTAATTTCTAATCATCTCTCTCTGAGACCATGGCAGAAATCATAAATGTAAAAAGTAGCAAAGCTTACGTCAAACCAATATTAACTGCAAATCGGTTAGTGTAACGCCCTGGGGGGGTCTATGCCAATCTTAACTCTAATAATAATGCAGAGTGCCAAGTGGTGCCCACAGGCAAACACTTCACTTTCAGTCAAGACTATAACCCACAGGACGTCGACAAGAAATACAAACACGAATAAACAGTTTAAAAATTTAATATTCAGAAATCGTACATCTCATGGCAATCATTCTTACCAAATAAAATTCAAAGTCTTCACGGTCACTCGTAAATCTTCCGATAATTCTTCTTCCGTACTGAAATGATAAGGCTTGAACCTGAAATTGTATTCTGTGAATCCAATTCCTAGAAGTAAAACCCTGAAACTTGAATTCTAAAATCCAAGGAAAAATCTAATATCTGCAAAGTTAAATTCTGAAATTGAATTCCTAAAATTCAAAATCTGAAATTGAAATCGGAAAAGTTCAAAGTCTGAAACCAAACCCTGAAAACTTGAAGTCTGAAATTTGAATTCCTAAAAATTCAAAGTCTGAAAGGAAAATGAAATTCAAAAATTTCAATCTCGGTATCGAATATCGAAAATGAAATTGGAAAATTTCTAAGGTCTGAAATCGAAATCTGAAAATTTCAAAGTCTGAAATCGAAATCTGAAAACGTCAAAGTCTGAAATCGAAATCTGAAAAGTTCAAAGTCTGAAATCGAAATCTGAAAAGTTCAAAGTCTGAAATCGAAATCTGAAAAGTTCAAAGTCTGAAATCGAAATCCGAAAATTCCAAAGTCTGAAATTGAATTCCTAAAAATTTCAAAGTCTGAAATCAAAAGCCTAGAAAAATTCAAAGTCTGAAATCAAGTGCCTGTATCGGGTACAGGTGAGATGAAATCTAAAATTTCTAAGTCCTGAAAATGGCCTGTACCGCTCACAGGCGGAAATTGAAAAGCTAGAAAAATTCAAAGCCTGAAATTGAATTCCTAAAAATTTCAAAGTCTGAAATCAAAGTCCTAGAAAAATTCAAAGTCTGAAATCAAGTGCCTGTATCTGGTACAGGCGAGATGAAATCTAAAATTTCTAAGTCCTGAAAATGGCCTGTACCGCTCACAGGCGGAAATTGAAAAGCTAGAAAAATTCAAAGCCTGAAATTGAATTCCTAAAAATTTCAAAGTCTGAAATCAAAGTCCTAGAAAAATTCAAAGTCTGAAATCAAATGCCTGTATCTGGTACAGGCGAGATGAAATCTAAAATTTCTAAGTCCTGAAAATGGCCTGTACCGCTCACAGGCGGAAATCGAAAAGCTAGAAAAATTCAAACTATGAAATTGAATTCTTAAAAAAATCAAAGTCTGAAACTAAATGGCCTGTACTGTGTACAGGCTAATCTGAAAATTCTCTAAGTTCTGAAAGAGAGGCCTGAAAGGTAAAACTGAAACTTTATTTCTGAAAGGGAAGGCTGAAATGAAGAGGACAGTGCCCAAATGTGGACTGACCCAGAGATTTGGATCTCCCTCCTTTTTGTTTACTTTCTGCTGCTCTCTGATTGGTCGAAATGCTGCTCCCTGATTGGCTGGCACCGCTCCAGCTGGTTGAGTCACAAAAATAAAATGGCCTCTGCTGCTGGCTGCTTGTGTTTGTTGACACTGCATTTTCATTCATTTCGGACATAAAACAGCTGTCGGCATCTGGTTTTCGGCTGTGGGTGACGAAAACAAGTACCCATCTGGATTATGCATACTGGAAAAGGCTGTACTAGCCACGATAACATCAAGGCAGATGAAAACAGGCAAAATTTCTGCTGGAGCAAATTGTCAAAAGTTGTGTTTCTTGCTGGGCCTGCTTCCACAGCCTTCAAATATCACACTGGGGTTAGTAGCTCTAAACTACATCACATCCTGACCAACTTGACACTAAATGATGATTACCAAAAATATTTGGTTGCCACATTTACTTTGACTGAAAGTTTGAAGAAAACACAGACTGAAAATAATGCTTTTGTAAACAAACAAAATGGCAGGCGGCTGTCAAAAATGACAAAAATGATGAAAAGGCCCGGGTGTTTCAGTTAGCAATTTGGCTGATTTGTAATCCTTGGTTTTTATTGGAATATTCAAGATTCTCCAGAATGTCTTGTATTGTCTAGCGTAATGCTTCTCAAAGCTAAATGTCACTCTTAACCAGATGCAATCAGCTATTAGGTCTTGTGTATATTGGCAAGTAAAATCCACAAATATTCAAGTCCCAAACTGAACACCTACCACTACTTCCATTTCTCTCGATGTTTCAGGCACTTTCTGATCAGCCTTTCACTGGTAGACATGGGAATGACACAGAAATAAATATAAAAGTACTTAGCGTTATGTTACATGGGCTTTGCCTTCAGCAGCAATAGGCTGTGTTCATACAGCCGGGTATTTATTCAATCACAGACTTGAAGCCACACAAGCTTGATCACAGTTCTTTTTTGACTGCACTTCTATTAAAAGTCTTTGACCTCTGTGTACTGGTGAGTTCAACAAGATTAAGTCCATGCAGCGACCACTGCTGGAACTACATTACTTATACACTTGGCTGAGATCAAACACGTCAAGCACAAAAGCTGCGCTGACCTTTCTAAAATTGGCTGAGGACTGATCTGGAGAGGAGACTCTGATGTCTGTCTGGGGCCATCACCATGGATTTCCATATTGTAAATAGTGCTATTAGTAGCATTCATAGTCTTGTTATTCATTTTGAGAAAAAGTTAACTCATCCAGTTGCAAAATGCTCATCTCTTGGCAATTCTGTAAGTTGATCAATGATTATTCTCTGTGACGACTGCCTAAATGGGGAAATGGTTGTGATATTTCCCCAATGAATGGTACTGTTACTCACATTACAAAATCACAAGGCTGATAATATACAAATGACACTTTTATGGAATATAATAAACATTTATTCTAAGGCAAACTATTTGCTGTTTGTCGTATGCATTCTATACAGCCCAGCTTATCAGGTCAGCTGAAATGAAATTTGACGCCCATGACTGACGGGACATTTTAAGACAACCATTTTGGAATTGGAATTATATATTATATTCAAAATCACGTCAAGCCCCTTTTTATCAAGATACATTTACTTAACTTCGGACCATCTAATTGCATTACTCTTGGGGCCAGTTCGATAAGATTATAGCTTTTTCTGGCTCCCATAAAGGGAACTTCACAATACAATGCAATACAATCCTGCTGAGTGTGGTATTTAAATGAGACCAACATTTAGTTATTTTGCATTCCTCCTTTGTTGGGAATCCATGAATTTCATGTGTGACTTACGAGACAAATCACTGTGACTGATATTTGGGTCATTATTATCTATTCTTGGGTAAACATATTCAAAATTTATTCTGCAAGGAAACTGAGGAAAGATGAATTGACCATTGTCAAACTGACTACTAGTGACAAGATAATTGTCTATTTGTTTTTACACGTACTTCCCCTCAGCACAAACTATTTACCTGAGAAAAAAAAAGTTCCAGGAACCCCTGCTAATTACCCCTGGGAAGTCCCAAAAATAGATTCAATGGGGATTGGCAAACATAAATTGCACAATGTCGCCGCGCTTTTATGGTCAGTCTCACTTTGTCTGTGTTGTGGGAACCCAAAACCCCGACAGGCATCTAACTTTTATGAAATTTATGATGGATCAGCAAATCAGAATTGCATCAGATGTGCATGGCACACCAAGTGGCTTAGCTTATTCCCCAGAGGGAATGGAAGATTGAACGGGGCAACACTGGGATGTGCTTTGTTACCGAATATTTTTCATATACATTTGTGGCTTTGTCACTTTGTGGCATTCAGACTTTTTGAAAATGCCTTTCATCTGTCTCCTGGGGCATATATAAAACTTAGACAAATTCAATAGTTGATGATATCAGTTGTGTCCACAGTGCACCACATTGGAAATTTATATAAACTGAACCAAATAAAAAACGCAAAACTATTGCCAGGGCTTTATTTTTCTGTATATGATTCAGATAGGCTGTTGATTTTATGTATATGTATAACCAGGTGTCAAAGAACTCAGTTCCATAAAATCACTCAAGTCTGACCTTTATTTGCACATCTGCAGCCTAGTTTATCACATTGGGGTATGACCAATGGACTGGGGTGTCAGACACCCCATGTAGCAAATCTAATGATTTCATGTGAAAGCTTGAAGAAAATGATGCAAAAGGCCACTCAATTCATTTCAATTGGTGCCACTAAACTTGTTAAAAGTTTGTCTTTTTGCGAAGTCATGTCAGAGTTTGTCACACACAATGATATTCCAGTGGAACAATGCAACTATGGAAACAGGTCCTCGAACAACCTGTACAAATGCAACAGAGTGAAAAGGCTTAGTGTTTATTAAAAGGACCTAGCACAACTTGTATAGCAAAGCTTGGACAAACAGCAGTGCCATGTGTGACTTCTCCATGCTTTTCCTACGGGGTGGATGTGTGGTTGTGAGAATAGCATGTGGATGGCACAGACAATACTGATTTTTACTTCTGAAACTGTTACACGGGTAGTGTAAGGTCTTTCTGATGGACCCTGAGCCTGTTCCATATAGCAGTTATCAATAGGCTGTGGAACGACTTCTTTCCATAGTTGCATTTTTGCATTGGAATACCATTGTGTGTGACAAACTCTGACCTGACTTTTCAAAAACCTAAATTTTTAGCAAGTTAAGTGGGGCCAACTGAAGTAAATTTTATGGCCTTTTGCATCATTTTCTTAAAACTTTAACATGAAATCATTAAATTTGCTCTATGGGGTGTGTAACATATCGGTCCACTGGCCATACCCTAATGTGATAAACTTGGCCACAGAAATGCAAAAAATTGGCACACTTTAGTAATTTTATGCAGCAGAGTTCCTTGACACCTGATTACACATATATATGCATACACACAACAGCCCATCTGAAGCTTATAGAGAGAAATAAAGCCCTGGAAATAGTTTTGCGTTTTTTATTTGGTTCAGTTTATTTACTTTTTTCTTCATCATATAGCCCTGTGTCCCTCTATATTGGAGTCTAACCAAGTCAATATCTCAGAACAACATTTGCTAAGATATAGGACCTGTGCTAATAAAGATATCAGATGCACACGCTGCAAACTATGAACTTCAGCAGACTGTACCTGTCTCCCAATTTCAAAATCTGTTTCCAGAATCGATGAAAAACATTCTAGAATTACGTAAAGACCACCACATGATTGATGGAATACCGAGGGTGGATATCGATGACATGAGACTACTGAGGGAACATCCAATACCACAATTGTTGGAAATCCTTGAGGGGTGGAGAAAGTCTCGTTTTAAAAGCGGAATGGCCATATACCATTTGAACTCACCACGAGACATGTTCCTCAAAACCATGTGCATGACTTTTTTATGCCAAAGTAAGTATCCTTGGACTTTCAGGGATCCCAAGCTGATCCTAAGTTACCTCACAACTCATCCAAAGAAACTGTGATGGGTTACAACTGCACAGTTGATAAATCTTTATAGTTGCCGGATAGATCAGCTTATAGCCAAGTATGACTCCAATGGCTACATCAACAGCAACAGGGCACATGGGCTGGTGATAGTAGTCAAAGAAGACCTAAATCTCAGGGGACAGAGATAACCCTTCTCTGATTAGACTTGTCTGGGCTGTCGTTTTATAGATTGGGCTTAATTAAATGGAATCCTTCGGGTGTGTCAAGTTGGAAATTGAATTACTTGTTTGACAACTGAAAACTTCTTTGGAGAAATTGCCACTCTTACATCTTATCATTCCATGAAAGGTTGAATAAAAAGGTTCAAAAATTTTTCCCAGTGACACCTTTAGTTAGCATGAATTGCGAGAAAGATACAATCTAAATCGTTTGACAAAGTCATTATCAAGAAACATAAATGAATGGATGTGAAATGCAGACATTGAAGTTCATTATGAAAATTTTACAGGCCATTACATGCATGTGATTGGACTTTCGATACTCTGCTCCATGTTTCTCAGTAATTGTTGAAACTGAAGGGAGGAGTCAATAAAAACAAGAGGTCAATGTGGCTTGATTTGTCACTTTGCATGACTATTAAATCACAAATCAATGAAATGTTGTTATGATTAATTGCATATATGGACAGGAACTCTAGAAAAAAAATACTGTCCAAGTTTGACAATATATACATTCAGAAATATGAACTAAGGGAATGGCAGGGTAGTGGATACGCAAGGTTGGTTTATAGGCCTATGTGCAGTGATATAAATCATCATTTAGAAAAGGTACTGCCATTAGTGAGAAGCAGGATAAGAAAAGAAGAAGTGATAATCACTGTTCAGAGTGAATTTATCCTCAAAAGCTAAATATGTATATATTGTTTGTGCTCTTGTAGACATGAGGTCAGGAAGAGTACACATCAATGAGACAAAGAAGGTTTGAAACTGGCACAACGAAGGTCCGAGTGACATGATCCAAATAAAGCTGGAGTTGAACCTGGGAGGCTGGGACCCAATTATTGGAAGATGGACAGAATGGCAACACAAACAGTAAATTACTTGTTAGTTTAAGCTTGCAATAAGTTTAGCAGCTGCTGATCACCATCACTAAAGAGACCCTAAACATCTCTGGACCAAGATAACCTTTTCCTGATTAGCTTGTCAGGCTTGCTGTTTTATCGGTTTGGATTCATTGAATGGGTTCCTTGGGGTGTGTCAAGTTGGAAAGTGAATTACCAGGTTGAGGCAGATAACTCATCACTCAATTCATGGCGGAATAACAATTATTTCCAGATAAGATAACAACATGGGGGATATAACAACAACAAATTTTAAAACAAAGTTCCTTGTAATATGAGTAACAATGCCAGTTCTTCTCAAAATTATACTGTATGTTTATGGATAGAATAGAATAATCCATAGCAACTGATGTTGTTGAAGGACTTTCTTAGAAAAAAGAACTTCTGTGATTCAGAAGACTTATGGAAAAATGAAGACAATATAAGCGTTAGACAATGTCCAAACAGAAGTTTTTATTTCATAAGAAAATTTGGTATATCTATCTGATCTGAGGTTTCTGTTTGCAATAAACAACATTTTTCAGTTACATCTCCTCTCTCTTGTTTTTCAGATGGCACCTTTTCCATTTATAAGAATGCAGAGATGCATGAAAATGTTGAGTTGGCAGAATGATAGCAGCATTTATAATATTCAATAGGACCTTTTCCTGCATATTCCGATCATCCCATGCAGATACTTGAGACGTTCAAATACACACAAGGAAAACTGAAATGATGGTAATTGTAACAGACTCATAAATATGGCTAGAACGAAAATGGGATAGACACACAAATTTGTGGCGGATACTAAAATTGAAAGGTTCTTCAGGTGCATTATGTGTCACTTGGCAACATTTTGTGTGAATAATCCTCCAGAACCTGACCTGTTCTTCCTAGTAAATTAGTCCACAGACACCGGTCTTCCAGTCTTTACCAGCTTAATGCAATATCGTAAATACAAAAGGTTCTTGTGTACGAGCATTGAGCTGCTGGGTGAACTGAAAAGTGCATTACCAATTTGATATTTGCGATTTATTCACTTTCAAACATCGTTAACAGAACATACAGTGACTTACAAAATTAAATCTAATTTTTAATCATCTCTCTCTGAGACCAAGGCAGAAATCATAAATTTAAAAAGTAGCAAAGCTTACGTCAAACCAATATTAACTGCAAATCTGTTAGCAATTTGCCTGATTTGTAATCCTTGGTTTTCAATGGAATATTCAAGATTCTCCAGAATGTCTTGTATTGTCTAGCGTAATGCTTCTCAGAGCTAAATGTCACTTCTTAGCCAGATGCAATCAGCTATTAGGCCTTGTGTATATTGGCAAGTAAAATCCTCAAATATTCAAGTCCCAAACTAAACACCTACCGCTACTTCCATTTAACTCGATGTTTCAGGCACTTTCTGATCAGCGTTTCACTTGTAGACATGGGAATGACACAAAAATAAATATTAAAGTACTTACGGTTATGTTACATGGACTTTGCCAAGGCAGCCTTCCGCAGCAATAAGCTGTGCTCATACAACCGGGTACTCATTCAATGAAAAACTTGAAGCCACACAAGCTTGATCACAATCTTTTCTGACTGCACTTCTATAAAAAGTCTATGACCTCCGCGTACCGGTGAGTTCAACAAGATTAGGTCCAGCGACCACAGTTGGAACTACATTACTTATACACTTAGCTGAGATCAAACACCTCAACCACAAAAGCTTGCCTGACCTTTCTATTAAATTGGCTGAGGAATGATCTGGAGATAAGTCTGATGTCTGTCTGGGGCCCTTCGCTGTGGATTTCCAAATAGTAGACCACATAGTAGAAGTTGTCCATTTTCAGAAAAAGTCCACCCGTCCAGGTGCAAACTGCTCATCTTTTGGCAAGTTTGTAAGTTGATGAATGGTTACTCTTTGAGATGAAATCCATGACTTTCCGGTGTGACTGACAGGACTCTATCTAAATAAACATTTGGGTCTATTCTATAGGGTAAAAATATTCAAAATTGATTCTGCCAGGAAAGATGAATTGACCATTGTCAAACCGACTATACTAGTGACAAGACAATGGTTTAATTGTTATTACGTGTATTTCCCCTCAGCACAAACTATTTACTAAAAAAAATGTTCCAGGAATCCCAGCAAATTACCCCTGGGAAGTCCCAAAAATGGATACAATGGGGATTGGCAAACATAAATTGCACAATGTCGCCATGCTTCTATGGTCAGTCTCGCTTTGTCTGTGTTGAGAGAACCCAAAACCCCGACAGGCATCTAACTTGTGTGAAATGTATGATGGATCAGCAGATCAGAATTGCATCAGATGTGCATGGCACACCAAGTGGCTTAGCTTATTCCACAGGGCAATAGAAGATTGAACGGGGCAGCACTGGGGTGTGCTTTGTTACCGAATATTTTTCTCATACATTTGTGGCTTCGTGGCATTCAGACTTCTTGATCTTCTTCATCTGTCTTCTGGGGGATATATAAAACGTAGACAAATGCAATGATTGATAATATTAGTTGTGCACACAGTACACCAAATTGGAAATTTATATATTTACCTTTTTTTTCTCATACAGCACTGTATCCCTCTATATTGGAGTCTAACCCAGTCTAGGCCTATATCCTAGAACAACATTTGCTAAGATATGGGACATGCAAACTATGAACTTCAGCAGACTGTAACTGTCTCCCAATTTCAAAATCTGTTTCCAGAATCGATGAAAAACATTCTAGAACTACCTACAGACCACCACATGACTGATGGACATGTATATTCCTCAAAACCATGTGCATGACTTTTGTATGCTAAAGTAAGTATCCTTGGACTTTCAGAGATCCCTAGCTGAACAAGTTACCTAACAACTCACCCGAAGTAACACAGATGGGTACAACTGCACAGTTGATAAATATATGGCTGTGGAACAGATCAATATGGTGTATATCCCAGTGTGACTTTAATGGTTACATCAGCAGCAACAGGGCACATGGGCTGGTGATAGGAGTCACAGAAGACCTAAATCTCAGGGGATGGAGATAACCCTTCTCTGATTAGACTTGTCTGGGCTGTCGCTTAATTAAATGGAATCCTTTGGGTGTGTCAAGTTGGAAATTGAATTACTTGTTTGACAACTGAGAACTTCTTTGGAGAAATTGCCACTCTTACATCTTGTCATTCTGTGAAAGGTTGGATAATAAGATTCAAAAACTTTTCGGCGAGACACCTTTAGTTTGAGTGAATTGGAGGAAAGATACAATCTAAATTGTGGGCAATGTGGGGCAAAGTCATTATCAAAAAGCATACATGCACGGCCACGCATATAAGCTGATATATGTGAAATGCAGACGTTAGGATAGAGGTCGGCTGAAGAACCATTTAAGGTTGCTCAATGATATGGGTAATTTTAAAACTAAGTGGTTTTCAAAGTATTCAGGTTCTTTGAAGAACCTTATTATATTCAATGCAGAAATGATCTTTGTGAATCAATAGTAACTTTACCTGTAGATCAGTATTGATTTCAAACAAAATGGTAACAATTTGAAAGTAAGATTTACATCTTCTATTTGACATACATGATATAGACCATTTGGAGGGATGACAGATTATGATTAAATCAGGAAAATGTAATTTAAGTTGCCGCGGTTCTATATTACATTTATATATCTTTTCAATTTCACATTTAAAAAAAACGGAAAAAGACAAAATAAAAACAGCTAATTACATTACATTAGACTGTTTTTGTTTTAGAATTATTGGATTGAAAAACTTACTTCATAATACTATGCAATTGAAGTAGGGGGAACTGGGGCACATTGGGACGCTTTTAACGTCTACTAATTTTGCTCAATGCTGAAAGCACTGAAGAACTCAGAAGTTGGCATGAATATCACCAATACTATTCAGCTTAAATGCAAGGCATAATAAACTAGACTGCAACTACCCTTTTGCAGCCAGAGAGCAAAATGTGAGTTGTAAAAATGACTGTCCCGATGTGCTCCGACGGGCCACATTGGGACATCAGCCAGGGCACATTGGGACATCAATTAAAAAATCATTTTAACACTCCATGGGCAATAGATATTACATAGAAGTAGTGCGTAAGACAATATACAGTGCATTAACACCTTGTAGTGCCAGTAGTTAATAACTTTAAACAGTTTTAAGCATTTAACATTTACTGTCCTGGGTGCGGACATCTATGTAAGTAACACACATTGCTTTACGACAAATTGGCTCACAGAGCATTGTAATCCACTATGCCTCTATTCACTGTGGCCTGAATACCTGTTGTGTGCTGTCCTAGGTCATTCAGTTGACTTGGACACTTAAATTCTGCCATTTCAAGTGCATCCCAATGTGCCCCGAATTCACTGTCCCAATGAGCCCTGATATGACTTTTACACCAAAATCCTAAATGCTAATTTCTCAGGCAACAGTGAGTGTGTTTATCATGATAGCAATTCATAACTGTTCGTTACGATATATATCAAATTCATAGAAGCACTGAGAAAACCTCATTGTTCATGGTTTGTCAACAGAATGGTTTGTATTGAAACCGTCCATGTTTACTTTAGTAGTAGGAAAACAAACTTTTTCCTCGCTATACTTCTGCATGTGGTTGTAATTTGTCATCAAAACGATAGAAACGTCAGGATGTGAAATTACAAGATATGATGGCACTACCATACCATATACCTTGCCAGGATCCAAGAAAACCCCACTGTCCCATAGTGCCCCATGTCCCAATGTGCCCCCATGCCCCCTGTATGTTTTTATTCTGCAAGAACCATAAATTTCTATGTATTCCTTGTAAGCACTCTGGAGGCTGTCTCTGTCACCCCCCATGAACAAATTTACAATGAATTGTTAGTAGGCAAAGTAGTTGGGCTAGTTGCCCTAGATCTACGCAAAGCGTTTGATACGGTCAACCACAAAATCATGCTGGAAAAGATGTCATATTATGGTGTACAAGATACAGAATTCCAGTGGTTTAAATCATATCTAGCGGATAGATTCCAGATTTGTACAATTTTCAATAACATTTCTGATCCTCTAAGAATCACTTGCGGCGTGCCCCAGGGGTCCATTCTGGGTCCCCTGATGTTTTTGTTATATGTAAACGATATGCCCGCCTGCTTTGATAAATGTTACGTGAACTTATATGCAGATGACACTGCTTTTTACCTTGCCGATACTGATATAAATACTGTTAACCAAATTTTACAAAATGAACTGACGCTGGCGTATATAAGTGGCTGTGCTGCAACAAGTTGAGTCTTCACACAGGGAAGACTAACAGTATGATAATCTGCAGCAGACAAAAGAGACTACACTTGAGCGACCCCAAATGCGAACTCAGCCTTGATGATGAACAAATTGAACAAACCTCCAGCTTAAAATATCTGGGGATGACTATTGACCAGGATCTGCGCTATGACCTATACATGAAAGACCTGATAAAGAAAGTTAATCGTGCCCTTGGAATTTTACGCAGGGCATCTCACTATGTTAATCAGGCTACGAGAGTGACTCTCTTCAACACATTAGTGCTTCCGCACTTGGATTATTGCAGCACTGTATGGTGCAACAACATCTCTAAGTTGGACATCAAGAAGCTCCAACGCCTACAGAATGTCGGGATGAGAATCATCCTTGAATGCGACTTCAAAACAAGGACAAGGGATATGCTAGATGCCTTGCGCTGGCTCAGTGTCGAGCAACGGATTTATTCTAATATGTGCTGTTTGACTTCGAAACTTGTCAACAAAATGGTACCTGGTTACCTATGTGATATCGTTAGTTATTCTAACACTGTGCACAGCTACAATACAAGATCAGCATCAGGAAAAGACCTTCACAATAAACGTTGCCACACGAAGTCACTGGAAAGGAATGCCAGTCGAACTTGGAATGATATCCCTCAGTCGATAAGAAACGCCAAGGATTTTTATAAATTTAAAAAAGAGCTGATAAAACATATCAGGGACAGTGGCCCTTAATACTATTTGTAATTTTTTATACATAATGTACTGTGATTTTAATACCGTATGTGATTTTACCGTATGTGATTTTAATATGTGATTTTAAAATGTGATTTTATATATTATGTGCTCTAGTCTTGTTGAATGTTAACATGTTAATGCGGGCTCCAAGCCAAAACAGTTTTTGTACTGACATTGGATAGTCAATAAAACTTCTCAAACTTCTCAAACTTCTCACCAATCTCATTCAAAGTTACTATACTTTTGTGGTAAGTTTTATCTTTCGACCAGTCACTTTTGGTGCATTTCTGTGGTGGAAAAATTTAATATCAAATTTGTACCCCTTTTACCTAAATCTTTGTGCTTCCCAAAATTTTTAAAGGGCCGATTTCACCAACATGGTTTTCATAGTTTCATTTTGGCAGTACGTTTTTAGCCCATAAAACAATCTATGATCAAGTCTGAGGGTTGATTTTTGTATTGGGTTAAGTATACCAAGCCTGATTTGGACTGTATTTATGTCCTCTTGTTCTCCAGTTTCATCATACAGTGCCTGTATGATAAGGCTGGGGGGGGGGGGGCTAGAGGACATAAATTAAGTGCAACTTACTGCAAAAATAAAATGTATGGACTATATAGTTCATTCTTAACGTGAATGTCAGCGATGGGAATTTGCCCGAAGAGGTCATTTTTTTTACACGTCACAGGAACAGAAGTGTAGAATCCCACCATCTTGATACTAAAAAAATCGCCTGTCAGTTGCTAATTTTCGGAAATGGGTTCTTTCTCCCAGTGCATGCAACCAATGCTAGAAAGATGTTTAACCCCGTGCCATGACTGTGTGCACTTGACCTCTCTTCATTATCAAAGTCCATCCATGTCCTTGTAATAAATCAGCATATCAGAATTGCATATGATGTGTATAGCACACGAAGTGGCTAAGCCTATTCCTCTGAGGGCTATGGAAGATTGAATGGGGCAATATTGGGCTTTACTGTCCAATGGTCTGTCTTGGGTAGCCGAATCTTGATTTCTTGACAAATGCAGTTCATTAGCCAGTGTCTACTGGGAATACTTCCGTATTTTAGCAAGACGTACAGATATATGAGATCAGATCTGTCCAATATGAATGTTCCACTCGCATATTTTGCTTTCGGGTTGGCACAAACCCGCTTCATCCTGACAGTATATAATCAGATGGACAGTGTACAACAACTGTATGTGAGCTAAACCTTTTTTGCAAGGTCCAACTGCTGGCCAACCCTTGTCTGCTCAATTAATTTGAAATATTATAGGCCTATTTGAGTAGAAAGATTGACGTACATACCTCCACATACAATTACATAATAGTAAACAGTGGTCCCCGCATAACAAGACCGCCCCTTCTTCAGCCATCAAAAGGCCTCTCGGGGGGATTCAAGGAGACTTACCCCGCTTGTTGGTGATTGTCAAACAAAAGAATAATGCGTCTGTTTTTCACTCTATAATCAGTTATGAAAAGTCAAATGGCTTTCTCTTAATCAAGACTAATCAAACAGTCTCTATGTTTTCCATGTTCAAAGTGGAGAAGATGACACTACATTGGCTAGCATAGGTCACAAAGTGCATTTTTTTACAGTGAACTGGTCCTCATTTTTTCTGTATCAAAGTGACAGACTGTAATCTCAACCTCAAACGAAGATAAAAAAAGTGATATCCATGCAGCTTCAGACTTTTGCCATGAGAAAAAAAACAACAATTATAAATAAGCCGATTAAGTTGTGCCAAGTGATATCTGAGCTGGTACATCCACGATCCAAAGTAAGTTTCAAAAAACCAAATATCTATTCTGGTCCAATGCCACAAGTTGGTAAAATTTGGAATTTCTAGTGAAATTGGCCGAAAAATCAATAATCTCTGATATGTTTCCTATGTAACAGATTGAGGTTGTAGATGCTTTTTTGTGACGACTAGGCCACATTATAAGAGTAAATTTAAACACAAATGTGAAGAAAATACTAACTTTAAATGCAGATTATTCGAAACGGACCTTGGTTTATTCACATACATCTGCAGCAAAGACTTTTTAAGATACTATTATGATTATACCATTCGACACCTCTGTCAGCCAATCACAAGCCAGTATTTCACTGCAATAAAACCCATATTCTTTGTTGTCCAGTTATCCTCCCATGGGAGAATAATAAGTGAAGCTGTGAAAACACTACAGCAACAAAGGTCTTAATTTTGGCCACCAATGAATGCACAACACAAATAAACAAAAAATATCAATGATCAACTAAATGTCTCACATCAGCAATCAGCAAAGACACATATAATCTTAAAATTTAGAACAGTGACAATTTGGAGTAAAACAACTTCAACTCTATACCTATTTTGGCATAATCACGAAATAAGCCCGCTCCTCTGACGGAATGAGCAGCAGTCTATATGCTTTTCAATGGTCTTGATCATTCCGTTATCAGAGGGCGAAGGCTATTTCGTGATTATGCCCCTAAAATGTGACCAAAAAAAATTTAAATTGTGTATCTATCCAGAAAAAAAAAAAAAACCAGGAAAACCAGAAAAGTTGGTGCTTATAATTATGACATTGTGTTCCCCTATAAAGCATATTTTTTAAAAAGCCAAACAATGTGGGAAGGTAGCTGTGTGTAGTTGGTTTGTTTGTTTGTGTTTTATGCCTCTGCAGCACCTTAGTGGGCTATATCGAGGCAGGCGATCGCCGTATGATGATGAGATGAGAAGACTGTGATTCTGGTACAAACCCTATTAATTCAGGGATGCCCAGGGTCTTTCAGTTGCCCCAGCATAGAACACTGGATACAACCCGCCTCCATTTAATGTCCCATGGGCTCGGACTAAATTGAGTTCCGGGATGGGAGTCGATAGCTGTGTGTAGAGTGTACACAGTGCAACCCTCTAATGCCAGATCTTATAGCTCACTAATTTGCTGATAAAATTTGCAAAAAGGAGAGCACACACCAAAAACCGTATTTTTTCGCCCAGCATAGTCACTGATACAAGGTACCACCAATTTATAGGGTCAACCAAATGAAATCCAACTGGAATATTGAAAATGATCAATCTCAAAATGTTCATCTGCAACAGTGTCATATTGCAGAAAGTAGTAAGAAATGGATGAATTCTATTCTATTCTGTTCTATTATATTCTATTCTATTCTAACCAAATCTAAGATACAAAGTTTGATAAACTTAACTGACCATCTTTTCTATTGAATTATTATTATTTTTGCCACTCACCTTTTCAGCAATTTTTTGTAGGTTGATTGTTTTACTAAAACATGGCCAGTTATGAAATGACTTCATATCATAAGCATGGACTGATCAGTAAAATTCCAAGAATCATTCATGCTGCTTGCACATACTATACATCTGATAAATTGAGGCTCTTTCTTCACACATTGAATTAATGTGTTAGACTGTTTCATTGTTTGATTTTGTTGTTCATTGGATTACATGTTTCAGTTTTGTCTCATGGTATAAGCCAGTTATTCACCGCGGGATCGGCAATATGTTTTTATCACAGCTCGGGCTAACGCCCTCGCTGGATAAATCACATATTGCCTCTCCCTAGGTGAATAACCTATACAAATTTCACAAGATCTGTTGAATAATATGCTTATAACAAAGAAAATACAGATTTTTCATTTTTTGCCTTATCATACCTTCTATGGTGACATTAGCAGGTAATGCAGAAAGCAAGCATTGCACTTTTTGTTAGCCATAAACACAGGGCCATTATACCATGATAGGTTTGACTAAAAACCATATTGTATGTACCAATGGAAAGCTAAGCTCAAGTGCAACAATGCAATATCAAACAAGTGAAAAACCCAGCAATGAGTATTTCTCACAAAGCATTAGAACAAGACATGTCTGAACATACATTTTTACAAAATGTCAAAGTGCCATAGTTGTTGTCATTGACAAAGACAGGCCCCTAATATCATTATAGTATGCATTTACAAATACTTTCTGTAACCATCAGAAACCTGGGCTCATGAGCAACAAAATTATATCAGAAAAGTTAACTTTCCATCAACTAGCCTTCATCAAGAAGCGTGTAAAGGTGAAAGGTCATCATAAATATTACAAAATGTCAGAGCGTCGCATTTTTTGTCAGTCTCAAAGATAGGGCTCTAATGCCATGATTGGTTAGACTTTCTACCATATTCTATATACTAATGGAAAGCCAGGCTCATGAGCATGCCAATAATACCAAGAATGCAAGAATTCCAGCAACAAGCCTTCATCAGGAAGTACTCGAACAAGGGAGGTCCCACAAAATTTTCGCAGAATATAATAGCGTCGCACTGTTGTCAGTCTTACTTAAGCCATCACAGCTTCTGGCACAATAGCCTCAGCCAATTTAAGTGATATTTTCCTGACAGACAAGGTCATGAGCAATGCATTGGTATGTCAAATGTTCCAAAAATGTTTGCATCAATGGTTTATCTGTTGCATCAAAAATCGCATCACACTTTTTAGCTTTAAACGGGACACATCAACGGATAATTACATAAGGTGTTTTAAAAAACATAGAGGCATCCAATTGCCTTTTTTCTGGCTTCATAAGATGCCCAACTTATCCAGGAATAGTAATTTTTAGCAACTGTGATCATAAATTCATCACTTTTCCTGTATTTAAAAGTTCTATGCAAAAATTTTACATGCTGTGTCTAGGCGGGACATCAAAAATTTCCCTAACTGCAATCATGTATCACTTATTATTTCAAGACCAGTGACCGATCAAATAACTGCTATTCTCATGAAAGAAGACATCTTTGCCTATCATGTGATCCATAATATGGGCAAAAATTCTATCAAGGGGCTGAGATATGACCTTAAATGCATGTGCATATTGGCCCAAAACTGAAATTTTACCAACTCACTGCACTGGTCCTTCTATGAGTTGGGTCATATTCAAATAACACAGTTGCTGTGGTATACTTTTCCAATTAGAGGGACTGCTTTGATCTTAGTGGGTGTTTTTCATTTTTTCCCTGGAGCAACTTGATGCGACTAAATAACAAAACAGCTTCCTATTTTGAAATATTTTATTGCAGCCTTTTTGTACTCTCAAAAAGTAAACCAAATGAAAGAAAAGAGATTATTCTTAGTCTCAGACAAGGCTTTGTTGCTATTTGTTGTTTTTCTAACTGTAATGGTCAGTCACTCCCACATAGTAGATGTAAGTTTACTTTGGCCATTTGGAGAATCTGTTCAGCTGATCGACCTCTATTTGAAAGAAATATCTGGAACAACTGAAGAGAAGAAGTGAATAGGACACCATCGGGTGAAATTTCTGTCTTCAATTCCTCTTCTTCACAGCAGCAACACAGTAAAAATGTACCTTTCACCTGTCCCTTCTGTCAAAATCTTTCATGTTGGCTGAAGAATTAATATCATGAAGTTCTCTTTTATTGTTTGCTGTCAATGGTTTATGAACTTGTATTGGCACCCTGCTCAATGTGCTCATCATCTCTGGTCCTGACTTTTTGACGAATATGTGAAAAACATAAACTGGTTATTGACGGATTCGGGTCCCTTACTCATCCAACTCTAAGAGAGCTAAATAACATTTAAATTCTATGGTGTGGGCCAATTCAAATAACACAGTTTGTGTGG
Organism: Platynereis dumerilii; assembly: GCA_026936325.1. Taxonomy (NCBI): domain Eukaryota; kingdom Metazoa; phylum Annelida; class Polychaeta; order Phyllodocida; family Nereididae; genus Platynereis; species Platynereis dumerilii. Next base: position 32,488,056 of record JAPTHN010000001.1, on the reverse strand, counting down.
TATACAAGTCTACCAATTGGACGGACTGCTTTGATCTTGGTGGGCGTATCTTTCTTCCACTGAGCAAAAAAATTAAAGTCTTTTTCAAATGTTTTTACAAGGCCTTTTTGTTTTATGAGAAGCAGAAGTAAATAAAGAAAACTATGATTTTCGTAGTTTTGCAGTGTTGAACAAGAATTAATTAGCTATTTTTGGTTATCTGTTGCTGTTGTTTTTTTTTCTGAAGAAAGTTATCGGTCAATTAGAATGATGTCTCACTCCCACGTTAAGAGTAGATGGAAGTCGAGAAAATCTGTTCTGCGTAACAATCTATTTTTGAAGGAAACCTCGCGAAAAACTGCAAGTGAAAAGAACAAATGGGGGGAAACGCCATTGGTTGAAATCTAAGACATCAATTCGCCCACATCACAGCAGCAACACAGTCCCTCTTCCAGAGCAAATATATTTTCGGTGTAAATAAGACTATAGTTTCAATCACCTGTTGTTATAAAAAAAAGAAATTTGATAATGAGGACCATTTTATGGTTTCATAAAGTTTGTACATCTATATATTCTATGCACTTCGATAAAGTGCTCTTAATGATATCTGAGCTCGCCAAATCACAGTTCTCCTTAAAATTCGTGCTCTTAAATCTGAATCTATAGGGGGAGTCCTATAGCAATTACCACAGTTGCTCTTATATACCAATCCATTACAGTGACTGCTTTCATAACTTATGTGTGGGTGTCTTTGAATTTTTGTATTGCTACTTGTTTTCCGAAGTATTGTTCATACTATAATAATGTTAAGTACTTATATAGCGCCAATTCCAGTAAACTGCTCAATAAGTGCTCCTGGGCCTGCGGTTAGATTAGCTAATATCTCAATAAAATTTTGCAAAAAGATCTGTTTTCAGTAACTTCTTAAAGTTCTTCAGTGTCCTTGTTTTTCCCACAATTTCAGTTATGCCATTCCACAGTATCATTGATGAATAGGAAAAGGCTCTATCCTCAAACTTTTTTGATTTTGCGTGGCATGTACCTTTAACAGCCATTGCTACGGAGGTTCAGGTCATTTTCAGGTTTATGTTGAATTAGACTTTTTAGGTACTGAGGTGATTGATTATTCACAGCCGTCCATGCATAATAGTTGTCATAAGTTTGAATTGGATCCTTGTAGGGATTGGAAGCCAGTGTAACTCTTTCCTGTAATGACTAACTTTATCTTGTCTTTTTAGCCCTTCAATCAGTCGTACAGCAAAGTTTTGCACTGCTTGGAGTTTATTTATCACTTGTTTCGACAAACCATAGAGCAATCCATTGCCATAGTCTAAATGAGAAGTGACTAATGCATTGATAGATGTTTTGATTTACTCTTTGTACAAGGAGTTACGCAGCTTTGAGATGTTTTGGAGGTTAAAATAAGTATTTTGACACATTCTGTTCACTTGCTTATGCATTGACATGTGTTAATCAAAGATTATATGTACTCAAAAGTTTATGGCATGATCTGTCGCCTTGATTTAAAATACTGTCCACACTGATTAACAACATGTGAAGTTTCTTGAGTTGAAATGGGGAACCAATGAGAAGTAACTCTCTATTGTTACAGAGTTTGTTTTTGTGAAGAAAAAAGCTTCATCCGAACAGCATCCAACTGGGATTTTGCTCATGAAGGTCCATTTTATATTTGTAGTATTGTTGCAAAGTATAAATGCAAAAAGCTTTTTTCAGGAATTTTCATTTGTATAAAGTAGGATAATCCTTACCACAGTAGTGTTTTATGTGTTAGTTCTAATTTCAACATAAAGTCTCACCATTATCTTAGTTTACCTGAGATCTAGAGTAAGTCGGGGCAAGAAGCCCTGGTTAGGTGAGAGGCCCCCCCAGGGTTATATGTAAACTTACATTTTTGGTGCGTTTTCTTATTGATAGGATTGAAGCCAGGGGCTTTTTAGGTGATGTCACTAATTTTCAGGGCAAACAGCACCAAACCATAGTTGAAATTAAAGAAAAAAAAATATGCATGGTTTTTGTAACTTCGAGTAATTCTTTGAAAGGGGTTGTCAGAAATAACTTTGGAAATATTTAAAAGTATAATGGATATCTGCATTGCTTCACTTTATGATCATCATATAAATATGATTTGGATTATGTTTTTTGCATTTTAGTTCAAGTATAGAGGACCTCTATATTTGAACTAAAATGCAAAAAACATGATCCAAATTATATTTATATGAGAGGTCAAATTAAAATATGTGTGTTTGGGGCAAGAGGCCCCACTATGGTATGGGGCATGAGGCCCCCCTCACTGGGGCCTCAAAGCTGCTTTAGGAACCATTTAATAAATTTGGCTGAAATTGAAACAGGGCAAAAAATATTAAAAAACGAAGGTATGGACAGAAAAATTCAGAAAAAGTAAATAGAATGCCTTAAAAATGATAGAAGAACCCCAAGAAATAACTTTCAAGACGAATGCTTTCGCAAAAAAATTGCCATAGGATTATAATAGGGGGGGGGCTACTTGCTCAATGGCTGGGGTAAGAAGGCCATTTGCAATTTTTTACAAAAATGGTTGTAACTTCTTTATTAAATTTGGTAGACATTTGTTTCACTAGTTATAACAGAGTCAAGTGATCCCTTCCTGACAGCATAAGCATTCAAATAATCGACCATAAAAAGTAGGTCAAATCACACCTCGAAGTTAAGGGGGGCTGCATGCCCCACGCTACTCTACTCTTTGTTAAATTGAAAACTAACACGCAATGTGCAGTCACTTCCTTATTACCTTTTCTGTACTTCTTTAACAGCATTTGGAGGAGGTAATTGGGGCCTTTGGGATTTTCAAATCTTCCTATTAGCCTCAAAGAAACCGCTACACATCAAGCTTTTGTATCTCCTTTTAGCAAAGCCAGTAATTATCTGGGAGGCATAGTTCGGCAAAGTTCAAATATTCAAAGAAATTGCATGATACCAATAGTATTCTTGTCCGTGACATAAGGCACAATCAAGGGAGTTCAAAGGTTGAAAAGAAAGAAGGGAATAGTCAGCAACAGGCCACAATTTTTCCTGTTGTCAATATGGATAGGATTAAGCTGAACAATGGAATAACAGCCAAAGTATAAACTCAACCATGGCCAAGTTGTTGGAGGTTTGGGTCAAAAACTGAGTCCTTACCTCTGAAAGGTCAGATTCCGGTTTGATTATCAAATTGGTGGTATCTTGCATTAGAGCTCTTTGCAGATAAGTGGTACGTTGGAAACCTTAAGTTTTAATTTTCGACTTCCAAATTGGCTCTGCCACATCATCCTGTTTGTCTTCTAATCCTTTTGTCAGGTGAATGTCTTGCAGAAAAGTTAATGTAGTTTCTTTATTGACATTTATGCCGATAGGTTTATCACATGCTGACTAAACCAATTAACAGCAATGGCTCAAGCAAATCATTAAATTTAAAACGCTTCTAAGTCAGTGACATAACAAGGCCAAGTTTAAAGTTAATTCTGAAAATGATGTGGGACCCTGATCTGCAAAGAGCAATAATGCTGGCAGCCAAAAATTTGCAAAACGGATGACAACCTCACTGTTACATGGCCTTTCAAAGAGCACCCCATATCCAGACTAAGACCTACGTGGTACCTTTTCTTTAGTGAACAAAATAATGTTTTGCAGGCCAAACATTTTGTCCAACAAAAAGATGTTTCAATTTAGATTTCCGGTGCTGCATTGAATACTGAGTGTCTCAGTGGTAAAGTTGGTTAAGGTCACTGGAAGTTGAATGGCTCTTATTAAAATGTGCACAGTGTTCAATGTATCAGGGCTCTTTGCAGATAAGTTTTGGGACATTAAATGGAGGTGGGTTGTATCCAGTGTTCTGTGCTGGGGCAACTGAAAGACCCTGGGCATCCCTGAATTAATAGGGTATGTGCCAGACTCACAATCTTCTCATCAATCATCATCATACGGCGGTCACCAACACTGGAGAGTGCTACGGCATGGGAACCTTGGGCAATGTTCCGCTAGTCTCTGCCCATGGGCGCCGTTCTATGGCTGCCCTGAGCTGTATCATTGTGGAAGGCTCACCACAAATTTCGTGCCTGCATCGCAGTGCATGACTGACAGTATTTACAATTACAACAATTACAATTACAATGTATCAGCCAAGACGTTACGTTTACATTGTACTATTTATGGCAAAGGTGCACTTTCTTATTGTGAGCAACAAAAAAGAATAGTTTGTTATTCATCATCTGTCTGGCTGTCTTGTGTTTTGTCAGAAACAGAACAAATACATTTGGCAGTTGGAAATGAATTCTCATGTCATCATGTCGTCTATGTGACTGTCTTGACAATATTTACATTTAAAAGGATTTTTCTGTCACAGCCTTGACAGATTTGTGATTGGATCTGTTTAATTACTTTTTGTAGGGACCATCTCAGATCTGTGTTATAAGCTCCAAATGAGGAAAGATTTGACAGTGGAGGTCCCTAACTAAAGGGGCAAAAATAATCAGCCAAGTGCATGCTACTTGTCATCAATTTATGTGTACTGCAGTGGTGGAGCTTCTTGAGTTTCTGGAGGGGGCCACTAGGAAGTTGGCCTTGCAGATATACTTTCCCTATAGCAGGAGTACCCTCCAAATTTACCTCCAGTATTAGGAGGATACTCATGCTACAGCAAAGGTAACTGTGACTACAATTTACAAATCAAGTATATATTTGCCCCTCTTTATGCTCAGTAGCTCCTTCACTGCATGACCTTGGGAGCTGTCATGGCTGAGTGATTGGGGACCATATCCAAAGCACACCTGGAGCATAATACATTGGGGACCATATCCAAAGCACACCTGGAGCATAATATTATCCCTTAGAGATTTCCTTCAAAAAATTATATAGCCTAAGTGTATAAACATTTGAGACAACATAAGACAAGTGATAAAAGAAAACACTGTATGAGAACATTAGATATTCAACTTCTCACAAACTGGCCAGTCTAAAAGTGTCATAATCCAGTTATTATGCAAGCCACAATTAGTTTGTTGTAATGGAAATAGAAATTTCATGTTCATGACAAAGAATTTAAAAGGGCTTCTCATTGCTTGGTTTGCTGTCTATGTTAATAACACCTGTAATTAGGCATGCCTAATCATGATGTAACATGTATTAGGTTTGTCATATCACACATTCACAGTGGTACATTGGAGGTATAGATGCAACTACACATACATAAAACATTATTTGAACATTTGGAAAATAAAATATGTGTTTGAAGAAACCTCAGGTCCCTACAATTCTTTTTTTAAAAGAATTTCTTGTTAGATATACTTGGCAGATTTAATTTCAGTTTAATACTGATTCATGAAAATGCATCAATTGATATCTGAAGTACTATGTTCATGTAATTTATACAGATATAAATTAGCCTCATTCAAAGGACATAATGGACAGCCTGAAGTGGCCTAATGACATTGAGAGAGAATCCTCGGGGCGGTCTACTTATCCCTCATGAGCTGCAAGTGACCTATCCCTGGGGAAAGTATTGATCAAGTCGATGGTTACTTTCCTTACTTTTTTCAGTTAATAACATAGTCTTACAGGAATGCCCTCCTTGACCTGTAGGCTTCATGACTCAAAGAAAAAAAATTGCAGATCCTTGTGAATACTCAATCATCCTACAGCTGGCTTCCTAGCTGGCAAGGTTTTTGATGATGCCTATCCAGTAGGGTTGGGACGATATTGGTATTTTGATATCACAATATCGTTTGAAAGTGATACCGATATATCGATCTCAGGGTTAATCAGCCGTTTACTGCTTTAATTTGTCCGAAATTGGCAAAAAATCTGAAATTCTTACTTTCGCGCTACCCTCAGACGCCATTTTGTAAGCAGACGCTCTGGACGAGAATCTCGTCCAGCCCGAGAAGGAAGTGTCATGGCAGCAGAGGGACCAAAACAACGTGGGCCCTGACAGTACGATATTTGGCCCGAAAAATACTGGGGTATGGTATAAATACCGTTTATCATCCCAACCCTTCTATCCAGCCTGGAACTTGCAAACTGAAATACATTTGAGCTGTTTATATGATGAGACGGATTATTTGTCTGATTTAATATCTAGTATTACCATAACCTTTATCATTGCTGGGTAAGACAGCTGCTGACTGCATGAGACATTAATTTTGGTAATTTTAGGCTGCAGGTTCAGTTCACTGAATCATTATGGTACAGGCCTGATCCACTGAAGGTCTTTGCCTCTTCTTTGTATTAATCCAATGCCTCCGACTGGGGTATAACGTTGATGGAGCATGCATGGGTTCAAATTGTGAGCGGGGAACCTAAAATTCTCAGTGGACATTCATGCGAAAACTCTCAGCCGGATGTCGTTTGGATGCATGAGACCTTTGAGGGGTACATATATGTTGCTATGAGATTACACAACTAAGCAATTAGATAATTTTGACTACAAAGAGAATGCCGATTGCTTTGATACCAAAAACCTAATTACCCCTCATTGAGCCTTATTGAGGGCCATAAAAGAGAAATTTACTCCCATTTAAAAATTAAAAAAAACTTTCCTGGTAAAAGAAATTTTTGATCAAGGTTATCATGATATTGTATGGGGGCCAGTCAATTTCACCTTTTTCAAAAATCACCTTTCCTGAAATCACCTTTTGACAAAATCACCTTTTGACAAAATCACCTTTTTTTGGCCAAAATCACCTTTTTTTTCAAAAATCACCTTTTTCATACCAAAATCTCCTTTTTAATTTTTCTCTTATTTTTTATGGGTTTTTCAGTGTGATAATAATTGAAGTTTATGTTTGAAAAAATAAAACATATATATAAATTGATATAGGCCCTAATGAAGTTTGGAGAGACCTGAAAAACACATGATTTTCCAGACATATATATATAAGGCTTAGAATCAATATTTTTCGAACATTCAAAAACCATGGGAAAGAGGTTTTGTAGGGCAGTTCAGAACTGGCATCCATTCTGCCATTTATACATTGGAAGGCCACTATAAGGATTAAGGAGCTGAAGTCACGAAATCTGGGTGTTTCTGTGCCTTTTCTGTCATATTGGACAGTAAATTGTGTAAAGATGCACTGCCCTCCCAAATTCCTCCTTCATGGTTTTTGAATGATTGAGAATTATTGATTCCAGGTCTCATATTTGGAAAATTGTGCCATTTTCAGGGTTCGCCAATGGGGATTTAAATGATGATTTGATTTATTTATTCAAAAGAACAACATGTGAACAATACAAAAACAATGGGAGTTTAAGTAAACATTACAATGCAACTCCCACTAACTACCAGAATTTAACATTTTCAGATTAAATAAAATTCCATTTATTACAATTTGATTGCTCCAAAATATTTTTTTTATCAGTACGGCTATAAAACACATACAGCTGTTTAAATTATGACCTCTACTTCTATGTCCAAATTTATAAACTTCTTCCCTATCATTTACATTAAGATTTGTATGACAATGACAGTGAACTTCCAAGTAAAATTTTCTTCCTCTAGATATTAATAGAATTAGCTGAAACAGTGGCGTATACACTATACAAGGGGGGGGGCCTAGGGGGTCCGGGCCCCCCTAGACCACCAAGATTAATAATAGCATTTTGAAGAAAAATTGCGATAACGTGGGCCCGCGAATGCCGAAACACGTCTGGGCCCCCCCTCTAGACTATCGTGTCTGGATCCGCCACTGTGAAATTTTACACACATACTCCCACCAACCTCACCTGCGAAAAACAGGTTTTATCTGCAAACATTGGGGCACCAGTCCTACCCTACTCTACGTATTACTTGAATTTAAAACTTCGAAGCTGTGAATTTGATTAGTCAAAATTGTGACAAGAATTATTACGATGAAGGTTTGATAAGGATGCTACTTGTTGTTTTTGCTTCTTTTTTTTAGCCTGCAGTTCTGTTAATGAGCAAAGAAAGTTTCAATTAATGTTTGGGGGAAAATATGTTTTCAAATTTTAATTCCTTTATTATATTCAACATTGTTGACCAAATGAGTGTTTACACGTCTCGTCTTCTATGCTGTGGCATTATCATATTACATCATACATGCATTACTGCCATATATATATACTATTACTCATACAGTATTGATTAAATAATTTACTTTTCACATTAGCAGAAAAACCTGCGAAATTTGCGAGATATTTACCTTACCAATGAAATCTGTTTTTACATGTGTTATTAGAGGGTCATTAACATTATTAGTCAGGGTATAACCAAGATATTTAATTTCGTTTACAAGTGGCACCTTTACACCATTTACATGGATATCACCAAAATTTACAAATTTACCAAAAAAAATAAGTTGGCTCTTCTTACCATTAAACATTATGCAGTGATAATTGCAATTACATTAATTTGTAATTGACAGATAACCGACCATGAGCAATTGCAATTCAGTTCAAATTTTCAAATATTTGAAATGGCTGCATATCATTGGTTGAGCCAGAACTTATAAATTGCAATTATAAGACGGTTATTATTATATAATATAGGGTTTTGTGTAGTATATATATATTGTAAATATATATATATTGTATATAGTAGTTATACATTTTTATGCCATTTTATTTATTTTGTTTCGCAACTTTATTTATTCTGTTGTCAAATATTTAATAAATGAACTAAGATTTTTTAAATAATTTTTTCAAAATGATTGTTGATATACAATACAGCTATGTCCTGTGACCTGTAAGTAAGGCACTAAGTACAAAATTTATCAAGTTCTGGTATTTGGTGGGGGAAAAAAATAAAAAAAATAAAAAAGGTGATTTTGGTATGAAAAAGGTGATTTTTGAAAAAAAAGGTGATTTTGGTCAAAATAAAAAAGGTGATTTTGACCGAAAAGGAGATTTTGGAAAAGGTGATTTTTGAAAAAGGTGATTATAACTGGCATTCCTAGCATTATACCCATTCTACGAACGGGAGGTTTGAGAGCCAAGGCATAAGTTATGGCTTGATAGCATAAGTTGACACAAACATTTATTGGCTAACATGTGCACCCGTTGGCAAACATGTGCGCCCGTTGGCAAACATTTGCGCCCGTCTGCAAACATTTGCGCCCGTTGGCAAACATTTGCGCCCGTTGGCAAACATTTGCGCCCGTAGGCAAACATTTGCGCCCGTTGGCAAACATTTGCGCCCGTTGGCAAACCTTTGCGCCTGTTGCCAAACATTTGCGCCCGTTGTCAAACATTTGCACCCGTTGGCAAACATTTGCGCCCGTTGACAAACATTTGCGCCCGTTGGAAAACATTTGCGCCCGTTGCCAAACATTTACACCCATCGGCAAACATTTACACCAATTGGCAAACACTTACACCCATTGGCAAACATTTACACCCATTGGCAAACATTTACACCCAATGGCAAACATTTACACCCATTGGCAAACATTTACACCCATGGAGACCCATTTAAACATTACACCCATTGGCGCTTGATAGCATAAGTTGACACCTCTACCCCCTAACTGAAGTGTGGACACTGGGGCATTATGTTGTTCATACATAAGCCAATAGGGGAGTTGTGTGTTTAGGTTGTGATTTGCAGAGCCCTCTGTTGTTATTTGGTAAAAGCATTTGTATACATTAAATGGAGTGGTGGATGGGGGATGAGAAATGAAGACTTTTGAAGGATTATTACGGAATACTGTTGAGCAGTAGGGAGGAGGGGACCCCCCATTAACACGGAGGGAAGAGGTTAGATGAAGTGGATTGGCATATTTGGGGGATGGGAGTGAAAGGGAGGGCAGTTAGTGGCTACATTGAGCATAGCAACCATGCTGGATTTGGTGAGTTGTGTTGCTAGGCAGCGGTAATTATAAGGAGATTTTGGAAAAGGTGATTTTTGAAAAAGGTGATTATAACTGGCATTCCTAGCATTATACCCATTCTACGAACGGGAGGTTTGAGAGCCAAGGCATAAGTTATGGCTTGATAGCATAAGTTGACACAAACATTTATTGGCTAACATGTGCACCCGTTGGCAAACATGTGCGCCCGTTGGCAAACATTTGCGCCCGTCTGCAAACATTTGCGCCCGTTGGCAAACATTTGCGCCCGTAGGCAAACATTTGCGCCCGTTGGCAAACATTTGCGCCCGTTGGCAAACCTTTGCGCCTGTTGCCAAACATTTGCGCCCGTTGGCAAACATTTGCACCCGTTGGCAAACATTTGCGCCCGTTGGCAAACATTTGCGCCCGTTGCCAAACATTTACACCCATCGGCAAACATTTACACCAATTGGCAAACACTTACACCCATTGGCAAACATTTACACCCATTGGCAAACATTTACACCCAATGGCAAACATTTACACCCATTGGCAAACATTTACACCCATGGAGACCCATTTAAACATTACACCCATTGGCGCTTGATAGCATAAGTTGACACCTCTACCCCCTAACTGAAGTGTGGACACTGGGGCATTATGTTGTTCATACATAAGCCAATAGGGGAGTTGTGTGTTTAGGTTGTGATTTGCAGAGCCCTCTGTTGTTATTTGGTAAAAGCATTTGTATACATTAAATGGAGTGGTGGATGGGGGATGAGAAATGAAGACTTTTGAAGGATTATTACGGAATACTCTTGAGCAGTAGGGAGGAGGGGACCCCCCATTAACACGGAGGGAAGAGGTTAGATGAAGTGGATTGGCATATTTGGGGGATGGGAGTGAAAGGGAGGGCAGTTAGTGGCTACATTGAGCATAGCAACCATGCTGGATTTGGTGAGTTGTGTTGCTAGGCAGCGGTAATTATATAGTGATTCCAAAACACAATCCATATTATCTCATTAGCAAGTTTAGAAATGGTTGCTGGGTCATAAAAGTCATGTGATTCTCTTGACCAATGAGACAGGAAAATTGAATTGGACTGAATGTGCACAAATAGAGATGTTTTCGTTAAATATTGGCTTTTTGGCATCTTTTTAAAATCGGAATTTTAGCTCAATTGGTCAATAGTTCATCTTGTAAACGAATTGTCCAAAAACTAATTTGGTTGAAGTGATAGTTCAGCAGTTACAGGCATATTACTGACAGATGTGGGAGGTGTTTACTCTTTGAAAGCCACACCCAGAATGATTGGGGTGCCTTGAAACCCTGCTTTTATACTAGGTCCCCGTGCTTTAATAGCTACCTGCCAGCCACCTCACTGTGAGACCAAAAATAGCATGCAATGCATGCACCGGGTCCTTGGTCCTGCAATAAATGCCTCATCAATTTTCTGCCAACAGTATATAGCTTTACATATAAACTTGAAGACTTGTTTATTAAATTACACCAATTTACATGTACATTTGTATCAAACTGATCAAAACACGGGCCCTTGTCACGTTCATGCATTGAATGCTTCATTCTGACATTGAATTTCCCTCTGATGTTATTTATCAAATTTGAAAAAGACATATGTCAGATAGTAAAAGAAAGTAGAGTTGTAATTTTTGCTTTGCAATGAGCTCCTCCTGTCAACTGCTGTAAGGTGCACTGACAATACACCAGGAGGCAGCACAGTGTTTATTTACCAAAATATTCAAGACAAGCTTTTGATGAAGTGGAGCAGCAATCCAGAAAAAACATGTTGAATAAAGGTCAAGTTTAGCACTCAGAGACGCAATATTGTAGGTAGGGATGCCTACAGTAAGTGCCATATTAATCACAAGGGCACATCATTTGGGGTTGTCATTTTGTCTTTGAAATGTTTACTTTGGCTTTAGACTGGAAGTGAAGGTGACGACAATGGTCCTTGGTATAGATACCAAGGACCCAACAAGAAAAACGTTGTTGCGACGTTGATGTGGCCATTGGGTCTCGTCTGTCTACCCACGACTCTGTAGTATCAAAAACAACCCCAAAGAACTCCCATGGTTTCTATTACAGATAAGTAGGTAACAGAGATTCGTTGGTGTCTCTTTGTGAAACTACGATATTCTGCACAAGAAATTGTCATTCAGTCGGTTGAATCAAATCACAGCTTACATTTGACCCATAAGTACTGCAGCTACCAACCTGCTGACGGGTTACAAAGAAGTATGATAGATTTTCAAGTTAGTTTTGAAGCAATGAATATTTTGCGGAGGCCTTGCTCATACATAACCGTCTACTGTCACCTATGAGCAACTGGACCAGACTTGCACATGATGAATGCCCGTTCTGATGCAATTTATAGGTGAGTAACCAGACACCTTGCTTCCCGTACACAGACCCTCTCCCCTCCACTAGCAGCCATCCACTCTTAACGCAAAAGGTTCTTAATGGTATATATAAAGTACCCACAGCCGAAAAAAGGTTCTAAAATTTTTTAGGGTTCCATTGAATTGAAAAGGTTCAATGGTTTATGGAAAGGCCCTATGATACTACCCTATGCTTCCTACTTGAGAGAAAGGGGTTCCATTGTGGGAGTTCAGTGCAGCTGGATTATCTAAATGCTGTTTTTGTTTGCTGTTGGAACCTTTTGTTGATTAATGAACCTTTTAGGGTTTCTTATATATACCAGCTTATAGAACCCTTAATGGGTTCCATATAAAACCTTTTTGTTAAGAGTGTAGTGCAGCAGACATTTGAAAATAACCATAAATGGCCGCCATATTGAATTTAAGTTTGGCTTAACTTGGTTTTTGTGTAGAATAGACCTTACTGGAATTCTCATTGAAGTAAACTTCTTCACAGCTTTTTTCAGGTGTTTGCCTGTCTACAAGTGGACTGCTCTTGTATTGCCACTTCTTTTTCCAGCCTTGGCATGTCAGAACATATGCTGTCTTGTGTTGCCACCTAGTGATTAGTGTGCTATTCCACGAAATCCTGCGAGCGTCCACATCATTTCAATCAGAGGAACACACAATTTTGTGTGGAAGACACCGGGCTGTTTCTGAGTGTGCTGATGGCCTTGTCTACTTCCTTAGAGAATGTGATTGCCGAGTCTGACTCTGGTATACATCAATGTTGAATGGAAATTTTGTGAATGTGCAATGAAATTGGAACTATTTCTTGGGACAGCAATGCTGTAACATACAAAATCAACTTTTGTGCCAGGTGGCAGCAGCAATGCAGCATGCAGTTCTCATTTTCACCAGACTGGCTGTTTGCTGTACATGACGTGTGGTACTGTGGTAGATACCTACTCAGTAGTAAATTATAGGGGGGGAGGGTTGGTCTAGTGGTAGCATGCTGGACTGCCAATCGCTGGGTCCAGGGTTCGAATCCAGCTCTTGTCGGGTCACCTGGGCCTATGTTGGACGGCTGTTTCAATCATCCTTTGCCTCATTGCCGTGTCCTCCTCCTGTCCTGATAAGCCTACCAAGTGCATAAATACAGGATGTAAAGCCCCAATCATCCATCCATCAGTAGTAAATTAATTTGTGTTTATGAATGGAATTAAAAGCTGTTTTCATGGAGAGAGAGAGAGAGAGAGAGTGCCATCATTGGGTGTGTTGTGAGGACAAATTGTTGCCTAAGACCAACATTGTGAGGACACGACGTTGTCTAGTTTGAACATTTAGCTTTTGAAATGCCGAGAAAACTTGTATTGATATTGTGAGGACATGTCCCCACAATAGTTTGACCACCATATCTCACGTTATAGAAGGTGGTGCCATCTATGATATGACTTTTGAAATGTATGACCCCCTAGTGGCCATATGAGAGGTCAATGTCCTCACAATATGATGACCTACTTATAAAATGTGTGTCCTCACAATGCGGATTACCTACTTGGGAGCTCTTGGGATATCAGGGCATAATGCGGAAAGAAAACTTGGACATCAAACCTCAGTAATTTCCAACCTAAGTGGGACCGCTTGAAGGTGTCACTGTTGCGGCTGCCAAGGAAGATCATTTCCTACTTCAGTGCAAGCTAAATGTCACGGATGTAAAGAAAAGAGGCACAAAAAAAGTTTTTATGTCATAAATGAATAAAAAATGATGGAAGAAGGTTAGCAATGAGAAAGTGAAGTGTGACAGTAATGGAGGGGGGGGGGGAGGGAGGGAGGGACAGAACACATGCAATGAAAAGGAATATCTTTTGTTTTCAAAAAAAAAATAAAATAAAATAGAGTCCAACGTCTTTTGCAAAAATTTTGCACTAAAACCTGGATTGCTCTTAACCTAAAGGAGATATCGACGTCTGGTTTTGACCTTCTCTTTGCAATTATGTACCTTCATCTATATTTGCCAAAATTTTAGCCGCATTTCAATCGGACAAGGCTTGCAGATGACGAAACGACATTTTTTCCAAAAAATTGTCACGGAAAAAGTTTTTAAGAAAATTATCTGTTGTTGCATGAATCTGTTCTCCAAAGATTTCGACTGGGCAAAAAAAAAAATGAATGGAATAGCTTGAACGAATCCCCTACTTACACATTTTTTCCCCGTAAAAAGGTCAAAAATAGGGGGTTCAAAAATTTAAACTTAATGTGAGTTCATGAAACTAGCCATGCATGAAAATTTATTGGAAAAGGAGCAAAGCTGCACTTTTTCCATTCCGATAGTATAATTGACAGAAGAGCTATGAGGAAAGAGTGAAAAACGTGCACTTTGCGATCCCGGTCATCATCCAAAAACCGCAACAGGGAATCAGAGGAAAATTGGCAAAAGCGGAGTTTAGCTGTGTTACCAAGTCCCTGTAACATTTGGTGATTTTAGGTTGAACCGTTACAGAGATACCGATTTTTAAATACGGTATGCCGAAGAGCACCCTAGTGGCCAAAATGTAATTGGAGAATCTCAGATAAAATGGTTTGAGATGTCACTAATGAGGTCCCTTGGAGCAATCTCTCATAGGAAGAACAGCAGAATCCAGGCATTTATAAGGGCAAGAAATCCAAAAAACCTCCGTTTTAGCATTTTTCCAAGAAAACTTTTCTTATCTAGGAAAATCTGGTTAGAAGCCTGGGAATGGTGGCAAGAGATGAGTTGAAGTTGGGTTCAAGTGCCTATAAAAAAAAATCGATACCCTAAGAAGGAAAGATTTTGAATGGTGGCCACTTTTCGAAAAGTAGTGCCGTTCGCTGATTAGAAAAATTGACCGATGAAAACTTTTGCAGAATTGCGAGGACATGGTTTGTCCTCACGACCTTATCTCTTCACTAGTTGAAATATTGATGAAAAGTTCATTACTGAGAAGAGATTGGGCAGCTAGGATGCTTTGCTATGATGGTCCAGCATTTCGGTGCGCCTAGGATGCTTGGAAGTACATGTCCTCACAAATTAGGTAAAAAGCTAACTGTCCGACAAAGCAGGTTGGTGTGGCATAGTAGAGAGAGAGAGAGAGATCTTTATTTTTCATCCATCATACAAAAAAATAAGCAATTGCAAAGAAGGTACATTTAAGTCAGGAGACACATATTAAGACACAATGAGCGTGGCTAGCATTCATGCAACCAAATTCAAGTTAAATATTTGTGGGTATAATTCAAATGCCAAATGAAAGAAAGCATTAACTCACAGGTATACATTTTTAAGTGTACACATAAATGAAAATTTCCACAAGATATTTATAAACAAAAATTCAGTTGGAAAAGTAAATTAGAGAGAGAGAGAGAGAGAGAGAGAGAGGGAGAGAAAGGGGGGAGGATTGGGGCGATTTATTAAAAAAATAAATAATAAATAAGATAAAAAGTATATGTATGCAGGTTACACACACTCCTGAGAGGGATGGTGGAGGTGACTATGGACCTTTTAGATGTGGAAAGGAAAAACAATTTATTATGATAATAAAATGGGTTATTGGTGGGGAATATTACATCCTATTTTGGTTTTGAGTCTGCAAGGAATTAACGAGAATTACAGATATAGCAGTCCCTTAGGAGACATGTGCTTTCATAGTTTGAAGTTGTTATTCGTTTGTAATAAAAACAAAGGTCAAATATGCTATGGGTGCTAAAATTTCTCTTGGATATCAGAAGGTAAGTTATTAATAATCAAAGGCAGGCGGATTCTAATAGAACATTTACATAGTTGGTATTTTACCCTTGAGGGCACCAGAGTATTACTTAGTCTTGTTTCATAATTGTGAATATCTCTAAATCATACGAGTGTATAAGAATTGAAGTAGTAAGTTATTGGTAAGCTTATAGCAAAATTTATATTCCTGCAGTTTCACCACATCTTCAATTTTCAGAATATTGAATTTCTTCATAATAGGTTCCGTATGGCTATTATATTTTGCCTTTGCCAATGTTCTCACAGCTTTTTTCTGAAGCTTCTGGATTATCTTCAACTTGTGTCCCCAAAGAAGGGTACCGTATATCAGATGAGGGAAAGTTAGGGAGAACTTTATAAAGGATCAATAATGTGTCAGATAGTACAGTATGAAATGTTTCAGACGGCTCATAATTCACTTTGAGCCAATTATTTACATTTTCAAGATCATTGTTCAAAGCTGATTGCTGAGTAGACAGTTAATTCTGACAGTGTTGTATTGTTGGTACTGGAATTTGATTTGATCCTGAACTTCTGTATCTTATTAGTACACTGTCAACCCAGCTGCGTTACTTTTACGGCAGCTGCCGTTAAAACAACAGCACCTGCCGTAAAAACAATGGTTTTCTTCCATAAATTGGCAATTTTTTGTATTCGTGACAGTAGCTGCAATTAAAATGATGCAGCAGGTCTTACAGTGTATGCACTACATGTCACCTGAGTACGACATGTATGTTACAATTTCAGAAATGCTTTAACGCATTTTCAGTAACTGTACAATTTGCTGATTTTATTGTCATATTGAAAGTCAAAATAGCATTAGATTAACCGTGCCCTATCTCAGGCAAAAGCTGAACAAGATTAAATGACACAAAAAAATCCTGAAGTCGACATCAACGCAATCCCCTGTAAAGAGCATCTGTACCAAATTTCATGCTTGCATGCCAATTTAAAATATTGTTACAGCTATCTGCTGCACTACTATTAAACCTTTTCCAATCAGTTTATTTTAGTTCTTCATTTTAATAGTTTCATTCAATTTAATCTCAACTTTTATATTTTTCAACTACAAATATTCATTTCCATACCTTAATTATCATTTCGTCACCAAAGACCCCATAGAGACGAATCATCTTTTTCTTGGAAAATGATAAAGATTTGTTTCAACATGGCTATGCGACATGTAAAATCTATCTCTTGGGTACTATACTTGGCTTGCCTATTATCAATATTTTAAGAAAGTGGCCGATCAACGAGATGCATCATGCATGCATATATGTTTGTTTGTTTATTAACCTTTAAATAGCTCCCCATTCCTAGCTTGGTCAGAAACCATTGCATTTCGAAGACATAGACATGGTTTTTTACAGGGCCATTTACTTCAGCCTATGTTTGGACTGTTACTTTCACTTTGTCAGTGTCTGGCTTAGTGCTTTTCCATTAGCATAACATGGTTCAATCACACAAGAAGCTGAATGGTTTTGGAAATATGTGGTGCTTAGCTACATACCGGTAGGATTTTATTGGTGGAATCAAGGAACAAGAAAAAAATTGTAGAATTCCTAAACTGGGCTGCCACATACATGTACATGCAGATGGACTGTTGACATCAAATAAGTAAAGAAATTGTTTATTTTTGGTGGCCACGCAACCTGTTTTTGTCCTCGGCCATGTTCGCATGGCCTTGCTATTGCAGAAGGCAACAGAGTCTCTCTGTCTGTCAGTTGGTCTGTCTATCTGTATATATGTTTATCTGTCAACCATCCTTGTGTACAAGATTACTCCACTTGTATTAATCATAGGATCACAAAACTAAGAAGAATTGTGTATCACAGTAAGACCTTGGAGGTATTTTGACTTGACTTATTTCTCATGACCTTGGAGTACATATTTGTGAAAATCTTGTGTGCTAGGTAACTCCCTCATGTACTTCCTATAGGGTCATTTAACTATCAGTGTCACATCCTATAATTTCAATGCTATCAGAACAAATCACCAACAAGTCACAGCATTCACCACTGAGGTCACAAGTTACTCAATGACTAATCGACAGTTCATTTCAATGCGATGGATATGGCCTGGTCTCTTCAGCAAGTTTCCAGGGTGGGCCTGGTGTGCGGTCATTTATGGCGCCATACAACTGAATGTAAGAACTCATCATTCTTCGACTGTAAAGCCTAAAGGGATCGGGAATTCAAAGGTAAAATTAGCAAGAAACAGTGGGACACAAAAGCCAATCCAAAGCTGAGGGACAGGGAACTAACTCAAAGGTACAATATTTAGGTAAAATGGCCAAGGGACAGTGAGTTTAAAGTAAAATGGCAGAGGGACAGAGTAAGGGACAGTGGGACACAAAACCCCATCAAGGGCTATAAAATTGCACTGTACTGTACGCGGCCTTTTGC
Organism: Platynereis dumerilii; assembly: GCA_026936325.1. NCBI lineage: Eukaryota > Metazoa > Annelida > Polychaeta > Phyllodocida > Nereididae > Platynereis > Platynereis dumerilii. The sequence goes on along the minus strand of JAPTHN010000001.1, from coordinate 32,469,710 downwards.
ATGTGCTGACTAAAACTCATACTCCTGAAGCAAAGTTCTGATAATATATATAGTGCATCGTTAGAACGATGTTCTGATAGCTTGTTATCCTGAAAGGAAGCATATTATGGCGTATACCAGAGAATAAGGTTAGTACATTGCAGTTGCTCTCTTGACAGCAACTTTTCTTGCTAAAGATGCGCACAAGTGGCTCAACATAGAGCAGCTTCTTTGAGGTTAATTGGATAATTATGAGACTCCAGAAAGGTCCCTTTAGACTAAAAAACATCACCAAAAAAGGTAAAACAGTGGAAATTAGCAGAGCTCGGCAAAGGCACCTATAGAAGACTGACGTACATATGAGTCACCTCAAATAAAATGTCATGTAGGCTACTCAAACTTTCTACTGTCTAGTTCTGTGGTTGACATCATCGGATTATTCATTGAATGTTTCATTAGTGAATCATTGTGAATCACATGTCTTTGTGTCCTGATTAAATGTGACAAGCAATTTACTTTAGTTTCACTGAAAACAATGTTCATATATATATCCAACACGTGGACGCCATGTCTTGCACAAGAACTAGATATGCAAATTTCATTTATTCTTTACTGTCAGATTTTTGTCAGATTACTAAAAGGACCTGTACTTCATTGCATATAGCATCAATTAACTTCACTTCATAATCCTTACAAATTTGATAGGCATGAGGAAAAGCCCAAGTACTTTCTTTGTTCAGATTGGGTAATTCCAAACTCCCTAAAGAGTCATTTGCTCCCTTAAAGATGGCCAGCCTGTCTTCTCAAGACAATTCTTAGTTTTACTGAGGACAGAGACATTTCAATAAAAGCTGTTGTTGCAACTTCGAGTAAGCCAGGTAAGGATAACCTGCATTACAGCGCAACACTTTGATATAGAATTAGAGTGGACTGTGGCACTGTGAAAATGGCACTTTGTGTGTCATCATGCTGATGATTTGTCATGATCCAACCCAATACTTTCAATGTTAATTTGATTGAAGGAGACTTATCCCACTTGTTGGTGACAGCCAAACAAAAGGATTATGCATTGGATTTTCACTCTAAAATTTGTTATGAGCAGTCAAATGGCTTACTCTTGATCATGACTAATCAAACAGCCTCTATGTTTCCTATGTTGAAAGTAGAGAATATGACACTTCATCAGCTATCATGAGTCACCAAGTGCCATTTTCACAATGCCACAGTCCACTTTAATTCTATATCGAAGTGTTTCGCTGTAAAGCATTGTGTTTGTCAAAGTGACTGCTACAATGGCCTGCTGTTAGTGTAATCCAACAAAAAGTGCTGTTAATCCATTAATTTGTTGTGATGAATATCAGGCATATGGATGGCTGTACATTATAGGACTCAGCCGGCTTGTTATCTTTATAGCCATCATACGACTACAAGGGTTATTAATAAAAGGCAGTTAACTTCTCCTTCTGTTGAAGCTGGGATGTTCTTTGCTCATCCCAGAGTGGCTTCTTTGCAGGTAATTTGTTGGTTGGAAGAAGCAATATTAAGCAAGTTGTATGTATTTATTCCTTTAGAAAGTGTGTAAAAAACATTACGGAGTAGCCAAATGAAAATATAAACGAAAACAAGACTGATTCTGCACCTTCAAGTAGTTTGACTTGTCAGAACAATCAGAAGCCAACCATTTGACATTAAGAATGACTTATCGGCCATTTTCCAGCCCCTAATCTTTGATAACTTGATCTCGAGAAGTGTCATGACCTAATTCTTTTAGTACGTTTAAGTCACTGAGCCTGCTTTCTTTCTATTTATAATGAAAGCTATAAGGTCAATTAAGTGACCAGTTTGTTTGTTTCTGTCTGCTTGACAAGTGGTACAGAATTAATAAAATCACACTGGTTATATGAGACAAGGTAACACTATATTCACTTGGGACCTTCATCTCTTGCAACTGAAGATCAAGTAGTATGTAAATAGTTCATGCATATGATGTATTTAACTTCAGTAGCAGTAAATTACTTAAGAGAGCCAGGCTGTTCCATATATTAGCCTGTCTAGCTGTTTTTGAAATACAAACAAATCAGGACTTGTGGCCAAATTGCCGCCACAACTTTGGCCTGACTGAAAAAAATCGGCCAATTAGAATAATGTCGCGTGCAGCATACTGAGTAGCCAGATGAGTTCGTTTAGTTCACTGGACGTGGAAGCTGATGGCTAGGAACACAATTTGCGCAGTGTATAGGTGCAATTATGATTTTAATAAATTGTATACCAATAAAATGATATTTTCCATGACGGAAATAGAACTATCTTGGATACCATATTTTCTTAAGAGCAGTTGCCAAAAAATGTAACCGATGTTTCCTTCTCAATCTGACTTCCTGGTTTTTTTAAATGAAGGACATATTTGAATTTAAAAAAAAAGACAGTTGGATGAATTAAATTATAATTACTTTTTGTCTCGGTGAAGTCATCCTGACATATCCAAATTATTTACAGGCTATTTTTGTCACAGCTTTCATAGAATTTTGATTAAAATGTCAATTATAGCGATTTTAGATATAGTGCAGGATCATCTGGTCCATTGTCAAACTTATTATGTAGCAATTGTGTCATGTTCAGCTTATATTAGGGGTTATAGAACTCCATTTAGGCATCACATATCTGACTAACTCAATGTTGTAAGCACCTGTTTGCATTGCATTCCCATAGGTAATGCTGTTTGACAAGAATTGAGTGTTTGAAATGAATGAATAAATCTTAAGCTGTGCAGTTTCATATTTACTAAATTGAATGTGGAAATTATGTCATTTGCATTGTCCAAGAATAATTAATATTATATTTTATAACTCAGGCAAACCTTTTCCTGCTAAACTTTGTTCGGTGTGCACTGCAAAAAATTCCCGTTAAATTTTACAGTTAAATTAACTGGCAACTTTGTTCCAGGTCTAAGAACTGTAAAAGTACTAATAAACCTGAACAGGACAATTAACCGTAAAATGCAGATTGGTACATTGAACTGTAATTTTGCAGATTCAACAAAGTGATATTACAGTATAATGTACATATATAAAACAGTTCATTTAAAGTATATTTTACAGTTATATCAATTGTCAATCATAGAATGTAAAGAATGCAAGGAGCTGTATAATTTACTGTAAAAATACGGATATTATGTGTTATTCTTACTTATTGCACAAGTGTGAAACAACAGACTAAGCATGTGATTTAACTGTCACATAGCTGTAGGGATGTACCGAAGCTGGAATCAGCCGAGAGAGTGAGAGAGCCACTGACTCCAGGCTCGGCCTTGCTCATCTCTTGCTTGACAGCAGGGAAGTAAGTCCATCAATTATACCCAGCAATTAATTCGCACACATTTGCTCACAAGTCATAAAATTGATGGACATTTTCCAAGAGAACCAGGTGTCAAGTTTATCGAAGTATGTTGTATTGATGCAGACTGCGCCTGGGTTATTTTGGTTTTAATAGTGTAATTCTTTAGATCACATCATAAGACTCACACAAATGTAAATGTCATATATAAATATAACAACTTTTGCATAATGACAGCATCTTTAAGATCATATGAATGAGGATGTTCCCTTACCTTCAGATAAGTTATAAATTAAGTTTGATTAACAGCTGTGTAAAGCATATGTTATAGATGGCACCACATGCTCCGTGGTTGAAGTCCATGCAATCTCTTGTTTATAGTTCCTAATCTGACCAGGTGTATTGATTGTTTGGCCAATTGAAATGTTTTGTCTGCATATTACAAGTTGCCAGTAAATTAACTGTTGAAGTAATTGTTCATTACAGATGATTTCATATTAGTAGACATTGATCAAAAAAAAAAAATTTTGCAAAATTTCTGATCTGACATCAGAAAATCCTGCCAGGTGATTGGTCAAGTTGCCCATTACGTGTCACTTTTTTCAGCTTGATTCAAGCGAGTGATGTTTGCTGGTAAAATGATGTCATAATTTTGACCAATAGTATACTGCAAAGGCCAACTCGGCATTGTGGCAGTTGTTCACACATGTCAAACCGCAATCCACGTGAACTCTTTAATTTCTTCATGAACTGTTGTATTTCACGCTCCTGTGTACAACAGTTAATTGTTTCAATTGATATCAAATCAGTTTCAAGCTGACTCTGAATGGCTTCACATCTACTTACACTAAATCATGCCTTGACCAAAAGCATTTTCTATGACATCAGTAAGGGACTATTCAGATTTTTATGCCTGGGTTGAGGGGGAGGCAGGATTTTTACCTGAGTGGGTGTTACATGTTTCAGTGCTAATTTTTACCTTTTGTCCAGAATCTAAGTGCCTTGCAGGCTAAATAGAATTTATGACTTTTGGGGGGGGGGGGTTGGAGTTTTGTCTGACAGAGCACCAATTTTTCACAACATGCTTAAGGGTACTGAATGGTCCCTCAGGACAGGATGGTGGCCCAGTGATGTGGCCAACATTCATGAGAAAATCACGGTGGGAATCAGATCAGGGACCCATGATTGTTTGCCCATTTTCCTGTCACCTGAGCCAAGCCCCTCCTCTGAACAAATGTTACATTCACAAATGTGCATGTTTATTTTCTGTATAAACAGTCATTACATGGATCACCAGTCGTCTGAATGCACAGTATCGGACTTGCAGAATGCGTGTACTAAATTGTGTGAAACACAAACTGAAACTCTCACTTGAAACTGCTAAAGTCAGTTCCTGTTAGGAGATCAATGGCTTAGAACGCCATGGTCACCCATGCAAAACACTATGTCACTTTTCTGGAGAGAGTGGTGTCATACCTTCTCTCGACCAATGAAAATTGCAAGAAAAATGATGTATTTTCTACCTCAAATGTCTACAAATATGAAATCATCTGTAACGTGAACTGAATGTTAAATGACATGTTGCAGTAAATTTATCTTGGAGCCATTTTGTAACTGACAAAGAACTGTAAATTCCTGGACAAAATCTGTTTTTAAAAAATACTGATAAAATAACAATAAATTTACGGTTCTTTTAACTAGAAAAACACGGTCATTTCTTACAGTGTGGACGAGCATGCCTGATGCTTCAATTGAAGGTTTTTTTTAGTGGGCGCGACGGCGCTCACATATCAGACGATTTCGTCCTGTTTTGACTGAAACAACGGACCTTCAAACCAGACATCAAACATTTACCTACCCGAAGCCTATTTCAATGTGAATTCGTAGTCATCATGTAGATTATATTCCCAACGAACACTGGCATAATCATTCCCATGCATTGAAGTTAGTGTAAGAGCTCAGTGATTTTTCAAAATCATACAAGAATCCAGAATTCAGCCCAGTATTCCGTCATTGAAAGCAAAAAATCAATTGGCCAACGACTACGGAAGTACACGTTGGCCTACGTAATGCCGACAAAATCCGGTGGGTGGCTTTTTTCTCAGCAGAGATTTGTCCACCAGGGAATCAACCTGCCTGCAGAAAACAGGAAGTAGGTTTTACCGAATGGATCGCTCGTGAATTCATCCGCAAATAGTTCTCAAAGTATTCACTGCATCGAGATTAGCAACTGCTTGCTGGATTGAGTACTATGCACCGCTGTAATCAGCATGTAAATCAATTGAATTTGGCAAATATTTAACCTTGCTCCACTCGAACATTTTAAATGTTTGTGTGGATTAGCAAAATCTAGATCTGGCAGTTGTTCGGCCGCCATTATCATCATCATGTCGGTGCAATTTGGACACTTTTGAAAATGCCATGGAAACTGGAGTAAATTGCAATGACAGTATCAGTGAACCATCGGGATTTGTCAGGTAAACTTTCAACATCAGTTCTATGCTATGTCGACCTTTGGCAAATGTTTTGATAATTTGAGACACCCAGTTGATTCAACTCACATGTCTGTGGATTTAAAATGGCACCGTCAAACACATTTTTTACTGCTGAACAAATTTTATTGTCATGTCAGTGCAATCACTCATGCAGTTTGCCATGGAATCTCTATGTCTGAGGGCCTCTAAGGGGATCTGTTGTGTGTGGAGGCCCTGTCAAGGTTTTTAAGAATTAGAACATAGGCATAGGAATGAACTCAATGAATGGTCTATTTATTAATGCTAAGAGGCCTATTGGCCTATGCAAGCATGGTGACCGCCGTATGATGGATGAGTGATGGTAAGGCTGTGAGTGTGCTACATAACCTATTAGTTCATGAATGAAGGAATGAAGGAAAGAATGAAGGAAAGAATGAAGGAATTAAGGAATGCATGAATATGAATGTAGGAATTAGGTCTATGAATGTAGCAGATATATGAATGCAGGAATATGAATGTCGGTTTTTATAACCTAAAATAAAGAGGGGGGGCAGAGGCATGGGAATGATGAAGGAAGTGAAGGAAGGAATTAAAAAATGCATGCATATGAATGTAAGAATATATATGAATGCAGGAATATGACTGCAGGTTTTTAAGAATTGCAACCAAAAATAAAGAGGTGGGACAGAGGCATGGGAATGAACTCAATGAAGGAAGGAATGCAGGAATACATTTGTATGAATGCCAGAATATGAATGCAGGAATGTCAATGTAGGAATATGTAGGCCTATGCAGGAATATGAATGCAGGAATATGAATGCAGGAATATAATGCAGGAATATGAATGCAGGAATATGAATGTGGGAATATGAATGTGGGAATATGAATGTGTGAATAAATGCGGGAAAAATTTGAAAGGATGGAAGAAAGTTCTGAATGAAGGTACAGGTCTAAAATATTTACTCGGGTGCTCTTCCTTAAACTTACTTTGGTTGATATTGTTTATATAGAAGTTTTATCAGAATGCATTGTACATGTGTGAATTTCAAAACAAAAATAAAATACACACTTAGACATTTTGTGAAAAAATGTCAACAACTTGGAGGTTGTCCTGTTTCTTTTATCCCACCCAAACTTTGCATATACAGTCTCACAATAATTTTAACTAGCCAGCATCAACTTTTGGTGGCCTGAAATGCTAAGGGACCGTTCAGAATTTATGACTGGGGGGGGGTGGGAGTTTTGGCCGAGGGGGTACTAACTTTTCACACATGTTTCAAGGGGGGGGGGTATTAATTTTTGACAACACTTCAAAGGGGGGGTAAGAAATTTTAACAAAGAAAAAATGTTAAAAAACACGCATAAACTAATTTTATTTGGACTTTTTTACGTACAAAAGTCCACGAAAAGACCCGAATCTGTACGCGTTGCCATGTATAACAGTATATATTTGTGCATTGCTTTGTATGTCAAATGGGGGGGAGGGTACTAAAAATCCGCATGAAACTCAAGGGGGGGGGGTATAAATCTTTGACGGGAAGTTCCAGTCTCAGGGAGTGATAAATAAATAATTAAATTGATAAATAAACTAGAAAATAAATAGGCAGATAGATGCATATATATATAAATAGATGGATCGATAGACAGATAGATGTCCATAGATAGGTAGATAGACAGGGTGGCATTTCCACTCCATCAATTAGAAAAATAACGTGCAAGCACTTTAAGCGGCGTCAAAGGTTCATGACTAGTGAGGCTGTAGATGGGGTTTTGTGTCCCTCAATCCCTTGGCCATATTACTTGTGAATTCCTTGTCCCTTTGCAATTTTTCTAGTTGAATTTTTAATTGCCTGTCCCTCCGCTCTGGAGAGGGTTTGGTGTCCCAATGTCCCTTGGCCATCACACTTTTGAATTGTGTCATTAAGATACACTAGTGTCAAATAAAGAAAAGACTCATAAGGCTTGGGCCTGTGATCTATCCATACCAAATGTATTTATGCTTGTCTGCAGGGACGGACGCAGGGGGGGGGATGGGGGGGATGCATCCCCCCACCGGACCAATATTTATATATTTTTACACGTTAATTTTGTATGCGCGCAGTCACGTTATGTCGCAAATTATGCATTCCGCGACGCAACAGCACGATAGACCCCCCCACCAAAATTTTCTGGATCCTCCCCTGCTTGTCTGTCTATCTGTCGCATGTCAGTCTCTATTTCTATAAAGGAAAATTTAGATAACCATTGATCTCTGATTGGTCAAAGCAGGTGTGATGATTTCCAAGATTTGAAGAGCAATGGAGTGGCTTTGAAAAGATTAGTCTCTGTTGCCAATTACAACAATTAAGTTGATTGCAATAAAGAAGATTCAACAATAGCTGTGTGTCTATGTACTTTGAGTGCTCTACACTTTTTGATCGTAATTTAACTTAACACCTCCGAGCTGTCAATTGATACAGTTACAATGACAATGTCATATATGTCTATGTAAGGCCACTCAATATCATTGATGACATGCCACGCCCACTCACGGAAATGCACGAAGCGGTCAGATTCGTGTGACCCCTGACCCTTGAATTTCAGTCAATTTAGTTTCTTTATTAATTTTTTTTTTTCGTAACAGTGGAACACCAAAATCGACTGGGCTCAAGGAAATATTCCATTGAGTCTGTATTTCAAGTTTGAATGAGATTGGTGATGAAGGGCGATCCCAGCAGTGCTAACACTATAGCCAAAATGCTTAGAGTAAGAGCTGGCTGACGCCGCTAAAAAGTACAGGCTCTGCTTAAAGTGCTTCCACATTATTCTTTAATAGTGGATTGCTAGCTCTTGGCCAAAAGTTTGCGGGCTCTGGCCCAAAAGTGTTTTTAAACTTGAGACAGATTTTTCATTGAATTTTTTTGTTCGTGAAAGAAAATAGGCTATATATCACTATAAAACTCCATCAAAATATGGTATTTTCATAATTTCAAAAAACAAGAACAACAACATAATATTATGGGTTACTGTAAAATTTCTAAAAAAGATCTCTTTTTATTATCCATTTAGCACTGCAGCTATCCTGTAGCTCGTCTTTCTTTTTGACCTACGCCCAATCCTTTTTTAGAAAGGAATACTTGTTTAAACATTTGTAATAAACCAGAATGGTTTGTGGTGTGAATACCTTATCCAATATCCATGCAGGGATATCAGCTAGGCAATCACGACTCATGGGCCTTTTGCTTCAAAATAATTCTCCTTTATTGCAGTGCTAGCTGTGGAGTCGGTGTGGACCCATTGCAAGCCATGCATCCATTACAGACAGGTTGTCCTGAAGGGTGACTTTGAGGGACGTGTCATGCCAGCACCTTATGTTTATTACTTTCATATATCTTGCTCATATATCACCAAGCGGACAATATATATATCTTTCATGTAGGCATAAAATAACGTTGTTTTGATTCTGTGACTGAGTGGAACATTACATGGCGGGTTAATTCGGGTTAATGCTAAACATCCTAAATTAAACTTGGCGGATGCATGAATTCTAATCCGATGAGATGGAAACATATTGGGTTGTAAAGGCCAATATTTTAGGTGGCCAATTTTCTTTGCTGTACTCAGAGTTAGGTATGGTCTAAGTCTTTGATAAGTAAGTGAAACTGGAGGTATTATAGCACATTGCTGGCATGTTACATTGCTGTTGACCCTGGGCGCACTGAGATACCAAGCCCCTGAAAAAGGGTTTATTTAACATTTTTACTGGAAACAGAGCCCCCCTGTGGAACAGCGCCCTTAGAGTACCATTCTAATTTTTATGTAAATTTACAATATGGGTCCCCTCCTTCATATGCATGGACAAAACATTGAGGTACGCCCAGGGAGCAGACCACATTTGCCACATCACTTCAGCATATAACTGACCCAAGTAGTAACTTTGAGCTTCCCCTGGTATCTGCACCCTGAGTCAATCTTCATAACTGCAATACCAAATGAAACCTTAGGGTCAATTTATTTTTCCATTAAAATATCACAGAGGCACACCAAGAAAGTACTGAGATAATGGGATTTAAAATCCGGCTTTTGTTACAATCCAAATTTATACCCTATATTTCAAAGAGCCCAAAAAATTTTCTCACTTTTTAGTAACTATTTACCAATTATGAAATTATGACCAAAATCCGAGTCAGTGGTTTATCAACCCCAATCGTGAAGGGTCTATATCTTAGATGAACTGCCTTTTAATTTATGCGGCATGCAACTACAAGGGTTTTCTGGCAGTTTACTTCCCCTGTTGCCGAAGTTGGGAAGCTCTCAGCTTGCATAGAGTGGCTTCTTGGGCATGCATGCTTTTTTGTGTCCTCGGGGGGGAACCCCCCGTAGAGGACACTCTGTTTTCAAAGTCACTTCCTGTCAACTACACAACTTGGTGTTTTCAGAAAAACGTTTCACAGGCCAAATGACAATCAGAATGCATGTATCCTAGTGATCATAATGATACTTGAGCTTCCCTACCTAAAGATTCCTGCCTCTCCATCCTTTATTTACTTCATGCAAGCTATTTTCTTCGATGGCTCAATCACCTTATAAACCCTTTCTGCAAAAACCGGCTCTGTGTTGTGCTGTTTATCCGTAAGGGGCAGTACTGATATTACCAGACTGATGCGCCACCTGGCTGGTAACTGTAAGCAAAGACAAACTCTCTCCCAGCACTCCTATACTTAGCCTATGTAAGTGAGTCGGGGTGGCCCAGTTCAGCCTTTACCCCTTTTTGGGAGTGATCACCCCTCCCCTGGTCTGCCTGTGTCACTCCAACTCCATTGCAGCACATGCACCAGCAGCAACCCTGTTCACATTAAAGTTACAAGTACAAAGGTAAAGCTACTTCATGACAAGTTGATGTACATATTGCTCACTGATTTGGAATTTGTTTTATTTTTTATCCCAATCAGATATTCTGACTTTTATGTGCCATTGCTTATACCTTTTTATTAAAATAATGAATGATTGTCTCCTTTTCTAAGCCATCACTTTTCTGTAACAGTAATCACTTTTTCTGCAGTTTCAACTTGGAACATGTGGAACAATGCTTGTGCAGTCTGCAGAAAGGAGTGAGATCAGGATATTGAGACTGTGTTGTGGAATCTAGGCTGTAGAGAAATACAGGTCTTTCAACACATTATCAATAGGTCTGCTACACAATACATGTAGGCATTGTAGGCTACACATGAACATGTTCTCCCATGCTGCTGCTGGTGCAGGGACCAGAGTGATCACTCCCAAAAGGGGTACAGCTGCTTTTTGGGTCCTTGGAATTCATTCCAAGACCATTGTCGTCAGCTTCATTTCCTGTGAACAGGCAAAGTTGGTGTACTCACTAAAACATTTCACAGATAAAATGACAACCCCAACAGATGTGCCCTTGTGATCAAGATGGTGCTTATGCACCCCTGGCTACAATATTGTGCTTATCAGTGCTCAAATTTTCTTCTATTAAACATATTTCTTCTGAGCTGTCAGCACTTCACACAAAAACTGGTTTCTGTATACACACCAAAAGTTGGACTGTGCTGCCCTCTTGAGCATGGTCACAATATACTGCTTTCTTATACCTAACTTGATAGATTGTTGGTAGAATATTGAAGAGCCCCAACTTGTTGAAATAGACCAAGGACCCGATGCATGCATTGCATGCTATTTTATAATTTCCATACAGACTAGTCAGATGATAAAACATTCTAACAGATTCAGATCAGACTCAGATATTTTTATTCAACCAAAATTTAACAAACAACTCAGAATTCAATTTATGTGAAGTTACATCAGTTGTGACAAGTTGAATTTACAATGCTGTCCTCACTGCCTAACACTTGTAAATCCCATTGTTTCGCCTATTCTATCCTTCATGACATCATCTGCCATCTCCTGTTGCAACACTTCTGGTGATGTCATAACCAATACCTCAAAAAATTGGTGGCCCGAGGACACGGTGCATGCATTGCATGCTATTTTTCACTCTGGGAAGAATAACCTCTGGCATAACTGTGGGATTCCAACATTATCATAAACCGTTGGCTTGCTTACCTTTCAAGGGGGTCAACTGCTCTGATTGGTCAATAGAGAACTAGACCTATTTCTGTGACATCACAGCAGCAAAAGTAAGTCGGGGAACCCCAACAGTATATTAGCCAATAGCAGAGCTCCATTCTGCTGTCTCCAGTCACAGCTGATTGCTGCTGAAGAAAACACATGTGTTTACAAATGATGGTTGTAGCTGGTTGTGGACTTAGAAAATGGCTTAGGCCACTAAACTTCTTACTCCCAGTAAAACTATAAAGCATGACAACACCTATGTCATAGCAGGGAATGTTTGTTTTGCTTGTGACAGTAATTTCCAAATCTGTGGAAGGCAGCCTCAATAAATCCATGCAAAGAGAACAGTTACTGTGAAAGGTGAGTGTTTTCAATCAATGTTTGAACTTTGGATTTCTCAGTCATCTGGCAGGAGAGCCTGTAGCCCTTCTTCCACATATTCTTCAAGATCCATTCTTGTGATTCAAGCAATTTTTTTGGTTTCACTCGTCCACAATACATCAGTGGCACACATTTAAGTGACAGATAACTTGAACATTCAACCAGCTGCCAGTGCAAGTAGGTCACCTCATGACCTCTTTCCCAAATAGGGGGGCAGTGGGGCACCTTGTTTCACCTCCTAGTGGGAGTTCCCTGAATTACCCATAACAGGCCACTTGTTCCCCATTGGTCTATTTCAAAATAGAAATTTATATGATGGCTATTTGGCTCAAAGAGCTGCTGTGAGCTGATTGGCCAAGGCTGAGGCTCCAATCCACAGATGTGTCAGAGCCTGCTCTTTCTCAGAGTGGCTTTTTTGGTCAGGGGACTCACAATGCTAGTTTAAAGTTGAATCCCACAGAATACAGCTGTTCCACCTATTGTACTCCACAGTTCAACAAAAATACCCCAGCTGGTGGCTCCCCCGCTTGGTCAAATTATTCATATGCTCTGGAAAAGCCACAGATTTTTTTGAAACAGGGGTCAGCTCACTAAAAGGCTGCTGGCTCAGCCAGAAATAATGGCACTAAACTATAAATGCAAATATTTTGGGTCGATATACAGGCCTATAATCCAATCCGACTTTCATAAAAATCGGAGAAGGAATCTTTGAGATATTCAAGTTTATTTTAAGGGGGAGTATTTTTGTTGAACTGTTTTTCATAATTTTCTCATATTGCACACCACGTAACTCTCAAAAACCATCGGTAACCCCCCTTGAAAGACTTGTTTTTCAATAAAGTGTACTTTCAGCTATATTTCTTTAATTTTTCATAAATAGCTCATGAATATTGTTTGAGTGACGCTCCTTTTCGTTTTAAATCCCACACTTTTTTAGTATTTTACAGTATGTTTTAATGTAATGACATAAGATTTTGAAAAGATCATAGTTCGAAAATTATGTTGGATAGCCCGCCTATTTTTTTTTATGTTGGAAAGCTTTCTTTTTGAAGAACTTTTTTGCAAAGTTTCATGAATATCTCATAGATTTTAGATTACTTGCCAAACTTTAATGTATTTATATGCACGAGCAAGTGTATAAAATCAACATGATGGAGAATTTAAACGAAAATAAATGAATAGACAAATTTAGCAACTCAAAGTCAGTTTGACTTGTCAGAACGATCAGAAGCCAACCATGCACTTGACATTTAGAATGACCTATTGGCCATTTGCCACCCCCTGATCTTTGATTTCTTTATCTCTAGAAATGTCATGACCTAATTCCTTTAGTGCGTTTGAGTCACAGAGCCTGATTTCTTCTATTCATGACCAAGTTAAGGTCAAGTGACCAGTTTTTTTAGTTCTGTCTGCTTGCAAAAGTGTTCATTAATTGTCATTACTGGTACAGAATTAATGAAATTGTACTGGTTATATGTGACAAGGACACAAGGACACGCTATTCGCCTGGGACCCCCATTCCTTAATACTGTCACTTGCAGCTCATGCTTGTAAACTCTCAACTGAAGAGGTTGGTTGATGAAATTTCATGCAAGACCCTGAAATCTGGCATTGAAAGACACAGACCTGCATGCAGCCTTATATTATATCTTTCAATTCAGAAAACCTACTGCATTTTCACAGAGCTCCTCCGTGGCCTAATGGTTAAGAGTGCTTGTTTGCACAACCACTGGCTCTGAGGGCGTGGGTTCGAATCCCACCCCGGAACTCAATTTAGTCCGAGCCCATGGGACATTAAATGGAGGCGGGATGTATCCAGTGTTCTATGCTGGGGCAACTGAAAGACCCTGGGCATCCCTGAATTAATAGGGTATAATGTACCAGACTCACAGTCTTCTCATCTCATCATCATACGGCGATTGCCTGCCTCGATATTGCCCACTAAGGTGCTGCTGAGGCGTAAAACACAAACAAACAAACAAACAAACAAACTGCATTTTCACATCAGTGGAAAATGATTTGGCTATAACCTTATACACACTATCATTATATGATTACATGAAGCCAGGTTGCAACTAGCACAACTAATGTCTCAAAGGTCCACCTCTGGATATAATTTTAAAGGGCTTCAGTGTTGCAGGAAGGTCACTTGTATATTGCACATATAATGCACATTGGTTGATTCTTCTGCAAGTTGTTGGGTTACTGTGCTGACATTGCAAGCCCATGATGATATTGAATATATGTTACTACAGTGCTAAGCTCTACTTTGCAAGAGGAAACCACGAGTAACATTAGCTGGTGAAACATGATGATTTAAAAGCTGTGTATGCAATTGCCATCAGTTCAACATTGTTATTGCCTGCTGAGATTTTGATTCACAGCCTTTCTCACTTTTCCAAAGGTAGATTTTGATACACTGTGTTTTGTCAGACATAATCTGAATATATTTGCAATTACATACAATACGATACGATAAATTAATTTTCGCAACATATGTACACACAGCATATAAACATAAAATGTTACAATTTGACAACAACTTCAATAAATGTTGCGCTGGAGGCCACCCGAGCAGATGTAGATACTGCTATAACTATAGGTGGGTGGACCCCCTCCCCCTTAGGAACACCATGTAAGTATCATAAATAAAACATAAAGAATCAAATTACAATTACTAATATCAAATAAGACCTTTTACATTTTGACACATGATGCATATCATAGGAACTTATTTACGCAGATATAATCACACACAAGCATATATTATAAAAACAATATATAATCAATGCAAGTATAAGTATTTGGCTTGCAATGATATGCCTTGTCTGATGCACAGTAGCACTGCAGAGTCAGCATAACAAAGTCCGCCAATTTATAGTAAATAAAAACAAATTATAGTAATAATTATAAGACATGAAATTTGCTAAATAAGTATCACAACAGTTGAGGAGGGTCTGGACTGACCACTACCTACTTCTAGTTGTGATAATGACATAATTATAATAATGTAAGTAAGAATTATAAGACATGACATAAGCAAATTATCACAACAGTTGAGGAGGGTCTGGACTGACCGCTACCTACTTCTAGTTGTGAAAACGACAAAATTATAATAATGTAAGTTAATGCTGATACTACTTGGGCCTGGACCATCCATTTAGTTAGGTTTAGTAGGTGGGTCTGGAACGGCCACTGCCTGTCATTGCTATGCACCTGTTTAATAATTTTAAAGTTTGCAATGTGTTATATATTTACTGAAAGACTTGATATTTCTTTTATCTTTAATACATGTATACTGGGGCAGATTTTGCCATAACTGAGGAGCTCTAGCAAGAAAGCTTTTATTATATACTGTGATGAGGTGTTCTTGGATTGTTATTGTTTCTGGTATTATGATGGTGATTATTTCTAAGTCAGGAATTTTCTACTAAATCTAAAAATTTTAAGAATCCACCTTTTTTGTAGAAAGGCAGGGTTCTGACTCGACGTTTAACATTCGATACATAACCACTTCAAAAACGACATAAAGAATATGAGTGATGTATGTTTCCGTTTTGAGATTTAAATTGAATGAGTTTATCTAATCACAGCCATTTTCAGATTTTTGGTCTCTATGGGTATTTTACTGTTGAACTTGAATACATGTAGTAGAAACGCTAGGTCTGTGTAAACCATGCCGACAACCCAAACTCAGACATGTCTCTTTGATTCTGTGAAGAGGTCAACGGCCAATTACTCAACATTTTGGTTGGGACTATTGGCTATTTGCTTGACCCTGATCTTTTGATTTCTTTATCTCCTCTTGGTCTGAAGGATTAGATTCACTGTGGTCCAAAACCCTTTCTCCCAGTTCAGTAATGTTAATGATCTTTAACTAAAGTTGTAAAATACCATACTAAACTTTATAATGTGTCCATGTTGTGTATAGGCCTATGACTATTTTATGTGACTGTAATATTGTTGCTGTTATACTGTTTTTTCTTTTTCTCCTTTCCTATAACTTAATGATGTATTGCTTTTTCCTTGTTCTTTTTTTTTTTTTTTTCTTTTTCTCAAATCAAGGCTGGGCCAAATTACAGACGTTTGTCCAAGCGTGCCCAGCCTCTAACTTTGTAACATCTATTGTTGGAAATCAAATAAATTACAAATTACAATCTTAGGCAAACTTTAGATAAGAATAAGATGCATTTGGTTATCATGGGCTATGCTTAATAGAAAAATATATAGATCATATTATTTGCATATAATAATGGACTTTTAATGGTATTTTACAACTAACGTGAGGCAGTTTCTTCTGGGTTATAATTCCTGACACTTCCAACTAAGGTTCTTTTTTACATTTGTAGTTAACTACATGTGTTGGTGGTGTGGATACCTTATCCATGCAGGGCTATCAGCAAGGCAGTCATGGGCATTTCTCTTCCAGAAGCAGCTTCTTGCTGGAGAATAGACCTACTTTACTGCAGTTTCAGCAGTGAACCGATTGCAAGTCATACATCCATCACCAACAGGTTGTCCAAGAGGGTGACTTTGAGGGACGTGCCATGCCAGCACCTTGTGTTTATGACTTTCATATAATCTTGCTCATCTATCACAAAGCTGATAATATGTTTCTATCATGCATTGAAAATGCTAAAGTCTTGTTCCTTAAGTGTCTGGATGTGTCTTCTCTGCTTGAGATGGACATAATTAGATTGGATTCATTAAAATAAATTGGTTAGAATTAAACTTTTGGAGACTTCTCTTTTGTTCAGACAAAGCTTGGTTCAAAAGGTCCATGTTGAGGCGGTACAGTGTTTTGACATATAGATAGACACCATATGAATATTGCACAGATTAGCATAGGTAGAACACTTTGTTGTTGGCCACAGGACACATAAAAATTTAATACCCACTGAAAATCTGTCAAAACTTCGTTAAAGACAAAGCATATGGAAAGTGTGCTATGTTATTTTCGGTTCCGATAACAAATACTGTGACAAACTAGCCTCATACATAATTCTGAAAGAGAGTTTGTATCTCTCTGTCCACTTGCTCAACTAACAGGAAGGATAGATTTGATGCTGGGCATCTTAAGGACGATATTTTATCATTTTGGAGAGAAATATCAGACCATAAGTCATGACCACCGAGCACAGGATGCAAGTAGGATATAGCCTCTTCAGACCACTCCTAATATTCACTGCATATTATACTCAATTGGAAGTGAAAGATCTCAATAATCTCATACTTGCAAACATGGTCTATGATTCATGTTTTCCTTCATAAGATATGTTAGCTTCAGATCAATTAAATATCATAACAGAGGGATTCACCCAATTTGAATTTTAAACTTGGTATAGCTGTTAATCATATTGTAGGCTCACCAAATACAGTAATAATTTACAGACTCAGGACAGCTAGGGTAGCTGTGATCATCAGGATCCAGAAATTGTTTTAAGGCATCCAATATTTTGTGTGTTATAGAGATAATTACGCTTACGATGCAATGCTATTAGGGTAATTTGCCAAGTTATGTTGTATGTCAAATTCAGCTACCCGAAGTATGTAGTAATAATTTCCACTTAAGTAGCAGGCAGATGGATGGCAGGTCATTATCACTGTGCACTAACGAAGGGGGTACCCTCGCCATTAGGGTAGCCATTACAAGTACTGATTCGTGATTTCAAAGTGAAATGGCAAAAAATGTAGGGGGAGTGAAGCCTTCAAATTGTTAAGATAGGTTGAATGGCTGGTGGAATGAATCATTGCCAAGTGCCAGACCCAAACAAGCAAGATGAAGTAAGAAATTAATCAAATTAGAAATCAGGCGAGGTTAGGGTACCACAAAAACAGAAAAATGGTCGGGCGAGGGTACCAGCATTTTGGCGAGGGTACCAGCACGATTTTGGCGAGGGTACTAGCGTTTTGGCGAGGGTACCAACGCCGGAAGTGGCGAGGGTACTGTAAGATTTGGGCGAGGGTCACTGCCGGTTGGCGAGGGTAACCCACCAAAAAGAAATAGGCGAGGGTAATGCAATCTGAGACAATCTGAGCTAACAGTCTTGGAAGAAAAGGCATAGAATCAAAGTGACTACCAATCAGGAACTCCCAATCAAGAACACAATTGCAATACCCTGTCAATAAAGGAGAATCTTAAAATTGATTAACTCCTAATGAGAAAACGGCTGCACAATATAATAGGCCTACCCATTCTACTACCCCATTGTAGAAGTTAGTACAATTTGATTTAAAATGTCCATCATTCCTAAAACCATTGTTAATCTCTCAAAGTTCTCTAAATATCTGACAAGCACGTTATATGTCACATTCACTAAACATAAGATAGAACATTTTTAGATATTATTAGCCTTGAGCGTAATCATGCACAGTATCACATTTTATATTTCTGTGTGTAATATATATATGAATGTTTCTTTGCCATTTGAGCCTTTTTGGTATCTCCGACCTAACAATGTTTTCAATTTTTGTTTTATGGCATGGAAACTGCATACAAAGGTAAATAAATGAATCAGAACCTGAAATATGAATCGGAATCAGGGAAGACTTGAGGAGAACAAGGCTAACTTTTCCCAAGAAAAAAACAAATCACCCTGGACACCCTTGTCCTGAGCAGTACCATCCGCAGTGAGACAATCTAATAGTCCAAGAGCTGACACACTTTTATTTATGTTTTTAGCGCCAAGCAAACCAATGAATGCATATTGTTCAGAATTTTCTGTAGTTTTCAGATATATGGATTATAGAGAAATCTATTCGGACAGTTTTTAGAAAATCGGTTACCATGACAACGAAGGCACTAAAATTGAAAACTGCCATAAATAAATTTGAAGTTGCATAACTTGAGATAGGTTTGATGCAAGAAAATGAAATTCTACCAGTTCATGTTGGGAAATGAGGTCCTTCAGACAAAAAAAGAAGCATGACCATATATGGTCATTAAAGGGGCAAAATGCTAGTATTATTGAAAATTTTCGTATATTTTCAAGAATTTCATTTTTCCAGTTGCTGTCCAAGTCTCAAATAATGGTTAGCTGAAATTAAATCAGTCTTGGTGAAATACATATTCTGCCTGCTTACCAAAACTACCAAATCAGCAGTCACCATGGCAACTATTGTGAACTGAAGGACCACCATATCAATCAATGACGAAATTCACTTTTATGATTAAATAACAAGTTCCATGACACAAACACCTATAGCATCTTATACAGTGATAGAATTTGGCCAGTACTGAGAAAAAAATTAATTGTAAATCTTAGAGGGTCAAAAATTCTCATTGAAGGAATTTGGTTGCCATGGAAACCAAATTTGTTGTTTTTTTCACTTTTGTCCAAATTACACAACATAGGATAACAAAAATGTGTTTATAATGTTCTTAATTCTCTGCTGATATGATTTAAATTACACTGATCAATCTGGATTCCTTAATTCCATAGCAATATTGCCAAATATGGTCATAGCAGTTGGGTATTTGAGTGATTCAATACAACATTTCTGGAATTTTACGCAAACAAGTTCCCAAGTGAGCACACTGCAATCTATGCATGGTAGTTACCCCAACGTGTGACATATCATTTGAAATCTTAGGAAAAGGAGAGTTCATATTTGTATATAAAACAGTCACCATGGCAACAAGAACCCCATAATGGTGGCCATCTTGTATAAGTGCAAGTTCTAGGATTGCTTCTTGTCATGTTCGCGAGATGTTAACATGATGTTCACAAGATATCTTCAGTATATTTTTGGCATAAAGTTGTTAGTTCGAGAGCTCTTTTGTTATAAATTTTGGATATCATTGTTTCTGTAAAAGAAGAGGATGAGATACTGCTCACTAACTTGCAGAAAACTATACCAAATATGGGATCACAGCTTGTGAGTCAACAGTGCACAAGGTATCAAATTGTGTTTCGGTTGCCAAATTATTTTTAACAAACTTTTTCTCACCCATGTGACACACTAATTTCAAAGAGAGAACTATATCATTCTATATCATGAATTAAATAATCATAAGCATTACCCTTAATTAAGCTTGTTCAACAATCTTCCCTGCCAGGTATATGTTCCACAAGGCAGATGGAAGGGTTTGTGTTTGGCGTGAAGCTGACCAGGGGTTTTCCATAGACTGTATCATGCCTGCATACTTAACTAGTTTCAATTAACTGAACTTATAGTATTACAAAATGACTTTTTTTATGAATGAAAGTGCTATTGTTGCCTCCTATCTGTTCGTTCTGAAAGTGGATGTGGCACCAGTACTCATGATAGAGAACACTTCAGTTGAAACTTACTATTCAGGTGGCATCAAATCCTGAAAAATATGGACACTTGGTGAAAACTAGTAACAAGGTAGGGAAAGCCATGCCAAGATATGCAAAGGCTGCAGTCTAAGTCAGGGGCAATCAACATGATGTTCAGATGCTTTTTTGGAAGTGCACATGAAGATTATGTTGACATTTTTACAAATGAAAGGTTTCGAATAATGCTCTGCCAAAACATAAATCTGAGGTCTGAGGCTCCGGAGAATTTTCTTGGTCTGCAGCTCTTAAACAGTCATCTGTGAGGCCTGGGTATTACCAGTGAGAAATTGAAGTTGATTAGTGTTCAATGTAGCCGGGATTAGTGAATAAATGATGACATGCAGTAACTGTGAGAGAGCTTACTTTCATCTAAAAGAAGACCAAGCCATTCCTGTTAAGCAAATATAATTAAAAAATCATGCCCCTTTTGTTTTGGTTGCCATCTTGGTCGCAAATGAATTATTTTCCTTATGAGTACTGAAGGCCTCATGGCAGGATACACCCCCAAACCGGCCAAACCCTCTCATCAACTCCCTACCCTCAACTTAACCTGTTTGCTCACCTAGCCTCAAATACCCTCATCTGGTTTCAAACTCCATCACCCTAAGCTCCCCTCAACTATCCTCTGCTTTCCTCAACAATACTCAACTAAATTTGGCTCTTCTCAACTTATGGCCAGGACTACTTTCTTTTGAACTAGGCTGAGTTTGGTTGACCTAAACATTTCACAAAACTATGCGAATTTGCATTGAAATTACAACTATACAGGTGAGCAAATTTACTTAGGGATGGAGGTTGTTATGGAGAGAGTGGGATAATCACTGGGATTCTGTATTAGAACATTTTTGCCCAAAACTGGATGTATTACGCCATAACATTCAGTTTATCCATATCCAATTGTTTAAAGGATATGTCTGAGTTGAATGACACAGGTCTTCGGATGGACTGTGGAGGTTGTGCACTGGCATTATGTATGATGATGGTAAAAGGAAGGTGCACAAGCCACTGACAACTACTTAGTTTTCACAGCCATGCTCCTGAAAGTGCGACATTGCTGCAGGGTAGTAGAAACTGCAACTTGCCAATCATGATATGTTAATTGTGGACTGCAATCTTCTGTTGCTCTGGGTCCATGCAGGACTCTTGTGAATAGTTCTTCTGCCTACCCAGAGCAAAAAGAAGTACATTTGCAGTGCAGCAAAGTACAAAATCAGTATATCCCATTTTGGTATTGGAGTATATTAGAAGAAAAGAAGTACATTGCCCAATGACTATTTGCATGGTTGAGAGACTTTTTCACACAGAATTGGCATTTGAAGTACAAATGCAGTGTTTTCACAGCATATTTACAGTACAAAAGAAGCACATTTGAAGCGCTCAAATTATTTAAATAACGCTTCATTTATACTCCCAATATGTACACCATACACTCTGAATATGCTCCGTCGCAGGGAGTATAAGAAGGGCATACTGGCTATGCATGCATAGCAGGAAACGATTTTGCAGTACAATTCGAGCACATTTGAAGTATTTAAAAATGAATGTTTTTTATAGACAACATATATATGTATAATGCCGGTTGATCGACCAAACCAAAGTAATTAAATAAACCACACATAATTACTAAAGCCTAGAGAATAAAGAATGCTGGAATCTAAACTTGGCCACAGGGAACCTCTAGGCCTAAGACGGACCACCCTCCAAAAAGAAATGACCTTGACCTATTTTTCAAGGTCACAGGGCTTTTCAAACATGGAATGTCCTATGGTTTGATGGCCTATTACTCGGCAACCACTGGAAGTGGCCTCATATCAGTATGGGTATTTCAGTCAAACGTATTTAGCTACACAACAGCGCAAACATGTTTGAAATTGCCCAAGCGGAACCAAAGCTACAAGAAAATCACTGTTTTCAGTTACCATCCATAATCTCAGGAACCAAAATTGGTTGGTGGCAAAATAAGCTAATGGCGCTATAGAATCAGTACACACTTAGCATATCAGCACAAAATCATATTAAAGGAGTCCATTGTGGATCCATGCACTGCTTTTGTATTGATTTTGTACTTCTTACTGACAGGCCGTAATGCAAATATACATTTTAGGTACTTCTTTTTGCTGTGGCTATGGTCATAAATCACTTATTTGGGCTAAAATGCCAATGATCTTTTAAACGACAAGGTGTTGTATGTGCTTCAAATTTGTTTGTTATGGGCATGATGAATACTACTGTATAGTTGTTTGAAATGATTCCACAGCCAAAAAAGACCTTATAGCACAGACCATGATCCCATATTTGATACTGCCATTCCCGTTTAATCGCCGCTCTCCAAACTTTTCAAATGTTTTGATTAGATAGGAATACCCACCTTCTCAGTGTAGCTGAGAAGGATGGGAGACAAAACATGGGTTGAGAACTATACACTTGCGACACAGGAGCGTGTCGCGGCAGTTTAGGGCCTATTCCCATAAAAAATAAAGGTATGGGCTGATAGGAAATGGTTTAAAATGTATTGTGTGCGATTTTCATAATTTTCCTGCACTTTAAAGTGTCAAAATCGGCCAATTTTCAACAAAATTACCACTAAAAATGACAGAAGTTTCATGTTAAATGGAGGGAGGCTTTATACAAACAGATAACTGTTAATTAGAATGTTGTACAAACATATAACTGTTAATCAGTATGTTGTTCATGATTCGCTTTTTCTGTTTGTGTTTTATGTTTTGAAATGAACAGCTTTGGACTGATACTTTTAGCAGTCAATCAAACTCAGTCAAGCATTTCTCTGATTTGTGTGATTGGTTACTTCAAATACACTTTGCTGAACAGTGATTGACTTAGACCACATTTGACAAGTTCAGATCGCATTTTGGTGGAATATACTTTATTCCAACCCTCTTTATAAAGAGTAATTGTAATCAAGGTGTATTAAAAAATATCTAATAGATTGGCTAAGATATGAAAATATAAAATATATAGGGACCCAGATGGATGGATAGATAGATAGATAGATAGATAGATAGATAGATAGATAGATAGATAGATAGATAGATAGATAGATAGATAGATAGATAGATGGATAGATGGATAGATAATAGATAATAGATAGATAGATAGATAGATAGATAGATAGATAGATAGATAGATAGATACTGAAACCAAAATAGGAAAGTACATTTTAATTTAATTTATGCGTTTTTTAATTTTATTGTTTCACAAGAGATGAACTACCACATATTCTGATATTTTTTACAATGACATACAGAAATACATGTTCCCGCCCACTTTTCGAAATCTTGACTGCTCTTTGTGTTTAAAACACCTCAGGACTGGCGACAAAACCAGATGACTGCTTATGTTGTTTTCTGTTTGCAACTTTGCAGATTACAGTTTTGCATTTGTATTCTTGTTTGATTGTTTGTTATTATCACTTATTCCTTGCAATGATTTTCAAGAGTGCTCAGCAAAGGTAATGTCCTCAGTCTACGTTGCCTACAGCAACGTGAAGACTGTGACCTCGGTCTATGTTTTGATATAACTTTTATGGGAGTAAATTGAAACCTTGCAGGTGATTAACCATTATGCGTCCTCGCATATGTGAAACTTGTAAAATGTTTGTCCCAGATACAGATCTTAACACTTCAGGACAGGTTTTACCCCAGATAGACTATAGACCTTTAATCAGGTCGGGTCATGGACCAACAATTGTTAATGTCTTTTAAATCACTTCAAACCTTTCCACCGAACTTTCAGAAAGTTTGGAGAGTGACGATTAAACGAGAATGGCAGTATTGTTTTGTGCAAGTTAGTGAGCAATACCTCATCCTCTTTTATTACGGAACAAATGATATAAAATTTGCAACAATCTAATTGCTTTTGAACTAACAAGTATTTGCCAAAAATGTGCTGAAGAGCTCCTGCGAACAGAATGTTACAGTCCTCGTCATATTTATGTGGAATCGCAAGTTCTTTTCTATGCTGTTGAACTGTGATGTCAGAGATGACTCTATTCTAGTTTAAAATGACATCACAGCTTGTAGTTAATTTACATATATTGCAATGCTTAAATAGAGTCATCTCTGACATCAAAGTTCAACAGGATAGAAAAATACTTGAGATTCCAAGTAAATATGACAAGGACTGTAATATCTCAAGAAGCCATCCTAGAACTTGCACTTATACAAGATGGCCACCATTATGGGGTTCTTGTTGCCATGGTGACTGTTTTATATACAAATATGAACTCTCCTTTTCCTAAGCTTTCAAATGATATGTCACGCGTTGGGGTAACTACCATGCATAGATTGCAGTGTGCTCACTTGGGAACTTGTTTGCATAAAATTCCAGAAATGTTGTATTGAATCACTCAAATACCCAACTGCTATGACCATATTTGGCAATGTTGCCATGGCAATAAGGAATCCAGGTTATCAGTGTAATTTAAATCATATCAGCAGAGAATTAAGAACATTATAAACACATTTTTTGTTATCCTATGTTGTATGATTTGGACAAAAGTGAAAAAAACAACAAATTTGGTTTCCATGGCAACCAAATTCCTTCAATGAGAATTTTTGACCCTCTAAGATTTACAATCAATTTATTTCTCAATACTGGCCAAATTCTATCACTGTATAAGATGCTATAGGTGTTTGTGTCAAGGAACTTGTTATTTAATCATAAAAGTGAATTTCGTCATTGGTTGATATGGTGGTCATTCAGTTCACAATAATTGCCATGGTGAGTGCAGATTTGGTAGTTTTGGTAAGCAGGCAGGATATGTATTTCACCAAGACTTATTTAATTCCAGCTAACCATTATTTGAGACTCGGACAGCAACTGGAAAACTGAAATTCTTGAAAATATAAGAAAATTTTCAATAAAACTAGCGTTTTGCCCCTTTTATGACCATATATGGTCATGTTTATTTTTTTGTCTGAAGGACCTCATTTCCCAACATGAACTGGTAGAATTTCATTTTCTTGCATCAGACGTATCTCAAGTTATGCAACTTCAAATTTATTTATGGCAGTTTTCAATTTTAGTGCCTTCGTTGTCATGGTAACCAATTTTCTAAAAACTGACCGAATAGATTTTTCTATAATCCATATATCTGAAAACTACAGAAAATTCTGAGCAATACGCATTCATTGGTTTGCTTGGCGCTAAAAACATAAATAAAAGTGTGTCAGCTCTTGGACTATAATTTTAACCCCCACCCCTCCATACAAAATTGGGAACACTGAATAAGCAGCTATCAACAGCTACATCCTGGAAATATTAAACATGTTTAATTTTTCCCTGTGGATGCTTTTGGGTTAATCAATACAAGATTATACATAGTTACACAATATCTGTGCATAATGTTAACGAAATGCACGTAATAACACGTATCCTCTGCATAATAGTGCTCAAGCAGTCCCGGCAAAGCTGTTTTTCTCATTGTACCATGCCAATTCCCTCTATTTCGCATAATTCATCAATAGAGCAATCTATCAATGAAGTTTAAAAAACCATGCTTGAACACTTTAGAATCATAACACCAAAAAATTCTATTTCGTTTCAAGTCAGCCTGTGTATTGCCATTTTAACAATCAGTTAACACATTTTTGAAGATCCTTTAAATCACCCTTTAATGTACATATACCACGTGACATGACTTTGTATTCAATCATTCCTGAGTCAGTGCTTTTGACTTCAGCAGTAAAATCTTCTTCTCACTGTTCTCACATGTAATTTTTTTCTGATAATAAATACACTTGATGGTTATGTAGCATATTGTCCAGTGCTATAAACTCTAATCCTATAATTAACTGTGATCACATGGAGACTTACAAACGCACACAAGTGGACTTTCGGTCTTCAGATTTTGTTGTCATGATGGGCAGTACATTGTAGCTGATAATTAAGACAATTTATGGCTATTTCAAGAGAATTACAGACTTCAGCGTATATTTATTTCGTTGTAAGTTATACTATCACCCTACCTGCTACACAAAGAATAATAGAAAGTATCTTTTTTTGCAGTATAGACATGACACAGGTGTAATTTTGACAGCAAATTAAAAGATCTCATAGGCTGTTGTAGGTCTAATCCAATCAAAAGTCTTGAAAATTTGATGTTCTCTAGCACTCGACACTCAAGTTTTGAGCACTTCAATCTGTGCTTTTGAAATTACCTGAAATGAAAGTAAATTAAGCCTGTCTGATAAACTGACAAATTAAACAACCAAATTCCGTTTTCACCATGCAGATATTAAGTGAATTTGAAATGTTTATGATAGCACTTTTACAAAATGTTTATGTTAACAGGACAGGCAGGGACCACTGTTACTAGGCTGTCTTTTTTGCACGGAATGAAACATCTGTTTAAAATGGGTATTTGCACAGGCGTACGGCGCGCACAATTTTTGGGGGTGCTAGCAACATTGCCCGAATTTCAAGATTTGAAACTGCCTGGAAATCATTAATTTTCCATTGTTTTTTTTTAATCATCTGCCCTCATTTTTTTGCCTTTTTGCCCGAATCTTACTGTTTCCTTAACTTTTTTTTTGGTGGGGGGGGGGAATAGATAGATAGATAGATGGATAGATAGATAGATAGATCGATAGATCGATAGATTGATAGATAGATAGATAGATAGATAGATAGGCAGCTGGGTGGTGTAGTGGTTAAGGTTCCCGCCTGCTCCGCTGAAGGTCTTTGCCTGCATGGGTTTGACTCCCGGTTGGGGAACCCGAAATTTTCAGTGTACCTTTATGAGCAAAATCCCAGCTGGGCAAGTAAAAGATCCCTCACATGGGGTAAATGTGTAACATGCTGAGGACTTCTGCTCTCTCTCTCATCTCATCAGTCAACCCTCGTGAGCGCCCAGAACTGGGCTTAGAGGGCTGCACTTACCATATCTATCCATCTATCTATCTATCTATCTATCTATCTGTCTATCTATCTATTTATCTATCTATCTATCTATCTATCTATCTATCTATCTGTCTGTCTGTGTCTATCTATCTATCTATCTATCTATCTATCTATCTATCTATCTATCTATCTATCTATAGATAGATAGATAGATAGATAGATAGATAGATAGATGGATAGATGGATAGATGGATAGATGGATAGATAGATAGTTAGATAGATAGATCTATATCATATAAATCTTGCTTCACCATTGCTTTTGTGGCAACAGCAAACAAAGAAAAATTAATAACTGTTACAGTCGTCTAAGGTGGTACCCTCGCCATGACAATTATTGGAAATGGTGGTACCCTCGCCATGACAATTATTGGAAATGGTGGTACCCTCGAGAGCCTTTTTTGTTACCCTCGCCCTGACGATGTATTTTAAATGCAAAATCTCATAAATATGTGATCTATTACAAGTGGAATGCATGTCCAATGGTTGGTTTAACATTAGAACTATATGCTTGATAAAGATGGGCTTTGAAATTGATGAAATAACCTCAGGATGACAGAAAATTACTTTGAATCGAGTGTTGTAATGGCTGCCCTGATGGTGAGGGTACCCCCCTCGTTAGTGCACAGTGATTATAGAACTCAACCTTTACGGCCTGCTATCCCAATAGGCAGCATATACCACAGTATATTGGCAGTAGTTACTCTTTTGACAGTAATTAACTTCTTTCCCAAAGTTGGGATGCTCATGGCTAACCCTAATGTGGCTTCTTTGCCCATAATTGGGACGGGTGGAGGATTCAGTAGGCTTGCTCTCTTTTAATACAGAAAAACACAAATAATGTTACAAACCAAACCTAGCTTTTCGTTCCTCAGTCAAGTTCCTTGCATGATTTATCTTACTCTTAGATGTCTTAAAACTTTAAATTTTTGCACGTAAGTTTGCCTTGACTCATATTTGATAGGTAAATATGAATAAGTGATATTATTTATTGGCAAGGCCTTACATTTAATATACAGTGTGTATGACTAAATTGCTTTGTATATTTACAAACTGAAATTTCTGCATTTAATTGTTGATTTCATTTTCCATTTATACTCCAGGTGAGCTTTTTTAAATTATTGAATAACCAGGCTTTTCACTGTGGGAGAGCTACACTGCCGACCGAAAGTTTGGAAATAGTATGCTGCTCACCATTGCCTTATTATATTTTTCACTTTTAAATTAAAAAAACTTTTGAATTCTCAGATTCAGTTTGTTGAAATTGACCAATATTAGTGTGAAGAGGATTATTAGAGCTAAATTTGTGAAGATAGCGTTATATTTCCGGGGCTGCTGTAAAAGCTTGGGGTGTGTCCAAGTGAGCAACCCATGGCCATTCTTATTCATTTGAGAATTTTGGCCAGTGTTTGTACTCATGTGTATTTTTCAGAGCTACAAATGAAATTGAGTGCCATTCATAAAGAAACTACCTACACAATTCCACTTCCTATTATATTTTCTTCTGATAGGACAAGAATCCATGCACCCACAAGTAGATTTGCATAATACTAATCCAATGGTGAGCAAAACAGTGTTTCCAAACTTATGGCCTGCAGTGTCTGTTAAAAGATTACTTCAGCAATTGATGGTATGGAAACCTTTGTGACTAACAAACGATGCTAGAGTTCCTCCGTGGCCTAATGGTTAAGAATGCTTGTTTGCACAACCGCTGGCTTTGAGGGCGTGGGTTCGTATCCCACCCCGGAACTCAATTTAGTCCGAGCCCATGGGACATTAAATGGAGGCGGGTTGTATCCAGTGTTCTATGCTGGGGCAACAGAAAGACCTTGGGCATCCCTGAATTAAAAGGGTATGTACCAGACTCACAGTCTTCTCATCTCATCATCATACGGCGATCGCCTGCCTCGATATAGCCCACTAAGGTGCTGCTGAGGCGTAAAACACAGACAAACAAACAAACAACAAACTATGCTATAGCCCTTGGACTCCGAGCTTGGAGGCAAGCAACCTTGTGAAAAAAATGCAAAAATTTTCTATTAGTGGACACTGGGCATATATATGAAAAGGAAGAAACCTTTCTTGCCCAGCTATTCAATATTTGTCGCTTGTTTTTTTAATGCCAGTTTGCCGTCCCATACACAGCTTGTGGTATTATTGCCTCTGACCCACACACTGATAAATAAGAAGATGTGCACTGCATGCCAAGCATCTCAAAGTGGCCTTACTGGGTTAATTAATGAGAGAAGGACTCAACAGAGCATGAATTGTGTGGTCTTGTTACTGAGCAGAATTAGAACTGTCTATAAATTTGTTATGGAAGAAACAGTAACTCAAGAAAAACTCTAAAATTGAATTATGAACACACAGACTAAAATTATGATCCATGCAAGATCATGCAAGTTGATGTAGGCCTAACAGGAATACTAGTGTTATTCTTGCACAGCTATCAGTGAGGTGGTCATGAACCTTTCTTTTCCAAAAGCTGCCTTTTTGCTTGATAATAGATCTCCTTTAAAGCTAGCAGCTTGATCAGGGAACCCACTGTGAGCCATACATCCATTACAGACATGTTGTCCACCCAAATACTCAAGATTTTGAGTCATAATGCCCAGCGTCTTCTCTTCATATATCACAGAGCTGACTGATCCATCATGCTGAGTTTTAATTAATGTCAACTTCAAGCCATACCTGACATATGGGGTTTTAGTGCTTTAGTTGAGAGGATCAGGTCAGACATTATGTAAAACATCTCTTCGGCTTCCATAATTTATTGTACAAGTCTGGTTGGGCCAGTTGTAGGTGAGGATATATATTCATTTATTGCGCACATTTTTTGTGTTGCACTCTTCAAAATATATTTTTACTTTTACTTCAGAGAGGACTTTCTTTCATTATTGCAAAACCTCGCTTTTTCTCATCCATATGGGAGATCATACTTTGCCATAGCCCTTGCACTCTAGAGTCTAGAGGCAAGCAACCTTGTGACAAAAATGCATGAATTATCTGTTAGTTGACACTGGGCTTATATGAAAAGGTGGGGAGCCTTTGTTGGCCGGCTATCCAATATTTTGTCACTAGGTTTTTTTGTATGCCGGTTTGTTGACCCATACACCGCTTGTGGCACTATTTCCCAGTGTGATATGACACAGTTGTCTGGGATCCCACAGTTCTGACCCAAACACAGATAAATCGGAAGATGTGCACTGCATGCCAAGTATCTCAAAGTAGTCTCACTGGGTTAATGAGAGAAGGACTCAGCAGAGCATGAATTTGGTTGCCTTGTTACTGAGCAGAATTAGAAATGCCTACAAATTTGTTATGTAAAGAAACAGTAAAAAACAAAACAAAAAAACTTTCACTTGTGTTTGATTTTTAACACAATCATGAATACTCTATAATAATGATAATAGGCTAGATTCTATGACTGAATGATAAACACACAACCTGAAATATGATCCAGGATCATACATATGGAATTCTGGTGATATTCATGCACAGCAATCAATTAGGCAGGCATGAGCCTTTCTTTTCCAGTAGTTGCCTGTTGTTGTTTGAGAATAGATCTCCTTTAAAGTTAGTAGCTTGAGCAGTGAACCCATTGCAAGTGAAGCATTCATTACAGACTTGTTGTCCACTCAGCTTACACAAGACTTTGCGGCATGTGCCCAGCATCTTCTGTTCATACATCACTGAGCTGACTGATCCATCATTCAGAGTTTTAATTAATGTCAAAGTCATAAGTGAAGCCAGACCTGAATCATGTTGTTTAATATTGTATCCCTGTCTGAATTATATTCAAATTTGAACATGGATTCGAGAAATGGACATGTGGATAGACAGCCAAACCACTCTACAGACATTTTCTAAAATAGATGTTTAATGCAGAAGTGATAATCATTAGTTAAGTTATATTTGCATTTAATTAATAAATGCATTTGCTATAAAAACATTAACATTCCGAGTCTTATTTCAATTATGGTAATGTTTCCCAAACCTGCAGAATTAGCAATAAGCTGACAACTTTAAGGTGGTTCCTAAATTTGTTCAGAAACTTAACAGAATAATGTATTTTGGGTCATTCCACAGTAACTGAGTTTTTTGTGTCACTCAAGCTGTTTTCAGCAAAACCATAAAATTAGGATTATCTTTCCAATCATACGCCTTTTCCGTCTTCTAAAGAAGTTATTTTCATTGTAAAATGGAAGTTATCAGTAGGTGCTTATATTGTGAATCGCTAATTATATTCCAAATATACCAAAAAAGTCATGTTACAGAAAATTTTTCTTTCATTTGCCATATGTTTTCAATCATGTCAAATCAATATAAATATTTGTGGCGCGTCTAAATCTCTAGACAGCTGCTCTATATACTTATATCCCAAGACCGACTGAATTTTTCCTCTTCTGTGTATACTGTACTGTGGAAAACAAAATGACCTCGTCACCAGAAAACATGTCACTGGTGTTACTCATTAAATAAAGCATGGCTGTAAAAGGAACGCTCCCTTCAATCTTTGGTAAAATGTACCAGGGGGCATCTTCTGATGGACAGGCATCCATGATAACTGCAGATTTTGGCATTTATATGTTTTTAGCATGCAGGGTGGCTTCACAGTGTGCTGAAATTAAGAGTATTCTTTTTTGGTGTCACTGGTGTTACCCTAAAAAATGGTCAATTATTCTAGAATTTTCAAAAACTGCCTCAGACATAGGATATGTCTTGTTTACAGTAATCAACCTGTGGCAACACCTTTTCAAATCAATGCATCACTGTGGGAGCAATTGGTATTTCAGTGCAGATTGTCACAGGTGTTTACAGTCACTGACCAGTGTTACTCAAAAATGGTTATTACAGCTAAGCTGTATTGAAGAACAAGACACTGTGGTGGATTGAAAGGTCACTGATTTATTCCAACCATGATAACCGTGACACTGCAATGAACAATAAAGCAGTACTTTACCAACCATGTATATATGTATAATGATGTCATAGTGAACAATTATATGAGGTCATAAATGCAATGATATGTCTTTACTGCAACTACATTTTCCATGAACTCAACTCTACATAACGATACAATAGTAATGCTATATGGATGAATATTTACACATCTGATATAAATGTTAACCACAAAATATACTTTATATCAAGACAATAATAAGCAATGATTTACCTTAGTTTTTCCACCCATCAGACAAGTATTTCCAATGGACCTGTTCCCTGTACTAGGTCCTCCAGCCAAGTGACTGGACCCACAGAGACACACAGAGAAACCAGCTTTTCACAGTTTCTCAAAGTGGAAACAATGGCACAAGCCAAACAACAGTTACAATGTCATTCATTCTACATCCTGGCCTGTGTCTGTTTGTAGCAGCTGTAATTGCAGCTACACTCCCCACCAAATCAGATCAGGGGATCCAAATTTCTGAGAATAATGATCATTGGATCATATTTGACACCACTTCAAATATACAAAGTTCTTTTGACCAACTCGAAGTCCAATCCAATACAATCCAACGCAGCTGGACAACGTATTTCAAGCACGAGAGCAAAATAGCATTTAGCATGTTTAGAGCCATCATTTTACAAGTATAAGAGCATAAATATGAAAATTAAAATTATGAAACCATTTTAGGGCTAACCAACACCAGTATAAGATCAAAGCGCATTTTACCTCAGAAAATATACCCTTGAAATAAATTTCATGATCAACACTAAATTACCCAATTATTTGCCACCGTTTGCTACAAATGTTTAGAAATTCAATTCTCAGTACTCTCAAGCAGCAGAATAACCTTTTGAATAGGCCTTTCTAGAAATACAGGAAGTTTCCTTCTCTGACCTGAGCTAGACAAACCGGGATCTCCCAGGATCAGTTTGATCTTTCTCACTAAGCCATCCGATCCAGGGAAAGTTTCCACAACTCGACCTAATTGTCATTGGCACCTTGGAAGTGAATCTTCGACAACAATAACCACATCACCAACCATCAAGTTGCGGCGAGTCTTCTGCCATTTCTGTCGCTCCTGCCATTGTGCAAGCACTTCCTTCTTCCATCTTCGCCAGAATTCATCTGCCATATATTGCACCCGTCTCCACCTTCTCCTACTGTAGACATCAGCTTGCATAAATGAACCTGGAGGGGGCAATACAACATTTGTCTTCATTGTCAACAGATGATTCGGAGTGAGTGCCTCAGCTGACTTGGGGTCATTCAGTGACATTGAGACTAATGGTCTGCTGTTGACAATATTGGCAGCTTCGCACATGAATGTCCTGAAGCATTCATCATCCAACTGATGTCCCTGTGAGCCGACTAGTTGATTTAGCACATTTCTCACACTCCTGATCTGGCGCTCCCAGATGCCACCCTGGTGACTAGCATGTGGCACATTAAATTTGAAGTCACATCCGTGCTCCCTCAGGAAGTCCTTGATGGTATTATCCTCTATCTGATCTTGTGCATCCTTCAGCTGATTGAATCCTCCTACAAAGTTTGTAC
Organism: Platynereis dumerilii; assembly: GCA_026936325.1. NCBI lineage: Eukaryota > Metazoa > Annelida > Polychaeta > Phyllodocida > Nereididae > Platynereis > Platynereis dumerilii. The sequence continues at coordinate 32,435,745 of JAPTHN010000001.1, read as the reverse complement.
CTTGATCACAATACAAGGTCCTGACTGCCCCTCGTATGCTAGTGAAGCGTCTAAATGCATTCAAGAATGCATCTGAGTCCAAAGAGTTTGCAGTTTCTAGATGCACTGCTCTTGAACTGAGACATGTAAAGAGGACTCCGTATCTCTTCACCTCTTTCCTACCCTCTTTGATGTAAAAGGGGCCAAAGTAGTCGGCTCCTACATGGGTGAAAGCTGGTCCTGGTTCTCCACGATCCTCTGGGAGGTTGCCCATCTTCTGCTCCTCTGGTGATCTACGATACCTCCTACACATGACACAACGATGCAACAACCGAGAAACAAGTGAACTCATCCCCATCACCCAATATCCATTGTTGCGAATGGCTGCGGTTGTCATTCCTCTCCCTTGATGTGCAATCTGCTCATGCACATGTTGAACAATGAGATTTGTGACAACGTGAGACTTAGGAAGTATTAGTGGATGTTTCAATTCCAATGATAAAGAACACTTTCTGATTCTCCCACCCACTCTCAGTAGTCCTTTTGCATCCAGGAAGGGATCCAGTTTTGCTAGTCTACTATTCCGCTTGACATGCTTATCCAAACAAAGATGATTGATCTCCTCAGAAAACACTGCTTGTTGTGCTTGGCGTATCAGCAATTTCTCAGCTCTTCCTAGGTCCTCGACAGTGGTAAACCCTCTACATTTGGACTTCAGATTAGCTACAAACCGAATGCAAATTGCCACCACCTTTCTAGCATGCTTCCAGGTGTCAGACCTACCAGATAGAATATCTACAGAAACTGGAACTACACTAGTCTGCAAAACAACGCTTTTCTTAATTTCAGGATTGTCCTCATCCAGTGAATAAGAAGACTCATCTTCCTGTTGTTCAATTTCCTTCCACAAAAACGATGGACCTGTGAACCAACATGATTCTGCCAATTCTTCTGCTGTGGCCCCTCGAGACACAATATCTGCAGGATTTTCATGTGTTGAAACATATCTCCATTGATCCTTTGTTGTAACATTCCTTATTTGCTGAACCCTGTTTGCTACAAAGGTATGGAACCTCTTGGCTTCATTTGAAATAAATCCAAGCACAGCCTGGTTGTCAGTCCAATAGGCACAAGCATTCAGACCTTCCAGTTCTCTTTGTAGCAATTGACCAATCTCTGCAGACAGAACTGCAGCAGCCAATTCCAGTCTAGGAATTGTGGTGACCTTCAGCGGTGCAACCCGAGATTTTGCCATCACTAAAGAACAATGAATGCGACCCTCATCATTAGTCAGTCTCATGTAAGTGCACTGACCAAAACCTGTCAAGGCAGTATCAGAGAGTTAATGCAGCTCACTTTTGACCACTTTACCAAATTCCTCAGGTTTGAAACACCGGTCAACAGATATGGCTTCAATTGCAGGAAGGCCTTTGAGCCACTTTTCCCAGGCCATCCGGATGTGGTCAGGCAAAGGATCATCCCAACCCAGTTTCTCCTGACACATCTCATGCAAGACCAACTTACCCTGCAAGATCACTGGAGCAAGAAAACCTAGGGGATCAAACATAGAACACACTGTACTCAAAATTCCCCTACGAGTGTGCTTCTCATGATGGACTTGGATACGAAACTGAAACTGATCTGCTTCAATACACCATGCGACCCCCAATGCTCGCTCAATAGGAAGTGGATCTTGTGAAAGATCGAGAATTTTCACAGTATCTACGCGATCATTAACTGGCACTGCTTCCAGCACTTCTCGCGAGTTGGACACAAATTTATGGAGACGAAGACCGCTATCTCTACAAAGTGCTCTACCATTTCTAATCAGATCCTTTGCTTCCTCGACTGAAGACACAGACTTCAACCCATCATCCACATAGAAATTCCTGTGAATGAAATCAACAACCTTTGACCCATATTTTACCTCATTGTCAGCTGCAGCCCGCTTCAGACCGTAATTGGCCACTGCTGGGCTACACACTAAGCCAAACAAATGCACTTTGCTACGCAACACAACAACTTGGTTATCTGGATCATTGTTTTCAAACCACAAAAACCGCAAAAAGTTACGGTGCTCAGAATTGACTCTAAATTGATGAAACATGCCTTCTATATCACACATAAAGGCAACCCTTTCCTGCCTAAATCGACACAAAACACCAACTAACCCATTCATCAAATCTGGACCTTGCAACAACATATCATTCAAAGATTGATCCTTAAAACGAGCACTAGCATCCATGACAACCCTTAACTTCCCTGGTTTGGCAGCGTTGTACACCCCGTGGTGTGGCAGGTAATAGGCAGGCGTTCCAGATCCAAGTTCTGAGTCAGGAACTCTTTCGGCATACCCATTTTCCAACAAACCCTGCATTACAGCAACATACCGTTCAAAATGGGCTGGATCACGTTTGAAACGCCTCACCAGGCCCTTTATCCTTTGCATTGCCACCAATTTATTGTTAGGAGGGACAACATTTGAATCTTTAAAGGGCAAAGGCATTTGGTAGTGTTTGTCTTCAGTTTTGACTATACCTGATTCCATCAACTCTAAGAACCGAGTATCCTCTTGGGAAAACTTGTTTCCTTCCTGGAAACCCTCCTCTCTCCCAAAAAACCTGCAAATTTCTTGAGGACTCAACACTTCCTTTGCACTCGTACGGAGAACGACGTGGGCCCCAATGCTGTTTGAAACAGCTCCAGCACCTGAGGTATCCACATTCTCCTGCTTGACCAGACCAATGATACCCCATCCTAACATGGTACGTTGGGCAAATGGACCGTCACCTTCTGGAGGAATTACGTCACAAGGAGATAAGGCTTTGGGACAGTTATATCCAATAAGCAAACCTATGCCACACTCACTCTTTGGCATTAAACCACTCACCATTCGCTTCAAATAGGGCCATTCATCAGCAATTCCAGGCGTAGGAATGCAATCACTATCAGCTGGAATTTTCTCATGAGTAAACAATGGAGGCAACAAAATTTGAGTATGACAATCAAAACCTCTAACAGACAACCCAGTTACTCTCTTGCTTGGCATGAGTGTCCTCTCAGCAGTCATAGTGGACAACATCAAAGTAGTTTCCACTCCTGTAACGCCCAGTTTACCACAAAGATCTTTAGAAATAAACGAGGTGTCCGATTGAGTATCAAGGAGGGCATAGGTCAGCATCTCCCTGTCAGGAAACTCAGCATCTGACACAAACACAGGCACAATCATGGTGCTTTTGCTAACTCCACAGTTACTGGACCAAAATGAAACACCTTTGGAAGTGGAACTGACCTTATCATCTTTTGAGACTCTCGTGCTACCACCATTCTGGGCTTCAGACCTGGGACCTGGTCTTGCTGGGATAAACCCATGTAGAGAGGATGGATGGAGCCTTTTACATGTTGAGCAAGACAAACGACTTGGACAAGAATTAGACATATGTCCATCCTGGAGACATCCAAAGCATAAACCCTTTTCCATAACAAATGCTTTTCTGTCTTCCAGTGCCTCGGCTTTAAATTGAAAACATTCATTAAGGCTATGATTATCTTTACCACACATAAGACAACTCTTGAGAACCTTCACAGTATTCAGTGTTCTCCCACTATCCTTAGCATACAACATTGACCTGCTATTTCCTGCCTGTTTTGACTCCGAAGTTCCAATTACTCGATTTACAGGTAGCCTTGTGACAGGGTTACAGGCAATGTCTGCTTCCCTTCTCAAAAACTCCACAAATTCTTTAAATAATGGATAGCTGCCATGTTTCTCAATGGAATCATAAATCCTGCGACTCCAACGAGATACCAACTAATCTGGGAGTTTTGAGACCATCACCTGATTCTGAGAATCATCATCAAGCACACGCAGACTTGGATTAGAACGAGCCGCTACCTCACACTGCAGGAGAAAATCACTGAATCTCCGAAGTCCAAATGCATCCTTGTCTACAACCTTAGGCCACTGCTCAATTTTACTCTTGAAAGCATGTGCTACTGCATAGGGACTTCCAAACTGCTTATCTAACAACTCCATAGCTGCCTGGTAAGAATCACCACTAGGAATCAACAAATAGCCATCCACACTTTCTTTAGCATGACCTCCGAGGTATCTTTTGAGATAGTACACCTTCTCACCTGGCGCAATGCCTTTACTATCAATAAGAGTTGCGAAGGCACACTTCCATGCCGGATAGTCTAAAGGATCACCACAAAATACTCCTGGCTCAGGAACTGGGAGTCTACTCATACCCGCAAATTCTGCAAAACATCTCACCAAGTCTGGAGACTGAGGGGGAACTTCTGTGACTGAAACAGACTGACGAGGAACCTCAAGGACAGATTTACTCTGAGTTGAAACTTCAGGGACAACAAATTGCTGAGATGAGACCTTAGGAGCAGCGAAAGATTTATGGGGGACTGGATAGCTCTCCAACGAAGCTTGAGGATCGAAAGGGGCACCAAGCTTTGCAGGCTGTGTATTCAGAACTGTAGCACTCTTAGGAAAGGCCATATCACCACTAGAACTCGCTGGAACAAATGCTGGTGCCTTACAATCAAGCCTTGACTTAACCACCTTGTCCCAAGTTCTCCCATCAAGTCCATGGCCATTCAAAACGCCATTAGCACCTTTCATTGACCCATTTTCAATGGCGTTTATGGCATCAATTTTGGCATGCTCAGCTTCAATGTCCCTCTTCAAAGCCACTTTATCCAATTCCATCTTACACTTCTCTTCCTGTTCCAAGTATTTCAATTTTGCTGAAAGTTCTGCTGCCTTAGTTACTGCCTCCAAAACCAAAGACTTAGAAGACCGCTGGGAAGACCTACTACTTCTACTGCTTCTGACGGAACTATGCCTTGACACCTCTGAACGATGGGAACTACCCTTTTTGCTACCATGTACAGAACCTTGACTACCTTGACTAACAACTTCTGCGTGTTCAATTTGTCTAATCAACTGAGTGATATCATGTAGCATACCTTGACTGAGAACTTGACATTCAACTAACAGCGGCAAATACTCATGATATTTTTCAACAGTAAGGTTACCCAATTTGTTTAACCCATCAGCTACCCTCAACAATGATTTTTCAATTTCATTTCGCATTAATCCTAATTGAGCAGTGCTGACCATTTTTTCTGCACACAAATTTCGACCCTTTTGTAAAATGCGCTTGTGACCAGATACAAGTGAAACAAAATCTTTTGATTTATAATCAATTTGATACTGTAAGCCCTTTTCAGTTAATTTTCGTTCTCTACTGGAAGCTCTTATGCCATATAAATGCTGGCTCACCTGCAATGTTTGTGGCAAAGATTTGGTGTTCTCTGGCGTGTGGTCATCTTGTACAGTTGCAGACGAAGCGCCCTCAGGGTTCCCATTTTGAGGATGGTTTCCAGGTTGCATTTCCTGCGCAGCCTCTTCTCCATCTTTGGACTCGACCGCTTCTTTGGTTGCCTCCTCACGTTTCTGGGCCTCATCCTTGTCAAATTCCCCATTTGCATTCTGATTGGTCACCGTTGCGGGTGTCGCATCTGCTCCATCTTTCGGTGTTTGCCCTGGGGAATCTTCACCATCGGTAGTAGGATTTACATCAGTCCCACCAACTTTGGCATCCTTGTCCTCATCTTGTGTGAGCAGCTCGGGCTTGTCAGTCGGGCCAGGTGTAGCAGACATTATCTCTGGTTACTTGCAGAGATCACCAATAGTCGCAGCTGTCCAGGCAATCCCACTTCTTTTGGGTTGTTGTAGATGCCTTGTAGATGCCTTGGTTTGACTTGGCTGGATGGTTCCTCTGGATGGTTCCTCATGGAATTAAGTGTCACTATTACAGCTAAGCTGTATTGAAGAACAAGACACTGTGGTGGATTGAAAGGTCACTGATTTATTCCAACCATGATAACCGTGACACTGCAATGAACAATAAAGCAGTACTTTACCAACCATGTATATATGTATAATGATGTCATAGTGAACAATTATATGAGGTCATAAATGCAATGATATGTCTTTAGTGCAACTACATTTTCCATGAACTCAACTCTACATAACGATACAATAGTAATGCTATATGGATGAATATTTACACATCTGATATAAATGTTAACCACAAAATATACTTTATATCAAGACAATAATAAGCAATGATTTACCTTAGTTTTTCCACCCATCAGACAAGTATTTCCAATGGACCTGTTCCCTGTACTAGGTCCTCCAGCCAAGTGACTGGACCCACAGAGACACACAGAGAAACCAGCTTTTCACAGTTTCTCAAAGTGGAAACAATGGCACAAGCCAAACAACAGTTACAATGTCATTCATTCTACATCCTGGCCTGTGTCTGTTTGTAGCAGCTGTAATTGCAGCTACAATGGTTAATGCTGGAGTCCAATGGTTTGTTTGTTTGTGTTTTACGCCTCAGCAGCACTTTAGTGGGCTATATTAAGGTAGGCGATCGCCGTATGATGATGAGATGAGAAGACTGTGAGTCTGGCACATACCCTATTAATTCAGGGATGCCCAGGGTCTTTCAGTTGCCCCAGCATAGAATACTGGATACAACCTGCCTCCATTTAATGTCCCATGGGCTCGGACTAAAGTGAGTTCCCGGGGTGAGATTTGAACCCACGCCCTCAAAGCCAGTTGACAAGCGTATTTACCAATTAGGCCACGGGGGAACTTGGAGTCCAATGGTAACACCTGTGATAAATGGTGGTAGAAAATCCAATGCAATTCTAATTTGAATAAGAAATATTTCAAACAAATATTAATTTGATCACTAGTTTATTTTTAATTCAATGGTGTTTCTTTACTTATACTGTAACACCAGTGACAGTTTTGTCTTAGTTATTGTGGAATGACCGTTTTGCATTATTCTTTTCTTGATATGAGACTTTCTCGCTCATCTATAATTCAAATCAGACATATACCCGTGTCCCTATTCCATGTTCCTCTGAAACACGAAGGTGCTGGTTAGCTCCTCTGAAAGATCTGGCATTCAAACCAAAGCATTGAGTTGCGTTTTACTACTTTACACAGAGGCGGATCCAGAAAATGTTGAATGGGGGGTTCACAAATTAAAATGCACTAAATTCGTGAAAATAGTTATTTTACATTGAAATCTCCTTGCTAAATGGGGAGGGGCGGGGGTTTGAACCCCCTATAAGCCCTTCCTTCTGGATCCGCTACTGTATTATGTACATGCTAGGCAATACAAACCGAAACTTAAAATCAGCCTTTCACTTCATTTTAATTCTTAATTAATTAAACTAATAATCATTTTACTTGTATGTAAATATCAATTACTATGGGTTTGATTCAATAATGAACATGTATTGCTCATAAACATAGGGAAATTATGCATGAAGGACTATTAAGTAAGGAGGTCTTAGACCTTCTTTTTTTCAGAAATACATTGCCTGAAAAGGCATTGATACATATATTGTATCATTATAAAAGCACGCAGCGAGCTTGAACAAACTTTGGGGTTTAAAAAATTGACCAAGAAACCAAGTAGCGCAATGATGTAGAGGAAGGTCAGATGAACATTTTGATGTATCAAACGAAAAAATCTGTTGGGATTTTTTTGAGATATTTGAGTTTTAGATTTTTTATTTATCAAACCCTATTCTTAGCATGCAATCTCCATGAAAATAAAATCTTTCCATTTTTCCTGTTTGGTAATAACTTAGAAAGAAGTCATTATTCAGAAGTAAAATTATGCAGTCATTGTCTTGGCAGAAAGTATGTACCACTTCATCCAGTGTGACAGGGTGTGCTAAACCTATAACAACTAACATTTCGGGCTAAAGGCCTGAGAAAATGTTTGCAATACCAGGTTGTGTTAGTTACATAATTCTGGTAAATAATTTTAGCAAATTTGGTCTCATCATCTCATTGTAACAGGCATTGTTGAGTTTTTTGTGCATTTTATCACAAATTTTGCCACCGTGAAACAAGCATTTCATAACAATGTAAAAGGATAGACAAAGTTGAGTAAATTATCAGACAATGAATGCATAGAATGTTTGTAAGTATCTGCTTCACTATGAAGTTGATTCCCCTGATATTACATGAAAAGTCTTTGCAATTGGACAAAAAGACAAAAATAAGATTAAAAGCAATAAATAAACAGTAATATTCATGCTTAATGTATTTTGAGTACTTAGAATGGATGTTGGGTGTTTAATGTTGATGAAGTTATCTGGCATCCAAAACCAACCAATCTTTAATTGTATAGAACAAAAACAAATAGCTTAAATTCAGTAAATTATGTGAAAATGTACTAACATGTACAACTAATGCAAATTAAGACTGCAATGTCAAAGTATTTTACTCCATACTTAACTAAATGCTTCCAAACATTCTATCTATGCGTTTTCTGATGATTCACTCAACATTGGCTACACTTTACATGGTTTCAAAAGTACTTGTTTCACAGTGGTGAAATTTCTTTAAAAAAACACACAAAAACCTCAATAATACACCATAGAGTTCAAACGTGAGGTAGATTCTACTACAATTATTCACCAGAATGATGAAACTAAGGACAAGCTGGCAAATAAACATATTTTATAACTTTTCTGAGAAATGTTTACTGTTATAGGTTTATCACACTCTGTCAGTCTGAATGAAGTGGTATGTACTTGCTCTTGTGACAATGACTGCATATTTTCCGTATAATGACTTTTATCTTAGATTTTACCTAATAGGAAAAATGGGCAGTTTTGATCATTTTTAGATGGAGATTCCATGGAAACAGCAGATTTTTTTGTTTGATACATCAAAATGTTCTTCTGATCACTGCGCTAATCATTTTCTTGGTCAATTTTTTTAACCCCAAAGTTTGTTCAAGCTCGCTGTGAGCAGTTTGAACTTTGTGAGTGGTTAATTTATCACATGCTATACAATATACATTCATTACAGACAGGTTGTCCAGGCGGTATCATAGGACTTTGAGGTATACCCCATACCAGTGTTTTATGTTCATATATCTTACTCATATATCACAAAGCTTACAGAGCTATCATGGAGAGTTTTGATTAATGTTATTATTATACTATAGAATAGTGATAAACCAGATTTGAAATATGTAGTTTCGGTTCAAGAGCTGAGAGAATCAGGTTGTTAGACTTCTTGTAAAATGTTGTAGTCTGAAAAACAAAATATCCTTTGACATGCCATGGACAACATTCAAAATGTATAACAGTAAAACTATTGTTGGTCAGCCATATGTGGGTACAAAGAAAATATTGGTTAAAAATTAAATATTTGCATTTATCGATAGTGATGTCGGTCAATTAGTAATTTGTAAGTGCTCCACCAAACTTTACATTATGGTTTGGAGAAGAAAATACCTGCTGCTTATTATGCTGTACTCCTGTTCCTCAAGTATCTGATGTGTATGTGGTGCACCATTAGGATAATGTGTCTTGTAGTTTGTTGATAGCAGGCAGATGGATGGCAGGTCATTATGGACTGAGCCTTATGGCTCGCTATCTTAATAGGCAGCATATACTAGGGTGTATGGGCAGTAACTACTCTCTGGACAGCAATTAACTTCTTTTACAAAATTGGGATGCTCTTGGCTAACCCTAGAGTGGCTTCTTTTTGCAGGTAATTGGGATGGGTCAAAGATTCAATAAGCTTGCTCTCTTTTTCGTTGAAACGCAGATGGGCCATATAGAGTTATTAAATAGGGCCACCTTTTGCTTCTTGCTTGTCTTGGATTTATTTTCTGATTCAGATGTCATCACAGATTTTCGCTATGCCTGTCTCACAGAGGTTGCTTCCTAATTTTTGTAGCTGAGCTATTACTGAGTATAAGGTCCAGCAACAACTGCTTTTATTTCGGTATTGTTTTTTGAGGAGCCGCACATGTCAGTCTTTTGGCAATTTGGGGTAGATTTCAGACTCACGGTTCCTGGTATGACCTCTCATTTTATAGCAATTTCCATTTAAGTACCATGATAGAAGATAATGAAAGTGAAATCTGCAGCAAAATCACCACATGACACTGTCAGTACATTCGCCTGGAGTGCCATCACAAAGCCTAATCTAATGCCTAATCCGGTTACATGGCTGGCAGCAACAGCACTCCTCTTGTGACAAGCTATTTTGCAGCTCTTCACTTTGCCCGTTCCTGCTTTGTCGATATGATAGTAGAGATACTGTATCGTACATGAAACAATGTTGAGTCTGTGATCAAATTATTCAATGAATCGGGTTGATATATATTCCATTATTTCTCTGCTTACAACACAAAACAACTTACACATGCAGTGAGTTGCTAGTGAAAAGGTAAATGACAAAAGATCCTCGGGGTGGCTAGTGGCAGTTTTGTACATTTTACAAAAATCAACATGCATGTCCGCTGTTAATCTTCTACAAAAAATATGCTCTGCAAATAGTATCTGCATCAAACATACTTTGTTTCAGTAAGATGAATTGGAGCAGTGGCTTCGTGGCTGATTCGTGCACTCATCCCTCAGAAATTAAATTTGAGCCCCAGTCACTTCCACAAAGCATGAGATGTATATTGCTCTACTTGATGATGCCACCAATCTGGCCAATACAAACGATGTATGCAGTGTAGACTTTACATTTACAGCATTTAATGCGAAACCTGCTCAAACAAAAAATATATGAAATTTTCAACTGGTACTTGAATCAAGGTATCAGCGAAAGGCTCGATTTGTGCAGCAACAGGCCAATTTTGTCTTTTTGTGATATGTTGGCCTTAGTCTTTACCTAAATGTCAAACTAGAAAAAAACAACAACAATACAATAACGGTCAAACAGCCAATTTTGTGTAGTTATGGATGCAAGCTCGATTCTGTGAAACATACAGCTAAATGAAGAAATAGACCCATGGATAATACGTCATTGAGTCTGTAAATATCCAAGTAAGTATCCATGAAGTGATCGTCAATAAACTTGTAGCTGCTGATGGGGAATTGGGGATGACTATCCAACCAATCACCACCAAAGGAGTACTTAGGAAGTTCCATGATGAGAGATGGCTTCACATTACCTCAAAGTGATACTACCATAATGACCATGATAAGTCAATATAGATACTTGTGAAATAAGAAAGGATGGATGGATGAATGGGGCTTTACGTCCTGTATTTATGCACTTGGTAGGCTAATTAGGACGGGAGGAGGACACAGCAATGAGGTGAAGGAACTGAAGGATGATTGAAACAGCCGTCTAACATAGGCCCAGGTGACCTGGCAAGAGCTGGTTTCAAACCCAGGACCCGGCGATAGGCAGCCCAACATGCTAGCATTAGACCAACCAACCCCCCGGATGAGTGGACCAGTGTATCTGACAAGAGACACATAAATATTAATGTGCATGGTAACAACAGGGTATCCTGGAATCTTGACCTAAAGAGAATCAAAGGGAAATTCACTGCTTAGGCTATTATCACAACTGTACGACAATATTTGTCAGACTTTTTCTCTCTCTAGACACTTGCACAGTTTGCACAACCGATGGTGCTGCAGTAATGTTGAAGTTTGGCAAGCTCATGCCAACAATCGATGTCACCTGCCATGCTCATGGCATCCACCAGGCCGCGAGTGACCTTCCCTCAAAGAATTTGCAGTTTCAAGAAGTCCCAGACAAAACTGAAGATGATGCTGCAGCAGCAGAACAAAGTGAAGATGAGGATGATACGAATAACCTCTCTGGTGATATCACCATTTGCAGCAGGATGACCAGCAGTTGAAAGACAACATCTTAACAAAGCACTGAAAGTTAAAATTGATGTGAAAGTGCGATGGAACAGTATTGAGGTAATGCTCAGTTGGTACATTGAGCTTCGACCATTTATCTTGAAGGCCTTCCTTGACCTGCGACTGGCTGCGAGGGGAATTAACTGTGAATGAAGATGACTTCAAGAAATTCAAAGAAATTTTCACTGCATTGCACATTGTCAATGTGGCCAACCATGCACTTTGCAGCCACAAAACTAATTTCATTGCTATGGATTGCATCCTCAACTTCCTGCTTATCCAACTCCAAAGAGAGAGAGCTCCAGGACTTCCTGGCAACTCTTTAGTCATTTGCAGAGGAGGCTGGAGGAACGCAGAGACAAAAGCTTCATGTCTTTCTTGTTGTACCTCCATTATGCTGATCACAGTAATTCCCTCATTGAAAACAAAAAGTTTGACCCGGCTAACTCCCAAACCTGCCAGAGCGCGTCTTGCCCAATTTTGAATACCAGCGTCTAAAGGGTATCACCTCCCAACCTGAATTGCTAAAACAGTTGAATGTAACAAACACATGTGCAGAAAGGAGTTACAATATATGTACCTAAAGAAAATAACTGTTACTGAGTAACTTCTGTTTGTAAATAACGTAATTGTACCAATTTTTTTCATCGAAAGAGCACAATGCAGTAATACATTGCAACTAAAGATTCAACCTGACAAAAGGCGTCCAACCAGACAAAAGGCGTCCAACCAGACAAAAGGCGTCCAAGTACCGAACACTGTACATATCATCCTCCTCACGCAGGGATAGTTGACACTACCCTTGCTCGCAAGACCTGCCTGAGAGCGGAGTCTCATTAAAATTGACCCACTTACATACTTAAATTGCATGACTGCTTTTGCCAATCAGGAGGCTGTTTACATATTCTAGGCTGACTGTAACTTTGGTCATGTTGCAGGTGAGAGACATTGAAAGAGGATAATCAGCTGTGAAAAACATCATAAGTTATGTCACACATTATAAGCAGACCCCAGACAGCATCGCACTATCTTTTCAGCTGTGCTGAAAATTGTCAACAACATATTAATCATTTGCACACTGAAAACAACGTTAACTATCGATAATTTTTATTAAAACAGAGAAACACAAAGCAGCCCCCTCCCCTGCCATTGTCAAACCCAATGAACTGACTGGTAGTTAATATAAAGGTGGCAGCACCTTACAGTGCATTGCCACAATGCTAAATGAATCAAGTGTTAGAATTAATAAATACGACTTAGCATTTTATTCTATTTTAGACAAACAGTGTAATTGTTTCACCTAATTTACATGTACAAAACTATAATGAATCCACATTTATAAGTAAAACATGCACTGATTGTGATACCCTGAAAACTATCCGATAGACAGATGAAAAAAATTGGTGGATTGTAGGGGCATATCTGGAAATTGCCATAGATAGATAGATAGATAGATAGATAGATAGATAGATAGATAGATAGATAGATAGATAGATCTATAGTTAGATAGATAGATAGATCTATAGATAGATAGATAAATAGATTGGTAGATAGATAGATATATAGATAGATAGATTGATTGATTTATTTGCTAATTATAAAAATAAAATACAGAAATGTAAAATAGAACAGAAATATAGAGACATGTCTGGAGCAAGGAGACCCCCTAAAGGCAAATTATTGCCGCTGTAAGGGGGCCACCTTTGTCTTATGAATATTTTGAAAATACATAATTTTTGATATAGAAAAAATTTAGAGGAGAAGTGATAGAAAATAAAATAAAGTTAAAATTATAATTGCAATGTAAATTTAACGGTAATTTTAAATGGAATTTATCATCACATATGGTGATTTTACAATTCATTGTTACATTTTCACTAAGTTGTCTTTCCATCCTCAGTTACTGTGCAGCCCTGGGCTGTGTTTCTTTTTTTTCTTGTCCCGACGACAGATTCAGTTATGACATCTATTAATAGCTCTTTCAATTCATTATCCATGTAAGCATTATTTTTGCTTCTTTCTCCGACAACTTCTGTTTGATTTGTTGATTTTTCTGCCCCATCGTAGCTTTCTTCCACATGGTTGTTTTCCTTTGTTGACTCTTCCCTCAAAAATACATCATTTATGTCCCTTATAATTCTTGGTTTCTTTCCATGGTTTTCCAAAACATATATTTTACCATCTTTAGTCCATGTCGCTTGAATCATTTTTCTTTTTCTCATGTTCCTTGTCTTGAAGAAAATTAAACTTGCCTCCTTTGTCAAGTCCTCCGCCACGTAAATCTCGCTATTTGTGTTTCTGAAAGCCTTCATTCTCAGATTATGAATTGTTTTGGCCTCCTGGCTTGAAGAAAAATTTACTAAATGTTTTTCTGTATTGATATCTTGCTGGCGTGTAATTTTTTTAATGTTATTTATTGACGCATACGGTGAAATTTTGACTTGAGTACTTCTTCTATTTTCTTTTTTCCATTCACTCCTGTTTTAGGGATAGTAAATATTAGGTTATTTTCTCTTTTTTCAACTTGTTTATTTGATGTTAATTCGTCATTATTTTTATCAGGCCCTCTGGTTATGCTGGCGTACGTTTGTTGATTTCTGTTTGAGTGTGCCGTTTCCCCTGTCAGTTTTTCTTTTAATTGTGTAATTTCTTCTTTTTGTCGGTTTATTTGTTCTTCTTGTAAATCAATTTTTTTCAATGCCAACTCAAGCTTTGCATTTTGAGCTTCCTTGAGTTCATTTAGTACTTAGTGTTTTGATAATACTCAGAATTTCAGAGTTGCAAGACGTTGATCCATTGTTATCCCTGACAACACTTGTCCTGGCTGTGATTGCCTCATTTTGATCTGTGCTTTTCTGTGGTTTAACTGCTTTTTCCACCATGTGTCGCTGTTGTTTCTTTTCAGCCTCGTTTTCAATACTGTACATTTTATATCCACTGAAAGCTGTTCTTTTGGTCCATGTTTGTACAATGTTCAGACTTCCAAAAAATATTCTGAAGTTATGTGTGCATTCCTGGTCTTTGCTTTCACATTTGTGACAATTTTCAAAATTTTCTGTGACCCGAAAATACTTGAAATGGCCTTAGTCAGTACTGTGCTGCTAAAGCAATGTCTTCACTTGTTGGCAGCCTCATTGTGAAAATAGATAGATAGATAGATAGATAGATAGATAGATAGATAGATAGATAGATAGATAGATAGATAGATAGATAGATAGATAGATAGATAGATAGAGGCCCTGTTGTTAATAAGTATTTATACTTAATAGCTTTTATATAAGAAATAAATGGACATTTAACATTGGCAGAGAATGGAAAATTGGGATTTTAAGTTTTATGGGTGTCACAACAGTACTATGTTATTACAGTTTTAAAACTGACTACAGTTTATGATTTTTGATAGATTACAATTCAACTGTCATTCACACATGAAACAAGCAACAAATACTTGTCAGTTAATTCCACTTTGTACTCCAGTGTTTGATTGGTCAGTATGTTCCAAATGATCACCTTTCAGTGCCTCTTACCTAACACTGCAACCTTTCAGAACCCATTTTACGGCGCCGGATGCATAATTGGCAGGCTGCCAATCTTCACTGAAACATGGTGCATGTGGTCAGGGTAGGTTCACTTGGCCTACACTGACATGTGAGGATGGTACATATGGTGCTATTTGAACTTATAAAACTGGCTTTTATGCTGTGACTGCCCTGATATCATATGACAAATGTTGTTATGTCTGGCCCTGAAGATTAATCTGAAGAGATTCTCTGTTTTTATCTGCTAACTTGCTCAACTGTGAAACACTGTATATATATATATATGAGACTAAAGATTCAGGATCAGGATTTGCTGTGAATTATGCTAACCCTTGCCCTGACTCCCTGAGCAATAGGATTTCCATGGATAGAAATCTCTATAAATCCCTGTGTGCACGGTCATTCTGACTATCATCCCAGCTGTTTGTGGGAAGAACAAATTTGTATGTCTGTTTCAGATCTTGGTAAACTTAGAGTTGTTTGCGGATTAGCAACCCAAACAGTTTCAAAATTAACTTTCAACTTGGTCGTGTGATGTCTCTTGCTTAGAAATGTTCTGTTTGTGTCAGTCATGGTTAATCAGTTCATTCAGTGCATATTATGTCTAGCACTACAGGTGACAATAAACAATCTAATAAAATGGCTTAAGGTTCAAATCAAATAAGAAGATTAGGTGACCAACAGAAAACTGTTGATGATGTGGCAAGGCCTGTTTGCAAATTGAGAGTAAGAAAGTTAATTTATCCAGTGGACCGCCCATTCGCAAAGATCTATAAAGAACCTGAAAATTTAATGTAATGTCTGAAGACATCATGCGGCAATGTTGAATTATGCTGAGATCCCATGCAAGAGTGTTGTTTTTGTTCAAAATTGCATCAAGAAAATCCTAAGTTGAGTGTATATATGTTCTATCCTTACATAGGAGAACCCATCTTGCGTTTGACTAAACCAATATCTTGAGAGTTGACCCTGGGGCCAAATAATGGTGAGTGTGTAGGAGGAAGGTCACCGACGTATTGCACATGGGTTGATTGGTCTGGAAGTAGCATTTTATTACTGTGAATGCTATGTAAGCCAATGATGACATAAGCAACATTTAAGATGAGCAAGTGAAACTTGAATAGAACAAATCCGCGCAGTTTTCTGTTTTTCAGTTCAGGAATCTTTGGTTTTCTACTTATCGGCATGGGTTTACCCTTCAAGTTGTTAATTTTAAAATTTTTAATAAAAACGTTTAATAGTTACAACATGCAGATATTGCTTTCTGATGACATGATGGTACACAATAGCCTTTTTAGTAATATAATAAACTAATGATTCCTATAATGTTTGTATTCTCATTATTTCTATAACAGGGAGTGCAAAATCATCACAGGATGACGGACCTTCATGTTTGTGCTTAACCTAATTGCAGTTTTGTATGTTCTGAAAAAATCAACCTGCAAGCCTGGCATCAAACATCAAGAGCAAACATGGCTTGGATACAGTATCTACATCAAACATGCTTTGTGTCAGAACAGTAAGATGAATGGGAACGGTGACTTCCTGGATAATGTATGGACTCATCCCTCTAAAGTTAAATTTGAGCCCCAGTCACTTCAACAAAGCATGAGATGTATTTAAAGCTATAGAGGATGATCCAAGTGTTGATCTGGCTGCTAAATGGCCATGTATATGAATGTCACATTCATGGGCTTGTAATGTGAAATTGAAATCATCTGAAACAAATAAATTTTATAATTTCAGATTCTTGTATAAGTCTACGTTACAGTACCTAAAGGTAAGAGTAAAGGTACTTTTATTTAACGTGGATAGCCAAGCTAAGTCAGTGACTTGTTTCCGGTTTGGCCTACGGCACCTCGAATTTATGTCTGATGTGAAATAAGCCGTCATGAAATGATATGATGGCCAGCCTGGGGATTGAACCCCGGGCCCTCGCATGTGAGGCGAGCACTCTCTCGACTGAGCTTATGGGGCCGACTAGTTTTTAATTTTGTGCAGCCACTTCATGTTTGTCTCGAACAACCCTGCTATCCTAATACACACAGTTTTAATGTGGAAATAATTTGTGATGGGAGACCGTTTTCTATCAACTGTCAACTTTGAAAACGATTTGGCTTGAAACTAATTTGCAAAATCAGAAGCAAATCCAGACACCATAGAACATTTTCACTGAAGCCACGAAGCAGAATTATGATAATCTGACAAATCTATATAAAACATGGACTGGATTCTGGAAACCTTAATAATGTATTTTTATGAGAGCATTTTACATTTTTGAAAATTGAGATATGATTTGAAATTTGATGCTTGTTCATCCACAAATTCTAATCGGTTGCTGCAAACCTGACAACGCATGGCACTGATGCACTATATACATGTTTCATTGGAATATTATATTTATCTTGAAATAACAATAGCTTTGATTTGTCGGTCTTTGGTTTTTTATAGACCAGCAATTGACAATTTCCGTTTCAGGCAGATATCTAATAGTCATAAACAAGTGACCACACAATACATTGTTGCACTTCAGAAAGGTGTTGAGACTCCTGTTTCAATTACTCTAGACTCTAGAGTGGCATAAACATGACCAAGCACATCCGATTTTAGCAGGATTTCACGTGTTTTTCCAATTATATTCAACCAGAAACTGGAAACGTCCCAAAAAACATGTTATGTATCTGGTTTGTACGACCTTGTTGCTCTTTTATAATCTAAATCAGATAAGTTAAAACTTATGTAATTTAAATTATTATAAATTATTATAATTCTGTATCCATGCTGGGAATCAAACTAAACCTTTGGTGGCTTTTCAAAAGAGACTTCACCATTCTGGAAGGTCCAGGGGCGGACCAGCGGCATTTCATGCCCCGTGGCAAAATAAGTCAGGGGGCCCCCGAAGTTCCACCGCTGGCGTTATTTCAAAAGAGAAAAGGAAAATACTACAGCATAATACAGTTTCATAAAGAGTTATTAGGATGGGGCCCCATATAAGAGGCTTCTGTCCAATTCAGATAATTGTGTTTCATCACAAAATCATAAATCTGATGGTAAAGTTTTGCTTTACAGTTTTTTCACAAATTTTTATATTTTTTTACATCTTGAATGGGCCCCCCTGAGTATATTGGTCTGTGCAGCTGCCACTCTGCCACATAGGCCAGTCTGCCCCTGGGAAGGTCCCATGTTGATGACCGAGATTGGTGACACAGGCATCAGAACCTAATACTTAAGAAAATGGCAAACTTTACAAAAACCAGCTGCATCACTTTTTGGCTATGACAGTAAAAATAGTAAATTAAAATAAGATTTTGTCAAGGAGCTGTTGAAAAGTGTCTTTATTTCACTGGAAGGACCCAGGTTTGATGTCTTTAACTGGGAAAATCATCAACCTTAAAGGTATCTTTCTTGCCATGCAAAAATATGGTTTTGTACCATGAAATGGCTATTTTTCATTTTCGTTATGGTCGTTGCCGTTAAAGTGACACAGCTGATTTGACAGTGCATGTTTGGTATTAAGGTATGGTAAATTTTGATTACAGGGTGTCTACAGAAAAAGAGGACAGTCACTTTTTTTCTTTTTCGCACTCATATAAGTTCATAATTTGGTGATAAGTCTTACTTAAGAATGGATTTGATAGTCAGTCATATTAGGTCTATTGCAAATGTGTTTGTTTGTGAATTAGATCACTACTAAAGGCAAAATGCAAGCATGATGTGCAAAAGTGCTTGCATTGCTCTAAGCTGAAAAAGATCGTCCTGTTTTCCTCATTCTTGATGAGAAAAGTTTCACCATTTACGGCGCTTGTGAGAGTAGGAATGATTCATGCGTGAGTAGTGGGACATTTGCTGATGCTCCAGCTGCCGATAATTCAATTCAGGACCTAACACTTTTTCTTCAACATGGAGTCATCTAATGACAAGAAAATCACAAAAATGTTTAAAACAAACCATTGACCAGAGTGTCAGAATCAATGAAAATGTTTATAATAACATTCTGAAATAATTTGGGGTGCCATGGCGTCAGACGAGAAAATCTTTTGTTGGCAAAATCATCTTCCTGCAAGGTGTAGCACCTGTTCATACTGCGAAGAAGACTCAGGAGTGCCTCAAAACAAGCCTCCTGAGCCAGGTAGAGTGCCACCCCTTGTCTCCTGAGCTGGATCTAGTGGATTATTCAGTATGGGCAAATTGGGAGATCTAGCAAGTTATCGCAACCCTCGCATTAAAGTTACAGGCCTCCGCCATGTCTGGATGGGGCAAAATCTTTGTGGAGAGCATCAAAAAGGCTTTTGCATCATTTATGTCTCATCTGCAGAAAGTTACCACATCTAGGGGTGCGAATAATGGGTAATTTGACTGTTCTGAATACACTGTTCATATACAAATCATGTTTTGTTGAATAATGATGCTTGGCACAAAATAAAATGCAAACAAATCCAATTGTGTTGACTGTCCTCTTTTTCTGTAGACACCCTGTAATGTCATGTTACATCTGTACCGGATTGTATGAATGCTTAACACAGGTTATCCTAAAGTGGTTAACTCCTATAACTTATCTTCTAACCGGGTTACTGGCAAAAAAATTTTGTTATGACATATTGTTGTAACATGAGTTCATTTTCCTAAAACTAGAACCAGTTGTCCAACTCATGTTCAGCATTGACACAGTATCAGTAAAAATGACTTAACCTCCTTAGGATAACCAGTTTTAAGCATTCATACAATTCGGTACAGGTGGCATATCAACAATTCAACATTGTTCAATAATAATTTCCCAATGGACCAAGCATCAGCTTGTGTACCGCAAAATAAATTACACTGATATTAAATCTATTGAAAAAGAAAACAAAATAATTTATATGATAATAACAGTCATAGTAGTACCATGCAGGTGGCGTTTTGAATGCGCATCAATCTCCGAGCGCATGACTAGTTGTGGACCCTCTGTTTCTTGTTGCATCAATCAACCCCTTTGAGCATTTGGAAATTGCCTGAGAGGCTGGCACATTCCAGAACTCCACAACTACACTGAAAGACAAAAGTTATGCATAGGTTGTGCATTCAAGAATCTCATCTGTGTGCTCAATATGAACCCATGCTTTACATAAAATAAACCATAAAATCTAATAATAATGTTCTTGGGGTTCATTCGAAGGTTGAGATGTCCTCTCATCTGTAGCATCCCTTATAACATCCAAAAACATGCCTTCTTTACAATGGAGGGTATCTTGAGTTCCGGTTGTTTTTCAACATCTCTTTGTTTATTCCTTGTCTACCCTACCCCCCTACAGGCAGCCATCTTTGAAACACTTGACAGATGAACATCATACATTCAACAACATTAAACTGGGTTTTCACACCTGCACCATTCCAATAGTTTCATCCCCGTCATATTCTGTAATTGAGGACACAATAAATTCAGTTGTAATAAGAATTGTGTGCTTGAATGTTTAAGGATTCATTTGAGCTCACAAGAAACTGCATACTTGCAAATGGTAAGGGTCACCAGCAAAAACTGTGTTGTCTGGAAACTCCGGTTTGTCAGCCATTTTAAAAAACAAAAACGTTTCCCGGTTTAGCAATTTATTGTTTGTGATCCTGTTTTCGGGTGTCTTACACCATGGAACCATCATATTAACCATACCCCTCGAACATCTTGCCCTCAAAACATATGCATAACTTTTGTCCTTCAGTGTATGTTTACTAAATACGAATTTTAAAAAATTAATCAGCAACCCCACATTTTGTCAGACTGAAGTAATTGGTCAATTAGAATACCGTCTGCAGAAACCCGCAGTTCTGACCTAAATTAGAACATGTTTGTTGCATACCAAGTATCTTTAACTAGGCTTTTTGGGGAAAGTTTTGGCTCATGAGCGGTGGACTCAGTGGTGCATGCGTTGACTTGCTGGTTACTGAGAAGAATAACTAACACATTTCATGGACAAGCCAGGGAACATGCTCGGCATAGTGATTAACTCAACTGAGCAGAGAAACTGACGTTTAGTCATTTATCTATCCTTTGAATTTTATCTGAAGTAATTATCTACATTCAAATAACTGAAAGAAGAATGCACAGGCATACTAAATCAGACTTGACCAAAAAAAATTAATACATTGCAGTTTAATTGGATGGTAAGGCCATTGTAGGCCTTGCATCTACAGGCAAATTGTCCACAGTGGCGTAACTGGGGGGGGGGCTCATATTCATCATGTGTAGTATTAATCACTTTCAACGTTAGAAACCAGCAAGACCTGATACATTATATTTATGTAATTTCATGCTTTTAAAAACTGGTAAGATCATGCTGGTTAGAAAACAAGCCTTGCTAGATATATATAATGCACTCATAATGCACTCATATCACCATACTTAAATTACGGGAATATCATTTGGCGAAGGCAACAAAGTAACTTATGGAAGCTTAAAAAAAGTGCAGTTTGGACAATTACAAACAGTAGATATAATTCTCACACTGACCCACTTTTCAAAAAATTGAATATTCTTAAAATGAGTGACATATGTGCACTGCATGACCTGAAGTTTTGTTACAAACTTGAAAATGACTTGTTACCTGACTATTTCTTAAAGCATATGTTGTCCAGCACCTCTAGAATTACCAGTAATGCCCCTCGGCAATTTAATACCTTTCGTATGCCTTCCGTCAGCCATGAATTTGCAAGACATAGCATATCTTTTAGATTTCCTTAGGTATTTAATAACGTTGAATTATCCGTTAGGCAAAAGATATATACACATAATATAGATGGTTACAAAAAATACATAAAAAATATTTTTATCAATAAATATAATTCAACTTGTAGTATACAGAATTGCTACATTTGCCATAGGCATTTGGTCGGTCAGTGAAAAATAAAAAACCCCTCTGCTTTATATAATATTATTTATTTTACTTTATAAACCTTGTCTATGATTAAGACAGTGTTAGGGCCCTCTTCACCAGCAGTGCAAGACCTACAAATTTTATGAAGCCTAGGTGGCCCCTTGATAGCGATACTTGTAGGTATCATAAAGGGGTCACCTAGCTCATTAGTATTTTTTTTTTTCTTATTCCTCTGACTATTGATTTGTATAAAACTAATGAGCAAATAAATTATTGAAATTGAAATTGAATTGAAATAGAAAGTTGCCTAATGTTCTTTCATATCTGCCTTTCGCAGTATGACCTAGTAAGTAACTGAGGATGAGGCAGCTTGGTTTCATAGGCATCTGGGTTACACAATTTATTTAACAAAATTGATGTCAATTATGCATTGGATAGCATAAATTACTAATAATCTCATGGACGGGTCAATACAAACTTTTTTTGAAAACTACTATCTCTCAAATGTAGTAATTATAGGCCTATATATATATAATTTATACGCAGCATTTTTTGTCATCATTGAAAATTATTTACCAGTACAGTTCCTTTTCCAGACTGTCTTTCTGAATGGTGCTGACCTCCATAACCAGCACAAGGAAGAAGAAGACCCTTGTGACCCTTTGGCTTTTAAAACCCTGCTTACCATAAGCACTCAATTGGAGCAGGGTAATTCAGTTGGGACCTGTCAACTGTGGGTATATCTACAGTGAAACATCAGTGGCTGTTGGCTGGGGCAGTACATTGTAACTGTTGTGTGAATAATTTGACTGCCTGTGTTTGTCACACATCATTGACATCAGCTTATTCTATTCCGAAGTTGAGGGTTGTAGATTTTTGAAGCAAAACCTCTTGATATGACATAAACTTGTCCACTTGAGAAGGCATCCATCATTTGAAAGTCCAGCTGCACAAAGGTGACAAATTGGCAATATATGTATGAACAAAAGCAGTGCCTGGTATTTTTTTTAAATAACCTTGGAATTCATCATAATTATCTGAGACAAATCCATCATGGACAGCTTTTGGATAACAATGTAAGGCTGGACAGGAAATTAAAAAGGAGCTGAATGAAGCTCGAGATGGCTGGCAACACAGCAGGCAACATCCTATTCAGATGTTTTGGGTTGCAGATTTTGGAAGAAACACTTTCATGCAGATGCAAGATAAACTGCCAGGCGTCCACCCAACAAGGGCATCCATCATCCAAAAGTCTGACCCAGCTGCAAAAAGGTAACAAAGTGGCAATAGATGATTATGTATGAGCAGTGCTATTGCCCAGTATTCATAGTTTTCAAATAACCTGGAAATTGATCACGCCCGGGACACATATATCATGGACAGTTTTCAACAACAATGCAAGACTAGACAGAAAATTAAAATAATTTTCTCCTAAAAGCAAGCTACGAAGTGTTGTTAGCAGTTAGTCTGGCGCCTTAACAGGACTTGGTTTTGAAGCTTGCTATCTTGAAAGAGTATAAAAGAACGTACAACTAAAAAAAAAGCAAGGAAAAAAAATTCTGTTAAATTTCTGAAAATGCTCTGTAATTGTGGGAGTATACAGCATGATGAATATGATTAAAAAATGTAATTCTTTGGAAGACCTATTATGTTTGTCATTTTCAAGCAACATCCGCAAAACTGAAAAGTCATATTAGGTGAACCACTGAACCTTCTGAAACATTGTTCTGATATGTGTCTGAAGCAAATTCTTCTCATAGGGGCAACCAATAACCATACGGCATGAATCATCTATGTTTCAAGTATAAGATCTTTCATTTCCAACAGTAAATAGACAGTGAGTACCAGGGACAACCGATTTAACAAATTAATTAAAAGCTCGTGATAAAATTCTTTGACCAGCAAATGATGTACTACATAATATTTAGTTTTTTATTTACTTTGCAAAGCAATGCCCAAGCTATGGTGACTTCTTGAATCCAGATCTAAAAACTGTCTTAATGCTTCCTAATATTTTTTTGTGTTATATAGAGGTATTTATAGATATTCTGTGCTCAGCTGCAATGTTGTTTTGGTAATTTACCAAGTTATGGTTCCGTGTCTACTGTACAACCCAAAATAAAGTACGATTACTCCAACAGGAAGGAAGAATCAGTCACTACTATACCCTTTCAAATGGCGTCGTTCAAATCACTTCCTTCCTTTGTGTGTATGTATGTATGTATGTATGTATGTACGTATGTATGTTTATTTAAAGGAAACCTTTACCTACTTTAAACTACCTTTTAAAGTAACATTAAATTTAAATGAAGCCAACACCAATTTAAACTCTATCACTCCCATTGTGTTAGATTTATTTGATATTGTGCCTCTTTGCAAATTGCAATTATACTGAGAGTTGTTTTAGTAGAGTTGTAAGGAGATTTGGGGAGAAGAGGAGAAAATAGGGCAAAATAGATAAACAGAGGACTTCAGATAGAAATTTTTCTTACTTTATTTTGGGTTGTACTGTAATTGAATACTATACCTTGAAGTATGCTGCACTAACACACTTAAGTAGCAGGCAGATGGATGGCAGGTCATTATAGAAGTTAGCCTTATGGATTGCTATCTTAATAGGCAGCATATACCAGGGTGTATGGGCAGTAACTACTCTCTGGACAGCAAGTAACTTCTTTTACAAAATTGTGATGCTCTTGGCTAACCCTAGGGTGGCTTCCTTGCAGGTAATTGGGATGGGTCAAAGATTCGATAAGCTTTCTCTCTTTTTCGTTGAAACACAGACCGGCCATATAGGGTTACTAAATAGGGCTACCTTTTGCTTCTTGCTTGTCTCTCACAGAGGTTGCTTCCTAATTTTTGTAGCTGAGCTATCACTGAGTATAAGGTCCAGCAACAACGTGTTTTATTTCTGTGAGTATTCCTTTTTGAGGAGCCCAACATGTCAGTCTTTTGGCAATTTGGGGTAGATTTCAGACTCACGGTTCCTGGTATGACTTCTCATTTTATAGCAATTTCCATAAGTACCATGATAGAAGATAATGAAAGTGAAATCTGCAGCAAAACCACCGCATGACACTGTCAGTACATTCGCCTGGAGTGCCATCACAAAGCCTAATCTAATGGCTAATCCTGTTACATGGCTGGCAGCAACTGCACTCCTCTTGTGACAAGCTATTTCGCAGCTCTTCACTTGTTCCTGTTCGTGTTTTGTCTATATGATAGTAGAGATACTATATCGTACATGTTGAGTCTGTGATCAAATTATTCAATGAATTGGATTGATATTTATTCCATTATTTCTCTGCTTACAACACAAAACAACTTACACATGCACTGAGTTTTTAGTGAAAGGGTAAATGACAAAAGATTCTCGGGGTTGCTAAAGGCAGTTTTGTACAACATGCATGTCCGCTGTGAATCTTCTACAAAAAATATGCTCTGCATATAGTGCATCAAACATACTTTGTTTCAGTAAGATGAATTTGAGCAGAGGCTTCGTGGCTGATTGATGCACTCATCCCTCTGAAATTTGAGCCCAAGTCACTTCCACATAGCAGGAGATGTATATTGCTCTACTTGGATGTTGCCACAGTCTGGTGAAAATGAGAACTGCATGCTGCTGCCACCTGACACAAAAGTTAGATTTGTATGCTTCAGCATTGCAGCTCCAAGGAAATAGTTCCAATTTCATGGCACATTCACAACGTTTCTATTCAACATTGAGGTAAACCAGAGTAAGACTTGCCAATCACATGCTCTAAGGAAGTAGACATGGCCATCAGCATACTCAGAAACAGCCTTGGTTTCTTCCAAACAAAATTTGTGAGTTCCTCACAATGGGTAGGTGTGGACTGCTCGCTGAAGCTTGCGGAATTTTACACTTGCTGCTAGGTGGCAACACTTGACAGCATATGTTCTGCCAAGGCCGGAAAAATCAGTGGTTATGAAACAGCGGTCCACTTGTAAACAGGATGATGCCACTAATCTGGCCAATGTAAATGATGTGGATGCAGTGTAGACTTCACATTTACAGCATTTAATGTGAAACCTGCTAAAAGAAAAAAATTTATGAATCAAGGTATCAGAGAAAGGGCTTGATTTGTGCAGCAACAGGTCAATTTTGTCTTTTTGTGACATGCTGGCCTTGGTCTCTACCTAAATGTCGAACTGGAAGAAAAAAACAATACAATAACGGTCAAACAGCCAATTTGGTGTAGTTATGGATGCCAGCTCGATCCTGTGAAACATACAGCTAAATGAAGAAATAGACCCGTGGATAATACATTATTGAGTCTGTAAATATCCATGTCAAGTATCCATGAAGTGATCGTCAATAAAATTGTAGCTGCTGATGGGGAATTGGGGATGACTATCCAACCAATCACCACCAAGGAGTACCTACGAAGTTCCATGATGAGAGATGGATTCACATTACCTCAAAGTGAGACTACCATAATGTCCATGATGAGTCAATATAGATACTTCTGAAATAAGAACGGATGGATGGATGAATGGGGCTTTATCAGGGGCGTAGCCAGAAACCAGGTAAGGGGGGGGTTTGTTCCAGATGTCCTTGGCAAGGCCCGTAGGGCCGAAGCCTATTCGGTGGGCGGTTTGGGGGCCGCTTTAGGCCCCAAAAGCCAACGGATTT
Organism: Platynereis dumerilii; assembly: GCA_026936325.1. Lineage (NCBI taxonomy): Eukaryota > Metazoa > Annelida > Polychaeta > Phyllodocida > Nereididae > Platynereis > Platynereis dumerilii. Next base: position 32,408,983 of record JAPTHN010000001.1, on the reverse strand, counting down.
TATGTTGCTGGATATTGATTCTGAGCTGTTATAAGGCTATTATTTTTTCATGGAAGGTCTGGTATAAAAAGGTAAAAATGCTTGTTATTTTAAAACGTTTCTTATCTGTAAGTTATCATTATACAAACTATTTGAAAATCCCCCCTTACTCAGCGCCATGATTAGGATACGGCAAAAGTGTCCAATAATGTTTTTTTTTTTAAATTTTGTTTTGTGCTTTGGATTGGATTGGAATATTTGTCAAGTTGCAAGGGAGTGTGTGAATATAAACTCTCATCCTTGGGTTGTTAGCATAATCAGAGACAGCACTGGAGATTCCTATAGGGCACGAATAACATAAATTTATGCCCATTATACATCAGCCCCTATTCTAAATACATGTACAATATGCAAGGGAGTGACTTTCTGGAATCTAAATCTGTTGATTTTAAAATTTATCCTAGAATTCTGGGATTAAAATTACCAACATTCTCCCATTAGCAAACATGCTACCTGTTATGGTTGGTCTTTTGGTAAAGTGAAGGAGCGCAAAAAGTGTCTCTCACAAAAAAAACACCATCAATTTCAAAAAGACAATTTTTAAAAATAAAATTGGCGTTTCTGAAGAACACCTTTCAGGCCCGCAAGTCTAATTTTCCATATATTTACATTTAAGCCGACCAGCAGACATTCCTCCGATTTATGTTCTTGACCCATTAGAACTGTTATACAGGGCTCATCTGACAAAATACACTTCATTAAACTAACAGATGGAATTTATGTTCAAAGTAGGTTAGATCTAAAAAGAACGAGTCAAAGAAATAATTTGAAGTTTTGTAAAATCCGTGCTCATTGCCTCGTAAATATGGATCAGGCGTTGAGGAAAAGCACTGGAACAAGCTTTTGTGATGAAAAATATAATTTTAGAATTGTATTTTTGCTTCAAGTTCACATACTTTTGAGGACTTACTTTTAAAATTCTTGCAAATTGCCACTTTAGTTTTGGGCCAAAGGGGGGGGGGTTCTGACCCCTATATCCCCCCCTTGGCTACGCCCCTGGGCTTTATGTCCTGTATTTATGCACTTGGTAGGCTAATTAGGACAGGAGGAGGACATGGCAATGGGGTGAAGGATGATTGAAACAGCCATCCAACATAGGCCCAGGTGATCTGGCAAGAGCTGGATTCGAACCCAGGACCCAGCAATTGGCAGTCCAGCATGCTACCACTAGACTAACCACCCCCGAAAGACATGTCTGAAGAGTTCCATAACAGGATTGCTGCAAGAGAAAGATTTTCACTCACCTTGGATGAGTGGGCCAGTGTATCTGACAAGAGATACACAAATATGATACATAAATATTAACGTGCCTTCTAACAACAGGTCATTCTGGAATCTTGGCCTGAGGAGAATCAAAGGGAAATTCACTGCTTAGGCCATTGTCACAACTGTACGACAACATTTGTTTTCCTGTCTCTGGACACTTGCACAGTTTGTACTACCGATGGTGCTGCAGTAATGTTGAAGTATGGCAAGCTCATGCAACAATCCATGTCACTTGCCACGTTCATGGCATCCACCTGTCTGTGAGTGACCTCCCCTCCAAGAATTTGCAGTTTGAAGAAGTCTCAGACTAATCTGAAGTTAGATGATGCTGCAGCAGAAGAACACAAAGTGAAGATGAGGATGATACGGATGACCTCTCTGGTGATATCACGACAACATCTTAACAAAGCACTGAAAGTTGAAATTGATGTGAAAGTTTGATGGAGCAGTATTGAGGCAATGCTCAGTTGTTACATTGAGCTTCGGCCAAGTATCTTGAAGGCCTTCGTTGACTGCAAGGGGAATCAACTGTTGGTGAAGATGACTTCAAGAAAGTCAAAGGAATTGCCAAAGCAATATATATAGATACACATTGCCAAAGTGACCAACCAGGCACTTTGCAACCGTAAAAATACTCTCATTGCTATGGATGGCATCCTCATGTTCCTGCTTACCCAACTCCAAAGAGAGAGAGCTCCAGGAATTCCCGGCAACTCTTTAGTCATTTGCAGAGGAGGCTGGAGGAACACAGAGAGACAAAAGCTTCATGTCCCTCTTGTTGTATCTCCATGATGCTCATCACAGTAATTCCCTCATTGAAAACAAAATGTTCGACCTGGCTAACTCCCTAACCTGCCAGAGAGCGTCTTGCCCAATTTTGAGTACAAGCGTCTAAAGGGTATCACCTCCCAACCTGAATTGCTAAAACAGTTGAATGTAACAAACACATGTGCAGAAAGGAGTTACAATATGTAAAGAAAATAACCGTCAACTTCTGTTTGTAAATAATGTAATTGTACCAATTTTTTTTCATCCAAAGAGCACAATGCAGTAATACATTGCAACTAAAGATTCAACCAGACAAAAGGCGTCCAAGTACCGAACACTGTATGGTGCTATTTGAACTTATAAAACTGGCTTTTATGCTGTGACTGCCCTGATATCATATGACAAATGTTGTTATGTCTGGCCCTGAAGATCATTCTGAAGAGGTTCTCTGTTTTTATCTGCTAACTTGCTCAACTGTGAAACACTGCATATAATATATATATTTATTTATGAGACTAAAGATTCAGCCTTAGGATTTTCTGTGAATTATGCTAACCCTTGCCCTGACTCCCTGAGCAATAGAATTTCCACATAAATCCGTAAAAATCCCTGGGTGCTCAGCCATTTTGACCATCATTCCAGCTGAATGTGGGAAGAACAAATTTGGATGTATGTTTATTTCAGATCTTGTTAAACTTAAAAAACTTGAAAATTTAATGTAATGTCTGAAGACATCAAGCGGCAATGTTGAATTATGCTGAGATCCCATGCAAGAGTGTTGCTTTTGTTCAAAATTGCATCAAGAAAATCCTAAGTTGAGTGTATATATGTTCTATCCTTACATAGGAGAACCCATCTTGCGTTTGACTAAACCAATATCTTGAGAGTTGACCCTGGGGCCAAATAATGGTGAGTGTGTAGGAGGAAGGTCACCGACGTATTGCACATGGGTTGATTGGTCTGGAAGTAGCATTTTATTACTGTGAATGCTATGTAAGCCAATGATGACATCAGCAACATTTCAGATGAGCAAGTGAAACTTGAATAGAACAAATCCGCACAGTTTTCTGTTTTTCAGTTCAGGAATCTTTGGTTTTCTACTTATCGGCATTGGTTTACCCTTCAAGTTGTTAATTTTAAAATTTTTAATAAAAACGTTTAATAATTACAACATGCAGATATTGCTTTCTGATGACATGATGGTACACAATAGCCTTTTTAGTAATATAATAAACTAATGATTCCAATAATGTTTGTATTCTCATTATTTCTATAACAGGGAGTGCAAAATCATCACAGGATGATGGACCTTCATGTTTGTGCTTAACCTAATTGCAGTTTTGTATGTTCTGAAAAAATCAACCTACAAGCCTGGCATCAAACATCAATAGCAAACATGGCTTGGATACAGTATCTACATCAAACATGCTTTGTTTCAGAACAGTAAGATGAATGGGAACAGTGACTTCCTGGATAATGTATGGACTCATCCCTCTAAAGTGAAATATGAGCCCCAGTCACGTCCACAAAGCATGAGATGTATTTAAAGCTATAGAGGATGATCCAAGTGTTGATCTGGCTGCTAAATGGCCATGTATATGAATGTCACATTCATGGGCTTGTAATGTGAAATTGAAATCATCTGAAACAAATAAATTTTATAATTTCAGATTCTTGTATAAGTCTACGTTACAGTACCTAAAGGTAAGAGTAAAGGTACTTTTATTTAACGTGGATAGCCAAGCTAAGTCAGTGACTTGTTTCCGGTTGGGCCTACGGCACCTCGAATTTATGTCTGATGTGAAATAAGCCGTCATGAAATGATATGATGGCCAGCCTGGGGATTGAACCCCGGGCCCTCGCATGTGAGGCGAGCACTCTCTCGACTGAGCTTATGGGGCCGACTAGTTTTTAATTTTGTGCAGCCACTTCATGTTTGTCTCGAACAACCCTGCTATCCTAATACACACAGTTTTAATGTGGAAATAATTTGAGATGGGAGACCGTTTTCTATCAACTGTCAACTTTGAAAACGATTTGGCTTGAAACTAATTTGCAAAATCAGAAGCAAATCCAGACACCATAGAACATTTTCACTGAAGCCACGAAGCAGAATTATGATAATCTGACAAATCTATATAAAACATGGACTGGATTCTGGAAACCTTAATAATGTATTTTTATGAGAGCATTTTACATTTTTGAAAATTGAGATATCATTTGAAATTTGATGCTTGTTCATCCACAAATTCTAATCGGTTGCTGCAAACCTGACAACGCATGGCACAGATGCACTATATACATGTTTCATTGGAATATTATATTTATCTTGAAATAACAATAGCTTTGATTTGTCGGTCTTTGGTTTTTTATAGACCAGCAATTGACAATTTCCGTTTCAGGCAGATATCTAATAGTCATAAACAAGTGACCGCATGATACATTATTGCACTTCAGAAAGGTGTTGAGACTCCTATTTCAATTACTCTAGACTCTAGAGTGGCATAAACATGACCAAGCACATCTGATTTTAGCAGCATTTCAGGTGTTTTTCCAATTATATTCAACCAAAAATGTTCCAAAAACATGTTATGTATCTTGTTTATACGACCTTGTTGCTCTTTTATAATCTAAATCAGACAAGTGTAACTTATGTATATTTAAATTATATATTATTATAATTCTGTATCTATGTTGGGAATCAAACTGAACCGTTGGTGGCTCTTCAAAAGAGACTTCACCATTCTGCAAGGTCCCAGGTTGACGACCGAGATTGTCGATGCTGGCATCAGAACCTACAGTAATACTTAAGAAAATGGCAAACTTTATAAAAACCAGCTGCATCACTTTTTGGCAAAGCCAGTAAAAATAATTAGAGTAGGTCAAGGAGCTGTTCCAAAGTGTCTTTATTTCACTGGAAGAACCCAGCTTGGATGTCTTTACAGGTGTTTTCATTACCACGCGATTCTCGTCAATCACAGTTGCCTGTGATAAATCAATGCTATATGCACTTGCTACGTTTGCTATATTGGCTGTGTGACGTTCTGTTGTTCCTAAACCAATCAGATTAAGTGAAAATGCTATGTATTTGGTGTGTATGGAATCTTAGAATCGCGTCCTAATGAAATCACCTGCAACAGGGACAACCATCAACCTTGAAAGGTGTCTTTCTTACCATGCAAAAAGATGGTTTTATACGATGAAATGGCTATTTTTCATTTTCGTAATGGTCGTTGCCATAAAAGTGAAACAGCTGATTTGACAATGCATGCGAGGGTGTTACAATACTGTCTGCAGCATCCCACAGTTCTGACACCTAAATAAGAAGATGTGTGTTGCATAGCAAGCATCTTAAAGTAGACTCTTTGGGCTCATGAGCGGTAGACTCAGTGGTGCATGCGTTGATTTGCTGGTTACAGAGAAGAATAACAGTTACTAACGCATTTCATGGACAAGCCAGGGAACATGTTTTGCATAGTGATTCACTTAACTGAGCAGAGAAATTCACCTTTCATCATTTATCTATCCCTTAAACTTTAAGTAGCTTTCAAATGAATGGTAGGAAGCTAGGGTTCTACTTTATTTTACTTTTAAAATTTCAGATATTTTCCCTCAATCAATTTGTTGATATTTCATATCAATGTTCCACTTTTTCTTCACATAAAGAAAATAATTTTGTTTCAACATTTTCTTGTTGTGTTTCAAAAATTAATCTAAGTGATTCAATGAACATTTAACCTAATTTTTATTCTCCCACATGAATTATAATTGAATTAAATTAAAATTTCTATCATGTATCAAAAGTTATTGATTTTAGATCCATCAGTAGCTTGTATATCACCCAAAGCCAGTGTATAAATTCAGCTATTGCCCATTTATTAAAACTAAGTTAACTAAGAAGTTCTAATGCTGATAAATGGGCCATTGGTTGGGTTTTAAATTGCAGCTGTTTAAATTTTCAAGTTTTTGTCTTCTCAATACAACGTTGGGTTTCACAGAGCTGGATGAAGATATCATCACAAAGATTTTTGTGAATTTAAGTATAAGTTATCCTCCATAAAGCAATATAAAAAAAAACCACTTCCAAGAACACATTTTTTTGGACCAAATTTCACGTCTTAGGTGCACCAGGCCATAGGCATCTGGGCTACAAAATTTATTTTACAAAATTGATGCCAGTCATGTCTTGGATAGCATAAATTAGTAATAATCTCATGGACGGATCATTACAAACTTCATGTTATTGAAAACTACTATCTGTCAAATGTAGTAATTATATAGAGCATTTTTTGTCATCATTGAAAATTATTTACCAGTACAGTTCCTTTTCCAGACTGTCTTTCTGAATGGTGCTGACCTCCATAAACAGCACAAGGAAGGAGAGCAAGACCCTTGTGACTCTTTGGTTTCTAAAACCCTGCTTCCCAGTGGCGTATATGGGGGGGTCTTGAGCGGGGGGGGGCACCTGGGGGGGGGCACGCGATTCACTATACTATTTGTATATTTTGCCAGAGTTGGAAAGTTCATATGGGGGGGGGTACAGGTCCAATATGGGGGGCATGTGCCCCCCCCCCATAGGGACGCCACTGCTGCTTCCCATTAGCACTCAAATGGAGCAGGGTAATTCAAGTTGGGACCTGCCACCTTTGGGTAATCTACAGTGAAACATCAGTGGTCGTTGGCTGGGGCTGTACACTATAACTGTTATGCGAATAATTTGAATGCCTGTGTTTGTCACATTTCCTAGACATCAGCTTATTCTATTCAGAAGTTCAGGGTTGTAGATTTTTGAAGCAAAACCTCTTGATATGACATAAACTTGTCCACTTGAGAAGGCATCCATCATGTGAAAGTCCAGCTGCACAAAGGTGACAAATTGGCAATATATGGTTATGTATGAACAAAGCCAGCTCCAGTGCCAGGCGTTTTTTTTTTCAATAACTTGTAAATTCATCATAATTATCTGAGACAAATCCATCTAGGACAACAATGTAAGGCTGGACAGGAAATGAAAACATAGGCTGCGCAGCAGCAAACCTTCAGCGAATAACACATTTAGAAGATTACATTACATCATAAAATTGGCGTGTTTACCAAATTCCGTATATTATAGATACTAGCATAGTACCCGTGAGAATTTGGATGGTGAGAGTAAGAATAACAGAGAGTGACAGACTGACCCTGGCTCCCTCCCTCCATTGGAGTCCAGGGAAAACAGAACAATCATCACCACATTAAAGAAGATTGGTAGTCGTGCATAAATGACTAATAAGTGGTATAATATGACCAGTTTGAGAAATCACAACCACTTATGGTTGTTGTAGGACATGAAATAGTGTTGCTTGCACATTTTTAGTTGTGGGCATTGAGTAGTTTGGGAGGAGTAGCGTAAAGCATCCATGAATTAAGGGTATGATGATGCAACAGTGGTCGAGTAATGGCGTTCTATTATCTGTTATTTGCCTGCTGCCCTGCGATCTACCTGTGTGCTTGCCAGGGTTTGTAAAAGCAGGGAAAGGCCCTGTTATACTAATTTACTTATATTATGGTATGGTTTTATGCATGTACAAAGTTTTTCCAACCATTCAAAAAGTGTTAAATACAAGTCAAAAAGCACTGCTACATTTTATAGGTGATACGTGTAGGAAATGGCATTGCTGTATATGCATTAGTGGGCACGTTTTGGCTCCAATAAGAAAATAAGTATTTTCATAATTTTTCTCAATATTACAAAAAGTATAGAATATGTACAGTCAGACCATGAAAAGGCACAACTAGACCACATAAGTCACATGTGTACCAAACTTTATCCATGTACATGCAATAGTGACCAAGTCTTGGGCCAGAAACAAAAAATTTATTTTTTCTCTTTTTTTTCAATATTTCAAATAGCATTTAATATTTTCCACCAGACCTTTCAACGGGCACAACAAGACCTTATGGGCCTTGTGTGTACCAAACCTTATCCATTTACATGCAATAGTGACCGAGTCTCAGCCCAAAGAACCAAAAAATACATATTTTTCTATTTTCCAAATTTTTGCAAAAAGTATCAAATATCCATCAATGAGACCATCAAAAGGCACAACTAGACCATATAGCTCACATCTGTACCAAATTTCATAAGTGCACATGCAATAGTTACTGAGATTTGGCCCGGAAACGAACAAAAATAATTTTTATATTTTCTAGATTATTTCAAAAGGTATTGTATATCTATCAATTAGACCATCAAAAGGCAAAACAAGACCATACAGGCTATATTTGTACCAAATTTCATCCATGTACACTCAGTAGAGGCCAAGTGCAGGCCCGGAAACGATCTATCCGCCCGCCGCCCGACCGCCCGCCCACCCGCCCGCCCGAACGCCCACCCGCCCAGCGGATGGACAACATTTTTACCCAAGTGAATACAATACATTCTTCGAACTTCGTTCGCTGAAGGTAAAAAGAGCCAAATGACACTCGAGATGGCTGGCAACACAACAGGCCACACTCTATTCAGATGTTCAGGGTTGCAGATTTTGGAAGAAAGGCCTTCATGCAGATGCAAGATAAACTGGCAGGTGTCCACTCAAGAAGGCATCCATCATCCAATAGTCTGACCCAGCTGCAAAAAGGTAACAAAGTGGCAATAGATGATTATGTATGAGCAGTGCCCAGTATTCATAGTTTTCAAATAACCTGGAAATTTATCATGCCTGAGAAAAATATGTCATGGACAGTTTTCAGATAATAATGTAAGGCTAGACATGAAATGAAAATAATTTTCTTCTAAAAGCAAGCTGCGAAGTGTTGTTAGCAGTTAGTCTGGTGCCTTAACAGGACTTGGCTTTGAAGCTTGCTATCTTGAAAGAGTATAAAAGGACGTACAACTCAAAATAAAGCAAGGAAAAAAATTCTGTTAAATTTCTGAAATGCTTTGTAATTGTGGGAGTATACAGCAATGATGAATGTGATTGAAAAATTTAATTCTTTGGAAGACCTATTTTGTTTGTCATTTTCAAGCAACATCCATAAAACTGAAAAATCATGTTAGGTGAACCACTGAACCTTCTGAAACATTGTTCTGATATGTGTCTAAAGCAAATTCTTCTCAATAGGCAACCATACAGCATGAATCATCTATGTTTCAAGTATTGGATCTTTCATTTCCAACAGTAAATAGGCAGTGAGTACCAGGGACAACCAATTTTACAAATTAATTAAAAGCTTGTGATAAATTCTTTGACCAGCAAATGATATACTACATAATATTTAGTTTTTAATTTACTTTGCAAAGCAATGCCCAAGCTATGGTGACTTCGTGAATCCAGATCTAAAAACTGTCTTAATGCTTCCTAATATTTTTTTGTGTTTTATAGAGATATTTATTGACATTCTGTGTCCAGCTGCAATGTTATTTTGGTAATTTATCAAGTTATTGTTCCATGTCTACAGTACAATCCAAAATAAAGTACGATTACCCCAACAGGAAGGAAGAATCAGTCACTACTATACCCTTTCAAATGGTGCCCTTCAAATCACTTCCTTCCTTTGTGTGTAGGTATGTATGTATGTATGTATGTATGTTTCTTTAAAGGAAACATTTACCTACTTTAAACTACCTTTTAAAATTACATTAAATTTACATTAAGCCGACACCAATTCAAACTCTATCACCCCATTGTGTTAGATTTATTTGATATTGTGCCTCTTTGCAAATTGCAATTACATTGAGAGCTGTTTTAATAGAGTTATAAGGATATTTAGGGTGAAGAAGAGGGAATAGGGAAAAATAGATAAACAGAGGACTTCCGACAGAAATTTTTCTTACTTTATTTTGATTGTACTGTAATTGAATATTACACCTTGAAGTATACTGCACTAACACGCTTAAATAGCAGGCAGATGGATGGCAGATCATTGCGGAACTTAGCCTTATGGCTTGCTATCTTAATAGGCAGCATATACCTGGGTGCATGGGCATAATTACTCTCTGGACAGCAACTGACTTCTTTTACAAAATTGCAGGTAATTGTGATGAGTCGAAGATTCGATAAGCTTGCTCTCTTTTTCGTTGAAACGTAGACCAGCCATAGAGGGTCACTAAATAGGGATGCCTTTTGCTTTTTGTTTGTTTTGGACTTATTTTCTGATTCAGATGTCAAGACAGATTTTCGGTTTATGCCTGTCTCACAGAGGTTGCTTCCTAATTTTTGTAGCCGAGCTATTACTGCCACGCTCATGGCATCCACCTGGCAGTGAGTGACCTCCCATACAAGAATTTGTAGTTTGAAGAAGTCCCAGACTAAACTGCAGATGATGATGCAGCAGCAGAACAAAGTGAAGATGAGGATGATACAGATGACCTATCTGCTTGTACACCATTTTGCAGGAGGATGACCAGCATCTGAAAGAAAACATCTTAACAAAGCACTGAAAGTTAAAATTGATGTGAAAGTGCGATGGAACAGTATTGAGGTAATGCTCAGGTAGTTCAAATCAAATCAAATCAGTTTATTTAATATAGCGCAGACTTTGAAACAAATCTTCAGATGCGCTTTACAAATTGTAGAAGGAATAAAATGTAAAATCGATAAATGTAGTATAATAAATGTAAAAAGAGTATGTATATAATATAAATTAAAAACCAGTATGTACAATTAATCACTTTAAATTAAAATCTATCATATAGATGAGTCTTTAATTTAGCTTTAAAAGAATCAATATCATCACGGCCTTTTATCACATCCGAGAGTTCATTGACCTTAGACCAATTATCTTGAAGCCGTTCGTTGACCTGCGAGGGGAATCAACTGCGAATGAAGATGACTTCAATAAAGTCAAAGAAATATCCACTGCATTGCACATTGTCAAAGTGGCCAACCATGCACTCTGCAGCCAAAAAACTACTTTCATTGATGTGGATGGATGGATGGATGATTGGGGCTTTACGTTCTGTATTTATAGTATACACTTGGTAGGCTAATTTGGACGGGGGACACGGCAATGAGGCAAAGGATGATTGAAACAGCCGTCCAACATAGACCCAGGTGACCCGGCAAGAGCTGGATTCAAACCCTGGACCCAGTCATTCATGTGGATGGCATCCTCATGTTCCACAGAGAAAGCTCCAGGACTTCCCGGCAACTCTTTAGTCATTTGTATAGAGAAGGCTGGAAGAACGCAGAGACAAAAGCTTCATGTCCCTCTTGTTGTATCTCCATGATGCTGATCACAGTTATTCCATCATTGAAAAGAAAATGTTCGAACTGGGAACTCTTGAACCTGCCAGAGTGTGTCTTGCCCAATCTGAATAACAGCGTCTAGATGGTAGGCCTATCGCCTAACCTGAATTGCTAAAACAGTTGAATGAAACAAACACATGGGCAGAAAGGAGTAATGATATATGCAAAGAAAATAACTGGTAAGTTCCGTTTGTAAATAATGTAATTATACCAATCAATTTTTTTATCAAAATAGCACAGTGAAGTAATATATTCCAGCAAAAGATTCAACCAGACAAAAGGTGTCCAAGTACCGAACACATTATGGTGTTATTTGAACTTCTAAAACTGGGATTTTATGTTGTGACTGCCTTGATATCATTTGACAAATGTTGTTATGTCTGGCCCTGAAGATCATTCTGAAGAGGTTCTCTGTTTTTATCTGCTAACTTGCTCAACTGTGAAACACTGCATATAATATATATATATATATATATGAGACTACAGATTCAGCCCGAGGATTTGCTGTGAATTATGCTAACCCTTGCCCTGACTCCCTGAGCAATAGGATTTCCATGGATAGAAATCTCTATAAATCCCTGTGTGCACGGTCATTCTGACTATCATCCCAGCTGTTTGTGGGAAGAACAAATTTGTATGTCTGTTTGTTTCAGATCTTGTTAAATTTAAAAAACCTGAAAATCTAATGTAATGTCTGAAGACGTCATGCGGCAATGTTGCATTATGCTGAGATCCCAAGAGTGTTGTTTTTGTTCGAAATTGCACCAAGAAAGTCCTAAGTTGAGCGTATACATGTATGTTCTATCTTTACATAGGATATGGATGGATGGATGGATGAATGGGGCTTTACGTCCTGTATTTATGCACTTGGTAGGCAAATTAGGACAGGAAGAGGACACGGCAATGAGGCGAAGGATGATTGAAACAGCTGTCCAACATAGGCCCAGGTGATCAGGCGAAAGCTGGATTCGAACCGTAGACCCAGCAATTGGCTGTCCTGCACGCTACCACTAGACCAACACCCCCCCCCCTTTACATAGCCCCCTTACATAGGGGAGCCCAATATCCTGGGAGTTGACCCTGGGGCCAAATAATGGTGAGTGTGTAGGTGGAAGGATCACCTGCGTATTGCACAAGGGTTGATCAGCCTGGAAGTAGAATTTACTTACTGTGAATGCTTCCTAAGTCAATGATGACATCAGCAACATATAAGATGAACAAGTGAAACTTGAATTGAACAAATCGACACAATTTTCTGTTTTTCAGTTCAGGAATCTTTGGTTTTCTTCTTACTCGGCATTGGTTTACCTTTCAAGTTGTTAATTTTAAAATTTTTAATAAAAACGTTTAATAATTACAACATGCGGATATTGCTTTCTGATGACATGATGGTACACAACAGCCTTTTTAGTAATATAATAAACTAATGATAATAATAATATTTTAATAATATTTATTTCTATAAGCATTACATAAAAATCTCAATGCTTTTCACAATGGTAATAGACAGATAAAACAATGTGTATATATTTATGATTCCTAAAATGTATTCTCATTATTTCTATAACAGGGACTGCAAAATCATCACTACACACTGTCAGTGCAGAAGCCTGACGGACCTTCATGTTGTGCTTAACCTTATGGCAGTTTTGTATGCTGCACAAAAATCAACCTACAAGCCTGGCATCAAACATCAGTAGCAGACATGGCTTGGATACAGTATCTACATCAAACATGCTTTGTTTCAGAACAGTAAGATGAATGGGAACAGTGACTTCCTGGATAATGTATGGACTCATCCCTCTAATTTGAAATATGAGCCCCAGTCACGTCCACAAAGCATGAGATGTATTTAAATCTATAGAGGATGATCCACTGATCTGGCCACTACATGGCCATGTATATGAATGTCACATTCATGGGCATGTAATGTTGTAATTGAAACCATCTGAAACAAATACATTTCATAATTTCCAGATTCTTATATAAGTCAATGTTACAGTACCTAAAGGTAAGGGTAAAGGTAAAGGTACTTTTATTTAACATGGGTAGCCAAGCTAAGTCAGTGACTTGTTTCCAGTTGGGCCTACGGCGCCTCCAATTTATGTCTGATGTGAACGATGATGCCATGGAATGACATGATGGCCAGCCTGGGGATTGAACCCGGGTTCCTCGCACGTGAGGCGAGCACTCTGCCGACTGAGCTAATGGGGCTGACTAGTTTTTAATTTTGTGCAGCCACTCCATGTTTGTCTCGAACAACCCTGCAATCTCAATATTATGCAGTTTTAATGTGAAAATAATTTGTGACAGGAAACCGTTTTCTATAACTGTCAACTTTGAAAACGATTTGGCTTGAAACTAATTTGCAAAATCAGAAGCAAATCCAGATACCATAGAACATTAATTTTCACTGAAGCAATGAAGCAGAATTATGATAATCTGACAAATCTATATAAAACATGGACTGGATTCTGGAAACCTTAATGACGTATTTTTATGAGAGCATTTTACATTTTTGAAAATTGAGATAAAATGATTTGAAATTTGATGCTTGTTCATTTTAAAATTCTGATCGGTTGCTGTTATCTCGACAACCCATGTCACTGATGCATTATATGTTTCGTTATATATTTATCAAGGAAAAATAATTGCTTTTACTTGTCGGTCTTTGGTTGTTTTATAGACCAGCAATTGACAATTTCCGTTTCAGGCAGATATCTAATACTCATAAGCCAAGTGACCGCATGATACATTATTGCACTTCAGAAACGTGTTGAGACTCCTATTTCAATTACTCTAGGAGTGTTATAAACATGACCAAGCACATCTGATTTTAGCAGCATTTCAGGTGTTTTTCCAATTATATTCAACCAAAAACGTTCCAAAAAACATGTTATTTATCTTGTTTATACGACCTCGTTGATCTTTTATTATCTAAATCAGACAAGTTCAACTTATGTATATTAAAATTATATATTATTATAATTCTGTATCTATGTTGGGAATCAAACTGAACCTTTGGTGGCTCTTCAAAAGAGACTTCACCATTCTGCAAGGTCCCAGGTTGACGACCGAGATTGTCGATGCTGGCATCAGAACCTACAGTAATACTTAAGAAAATGGCAAACTTTACCAAAAACAGCTGCATCACTTTTTGACAAAGCCAGTAAAAATAATAAGAGTTGGTCAAGGAGCTGTTCCAAAGTGTCTTTATTTCACTGGAAGGACCCAGGTTGGATGTCTTTAACGGGGAAAACCATCAACCTTGAAAGGTGTCTTTCTTACCATGCAAAAAGATGGTTTTATACGATGAAATGGCTATTTTTCATTTTCGTAATGGTCGTTGCCATAAGAGTGAAACAGCTGATTTGACAATGCATGCGAGGGTGTTACAATACTGTCTGCAGCAACGGACAGTTCTGACACCTAAATAAGAAGATGTGTGTTGCATAGCAAGCATCTTAAAGTAGACTCTTTGCGCGCTCATGAGCGGTAGACTTAGTGGTGCATGCGTTGATTTGCTGGTTACAGAGAAGAATAACAGTTACTAACGCATTTCATGGACAAGCCAGGGAACATGTTTTGCATAGTGATTCACTTAACTGAGCAGTGAAATTCACAATACAACGTTGGGTTTCTCAGAGCTGGATGAAGATATCATCACTAAGATTTTTGTGAATTTAAGTATAAGTTATCCTCCATTAAGCAATATTTAAAAAAACCACTTTCAAGAACAACATTTTTTTGGACCAAATTTCACGTCTTAGGTGCACCAGGCCATAGGCGTCTGGGCTACAAAATTTATTTTACAAAATTGATGCCAGTCATGCTTTAGATAGCATAAATTAGTAATAATCTCATGGACGGATCATTACAAACTTCATGTTTTTGAAAACTACTTTCTGTCAAATGTAGTATATATTATTTATATGCAGCATTTTTTGTCATCATTGAAAATTATTTACCAGTACAGTTCCTTTTCCATGGTGCTGACCTCCATAACCAGCACAAGGAAGAAGAAGACCCTTGTGACTCTTTGGCTTTTAAAACCCTGCTTACCATAAGCACTCAATTGGAGCAGGGTAATTCAGTTGGGACCTGTCAACTGTGGGTATATCTACAGTGAAACATCAGTGGCCGTTGGCTGGAGCAGTACACTGTGACTGTTGTGTGAATAATTTGAATGCCTGTGTTTGTCACATTTCATTGACACCAGCTTATTCTATTCAGAAGTTCAGGGTTGTAGATTTTTGAAGCAAAACCTCTTGATATGACATAAACTTGTCCACTGGAGAAGATATCCATCATGTGAAAGTCCAGCTGCACAAAGGTGACAAATTGCAATATGTGTATGAACAAAAGCAGTGCCTGGTTTTTAAAAAAAATAACCTGGGAATTCATCATAATTATCTGAGACAAATCCACCATGGACAGCTTTTGGATAACAATGTAAGGCTGGACAGGAAATTAAAAAGGAGCTGAATGAAGCTCGAGATAGCTGGCAACACAGCACGCAACATCCTATTCAGATGTTTTGGGTTGCAGATTTTGGAAGAAAGGCCTTCATGCAGATGCAAGATAAACTGCCAGGCGTCCACCCAACAAGGGCATCCATCATCCAAAAGTCTGACCCAGCTGCAAAAAGGTAACAAAGTGGCAATAGATGATTATGCATGAGCAGTGCTATTGCCCAGTATTCATAGTTTTCAAATAACCTGGACATTTATCATGCCTCAGAAAAATATGTCATGGACAGTTTTCAGATAGTAATGTAAGGCTAGACATGAAATGAAAATAATTTTCTTCTAAAAGCAAGCTGCAAAGTGTTGTTAGCAGTTAGTCTGGTGCCTTAAGGTGACTCAACCGTGGTAGTTTGATCATACAGATTTTTCTAAAATTTTGCACAGGTAGTCTATGGGACCCATACATTCCAAAAATGATAAATAAAAAAATTTCACCGACTCGTTTGGTTGCCATGGTAACAGCATGTTTGGCCTGATGACTGCTTAAAAGTTATAAATTGAGTTTTTGGTTATGTACCACAGAATAGAGCATTACATGCATTTGTCACACAAAAATGTCAGAAATGTATTCCCATGGATGTAAACCAATACATTTGCCACAAATTTGAAGACAAAAATTAAAATACTTTTTACTGTAAGAGCTCAAAGGGCACAAACACACTAATTAATTGCAGATTTTGCATGCATCAATTTTGGCAGTAATCAAATTTTAGGAAAACGATCATACAGATTTTTTTTAAAATTTGCATATATCATAAACAGGTTATTGTCAAACAAATGTCCGAAAATAAAAAAAATTCACCGTGTCGGTTTTTAACTGCAGTACCATGACTATGCCAATGTCAATTTAAAGAAATAAAGACAATTTTAGACACAGTTGACTGAAATTAGTTGAGAAAATTCTTTTGATAAAGACGAGAAGCTGAAACTTTGAATTAGCATAGAGTAGGTGTTACTGCATTCAATAAAAAAATAATTATGCTTCTAGCTGCATTAGATCTCATTTAAATAGCAAATTACTGGCTGCCATGCTGTTAAAAAAAAAGAGAGCAGAAAATGGTAATGTCACAACTTTTTCAGGGCCTGCAGCAGTTGTGACGCTATGTTGCTAGGCAACCAGGCTGCTCAGAAGTGTGTGCAGTGTACCACGGTTGAGTCACCTTAACAGGACTTGGTTTTGAAGCTTGCTATCTTGAAAGAGTATAAAAGAACGTACAACTAAAAAAAAAGCAAGGAAAAAAAATTCTGTTAAATATCTGAAAATGCTTTGTAATTGTGGGAGTATACAGCATGATGAATATGATTAAAAAATGTAATTCTTTTGAAGACCTATTATTTTCGTCATTTTCAAGCAACATCCGCAAAACTGAAAAGTCATATTAGGTGAACCACTGAACCTTCTGAAACATTGTTCTGATATGTGTCTGAAGCAAATTCTTCTCATAGGGGCAACCATACGGCATGAATCATCTATGTTTCAAGTATAAGATCTTTCATTTCCAACAGTAAATAGACAGTGAGTACCAGGGACAACCAATTTAACAAATTAATTAAAAGCTTGTGATAAAATTCTTTGACCAGCAAATGATGTACTACATAATATTTAGTTTTTTATTTACTTTGCAAAGCAAAGATCTAAAAACTGTCTTAATGCTTCCTAATATTTTTTTGTGTTATATAGAGGTATTTATAGATATTCTGTGCTCAGCTGCAATGTTGTTTTGGTAATTTACCAAGTTATGGTTCCATGTCTACTGTACAACCCAAAATAAAGTACGATTACTCCAACAGGAAGGAAGAATCAGTCACTACTATACCCTTTCAAATGGCGACGTTCAAATCACTTCCTTTCTTTGTGTGTATGTATGTATGTATGTATGTATGTATGTATGTACGAATGTATGTTTATTTAAAGGAAACCTTTACCTACTTTAAACTACCTTTAAAACGACATTAAATTTACATTAAGCCAAACCAATTCAAACTCTATCACTCCCATTGTGTTTGATTTTATTGATATTGTGCCTCTTTGCAAATTGCAATTATACTGAGAGTTGTTTTACTTAGAGTTGTAAGGAGATTTGGGGAGAAGAGGAGAGAATAGGGCAAAATAGATAAACAGAGGACTTCAGATAGAAATTTTTCTTACTTTATTTTGGATTGTACTGTAATTGAATACTATACCTTGAAGTATGCTGCACTAACACGCTTAAATAGCAGGCAGATGGATGGCAGGTCATTATGGAAGTTAGCCATATGGATTACTATCTTAATAGGCAGCATATACCTGGGTGCATGGGCATAATTACTCTCTGGACAGCAACTGACTTCTTTTACAAAATTGTGATGCTCTTGGCTAACCCTAGTGAGGCTTCTTTGCAGGTAATTGAGATGGGTCAACGATTCAATAAGCTTGCTCTCTTTTTCGTTGAAACGCAGATGGGCCATATAGAGTTATTAAATAGGGCCAGCTTTTGCTTCTTGCTTGTCTCTCACAGAGGTTGCTTCCTAATTTTTGTAGCTGAGCTATCACTGAGTATAAGGTCCAGCAACAACGTGTTTTATTTCTGTGAGTATTCCTTTTTGAGGAGCCCAACATGTCAGTCTTTTGGCAATTTGGGGTAGATTTCAGACTCACGGTTCCTGGTATGACTTCTCATTTTATAGCAATTTCCATAAGTACCATGATAGAAGATAATGAAAGTGAAATCTGCAGCAAAACCACCGCATGACACTGTCAGTACATTCGCCTGGAGTGCCATCACAAAGCCTAATCTAATGGCTAATCCTGTTACATGGCTGGCAGCAACAGCACTCCTCTTGTGACAAGCTATTTTGCAGCTCTTCACTTGTTCCTGTTCCTGTTTGTCGATATGATAGTAGAGATACTATATCGTACATGTTGAGTCTGTGATCAAATTATTCAATGAATTGGATTGATATTTATTCCATTATTTCTCTGCTTACAACACAAAACAACTTACACATGCACTAAGTTTTTAGTGAAGGGGTAAATGACAAAAGATTCTCGGGGTTGCTAAAGGCAGTTTTGTACAACATGCATGTCCGCTGTGAATCTTCTACAAAAAATATGCTCTGCATATAGTGCATCAAACATACTTTGTTTCAGTAAGATGAATTTGAGCTGAGGCTTCGTGACTGCTTTATGCACTCATCCCTCTGAAATGAAATTTGAGCCCAAGTCACATCCACAAAGCATGAGATGTATAATGCTACACTTGGATGATGCCACAGTCTGGTGAAAATGAGAACTGCATGCTGCTGCCACCTGACACAAAAGTTAGTTTTGTATGCTTCAGCATTGCAGCTCCAAGGAAATAGTTCCAATTTCATGGCACATTCATAAATTTCTATTCAACATTGAGATTAATCAGAGTAGGACTTGCCAACACATGCTCTAAGGAAGTAGACAAGACAATCAGCACTCTCAGAAACAGTCCCGGTTTCTTCCAGACAAAATTTTGTGAGTTCCCCACAATGGGTTGGTGTGGACCGCTCGTCGGAGCTTGCGGAATTTCACACTTGCCACTAGGTGGCAACACATGACAGCATATGTTCTGCCAAGGCTGGAAAAATCAGTGGCAATGAAACAGCGGTCCACTTGTAGACAGGATGATGCCACTAATCTAGCCAATACAAATGATGTGGATGCAGTGTAGACTTCACATTTACAGCATTTTAAAATGTAAAACCTGCTAAAACAAAAAAATTTATGAAATTTTCCGCAGGTACTGGAATCAAGGTATCAGAGAAAGGGCTTGATTTGTGCAGCAACAGGTCAATTTTGTCTTTTTGTGACATGCTGGCCTTGGTCTTTACCTAAATGTCGAACTGGAAAAAAAACTTGTTAATAACGGTCAAACAGCCAATTTGGTGTAGTTATGGATGCCAATTCGATGCTGTGAATCATACAGCTAAATGAAGAAATAGACCCATGGATAATACATCATTGAGTCTGTAAATATCCATGTAAGTATCCATGAAGTGATTGTCAATAAACTTGTAGCTGCTGATGGGGAATTGGGGATGACTATCCAACCAATCACCACCAAGGAGTACTTACGAAGTTCCACGATGAGAGATGGCTTCACGTTACCTCAAAGTGAGACTACCATAATATCCATGATAAGTCAACATAGATACTTCTGAAATAAGAAAGGATGGATGGATGAATGGGGCTTTATGTCCTGTATTTATGCACTTGGTAGGCTAATTAGGACAGGAGGAGGACACAGCAATGGGGTGAAGGATGATTGAAACAGCCATCCAACATAGGCCAAGGTGACCTGGCAAGAGCTGGATTCGAACCCAGGACCCAGCAATTGGCAGTCCAGCATGCCACCACTAGACCGACCCTCCCCCCGAAAGACATGTCTGAAGAGTTCCATAACAGGATTGCTGCAAGAGAAAGATTTTCACTCACCTTGGATGAGTGGGCCAGTGTATCTGACAAGAGATACACAAATATGATACATAAATATTAACGTGCATGGTAACAACAGGTCATTCAGGAATCTTGGCCTAAGGAGAATCAAAGGGAAATTCACTGCTTAGGCCATTGTCACAACTGTACGACAACATTTGTTTTCCTGTCTCTGGACACTTGCACAGTTTGTACTACCGATGGTGCTGCAGTAATGTTGAAGTATGGCAAGCTCATGCAACAATCCATGTCACTTGCCACGTTCATGGCATCCACCTGTCTGTGAGTGACCTCCCCTCCAAGAATTTGCAGTTTGAAGAAGTCTCAGACTAATCTGAAGATGATGCTGCAGCAGAAGAACACAAAGTGAAGATGAGGATGATACGGATGACCTCTCTGGTGATATCACGACAACATCTTAACAAAGCACTGAAAGTTGAAATTGATGTGAAAGTTTGATGGAGCAGTATTGAGGCAATGCTCAGTTGTTACATTGAGCTTCGGCCAAGTATCTTGAAGGCCTTCGTTGACTGCAAGGGGAATCAACTGTTGGTGAAGATGACTTCAAGAAAGTCAAAGGAGTTGCCAAAGCAATATATATAGATACACATTGCCAAAGTGACCAACCAGGCATTTAGTATTTTCTAAATCTATGAAAAACAAATTTTACAGTCAATTAAACAGGGTAAAATTTTAGTGGCTTTGAAATATGCAATTTGCAGTGTGATTAAATGTGAATATTGTGTGCATACCAAAGCAACCTTTACAGCTCTATTAATATTTTACACTTTTCATTTAGGAATCACTCAAATACATATACATAAACTAATACCAGCATATAGTTTGATATTTACAACCTTGACTCTGGGGAATCATATAACATCATCTAATTAGCAAGGATAGAGGGTAATTAGCACCTCTATTTGGGGTCTGGCATCAATTAGACACTATTGATAATTGCCTACATGGCTCACTGCACATAACATCTGTGCAAAATTCAGTCAACAAATCAGTTGAACTACAGAAATCCACAAGTGAACAGGTTACAAAGGTGAGTTAAAATCCTTCTTACAGTTAAGAAATCTTTATTTTGGTGATTTTCATGGTAAAAATATTTTTCTGATTCATAAGTATATATATATATATATATATTTTTTTTTTTCAGATTGATGAAAATGATGACAGATGAGTAGGTACACCAGAACCTGCATACACAGAAATAGGGAAGTTTTAGAAACAGGTAATTATGTAGTATGATTCTAGCTATCTATCCCACTATCTACCTATCCTTTGTTTATCCTTTCTATTTTTGTCAGTGAATCTAGATCCTGTCTGTCTATCTAATATGTCTATCTATAATGTCCAGCCTATCTATCTCACCATCTATCTATCAATCTATTTGCATAGCAAATATGTACTTGATAATCATTGTGTTTTAAGTCAATTTGAGTAGGGCAAAAATGCTCAATTTCAAGAAAACTCTGTTTGCCAGTGCAACATTTTAAGTCAACTGGCCTGACAAATTTCAGCTATCAACATAATAAAGAAATGTTTCCATGTATTTTAAGACACTGATTTTGAGGGCTCTAACTGACAAAAATGCATGTTAGAACCAAAACATTAGGTCTTTCAAAAGTGAAGTCTAAAAACCACAAGCAATTTATTGAAACTATTTTGAGCAGTAGCACAATTTCACATAATTATTTGGTTTATAATTGATTCCAGTGCAGAAATATTGAACAAGCTTAACAAACCGTTACTGATAGTTCTCATTACAATTTATATGAAATCTATAAGGTGGTGGTATCCTCTGTAAAAAAGCAAAACTACTTTTAAAATTAATTCTAATGACATGGTTTATTTTATTTGCAGATAGTGAGTGAGGGTATATGTATTATACTTTTCTACAGGATCCAATAAAGTTAAGTCTTTAATTATGATCGATACACTTGTATAACTGGTCTTGAGGCAGCAGATATCACCTGGTGTGTATTCCTGTTGAAAAACAGAACTTTATGGATAAGCAACGGGTGATGTGAGTTGGATTAAAACTCACAAAGCCACTATCAGAAAGACCTGTATTTTGTAACAGTCAACAATTACAGTGATGAATTACAAAATTTAATATTGTCATCACACAGCACAAGACATAGAATTTCTTTTGTTCAATGGTAAGCCTGTATAATTCTTTTGTCATTATCCATAGAAAAGGGTAGATTAGAAAATAATGCACCAGTAGGTCTAGATGGATTACTTAGTTTTCCTATTTTAGGGTCAAAACAATGCTGAATCGATTTCAGTAAGTATCATGTATAAAATGTGTTTTGTAATGTAAATTTAATGTACATGTATGTCAATATCAAATATGTTGCATTTATAATGTTAGTGTATTGCCCATCTCATGTCATTATAATGCAGAAAAGTGTGTTCTACATAATGTTATTCCAACATATGTAGGATGTCAAATAAGTTTCCTTTTTCAATGTTGTTTCAATGTTAACATGATGTCATTCTGATGTTAGTATAATGTTAAGAAATGTGTTCAATAATGCTAATCTAACGTATGTTGTATCATAATGTCCTTCTAATGCTAGTATTATGTTAAAAAATGTATTTTTTAAATTGTATTCTAATGTATTTAAAATGTCAAATATGTTGTATTTTGATGTCGTTCTGATGTTAGTATAATGTTTAAATAATATGTAATGCAATGTTATTCTAATGTATGTACAATGTCAAATATTTTGAATTTACGATGTTATTCTGATGTTACTATTTATAATGTTAAAATAATGTACTCTTTATAATGTTATTCCAATGTTTGTAAGATGTCTAATACACAATGTTTCCATAATGTTATTATTATGTATGCACAATGTTACATTGATGATTTTCTATAATGTTATTTTTATGTTTTTCTGATGTGTAATTAATGTTACTGCAATGTATATAAAATTTTTAATAAATTGCTTAAAACAACGTTTGCGTAATGTTATTTCTACCAATATATCATGTCGTTATTGCATTAACAATACAACATCGTCCTAACATCATTTTAACATTAATTAGAGGTTAAAAATTGCATTGAGAGAAGCTTCAATATTAGTATGGGACTTTCAATGTTGCATAGACATTATTATAATGTAAGCACTAACATAAAATGCAACATTATTACAACCTTTAATATATGTTAAAACAAGGTTGCCAGAACATTAAATTTCAACATTGGTACAATGTTGGATAATGGCATTACTAAAACATCAATATAACATTCACTTAAATATTAGGAAGATGTTGTATCGGGTTTAATGAACATTAGGTTTTAATGTTTATATAATGTAAAAAGGTTTAACATTTTAATGTTTTATAAATATCATAAATAACATAATCATAATGTTTGAAATTAGGTGAGGTACAACATTATTATAACATTTTATTTTAACATTGATTTAAGCATGACCAGACATTAAAACAAGGTTGTACTAACATCGCACTGTAATGTTATTACAACATTAAAAAGTTTAACATTTTAATGTTATGTTAACATTATTTCTAACATTATTATAATGTTCGAAGTTATGTGAAGTACAACATTAATATAATATTTAACTATAACATTGATTCAGCCTTGGCAAAATGTTGAAACAATGTTGCACAAACATTACACTTTAATGTTGTTACAACATAAAAAGGTTTAACATTTTAATGTTATACCAACATTGTGAATAATGTTAATGCGATGTTTGGCACAACATTAATATGACATCGATATAATGTTATGTGTTTATTGGGTTGCAACCGTAAAAATACTCTCATTGCTATGGATGGCATCCTCATGTTCCTGCTTACCCAACTCCAAAGAGAGAGAGCTCCAGGAATTCCCGGCAACTCTTTAGTCATTTGCAGAGGAGGCTGGAGGAACGCACAGACAAAAGCTTCATGTCTTTCTTGTTGTACCTCCATTATGCTGATCACAGTAATTCCCTCATTGAAAACAAAATGTTTGACCTGGCTAACTCCCTAACCTGCCAGAGAGCGTCTTGCCCAATTTTGAGTACAAGCGTCTAAAGGGTATCACCTCCCAACCTGAATTGCTAAAACAGTTGAATGTAACAAACACGTGTGCAGAAAGGAGTTACAATACATTGTATATGCAAAGAAAATAACCGTTAACTTCTGTTTGTAAATAATGTAATTGTACCAATTTTTTTCATCCAAAGAGCACAATGCAGTAATACATTGCAACTAAAGATTCAACCAGACAAAAGGCGTCCAAGTACCGAACACTGTATGGTGCTATTTGAACTTATAAAGCTGGCTTTTATGTTGTGACTGCCATAATATCATATGACAAATGTTGTTATGTCTGGCCCTGAAGATTATTCTGAAGAGGTTCTCTGTTTTTATATGCTAACTTGCTCAACTGTGAAACACTGTATATATATTTATTTATGAGACTAAAGATTCAGCCTTAGGATTTTCTGTGAATTATGCTAACCCTTGCGCTGACTCCCTGAGCAATAGAATTTCCACATAAATCCGTAAAAATCCCTGGGTGCTCAGCCATTTTGACCATCATTCCAGCTGAATGTGGGAAGAACAAATTTGGATGTATGTTTATTTCAGATCTTGTTAAACTTAAAAAACTTGAAAATTTAATGTAATGTCTGAAGACATCAAGCGGCAATGTTGAATTATGCTGAGATCCCATGCAAGAGTGTTGCTTTTGTTCAAAATTGCATCAAGAAAATCCTAAGTTGAGTGTATATATGTTCTATCCTTACATAGGAGAACCCATCTTGCGTTTGACTAAACCAATATCTTGAGAGTTGACCCTGGGGCCAAATAATGGTGAGTGTGTAGGAGGAAGGTCACCGACGTATTGCACATGGGTTGATTGGTCTGGAAGTAGCATTTTATTACTGTGAATGCTATGTAAGCCAATGATGACATCAGCAACATTTCAGATGAGCAAGTGAAACTTGAATAGAACAAATCCGCACAGTTTTCTGTTTTTCAGTTCAGGAATCTTTGGTTTTCTACTTATCGGCATTGGTTTACCCTTCAAGTTGTTAATTTTAAAATTTTTAATAAAAACGTTTAATAATTACAACATGCAGATATTGCTTTCTGATGACATGATGGTACACAATAGCCTTTTTAGTAATATAATAAACTAATGATTCCAATAATGTTTGTATTCTCATTATTTCTATAACAGGGAGTGCAAAATCATCACAGGATGACGGACCTTCATGTTTGTGCTTAACCTAATTGCAGTTTTGTATGTTCTGAAAAAATCAACCTGCAAGCCTGGCATCAAACATCAATAGCAAACATGGCTTGGATACAGTATCTACATCAAACATGCTTTGTTTCAGAACAGTAAGATGAATGGGAACAGTAACTTCCTGGATAATGTATGGACTCATCCCTCTAAATTGAAATATGGGCCCCAGTCACGTCCACAAAGCATGAGATGTATTTAAAGCTATAGAGGATGATCCAAGTGTTGATCTGGCTGCTAAATGGCCATGTATATGAATGTCACATTCATGGGCTTGTAATGTGAAATTGAAATCATCTGAAACAAATAAATTTTATAATTTCAGATTCTTGTATAAGTCTACGTTACAGTACCTAAAGGTAAGAGTAAAGGTACTTTTATTTAACGTGGATAGCCAAGCTAAGTCAGTGACTTGTTTCCGGTTGGGCCTACGGCACCTCGAATTTATGTCTGATGTGAAATAAGCCGTCATGAAATGATATGATGGCCAGCCTGGGGATTGAACCCCGGGCCCTCGCATGTGAGGCGAGCAGTCTCTCGACTGAGCTTATGGGGCCGACTAGTTTTTAATTTTGTGCAACCACTTCATGTTTGTCTCGAACAACCCTGCTATCCTAATACACACAGTTTTAATGTGGAAATAATTTGAGATGGGAGACCGTTTTCTATCAACTGTCAACTTTGAAAACGATTTGGCTTGAAACTAATTTGCAAAATCAGAAGCAAATCCAGACACCATAGAACATTTTCACTGAAGCCACGAAGCAGAATTATGATAATCTGACAAATCTATATAAAACATGGACTGGATTCTGGAAACCTTAATAATGTATTTTTATGAGAGCATTTTACATTTTGAAAATTGAGATATGATTTGAAATTTGATGCTTGTTCATCCACAAATTCTAATCGGTTGCTGCAAACCTGACAACGCATGGCACTGATGCACTATAGAGAGAGAGAGAGAGAGATCTTTATTTTTCATCCATCATATAAAAAAATAAGCAATTACAAAGAAGGTACATTTAAGTCAGGAGACACATATTAAGACGCAATGAGCGTCGCTAGCATACATGCCACCAAATTCAAGTTAAATATTTGTAGGTATAATTCAAATGCAAAATGAAAGAAAGCATTAATTCACAGGTATAAATTTTTAAGTGTAAACATAAATGAAAATTTGGAAAAGGGAGAGAGAGAGAGAGAGAGAGAGAGAGAGAGGAAAGTATATGTATGCAGGTTACACACACTCCTAAGAGGGATGGTGGAGGTGACTATGGACCTTTTAGATGTTGAAAGGAGAAACAATTTATTATGATAATAAAATGGGTTATTGGTGGGGAATATTACATCCTATTTTTTAATGTTACATCCTATTTTGGTTTTGAGTCTGCAAGGAATTAACGAGAATTACAGATATAGCAGTCCCTTAGGAGACATGTGCTTTCATAGTTTGAAGTTGTTATTCGTTTGTAATAAAAACAAAGGCCAAATATGCTATGGGTGCTAAATTTCTCTTGGATATCAGAAGGTAAGTTATTGATAATCAAAGGCAGGCGGATTCTAATAGAGCATTTACATAGTTGGTATTTTACCCTTGGGGGCACCAGAGTATTACTTTGTCTTGTTTCATAATTGTGAATATCTCTAAATCGTACGAGTGTATAAGAATTGAAGTAGTCTGGTAATAAGTTATTGGTAAGCTTATAGCAAAATTTATATTCCTGCAGTTTCACCACATCTTCAATTTTCAGAATATTGAATTTCTTCATAATAGGTTCCGTATGGCTATTGTATTTTGACTTTGCCAGTGTTCTCACAGCTTTTTTCTGAAGCTTCTGGATTATCTTCAACTTTTGTCCCCAAAGCAGGGTACCGTATATCAGATGAGGGAAAATTAGGGAGTTGTAAAGGATCAATAATGTGTCAGATGGTATGAAATGTTTCAGACGGCTCATAATTCCTGTAACTTTACTTATTTTTTTGCCAATTTTTTGGACATGCGCTTTCCATGACAGGCAACTGTCAATTGTCACTCCAAGGTAATCAAATGTATCAACTTGCTTAATGCCATTATTTTCAATCGAAATGTTCAGAATTGGTGGACGCTGTTGTGGAGTGGTATAGATCATTAATTTGGTTTTATTTACATTCAGAGAAAGCTTGTTCACTTTGAGCCAATTGTTTACATTTTCAAGTTCATTGTTCAAAGTTGATTGCTGAGGAGACAGGTCAGATCCACCTTCAAGCAATAGTGATGATAAGAGGGTAGTATCATCTGCATATATGATATATACATGTTTCATTGAAATATTATATTTATCCTGAAATAACAATAGCTTTGATTTGTAGGTCTTTGGTTTTTTATAGACCAGCAATTGACAATTTCCGTTTCAGGCAGATATCTAATAGTCATAAACAAGTGACCGTATGATACATTATTGCACTTCAGAAAGGTGTTGAGACTCCTATTTCAATTACTCTAGACTCTAGAGTGGCATAAACATGACCAAGCACATCTGATTTTAGCAGCATTTCAGGTGTTTTTCCAATTATATTCAACCAAAAATGTTCCAAAAACATGTTATGTATCTTGTTTATACGACCTTGTTGCTCTTTTATAATCTAAATCAGACAAGTGTAACTTATGTATATTTAAATTATATATTATTATAATTCTGTATCTATGTTGGGAATCAAACTGAACCTTTGGTGGCTCTTCAAAAGAGACTTCACCATTCTGCAAGGTCCCAGGTTGACGACCGAGATTGTCGATGCTGGCATCAGAACCTACAGTAATACTTAAGAAAATGGCAAACTTTATAAAAACCAGCTGCATCACTTTTTGGCAAAGCCAGTAAAAATAATTAGAGTAGGTCAAGGAGCTGTTCCAAAGTGTCTTTATTTCACTGGAAGAACCCAGCTTGGATGTCTTTACAGGTGTTTTCATTACCACGCGATTCTCGTCAATCACAGTTGCCTGTGATAAATCAATGCTATATGCACTTGCTACGTTTGCTATATTGGCTGTGTGACGTTCTGTTGTTCCTAAACCAATCAGATTAAGTGAAAATGCTATGTATTTGGTGTGTATGGAATCTTAGAATCGCGTCCTAATGAAATCACCTGCAACAGGGACAACCATCAACCTTGAAAGGTGTCTTTCTTACCATGCAAAAAGATGGTTTTATATGATGAAATGGCTATTTTTCATTTTCGTAATGGTCGTTGCCATAAAAGTGAAACAGCTGATTTGACAATGCATGCGAGGGTGTTACAATACTGTCTGCAGCATCCCACAGTTCTGACACCTAAATAAGAAGATGTGTGTTGCATAGCAAGCATCTTAAAGTAGACTCTTTGGGCTCATGAGCGGTAGACTCAGTGGTGCATGCGTTGATTTGCTGGTTACAGAGAAGAATAACAGTTACTAACGCATTTCATGGACAAGCCAGGGAACATGTTTTGCATAGTGATTCACTTAACTGAGCAGTGAAATTCACCTTTCATCATTTATCTATCCCTTAAACTTTAATTAGCTTTCAAATGTATGGTAGGAAGCTAGGGTTCTACTTTATTTTACTTTTAAAATTTCAGATATTTTCCCTCAATCAATTTGTTGATATTTCATATCAATGTTCCACTTTTTCTTCACATAAAGAAAATAATTTTGTTTCAACATTTTCTTGTTGTGTTTCAAAAATTAATCTAAGTGATTCAATGAACATTTAACCTAATTTTTATTCTCCCACATGAATTATAATTGAATTAAATTAAAATTTCTATCATGTATCAAAAGTTATCGATTTTAGATCCATCAGCATGATCAGCAGCTTGTATATCATCCAAAGCCAGTGTATAAATTCGGCTATTGCTCATTTATTAAAACTAAGTTAACTAAGAAGTTCTAATGCTGATAAATGGGCCAATGGTTGGGTTTTGAATTGCAGCTGTTTAAATTTTCCAAGTTTTTGTCTCCTCAATACAACGTTAGGTTTCTCAGAGCCGGATGAAGATATCATCATACAGATTTTTGTGCATTAAAGTATAAGTTATCCTCCATAAAGCAATATTTTAAAAAAGCCACTTCCGAGAACACATTTTTTGGGACCAAATTTCACGTCTTAGCTGCACCAGGCCATAGGCATCTGGGCTACAAAATTTATTTTACAAAATAGATGCCAGTCATGTCTTGGATAGCATAAATTAGTAATAATCTCATGGACGGATCATTACAAACTTCATGTTATTGAAAACTACTATCTTTCAAAGTTTTTGTCATTATTGAAAATTATTTACCAGTACAGTTCCTTTTCCAGACTGTCTTTCTGAATGGTGCTGACCTCCATAAACAGCACAAGGAAGGAGAGCAAGACCCTTGTGACTCTTTGATTTCCAAAACCCTGCTTCCCAGTGGCGTATATGGGGGGTCTTGAGCTGGGGGGCACCTGGGGGGGGGGTACGCGATTCACTATACTATTTGTATATTTTGCAAGAGTTGGAAAGTTCATATGGTGGGGCCTGTTCCCCCCCTGCCCCCCCCATAGGGACGCCACTGCTGCTTCCCATTAGCACTCAAATGGAGCAGGGTAATTCAAGTTGGGACCTGCCACCTTTGGGTAATCTACAGTGAAACATCAGTGGTCGTTGGCTGGGGCTGTACACTATAACTGTTATGCGAATAATTTGAATGCCTGTGTTTGTCACATTTCCTAGACATCAGCTTATTCTATTCAGAAGTTCAGGGTTGTAGATTTTTGAAGCAAAACCTCTTGATATGACATAAACTTGTCCACTTGAGAAGGCATCCATCATGTGAAAGTCCAGCTGCACAAAGGTGACAAATTGGCAATATATGTGATTATGTGTGAACAAAAGTGCTCAGTGCCTGGTATTTTTTTTTTTCAATAACTTGGAAATTCATCATAATTATGGCCTGGTGCAAATAAGAGCGTGACAATAGGGTGAAAAATAAAGGTGTTCTTTTTGCTTGGAATCTTGCTGCAATTTGAAGTACATATACATGGAAATAAATAAACAAAAAAATCAGGGTTAAGTAATGATTTCCTACATAGCTATTGCGATTTTTCAGTGGAAAAAAAGTAACAACAAAGCATAACACTCTGGCATGATTTATTTCTTTTTTAAGTATTGTGTTGGTCCTATCTAATCACTTTCTGAACCTGCTAGGCCAAGAATGACAAGCACGCATATTTTGGTGGGCGACGGAATCGTTTAAATTGTTCCAATATCCAAAAATTTCATTTTTTCAAAGATTTACCCATTTTATCACATTGAAGAATTGAATATTTCCCAATCAAAGATTTACATATTTCAAAATTTATAAAGATGATGAAATGTTGCTCTGCATACAAAGCCTAGTATGTAATTTAAATTTCTAATAGATATTGTTGTTAGTATTGGAGATATAACATGCTGATATGGCACTGAAAATTTTGTTGGAGGCGTCAGGGTCGGGACACCAACTGAAAATCACAAAAACATGCATAAACTGCAACCAGTGGCCAGAGATAAGTCACCCTGCCGGTCTAACATTATTCCTAAATCAATTTTCAATTTTTAATAGCTTTTATATTCATGAGAGAAGGTTTTGTGATAATTTTAAAGTATATTAATATTACTCTTTTTTTTTCCCATTCCTGCAGGTCTAGGCTATTTCTGGGGTTCTTTTGGCACTTTTTTCCTTCTCTAATAACACAGAGGACTTGTAGAATACATAATAGCCTAAAGCCTGCAAGTTTCAGGTGACTTGAGGATGAAAAACAGAAGGTGTTAGGGTCGGGACAGAGGTGTTAGGGTCGGGACATGCAATGGTTTTCAAGATTAGATAAAAATCCAGAAGGCCAGGTGCCTCCTTTTTAGTGCTAGATACTTGAGTCACTGTGGAGGAAAAATGCTGTAGTGAAAAGGTATATGTAGGCAGCCTGTGTTGGACTGAGAGAAACTTTAAAGTTAGTGTTAGGGTCGGGACAACTTTTACAAAGCAAGAAAAAGTGATTCAAACAAGTAGCTATGGCATGTATATATGGAAATAAGGTATGATATGCAATAGAGGGGTCCTCAAACTAAGCTGGGAGCGCAAATACTACATAGAATACCAAGAACCAACAGGTACACAGAGTTGTTGAGCAGATATTGCTAAAATTTCAATTTTTGGCTTCATTTGCCTCTTCAGAGTCTCATTGACACTATTTCACAAATACACAGAGCATCAGATTGCAAGTGATAGTCACAGAACCAGAACTCCCATGGCTACAGTTGAGAATACTTTCCATTGACAATTCTTTAAAATTATTTTCCAAATGAAGGGTTAAACATTGCTAAAAATATGCATGTCACGCTGAAATGCTGAAAAAAGGCCATTTTCTGGATGTGCAAGACCTCAGATTTCTGGAACCAATACTCTGATTGCCCTCAAATTTGAAATATTAACTGACAAAATAGCCTTAAACATAACAAAGTACTATGGAATGGAATATACATATTTTGTATGGTTTTGCAGCAGATGCAACGCTGGCTTCACCTGAAATACGCAAAAATTTGCACTAGGCCTTATCTGAGACAAATCCATCTAGGACAACAATGTAAAGCTGGACAGGAAATGAAAAAGGAGCTGAATGATGCTCGAGGTAGCTGGCAACACAGCAGGCAACATTCTATTCAGATGTTCAGGGTTGCAGATTTTGGAAGAAATACCTTTATGCAGATGCAAGATGAACTGCCAGGCGTCCACTCAAGAAGGGCATCCATCATCCAATAGTCTGCCCCAGCTGCACAAAGGTGACAAATTGGCAATATATGGTTATGTATGAGCCAGTGCCCAGTACCTATTCATAGTTTCCAAATAACCTGGAAATTGATCACGCCTGGGACACATATATCTTGGACAGTTTTCAGATAACAATACAAGGTTGGACATGAAATGAAAATAATTTTCTTCTAAAAGCAAGCTGCGAAGTGTTGTTAGCAGTTAGTCTGGTGTCGTAACAGGACTTGGCTTTGAAGCTTGCGATCTTGAAAGAGTATAAAAGAACGTAGAACTTTTTTGTATTCTTAGCAGTGAAAGAAGCTGGAATTTCGGTGTTTGCCAGACACTATCTGAAGTATACTTCCTGTTTCTAGCCGCTGGTGTCCTTCTTTCACAAGAAAAGTCACTTCATTGTGAACTTAATATCCATGAAATCATCATGAAACGTGGATTACAGAAAACCCTAACAATGTATAGGCCTATTTAAGGAAATATCTATAGTTTAAAAAAATTGAAATTAAATAATTTTAGATTAGATGTCTGTCTATCTTTTTCTAATCAGATACAGTACAACCCAAAATAACGTAAGAAAATTTCTGTTAAAAGTCCCCTGTTTACGTATTTTGCCCTCCGTTCGCCTCTCCTCCCCAATCTCCTTACAGCTAGCTACATTTCACTCCTCACCACAAATGCATGCTATATCAAGAAATCTATTACGACAACTGGCAATATAATTGCAATTACCAAGGGGCACACTATCAAGGAAATAAAACTCAATGGGGTGATGGAGTTTGAATTGGTGTTTGTTTCATGTACATTTGATGTAATTTGAAAAGGTAGTTTAAAGTAGGCAAAGGTAGGAAGTGATTTGGAGGGAGCCCAAAGTTGCAAAAGGGTAAGCTAAGTAGAGACTGATTCTTCCTTCCTGCGGAGGTAGTCATTCTTTATTTTGAATTGTACTGTAGCCCGCAAGTAAAATGTGCTGCGCAGCTCCATGCATGCACATCCATATAATCTTTTTAAAACATTGGCAGTTTTGTATATGCTTTATAAAAATCGACACGCATGTCTGATTGTCTGTTATGAAACACAAATAGCAAATATGGCTTGGATTTCTAGTATTTTCTACCATTTGTCGCTCTTTAGCCAAATAGTAAGTGTGCTGTGCAAATTTTGATGAAATTTAATATTTATCAAACATCTTTTGTTTCAGAACAAGAAGATTCCCTCGCGGACATTGAGGTAGATCTAATGTTGGTCTAACGAAGCATTAAACCTCCAATCCACATCGGACCCAACGTTACGAAACTACGTAATTTGTCGACACATTTTTCAGACGTTAATACGTAATTTTAGACGTTGATACGAGTAATACAAGCCGTATCTGTCTCCACGAAGTATTTTAACGTTGGTCTGACGGTCTCTGACCGTCTTCCCGCCTTCTGGGATCCAGCGTTTCAGACGAGCGGCCCCCTCTTGCGCATGCGCACTTGCGTACAAGAAGGCAAAATGGCGGGCTGACTCGAATCTGTGCAATTTCGGATAGTGATTTTGCTAATAACGAAGGATTTAAACGCACTGACAAGCCGTATAGCATTGGAGCTCCATAGAATAGCTGCTTGGCTATTCAATGAGCCGGTTTTGGACGCTCGGAACTCAATACTGTGAAAGTTTAGGCAATGTGCCAGGTCGAACAGCATGGTCCAAGCGCCCCGGCCCAGGATCAGCTGTTTCAGTATTTGTGATTCAATTATGGACTGAATATGGACATATATACCCCGTTCTGGATGGATATACCCGGTTACCAAACCCGGGAGGACGCATGGACATGGATACGGCCGGAATTCGTTGGACACCGGCGCTGGAGTCACAGGTAAGTCTCTTCAAGATGTCGATTTTTTTTTCAGGGGCGGATCGTCTGATGGGAGGGGGGGGGGTTTTAATATGTTCAATTTTGTTCTGTTTAGTAGCTTTTAAGCTGTTTTAGTTCAGTTCAGGTTCTTGTTTTCAGGTTTGATTTATATATATATAGCGTGTTCGGGATCATTGTCCAGGTAGGGTGGGGTGGGGGGTGGGGAGAGCATCCCAGCCAGGTGGGAGGATTTAATTATTTTGATTGAGATCTGCAAATATAAAACAAAAAATTAAAGCAGTACAAACAGAGCTATCCAAAAAGGATGGCTCCCAAAATTAATAGACTTTTCTTCCTCATTTTACTGAGCAGTCTACAAGGCCACTTAGGGACTATAAATAAAATAAAATAAAAACACTTACCTTGCATGTTGAAATTGAAAATGTTACTGCAATTTTACCGTGATAAAATTGGAACATTCTCGGCATCTAGGACAGTTGCAATGAGGTACCATTAAACTTGGGACTTATACAATTCTCATATGCATCTTTGTGGTCATGGAAAAATTTTTAATTTTTTTTTAACCTAGATCATCTTTCACATTTTCACAAGTACTTATTTGGTAATTTTTGTGACTGGTGGATCAACTATTTCTTTATGACTTCATCTTATCGTCAACAGCAAGCATCCTGTTGGAGTTTTTATATCCTCAAAGGGACAGGATAGATTGGAATAGGTATTTAATAGATGGCGCTACAAGGTGCTCTGTGAATCAGGATCCTAGGTTCTGCAACTTTGTGCAAACCTTCAACAAACCTTTGGCAGATACGTATGATCAGACGTTTGCCCTGAACATTACTTTCAAACGTTGTCCATACATATCAAAAACACGTTGGAGAAACCTTGGAACTTACGTATTGCCAAATGTTCGACCATACCTTTGATAAACCTATGAATTTAAGGTATGGTAATACGTAACAGTCTAAGGTTGTAAAAACCTCTCAAATGAATGTTCGACAAACCTATGAATCAAAGGTACGGTCATACGTAGTAGTCAAACGTCCTTCAAACCTCTCAACCAAAGGTATGACTTACGTAATAGTCTAAGTTTTAAAAACTTCTCAAATGAATGTTCTACAAACCTTTGAATCAAAGGTATGGTCATACGTTATCATCATCGTAGGGCGTGTCAATTTTCGAAAAAGTTTGAAATTGCAAAAAAAGCCCCTCCAAAAGGGTGACAATGGTCCATGGGAGTCCATTGGTACCATTCAAATTGAAATTGAAGGATGTTTAGCTTGGTAAATCTTTATTTGAAAATTGTACGTTTAATTTTATTCGAAAAAACACATTTTCTCAAATAACTAAGAAACTATTGGTCTTAGACCAAAATATTGTATTGAAGTTGAATAGAAAAAGGTGTATTCCAAAAATTTTGATGCCATTTGCATGTCTCTAGCTCCTATATTAACCGAGATATGGCAAATTTAATGTTTTTATTGATTATATATTATCTTTTTTTAATCGATGGGACAAGAAAATTAGTTTTAGATGTCAATATATCTTTAAAATTGAATTCTCAGGTATTCTTCCAAGAGTGGATACATTGAAATGTGTACTAATTAAAGTGTAGTTCTAGAAATGCAGCATATTTAAGGTTATTACACAATTTGGTGCTTGGATTATAATGCAACATTTGGTATTCTCGAGAAGGATGATTGAAATAGTCAATATGTCATATCACATACTAAAGTGTTGACTGTGAAACAAGTAGATCTTCAGTATTTTAATGAAGAACACATACAGAGCATTACAGACAATTTTAAAAAGAGAATAATCAACTATTGTCACACAACAAAGCCAACCTGTTGTTGCATAGTCAGGTGCATTTATTATACTAATTTTATGGCATTGCAATGTCATAATGATCATTTACAAATGATATAGAATTTGTGAAGCTCATTTGAATTGGCATGCTTTAGTATGTCTGACATGTGTCTTCTGATTATTTCTTGAGCACGGGTATATGTCATCACATGAATTTTTAGGAATGAATACTTTACTTGCAATATTAGTAACCTTCTTCATGAATTGTGTATATTTCTTTGTCCTTTCAATATCATGGCCATTGCTAGTACAGCATTGACATGTGAGGCTCATCTATGAGCATCTTTATTTCTGTTTAGCATGTTTAGGGAGGTGGCTAGTACCAGTTTAAATTCCTGAAGTACATCTTCTGCTGAGTTGATCACCTAGAGAGGGATTAATTTTGTGCCCGTGTTGATAATACTTGATATCAGGTGCCTTTTTGGGGTGTAGACAAAGAACTCTTGATTTTGACCTGTTATCTAAATTCAAGACAGTAAGGATGTCTAACAGCAAAGGCAGTTTCTAAACTTCCTGTCAACAAAGTTTCTGAGAGTTGAAAGGAGAGGGAATACATTGCATATGTACATTGAGCGGTTCTGTGAGGTCAAGCTATCTCTCATTAACACAGATTGAAAACCTCTTCTTGAAATGATTGGCTCATCAGGCATTGTATCTGAGCATGCTGATACCTGTGATCTTACTAACTACAGAAGAATTAATAAGTTGGGGATGAACCCATTCAGGTACTGAAGTGACCAGGGCATTGTCAGGATACAGAATGATGTGTTAAGGATTATGCAGGGTCGTGTTTGTGCAAGTCAAGTATTCACCTTAAAAAAAAGATGACTGCTGTTTCAATAACCTAACATGCAGTAGACACACATCTGACAAGTAAGTAAACTTTAAAAAAGATATTTTGTCAATTTGTCAATTGTTGTCATGCATCATAAAATTGGTGTCACAAATGTTTGTCATCTGCTCAAACAAGTTTAAAAGTTTGTTATATTTCATTTGTAACACAATCCGATATAGCAATTTTAAAATGTCTAGATAATACCTTGTACATGGTGTTGATGTGTTGTACATTACAATAGGCAATATTTTCTAGTCTCATTGTCAACAATTTAGTATGTGATATGGCATATTGTTGACTGTTTCAAACAACCTTCTTGAGAAATCAAAACACTGAACTACTATCCATTATCCAAGCACCAAATTGTGTGATTTTGATTTTAATTACCTGAAATATGCCACATTTCTTGAACTATACTTTCACTAGTACACATATCTATGCATCCACTCTTGGGATCATACCTGGGAATTCAAATTTCAAGAAATGGTGATATCTAAAACCAAATTTTCTTATCCCTTTGATTAAAAAATCATAATATAATCAATAAAAACATTAAATTTGCCATATCTCGGTTAATATTGGAGCTAGAGACATGCAAATGGCACCAAAATTTCCGGAATACACCTTTTTCTATTCAACTTCAATACAATATTTTGGTCTAAGACCAATAGTTTCTTAGTTATTTGAGAAAATGTGTTTTTTCGAATAAAATTAAACATACAATTTTCAAATAAAGATTTACCAAGCTAAACATCCTTCAATTTCAATTTGAATGGTACCAATGGACTCCCAAGAACCATTGTCACCCTTTTGGAGGGGCTTTTTTTGCAATTTCAAACTTTTTCGAAAATTGACACGCCCTAAGTCGTTATAGTCAAACGTTCTTCAAACCTCTCAACCAAAGGTATGACTTACGTATGACTGACACGTTTAGCAAAACGTTACGACCAAATGTTCTTCCAACCTCTCAATCAAAGGTATGACTTACGTGTGACTCGAACGTTAGGCCGAACTATAAAACAAACTATCTGCCAACCTCTTACCAAGATTGCTACCTACGTTTGGTTTTCCATCTGAGTGCAACGTTTCGAAATTACCTTTGCCCTACCTTTGTCATACGTTGTTTGGCCCAACGTCTGATTCTAACCAAAATAATTACGTAGTGAGAGGTTTGATTTACGTTGCTGCTCGGGAGGGTTGGGATCTGCCGTTTCCTGTCAGTTTCATGCACTGATCACTCTGAAATGAAATATGAACCAAAGTCACGACCACAAAGTATGAGACATATTTTAAAAGCTGTAACAGGATGATCTGCAGGCCCGGCCGCTTCATGTGGATTTAGTTCATACAATGTATGTTCATGCAGCTGTGAATTTAAACCAACAAAAATTAAGGAATGGAAGCAATTTTCAGTGGTGCAGTGAATTTATGAATGCTGCTCTGTTTAATATGCAAGAACAGGCCATTTCTGCCATTTGTGGCTCTTTAGCCAAATAATAAGTGTGCCATGCAAATTTTGATGAAATTTAAAAGTTAGGAAACAGGTGGTCAAGGCGCCAACTTAGTTGACTGAAGGAGTGAGTGAACATTTTTGCCTGAAATTATCATTGCGAAATCATGTCAATAGAAAAACCAAGTAAATAATGATAATACAAAAAATCTTCGTAAAAGATGAACCAATTACATGATTTGATTATATCTAATTTCATTAAACCCTAAAAATTTGTTTCTGTGTAAACTATCCATATTTTTACAAATTTGAAATTAGATAACAGAGATGCTTGTTCAGGTTGAAATTTTATTTTAATCAAGTCCTATTCACTTCAGCAGAGTGGGTGGTCCTATTTCGATTACTATGGAGTGCTATAAATCTGATCAACTGCGTTTAATTCCATTAAAATTTCAGGTGTTTTTCCAGGTAGCCAGTAAGTGGAAACTTGACAAAAACATGTTGTTTTTAGCATCATATTAAGAAGACCTTCTTGGTCTTTCCTAATATTAATTACACATAAATGATGCAATAGATATTTCAATTATCAAATTCTTCATCTATACAGGAAAACGAAGTACAACATCCCCAGGTTGATTGCAGGCCCTTGCATAAGTGTCCATACCAATACATGGCAAATAAATATCGAACACTGCAAACAACAGCTCTATTGCTTTCACGTCAAAGACAGCCAAACATTAAAAAGCTAACTGAAGAAAAAGATGGTCTTCTATTTGTCATATATTGGCAATGGGCGTTGCCTTTGCTATAAAGTGACATGTTTGCTGTTGAGCTGTGTACAGATGTATGTGAAATTTGCATCAATCTCACAGGACATGATATGCTCTGGGCTTTTTCGCAGGCACAATATGGAACTCTAAACTCCACATGCATAGCCTACACTGTATAGTGTATACCATGAACTCTTGAAAAACAAATCATCAACCCCAACTTTTTGTCAGACTGAAAAGATCGGTCAATTAGAATACTGATGCTGAGCTGAATGCTGAGTGGCTGATCAACTAAAACGAGTTTGTTTAGGTCGACTGCTTGACTTTTTGTAAAAAAATGGGTTTCTTGCATGCAATTTTGTAGTGTCCAATAGTTTGTCGTATTGTTGCACAGGATGACATCAGCCAATTGTCTAGAAACCCGCAGTTATGACCCAAATCAGAAGATGTGCACCGCATACCAAGCATCTCAAAGTGGACTGGGTTGATGAGCGGTGGACTCAGTGGTGCATGCCTTAACTTGCTGGTTACTGAGAAGAATAACTAACACATTTCATGGACAAGCCAGGGAACATGTCCTGCTTAGTGATTAATCTTATGTGACAAGGTAGAAAACTGTTCACCCTACTCCTTCGGGCGGGAGAGGCCAAATGGAGTGTGTATCATTTCGACATTCGCGGGCCCACATGGGTGTTGTTTGAGTATTCGCGGGCCTGAATTTCTATATACATGTATACAATGTACTTTCTTCCAAATGTTATTTACATCTCAGCGGTCTAGAGGGGCCAGGTCCCCTGGGCCTCCAAAGGATCAGCCACTCATACACTCTAAAAAATTTCAGACAAAATTGGTCTTTTAGATTTAAAATTGTTTTTTGAAAAACCAAATTTCAATGCAAAAAACCAACATGGATTTTTTAAAAAATCCATGTTGGTTTTGCATTGAAATATTGTTTTTCAAAAAACCATTTTGAATCTAAAAAACAAATTTTGTCCCGGCATTTTTTAGAGTGTATAACTGTAGCCATTCCTTATGTTAAGACTCA
Source organism: Platynereis dumerilii (assembly GCA_026936325.1). Classification (NCBI taxonomy): domain Eukaryota; kingdom Metazoa; phylum Annelida; class Polychaeta; order Phyllodocida; family Nereididae; genus Platynereis; species Platynereis dumerilii. Next base: position 32,368,815 of record JAPTHN010000001.1, on the reverse strand, counting down.
ATCTTGAGTGTCAGAAATTACCCAACTCCCCGTAGTTTGGTGGGTGAAACCATAGTCATCGAGCATGTTCTTTGCAAGCAGGTTGTATAGCCAGATGACGCAGGACTTGGAGGAGTTCGTGCTATATGTGGTATATCAGCACCTTATGTTCAGACCTTTCACACATAATTTGTATTGCCCATCTGTCCGTATGTCAACGTATCATCCATCATGTGTACTTTTAATCACTGTCAACGTTATAGACAGGCCAGTCCTGAAATATGTGGTTTTGATCCCCAAACTGCATGAGAAGATCAGGTCATTTTTTTGCATTTATTACCTTTCATAACAAGCCTTTGAAAGAGCAGGTCAAGTAGACTGAACCAGTTTTATTGGTGTCTTGGCTTATAGAATATGTATGCTTGTCAGCCGCATATAGGCTCGATCGACTATATGTTATTCAAAACGCCCTTGATAAAATAGTTATTTGATATACTGAAATATAACTCATTTACGTGTGTTGTGGACTTGTGGTTTAAGATAGATTCCTGCAGAAAGCCGCACTCGATGCTGTGGGATGTAGGTCAGGGCCTGGTTACGGTTCTGATCCTGCAGGGTTCTGACTTGCATCCTTCATGCATCCAAGTTTCTGCTATCCTACGAATTTTGTGGCAAGTGGAAGTTATGATTATCTTCTATAAGAATTGTATGAAGTGTACATTTGCACATCTCGCCTCTTGTCATATAAAGCTATGTTTTGTGTTAATACATTGGGCAGTGTTGAGGTATTCGTTCTATGAAATTGGGCTGTTTTATCTTACTATTAATCCTTATGTATGTTTTGTGTACATGATATCAATTACTTGCCTATTACTGAAACAAACCTATGAATAGTTTGGAAAACTTAGAAAAAAACAATTTTTGTGACCTGGTGGAATTGGATGAAATAATCCCATCCAATTGCACCTATCTTAGTCTAGCTGATTGTTCAAAAGATTGTAGTTCCCAAGGTTCTATAATAGTTAGTCATTTAAATATACGTAGCATTCCTGGTAAATACGATGATTTGATTGACTTACTAGATTCCATGAAGGAAAAAAACTTATTACCTGACATTTTGCTATTGTGTGAGACTTTTCTCAACAAAGACAATTATGACAAATTTCATTTTCAAAATTTTAATTTAATAAGTGAGTACAGAAAAAATGGAACAAGAGGAGGGGTTTCTATTATGATAAAAAATAACCTCAGATACCAGAAAAGGGATGACTTAAAGATATTTGAAGAAGGTGTATTTGAGTCTATATTTATTGAAATACCGCGTAAAAATAAAAGTAATATTGTTATTGGTGAAGTGTATCGGATACCAGGGACAAATGAATTAGATTTTATAAACAAGTATGAAACAATTGTTAATAAGATTAGAGATGAAAATAAAAAAATTCTTATAGGAACAGATCAAAATCTAGACTATCTTAAGATAAACATGCATAAAAATACACTTAAATTTTTTGAAGTGAACTTAAGTAATAATCTTATTCCAACCATACTGAAACCAACCCGTGTGACTTACAGCACTGCCACTTTAATTGACAACATATATGTAGACGCTGAATTGGGAATTAATACAAAATCATATATCATTACTACGGATATCTCTGATCATTTTATGTGTCTAACTCTCATTGAAGGGCATGTAGAAAATGAATGTCAAACTTACCCTACTCGAAAAGTGAATGAAACTACCCTACGTAATATGAAAGGTACTTTGATGAATAAGAACTGGAACCATTTATATGAATTGACTGTTGAGGATGCTAGTTCATCACTGAATGAAGAAATTTCTAAAACTCTAGATTTTTATGCTCCATTAAAAGTAATAACTTTAAAAAGTACCTACAAAAAGAGGGATCCTTGGTTTACCACAGGTCTAAAGGTGTCGTCAGTCAAATGTAGGAAGCTATATAAAAAAGTATTTAGTTTACCTTGTGACTCTCCAGAATATTGTAATTATAAAGGGTATCGAAATATGTACCAGAAATTACGACGGAAAGCTAAATTCCAATATGTTAACAATTACATTTCAGAAAATAGTAAAGATGCAAAAAAATTATGGGGAATGTTGAATAGAGTGGTTGGTAAAATTAGAAACAAAAATGAGTTACCAAATGAAATGTATATAAATGGCATTAGAGAAAATAATAAGAAGACTATTAGTTATATATTCCCATATATAGATTGTGTATTATTTATTTGATGTTTATTTATTCCTTATTTGTGTCCTTTAAAATTGTACAAAAAAAAAATATTATAATTACAAACTTCTCCCTGATTTGTGTCATTACAAATGTTTACTGACTGCTCCCTGAATCAATCTAGGTTATTGTGACCTGGTTTCTGTTTGATTGCCATATATGGTCATTGTTCTAATTAGAGTTGGCCAATCAACTGTGATTTCTGTCAACATAATAGCCAATCAGGTGTGATTGCTGTCAACATTCTAGAATTCAAGTTTAACTGATTGTCACTCCAGCTCAAGCCCTGCTATGGGCAACATGCAGTCAATTTTATGTCAAAGAAACTGATCAGGTGTACTCATTTTATTCATTATAGCTAGTTTGTATTTCAATTAGTATTTAGCAATCCATGTTTTTTTTTGTGATTACAGATTAGTAGTTTAATGCAGTTTGTGTATCTCTGGTGTTGGTCTGTTCAGATCTATTTTTAGAATCAAAAAGATCCATTTTTAGAATCAATACTTAAATGTCAAATATCAAATTGTTGACCCTGGTCAGCAATCTTTTTGTTGGCGGGAAAAGCCACTGATCACCACTGGGGGAGCCACCATCTGACCTACTTTGGTCATTATTTTTCCACCATCTTATCATCAACTTCGTCACATATTTTATCTTCAATTTCTCTTTCCCCTGGAGTTTTGAGAGAGCTGCTGCTGGCCATCCTTGTAGATCAAGGACCAGAGGATATAGGGATTATAAAGAGAGACAACTGGAGTCTTACTTAACCATTGGCTTGAAGAAAAGACTCAGGATTATTAGCCTCTCCCAGCCACAAGGGACCACTGTTTACAAGAAGGCTGTGACCTAATTATGGAACTAGGCCACTGCTGGGTGCTGTGCAGTGGAGCATGACAGCAACAACAAAGTGTTCATCATGTGGAGAGTCTACATTAGACCTAAAAAATTAGCTTTTATACAAGCCTGTGGTCATGCTTGGATCAGTGAAGTAATTGCTGCCTGTCATTCTTGACAGTCATGACTCATGTCCTTTTCCATCTGTTACTTGACAGATATATATTATTATTCTATTATTGTCTGTTCACCAGCCTGTTTTCTTGACATACTGCCTGTCTTTCTTGACAGATTCCCTATCTTTCTTGACAGAAATATTAATTTAATTCTTGTTGTCTGACAAATTGTTCACCCATTTGCTGTCTTTGTGTTGACTACATTGTTTTGCCTGTCTTCCCGGACAGATATGATTTGCCTGTCATTCTTAGCAGAATTGTATTCCTCCATATCTGATAGACTAATTTCCCTGTCTTTCTAAACAGATATTATTTCCCCGTCCATCATGGCAGAAATATTAATTTTACAGAAATTCCTTATTTTACGTCCGGCTCGTGACGTTAAGAAGATGCCGTCTTCCCTGACGGTTATGAACACTAATCCTTTTGCCCATTTCCCCCGAGAGATAAATTTTATTCACTGTCACCCTTACTTCCGTGATACACTTACTTTATGTAAATTATATATAAATATTTATTTCTTGATCTCGTCGCCAGTATTGTTTATTTATCCCCTTTAATCCTTGACAATAACTGTTATGAATATGTACCGATCGCCTCCTGCTCTCACATTACGAGATTTCAACTCTAAAGATTGCTTGTCTTTCCTTGACAAAATATTTTCATCAATATATTCAGCAATTTTTCTTGACATCAATATACTAATTGCCTGTCTTCCTTGACGATTCAACATTATTCCTAGGTGAACATATTTTCGCTGCCTGTCATTTTGACAGATTGCCTGTCTTACTTGACCGTTGACAGAAATATTGAATGATTTCATGTTTCCAGATATTGCTATTGCTTGTCCTCCTCGGCGGCGATTATGTACACTGAACATTGTTTGCCTGTCTTACTTGTCAGATTGTCATTATCACGTGACAGATTTACAGTCTTGAGAGATTCCCAGTCTTTCATGAAAAACATATTAATTTAATTGTTCTTCTCGACTTTTATACTTGCCGGAAATCCGACCTTTCATAAAAATTCAGGAATATGGATTTATTTCTTGTTTCTCACCAGATATTCTTTACAGATCCCGATCTTCCCTGCAGAGCCAGACTTATTGTACCCAACAAGTTGACAAATTTATGCCCTATCTTCCTTGACAGAAAGATTAAATCATGTACTTTGTCAGAAAATGCTCAAGGATCAGATAAGGATCGACCATTTACCTTGATTAAATCATGTACTTTGTCAGAAATGCTCAAGCATCAGCTACTTTGACTTATAGTCTACATTATTTTCCTCTCTTCTTTGAAACATATTATACCTATTCGCAGCCTGTCTTACTTGACTGATGGTCTTACTTTACAGATTGTCTTTTCTGCCAAAAAATATTAACTTAATTCCGGTTAACCTGGACAGATGTTGATTACTTAGCGCCAGTGATCCTGAACTGTTTCCTGAACAGTTTAATTTCCCTGTCCTTGACAGATTGCCAGCCTTTCTTGGCAGTAATATCATTAGTTTCTTTACAGATATGGTTTAATAACTACCTGTCTTCCTGGACATGTATATTTTTTCGCCTGTCTTTCTTGACGGCTATTAATTTATTCACAGCCCATCTTACTACACTACCTGTTGTTTTGGCAGATTCCCTGTCTTACTTGATAGAATCAATTTAATTAACTGCCTGTTTTATTTGACAGATAACCTGTGTTACTTGGCAGATTTCATTTTATTCACAGCCTGTCTTATCTTGACAGAATGCCTGTCTTTCTTGACAGATTTCATTTCATTCACAAACTGTCTTATCTTGACAGAACGCCTGTCTTTCTTGGGAGATTTCGTTTTATTCACAGCATGTCTTATCTTGACAGAATGCCTGTCTTTCTTGACAGATATCATTTTATTCACAGCCTGTCTTATCTTGACAGAATGCCTGTCTTCCTTGACAGATTTCATTTTATTCACAAACTGTCTTATCTTGACAGAATGCCTGTCTTTCTTGACAGATTTCATTTTATTCACAAACTGTCTTATCTTGACAGAATGCCTGTCTTTCTTGACAGATTTCATTTTATTCACAGCCTGTCTTATCTTGTCAGAACACCTGTCTTTCTTGGGAGATTTCATTTTATTCACAGCCTGTCTTATCTTGACAGAATGCCTGTCTTTCTTGACAGATTTCATTTTATTCACAGCCTGTCTTATCTTGACAGAATGCCTGTCTTTCTTGACAGATTTCATTTTATTCACAGCCTGTCTTATCTTGACAGAATGCCTGTCTTCCTTGACAGATTTCATTTTATTCACAAACTGTCTTATATTCACAGCCTGTCTTACTAAACAGAACGTGACAGATTTAATTTTATTCACAGCCTGTCGTTTCTGGACAGATCTATTATTTATTCACATCCTGTCTTGTTTTCTTGGATGTCAAATTTACAAATTCATTACACAGTTCTAGTTATTAGTTGTACCCTATTGCCTCATGAGTTTGCCAAGGGGCTCACATGTGTATATTTGTGTGTACCAAATAACTTAGGTACCAAGTATTTGCATCAGTTTTGTGATCATAAGTCTTCCTTACTCGGCGCACTGCTGCGTGTTGCTGGCCAGCTGATGGAGATCTGACCTGATTACCCACGGTCGTACTTTAAGTCATTGACTGCGAAGGACCAAGGCCAACAATACCTACTGGAGGAGACAACGGAGATGCCAACAACTCAAAGAGTTTGGGCCTAAACCCTGTATACACACCTACACTTCTACAGCCTGTCTTTTTTTGACAGAATTTATTTTATCACTGCCTGTCTTTCTGGACAGAATGCCTTTCTTTCTTGACAGATTTTATTTTCTTCACCCCCTGTCTTACTTGACAGATCTATTATTTATTCACAGCCTGTTTTACTTCAATTTATTTTATTCACCGCCTGTCTTTCTTGACAGATTTTATTTTATTCTCAGCCTGCCTTTCTTTCTTGACAGACTTACTTGATTTTATTTTATCCACAGCCTGTCTTACTTGACAGATCTAATATTTTATTCACCGCCTGGCTAACTTGACAGAATCTCTGTCTTTCTTGCCAGATTTACCCTTCCTATCCTACCCTACAGCCAGTTCATCAACCATCTCCTGCCGCAAGGACCAAACTTAACCCGGCTACTTTTCGCCCATTCGCCAAGTTCAAAAACCTTCACCTAGCATTTGTCGAATAATGACAGTTCCAGATAAACATCAAACCCAACTTACAAACATTATTTTATTCACTTCCTGTCCTTCTTGACCAATTGCCAGTCACACTTTAAAGATTTCCTGTCTCCCTTGACTAAATGCTAATTGATTTATCTTTCTTGACAGATATTCTTTACTGATCGTCTTCCTTGACCTACATGTCTTCTTTATCGCCAGGCTGCCTGGGTAGATGGAATGACTTTCCTGTCTGAAATAGCAATTTAATTCTTGTTTACTTTGAAAGATATTGCCAACTTATCGCACGTCTTCCTTAACAATTATATCTATTCGATTTTGTCTCCCTTATTCCCACCCCCTATATTAATTGACAGATTCTAATTTCTTCCTGTCTGATTTCTTCACAGATAACATGTATTACTTATACTTTATTTCGTTTACTGTCTTGCTTGACATTTTCCATGCTTACTTGCGGGTTTGCCGCCCTTACTTGTCCCATTGCCTTCCTCACATAAATGTTATTAATTTCTTGTTTATTTTCCTGACAGACATCACTTATTTAAGCCATCCCTTCTCTGACATTGCTAGTCAGATATAATTTTGGCCTATTCACATCATATCCTACTTGGACAGATTTATAAATTATAACAACAATATTAAGTAATTATAACCTCATCACTGTTGCTTGATTTTACGTCTATATTCACCATGATTTCCTGCCGCCTCTGCCTCACCTGGCTGATTCTCTATGCAGTTGGTATAATATCAACCAAGTGAATCGAAGTCTGCATATCCGGGGCCAATATTGGCTTGTGACGTGCGGTCATTCCGTGCACATGGATGACCCGCAATTTTGCATCAATCTGCATTCCATGCACATGGGTGTGGATATTGACCATCAGTGGCTATCATGTCGATGATCAGCGGATCCAAATCTGCCCACTCTGCGCACATGGCTGGCCCAATGTTGCTTTGTATCGTGCTGTCATTCCATGCACATGGATGACCCTCAATCGTTCAGCATTCTGCATTCCATGCACATGGGTGTGGATATCGACCATCTGCGGCTATCATGTCGATGATCAGCGGATCGAAATCTGCTCACTCTACGCACTTGAGTGGGCCAATATCGGTTTGTAACGTGCAGTCATTCCATGCACATGGATGACCCTCAATCGTTCAGCAAATCTGCATTCCATGCACATGGATAGCGCCAATCATCGATGATCCCTGCATACAAATCGTTCATGTTGTGGTCATTCCATGCATATGGGTGACTTTCAGCTGTTTACATCCTGTGGATTACCAATCATCAGTCGGTTCACTCCCCGCGCATGGGTCACCCATCTGGACTCTGCCTCTCCCTTCTGTGGGGTTTGCTCATTTGACACTCGCTATGGCGCCTTTGGTAACCCCACTATCATTGTGTCATCGTATTCCTATTGTTCACTGTTAATATTTATTGTACATATGTTTAATTTATTACTTTTCTTCACAAGTAAAATTCTTCACATTTATTTTTATATTTTCCATAATTAAAATGTATGTCACTTAACTATTCCTTCATCTAATTGTATTTATTGTGTATCATTAAAATAGTTGTTAGGCCTTAGTAATCCTAACTTTATCCTTCATTTCAAATACATGTAACTGTTTACTTTATATTTAATTAAAAATTTTAAAATCCAATCATGCCTCGGGTTTTCCTTGCCAACAAAAATCAAATTGTTGACCCTGGTCAGCAATCTTTTTGTTGGCGGGAAAAGCCACTGTTCACCACTGGGGGAGCCACCATCTGACCTACTTTGGTCATTATTTTTCCACCATCTTATCATCAACTTCATCACATATTTTATCTTCAACCCTCCTCCTTCCCCTTTACTCCTCCTTTTTCTTATCGATGCTGGCGCCTTTGGTAACCCCACTATCATTGTGTCATCGTATTCCTATTGTTCACTGTTAATATTTATTGTACATATGTTTAATTTATTACTTTTCTTCACAAGTAAAATTCTTCACATTTATTTTTATATTTTCCATAATTAAAATGTATGTCACTTAACTATTCCTTCATCTAATTGTATTTATTGTGTATCATTAAAATAGTTGTTAGGCCTTAGTAATCCTAACTTTATCCTTCATTTCAAATACATGTAACTGTTTACTTTATATTTAATTAAAAATTTTAAAATCCAATCATGCCTCGGGTTTTCCTTGCCAACAAAAATGGTTTTTACAGATCTAATACATGTGGTTGAGAAAATACAGTTGGTACCAAAAGTGGAGTTCCCCTAATGTTCTTGTGAGTTTATATTGTTTTACTAGTCATGATATTTGTATGCTATTTTTTGAGTTTGTGGATTTATACTTAGATAGAAAAGACAATTTTGTTGGTCATATTGTAATTGCTGGTCATTTTTATTTTATTTTAGATCACCACACACACACACTGTCACTACTTTACGCTACCCACAATGATGATATTCGTGCGTCAATAAAACTTTTGGAAACTCCATTCAATCGTCACTCTTATCTGCAGGAAACTGCAACAGTAATAAGAACATTCTTCAACAAGTCAACTTTCCAAGATGGCCGACGGTCTCAAGAAGAGTAGAAGTGCAAGAAGCGGTGCCCTGACGAGGGAAATAAACACGACAATGAAGTTTCTCGAAGCTGGTGTCATGGACGAAGTACAGCAGAGAATTCAGAAAATTAAAGACAAATTCTCAGCGTTTGAAGAAGCGCATGAAAATTATCATGTTACCTTAGAAGAAGAAGCAGCCATCAATGAGAGCAACGAGTGTTTTGATAAGGTGCAGGAGAGCTACATAAACGCCATGAAGCGGGCCCAGCTACCCAAACCTCAAGAGTCCCCAAAGACTGACCCAACTCCAAACGAGGCATCTGGAGAAGATTCCCGCCTTGGTAAGAAAGACTTTGGTACGAGCGATCTTTACAGTTTGATGACTTTACCAAAATTAGAAATGGAGCCATATGAGGGTGACCCCTTGTTGTATCATGGTTTTTTCGCCTGGTTCGAAGAAAATGTGGAGAAGCGTGTGTCCGACGACCGTACCAGGATGAATCTTCTTCTGCAATACACGAGTGCGAAGGCGAAGGAGGCCATACGCCCTTGTGTCATGAAGGGGCCGGAAGGATATGAAGATGCGAGAAGGATACTCAAAAAGCGTTTCGGCGATCCCCATGTGATTGCAGACAGAGTCATCCGAAACTTAACAGCTGGGGCGAAAGTTAAGACGCCGGAGGAATTAACCCGTCTTGCAGATGATCTACGAAATGGCATGGGAATCCTGCAGAACCTTGGAAAACTGTCGGAGGTGGATACGCATACCTCAATAGGTGAGATCGCCAAGAGACTTGAAAATTTTCGTAAGAACAGATGGCGACGGCGAGCGATGGAACAAAAGGCCAAGGAGGACACCTATCCGTCTTTCAGTGAATTTGTCAAATTTATCGAGTTGGAGGCGGTCGATGCTTCAGACCCGGTATATGGCGAAGACTCACCATTTTCCCAAAAACCCAAGTCGCAAGAAGTCGTCAAGTTCAAGAAGCCAACTTTCTCGTGTCCAACTGTAGCTGATAACAAGACATTCTCCAGAATATCCAGGCCTTGTCTACTTTGCAGCGAGAGCCACCGGTTATTTTATTGTCCTGCCTTCAAGGAGATGAAACCAGTTGAACGCCTCAAGCTTGTTAATCAACATAAACTTTGTCACAATTGTTTACTGAGTAATCATGTTACATTGAATTGTCGCAAGCAGTCTGTTTGCTCTGTGCCTGGTTGCGGTGCCAAACATACAAAATTTATCCATGTTGAGCCTAGAACTTCAAGTAGGGTTTCGGATGTAGCACAGGTTCCTGAAGTAACAACTAGTCAAGTTAAAATTGTGAATGACATTGATGCGTCAACTGAGAGTATAATGGTGCCAGTTGTTCCTGTTGTAGCAAATGATCGATGTAAGGTTCTTGTACTGGTATCGGTTCAAAAGACGACGAAATCTTGGACTAGTTGAAACCATTCTTTATTTAGATGTACAGTGAGACATGGTTCCCTGCATAAAAATAGACAGAAATTAAGTGTACGATTTAGATCCAAGTATGTGTTAAAGGACAATAATTATGATAAAACATATTTGTTAAAGGACAAAAAAAAAGGTGAAACAACGTGTCTCAGTCACATCAACCTTGAAGAAGTAAGTGAGTGAGTTGGTGTTTTACGCCTTATCAGCACCAGTTTGGGCTATTTAAGCAATTAATCTTGAAGAAATAATCATTTGTATCAAGTAAGAATTATAAACAGTAATATCACACAAGGTCATTATTTACAGGCTAATTATGACAACAATCTTTTTTAAACACAACTGACTAGTTGTTTGTCAAATTAATTTTTTAATATTTTTATCGACAAATGTCAAATAAATCATTTTTATTAAAAACAATTACCAAATTAAAATAATAAGGCATCTCTAAGATGTAATTACTTACAATCACTAAGCCTCATGAAGTCAGGAGAACCAACACCAATAATTTTCAATTTCAAATCAGGTCAGGTGTTCAGACTTCACAGTACAGCATAGCAGATAACCTATTACAAATAACAAATGTTTTTTATGCTAAAAAGAGTCATATTCACAGCAACATTAAAGCATTGCATTGTGAATAAGTTTAAAATGGTTTGAAAATATAATTAAGGAATTAAAAGTTGTAAGAAGACTTACAATTTTAGACAAAAGTCCCAAGTGAAAATTTTCACCTGCTTCTCTTCAGGCAGTTCAGGTGTGAGTGAGTGACCTGTCAAATTGTTAGCTCCACCACCTCTGTACAGATGGAGCCACAGTCCCCCTAATTTAGCCCCCTCTGGCTGACAACTTGTAAGTTTCAAACTCAGTTGATCAGGTAAACTGCTAACCAGCACAGTTCTAGCATTGCTTGATACTGCTTCCAATACTTCATTTTGTACAAGAGCTTTAGCAAATGAATTGGGTCTTGAAGGTTCCAAGGTTAACTACATGTTGAACACTATGAGTAAGACTCAAGAATTGAAATCGTCTAGTATTGTGAACTTGATGTTGAAGTCAGTTGATGGGAAAAGTTCATTGCATTTGTCAAATGTGTATATTGTTGACAAAATACCCGTCAGGTTACCCAGTATTGATGTGTCAAATTTTCCGCATTTGTGTGACTTGCAGTTTGAGCATGATGCCACTGATGTTCATATCCTGCTAGGACAAGACAACCCTGAAGCCCTGGTGCCGTTGGAGGTCCGGAAGGGAAGACGAGGTGATCCATTCGCTGTGAGGAGCCTTTTCGGATGGTCTGTGAACGGTCCAGTGACGTCATCAAGTCCCGTAAGCAAGCAAGTCATCAGTCACTTCATCACCACATCTCTTGAGGAAGAGGTAAATAAGCTGTGGAAATTAGAAGATGATGGAAGTGTAAATCATGAATCTGGATGGTCTCAAATTGATAAGGATGTTATTCAAAAGTGGGATTCGGAGACTAAAATAACTGTTGATGGACATTATGAAGTTCCACTGCCTTGGAAGCCTAATGCTTATTTACCTAACAATGTCAAGCTCGCAGAATCACGTTTGAAGTCGCTCACATCTAGCTTGAAGAAGTCTGGAATGTTTGATAAATATGATGCTGAAATGAAGTCTCTCTTACAGAAGGGTTATGCTGAATCTGTTCAATCTTCGTGCAACAGCTCTGACAAGATATGGTATCTACCCCATCATGGTGTCACAAATGACAACAAACCCGGTAAGATCAGGGTTGTTTTCGACTGCTCTGCAAAATGTGAGGGAGAATCATTGAATGATAAATGTCACCAAGGGCCTGATATGAACAATAAACTCTTGCACGTCTTGCTTAGGTTCCGTCAGCATGATTGTGCCATCATGGGCGACATTGAAGCCATGTACCACCAGGTAATTGTACCAGAAGATGATCGCAACGCCCTACGTTTCCTTTGGTACGATGGGAATGAAGTTCGACACTATCGCATGACTCGACACATCTTTGGCGGAGTATGGTCTTCAAGTGCTGCAACGTATGCTGTGAGAAGAACCGTGACTGATCATGGAGGACTGGATCCCTTGGTGGATGAAACGATTCTTCAGTCTTTCTATGTCGACGACTGTCTGAGATCAGTGCCGAATGAAGAAGATGCTATTCACATCATTAAGAGTACCTCATCATTGTTGAAACAAGGTGGTTTCAGGCTTACAAAGTTTGTTAGCAATAACAGAAATGTGCTTGATAATGTTCCGTCAGCTGATGTTGCGTTAGGCGATAGGCAATTGACTTATGATTCTCCAAGTAAAGCACTAGGAGTGCGCTGGAGTGTTCCTACTGATGAACTGTTCTTTGATGTCAGTGTACAAGATTGTTCGAAGATTACCAAGAGATCAATGTTAAAAGCTGTGTCGTCAATGTTCGATCCGTTAGGACTTATTTCACCTGTGTTGATTGTTGGAAAGATGTTATTTCAGTCTGCAACCCGGCTGAAGATCGACTGGGATGACGAAGTTCCGGTTTACCTGCAAAGGCAATGGCATGATTGGGCTGAATCTCTGAAGTCACTGGTGAATATTGGAATCCCCAGATGTGTGAAGCCGAGTCTCTTCGATGATGCAGCAATTGAACTTCACCACTTTTGTGATGCGAGCGAGAGAGCATATGGAATGTGTATGTATGTGAGGTGTCTCAGCAAAGGAGGTGAGATTCATGTTGCTCTGCTATTCAGTAAAGCGAAAGTTGCACCAATCAAGACGTTGTCAATACCTCGTTTAGAACTCCAAGCAGCTCTTCTGTCAGCCAGGATAGATGCCATGTTACGTAATGAATTGACCTTGCATCTCATTCAGTCATATTTCTGGAGCGATAGCGAAATTGCATTGCGCTATATAAAGAACACGTCTCGTAGATTTCATGTCTTTGTCGCAAACAGGACTGGTGAAATCAGAAGATTGACTGAGCCAAACCAGTGGTTCCACATACCTGGCCAAGAAAATCCTGCAGACATCGCATCAAGAGGGACGACTGCTGACAAGCTGAATGAAGACCTATGGTTCCAGGGTCCAGGTTTCCTGAAAACTCATCGATCGGAATGGAGACAGAATAGCTTCGAGTTGAAAATGCCTGAAGATGATCCGGAGGTGAAAAAGGATTTGGAGCAAGGAAAGTCAGTATGTGCAACAAATATTGATGTTCATCCTTTGGATAGTCTGTTGAATCACTATTCTGGTTGGACGAGTTTGAAGAGAGCCGTCGCGTGGTTACTCAAGTTTAAAGAGACGTTGAGAAATAAGACAAATCCTTCCCAAGGTTTATCTGTTGAAGATTTGAAGCAGTCTGAGATTGTCATTTTACGTCATGTTCAAAGCCAGTACTACAGTGATGAATTGTCTAGACTTTCAGTTGGTCAACCAGTAAACAAGTCTAGTGCATTGAAAGATCTTTGTCCGGTACTGAAGGAGGGTTTGCTTTGTGTGGGAGGCCGGATAAGCCATGCAAACGTGAGTGAAATTCAGAAGCATCCTTACATCATCCCTCACAAAAGTGATCTTTCTTTGAAAATTGTTCGTGAAATTCACAATGATGCACACCTTGGTACGGAATGGACCCTCAGCTTAGTGAGGCACAAATATTGGATAACAAGTGGAAGGTCTGTAGTCAAGAAAGTTCGACATGCATGTGTGAAATGCCGTAGAATAAATGCTCTACCTTGTTCACAGCAAATGGCTGATCTTCCTGTTGAGCGCTTGTCACCTGATGAACCTCCGTTCACATTTGTTGGTGTAGATTACTTTGGGCCATTGTTGGTGAAAGTTGGACGATCCGAGGCAAAACGTTACGGCTGCATCTACACTTGCTTGACAACCAGAGCTATTCATCTGGAAATGATCAACTCACTTGATGCAGATTCATTCCTGAATGGATTTCGTCGATTTGTTTCAAGACGTGGAAAGCCGAGGAAAATATGGTCCGACAACGGGACAAATTTTGTCGGCGGATTGGCAGAATTGAAGAAAGGATTGCGAGAAATGCAGCATGCTAAGATTGAGAGAGACTGTACAAACTTGGGGATCGAATGGGTATTTAATCCTCCACACGCTTCGCACATGGGAGGAATATGGGAGCGACTTATCAGAGTTGTGAGAAATGTCATGTCAGGATTGCTTACCAATGCCAACCAAAGATTGACGGATGAAATACTGCATACATTGCTTTGTGAAGCTGAATCTATCATCAATGGGCGACCCATTACAAAAGTAAGCTCTGATGTTAATGATCTTCGACCTCTAACTCCCAACCACCTTCTTTTGCTCAGAGATGGACCAAGTGCTCCTCCAGGACTCTTCCACAAGGATGACAAGTACCGCAGGAGATGGAGATACGTCCAACATCTTGCTGACCAATTTTGGCGAAGATGGCTCCGTGAATACATCCCTGAACTTCAGAAAAGACAAAAGTGGACAAACAAGCATCGGAATGTCAAGGTGAATGACCTCGTGATCATCTGCGATGAAGCAACTCCTCGAGGTTTATGGCCATTGGGAATTGTGGAAGAAGCTATCCAAGGACGTGATGGATTTGTCAGATCAGTTAGAATTCGCACAAAGTCTACAATTTTAGTTCGTCCGATAACCAAAGTGGTTTTACTTGAAGCGGAGTGACTAATGCTTTTTTGATTACAATTTTTGTGTTTTAGCAT
Organism: Platynereis dumerilii; assembly: GCA_026936325.1. NCBI lineage: Eukaryota > Metazoa > Annelida > Polychaeta > Phyllodocida > Nereididae > Platynereis > Platynereis dumerilii. The sequence continues at coordinate 32,353,653 of JAPTHN010000001.1, read as the reverse complement.
TTGATGACATTTATTTGTAAAATTTTCAGAAAAAAAAGGTTCTCTTTATGTTAGTAACTGTATAATTATTTATGATTTTCTCGTTTTACTTGTTTTATGAATTTATTTGTATTTACATTATTTATTTATTTGCTATGTCGTGCTATCTATTTATTTCGTGTAGACACTTTAATGCAGGGGAGTGTTATATATTCCCATATATAGATTGTGTATTATTTATTTGATGTTTATTTATTCCTAATTTGTGTCATTTAAAATTGTACAAAAAAAAATATTATAATTACAAACTTCTCCCTGATTTGTGTCATTACAAATGTTTACTGACTGCTCCCTGAATCAATCTAGGTTATTGTGACCTGGTTTCTGTTTGATTGCCATATATGGTCATTGTTCTAATTAGAGTTGGCCAATCAACTGTGATTTCTGTCAACATAATAGCCAATCAGGTGTGATTGCTGTCAACATTCTAGAATTCAAGTTTAACTGATTGTCACTCCAGCTCAAGCCCTGCTATGGGCAACATGCAGTCAATTTTATGTCAAAGAAACTGATCAGGTGTGTACTCATTTTATTCATTATAGCTAGTTTGTATTTCAATTAGTATTTAGCAATCCATGTTTTTGTGATTACAGATTAGTAGTTTAATGCAGTTTGTGTATCTCTGGTGTTGGTCTGTTCAGATCTATTTTTAGAATCAAAAAGATCTATTTTTAGAATCAATACTTAAATGTCAAATATGGTTTTTACAGATCTAATACATGTGGTTGAGAAAATACAGTTGGTACCAAAAGTGGAGTTCCCCTAATACTCTTGTGAGTTTATATTGTTTTACTAGTCATGATATTTGTATGCTATTTTTTGAGTTTGTGGATTTATACTTAGATAGAAAAGACAATTTTGTTGGTCATATTGTAATTGCTGGTCATTTTTATTTTATTTTAGATCACACACACACACACACTGTCACTACTTTACGCTACCCACAATGATGATATTCGTGCGTCAATAAAACTTTTGGAAACTCCATTCAATCGTCACTCTTATCTGCAGGAAACTGCAACACTATTAGTAATGCATTCGCAAAATATTATAGTGAAATTGGAAAGGACATAGCAGAAAAAATAGAACAACAGAGACCTGATGTGGAATGCACTAATACTATACCCAGAAACGAACATACCTGCTTTCTCTTCCCAACGACTTTGGTTGAAATTGAACGCCACATTAAGGGGTTAAAATCTAAATCTAGTAAGGGTCATGATGAAATATCTAATACTATGCTCAAGGCTATTTACCCTGGTATACTTCAAGCCCTACTTATAATATTTAATAAATCCTTAAGTACCGGTGTTTTTCCGGACAACATGAAACAAGCTATCGTAAAACCATTATATAAGGCAAAGAGTGTCATGGAAATATGTAATTATAGACCGATATCGTTACTACCGGTAATCTCTAAAATTTTGGAAAAAATTGTACACTATAGGATTAGTAAATTTTTTGATAAACATAAATTAATGTATGAAGGACAATATGGATTTAGAACACAAAGGGGTACGACTGATGCAATTTTAGATTTTAGTGGAAATGTTCTTGATGGTTTTAATAAAAAAATGTACACAGTAGGATTATTCTTAGACATGACAAAGGCTTTTGACAGCATTAAACATGAAATATTATTTGAGAAAATGGAACTTTATGGTATAAGAGGTACAGCTTTAGCTTGGTTCAAGAGTTATTTGAATAGTAGAAATATAAGGGTAATGTTCAATAATGTCTTGTCTGATGAATATAACGTTAATTTTGGAACACCCCAAGGTTCAGTTCTGGGTCCTCTCTTGTACTCGATATTAGCAAATGATATGTCCAGTTGTCTAAAATTTTGCAATGCCATTTCCTTTGCAGACGATACCACTATTTACATCACAGGTAGTAATTTAAGATTTCTTTTTAGAAAAATTAATGAAGATCTTAAGTATTTAACAAAATGGTTTAATTATAATTCTTTATCATTAAATATAGAAAAATCATGCTATATTTTATTCAAGAGAATCAATAACAAACCGAATATCTCTGGTAAACTAGAAATTGCGGGCCAAGAAATAAAACAAGTATCATACACCAAATTTTTAGGGGTTTACATTGACGAAAATCTTAATTGGAATGAACATGTAAAACGTTTGTCAATGAAGTTGAATTCTGGTATCTATAGTTTGAATATGGCTAAAAATGTGTTGTCTTTAAAATCAAAACGGATGTTGTATTTTGCAAATGTTCAGTCACACTTGAGTTATTCTTTATGCGTATGGGGACCAATGACATCGAATAGTAACATAAAGAGATTGCAGGTTCAACAAAATAAGGCCATTCGGGCATTATTTGTTATCAATAGAAGAGCTCGTCTCAAGCCATACTTTAAAAAAGCAAATATCCTTACCATAGAAGATTTAATTTCACTGTCTCTGATGAAGATTTCCTTTAAATATATCAATAACACTCTACCCATAAGAATAGTTAATTTATTTGATCAAAATGTACATGGATATCACACCAGGAATAGGGACTGCCCACGGGTAGCACAACATACCATTCAAATTTACAATAAGAGTTTTCTTGGCAGAGCGCCTAATTTGTGGTTAGAATTACCAAATATTGTTAAGAATAAAAAGAATATCAAGGCGTTTAGTAAACAGGTTGTCATTTTGAAACTAGAATCATATTAGAAATTGTTAAAAAAGATTGTTTAAACTTATTTATTGCACATATTTGGTGAATGAAATATATTCATTATATAAATTAACCAATATTATTTGGTGTAAATGTTCCGATGCTGTGGAAACTAATGTGTTAATTTTCAATTAAGTCGATATTGTATTAATTTAAGTTTTACTTATCGAACTGAGCTGTGTATTCAGTTATAGTTCATGTATTGTGTCCTGCTTGTATAGTTATTAATTACTTCAGATATTATTATTTTATTTTTGATTTCTTCCTTTTTATTTTTTATTTTTTCCTTCTTTTTTTTTTTTTCGTAAATAATTGTTAAATCTAACTAGGGCAGTCACCCCCCATTGGGTACAGTATTCATTTACTCGGGTGCACTGCCCCCAACATATATGTATTTTATTCTGTTTATGAAAATGTCCTTATATGTATGATTGTATGTACAAAGTATGTTGGAAAATAAATATGTCTATGTCTATGTCTATGTCTATTCTTTGCTGATTTTTGGAAGGGCCGATACCACAGTGATAAGTAAACTGAAAATTTACAAACCAAAAAATTCAATTTATGTATAAGGTACAATGATACATTTTATAATGCTTTTCAATTTACTCAAGTACTTTTCATCACCTTTTATAAAATCACGTTTCAACAGAACTGTACTTGTAATTTATTTTAGTATGTATCCAATTTATAGAATATATCCAATTCAAAAAGCTAGGAAGTCTGCAGATTACATGAAAAAATCAACTTGCAGTTAGATCATAAACTGATAGATGTCAAAGTTAGTAAGTCCGCATATTTAATTAACTGTCTATGGATAGATTCATGTATATATTTCTCATTATTTGGCATGTTCACGAATTCTTGGAGGTGTAAAAACGAGCATGTACGAGTTCGTGGATGTGTAAAAACGAGCATAAGTGCTCGTGTATATGTGATAACTAACACTCGCGGATGTGTGAATGGCACATAATATTAGGCCTATTAATGTTCTATCTGCTAGCCTCTACATTTAATTATTATCTGAATTGTTATCTGAAAAGTCTCCGTGATGGATCTGTCTAATGAATGATAAATTTCCAGTTTTTTTCAAAAAACTATGAGTATAGGGCACTGGCCTTGCTCATACATAATCGTTTATTGCCAATTACTCACCTATGCGCAGCTGCACTCTAAAAGATGTGGGGACAAAATTGGTTTTTTAGATTCAAAATGGTTTTTTGAAAAACCAAATTTCAATGCAAAACCAACATGGATTTAAAAAAAAAATCCATGTTGGTTTTTTGCATTGAAATTTGGTTTTTCAAAAAACCATTTTTAATCTAAAAAACCAATTTTGTCTGAATTTTTTTAGAGTGTGGACCAGACTTACCTGATAGACGCCCTCACTGAGTTCCTAAAGTTTAAGAGTGTGATTTGTGGGTAAAAATATCAATTTAGTTCAAGCTCCTGGGACATTTTAATGTAGGCAGGTTGTATCCAGTGATCAGGGGTGCCGGAACAGGGGGGGGGGGTAGGGGGACAACTGCCCCCCTGCCGTTGTCCAGAACGCAGGGGGCATGATGTGCCCGTTTGATCATAAAAAAGGCCCAATTTGGCCTTTCTTAATTAAAGCTCAAATTAATACTTATTTATTAGTAATTGTTATTAATGATCTATTTAATTTTTTAGTGTTTATCGGAAATTCTCTTTTTTATCTGACCGCCCCCGGTGCCCCAACTTCCAATTAACCTGCCCTTCGCCTGCTAAGAATTTCCTGACAGAACACACAGAAAAAAACTTGGTTTATTGGGGTTGTCTACATAATCAGTTGAATGTATAGTAAACCAAGGGGATTTTAAGGGCTTATTATGGTTGTTTAAAAAATCAAATGAATAATTGAAAATCCAGTCTGGTTAATATTGGTTTATTAGGGTTTTAGAATAAATAGCTTGGATATTTACAAAACCAGTCAAGGTTTTAAGTTCATTGATCTTAAACATTATTCACAGCTACCTATTAGGGAAATACAATACTAAATCTGGCAAGTTTGTTGTTTATCATTGTTACAGCTGTATTAAGGCTAATCACAAGGTGTTTTTTGGTAGTCAGAAATGCACAGTTCTGAGACTCAGAAGTGAAGTCAGTTTGATAGAACAGCACAAAATAGAACTGATTTGACCAGTAAATGAAGAGGCACGCTTATACTGGTTCACCCACTATTCCAAGGTGAGAATTTTATGATTCATTTTCTTTAGTTTATGATCTGCATTACCATATTTGCTAAGACATATTTGCATGAAAATGTCTTTTTTATGTAAGGTTCTTACCCATCAGTAACCAAATATAAATTTTTTAAGGCATTAAGTCTTTACTAATTTTCCAGAAATATCACAATGGAAGCTGTTGTTACATTTGACATTTAAAGTTAATTTTAAGGTCATTGTTTATGACATGTATCGTTAATGATATATTTTATATCATATATTTTTCCAATCAATATTTCATATAATGTCTAATCGTACAATACTCTAGATTTCTACCCAGAAAGTATTCATTTTATGTGAGTTTTGATATTTTCTTGACTTAAATCGGACATTTCAAGTAATTTGATACATATTCCATCTAACTAGATAAAAAACATAGGGTATTTGACAGAAAACCTTCAGCAGTGTTGATATTATTATTATAGGTTATTTTCCAAGGTTACTTATCACGCTTATGACACATGATATGAATCAGAAGCCTTTATTTTACTACTGTGTGCCTAACTATTAACTTACTTCTGTTTCAGCTTCTAAGTGAAGGGAAGCTCATCTAGCGAGTGGAACTGGATGAGCTCATTTTCTAAAGAGATTCTGGAGAGGTCTCAGGAATCATCCCTCGAAAAACTCTTCTCCAACCAAGTTGGTGATGCTCGTGAGCCAGGAGAGTGAAAAGGTGGGTTTATTGGTTATGTTTGTGTGTATTTGGGTGCAAGCAGTTGTAAACTCAGCAACATTAAAAAATCAGACTCTTTAAAAGCATTACATCTTTTGAAATACTAAATTTAACTTAATATAACTTGCAAGATTGGCATATAAGCTACTCAACTCAAGATTTTGCCCATTTGAAGATGATTCATACATTATTCAAAGAGCCAGACATGATTTTGTGACATCATTTCATATACAGAATTTGCAAAATTGAAAAAGGAATAGTGGACTTTGGACCATGATGACCATCTTCATTACTTACACACACCAAACATAAAGCTATAATGGATTTTGATTTTGATGAAATCGTTTTCCATTCCAATACAAACTAAAAGTGCAACTATCCACTACTGTATGTGGGCAGAATTCTGTGCTGTTGTTAAGTGTATATATATATGTTCAGCTGTTGTTAAGTGTATATATATATGTTCAGCCAAAAAGTTAAACATCAATGTTTAAATCTCTGCATGAAACAATGCAATGAAAACTCCATACTATTATGCTTATGTACTTGTGAAAACTAACATGGTCATTGCTTGTATTTTCAGGAAGCCAAGTGCTCAACAGCAAATATAATTTTGAAGAACTGTGGTTCATCTCAAAGTCCATTGGACACAGTATCATCTACCATTTGGAGAAATGCCATCATTGTGGCAGAGGATAACAGCATTGGCCTTTGTTTTGATCTCTCACACATTAATGCTCGTTACATTTCAAAGAACACCTCCTCGTTTACGGACTATTACACTGCATCTTTCGTGGACTATTACATCAACAAATGTACATGTCAGGATGGTTATATTGAAATACGAGCAGCATTATTTCATTCAAAGATTGCATTTATATATTTTGGGTTTTTAAAAAAGTTGTATTTAGATATGAAAATATGTGTTTCATTTGTTTTTTTTAATTTTGTGTTTTTGTGCTGTCACGGTGTTTATATTTTGATATCTTAATAATAATAATAATAATAATAGTAGTTTATTTGTATAGCGCTAGATTCAATTATATTGCTCTCCAGCGCTGTATCCAAAAGATTATTTATAGTATTTTCTGAATAAATGAGTCTTCAGATGTCGCTTAAAGTTTTCCAGTTTTTCATGTTTCCTCATATCATCCGGGAGGCTATTCCAGAGTTTTGGAGCCGATCTAAAAAATGCTCTGTCAACAAGGGTGTTGTGGTTTTTAACATCTGGAATGGATAAGATCAAGCAGTTGCGGAGATTATGACCATTTTGTCTAAGAGCAAGCAGTTCTTCAAGGTACTTCGGAGCTTGCCCATTCAGCACTTTCCAGGTTAGAGTAAGGATCTTGTGTTCGATACGTGCAGGGATTGGAAGCCAATGGAGGTCGCGCCTGTGTTTAGAGACGCTGTCGTATTTACCTAGTTTATTTATCAACCGGACTGCACTGTTCTGGGCTGTTTGCAGTTTATTCTCTAAGGCCTTATTGACTCCAAAAAGTAGGCTATTGCCATAGTCTAGGTGTGGTGTGACTAAGGCATTCACAACAGTCTTTAGATCCCCAGTCGGCAAGCATTTGCGGATCTTTGCAATGTTCCTAATGTTGAAATAAGCACTACGGCACATTTTGTTAACTTGTTTTTCCATCGACATATTTGCATCAAACATGACACCAAGGTTGCGAACACAGGGTACACTGTCTATCGAAGAGTTGTCGACAGTGATTGAACTGTCTTTCAAGCTGTTTAACTGTTTCCTAGAACCCATGATGAGAAATTCAGTTTTTTCACTGTTGTTGCAGAGTTTATTGTCATTAAGGAAAGCTCTTATCTCGTCAATACATTTTTCCATTCTTTTGAAAGCATCTGTTTGCCCGGTTGGAGATTTAGGTTTAAAGGCAAGAATTAATTGTTCATCATCAGCATATTTCTCGTCATGTACCAAGTTTTGGCGTGCAATTTCACTGATCGGGGCAATGTAAGAATTAAACAAAACGGGTCCTAGTTTGGAGCCCTGTGGAACTCCATAGGAAAGAGGCACTGCTTTAGATTCCGAGTTCCCAATGATTACTGACTGTGATCTGTGTGACAGATAAGAGCGGAACCATGCTAAAGCTTTTCCTTGAATACCATATCTATTGGCAAGGCGGCTTTGTAGGATATCATGGTCAATGGTATCGAATGCGGCAGACAAATCAAGCAAAACCAGCATTACCATATCACCCTTGCTCATGCTGTGCATTATGTCATTGTGGACTTTTGTCAGGATGGTTTCAGTGCTGTGATGCTCTTTGTACGCAGATTGTCTGTCATCTTGCAGGTTGTTAGCTTCTAGATGTTTTGTGTATTGGGAGATCACTATCAGTTTGCCAAGGAATGTCAGATTAGAAACTGGTCTGTAATTCTTTGGTATGGTATCCAGTCCCGGTTTTTTCAGTAGGGGTTTGATGATAGCATGTTTTAATATTTTAGGTACATGACCAAGTGATAGCGATGCATTGATTATTTTAGTGAGAATGGGAACAAATTCATCTATACACTCCAGTATGATCCAAGTAGGTAGTGGATCTAAGACACAATGTTTAACTGCCATTTTTTTGATGAGCGTGAAAGTCTCCCTTTCTGATAGACTAGTGAAGTCAGACAGTTTTGTGCAGGAGAAGTCGGTACGTGACTGAACATAGTTTTTGGCATTAGTCTGGTTACCTAATCTGTTCCTGATGGTTTTTATTTTGTCGTCGAAGTAGGTACTAAATTCATTTGCCATATCCAATTCATTGGTATAATTTGGTAGAGGCAAGTCCTGTTTGCGGTTAAGGCATGAATTGACAATTTTGAACAATGCCTTAGAGTTTCCCTTGTTGCTGTCAATTTTCTGTCTGAGATCAGCCGATTTCAGCTCTTGTAGTTTCAAGTTTAAGCTATTTCGTTTTTGTTTGAATACATCGTAATCTACTGGACTCCGAGTACGCCTCCATCGTGCCTCGGCCCTTCTTTTCTCAATTTTGTAGGGTTTGATGTCTGAGTTATTCCAAGGAGTATTACCCCTAAGACGGATCACCCCAGTTTTGAGGGGAGCATGTTTCTCTAGAATTTTGAGGCAGGTGTAGTTGTAGGACTCGATCGCGATATCCAGGTCCTTGATTGTCGTTATATTTGATCCTATTTGTAAGAAAGCATTCTCAAAGTCAGATTTAATTTTTCCTAAATCTATAGATTTGGTTTTACAGTATGTCAGTTTTTTTGTCGGGGCTGGCTCATTTTGTAAATTGAAATTAAAGAGAATGCAATTATGATCGGAGTTGAGGTCACTGGTCTCACAATTATAAAGTGAAGAGTCACTTCTGGTGATAATAAGATCCAGCGTATTGCCCTCCCTGTGGGTCGGGCCTTTGACATGTTGATTTAAATCAAACATTGCAAGAATTTCATTGAGTCTAGTAGCCCTCGGATCTGTGGACTTGTTCATATGAATATTGAAGTCTCCAACAATCACAAACTCGTCACCTTTGTTATGATAGCATGAAATCAACTTGGTGAACTCATCAAAGAAGTCATTCATACTGTATCTATTCATGCTTATGGGCTCGGGTCGGTATATTATTATTAGAGTTACCACCTTTGATCTTACCCTCAGTCTTATAACCATATGCTCAAAAGACTTGAAATCATCAGATTTGATTTGTTCAACACGCAAACCGTTGCGAGAGAGACTGGCGACGCCACCACCGGGCCTGTTCATTCTAGGTTTCATCAGTAAGCGTTTACTATTGTTGCTTTCCATTTCTCCAATCTCAACAGTATCATCCCATTTAAGCCAGCTTTCTGTTATGCACATCAAGTCAATGTCATTTTCAGAGATAAAGTCATTGACTAGGAAGGTTTTGTTCTTCAGACTCTGGGCATTCCACAGTGCCATCTTCAGAGTTTCATTTTGACCAGACTGACAAGATATTTTTTTGTCAACAGCAGAATCGGAGGTTTCTAGAGCTAAACAAGAAAATCTGTTCTGAGTCGATGCCCTAATGTGTGGCTTACCAACATTCACCGTTGATTTGGCAACCTTTCGAGGAAAAACCCAATCAGATTTCGATTCACTATTCGAGATACCAGACACTGATGATTTACCACTTTTTGTCATAAGACGCAGTCTATTTACAGTCAATTTTGAAGGACCCGAAACTATCCAGGAGTTGTCATTGACCATTATGCAACTCTCCCTAGGAACCACATTATTGCAAGACAGAGAATAAGACAATGAGTATGCTCTGGAATTTTTATCTGCAATAGAGTTACACATGGACGGACTCTGTATCAAATTACAAACATTGGTCGGCATCATACAAACATTGGACATTGTATCAAACTTGTCATTGGAATTCACATTATTAAATTTTAGTCAGAACTTCTTTTTCTTTTCATACGGTTCATCTCTAGAAAAATCAGACAAAATGTCGTTGACCATGTCCATGGCCTTCTTTACATCCATAGAGTCACCCTTGATGAGAACACCATCAAATAGGACGTTGATCTCGGTTTTCTTCTCTCGATCTTTTTCGCACCACTTGCCAACGGTCATTCTGACATCATTCACATCGGAAATCTTTTTGATAACATTTCCACCTTTTCCAATCACTTTTCCCATCAAGTCACTCTTCACTGGCATTACGGCACTGACATGAAATGTAGCAGCTGATGTGCTTGAGGAAGATGCTTTCGGCTTGGGACTGTCGGGTGTGTTAATTTCCTTTAGTGCTGAAATATATGCATCTATGCATAGGGCTGAAGGAGTGACCCCATCTTCTTCCACTTGATCACTACGTAACGCGTTACATGTAACTTTCAGGAATGCATAATTATCTCTCTGAAATTGTGCCAGTCTCAAATTAAACAAGTTGATCTGCATGGAGTTCTCACTGTTTTGAGGCAGGGACATGCTGTAAACTTTCGTTGTTTCAGAGGTGCCTAATAAAACATTCCTAAGGTGTCCGAATAAGGTGCTGGCTGATTTGCCATTGGCGATATCTGAGGCGCCAGTTGCCACTAATACAATGTCATATTCATCGTACGACTCGCAGACTAGATCAGTGAGGTCGGACTTCACTCTTTCCCATCTGATACCTGGTTTTGCTATTTTGTTTGCAATTACACTCGAAATCTCATCAAATATAATCAGACCTACAGGCAGAGAAACTGAGCTGCTACTAACATTTGCACTATCACCAGTAACTTCGCATAACAACTGGTTGTAATCTTCCTCACGTTCAGCCAACAAAGATTCCTTGTTGTCAAGATCTCGTTCAGTCTTTATCAGCTTCTGTGTTAGACTGGCGTTTTCTTTCCGCAGCTGATCAATTTCCAAGCGTAGTTATTGTTCTGTACGATTGGTATCGGCATCATCTTTCGTAGCAGTGTTCTTGCGGGGGCGCCCACGTTTCTTAGGTTTCGTGTCTGTGATGTCATCATCGTTGTCGAATACATTCTGAGTTTGCGGGTCCTGGTTCTCAATTGCAGCCTCGGTCGCAGTCTCATCGTCAACATCAACTTGGTTCACATCAGCCATCTGAGCCCAGTTCTCAGTCATCTAGAATAGACACAGATACAGAGAATAAGTATCAAAGCTAAGCAGTCTTGCAGATGGTTATAGATATATATATTGTTCTTATAGTTGAGTTACAGATTATTGCAAATGGGCAACTTTTCAGAGAGTTACAGATGTTATGAATGGGCAACTTTCCGCAGAAGTTACAAATGCACAGCTTTGAATCAGAACCACAGAAGCTACGAATAGAATGAGTCATAGGTAGGCAACTCTGTGGATTTAGAGTCTTGGATTGATATAGGCAAGGTGAAAGTTACGAATAGGCAACTCCCAACACAGAATGAGTCACGAGTGGGCAACTCTGTGGATCTAGAATCTTGGATTGATATAGGCAAGGTTAAAGTTACGAATAGGCAACTCCCAACACAGAATGAGTCACGAATGGGCAACTCAGTGGATTCAGAATCTTGGATTGATATAGGCAAGGTGAGAGTTACGAATAGGCAACTCCCAACACAGAATGAGTCACGAATGGGCAACTCAGTGGATTCAGAATCTTGGATTGATATAGGCAAGGTGAAAGTTACGAATAGGCAACTTCCAACACAGAATGAGTCACGAGTAGGCAACTCAGTGGTTTAAGATCTAGGATTAATATAGGCAATGTAAAAGTTACGAATAGGCGGCTCTTCCAAATGGGTTGGTTAAAAAATTTTTTTTAATAAATGGTTAAAATAGCAGGTATCTATAAATTACGATTTGAAAAAGAAATTCACCAAAATTTTATTACTTTTATTTTATTATTATTTTTTATTTTTTTATTTTTATTTTTATTTTATTATTATTATTTTTTTTTTAGTAATATCAAAATATTAGAATTATTATCTGAAATAGATTTCCATAAGATAGAAATAGATTACCATGAGAAAGAATGCCCCAAAGCTTAGGAATTGGAAGGTTGTCAAATGCAGGCCGGTAATTTTCCACTCGTCAAGGAACGTGGTAATGGCGGTCTGGTTTGTCAGCAGAAAATGAAGACTGAGAGCCTGTTGAGTAGATAAAAATAAAATTGTGAAATGTGGTTAAATAAAGCACTCCAACTAGAAGAGAGATGGGGGTATATGTTATAATATTATAAAGAGGAATAGGGATGGAGAATTGAGGTTAAAATTGAAGTTAAAACACGTTGTAAATGGGCGATAATGTAGGGTTTTACACACGAAAATGACAGGTGAAAAAATGGCGAGGTGAGGAGATGACAGAGAGGAAGAAAAACGTCAAAAAAACGAAGTTTTTGGAGTAAAAATAGGTAAACAACAGGTATAATACGTAAAACACAACAAGAGTATAGTAATAACTGGAAGTTTGGTTGAGAAGGGTATACTAACATGGATAAACTTACGCAAATTCACAGAGCTCCAAAACACCACCTCCGAGCTGGTCGGCAGCACCGGAAGTTTTTTTTAATGCAATTTCACTTATTATTTCTTACGTATACTTTTACATTTGTAAGTTTTTATCTTGCCCTTGCATTTTCATAATTTTATAAATAGATATTGATGAATAAAAAAATGTCAAATGCAATTCTATTTTCTTTCTATACCTACGCGCAAAAAATTGAAAGATAAAATTTGTCAGTTAACCAGAAATTCATTTTTTTGTAAGTAACACCAATAGTGAGGTGAAATATCCTACACTGAAAGGGAATGATAAAAAAAATTGGTTACTTGAAAAACCAGGTTTGGTTTAAAATACGCCCCGTGGTGGAATACTATAAATCCAGGTATGGATATTTGTTAAACCCAAAAAGGGTGAATAGCCACTTCACATGGTTCCTTTAAAAACCAAAGATGGATATGTACAAAACCAACTAATAAAATATTTGGTTCAATAGTAAACCTCTAGTGGTTAATCAAAATGCCAGAAAAAGTTTGTTAAAAATCCAATAAAGGTTTGTTAAAAATCCAATAAAGTTTTATGCAGTAATGATAGTATTAACAACCACAGATAGTTGTTTAACAATCCTTCACGGGTTTGTTAATAAACCACTATTGGTTCATACTGCAAGTATGTGAAAATCCAAATTGGTTATATATAAATCCAAAGGGGATGTTTAGATGGTGGTTTTTTAAACATCCACATCAAAAGGGTTTTTTAAAAAACCAAAAGTGGATTTATACTGGTGACAAGCCAAAAAACCGCATATGGTTGTTTGTGTAACCTTTTTTTCTGAGTGTGAACATGCAAGTGAAAAGTGCATGAGCAAACACATTGTGTTATCTGTGTGGAGCACAATGCTCTTGATCACACAGCATTGTCTGTTATAAAAGGAGTAGGCCAATTACTCAATTAATAAAATTATTCAAGCTCTCTAACAGAGAAGGCAATGCCTGAGAGCATGGAGTGATTTTATTACCACATACAGTACACTTTAACTTCACCATCATAAATAAAAATGTTCATCACTAAAATGAGTAAATCAGAGGTAAGAAACCACTTTGAAGAACACAGCAGCTTTTAGGAAAATCAGTTTATTCACACAATTAGAAGAATCGATTAAAAAAAAGTGAACACACATGTAGTGAAATACTTATAATGTGCAATGGAAAATGAAACCCGGAAGAAAGAAGAAAGCAACATCTATGCATATGGGTCAAAATTTGAAAACCTTGAAATTTCAGCTAAAAAAATTTTGAAAATTTTGCGCTCCAGAAATGCCTTTTAAAGTTTGTGTTGGGTGGGTCAAACAATCAGCTATCTCTGCACTTTCATGTCCAAGGGTCGAAATGCCCCGCTGATCTGTGATGAGGTGATAAACATAGATGTAATGTTTTTCAACTGTCATTAAAATCACACTTCTAACTAAAAAAATCCTGGCCATTTGGGGCTAAACAATCTATTGCCAATGATTAGGCAAGTGGCTGGCACATTTTGGGCAAGTTCTAGGTCTCTAATGGCAATTATTTTTGAGAAACTGCATTTTGATCAATTAAAATACCAAATATGTGTGTCATTAGCATCATGCCTATAACTTGAAATCCGTACCATTTAGAGCTGAATAATGTATTACCAACAAATAGGAAAGTGGCTATTCTGCACACAATGAGCTATATTTCAGGTCTCTATGACCAATAGTTATTAAGATAGAACAAATCCTTGAACCAGAAATTTACAAAAAAAAAACAAAAAAAAAAACATTTCATCAATAGTTTGGATTCTGAATGATAAAGATGATCTCCCCTACACCCTTCGGTGCCCAATGTCTTTGCTAAACCATATTTCAGATGCTAGACAATGGTAAAATGTTGCTAGCACCCCATATTTGGTTAGTAGTTTCAGAGAAGAATCAAACTTCATACTAAGCATGTCAGATGTAAGGAAAATTCAAAAATGTTATGTAATAGTCTGTTGAAACATTTATTGATAATATTTATTCAACTGATTTCAATTCCGGACACCTGCAACAAAATTTTAGTGAGATAAAGGCAATAAGCTATTTTTGACATGATGCTAATGACAGCGTGATGCTAATGATAATTACAGTAAAAATCTTTGTAGGGACCAGTGCAAAACTGGCAGTCTGGCAATATGTGCATGCAATGACCTTATGAACACCAGAAACAAGTTCACAGTGATTTTGGTCCAGAAATATGCAGTCAAAATAGAGTAGCAAGGTGTTTGCTAGTGACAAATTGAGATAGGACAACTGACATGCCAACAGAAATACTCTAATATTTTGGTTTACATAAATGATACAGAGCTACAGATAGTTCAGTTATTTTCTTTGGTTCTCAGACAACATCAGACACAAGGTTTTCTCACAGAATGTGTGTCCCTTTATTTTTTATTAAGAAACAAATCCGTCGTGATGCTAATGACACAATATTGGAGACATTGACACAACAACCTCCTGCTCTTATACAGAATATTATTTCAGGTATTGATGACCAGATTTTAGAAGACTGACAGTCAAGTCTCCATGTATGGAAGAGTTTAATTGAATCAGAATCCTGTACTAGTTTTTGTGATGCGATCTTTCAAAGAAAGTGTTGGTGGAGACAGGCCATTTTCAGGGGGGTTGGCCACTTCAATGCCATTTTTGAATGGGATTAAAATATTCTGCCACATATTTTTTGTGTTATAAGTTGTGCTAATATCCTAGTCTATAACAAATGACAACAAGAGGTCCTCTATTGGTCTTCCTGCCATCATGAGTTATCGTTAAACACTGGAGACAAGAATTTCAGACTTATCAAATTTTGACCCATATATGCTTGTTGAACAATGCATACCAGGTAGTGCACACTTTTGAAAACAACGACGTCTCATTCAGCAGCCATGGGACCTCCCCTTCATGGGCATGCTCTCTTATCAAAACAGTTTTTGGACGATAGGTAGGTACAATTTTTTTTAACGTATTCAATCAGTCATAAGATACGAGATATGCAAGATAGAAGAGATATACAAGATATACAAAGATAAAAGCGCTATTTCATATGCTGATTTGCAAATACATGTAATCCTGGATGTGTCGATTTTCCATCTACCTGAACACTCTAAAACATTTCAGACAAAATCGCTTTTTTAGATTCAAAATGGTTTTTTGAAAAACCAAATTTCAATGCAAAAAACCAACATGGTTTTTCAAAAAACCATTTTGAATCTAAAAAACCAATTTTGTCCCGACATTTTTTAGAGTGAATCTCTGAATTACATTGCCTTTTCTTTGGTCTTGTTGGCCAAAGTACTTCGTCCACATCGAAATAAGACCCTACATGCACAAAATAACAGATATCCAACAGCAGAGATAATGGCTAGGATGAACGATATGACATCCAGTGAATGAAACTGGAACCAGTTCATATCTGCAGCGTACGGATGGAACAGGTGAGGAGCACCTCCTGATTCGATGGTGAAATTCACAAGGTGATGAAATTGTTCCCTTGGCGACACCAAGTTCTTGTTCAGTAAATATGAAGTTTTCTTAGCGTTTTCTTTGTATTTGGGATTGTTCAAGACCTCTCTGATGGTTTTCTCGAGCTGCTCTTCATTCAGAGAGTAAAAGTCAATTTTTTTGCCGATCTCAGCTCTTTTAACAAGTTTGGCTGCATTGTCTTCCTGGTCTGCAAATAGAGGCGCAGCGACAATAGGAACGCCATGTAATGCACTCTCAAAAGTGCTTGATATTCCACAATGGGTGATGAACAGCTTCACTGCTGGGTTTGCCAACAAATCATTCTGTGGAAACCACTTGACCAGATGAGTGTTTGACTTCAGAGACTTTGGTGGTGGTCCTGGAATGAGCAATGAAAGTTACATTACATTACTTGGACGGCAACATAACATAAGGTCAGACATATTTGATGCTCAGCTTCTTGGATTTTCTTAAGACATTTTACATAAGATTGTTAGTTGGGGAAAAAGGAGCTGCACTCTCAATCTCTAACTGGTCAATCAATTAAATAAAACCCTGGTTAGCTTTTTTTGTGTGCAGAAAATCTGGTGGGTTGGTTGATTCGAGAAGCTAAATATTAATTATGTCTGGCCTAGTTACCACAGGTGACAAAGCCATGCCATCAGGCAATAATTACTTCAATAGTGTTTTCTTTAATCTTCTCTGAGATCATATGCCAACTAGTGTATAAAAACGCATTTCCAAATTCATGAAAAGGGCATTATCAACAAACTGGTTAAAAACCATAATATTGAAATGACACTCTCCCTATATGCTGTCCAAGCATTCAGGATATTGGACAGCCTGTCACTTAATAACTTTTTGTACCGTAATATGGGGTGAATCGGGACGGAATTGGCCGTTTTTCTGTGATAAAATGGACAAAAATCATATCAGAAACCGAAATATGGTGTCAAATTGTGTCCGAGCAGAAGGTCTAACTTTCCATTGCAGCTTGAAGTGATATCTTAAATTTCCAAGGCTCAGGGCCCAAAAAACTACTGTCCCAATTCACCCCACAGTTTGGGGTGAATCGGGACACTCCTTTATTTCCACAATCAATGCTTCCTAGCTTCTTTAAATGATTGCTTCTTATGACTAAACATTAGAAAACATCTTCAATTTGAAAAATATTAATTTTTACGAAAATTTGAAATCGATTCCATTGATTTTGTACAAATTATAAAAAATGTAATAAATGACCAAAAACTATCAAAAGCTGCAATTATCTGCAAATTTTTCAGGTGATTAATAATTCTGGACTAAATCCATATTAAATGGTGCCAAGTTCAATTATATTTATCAAAACACTATGCCAGTACATTCAAATGAAAATTGGTAGAGTATATTTTGATTTTTCCCGAAACTTTGCCATTGACCTGGATCTGAACCCATGACCAAACATACATAATCCCATATCTAGTCTACTATTCTGGGCCCCTGATACCAATTTGTATTGAAAAAAAGTTCCCTGCAAGTTCTATGGCTCTGATGCTTATATTTTTTTAGGAATGGGCAAAGTTTTGACCAGTATGTCAAAATTCAAATAATGCAGGGCCAAGTTTAAGGTGCTGCAGCTCCTCACTGCCAACAGATAGAAGTATGAAATCCCATCACAATATGCGCCTGTATGTGTACTATAAATATACCAAAAATGAATTCCCTAGGTTTAGTAGAAGTAGTTGATCTTTGAAGAAATAACACACATCCCTGCTCTGTCCCGATTCACCCCAGTGTCCCTATTCACCCCATATTACGGTACTGTATACAACAGGATCTTCTGTAAACAGCTCCAATTAGGCCCTGGGGCCCGTTTTCACCAACATGGTATTAAGAGTTATGCCAGGTCTTAGCTAAGACCTGGTCTGGCTAAGCCAATCACTCAAGCGGAGCAGGATCAAGGAACATTTACTGAGTGAAAGTCTGCACATAGTATTTAAACAACTCAACTGCTACAAACACAATTAATCTCTGAAGTTCCCAAACATGGCCACATGACAGGGTAAGAGAAAAAGAGGGGTGGGCTTGGAAATTTATAAAAAAGAAAATTAATTAGTTGTCTGTCCAGTGTTGGTGACAGAAATGCATTTTTCTTTAGCCCCCTCCCCTCAAACAATAAATTAATACATATCAGCTGGTCATACATTTTTGCACAATGAAACTACAATAATGGTTGAATCCCTTTGAATATCTAATGATAAGGGTCCTCAAAATCTGATGTACCCAGAATGGCTGACGTGCCTGCGATTTTTTGCTACCGGCAGTTACCAACAAGTCGATGGTGACTTGAGTGGTATTAGTGTTGCCTCAGTATCAAGGATTGTGAAGCGTGTCGTGTTAGTCATGCAATCGCTTCATTAAAACCCATATATATACATATGCCCAGTGGACCAGTCACGCGGGAGGCTAAATTGGAATTTTCCGAAATTGCCCGATTTCAGGGGGTTATAGGATGCATAGATTGCACCCACGTCCGAATTTCCTGCCCTTTGAAAGTACCCCTGTGCTAAGACCAACAACAAGTGCAGAGGTTTTGTACAACTCAGCACAGAAGAATTGCCTGTATTTGGTGTCATGACTATCATAGGCAAATGCTATAAAAACATAGTTTCATACATGAAATACTTTTAAATTGTGTGCTTAATGCTGTATGGCTAGTATGTTTGCAACAGTTACTTCAACAAATATATTTTCTCGGTAAGTGTGTGTTCTTGGTTTGCAAACTTTATATCTCATTATGTGACATATCTTTCTTGAAAAAATCTTTGGTGACGTTTAAATTAGAGAAACATACGAATATAATAGACAAAGGCCTATAATACTGATTTGTCATGCCATCTCATAAGAAACATATGTTCTGTTTTCATTGGCCTAATCACTTTTTGACACCAAATCAGTTTGAGATGGCTGATCCTTGAGTTTGGTGACAATGAGTATGATTCACTGAACCTTGACAGGTTTACATGCTTAGCACACTCTTGGTGAAATGGACTTACAGTCAACACAGAAATTATTTGCACGCTTTGATTTTTCATCATATTTCACAGAAAAATGGTAGTATGATAAAAAGAACTGCCCTATGTTTTAGTATAAGAAACATATGTTCTGTTTTCATTGGCCTAATCACTTTTTGACACCAAATCAGTTTGAGATGGCTGATCCTTGAGTTTGGTGACAATGCGTATGATTCACTGAACCTTGACAGGTTTACATGCTTAGCACACTCTTGGTGAAATGGACTTACAGTCAACACGGAAATTATTTGCACGCTTTGATTTTTCATCATATTTCACAGAAAAATGGTAGTATGATAAAAAGAACTGCCCTATGTTTTAGAGAAATTATTTGCACGCTTTGACATATGTTTCTTATGTTAGTAGGTTAGGTTCCCATGCATTTCATTTTTTACCAAAATTCATTTTCTTGGAAAATGTGAAAAAACTGAATTTTGAAAACCAAAAAATATTTGCACGCTTCAGCAAACTGCCAGAAACTGAATTTTTAATGATGATACTCAATTTTCTCTTTGGAGCTACTGTTGTTTATGGTATATTTAGCTCATTTACATCAATCAGACATTATTTGGGGTTCACAGGTGGGATTGCAGGTGTTACTCAAGGAGTACACCCATTCCCATGTTTTTCTCCTACATTTAGGTATAAAAATTACTTAAAAATAGCAATTGTCATGAAATTGGTCTGTGAAGTCCTTTGAAATAGTCAAATTGTGAGAAAAAGATAAACTATGCAGGTTTTTGTGAGGAACTATGTTCAATATCTCATCAGGAAATGTCCAAAAAAAAGGCTCTGGGTGATTTTGTGCTGAGGTACAACTGATGATTTGCATCTGACGAGTTATTTAACCACTGGCTTATCAATAGTTGTTAAGAAAGAATATTTAGAGTTGTTTTTATTAATATTTGCTCACAAATTAGGTTATTATTCGATTTTAGCATATATGTAAGAGTAGCATATTCAATGCGTTGTCAAGCATCGATTATTAAGATCCACCCAAGCTTGTCTATACAATAATTATGGCCTAAATTATTATGACAGTGAATATTTTTCATTGTTCAAAGCTTATTTTTACAAAGGAACCCATTATTGTGAAATTTTCACTCATTGAGATCCTCCATGGGGGTACCCTATGAAGCAACACTTGTTGTAGACTGCATAATGGTAATGAAATAGAGCAAAATTCAAAAACGACTTGTCTTAATTATCTCAGCTGACTTTCTTCAAAATTATTACTACCTATTGTTCACAGCTCACAGTCAAAATAGTCCCCAGGGGCAAAATTGAGTCCTATAATTAAGATTTTTTCAGTTTGATTCTACTTGTATTACTGTTTTCCGGCATTTTGTGGTTGCATGTAGAACACAATTACCTACCAATACCTGCCAAATTACTTTTTTAGACAAATAGACACAATTATGGAGTTTACTAATCAGTCTCATGTGATTTGCTTGTTTCTAGCCATATTTCTATCGCCATACATTGAAAAAAAAACATGGGATTGAGTGCGTTCCTTTGGTAACACCTGCAATCCCATCTGTGAACCCCAAATAATGTCTGATAGATGTAAATGAGCTAAATATACCATAAAAAAACAGTAGTTCCAAAGAAAAAATTGAGTATCATCATTAAAAATTCAGTTTCTGGCAGTTGGCTGAAGCGTGCGAATATTTTTTAGTTTTCAAAAGTTTTTTCACATTTTCCAAGAAAATGAATTTTGGTTAAAAATGAAATGTATGGTAACCTAACCTACTAACACTACGCTAAAACATTGGGCAGTTCTTTTTATCATACTCCCATTTTTCTGTGAAATATGATGAAAAATCAAAGCGTGCAAATAATTTCTGTGTTGACTGTAGTTATACCAGGTTTAAAGGAGTTAACACCAGGCTTAACTCTTAATACCATGTTGGTGAAAACGGGCCTATACAGGTTTTGTCTCACTGTACCTGCCGTCTCACTGTGCCAAGCTCTCCCCTACTGCCAAAATCATTAGACATCTCAGGGAAGCAGTCGGGAACATCTTTGCCTCACAACACACTGTGAAATTTGAAATTTTGAGTCTGCTGAAATACTTGAGTGAGACGGTTGCTCAATTTGTTTGAGCTAACTTAGCTTGTTGTTTTGAGCTATGATAATCTTTCTGTTGTCATAACTTTAAACAACAAGCTATGTCAGATCAAAGGAATTGTGCATCCATCCCTACTCAATCATTTGAGCAGACTCAAAATTCAAATTTTACATTGCACAGGATAAGTTAGCTGTCAAGGATATATATACTGCTACTGCAAGTTGCTGCTTCTCAAAACATACCTGTAAATCTCCAGATGACTGACTGAGGCAACCTTCCCAGAACCCTCGCAAATATGTCCGCCTTATCAGCATCAAATTCTGGCATCATTGTCCCAAAACTCAAGAGTACAACTCCATTTGGCAAGGATGATTGAACAATGTCTGAGAACTCCTTATTCAGAGGGGACGGTTCCTTGTGATAGAGGCCTGAGATGGGGAAAACATTAGGCATGGTTGGAAGAGGCGTGTCCAGGATATAATTAGCATTGATGACCATGACTTTGTTTTTGTAGACGTCATAAAGTGGCGTATGTAAGGTAAAATCAAGTTCTT
Organism: Platynereis dumerilii; assembly: GCA_026936325.1. Classification (NCBI taxonomy): domain Eukaryota; kingdom Metazoa; phylum Annelida; class Polychaeta; order Phyllodocida; family Nereididae; genus Platynereis; species Platynereis dumerilii. Next base: position 32,331,875 of record JAPTHN010000001.1, on the reverse strand, counting down.
CTGCAAATTGTTGTGCATTCTTCAATGTATTCATGAAGAATATATTTATAGCTACATAGCTGATGAAGTTCGAAACTCTATCTTTGAAGTCCATGTCATGGGGACTACATGCCATCCCTGGTATAACACAAGTAATTGAAGGAGTAAGCGGCATGAACATTGTTGGATCATATGGGATTAGAAAATTGTGATACAAAATTGTAGTTATATCCAAGTGGGCGGACAACAGATTGGTTGATACTGCCATAGCATCTCCAAAAATCAAGTCAAATTCAGTATCTCGGATCTTTTCCAGAGTTGCTGTGTCCTTCATCAAGGCTTTATTGAACATAAGTTCAGTTCTCATGGCATCATCAAACAGTGCAAAGATATTCCATATTGACGTTTGGCGAACTTCTACATCACCGACGTCGGAAGTTTCTTCAGGAACAAAGAACTCTATTGTTTCAGCATATTTTGTGATTGTGTGTTCACTAACTCTTGTATTCATGAGAACTGTGACGTCGTGACCATCCTGAGCCAGAATATCGGCCAATTTCTGAAGGTTGAGAAGTCGAGAATTGAAGCCACATCCAAATGGTACAACAAGAATCTTGTAAGGTAAGATCACAACGGGTGAAGCCAAGAGGAGGATAAAAGACAGTGCGAAGTATCCAGTCATCTTGAACCTGAAATATTACAATAAATTGTATCCAAAACAAGTAAGGGTTCATGCAGTTTACTATCAATTATTTTCAAAATAAATATCCATGTTGTGTGTGTTTTGGGCACAGCCAATGTCAGGAATCTACAACACGTAAAAATCATCAGATTGCACTCTCAACCAGTCAAGCTATCTCTCTTTGGTTGCGAATGTTGTCAAATTGTTACAATTTAGTTCATATATATATACAGTACTGCCTGTAAGTAAGTGAAATGCATGATATTGTGCCATTGCATCAATGTTAAACATCCTCAACCAAACTTCTTCTTGTGGAAGCATGAATTCTCATCCGATGAGAGGAAAACATATTTTGTCATGAAGGCTGATATGTGAGGCATGTGGGATAACAATGGCTGCCAATTTTCTTTGCTCTAGTCGGAGTTAGGTATGGGTCAAAGCCTTTGATAAGTAAGTGAACCACCCTTCCCTATGAAATAACATTGGGCCTGTGCTTCACTTACTTACAGGCGGCACTGTATGTACTACATATCAGTGTTAGACGGGAACAGAAGTCAGAACGCAGTTACTAGTTTGCTTGATTTGACTAAATTTAAACCGACTATGGCCGTCAATCATGTGCCTTGAACATTTCCAGCATTCCATGCACAATCTAAAAAATGCCGTTGGTTTTTTGCATTGAAATTTGGTTTTTCAAAAAACCATTTTGAATCTAAAAAACCAATTTTGTCTGAAATTTTTTAGAGTGCAATCTGTCTATGACCAACTCAGTCTTCATCTTACTGTTCCGGATTGCACTTTTAAATCTTTACCAGGCACATTCAAAGTGTGGTCATGATATTATGTTTTTTTATCAGGAAACTCACTTACCTTCAAATCTGAACAAATCTGTCTAGCTTCCTTAGTTAAAAAAAAGAAGCTAAATGAAGATGGAACAGAGAATTCACGCTCCGTCAAATGAAGGTACATGTACGAGTACTCAGTTCACTAGCCTGCCAACAATCACTATTCTGCCAATCTGACTAGGTCTCAGGTCTGATATATATACAGCCTATGCTAGCAAATTATCTTTCTTTTTCTTTTTATATAATTTTGTCATGTGCACATAAATATGTATATTGGAGTTCATACTGTGTCCTAAATAGATCCAGACCTCTTGACTGTCGTAAAATAATCCAAATGTTCTAATTTTCTGTAGTTCTTTTGGGCCTTTAGGGGAAACTGTCACGTTGAACTTTCAAGAGAACATTTTTGCTGGATAAAAATATAGTCTAACTAGGACACTTTCCAATGTGAATATTCCCTATTCTCAGAATTGGCAAAACCATGCAAATTCGTGTACCTACATGTTCGTTTTTGTTGGCATTATACAAACAAAAGTGCAAACGATTTCATTACATTCCTGCATCCTGCTAAACCTACAGTTAGACAGAACTCAAATTAACAACACCAACATGAACCTATCTTGCCATGTTGACTTCTAAAACCAGTCTTTTATGTCGTCATGACCATGATGTCATGACTAATGCTATAATGTCAGATCATTCTGCAGGGGTATTTATGTCCACTTGCTCGTCTGTGAGACATGATAGATGGGACTTATGGCAATTCCGGGCCCATGTATTACTGAGAGATATCAGTATCATGACCAACGAGCATGGGAGACAGCATAGGATGATCTCTTAATGCCAGTATTCTATTCCAACAAAACAGAGATAGGGCACATGCTTCAAAATATCTGATTTTGTATATATATGTGAGGACCAAGATCGATTGGAGGTGATTCTGGCCATATCTCCTGAATCTATGCACATTAGTATAAGCTTGTTTTAAAGACAGAAGAGGAAAGCTGTGGTAAAGCAAAGGATACACTCTTTTAAGATGCAAAAGCTTCTTGATGGTATATATAAAGAACCCCAGCCAAAAACATTTTGTAAGAGTTCAACTGAATTGAAAAGGTTAAATACTGGAGGGAAGGCCCCATGATGGAACCCTATGCTCCCAACTTGAGAGAAAAGGGTTCCATTGTCGGAGTTCAGTGCAGCTGGATTATCTAAGTTGTTTTTGTTTGCTGTTGGATCCTTTTTAAAAGTTTAATGATAAACCTTTTTGGGCTCCGCATCTATACCAGCTTATAGAACCCTTAAAGGCATCATATAGAACCTTTCTTTTAAGAGCATAATAGAAACTGCCATCCATTACTGTCCAACATGGGTCTTGGTGACCCAGCAGCGCAGGGATCAAACCCGGTGTGAAAGGAATAATTGTCCTCCAGTAACCAGTGTCCTGGGACACTTTAAACTAAGGAATGAGTGTCCAGTGGACATACATTCCTTGGTTTATAATGTCCTCTCTGGGTTCGAATGTCCTGGACATTTTTTTACATGGACCAGTAGTAGGGTGGCCTAAAAATGTACAGGAAAATTTTTTTTTCTGAAATTCACATCGCATACCCCCTCATTTTAGGAGAAAAAAAAAAAAAAGCACCTTGTTAAAATTTCATGAAAATCAGTCAAGTCTAAGTGGTCTCTCAAGGCCCCTCAATTCTCACCAAAAAGAAACATTTCAACCATTTTCGCCAATACGCGGTTAGCCACAACTTTGTGAATTTTTAATGAACAACATTCTAATTGCAATGGTTGGAAAGGTATCAAAATTAGCTTCAATTTGCATACCAACATTAATGGTCTAGGATGATATCTTGACTCCCATGGACTCTTCAGCTGACAGTGCTAATGTGCGAAAGTGTTTACTGAATGACTAAACCTGTTCAAGAAAAGATTTCCATTAAATTTCACTGTCAATTAACATGTTCTTATTCTCCAAAAGGCAGGATGACCCGATAAAGCATAAAACTTTTTTTTTTACCATGGAGAAACCCGCTTTATGAGCTGTAAAGTTTTAATGTTAGATTTTGTCAAAAGTGCTGAAAACATCGGAGAGGGGCTGTTGCATTTCATAGTTTAACTTCATAACAGTTAAATATAGGACAACATAATCTATATCATGTGAAACATAAGAATATTGTCTTTCAAGTGGTACCCATCATGGTGCCCTGTAATAAATTTGGATGAAGATATGAATTTGAAATACTACGATTCCCGACTGCTATTTTATGTGTTTGCGACAAACTTCAACATAAAATTTCATCACTCATAAACCGGGCATTCCCATGGTCAAATATCTTTTCTTTTTAAATATTTGGTCATTCTTGAACTGGGAAAATAAGAATCATGGCAATTTAAAGCAAAAAAAAAAAAAAGCCTGGCTTTTATCAGGATCGGTCGTTCAGCAACAATTTCATTCACGAAAAGTGTAAACTGAAAAGACCATGGGAGTTGAGATATTATCTTAGACCAATAATGTTGGTATGCAAATTGAAGCTCTTTTTTAGCCCTATCCAACCATGGTATTGGAAATGCAGTACTGTACAAATTGACTAAGTTATGAGGAACCGCGTATTTGCGAAAATGGTTGAAATTTTCCTTTTTGCTAAGAATGGAGGGGCCTTGAGAGACCCCTAAGACTTAACCGATTTTCTTGAAATTTTTACAGGGTGCTTTTTTCACAATTTCTCCTAAAATGAGGGGGTATGCGAATAGAAAATCAAAAATTTTGTTTTTTGGGCCACCCTAACCAGTAGTGATTGTCCAGGACATTTGAACCTGGATTCAAATGTCCAGGACATTTTTACCTGGTGTCAGTTGTCCAGGTGGACATTATTAATAACTAGTATTCGTTGCCCAGGTCATCTGATCCTAGATCTGGCTGTCCTGGTCATCTAATCCTGGATCCATTTGTCCAGGAAATTTTATCCTGGTTCCATTTGTCCTGGACAGATCATCCTAGGTCTATTTGTCCTGGACATATTATACTAGTATAGATAGTCCAGGACCATTTATACTAGTTCTATATGTCCTGGACATTTTTACCTAGGACGTTTATTACTGTCCACCCTGTATTTATGACTGCAGCTATTAATAGAACTGATGTACTGTAATCAAAAGACCAAGCTTGGGATCACCAGCTTGGGCAGCCATCCCACATAGCATAGTGGTCTATAGTGATCAGACTTAAATTCAGAACATTGCAGGTTCAAGTCCCTCCTCTGACTATTTCATGTACACTTCAACCTCTCTATTACGACCACCATTGGTTCCAAGTCAAAGTGGCCGCATTAGCGAGGTGGCCGTAATGAAGAGGTTATCAATTTTAGAAACTGACCACTAGGGGCCGCCACCATGAGTTGCCACTACGGGGCGGCCCTGGTGCCACCAGGGGGTGCTGGCTGTCTGGTCACTGTGCAGTGATCACTTTGATCATAGAACACGTAGAAGGGCATAACTGCACATGTGATTAGAACTGTTAATTGCTCTCCAGCTTGTCATCTTCCTTCAAATGTTTACAAAATTATTAATTTATTTGATAAATGCAATTACTATTTAGAAATGTTATAAAGATATTAGACGACCAGAATTTATTCATGCAGCTGTGGACATTGCATTGCTGGGCTGCTAATTGCTAATTCTCATGCAGGGTGGATGGCAGCTGACAGCTTGTCCGACAACAAAAAGTTGGCTGTTACATCCAACTTTCCTTATGTTTTTGTTTGCAAAAAAAGAGAAGAAAATTTAACCACCCACAACGAGACACAATAATTTTAGGCCTTCTAATTAACCACAACATGTCTTTTACTAAGATTTGTGTCACATTTTCAATTGTCAATTGAGATGTGTCAAAATCACAATTGTGGATTAGTTGCATGGGCCGTGATTGGTATTGAAAGGTGGGCGTCTGTATTTAACGGAACGGAACGGAATTGACGGAATGGAATATTTGTATTCCGCGGAACTGTAAAAGACGGAACTGTAAAGTGCGGAACTGTAAAAGACGGAACTGTAAAATGCGGAACTGTAAAAGACGGAACTGTAAAATGCGGAAATTCTACTGTGCATTGCTGTGGACCACTTGCAGACCCCCTTAATTGCCTGTACATACATAATAGGCAAATGGCTGCTTGAATTTCAATCAGGGAGGGTGTCAACTAACTGTTACCCCCGTTGATTGCTATTAGGCCTAGTGCTAATTGAACATCACACATGGTTTCCATTGAATGCAAAATTGTTTGAAATTTTGCTTTTGATTCATTTAATTGGCCATTAAATAGCCTACATTCAATGAAACTTCAGTCTACATGAACTGGCCATGCAAACAGCCACTAGCAGCATGCAAATGAGTATGATATGGCAAAACAAAATTGTTTTCTTTAATACTGTGGGAATCTTAGATTAATAACAATAACATTGGATAACAAACTGACTGTTTATACTTTTAAGTTATCAGCGCCTCTGCAAGTTATATAGTAACAAAAACAATAGGAGGAACAGAACAAAGTGACATAACTAGTTTTGATAATTAACACGGGAAATATTTTATTAAAAGGTCATCAAGTTTAAGAATAGACAAATCACATCAAAGAAACTGGTCAAATTACTCAAATAAATATTGGCAACAAAGAAAACCAGGCAATGGACCCTATTCTTAAAAGACAATTATAGATCCAGAAATGAAATTTCAGAACTCACCGCCTGATGTATAATAATGGCCTTATCATAAAAAAATTACAAAAGGACATAATCTGAAATTTAGTTGTTTGGCCCAGTACAATGTCATGTCCTCTGGCTCTCCAGCTAATTCAATAGCAATACTCTGACACAAAGGGCAACCACCACCTCATTCTCAGTGGCGTATTTAGGGGGGTGGCATTGGGCCATCCCCCCCAGCCAAAAAATAACATGGGAGAGATAGGAAAAGCCGCAAATAAACCCACATTCACTCCATGTAATGCCCCCCCCCAGGCCATTTCTGGATACGCCCCTGCTCATTCTTATTCTATTCTCAGCGGGGTTCATAATACATTTGTCAATTCAGTTTCTTCAGACCATGCAATGTGTCTAGACCTATGTGTCACTTGGCTATAGTATAGGTCTCTTGCGACTGAAGCCATGCAGCTGCAAAACTTGGCTCAGCCGTCACAACTAGCCATACGTGATTGGCTGACATAGCTCGGGACTCTTGATATGAGTCTTACTGCCAAACAAACGTTTCTGAGATCATGCGTGGATCCGGGTTCTGCTACTTATTATCATGGACAACTGGACAATGTATACTTCATCTTCTCTGGACACCAAACTGTAATTTCAGAAGAGGGATAAACTGTAGTACAAAGTAACTGAATCAAAGGAAAAACAGAAATTTTGTTGAATATTAGCCTGAACTTGTTAATTAGCCTACTCCCCACAGAGCTTCAGCCTTTTGATGTAATGTGGCACAGTGCGTAATGCCTGAGAGCCCCACAACACCAAATCACACTCATGTTACTAATTTCTCACCAATATCTGCACTTTTAAATGAAATCCAGCTATACAATTTTCGCTTTTGTGGTTCAGTAATTAAAACTACATTGAAAAAAAGATTTGTTTAAAAGAGGCAAAACAAAGATTATAGCTGCTGTCCGTCCAAACTTGTTGACATTTTAAAATAATTCACAGAAAAATATCTATCTATCTATCTATCTATATCCATCTGTCTTTTACATTCTTTTCTGTTGAGGTTGCTGATTCATTGAGCATCTTCTGGAATTCTGTACTACAACATTCATTATACCACACCTATGAGCCAGCAGCCAATCAGAAGCCTGTATTTGGCTGGTATATTTCATATATTCTTTGTTGTTCACTTATACGCCCATGGGAGTATATAGAATATATAAGCCTCATTGTTTAACAAAGCTCAAAACACAAACAGCAAAACTGTACCAAACAGTGAATTACTAACAAAAATTAAACAAATGTATTATAAAACAAAACGCCTGAGACAAATCCGTAAATCCTTAAATTTGACCCCCTTCAGATTTTAATGTCAAGAACACAACTAATAAGGATAAGGGGTCAACCATATTGGATCTCTAGGAGGAGGAGGAGGCTTTGATTTTTTTTATAGATAATTTCTTGTCCAGTTTAGGTGAAATAAATAATTCCTATAGAGTCGTTTTGAATATATAAAATAATTGCTGGTGGTGGAGGTATTTCTTAACATGGTTTTGTTTAATTCAAAAAGAAATATTTTAGGACATCATTCACTAAAAATAAATACGCCTAATTACTGCTGCTGTTATCATGAAATAAATGATTTCCTGTCAATTGGAAAATTAAAATTCCCAGCACCACCCCCCCCCCCTTATATCTGATGGTGATCCCCAACTATCCAAATGCATATATTCTTCTGATTTTTTAACTTTTTTTCCACAATTTTTTCGTTTGCCTGCTTTTTTCCCTGTTAAATCTGTTTTTTAAATTCTTCCTCCCCCTAAATTTTCAAGAAAATCTTTTGTTCCAAACTTTTTTTTTTACAACTCCCTCTCCCCCCCCCCTTCCAAATTTTGTTTTCTGATTTTTTCTCAAAAATCCCCCCCCCCCCCCCCAAATTGCAAATTGTATAACCCTTTTTTTTTTTTTTTAGAATTTTTTTGTACCACTGTTTTTTTTGGTCAAATTAATTTTCTTTCCAAACATCCCCCCCCCCACATTTTCCGAGGGGGGGCGATTATTTTTTCCACTTTTTTTTTAAAATTCAAACTGTTTCTTTTTAAATTTCCAATCCAAACATTTTCCATTATAATCTTGCAACTAATTAGCTTATTACAAACTATTGTCTTTAAAATCAATCTTTTGGATCCAGTCAGCACGGTCTTCAAGCGTTAGTGTTTACACATGTATGTTATTTGAGCATATATATTAAAGGTAGTAATTGGGAGATATCCCTGTATTTCAAGTAACTAACACAATGTCAAGGTCCACAGTATTAAAATCAGTTGTTTTCTAAATTTATAACCAAATTCTAAAAAATTAAGGGATGTCTCTGTAGCTTTTTTATTTCATGATTGAAAATTTCAAATACCTTTCAGATGCAGTAGCCTTTTATATCCAAGAAAATGATCAGAATATGTGCTAGTTATATCCCGCGTTTGAGGGAATATGTGATATATACCGAGGCGTAAGCCGAGGTGTATATCACATATTCACGAAAACAAGGGATATAACTAACTTATACCTTAAACAAAACAAAATAAAACATAAACAAAGAGATTTAAAAAAGAAAATAAAACAAGAAGGATTTGAGAGAAGTAGAAAACAGCTACAAACAATTTGCCAAGAGGGATTAATTTACTGACATGAAAGTATCAGTTGAAGAAAAAAATCCAAAAGGCAACATGTTTGACACATATTTGATATGAAATTCTTACTTATTCTGAGAATTTTCTTGGATGTACAAGGCCAATGCATGTGAAAGGTATTGTAAATTATTAGTCAAATACTTAAAAAGCTAAAGAGATTTCCCGTATATTTTTAAATCTGATTGTAGAAGCATTTGTGATTTCAATGCTTGGCATAGGCGTATAAGTCTCCCAATTACCCACTTTAATATATATGCTCAGATAATATAATAAGCTAATAAGTAGCAAAATTATTTTAAAAAATACAGGGAGTGAAAATTTTTTAGAAAGTGGAAACTAAAACCGGTTGAATATGGAACAAATATTTGTGAAAAAATTGATAAAAAAGTGAAAAGAAAAACTAAAAAAAAAGAGGAGGCAAAAATTGTAGGGAAAAAATGTTTGTGGAAAAAAAAAGATTTGAAAGAAGAAATTTTGGGAGAAAAAAAATACATAATAGGAGAAAATATTTGGGGGAGGAATTGAAAAAAAAATATGCGGGGGGGGGGAAATAGGCAAAAGAAAAAAATTTGGAAAAAAATAGTTTAAAAATCAGGAGAATGTACGATATATGCATTTGTATTGTTAGGGGTGACCATCAGATATTAAGGGGGAGGGGGGCTTGGAGTTTTTATTTCATGGTAACAACAGCAGTAATTAGACCTATTTATTTCGAGTGTGTTTTTATGACACAAAGTCACGTATAATGAAATACCCCCACCACCTGTAATTACTTATTTTAAGACTGCTCAAAGGTTTATTTATTTATTTCACCAAAACATGACAAGACATTTTTTATTTTTAAAAGTGTAAGCCTTCTCCCCCTCCCTGATATCTAATATGGTTGAACCCTTACCCTTAGTCATGATATTTGCATTAAAAATCTAGATTGAGTTGGAATTAAAGGATTTAAGGATTTATCAAAGGCTTTATGTATTATAGTACTTTTGTTTATTTTTGTTTTATTTTTGTTGGCAATTCACTGTTTGGTGTAGCTTTGCTGTTTGTGTTATGAGATTTGTTAAACAATGAGGCTTATCCTATATACTCCCATGGGAGTATAAGTGAACAACAAAGAATATAGGATATATACCAGCCAAATACAGGCTTCTGATAGGCTGATGGCTCATAGGTATGGTATAAGTATAAATATCATATCATATAACTGTCAACTGTGATTCCATTTGGATTTTTTTTCTTCAACTGATAATTTCATGTGATTAGATTAATCCCACTTGGCAAATTGTTTGTAGCAGTTTTCGTCCTCTTTCCGTAAATCCTTCTTGTTTTATTTTCTTTTTAAAATCTCTTTGTTTTGTTTTATTTTGTTTTGTATAAGGTATAAGTTAGTTATATCCCTTGTTTTCGTGAATATGTGATAATCCTCGGCTACGCCTCGGATATATCACATATTCACTCAAACGCGGGATATAACTGGCACGTATCTGCTTCATGTCTTAATGTGGTCTCTAAATAGACTCATTTTGCCCCCAAGCCTATTTTTTACAAGCTGCCAATTGCTCACTAATTGTGAGTATCTATCTGAGTATTCATCTGAGCATGGATCTATAAGTTAACCCCTTATAGCTCTATGATCTGAGTATCCATCTGGGTATCTATCTGAATATCTATCTATCTGAGTATCTCCTATTACAATAAAGTATTTTGTTCGTGTGCACTTTGAAACAGAGCATTCAGAGCTCATGGTTTCATGGAGTTACATGATGGAAGTAATCTCCAAAGTAACGTACAGTTGCTTATTAAAATGCAGGAGTATGCATGTGACCCAGTCTTCAAGTTCTTTGCAAACAGAGGGCTTGGGAAGTCTGAATGTGACCTGAGATTGTCAAATGTTGTGACTTAGGGCGATCCTTGTGCACAGAAGTTGTACTTTATTGAGTCAGTTGACTATGTACTTTGCATAATTTTGGTAGAGCAAGCTGAAATTTCAATTTTAACTTGCTTACAGATCTACTGAGTTCAACAATGGAACCATAAAGGCTATTTGTCGATAGAAGGCCCTTTGAAAGGCTTTGATATAGCATGACGTTCAATTGAGTTCCGATTGGCTTCCTGTTGATGTTGATTGCTTCAAGAAATTAATCCTGTTGATGTTGATTGCTTCAAGAAATTAATATCAGTCAACTAAAGATCAACAAAACGACTAATCTGACTTGATCTAACTAAGTGTTAAAGTTTTTGATAAATGAGTTGGACAAAAATGATAAGTTTTGTACCTGCAGGCACTTCACTTATTTACATAAATTAAAATAATTATATACTATAGACTGAGATAAAACATGATTTTGATAGAAGTTCTTCAAAGCAATTCTGCCTCTGCACTTAGACTAATTGCACTTCAAGACTAACACACATATCTTGGCACTTCAAAACCAATTACACAACTGCTGACACTTCCAATACCAATTGGCCATAGGCATTTCAATTACACTGATCAATACAATTGCCAGCAACAGCCTAAATAGGCTCCAGTAGAGTTAACACACAGATTCCGCATTTTACATATTATGTACGCCGATTCCGCATTTTACAGATTCCGTTCCGCATTTTACAGATTCCGTTCCGCATTTTACAGATTCCGCATTTTACAATTCCGTTCCGCTAAATACAGATTCCGTTCCGTTCCGCGTTTTACAGACGCCCATTGAAAGGTAAAGTGTGATTCTGAAGTACAATTAAAGCCAATATTTACTGGTATTAAGCATTTGCGTAATTCTACTTTCTCAACGGCCCTGTGGCCTCAACAGTCCTTCAAGTGGCATTGCATCATCAATTAAGGCAGATAATGCAAATTGAACAAACACACGGCCAGACAGGGTGACGCTGATACGCATTTCTGCTTGATACAACAGCATCAAAGCTGCCTGATACAGCACTGGCCGTATTTAGTGAGGTCAGAATGACCATTTTGTACTATAGAAAGTGCCCGTATTCGTGAGGTGGCCGCATTAACGAGGTGCCTGCATTAGAGAGGTTTCATCAAACATAAATTAAAGGTAAAATATTTGGTTCCAGGCCATTATGTCCGTAATGGCGAGGTGCCCGTATTAGAGAGGTGGTCGTAAGGTGAGGTTGAATTTAAGTCTGATCACTATAGTGGTCTCTAGTGATCAGACTTCAATTCAGAACATTGCAGGTTCAAGTCCCTCCTCTGACTATTTTATGTAATTGATATAGCAATAATTATGGTCATGCTACAATGAATATTTGGGTTGCTAATCTTGGATTTCAGTCTTAGTTCCAGTCATTATTGACTTGGCGTACGATGCACCTTCTCCATGACAGACACTATCTGTCTACAAAGACCTACCCAGAAGGGTTGTCACTGAATGTGAAAATAAACATTAGGGGAGTATGCTTTAACAATTACAAGGTACGAATATGTTGTATTTATTTGTGAAATATTCATAAAGTTGAAATGTGGTGATGAATGCAAAAATAATTATCATTTCGAATTACTAGCTGGATGTGGATGGCTCCACCCTATGGTAGGGACATTATAGAATAATGTTTTTTTAGAGTTGCGGGTGATTAATGACTGGCAACCGAGGGACATTAATCCCTAAAGTGGACAACCATAACTAAGGAACCAATGTCCACTGGGCCGTGTCAAGTCCTAACAGTTATCGGAAAAAAAGTTCTGTAGTTGACTTATTTTACAAGGATGTCCATTCAGGACTTGTAAAGTGGAAAGTAATGTCCAGGACACATAAAACCAGGAAATATTGGTCCTATGAAGGACCTGTGTTACCAGGATATATTGTCCTGGACATCCATAGCTAGGATATTGTGACCAGGACAAGCAAAACTAGGAAAATTTGTCCAGCAAAGGACATTTTGTTACATCCAGAACCAGGATATAGTGTCCAGGACTACAAACACCAGGAATATTTGTCTTTCATTGGACAATTATTACTTGTATATTATGTCCAGGACTGCCTAAACTAGTGTAGTGCCAATAGTTCATAACTTTAAACAGTTTTAAACATTTAACATAATCTGTCCTGGGTGCGGACATCTATGTAAGTAACACACAGTGCTTTGCGACAAATTTGTTCACAGAGCATGGTAATCCATTATACATCTATTCACTGTGGCCTGAATACCTGTTGTGTGCTGTCCCAGGTCATTCAGTTGCCTTGGAAACTTAAATTCTGCCATATTAAGTGCGTCCCAATGTGCCCCGAATTCACTGTCCCAATGAGCCCCTATATGACTTTTACACCAAAATGCTAATTTCTCGGACACCAGTGAGTGTGTTTATCATGATAGCAATTCATAACTGTTCGCTACGATATATAAAATTCATACAAGCACTGAGAAAGCCTCATTGTTCATGGTTTGTCCACAGAATGGTTCGAATTGAACCTGCCATATTTACTTTAGTAGTAGGAAAACAAACTTGTAATTTGTCTATAAAACCATGGAAACATCAGGATGCGAAATTACAAGATATGATGGCACTACCATATCATATACCGTGCCAGGATCCAAGAAAACCCCATCGTCCCACAGTGCCCCGCGTCCCAATGTGCCCCGGTTCCCTCTACAACAAGTAATGGCCGGTTTGATTTGTGAGAGTTTTCCAGAGCCAAATGCTTGACATTTAGAAGGGGCTACAGGCCATTTGTCATTCCCTCACCTTCAATCCCTTTATCTCTTTGTATAGTAGAGCCTTTGTGACTCTAATTCTTTTTGCGCGCTTGTTTTGCAGAGCCTTTCATTTACAACTGAGCTGTGGTCAAGCATCAAATTGCGGAATCTTTCTGTTTTATTATACAGGGCTGAAATTTAATGTACTCTGCCTGTACGACATTGAATCATTCTGCTTGATATATCAATAGTCTCTAGCTGTGTGTCCTCCCGTTTCCAACATTTTAATTTATGTTTCTAATGTTTAAAAAAAATATTTTTATGACACAGTTTTCAATTGTCTTTCTACTGGATTTGGATAGTATTTTTATCATATTATTTGTTGCATCTCCAGTGCTGTTGTCCATGTTGCAATTGTATAATTCCTTGTTCCCCACAGTCTTGTTGCAAGATGTGGCTCTCTGTCATCATTATTTGGGTACAACAAAGTTACACGGGTCTGGCTAAGCACATATATATATCAAAGGTTGACCCCTGGACCAAATTAATTTGAATGTGTGGGAGGAAGGTCACCTGTGTGTTGCGAATGGGTTGATTAGTCTGGAAGTTGCAACCTGGTTACTTATGAGACTTTGTGAACGAATAATGACAGTAGCAAGATCTCAATGCATTTTAAAAATGATGTAGAGTAGGTCGGGGCAAGAAGCCCGGGTTAGTTGAGAAGCCTCCCCAGGGTTATATCTAAACTTTACATTTTTGGTGATTTTTGTTATTGACAGGATTGAAGCTAGAGGCGTTTTAGGTGACGTCACAAATTTTCAGGGCAAACAGCACCAAACCATAGAAGTAATTAAAGAAACAAAAAAAGGTGCATGGTTTTTGTAACTTTGATTAATTCTTTGAAAGTGGTTGTCAGAAATAACTTTGGAAATTTTTAAAAGTATAATGGATATCAGCATTGCTTCACTTTATGACCATTACATAAATATGATTTGGATCATATTTTTTGCATTTTAGCTCAAAATATAGAGGTCAAATTAAAATATGTGAGTTTGGGGCGAGAGGCCCCACATGGTATTGGGCATGGGGCCCCCCTTCACAGAGACCTCGAAACCGCTTCAGGAACCATTTCATAATGTGTACTTTGCCTTAAATCTTGATAGAATCGCTAATTGAATGCGAAAAAATTTGGCCGAAATTAAAACAGGGCAAAAAATATTAAAAAATAAATGTATGAACAGAAAAATTCGGAAATTCAGGAAGAGTGAATAGAACGCCTTAAAAATGATAGAAGAACCCCAAGAAATAACTTTCAAGCTGAATGCGCTTGCAAAAAAATTTCCATAGGATTATAATAGGGGGGCTTCTTGCCCGATGGGTGAGGTAAGAAGGCCATTTTAATTTTTTTACAAAAAGGGCCGTAACTCCTTTATTTAAATTGGTAGACATTTGTTTCACTAGTTATAAGTAGAGTCAAGTTATCCCTTCCTGACAACATAAGCATTTAAATAATCGACCACAAAAAGTAGGTCAAATCGCACCTCGAAGTTAAGGGGGGATGCATGCCCTGCGCTACTCTAAACAAACAAAGGCAGACGATTCATTTTCTCTATGCAGAGCTACTAAAATTCAATAGGCCAACAGAGGTCTATTTCTTCAAATATTTAGAGTTAAAAAACTTTTCATGTATATCTATTTTTTTTCTTGGGTACATCACTTAATGGAGCTGCAACTAGGGCGGCTGGATTTTGTGTCAGGTAAACTGCCCATCCTCCACAAGAGGACGATACAACATTCAGGAAATTCAAGACTTTTAAGCAACATGGTTCATCATGCAGTTTTTTGGTCATATCAAACGAACACTGCCCAGAATAAACAAGAATACGTATGGTCACAAATATTGGTTAGCGAAAACAAGCATGCCCACCTGGTATCAATCATCTTCAGTAAACATGCTATGGACACAGCATCTATATATCCAACATGCTTTGCTTCAGTTTGGTTTGATATATTGGCTTTAGAGTAGTGGCTTCCTTGCAGATTTATGCACTCATCCCTTTGAAGTGAATTATTAGTCCAAGTCACACCCACAAGGCATGTGACTTAGAGAGGATAATCCCTCAAGCGAAAACCAATTTAGAGCAGAGGCTATGTCCATGCATGTAATGAGCAGTATATTGCTGTTCAGAAAATGTTCAGTTACAGCAGATTCGATGGGTATGCGTTTGTTTGGCTCGTTTTCTCACTGTCCCCGTAACATTGTACATTAAAAGCTTGCCTGAGTGTTCTGTGGGCATGCAGTCAAATGTCCTCCAAATCCACAGCGACAATGAAAAATGTTTTTTACTGCTTCAATGAGCGGTTGAGATTGATCAGTTGATAAGATTAGTAGTTTAAAAACACTAACAATGATTATACCATTCGACACCTCTATTAGCCAATCACATGCCAGTATGTCAGGGAAATAATTCCCATATTCTTTGTTGTCCAGTTATCCTCTCATGTTTGACTGTTTGAGTGTTTGTCTCATGGTAAGCCAGCTATTCACCATTGGATCAAGAATATGTGTTTATCACACATTCCCTCTCCCGTGCTGAATAACCTATACTTAAGTTCCCCCGTGGCCTAAAGGTCAAGACTGCTTGTCCACTGGCTTTGAGTGTGTGGGTTCAAATCTCACCCCGGGAATTCACTTTAGTCAAAGCCTCTGGGACATTTTAAAAATGTAGGTGGGTTGTATCCAGTATTCTATGCTGGGTCAACTGAAAGACCCTGGTCATCCTGGAATTAATAGGGTATGTTCCAGACTCCCAGTCTTCTCGTCTCATCATCATACGGTGGTCACCAAGAATAAAAGTGCAGCTCCCTCCACAAAGATGGTGGTTGAGCTGCCCCGGCTGATCCGGGGTACACCAGCACAACACAAGTCATGTCACTTGTCCATTCCAGACACCAGTGAGACACTACTGAGACACGTCACTAAACTTGTAATACGGTTTTATGGTATTCAAATACAATTTTTGCTGCGCAATACTATTCCTCAACAAATCATATACACTACATTTGTTATTTTGTCCTATTGCAGAAACTCATACTTATTGAAATCACTGTAAATGTGAAAGTAGAAATGGCTCAAAGAAAGAAAAATTAGGTAAGGAATGACTTCTCACAGGTCAACGCAGGGGATATTTTCTGCAGCCAATCGCTTGACAGTGTCCTGCCACAACTGTCCATTATTTTTCTATATATACCATTTGCAGCTTTCTATCCTGATCCTTACTTGGATTTGGTTATCCTTGCTTGACCCAAATCTTCATGTCAAGACTCCTCCCCCTTTCCCAATTTTTTGAAGTACCTTTCTTGAAATTTCAAGATGCTTTTCGAGACAGGCTGTCAGTTTTGGCTATAGCCAATCTTAAAATGAATTAATGAAAGGAATTCTGCGTGTTGGAAATGGGCTATTTGGTGCAAAATGAACAATTGTCGAAATTACTGCTCAATTAGATATAGTCTACACAATTCTCACATGTTAAGTAGTGGTGTGAATAGGATGTCTGCGTTTGGTGTCTTTGAGTTGTTTGATTGAAAGTGATCTCACAAACAGTAATCATAATGACAGGAGGGGAGGCGTATTGCATTGTGAATAGTCCGAAGTCTTAAATGTAACATGCAATCTCTGTTTAAAAATGCCTCCCTACAACCAATCAAAGACATGGTTAAGAGGTCCGTAGTATTCAGTCTCACGGAAGCTTTTAAAAAATACAGCAGTGAATACAATTGTTGTCTGCCTAAAAAAATAAAGCGATGAATACAATCAGAATCAGTCAATTCAAATATTCCCAGGCATTGTGTTATTTTGTTACTCCATTGTTTTCATTTTTCTCCTCAAAACAACATGACACTCTGTTTGGTCTTGTTAATTCCAATACATGTAAAATTAAGAAACACTGATTCACATCACAGGCCAAATACTTTCTGTAGATGATTTTCGCGCATACTAAAACCATGGAGCATGATTTAGATATCCTACTGAATCAAAATACTCACATTTGTGTGCATAGAAATGGATTTAGAACTGAATTATGTTTTGTTCATTTTTCTCCAACAGATATTGAGATGGGTTATGCAAACAACAGCATGCAGTTGCCCGAAGAGCCATTGCGTAAGCCTAATCTGATGGCTAATCGTGTTACATGGCTGGGAGCAGCAACACTCCTCCTGTGACAAGCTATTTTTCTCAGGCTGGCTGGACTTTTTCTGTCATCGATGCTGCATTTCTGCAGTCTCAAAAATGTTATATAATTGCAAAATGTTATGTTGGAGTGCGATGGCATGTCATGTCACATCATGCAGTACCATGAATTGTGGTCTTTATGCAGTAATATGACATAAAATCTAATGGTTATGTTGGATTTGGAAATTGGAATGCTTCAAACAAAAATTTTTTCAAAAGTTTGGCAACTATGGTTTTGGTACATCGTATGCCTATTCTATATTGACATACAAAGTCCACTATTAAAAAAACTTAATATTCTGAAGATATACATGCACTGCATGACCTCAAGTTTTACTTTAGGTATGAGAACAAACAATTGCCTCAATACTTCTATGAACTACAAGAAGATACTACTCATGGTCATTTCACCTGACAAAGAGAGATGCTTCGTCTTCCTGCTGTGAGACATGATTTTGCAAGGCAGGCGGTAAGTTATCATTTTCCTTTTGTATTTAACAACATGGATCCACATTTTAAGGCAAAAATAAGTACCCATAGCTCCTTTGGATAAAAACTGTATATCTAGAAAAATATTATTGACTCTTTTATGAAACTGTTTTTATCTGATAATTGGTACATATGTGGTCGTCAGTGTCCCCAGGTCTCCTGCTCCTGTGTCTTCTGATGGAATCTGCCAAATTTCCATTTAGTCTTCTTTTTCTTTTAAATTTCTTATTCTAATGAATTTTATGGATTTTTTGCTTTGTGACCTTCTCATGTTATATAATATATACTGAATCTGAAATAATTGTACACTAAGTTTTTTTCCATATATTATGTTATTATATTTACAAAAGGGTGTCCTCTCTGCAGCGACAGATGAGTATGTTAGCGGTCTACCTTCCCATTACATGTAATACTTAAAAGAAATAATTGAATATTGTAAACATATATATATGGGAAAATAAACAAAATCTGAATCTGAATCTGAATCTATAAAAAGCAGAAGCAGTTGTTCAAGTTTTTATGAGAATCCAAGAATCCAATCTTTGTACAGGACAGACCTGTACATATGTGCTGCACGAAAAACAATATACATCTACACCATTACAATGTTGTGTCAGTTTTTATCTTGAAAGCAATCTTGACGCAAAATTGCTTTGAAACATCTTTGAAAACATTTTCATTTGATTTCTTTTTGTTACATTTTGTAAATAATGTCCAAGTTGATCTGAAACTATGTTTAGCCAAATTGGAGAAAATAAGAAATGATAACACAATCAACTCACTCCGTCACTCAAGCTGCAAAGCAGAAATTGTGATAATGGTAGATATCGTAGTATAGTGTGTTTCGATGACAACAAGCACCATTTTCCACAATATTTCTGAGATATTAATTATTATGACATTGTTTTGTCACCATGTCCTGATCTGTTGCTGTAACCATTGAGTCATATCTGTGGTATCCCTTTGACCGACTAAGTCCATCCTCACCACATGTCACCCATTTGCAATGCCTTTATTTGATTGCTCTTGTTATTTGTCTCCATTATGCACTAGAAAAATCAGAAGGGATGCCAGAAGCTGAATGAAATGTCCGTCTCTCCCCTTCAAGCATTTATAAATTAGCATTTATAAATTAGAAATCACAATTCTGCTTGGAATCAAAGCCTTTTCTGTTTCATTGAGATATTGAGCTGCTTGATTAGAAATTCCTCTGTTAAAGTGATAAAGGTTCCGAATGTGACAGCAGAGATCCTCAACAGAGCAGGCATTGCAGTCTTGTTGGTTGTCATTCAAATTGCTACAAAGCAGCGAAACGGTGACTTGAGCCATGTGCCATACCTGCAACTTTTCGTGCCCAAGGTGCTGGTATTCATGCTCAAAGTGCGAGTGTTCACTCAAGGTGAGAGTACTCGTGCCCTACAAGGCTAATCACACAATCAAATTCTTGTCATTGAAGTTTCACTAATGAACCCTTTCTAATAAGGTTATCCCTGCTGATGATGCCTCACAAGTGAGACTTCCATCTATGATGGTACCTCAGTATAACATTGTTTCTGAGCTTCATAGAGTAGGTACCGGTACCTAGGTATTATGAGTGCACATGTGTATCCCTTCAGGAGCTTCATAGTCTGCCCAGTCGGTCCTTACCATCATAATTTGTAGAATTTAGCACTACGCGATAGGCATCTCGCTGTATGTTGTAGATGGATGTTTCATCTTGGCAAGAGTGCGCCTTGCCTCCTGTCCTTTTATTTATCATCCCTTGTCAAAGCAACGTAAATTGTAAAGCCATAAATACACTCCACCCCGGGCCAACCACCCTTCATGCAGTCAGGCAATGGAGGAGCGCCTGGAGCAGGCATGGGGGGGGGACCATATAAAATCCAGGGCAAAGGGGTTCTTTGAGTTTTTCTCAGCGGGAAATTATTTATTTTTCAGTAGCAGAGGCAGCAATTATTTATTACAAGCACTCAAAGTCCCCGAATACTCTTTCCAAAATCAAGCACAACCTTGTAAAGAAAAGCCCAAGCAAAACTTATGTATTTCGATACTGCCCAATTTGTTTTCATCAAACTGAGCAAGAAATTATTTATCTAAAGAAACTCTTAGCCCCCCCCCCCCCATCCCTGTTATTTGGTATATTCCTATCACATGCATGCATTTAAATTGTTTTGAAATCTATCTCACCATAGTTGTTATTCTGATCTAGTGTTGCTACTTTTGAAATTCTTAATTGTTATGTTGAGAATCGACTTAGATGTTTCTACCCCATTAAATTATGACGCTGAAGAAATCATCTGTGGATGTAAAGATAATTATAGCCATATAATGAAATAATGAGGATGTCAAACATGTCAAACATGTTAAAAGACAGTTAGAAATTGTTGGAAGTAATCAAGCTTCCTTTCAAAGATAATTTTGTCTTTTGAGTTTTGAAATGATGAAATTATCTTATCATTATAGGACAAAAAAGGAGACAGAGCAACTTTTGCCATATGAGACATATTGAGAGGCAATAGGGCATGCTGCTGTGGAAGGACTGGGGAATATGCAACAGCTGTATGAAGTTCTATGAACATCCTAAAATGGCAATCAATATAATTAAGGTAAGTGATTATTTGAGTTCACAGGGACCAGGGATTGCTGTGTCTTTTAAAATTACACACTTCTTCAGTAACTCACATAATGCCTTTTATTGAGACTAATAGATTTTGTCGTCAAAAATGTGTCTACAAGACATAATACAATCACAATCACTTTCAAGATGCAGTTATTGGAAAAGAGAAAAAAAAAGCAAATTACTGTTTTCTGATATTGTTTGGCACAAACATTTGCCGGTGTGCACAAAGATTTGTAAAGACACAAATATTTGTATGCAAAACAAATATACATCCCCAGTTTCAATCATCTATAGTAAACATGACAATGACACATCATCTATATCCAACAGGCTTAGCTCAGCATCGTGTGATACATTGACTTTAGAGCAGTGGCTTCCTTGCAGATTTATGCACTCATCCCTTTGAGGTGAATTACTAGTCCAAGTCACGCCCACAAAGCAGAGAATTTAGGAGGATAATACCTCAAGCGAATGCAGATTTGGAGCAGACGCCATGTCCGTACATGTAATGAGCAGTATGTTGATGTTCAGTAAATGTCCAGATAAATGTGAAAAGGGAAATGCTCAGAGAAAGAATGTAAGGAATGACTAACCACATTCCAATGCAAGTAGACTCCAAATTGCATCCAATTGCTTGACATTATCCTGCCACAACTGATCACTTTCTGCTATGCTACGCTATTACTTGTATTCTACCATGATCCTTAATTGGATATAGTTAGGCCCATTCGTACTTGACCCAAATCCCTTGGAGCGTTTCCTCTACAAAGAGACTGGAAGGCTCCCTCCCCTTTTTCCACTTTTTGAAAATGGCTTTCACGAAAGTTGGAGATGCTTTTCGAGAAAGGCTCTCAATTTTGACAAGTGGGCTACAGCCAGTCTTAAATGAACTTCTTTCTAAGGATTTCTGGGTGATGGAAACAGAGAGTTTCATTAAGGAGACTTAAGGAGTCGAGGGACGCCAAAGGAGCTGGGAGTCGGAATCAGTTCAACTGTTTTCCCGAGTCCAAATCCCTGGTAAAATTACAACAGGCCAAAATACTTTCGGTGGATGACTTTTGCACACACCCAAACATGCATTGAATTTGAATACATTTGTACTGACATGAGTATGCATAAAAATGGATTTAGAACTCCTATAAATTCCCTTTTAATCCATTGCTGCAGTCTCTCTAAGGTTACATAACTGCAAAATGTTGTGCCAGAGTACTGTGGTATGTCTTTTCATAGCATTCAGTTCTATGGAATAATGGTGTGTCATTATGCCTCAATGTGACATGCAATCTGTTGGTTGTGTTGGATGAAAAAAGTGTAAAAAAAAGAAGAAATAATAGATACTGGCAGAATGACGTTGGTACATGCACCGTAAAATTTGAATTTAGAGTCAGCTCAAATGATTGAGTGAGATGGTCAAACAATTCTTTTGAGCTAACATAGCTTGTTCTTTTAAGTTATGACAATGGAGAAATTATTGTAACTCAAAACAGCAAGCTTTGTTAGCTCACAATCTACAGAAACACAATTTCAATGTAGTGTGAGTTTTTGTTTGGAAGTCAATAATGGTGCATAATTGCTTTTTAAGAATAAAAATGAAACATTTCTGAAAACCTGCTTTATTTCTTTTTTGGACAATTTTGGAAATCATGTTCAAAGGGGTGTGAAACTACCATAACAAGCCAAATTGGAGGAAATCAGAAATGATAACACAATCATCTCACTCTGTCACTCAAGCTACAAAGTATAAATTATTGTAATGGCTGATATCGGGGAAAACATGAAGTAGTTCATCCTAAAAGAATTGTAAGATAGCCCTATTTTAAATGGGTTTTCCATGGCAACAACTGCCAGTTTCCAAAATATTTCCAGGGTATTAGGACATTGATTTTTCACCAGTCTGTTGCTGCAACCATTTTGTGATATTAGTGGTGTCCCCAAACTACCAAAATCGATCCCGGTAACCTGTTTGCGATGCCTTAAATCTAAGCACTCTTGAAGGGTCAAATTAACAAGTTTTGTCATAGAACCAAGAGAAATCTCTTATCTGTCTCCATAATGGCCTTATAAAGTCAGAAAGGTTGGCAGAAACTGAATAAAATGAGCGGTCCATCCTTCCTCTCTTCCACAAGTACACTGTAATAAGTGGGCAGTGGAGAACCAAGTGGCATTCGAGGGGGGCAATCATGCCAAATTGTGTGAATTCGAAATTTTGGAGAAGTTATTGCTAAAAGATACACTACGAAATACCGTTATAAAATGAGCCGAGCATGTACTTCTCCCAGCAAAATGAGACAGAAAACATAAAAATCACATTCAGGAAAGTGCTTTGACATATCGCCTCAGAAACTAAATTAAGAATGGCCAAACGTCATCAATTCTCAAACGGGCCAGAAGGGGACGCAAGGATAGGTACAGGGGGGGGGGGCAATTGCAAAGCCATATAAACATCCAACCAACTCATCATGAAATTCAATAAGTGGAGGAGCAGGCATAAACATGTTGAATCTCAATATTCCTATCACCTTCGTGCGCTTCTCAATTGCTATGAATTCTATCTCACTATTAATTTCATTGTAATTGTCTAATAGCAGCGAAACAACTTTTGAAATTCTTAATTGTAATGTTGAGAAGTGACTTACTGCATGTTTCAGCTGCATTATATAATGCCGCTGAAGAATGATCTCTGGATGGCAAAATAATTATACCCATATAATGAAGTAATGACAACAATAAACATGTTATAAGGCAGTTAGATATTGTTAGATGTAATCAGGCTTCCTTTCAGGGATAATTGGTCTTTTGATAGGATGAAATTATCTTCTAAGGACAATTTTCATAAAACAGACGGATCCTCATGATGTTTAGCATATTAAAGAGTCACTAGGGCATGTAAGCTGACTTCACCTCTGCTGCCTTGGAGGGGTAGGTATATACGTTGCCCAATGACATCCCGTATAATGGCATAAAGTCTGAGGAAACATGGAAGAAATTCTGAAAGTGCAATGGAATCCTGCCAAGCATTATTTTATAGTCTCCAAAGGCAAAAAATAAATCTTGGGATTTACACAGCAAATGTCACGAAAAAGGCCAAAGTCAGCCTCTGTTGAGACACATAGGGCTGAGAAAGTCAGAGTAAATGGAATCAGACATAAGCCACAAGACCAGGAGGCAGAATTATAGCACAAAGCATCTATTGACGTTATTCTAGTCCAAACGACTTCCACTGATTCAATGGTTGGTCAGCCCCAAAAGTAGTTTTACTGATGCAGAAATGAGTCTGTAACTCTAGCAAGCAATTGCATACATTCTAACTGCTAAACCATCTACATCAAATTCAGTAAGTCTGAGTTTCTCCAAATTGATAGAAAAACGTAGCAAATATATTTCATGAGATTGGCCGATGCACTGAATTACGTTCCATAAAACTCATTTGAATGGTATAAAACATGTCTAAATTGCAGTTGACATGACAATAACGTGTCTGGAAAAGGCATTCATATATAAGTTGTCAAACTCAGCTGGTCCCTGAAACAGAAAAATACATATTTCGCTGCTTCCTACATTCAACTGAATGATTTGGAGGACGTTTTATTGTCCAGTGTCGAATCAGGTAAGCTGACAATGCAACATAAACAGTGAGAAACCAACCAGAGAAACTCATACTAATTGAATCTGCTTTACTTGAGCTTACTTTCATTTATTTCCCCTTGGAAAACAGAAAAAACAACAACAAATTACTGTTTTCTGAGATTGTGTGGCACAAAAATTTGCTGGTTTGCACAAAGATTTGTAAAGACACAAATATTAATTTTGTCTGTAAAACAATATGCATCCCCAGCAAACATGACAAGGACACATCATCTATATCCAACATGCTTTGCTCAGCACAGTGTGATACATTGACTTTAGAGCAGCGGCTTCCTTGCAGATTTATGCACTCATCCCTTTGAAGTGAATTACTAGTCCAAGTCACGCCCACAAAGCAGAGGAGGATAATACCTCAATCGAATACAGATTTGGAGCAGACGCCATGTCCGTACATGTAATGAGCAGTACGTTGATGTTCAGTAAATCTCCAGATAAAAAGGGAAATGCAGGTAGACTTCTGATTCCAATTGCTTGACATCATCCTGCTACAACTGACCACTTTCTTCCTGCTATGCTACGCTACACTGTAAAATTTGAAATTTTGAGTTAGCTCAAATGATTGAGTGAGATGGTTGCACAATTTGTTTGAGCCATGAAAACTTGCCGTTTTGAGTTATGATAATCTTTATGTTGTTATAACTTGCAAACAACAAGCTATCTTGGCTCAAAGGAATTGTGCAACCATCTCACTCAATCAATTAAGCTAACTCAAAATTCAACATTTACAGTGTATACTAGTTGTATTCTGCCTTAATCCTTAATTGGATTTAGTTATCCTTACTTTACCAAAATACTTTGGGGCATTTGCTTGACAAAGAGACTGGAAGGCTCCCTTCCCTTTTTCCACTTTTTGAAAAAGGCTTTCCTGAAAGTGAGAGTTACTTTTTCGAGAAGGCTCTCAATTTTGACAAGTACGCTACAGCCAGTCTTTAATGAACTTCTTGCTAAGGATTTCTGGGTGAGGGAAACAGACAGTTTGGTTCAGGACACCTAAGGATTCGGAGTCGCTTTTCAGAAAGCCAAAGGAGTTGGGAGTCGGAATCAGTTCACCTATTATCCGACTCCAAAGCTCTGGTAAAATTACAAAATATTGAAACTCTATAGGCCATATAATACTTTCTGTGGATTATATTTGCGCACACCCAGTGGTCGAAATAAGGAGGGGGTCAAGGGGATTTTGACCCCCCCAAATGCTCTTGTGACCCCCTCAAATATATTTTCCCTCAAATACTAAATGTGTCCAAAGGAATAAACAGAACAACCTCGTGTGATTTATATACATCATCAAAAGGGTTTTCATAACTAGTTTTCGGAGATAAAACATGTCCTTTAAATATTCAGAATTCATTTTAGAATGTTTGAAAATCTTCGGCTTCAGTGCATGCCTTTTGCGGCTGGCCGAGGCCCGCAGACCTGGTAACAAGGGTTTCAACCCTTCGGGACTGAATTTGAATACTGACATGAGTCTGTATAAAAATGGATTTATAACTCCTATAAATTCCCTTTTAATCCATTTTTGTTCAACTGAATATTGAGATTTGTTACACAAACAACTCCTTTTATTGGCCTGGAGGGCCATTGCATAAGCCTAATATGATGGCTAATCGTGTTACATGGCTGGGAGCAGCAACACTCCTCTTGTGACAAGCCATTTTTCTCTGGCTGGTTATGCTTTTTTGTCACCTGTGCTGAAGTCTCTCTAAGGTTACATAACTGCAAAATTTTGTTTCAGAATACTGTGGTATGTCATGTCATGGCATGCAGTTCTGCAGAACAATAGCATAAAATCTATAGGTTGTGTTTGATGAAAAAAGTGTAAAAAAACAAAAGAAGAAAGAATAGATATTGGCAGACTGCCAATATCTATTCTTTCTTCTTTTGTTTTTTTACACTCTGTTGGATACACTACTTGAGCCTTGGATCTACCCCAGACTGTGATGCTTGTCAAATTAAGGAACTAGTCAGAATAAGGTATTCATATTTAATCACTGCTTTATAACTGAATAAGCCACGGGATTGGCTTATTATTCTCAGTCAGTTAGTCTGGGGAGGTCACTCTCAGTTGGATACACTAATTGTATCTATCTATCTATCTATCTATCTATCTATCTATCTATCTATCTATCTATCTATCTATCTATCTATCTATCTATCTATCTATCTATCTATCTATCTATCTATCTATCTATCCATCCTACGAAACTATTCCATGAATATCTCCATTTGCTTGAAAAAGAAACACTAAGTTTTTGTCACTTTATTTAATCTATAATTTATCTCGCAAGATTTTTCAAACAGAATGAGTATAATTGCTGATACACAATATTGATAAAGTGAAAAATTGTATGATCGGATGATAGTCTTACTTTTCATTATATTTTCAAAAACATTGCGATTTTGTTTTCGACAATAGTGATTCAATATGCGGGACATCAAAAAGTACTGGGTACTGGACTTAAGTACTTTCAAAAGTACTGGGTACTGGAATTAAGTACAGTGGTTAAAAAAGTACTGGGTACTGTACTGGGTACTGGGAACATTTGAAAAGTACTGTACTGGACTTAAGTACTTCGAAAAGTACTGATTAACAGCCCTGTTGGCAGTATGATGTTGGTACTTGCACCGTAAAATTGGAATTTTGAGTCAGCATAAATGTAATGATTGAATGAGATGGTTGCATAATTCCTTTGAGCTAACATAGCTTATTGTTTTAAGTTATGACAATGGAGATATTATCGTAACTCAAAGCAGCAAGCTATGTTAGCTCAAAAGAATTGTGCAACCATCTCACTCAATAATTTAAGCTGACTCAAAATTTCAAATTTTAAACTAATTACAGCGTGGAGACCTATTCATCATGTGTTTCAGTTTAGGTTATACAAGAATCAAATCTAAAGAAAAGTGGGGGAAACACATTGGGACATAGGGCACCCAGGTCGACACAAGGGGGTTTTCTTGTTTTCTAACAAAGGTTTTTGTTTGGTGACAATATCAAATCCCATCTGGAATTGAATATGCTTTGGTAAGCAGATTTTGACAAGATGCAGATTAGATTATTAAAGTTTGTTTTACAACTGCTCCACTGAATTCTTTGAGTTGAAGTTGAACCATCTTATGGATAACAAAACAGTGAAAGATTAGGTTTTGTCAATGCTTGTATGTTTTCAATGGCATAGGAACACAGAATATCACTCAAGTAAAGATTGAAATGGACAATTTTGGTCAGTGGAGTTTTCACCTGATGTGGCGACACACACCACACAATATCTTAAAAATGAACAAAAAAATATCTACCAGCAGAGAGAATCATTTTGATATGTAATACACAGAGATTGAAATAGTCAGTAATACAATGGCACTTTCACCACTGATCATCAGAGGAGCTGGAATGTTTGGATAGCTTTTTTGCCGGCTGAATATTACCAGCCAAATTTTCCGCTGAGCCACTTGGTTGGAGCCTCGGAGTTCAATTGAACACCGGCAGTCAAGTCACATTTTGTTATCTGACTAGAAAGGAGCAGATGTAGTTTAATCCCAACTGTTTCATATTTAAGCTCAACAATGTCGGTGATATTCGTGCAGACTTTTGAATTGATTGCTGTTTTCAACAGTGAGTAAAATCTGCATAGTAATATGCACAAAATGTCCCAATGTACCCCAGTTCCCCCTACAATATGCGATGTTGAATAGCAATCTTCAGGAACAAAATTTCATTGATTGTATCATGTTTTTTTTATTGTGAGAAGCAGTCATGATGCAAAATTGCTTTGAAACATCTTTGAAAACCTGTTTTATTTCACCTTTTTGACAATTTTGGAAATCATGTTGAAATGGTGTGAAACTACCATAACAAGCCAAATTGGGGGAAATCAGAAATGATAACACAATCATCTCACTCTGTCACTCAAGCTACAAAGTAGAAATTATGGTAATGGCAGATATCAGAGGAAACATGAAGTAGTTCATTTTAAAGAAGGGAAAGAAAGCCAGTTTCCGAATATTTCTTAGATATTATGAAATTCTTTTCTCACCTCATCCTGGTGACCTGGCCTGTTGCTGTAACCTTTGTGTCATATCAGTGGTGTCCCCAAACTATACCAAAATCCATCCCAATAACCTGTTTGCAATGTCTTAAATCGAATAACTCTTGAAGGGTTAAATTGATTAGTATTGAAATTAGATATTTGTCTCCATTATGGCCTTATAAAGTCAGAAAGCTTGGCAGAAGCTGAATGAAATAAGAGAGCCATCCTTCCTCTCCATGCATTTATCAATTAGAAATCAAAGCCTTTTATCTTTAGTGCCAGCATTGCAGTGTTGTTGGTTCTCAGTCAAATTGCTAAATGAAGGCACAAAGGGTCACTTGAACCACTTGTGCTCGAGGTGCTATTGCTCATGACTGAAGTGCATGTTCTCACCTAAGGTCAGAGTGCTTGTGCCCGAGCTGTGAGTTGTCATATACAAGGTAAATCTCACATCAAGCTCTTATCATTGAAGTTTCATATATGAGCCCTCGCTTAAAGCTTATCCCTGCTGTTAATGCTGCGCTAGTGAGGCTTCCCTCATGAGACCTCACCTGCAAATAAGTAAGGGAACAGAGGAGGGCCGAGTGGCATTTGAGGGGGTCAATCGCGCCAACTCATGTGATGTCGAAATTTTGGAAACTTTATTGCTAAACAATACACTACGAAATACTGTAATAAAATTAGCCGAGCATGTAATTCTCCCGGCAGAATGAGACAGAAAACATAAAAATCACATTCAGGAAAATGCTTTGACATATCGCCTCAGAAAATAAATTAAGAATGGCCCAATGTCACCAATTCCGAGACAGGGGCCGGAAGGGGCGCAAGGATAGCTACAGGGCGGAGGGGGGCAATTGCAAAGCCATATAAACATCCGACCGACCCATAATGAAATTCAATAAGTGGAGGAGAAGGCATAAACGTGTTTAATCTCAATATTACTATCACCTGTGTGTGCTTCTCAATTGCTATGAATTCTATCTTAGTAATAATTTCATTGTCATTGTCTAATAGCAGCGAACAAACTTTTTAAATTCTTAATTTGCTTGATTGTAATGTTGAGAAGTGACTTACTGCATCTTTCAGCGGCATTAAATTATACCGCCGAAGAATGATCTCTGGATGGCAAAATAATTATACCCATATAATGAAGTAATGACAATGATAAACATGTTAAAAGGCAGTTAGATATTGTTAGATGTAATCAGGCTTCCTTTCAGGGATAATTGGTCTATTGATAGGATGAAATTATCTTCACAGGACAATTTTCACAAAGCAGAGACGGAGCCTAATGATATTAAGCATATTAAAGAGTCACTAGGGCATGTAAGCTGACTTCACTTCTGCTGCCTTGGAGGGGTAGGTAATATACGTTGCACAATGACATCCTGTAATGGCAATTATAATACAAATGTATGTTTATACAAGTGGCAGTTTTTGTACATGACAATTTTTTTGAGTCCCTTTTAAACAGTCATGTCATGTGCATTGTTATTTGTAGTCAGTTTGCATTTTGACTTATTTATTTCATTGTAATAACCATGTTTGTTAGCTTCAGCTTTCTGTTTTGCTTGCTGTTAATGTTATTTTCTAGTGAAAGAGCCACAGAGAGTATTATAGACAATAGATATTTGAGTAAATGGTAAAACAGGAAAATGAAAATGCTCCATCTTCAACATCCACCTCTCCAACTGACAACAGTAATATCCTTTCATGAGTTGCCTGAATATTTCAAGTAGAACAAGAAAGTGGCTGCTGAAGCTAAAACACCAGTAATTTCGATTTTACAGTTAAAAATGAACGACAAAGAACATTTTGCTTGTCATTTTGAATTTCTACACATCATTTGTTTTGAAAATCTCTTCCTAATTATAGGAAAAGGATGTGACATTGATATGGTATATCGTTATTGTTACTGTCAAAGAGCAAAAAGTAATAAAGGTGCATGAAGCTTCATTAAAATGTTTTGATCAATAATTATAAAAGCACCAAACAAGACAGCGAATAGAATAACACAGACATTAAAAGAACCGGATAGGAATTAAAATGGAGTCTGCCAGGGGGCAGTTTATAGCTCTTTATACTTTGATAGCTGTCATAAAGTCTGAGGAAACATTGAAGAAATCCTTAAGCTGCAAGGGAATCCTGCCCAGCATTAGTTTATAGTCTCCGAAGGCTAAAAATATTTCTTGGGATTTACACAGCAAATGTCATGACAAAGGCCAAAGTCAGCCTCTGTTGAGACACATAGGGCTGAGAAAGTCAGAGTAAATGGAATCAGACATAAGCCACAAGTCCAGGAGGCAGAATTATAGCACAAAGGATCTATTGGCGTTATTCTAGTCCAAACGACTTCCACTGATTCAATGGTCGTTCTGCACCGAAAGTAGTTTTACTGATACAGCAATGGGTCTGTAACTTCAGCAAGCAATTGCATAAATTCCAAGTGCTAATGCATTTAATTTAACTTGCAGATTGGTCAAGTAGATCAATTTGGCTCTCATGCACAGGGTCAATGACTATAAACTCAAGCTTCAGGTGATTGAATAGCAACTAAAGTTCTGGTAATATTCAGGCTGAGAAAAGGCAGATTATTCCAAGGCTGGTGTTGGTCATACTGCAAAGTCACAGTGAGGAGATTTGACAACTTCAGGTGAGTGATTTTCAAATTTCAGTTACAGAGTGTAAGTCAATTTATTGGTGAGTAATTATCCCATACC
Organism: Platynereis dumerilii; assembly: GCA_026936325.1. Classification (NCBI taxonomy): domain Eukaryota; kingdom Metazoa; phylum Annelida; class Polychaeta; order Phyllodocida; family Nereididae; genus Platynereis; species Platynereis dumerilii. The sequence goes on along the minus strand of JAPTHN010000001.1, from coordinate 32,300,592 downwards.
TGTATTAATATACATGTTGAACAACCTGTAAATTCCTTTCTGGTCAAAGTATGTTAGAGAAATGTAATTCCAAATATGCACCTCCATGGTTAGAATGATATTGCAAATGCAGTTGAGTGATTCAGAGGCAAATCAAAACAGACCCTGCGTTCCTTTGTTCCTGATCATAACATTCACAGATATTTCTCTTGCCAGTTATACTGCTTGTTGAAGCATGAATTTCATCTTATCAGATGAAACCATATTATGTGTTTTATACCATTCGACACCTCTGTCAGCCAATCATGAGCCAGTATTTCACTGAAATAAAACCTATATTCTTTGTTGTCCAGTTATCCTCCCATGGGAGAATAATAAGTGAAGCTGTGAAAAAACCACAGCAACAAATGACAAGTTTCAGTTTTGTCTTATGGTATAAGCCGGTTATTCACCATGGGATCAGGAATATGTGTTTATCACACCTCGGCCTAAAGGCCTCGGGTGATAAAGCACATATTCCCTCTCCCGTGGTGAATAACCTTTACTAGCATTGACAAGATGGCAAAGCATCGCCTGTTTCATTTACTTACAGGCAACACTGTAATTACATTGGTATTTCTGAAATATTGAAATCCAAACTCAAAGCTGTGACAACACTGAATTTGATACTGTAAGAATTGACTTACATAATATGATAACTCAGGTTTGGAACCAATCTCTGAATGTAACATAACAGCAGAGTCATTTTGTGCGATGCACATACATCAAGCACTTAATTGTCTGTGAGCCTCAATAACACTCCAATTTGGAAAGGCTCACTCAACTGACAATTCAGAAATTTTAAAGGAGTTGATTAAGAAAGCTTCATGTTTTTCGCAAAAAATTGGTATTTATGAAAAACCTTTCCTACTTTATGAATATGTTCTCTGTTAACTGACCATACAAATACTGGTAACTTTTCCAATATTCTTTGGCTTTCCCAAAGTCATCTATCCAAAATTTAAATTCCGATTAAAAAAACAACATCAAATTCATTGGGAGTTCAGCCTTCAAAATAAATACATTTTAATCTGTATGTCTCGATCGCATGTGAATGCTATATTAATGAATTGTGGCTACACAACACTAACCAAGAGGACAGGAAGTTTGAAAGTGACCCAGAAATCTTAAATGTGGTCACGAAGTGCTGTGTATTCTTGTCCGCGAATCCATAAAAAAGAGGTGAGATTACAGAAAGCAAACATCTGGCAAACCCATATACAAAAAAAGGACAGGAACTTGAGAAGAAAGCCTTTTAAATGTCACAATTTATGCACATATTTATAGGAAAACAAGAAACGTTTTTGCAAGATCATTTTTTGCATTTTATTGTTTCTTTTTCGAACCTTAGGCATGTAAGTGTGAGCATCATCTTGTAAAATTCAAAATTTCATTGTCCTTTATTTGATCAACAAACATGATTTTTATTCTCTTCAAGGGAAACACAATAATACATAGACGGCAAGTGCAAAGTAGATATCCAAGAAAAGTTCTCAAAATAATAAGCTAATAAGAGAAAGATCTATTTTTTTCTTGCAGGTAAGTGCAGGTCTGGCTATTTTGCACTCACCACACAAATATATCAAGTTTCTCTTGCAGTTGTTTGTCTCCCAGTGCGATTTGCTGGTGTTAGTGTATAACGTAATGGCAAAGAATGTCATTATAAAAACGACTAATTAAGACTTGCATACTTCTGAACAGAGACATTTTTGTCACTTTGAAAAAAGATAAGCAGAAGTTGCTGTATTTGTAATTTTTGTGTGTGTTAATTTTGTATTTCTATATTCATAGCCAAACTACACGGTTTACACATGCTAGGCATGCGAATTTGAGCATTGAAAAGATCAATTTTGTCATATTTTAAGTGGTCAAAAAATATGTTTTCCTTCTTTTTTGTTCAGACAATGATATATCAAATATGTATACGGAGGTGGCTTGGTCTAAGTAAACATTCAAGACAAGTTCTCAAAAAACTTTTTAAAATAGGATTTGTCCCACTTACAGAAGATTTCATATTTGTAGACATTGAGACTCAATGTGATTTTTTTTCTAGGAAATGTATACTATCAGGAAAAATGTCATAAGTTTTTGTTACGTCACTACCCCCCTCCCCCCCCCATTGAATACATGTGCAAGAAAAAAATTATCTTCAGTCTGAGTGTCTACAATTGTGAATTCATCTGTAAAAAAAGGAATAAGGTCCATTTCCTTTTGTAAGGTTAAAAGCAATGCTTTCATCCAACCTGCTGCAATAGTGAATAAAATTCAAAAGCTATTTCACAATTACATTCAAGGACTTAATCAAAATTATAAATTGTTGCTTGAGAGAATGCAGAGAGTTTGTATATTTAATTGGTGTCACACAAAAATCCATCCTTTGTGGCAGATGAACCTCATCCCAAAAGTAAGGTTGATTTTTGCAGCTCATTCAACCATCCAAGAAATCTTGCAGGAGACTGATTTCATACGAAAGGCCTTCCGCTTCCAGCCCGCGCAAGTATATCTACGGAAGCCTCTCAAGACCAAGACACCCAAGTTGTTTCCATGGAACCACTTGGCTTAATAACAATTTTCTTAATGGAAATGGCAACGGAGTTTCGGAAAGTTGTGCCATGGCGTAAGTGGACATATAATGTAGTACACGAGGAAATAGAGAATGTCTCTTTAAATATTCCAGATGATTAACACTAAAACCAATTTCAATGTGTATCGAATGCAAAGAAATTTTATTGACTGAAATGAGAACTGACAGTCGTGTCGGTTCTAAACTGTAACAAACAAATCACAAGTCACTGAGTCACCAAGACATATTTTCTAACAACTTCACATAATACTCTCGACTGCTTTTCTTCTCAAATGATGTTATATCGAAGAAGCATGATTAATTTTTTACATGTATGGTTTCACACAGATAGACAGAAATTAAAAAGACTGAAAAAATAGTCCCAAAAGGTCAGTCATCTTCAGTCTGGATGATGAAGGTTCTGGTGGATGACATTTAGATTCAAAATAGATAATCTGTCTCATTAAGACATGTTACTGCTCTATATGTTGTAAATATTACAATCAACAAAATTAATGACGAGTACTTACATTCAGCTGCTAGTGAACATCAATGACCTCACGACAGGCCCTATCCATTGCATTGAAATTAACTGTCAATTTGTCATTGCAGGGACATACAAGAAACTGGTACATGTGTAACTTTAGGAAAGTAAGAAACAGTCAAAAAATGTATGAATGGCAAAATTAACACTGGACATTTTTGTTTAGGTCCTGCTTGCGATCAGTAACAAGAAAAAAGTAATATTGAAACATCAATTATTGATTTAGTGACATTAAATTATGTTACCCAGGGAAAGGAATAGGACAATTTCTGTAGAATGACCCAGAGTCTATTGGGTGACTGATGACAATTACCAGGAGATGATGATCTTATGGAAGTCTTATCCCAGGGTTTCTTGGCAAATTACTTGGGCCGTATCCCGGATATGATTCTGTGCTGACATTAACCAAACGATTATGATTATACATTGTATATAATATTATGTAGGGAATTTAGCCTTACATTGTGTCTCCATGGTCAGATCTGACTATTTCTCAAAGCCTAATCGAATAATGTTTAGTGATTTCTGGACAAATCACATCATCAACATACACTCTTTACACTGTAATAGAAAATAAAGCAAAAGCCTGATCGCTGATCTGCTATTTGGGAAATATCCAATTTTCTTCCAGAAGTCAGTCTTTATCAACTGAATAACTGAAAAAATCACTTCAATTGTAAAAGTATTTCTCTTTTCCTCTTTCAATGTCTGTTCTCCTTTTTCAGAGTGCTTGTACGCAGAGACTTATTGCCATGCCTGATAAAGTATCAGCATGAGTCCAGTCCAGGAGGTACTAAGCAAAGGAAGAACATCGAAAAACTCCTTAAGCCTTGTCAAAGCTTTAGAGCTTGACAGCTAGGAATGGAAAGGAAAGAACCATTCAGGAAGAAATCCTGGCTTTAGACAGCCAAGCCCTATGGAATGCAGTCTTTTTCATGATTGAAGTCTGTTTGGCGTACGTCTTGGATGATTCATCTCATCTTGGTATAAAAAGAAAACAACTCTGGATTCATAATTTACAAAGTTTCAAATTTAAGCAGTTAGCTAGTATTTCTTCTCGTCCAAAGTGTTTTAAACTTATGAAAAGCAGGGACTGCTCTTAGGTCTGCTGAAACATTTGCCTGATTTAGTTGCAATGTAAAGTCAGACTACACTCACCAGCAAAAGAAACGCAACACTTGATTTTGGCTTATAATTTTGCAAAGAAATTTTTTTGGACAAAATGAATTATATGGTATTGATCCTTAGATCAACTAGTGTCTTTGTGCAAAAAATCATTCAGCTGTGACAATTTCCTGTCTGCCTTTTGACTTGTTTATCACATTTCAGTTTTCGTAATAAAATATGACCTTAGCAACAAGTTACACCAAAAATAAAGGCGCCATTTCAAATTCTGGCCAAACAGATGATAAAAGCCGAAAAATTAGCACAGCAACACTATATTTGAATTTTGCAGGATAATTTGAGAATTGGAGTTTTGCACATTTCAAAATCTCTATGGTTCGGACCCTTAGAATTGAGCTTTTTTAATAAAATTTTCAGACAATTTCACTATGTTGTCTAAGAATTGCAACAATTTTTTTCAAAGCTAAATTCTGAGTTTAACACAATTTTTTGCAACAACGAAGGCTGCTCAAAAGCAGCCCCATAAATGAAGTTTTCTTGGCAATGAAAATATGTGAAATTGGGTTTTTAGCAAAATTTTGTGGCTCTTCAGCATGGTCAGTCAGCTGATGAGTGACGTAGGATAGGGTGGGCCTCCCCCTCTCCTCCAATTAATTGAACAAATTTTAGGTGTGGACTCCTTCTATTTTGTCCAACTAATATGCCTGTGACAAACTGAATGAATTAAGAATCTGATATATTACTGACTGTGAAAAGTGTGAATTTACTACACTTGGGATGCAAACTCTTGTTTGTGCAAATGAGAATAGCTGCAAAAAAAAACTGAATAAAACAATTTTCAGCTTACAATCGTTCAGCCATGCAGTGAAATCTCATTGGTTGTCAATGGTTGCCAATGGTTGGTTTTCTCAAGGTTGAGAGAGTAAGCAGTGACTGATTTGGACCACAATTTGCAAGACCAGACCGCAAAATGTATAATATTAGGGCTTAATTAAATCTATCTGTCTGTCTGTCTGTCTGTCTAGCTGTCTAGCTGTCGGTGTAGGTGTGTCCATCTGTCTGTCTAGCTGTCTATCTGTCTATTTATCTATCTATCTATCTATCTATCTATCTATCTATCTACCTACATGTATCTATCTATCTACCTATCTATCTGTCTATCTACACTTATATGTCCATCTTGACATTTGGTTTTTCTGTCTATCTAAAATACCAGTTGCTGCCATCACACGATGCATTCTGAACATGGCAAATATGAGGCAAATTAACCAGTGCCAAATAAAGCCAATCAGCACCCCAGAATTTATAATCATTCTTATGATTGACATTTGGGCGGAGTTGGTGGCGCAATAGACCTTATCACAAGCGTTTGCAAGACATTCCACAGTTTGAGTTTGTCTCAAATTTATACTGTCAGCTTTTTTAGTTGATTGTTCATAAAACATTTCACAGCTAGGCCTAGGCCTCACCGATCTTTCATATTTCCAAAGGTCAAAAAAGTCATCTATTTGAATATTCATTACCCAGTCCTATGTGTCTTGCTCAGTTTCTTCCTACAGGAGTCGCTTTTGCTTGTGCCAAAAATTTGGCCAAAATCAGTAACTAAAATAATTTTTTTCATGGGTTTATTTTGGGAGAATTTCAAAAGGATCACTGTCGTGTTTCTGTAAATGGTACATCTGAAGCTCTCAACCAATATAAAAAATTGCACTATTGTGTGCCTTTAACTACATCAGGACTTATGACGAAGCATGGATTCACCTGTATGAACAAGAGACCTAAAGGAACAGTATTATCCATCCAATCCATTTGAATATTTAACTTTTCATCAGACATAAAAATTTGCTCACCTTGAGCTTTCAGCTACTTCACATAGCCTTGTTCACAACATGGTCCCACAACCACACATATGGAATTCACAGATAAATTGTTGCACTCCACTGAACTGAGGTTCGAAACAGGTGATTACAACAAACAGTCAATGCCAAACAATGCTAAACAAGATAATCCAGCTTGCTATTTTGTAACAGGGCCCCTTTAAACATTGTCATAGCATAAGAAAATGTGTTAGAGGCTCACAGAGCCAGGGACTTTTAGCCCAAGAAAAGATAATTGAAACATTTGAGCATCCATTTATCCACACAGAATTATTCATGGACTATATTTATATTGCATGGGATATCTATATTTGGAATTGCTAACAGGACAAATTGTAGGATACAGATTCATAGAAAAGGTAAGATATAAATTCTCCTATGGCCATGTCAACACAGAATTTTTTGCCCACTCACATTGAAACTTTGAAGGCTGTTAATCAAATATCAAAGATCTTTCAAGGTTACACTTTGCATAGGCTTTGTCCACAGTGACTAAATACACCAGTTCTATGTGTTTTCTGCAGCTGACAGCAATTTTATTTTATATGAATTGACTTTTTCTGAAACATGTGCTTTCTCCAAGCCAATGTTTTGATCAAACAGGAAGGCATGTACAACATGTACAGTGCTGCCACGTTGTTGCATCATGTCACAAGTTAATGGTGACTGGCTGTGTTGGTGTTGTTCACAGCTTCAGATCTCAACAAACTGTCCCAGATATGTGGAAGTTGGTAGCGGCCCCCGTCTCTGTTTAATGTCGGTTGATGGATCCTAATCTGAATGGCCTCCTCTATGCCTCTGTCGAGCCAAGGTGAGCAAATTTTTTATGTCTGATGAAAAGTTAAATATTCAAAAGGATTTACTAACAGACATAGATGAATCTACACAGTGATATTATCCATCCAAGTTATTCCTGTGACTTATATCTTTACATAAGTCCTGGTTTTCCCGTACTTTAGTCACTGAGGCTATAGTTTCAGACACCGTAGGAGAAAAAAGGCTTTCGATGACTGAAATGCTGTCACAAAACTATGTTTGGAGGACTTCAAAGAACATTGTCTTCAATGGGTCAGGTATATGAATTAAAGCTTTTGGTGTACCTGGGAGTATTTTGAAAAGCTAATATTATATTTCTTCAGTCAATTATTGTCCATCTCACTAATACAAGTGATAGAGCAAGGTCTCTATCAGCCACAATTCATAATATTATAATAACAATTGTGGAAAAGCTTTTCTAATCTTTGAACTTAAAGTTCTGTCAAATAAGCAAAGAGATACAGACGTTTTTTTCCAATATTCTGTAGCTTTTTTCATAGTCATCTATACGCCACATTCAAATTCCGATTTAGTAAATAACATCAGTTTAGTCATAACAATGAACAATTGAACATTATGAGAAAAATTACATCTCAGCCCAAACTTTCCTTAAAATAGGCTATCTTTATCAATGGTTAAACTCCTTTGGAGTTTAGCCTGCTAAATAGATATATTTCAATTTGTGTGTCTCTCCCGCATGTGGGTGTTATCTTGTGGCTAAAAAACAATTTGATCTGATTACACTTTATTACAAATAGACAAAAAAGACAGGAAGTTTGAAAGTGACCCAGAAATCTTATATATTGTCATGAAGTGCTGTTTATTCTTGTCCATAAATCCATAAAAAAGAGGTCAGATTTTATGGAAGACAAACATCTGGCAAACCCTTTTACAAAAAAGGACTAGAACTTGAGAAGAAAGCCTTTTAAAGGTCACAATTTATGCACATATTTATAAGAAACTTGAAACTTCATTTTTGCAAGAAAATGTCTTGCTTTTCGTTGTGCCTTTTCCGAACCTAATATATTGCATAGATGGCATGTAAGTGTGAGCATCTTCTTGCAAAATGCAAAATTTTATTATTCTTTGTCTGCCAGTGTGATTCACAAACACAATTTCCATTATCTTCAAGAAAAACAACAATATAAAGACACATAATTGCAAGTGCAAAGTTGATATCCAAGAAAAGTTCTCAAAATAATGTGTATCCTAATAGGATTTGTCCTACTTCCAAAAGAAAATATCTGTTTCTCTTTTTGGTTAATGCAGGTCTGGCTGTTGTGCACTCATCAGACAAAGATATCAAGTTTCTGACACAGTTGTTTGTGATATGCTGGTATAGTGTATAGGATAATGACAAAGAATGGCACTCTGATGCAGATCTATATATACTATATTATATAGGCTTACATGCATCTGAACAGAGACATTTTAAATCGTTAAAAAAATTAACAAAAGTGATTGGATTTGAGCTGATTTGTAGCGCGATTTGTAGAGAAATTTGAATCAGCAAGGGCGGACTTGGGGCAATTTTTTTATTAGGTGTGTAAAAATCTAGCCCAGCATTAGTTTACAGTCTCCAGTCTCCACAAGTTAACAAGGAATCTTGGGATTATATACATTTTCACAAAATTACCAATGTCTTGCCTCTGTTGAGGCATATAATATGGATAAAATATTGAGAAAGCCAGAGTAAATGGGATCAAACATAAGCCTGAAGTAAAAACGGTTGAGTGATTGGACTTGTGGCACCTGCCACATGGCAACATAGGCCAGTATGCCCCTGGCGAACACAGTTTCGAGAGTGATTCATGGGCAGTGTATTTTTAACATAGTTTGCAGTTGACAGATTTGGTCTCCCAGTCATTGCCAAATTCCATGTAGCATCATTGGGTGAACAACTTTCCTGGAAACTCTTATTAATTGCAAACTTGTTTTTTTTTAGTTGAAGTTTTGATGTATTAATTTGAAATTGTTCATGGGGCTCACGGATTTGGACAGCCTTCACTGTGCAGGAGGGTGAGATCAGGACAGACCCTGCATTCCTTTTTCTGACACATACAAATCATATCCAAATTCTATTTCCACTCATTGCTTACACTTTCAATTGGTCCAATATCGCAACCTTCGGTTATTGAGACAAAATTTAGATTCATCCATAAAATATTATTATGTTTCAGATAATTACACATTTAAACATTGCCCTATCTTGCATTGATAATAATCACCTTGTTATTTCGTTCAAACTTTGCCCAAAATTGTCTCACATGACATGATATTGCTGGCTTGGAATCTCATGATGAAAGATGGTCGCAGACAGTGCTAGACAATAATCCTTATGTAACACAAGTCAAGCACATCATGCCCTTTTCTATTTTCCCCATTCAGATATAGGAGAACTGAATAAAATTTACATTTTACTTGAACAACAATAAAATAACATCGTATGCTTCATCAAGTCATAATTTTTTGTAGAAAACTTGAAATCAGCGTTCTTCCACAACTTTATCAGCGATCGACACCCGCTGCAAAAAATCCAGTTCATGATGTTTATTTGTTTATTATTTATTCATGTATTCAGTATCTTCTTAAAGACTGACATTTTCCCTTCTAAGCTGTTTCTAAACCTTGGTATACGCAGCGAAAGTAACATATATTGCTGCATGGTACTGCCAAGTGGGACTCATAGATCAGGCTTTTCCTATTTTTTTTACTGTCAGCATGGGCTAAAAATAAACGTGGGTCTCACGAAAATGTCACTACAAAAGCGAAAGTTTGTTTAGCTTTGCCATACTGACAAACATACCGAGTAAACCAGATACGCTGGACTGCCAGTGACAGGGCTTACAGAAGGCATCAACTGCTGCTATTTAATTTCAAGCTACTTCCAGTCTTCTGCCGATTTGTTGGTTTCATTTGTCCATTAACAGTGTTAATAATGGCAAAATTAATGGTAGTGTCTAAATATCTTCCAGAAAGATTAATAAGAAAATGGCAGTGCCCAATTTCAGTTGCAGTTAAAAGAAAACATACGTTGTTGCTTTGTGCTGCTTGACAAACAGACACTCAGACAGGTTTTTTCAGCCTCTTGAATTACATGCATACAGTCTCAATATCAGAGTGAAAATTGGGTCTGGGAAAGCCCATGCAAGTTAGACATCACAGCCTCTCAGTCAATGGGCTACCTGAACAAATATACATCACATATTCCAAGTGTTTACAAACAAATTGTCAAAGACTTTTGTTTATAAAAAGTTCCATCAAAGTTTAAAATTGTAAATTATTCAGGTGGATCCACATTGGCTAGAAACTTGGTAATCTGATCCAGTTTACAATTACATCACAGCTTGTAATTAATTTACATATATTGCTATGCCAGAATAGAGTCATCTTTGCCATCACAGTTCAACAGCATAGAGAAGAACTTGAGATTCCACGCAAATATGACGAGGACGGTAACTTTTGTAGAAATTCTAGAATCTGTGTGCTTCAAAGTTCAATTTGCTTATCTCACTCTGCATGCGCATGTTAAACTGTGGCTATATGACAATTTGACCTTACTAAATTTTTAGAAAAAAAAAAACCACAAGGATTGGAAGTTCGAAAGTCACTCAGAAATATTTTATGTTATCATGAAGTGCTGTCTATTTTCGTCCATGAATCTATAAAGAATAAGTAATAGTAATTGGGCTAGAGAGTTAATTTTAGTTTTGAAACACATGTTTTCAGACCCCAGGAGTCAGATTATGGATGTAATATGTTGCTCAATAGCATATTTATACTCTAAATTAGATCCAATTCCACTCGCGAATGATACAATTTTGAGCGAAATTATCATTAATAGATATTAATCTGTGATTGCCATCCCATCTGTTAGAATTAGTTGTAGTAATATCTATGTGCTATACTCTGGATCTGGTTTAAATTTGTTTTTTTGTCCAGTTATATAGCAACTTTTTCCTGGACAGAAAAAGATAAAAATTGCAATATATTTCAAGTACTCTCGAACTTCATCAAATGGTTCTGAAAAGGTGTATAGGAATACATAATTTATTGCCCCTCCCCCTGAGTTTAGCTCGCTTTTTTGGTACCAAAATATTGCAATTATTGTCTAGATTCAATTCCTCCTTGTTTCCAGGCCATAAAATGCCCTGAAACATGTTTTGTTGAGTTAAAATGAACGGTATTTAGGCTTCGGACAATGGGCAAAATTGCTGTTATTTTTGACTGGTATTGCAATGTCTCTGGCTGTTATTAAGCTAGAAAAATTATTTTTTGTATTAAATGAAACATATTTTTTATTCAAGGAGTCTGAATATGAATGTTATAATTGACTCAATAGCATATTCACACTCTTGATTAGATCCAGTATACTTAGTACTTACCACCGATTTTAGTAGCAGCAAATTATTCATTTATAGCCATGCTTTGAGATTCTTCCCTCAAGAACTGAGCTGTTTGTACAACTTTGCAGGACTATTCAAGTGTATCAAGTGTCCTTAAATTTGATCATTATTTCAGATAATGGCATTTATAAAAAAGAGTGAATATAGCCTTTTTATTGAGACCAGTTACACTTGATACAATCTTCCTCCTTGTTTACTGTCTGTGTTGTTCAGTTTTAATCCTTTGTTGGTCAGTTTTGTTTCAGTGTTTCCTTCAATTTTGTCAACTTGTAGTCAGCCAAGCATGCAATATCATGGTCAGGTGTATGAGCTGTGATATGCATTATATCAGAGTGAAATCCTGCCTTCTGATTGGCCAGAAAAAGCAAACAGTGGTATAAGAAAGAGCTATCTTGCCAATCAGTTAAAAATCAGTCAATGAACAGTGCATATTGTTTTTGATAAAGAGTGAGCCCTCCAAAAAAGCCTCCATGATAATTGATCTATGTAGCTATTCATACATTTGTCTATCTGTTTATCTATATATTTCAACAATGCACAACCCTTATTTCAACAATGTACAACCCTTGTTGCAAATAAACATATATCATATCATATCATATCATATCCTATCTATCTGTCTGGCTATTTGTCTATCTATCTATCTATTCATGTATGGGACGTAAAACACAAGCTCACTGACTAACTCACTATCTATTAATGTAACTATCGAGGGAAAGATAAGATGGATGGATGGATGATTGAGGCTTCTTGTATTTATGCACTGGGTAGACTAATTAGACAGGAGGACGACAGGGCAATGAGATGTAGGATGGTGGAAACAACCGTCCAACATAAGCCCATATGTTTCCCACCATGGCAATATCTATATAATTATATATGCCCCTGCGATCTATCTTTTTCATAGATCTATCCATCTCTTTATCTATCTGTCTATCCGATATAGAAAAAAAAATTGGCATGTAGGCCTTATAGTTTTCAGGGTAACTGTTATCTTTTTTTATTTTTCATTTTTATTTCACACATATTTTAAAAGGGTAACTCTATTATTCTAACATCATTTATTCAGCATCATGACAATGCACTGTAAGGTGCCGCCACCATTTAATTAGTTACCAGTCTCACTCTGTTCATTGGGCAGGGGAGGAGGCTGTTTTGTGTTTCTCGGTTTGATAGTTGTTGTTTTTACTGTTGTGGGTGTCATTTCTGTGTTTGAGACACCCAAATCCCCATAGTTTGTTACAGTTAAAAACTGATTTTCAGTTCTTGACATTTCATGAGTGGTCAACCAATGCAATGTCCTCAGTCTACGTTGCCTACAGCAACGTGAAGACTCTGACCTCGGTCTATTACACATGTTAGGCATTCGAATGTGAGCATCTTGAAAAGATCAATTTTGTCCAATATCTTAAGTGTTCAACAAACATGTTTTTCTTCTTTTCTGTTCAAACAATGATATATCAAATATGTATACGGAGGTGGCTTTGTCTAATTAGACATTCAAGGCAAGTTCTCAAAAAACTTTTTAAAATAGAATTTGTCTACTTTCAGACGATTTCATATTTGTAGACACTGAGACTGATTGTGAATTTTTTTCTAGGACATGTATTCTATAGGGAAAAATGATGTCATAAGTTTTTTTATGTCACTTTTCCCCCCTATAGAGTACATGTCCAAGAAAAAAATTCACATTCAGTCTCAGTGTCTGCAATTATGAAATCATTTGTGAAAAAGGAAGAAGGTCTGTTTACTTTTGTAAGATGAAAAGCGATACTGTCATCCAACCAGGTTGAATTTTGTGTGAATCCATAAAATATATATATATGAACTCCCTGTATTCTCCTCAAGCAACAATTTATAATTTTGATTAAGTCGTTGAATGCAATTGTTTGAAATATTTTTGGAATTCTATTGCAGCAGGTTGGTCCATATATGGTGTTCCGTCAATGTTTTGGTTATGTTAGCAACAAGTTCTGTCAAATAATGTTGCTAACGTCAGCAAAACTGTTGCAAACGTCAGTGTTGCTAACATCATCTCTGTTTGACAGACACACTTTCTTGATCAGTTTTGCAGCCAGTTGAATGGTGATTGAGGTCAAAGTTGAACGTCTGCTCTTGTTTATACATAAATATTTAATTCTAGTCCAGAAAACTGAAACATACATGTAGGTAGGCTATAAATAGCTGTCTTCACGTTACTAACGTCAGTATTTTAGTTCGTGACAGAAATGACCAGGGGTGGACTGGCTTATGTGGCAGAGTGGCAAGTGCCACGGGCCCAACCACTCAGGGGGGCCCATACACTGTAAATTTTGAATTTTGAGTTAGCTTTTAAAATTGATTGAGTGAGATGGTTGCACAATTCCTTTAAGCCAAGATAGCTTGTTGTTTGCAAGTTATAACAACATAAAGATTATCATAACTCAAAACAGCAAGCTATCATGGCTCAAACAAATTGTGCAACCGTCTCACTCAATCTTTTGAGCTAACTCAGAATTTCAGAATTTACAGTGTACAAGGTGCCAAAAAATATATAATTGAGAAAAAAAAAAAAGTCCATGTTTGTGACCAAGTTTATGACTGTACGGTATATCAAACTTTTAGGTTGCGGCCCCAATGTGAGAGGGTTCTGTACAGAAAAGGGCCCCTCCACCTTTGCACAGTTAGAGTAATGCCGAAAATTGGAATCTTGGGGCCCCATCAACAGATTTGCCGCGGGCCCAAAATGTCGCCAGTCCGCCCCTGGAAATGACATTAGCTACATTAAAATGTCCATTTCCATTACCTTTGAAGTAAGACATGAGAAGTAAATCTATGAAATTGAATATTATAACTCATTAAAAACACAATTATCCTTTGATTCTGACCAAAACACAGATGCCTAAGTTAGAAATAGCTTTGTTACTAACATAACGATGTTTGACAGACGGATTGCATACTTCATTTTCCTTTGCATAATGTTAAGAAATAGCTCATTAAAATCATGTTTGATTATCAGATACATTTTTTTCTGAGAATATTATAAGTCACTCCAATTTCTGTAATTTTGATTGGGTGTGAATCCGACATTAATAAAGATAGGACGATCTGTATTCTGGAATGTAATATTGAAGGTAGATCATTCCATCAAAAACTCAACCCTTTTAGTTATTCATCACCTATTTAGCCCTATTCTGCGCCTAATATTTTGGACCAAGATTGATTATTATTGATTTTATGAGTATGAAGGACAATTGCAGACAAAAGACATTTGTCATCATGCGTCAGGTCCAAGGCACTGAAGCCCCAAACAAATTTGACGGAAATAAGCCATTCTTATTTAGAATGTGTCACTAGCAGTATTTAGTACTCGAACCAAGGGAATAAACATCATTCGGCAGTCCAGAGTGAGCTTCTGAGCTGAATTGAGTAGAGGAAAAATGTACAAAAATGCTCAAATAAAAGTTCCCGTTAGTGTCAATGCATCTAAATGATGGAAGCTATCGTAAACCGAAACATGAGAATAAGTTATTGTAATTACCAGTCCTCCTCTGCGCCGAAAACAAGTTTGCGTGCCAAAACTATGTCATAATCACAAATATCTCTTGACAGGGTCTTCATGAAATCCGTAATTTGTAATTTGTGTAGATCTTAATCTCTTCCCATGCAACTGGTTTTCCTTTCTCTATTTTTTTTTCTGTATCAATTTGTTGGTGGAAACCCTTATTTTTCAGCAGTCCTTCAGAGGTCACTGGTCTTTGGCACCAATCTTCCATTACTTTTTTTCACATGTCTGGTTTGGGCAAATTAGCTTACTTTCTTTGGCCAGGAAGTGCCTTATTAAGCCCATTTGCCATGAGCATCGTATTACTTGAAGAGCTTTGTTGGTCACATTTTCAGGGTCTAACAGGCTACAGTAGCCTGCTAAATCAGTTGCGAGCGTTAGCGAGCAGGCTACAACATTTCACTTGAGGTGCTGCCTTTCTAGTCCTCGCTCACATGAATTTTGAAGCAGGCCAGCACAGTTCTGCTGGGTTCTGCAGGGCGCGGACCTTAGGGGCAGCAGCGCGGACTTTAGAGGGAGCAGTTCTAGTGACCTAGATCCAAATTCGATACCCATTTCGACTTGAATTTCATCAGTCTGCAGCCTCGCTCGCTCACCTGCTTCTACAGCAGACTGACTTGTCAGTCAGAGGGTCTAAAACATTCCACTTCCAGTGTTGTTTTCTGAAACTGAAACTGGTAATCCTAAACTTAGGTTATGAGGTTATGAAGGTGAATAAATGAAAGACTAGAAATTAACTGTGCATTGAACAAACTGGCAGCTACCAAAATTCCATATTGATAAAAAATCAATAATAAATTTTTCAGGAGGCGCACTCTTAAAAAGAGAGTAATTTGGCTTTTTCCCTAAAATCTTTAACAGGAGCTGACATAAATACACTGAAATGTTCCTTGTGAGTTGTGAGGTTATATCCCTATTCTTGCCATGTTACTGGGACATGTAACTGAATGAGTCACATCACTAATTCTGATAACCATTTGAGGGCCTGTTAGATGTCATTGATAACTGCAAACAGCTTAATTTAAGGGGAGCACAGGTTAAATATGTGGGGCATTATATTTCATTACAATTATTTTCACCGAAGTGATTATCATAAAACATTGCCTTGCTTTGGTTTTAAGTGCAACGATTCTGGAAAGCCCGCATTGCCAACGAAATTCCTAAATTGTTAAAACAAAACAATTTTGTTTGGTTATTCTGTCCTGATTATCCTCAATAATCACGAAAATTAGCCAACAGATTCTTCAAATTATAGATAATTACGTCGTTATCTCTTTTGTCACACCCAAATTCTCATTTAATGTGTCATGATATTTTTTGATACGGGGTTATTTTGCATTGAACGTTTTTAGCCCTATCTTCAAGAATTGCAACAGCACAATGGAATCATGTCTTTTTACTTCTTGTATTTTGAGATTTTTATCTGAAACTTTTTTAAAGAATGATTTTTTTTGCAATTGTTTGAAATGCCAATAAGAATCACTTTATTTTTTGATGTAACATGAAAGGTCAGGTGTCAGTCTAGCAGAGCACTTGAATCCTTAAATGTCACCAATAGACGTGATTTTCGTCTCACACATTTCCATACAATCAGTTTGTTTTTCAAAAGATATTCATATTCGACCACCATTGCTTGTCATTTGTCAATTTATTTTTCATTCTGCGAAAACATCATTCATTATCATAAGGTGAATATCAATTATTGTATGAATAGGAAATCAATCTCTTTCAAAGTGCCACAAATTTATAAGGCAAATCAAAGTGGCTGTCTTATTTCATTGTCAATTATCTTATGCATGAAAATTGTTCACATCCATTTGTTTGTGAAAAGTGAACACTGTTTGAGGATTCGTATAGGTTATTCACCTAGGAGAGGCAATATGTGATTTATCCAGCGAGGGCGTTAGCCCGAGCTGTGATAAACACATATTGCCGATCCCGCGGTGAATAACTGGCTTATACCATAAGACAAAACTGAAACTTGTCATTTGTTGCTGTGGTTTTTCACAGCTTCACTTATTATTCTCCCATGGGAGGATAACTGGACAACAAAGAATATGGGTTTTATTGCAGTGAAATACTGGCTCATGATTGGCTGACAGAGGTGTCGAATGGTATAAATCAGGAAAACAAAATTTGATAAATCCGTCATTTGTTTTCAATTTCAGAGCAATTTTGTATTTACCTGAGCTCCCTTGTTGGCTTTCCATGCTGCGATAGGATAACATATGCCACAATACCATAGACTTTTTGTCCTTCTGTCCACTCCACATTGTTTAATGGAGACAATGTGACAATGATATGATATCTATTTCTTGGAAAAAGCCTCTATGTACACAGAGCAAACTATACTACCTATTTTTCAGATGAAGGATTAAAAACATGAACGGCACAAAATCTCTTTCTGCATGGGGCTGAGTGAATATGCACTGAGTCTCTTGGCGATTGTGCAAGCACTTCATATGTTTGCTGTATTTACGAAGAACGAGATAGAGAAGAATAATTTTTATACAAGGCTGCTTTTTCACAGGCAATATTCTCTCCTAATATAGCCTCTTCAATTTTCCTTCTACATTAGGGAAAAAAATTAGAAATAACTATTAACTATTATTGTATTTGTTCAAAATTTCACCAATGTTTGGTGCACAGGGGCGTTTGCACCAAGCAGTTTTTGTTGTTCATATAAGTAAATAATATAAATAGTCCCAGAGCTAGGGGGTTTTATTATGTTTTTGAGGCTAAAAGGTTCAATGGGTGGGTTTTGTGCAGAAAATTCTCAGAATTTCAAAAATGCAAGTCTTACAACTGTAAAGGTAGACACAACTTCACAATATTCATTTGAAGTGGGGTACCTCCTTATCTCGTTTTCCAGATTATTTTGGGCCTCGGTTTCACAAAATATGTTCCTAAATCCATTCAGAGTGAGAAAAATACATTAGAATTGACTTTCCTGGTCAATTTTGTGATGCTGATTCCAAATCTGTGACTATTTTTACTCTAAATAAATGATATCACCCCCTAATTTGCTTTTAAAGATGGCCGCCAATCTAAATAAAAAAGGCGAATGGTGTTTCAATGTTGACCATTCCAGTAGGCCTCTATGAATTTCAAACCAGTATTGTCAATAAATCATTTGGAAAGTACAAATTCTCAGGATTTCAAATATGTATAGTATGTGAGCCTATCTATTCTCTTTAGCTCCCTGCATTTGTTTGAAACTGTAGAAATGTCCGCCGTTTTTGTGAATTTTGCAGCTGAAGTACAGAGAAATACCACATTCATGCTTTAAAATAGACACAATTTCACATTTGACATTATCCAAAGTTGTAGTAACAGGGAAACAAAGGCACCAAATGAAAACTGACATCAAGCGCTATCCATCCATATCCATTTTGGATGATTAGAAATAAGTCATGTAGTGACTAGGACTTGTGGAATCGAAAATACATGGGGGATATTGAGTTTCTGAGGAGAATTTTGACACTGATAGCAACATTTATATAGCTTTTGGAAGGTTGACGGCAGCAATAACAGGGAAACAAATGTTCCAAATGAAAGCTGACATCAAGTGCTATCCATCCATATCCATTTTGGTTGGGTAATATAGGGATTAGGATAGGTGGATTTGAAAATACATGGGAGGATTTGTTGTTTCCGACAAGATTTTTGATTCTGATAGCAACATTTATTTAGCTTTTGGAAGGTTGACAGTACTAACAGAGAAACAAAGGTACCAAATAGAAGCTGACATCAAGTGCTATCCATCCACATCCATTTTGGTTGGTTAGGAAAGAGCAATTTAGACATTAGGTTAGGTGGATTTGAAAAGACATTGGAAAATTTTGTGTTTCCGAGGAGATTTTTGATTCTGATAGTAACATTTACTTAGCTTTGGAAGGTTGACAGAAGCAATAACAGGGAAACAAAGGTACCAAATGAAAGCTGACATCAAGTGCTATCCATCCATATCACTTTTGGTTGGTTAGGAATGAGTTATATAGAGATTAGGATAGGTGGATTTGAAAATACATGAGAGGATTTTGTGTTTCCGAGGAGATTTTTGATTCTGATAGCAACATTTATTTAGCTTTTGGAAGGTTGAAAGTACCAATAATAGGGAAACAAAAGTACCAAATTGAAGCTGACATCAAGTGCTACCCATCCATATCCATTTTAGTTGGGTGGTAGGGAATGAGTTATATAGGGATTAGGATAGATGGATTTGAAAATATATGGGAGGATTTGTTGTTTCCAAGGAGATTTCTGATTCTGATAGCAACATTTATTTAGCTTTTGGAAGATTGGCAGTACCAATAACAGGGCAACAAAGGTACCAAATTGAAGCTGACATCAAGTGCTATCCATCCATATCCATTTTAGTTGGTTAGGAATGAGCATTATAGGGATTAGGACTTGTGGAATTGAAAATACATGGGAAAATTTTGTGTTTCCGAGGAGATTATTGAATCTGATAGCAACATTTATTTAGCTTTGGAAGGTTGACAGAAGCAATAACAGGGAAACAAAGTTACCAAATTGAAGCTGACATCAAGTGCTATCCATCCATATCACTTTTGGTTGGTTAGGAATGAGTTATATAGGGATTAGGATAGGTGGATTTGAAAATACATGAGAGGATTTGGTGTTTCCAAGGAGATTTTTGATTCTGATAGCAACATTTATTTAGCTTTTGGAAGGTTGACAGTACCAATAACAGGGCAACAAAGGTACCAAATTGAAGCTGACATCAAGTGCTATCCATCCATATCCATTCTTGTTGGTTAGGAATAAGCAATATACTATAGGGATTAGGACTTGTGGAATTGAAAATACATGGGAAAATTTTGTGTTTCCGAGGAGATTATTGAATCTGATAGCAACATTTATTTAGTTTGGAAGGTAGACAGAAGCAATAACAGGGAAACGAAGTTACCAAATTGAAGCTGACATCAAGTGCTATCCATCCATATCACTTTTGGTTGGTTAGGAATGAGTTATATAGGGATTAGGATAGGAGGATTTGAAAATACATGAGATGATTTGGTGTTTCTGACGAGATTCTTGATTCTGATAGCAACATTTATTTAGCTTTTGGAAGGTTGACAGTACCAATAACAGGGCAACAAAGGTACCAAATTGAAGCTGACATCAAGTGCTATCCATCCATATCCATTTTAGTTGGTTAGGAATGAGCAATATAGGGATTAGGACTTGTGGAATTGAAAATACATGGGAAAATTTTGTGTTTCCGAGGAGATTATTGAATCTGATAGCAACATTTATTTAGCTTTGGAAGGTTGACAGAAGCAATAACAGGGAAACGAAGTTACCAAATTGAAGCTGACATCAAGTGCTATCCATCCATATCACTTTTGGTTGGTTAGGAATGAGTTATATAGGGATTAGGATAGGAGGATTTGAAAATACATGAGATGATTTGGTGTTTCTGACGAGATTCTTGATTCTGATAGCAACATTTATTTAGCTTTTGGAAGGTTGACAGTACCAATAACAGGGCAACAAAGGTACCAAATTGAAGCTGACATCAAGTGCTATCCATCCATATCCATTTTAGTTGGTCAGGAATGAGCAATATAGGGATTAGGACTTGTGGAATTGAAAATACATGGGAAAATTTTGTGTTTCCGAGGAGATTATTGAATCTGATAGCAACATTTATTTAGCTTTGGAAGGTTGACAGAAGCAATAACAGGGAAACGAAGTTACCAAATTGAAGCTGACATCAAGTGCTATCCATCCATATCACTTTTGGTTGGTTAGGAATGAGTTATATAGGGATTAGGATAGGAGGATTTGAAAATACATGAGATGATTTGGTGTTTCTGACGAGATTCTTGATTCTGATAGCAACATTTATTTAGCTTTTGGAAGGTTGACAGTACCAATAACAGGGCAACAAAGGTACCAAATTGAAGCTGACATCAAGTGCTATAGATCCATATCCATTTTAGTTGGTTAGGAATGAGCAATATAGGGATTAGGATAGGTGGAGTTGAAATACATGAGAGGATTTTGAGTTTCCGAGGAGATTTTTGACAAAGAGAGCAGCATTTATTTTGGTTTTGGAGGGTTGAGAGTTGTAGTAACAGGGAAACAAAGGTACCGAATGAAAGCTGACATCAAGGGCTATCCATCCACATCCACTTCGGTTGGTTAGGAGGGAGGTATCCTGTAATTAGGATAGGTGGAATTGGAAATACATGGCTGGATTTTGTGTTTCCGAGGAAATTTTTGATACTGACAGCAATATTTATTTAGCTTTTTGATGGTTGATAGTTATAGTAACACTGGAACCATTATGCCAAAGGAAGATGGCATGAGGGGCTTTATATCCACATTCTGTTTTGTTTGGTTAAGTATGAATCATACAGTGATTGATCAAGTGATCTCCTGATTGGCAAGATGTGAAAAATGTGCTTTTTCCGTTTGCTTAACATTAACGTAGCTGGTAGGACAATAAATCTGAATTATTAAGGATATTTAAATAATTTTAATAAGCATGTTACAATTACACATTAGGCAAATGCATATAATAGTACTATTGAACAATGAATCATTTAGACTGTGAACATAGTTGAATAGCTATGTAATTTAGACTGTGAACATAGTTGAATAGCTATGTAATTTTCCACGCTTTTGCAGTTGTTGACCATCTTCTTTTAGTTTGTGTGCATGGAGAACCAGAATATAATGGTACATCTTGGAAACTTCCACCTGCTATAAAACTAAACTTAAAAGGCATCCATAGTTCCCTCCCCTCCCAGGTGAAAGAACTAGTCAGACAACTTTGGATAATTTCAAATGTGAAATTGTGTCTATTTTAAAGCATGAATGTGGTATATCTCTGTACTTCAGCTGCAAAATTCACAAAAACGTCGGACATTTCTGCAGTTTCAAACTAATGCAGGGAGCTAAAGAGAATAGATAGGTTCACAAACTACACATATTTGAAATCCTGAGAATCTGTACTTTCCAAATGATTTATTGACCATATTGGTTTGAAATTCACAGAGGCCTACTGGAATAGTCAACATTAAAACACCATTCGCCTTTTTTATTTAGATTGGCGGCCATCTTTAGATGCAAATTAGAGGGTGATATAATTTATTTAGAGTAAAAATAGTCACAGATTTGGAATCAGCATCACAAAATTGACCAGGAAAGTCAATTCTAATGTATTTTTCTCACTCTGAATGGATTTAGGAACATATTTTGTGAAACCGAGGCCCAAAATAATCTGAAAAACAAGATAAGGAGGTACCCCACTTCAAATGAATATTGTGAAGTTGTGTCTACCTTTACAGTTGTAAGACTTGCATTTTTGAAATCCTGAGAATTTTCTGCATAAAACCCACCCATTGAACCTTTTAGCCTCAAAAACATAAATAAAACCCCCGTAGCTCTGGGACTAAAAGGGAGATCACCATTTTATGCTGATGTCTTAAATAGGCAGCTCCCAGAGTGGCAATATATCAGCCTTATGTCCATGCATAATGTAAAAGGTTAACACCCAGTCTTTAAGATTTGACAATTTCATTTTCTTCTTTTTTATCCGAACAATGATATATATATCAAACACGATGTATATGTAAGTCCAAAACCACGCATGTATATTTTTGTCTGACCATATTGTTTTGAACAACCACTATGACCAAAATCATTTTTAAGTTGCAGTCATTATAAAAAGCGATGCCCTCCTTCAACCTGCTACAGCAGAATTCCAAAGAACAACTATATTCAAAGAATCACATTTATAAACTGTTGCTCGCGGAGAATGCAGGGAGTTTATATATTCAATTGGAGTCACCCAAAAATCCGTCCTTTGTGGCAGGTGAACCTCATCCCAAAAGTAAGGTTGATTTTTGCAGCTCATTCAACCATCCAAGAAATCTTGCAGGAGACTGATTTCATACGAAAGGCCTTCCAATTCCAGCCATCGCGAGTAGCTGCTTTCAAGACCAAGACACTAATGGTGATTCCATGGAACCGCTTGGCTCAATAACAATTTTCTTAATGGAAACGGCAAATGAGTTTCGGTAAGTTGTGCCTCGAGGTAAGTGGACATATAATGGAAAACATGAGGAAATAGAGAATGTCTCTTTAGATATTCCAGAAGATTAACACTAAAAAAATTTTCAATGTGCATGGAATGCAAAGAAATTTTAATGACTGAAATGAGAAATGACAATCATGCTGGTTCTAAGTTGCAATAAACAGATCAATGTCAATGAGTCACCATGACATATTTTTTATCAACTTCACATAAGGTGCTTCAGGACTCAGGATCGAGGTCTGTCAAAGAGAGGCTGCTTGTCACAGCAGTCACTTACTGGATGAGCTAAGAGACAGTCACAGAGTACTTGCAGTATTTAGTACTGCGACTTTGGAAATAAACGTCATTCGGTAATCCAGTGTGAGCTTCTGAGCTGGATTGAGTAGGGGGAAAGATGTACAAAAATGCTCAAGATCATGTTAGTGTCAATTCATCTAAATGATGTAAGCTATCGTAAACAGAAACATGAGAATTAGTTATTGTAATGACCAGTCCTCCTCTGCACCGAAAACAAAACCAAACACACAGATGAAATCAGTCTCTGAACAGTGCCTTTGTGTATCAGGCAACTGTTTTAGAGAATGTTAAAACCTAGTGGAATTACAGTTTTTGTCATATTAATTATTATTTTAACTTCGGTTATGTTGCGACTACTCCGCACAGTTAAGGAGGATTCCCATCAGATAGGAGCAGGAGAATCTGCCCCAATATAGAATGGCATCATGGCTTGTACCTATTTTAGTTATAATGCAATGCTGGGGAAGAGGGACACCAGTTGTGACATTGAGTCATCACATTACATCGCACTTTAACAACACAAGAAACAACTTGGGTTTCCTGTAAATATGACAATGACAGTAATAAGTGAACTCATTATTAACCTAGTGAATTAATACTATATTTTTTGTGTGGCTTTCACCTTGTCAGTATGGAATTTGTATAAAAAACAACAGTATGTTTATTGTCTATCTAATGCAAACCTTTCTCGGTATGCACCATTGTGTGTGGCCACTACACATTGATAACAGGATTTGGCTAATATAATGTAAACGGGTAGTTGGTCATTTGGGAAAATGTTCTTGATGTCTCCAATTATGCAATCAGCCAACTCCGAGTCCCTTCTCATCAGGTAATGGCCAACATTGTCCGCAATGCATCCTTCTCCTCAAAACAAAAGAGGAATTTTTTTATCTGCCATTCAAAAGATTTAGCTTTCCAAAAGTGCAGATCAATTAATTTTCTGAAAGCCCATACCCTGATCCTGAGGAAGATGCACTTGCACTGTCTTGATTGATGCATTGCAATTACCTTTAAAAGCAGGGATGCCCTCCAGTCTACATTATACATAATATGGCATGTCTCGATTCCAAAAATTTTAAAGAATTAAGGAAGTCCCACAGTGCATGCGCTAGAGGCAGAGTGATGATAGAGTAAAATGCTGATCAGACGGACTGACCACTCGATGGGGTGAAAGCTTCTCCACTGTTCGACAAAAGCGTTCCACTGCGTTGAAACATGTTTTTACTGCAATGCATTATATTAAAAAATAAGTAATCCTTTTAATTCTGTATACCTTCACTGCGAAATTCAAGATACTACTAGCACATCGACACCAATGATCAGTCATGTGTACTAATAACTGGTTTAACTCAGTATTGTCTATTTGCCGTGCCATTATTTTGTTCAAAGACATATTTCATCTGGCTAACTTTACAAGCCCATCAATGCCACTCTCTTTTTTCAGGAATAATCAAGTTATGTTCATTGTGTGACAATTTGACATTTCCTGCATGCATGAACTTCAACTTACTCTCAACTGCTGTTCTTCTAAATGATGTCACATCCTAGAAGCATGACGGAAACGAAAATAAGTATTTTTTTCATGACATTGGACAGGGGGAAATATTAAATAGAGATCCAAAGGTCAGTCACATACAGTCTGCATGATGAAGATTCATTTGGGTGACATTTAAATTAGAAATATATAATCTGTCTCAGTTAGACAAGTTACTAAAGACCAGGTACCGGAGGGGGGCAGGGAGGGCAGTCGCCCCCGTAAAGTTTGGGAAACAGTGATATTCGGGCAAAAAGGCTAAAAAATTTGGGCAGGTGATTAAATAAAAACTATTGAAAATTAATGAT
Source organism: Platynereis dumerilii (assembly GCA_026936325.1). Lineage (NCBI taxonomy): Eukaryota > Metazoa > Annelida > Polychaeta > Phyllodocida > Nereididae > Platynereis > Platynereis dumerilii. Next base: position 32,275,483 of record JAPTHN010000001.1, on the reverse strand, counting down.
TTCCAGGCAATTTCATTTGAAATGGTATTAAATTTAAATCTTTAAATTCGGGCAAATGTCGGCCACCCCCCCTCCAAAAATCGCGCTCCCGGTGCGCCTGTGGACCAGGTTTATCCTTAAAACTGGAAATAACTCTGTTGGTGAATATTGCTTTTAAATCTTTTAGTTATAAAGGGTTCAACAAAAATAAGTCCGCTTTAACGGAAGCATGAATGTCTAAAATGCCTCTTCTCTGATCTCTATGAAAGTTAAGCAGTTTGTAGGCCTGCATGAATATGCGATATTGACACTGTGTAGTGCTCATGTATATAGCTTCATTTTTGTTTGAACCTGCAGATCTTGAATGCAAATACCCCTATTTTCAAAAAAATATTTTGGGCTTGTCCAAAAAACATCTTAAAAAAGGTGCTAAAGTGCTTATATGATCCAAGGGGCCCAGACAGTAAAAGTGGTAACAAAAAATGTCTTCAGATGTCCATTGTCCAGTAAATATATTATTCACAAACAAATTTGATGAAGTACCTCGTATCTAGATTGTATTCCCCCACCCCCCCCCCCCCCTTGTCAAATTGGTCATATCCATTAACAAGAAAATTTTTTCAAAAAAAAATAGAGGCGATTTTTAGAGCTAATTCAGTTTGTTCATCCAATTTGGCCCCATCCCCATTTTTTAAACGCCGATCCCGCAAAAGCGTCCCGTTCCGCACCTGCCCATCCGCGTTTTATTAAGAAATCCCGCTGGTCCGCAACTTTGCCCGGTCCGCATTTTACTACGACGCTAGCCCCCGTTTTGCTGACGTAGATTCACATGCTGATTCTTGAATCTTAGAAAAAGCCTCCTGTCGGGAGGCCTGTGGCCATCTATACAGAGGCGAGTGGCTCCATATAGAATCACTAAGACTATATCAGCTAAGGGCTGATGCATCGCCTCTAAAAAAAGACACTGATTTTTGAAAACGGTGGTATGTCCACTTGACTTGAAGGCTGCTGGCCAGGAATTATAACACTGAGCATGCAAGGATTTCAGGTTTGTGGCTTACATTGCGCTCCATGGTCAGATCAAGCCATTCTCAAAGCCTAATCGAATAATTATATTATGTCTTGTGAGAAACAAGATTTAAAAATTAATTGTGATTTCTGGAGAAATTGAATAATCAATGAGCATTGTAATAGAAAAATAAGCAAAAGTCTGATCGCTAATCTGATTCTAGGAAATATTGAATTTTCTGCCAGAAGTCTGTCAACTGAACAAATGTACTTGAACTTTTAGGGTTTATGGAAAAATCACCTCAATTGTGAAAATATCAATCTGTTCCTTTATATCTGAATCCGCAGAGACTTCGAGCCTTGCCTGATAAAATATCAGCCATCTGGAACTCAGTCCAGGAGGTACTAAGCCGAAGGAAGAGCATCGAAAAACTCCTTAAGCCTTGTCAAAGCTTTAGAGCTTGACAGCTTTGAAAAGGAAAGGAAAGCACCATTCAGGAAGAAATCCAGGCCCTTTAGATGGCCAAGCCCTTTAGATGGCCAAGCCCTTTGGAATGCAGTCTTTTTCATGATTGAAGTCTGTTTGGCGTACGTCTTGGATGATTCATCTCATTTTGGTATAAAAAGAAAACAACTCTGGAGTCTGGATTCATAATTTACAAAGTTGAAATTTAAGCAGTTAGCTAGTATTTCTTCTGATTAAGAATTGTCTATAGATACATTGTGAAAATGCCTCAAATGCTTCCTCAAAAGCAGCCTCATATAATGACATTTTCTTGACATACAATTGTTCATGTATAATCAGGAATAAAAAAACAGTATAATTTTGACAGTTCTGGCATTTCATGTATTTTCTAAATTTATAACTAAATCATGTTATTTTCTAAATTTATAACTAAATCATGTTATTATGTCATATTGATTGGTACTAAATCCAGATCTTGAAATTCTGGCAAATGTTGCTCGCCCCCTAAAATTTTCAAAGTTTGCGTGCCAAAACTATGTCATATAATCACAAATATCTCTTGACAGGGTATTTCATGAAATCATTAATTTGTAAGTAGTGTAGATTTTCATCTCTTTTTCTTCTCTTCCCATGCAACTGGTTTTCCTTTCTCTATCTTTAAACTTGTAGGTGGAAACCATTATTTTTTTTTAGAAAAGTCCTCCTGAGGTCACTGATCTTTGGCACCGATCTCCCATTACTTTCTTTCGCATGTCTTGTTCAGGGGAATTAGCTTACTTTCTTTGGGCAGGAACTGCCTTATTAAGCCCATTTTCCATGAGCATCGTATTACTTGAAGAGCTTTGTTGGTCACATTTTCAGGGTCTAAATCATTCCAGTGTTGTGTCCTGAAACTAGAACTGATCATCCTAAACTAAGGCTATGCAGTTGAATAGATGATATAACTAGTAATTAGCTAGGCACTGAACAAACTGGTAGCAACTAAAATTACGTATTAATAAAAAATCAATATTTTCAGGCAGCACACTCTTAAATGAGAGTAATTTGGGGTTTTCCCTGAAAGGTTTTTACAGGAGCAGTAGCCGGACAGGTTTGTCAAAAACAATTGTGCATTTATACATAGAAGCATGAAACTCGGCGCACACTTCAAAAACATCTTTACAAACATATTTGAATAGGAAGCCAATTTAGATTTAGCTTAGGTGGCTACTGGCAGCCATTTTCAAAAATAGCGGTCAATTCTTCCTTTTTGTTGCTTTCTGTGTGGTTCCTACGAATAGAATGCAGGCCTATAGTGTTTGTTACTCCTTTTCTAGGTATTCATAACATTTTTAGTAGCCTCGACTATGTTCAGACTGGACTCGATTTTGGTAGAATTATTTTCGCGGTTTTGCATGGCTTTGCCGATTCTTCATAAATCTCAAAATTAGTTACATATTTGAATTTTTGCCAAAAGAGCTTTCAAATGAGTTTCATAAATTTGGTGTGTTTTATTGAAGATTTTGGTTCTGAGGTTCATTACGACAAATAATTCAAGTAAACTGTAGATGTTACCATTCATTTGTACGCTCTTCTTACAAGGAATTCAAATTTGTAGTCTGTTTGAATATCAATTGAGATTCCAAGAAACTGTTGGAAACCGCGAATACGCTGCATTTTCTTCAACAGTTCCCACAAAATGGACCCTGACCACCCTAAAATTCCTCAATTCAATCAAGGAATCAATTGATAGTGTATTTAGATAAGATCTATAGAAGGAATAATGAGCACTGTTTTCATCCGGTCAGACTATAAGCACTTTACAGAACACAGCTTAATGAGAGAACCAGTTGCTATTTTGGAAAATGGCTGCCATGGGTCATCCAGGTCAAATCTGAAGTGGCTCCCCAAGTCCCCATCTAAATATTTTCTTTAAGATGTTTTTAAACGGTGTGCCAAGAGTTCCATGCTTCTATGTGTAAATGCATAATTACTTCCCTATTCACGACAAATCTGCCCCGCTACAGACAGAAATACATCGAAATGTTCCTTGTGAGTTGTGAGGTTATATCCCTATTCTTGCCATGTTATGTTGTATGACTAATAACTAGTTAGTGAGGTTATATCCCTATACTCGCAATGCTATCAGGACCTGTCACTAAATGAGTCACACCACTCATTCTTATAATAAATTGAGAGTTTATTTCAAGGTGATAGATGTCATTGATGCCCACAAACAGCTCTTAGACTGCAACAAAACACACTGCTCACACTTAAAAACGCACAACTTTGAAAATGGCTTAAAAACTAACTTCACAACCTATGCAAATCGAGCCAGAAAAACATTTTTGCATTAAGTCCATCAGGGTCCCTTGACTCCTTCTAATATTTTTACTGCATTATGTTGGATTTGGGTTGAATTTTAGCACAAGTTGGTGTTTTTCACATTTTGTTTGTCACATCCATTTTAAATGGTTGTGTCAAAAGTTTTGACAACCACCCCGACGTGACAATTGTTTGCAATGCACTCTCGCTGGACTTCTTTCCTGATAATTTGAAATTTTTAACATGTGGATTAGGGAGGGCTGAAAAAACCTTTTTGGAAATTCAATATGCCAGTGGTATAGAAAGTTGGTTATGGCCAAAAATGATAATTGGTGTAAAAAAATGTTTGTGGCATGCGACTTGTGCCTGGCCACTCCGGCTTTTATGAAATTGCATATTTTCAGCCATTTCGCATGCTTTTTTAGGCTTCCTTGGTTTCAGAAGGCTCAATGGCACACTCAAATCTTCTTTGAAGGCCATTTTAGATATGATATACCATAAACAGGTTGCTTATATTTAAGATATAGCCATTTCTGGGTTAATGTCGTGAATCAGAATTTGGCTTTTTTTGTCAAAAATTGCCCGAAAAAATTGAAAATATCGGAATTGATCCCACAAGGCGAAATGTCATCGTGTCGAACATACAGCACGTGGGTACTTCCGCCAAGATGATATTTCTCCTCGTAGCTCAGCTCCTATTGCTCTTGGAGCTTTGGTTGATGGCTTATCTGATACCCCTATTACCTGGCTTCCTATTTAACAATGAAATAACTGAGGTGTAATGGTAGGGCTACACAAGCTGCTAAAGTGTCAAATCTGTAAATCTGACTTTACGGAATTGCCCCTATACCCGAAACTGAAACCACAAATTAATGCAGGTAATATGCTAGAAGTTTTTTTAGGGCCTTAGGGAGGACTCGGGTAATTACTATTACCTTGAAATCATTTTTTGTTGGGTCGATTCCGATATTTTGAATTTTTTTGGGCAATTTCAGCAAAAAAAGCCAAATTCTGATTCCCAACATTCAACCAGAAATGGCTATATCTTAAATATAAGCAACCTGTTTATGGTGTTTCATATCCAAAATGGCCTTCAAAGAAGATTTAAGTATGCCATTGAGCCTTGTGAAACCAAGGAAGTGGACTCAGGCAAAAAAATGGTCAAAGCCAGAGTGGCCCGGCACAAGTAGCATACCACAAAAGTTTTTTTGCACCAATTTTCAATTTTTGGCCATAATCAACTTTCTATGCCACTGGCATATCGAAATTCCAAAAAAGAAAGTTACTTCTATTTTAAGAGAACTGTGTGCGTTTTAAAGTTCGCGCAGTTTATGTTGCATAGACCAATGCAAAGCCATGCTTCCAAATATCCCTTCAGATAGTATTTCAAGAAATAAATGATTCGTTTGTGTAGATATTAACCTCTTCCCAACTGTTTTTTCTTCTGTTTTTCTTTATTAACCTTTGAGTAGAAACCCTTACTAGCTCTAGGTGACTGATCTTTAGCATGCTCCGATCTCCCTTTATTTTCTTGAGCAAGTCTGATTCAGGCAAATTAGCTTATTTTCTTTGGCCAGGAACTGCCTTATTAAGCCTATTGAATTTTGCCATGAGCATCATATTACCTGGCGGGCTTTGTTGATCCCATTTTCATGATTTGAATCATTCCAGTGCTGCGTCCTGAAGCTGGAACTGATAATTCTAAACTAAGGTGATGTAGGAAAAGAGATAATAGAACCAGTAATTTACTTTGCATTGAACAAACTCCAGGTTACTAAAAATTCTGTTATACAATATTTGCAGGAAGCACCCTCTGATAGCTGTTTGCAGGTTGGCGGTCCAAACAGTTTCAAATTAACTTTCAACTTGGTAGAGCATTTTTTAAAGATTTTTTACTGGGAGACCAACCTAACTTGGAAGCGTCGTGATACGCAACATTAAATTTTGTCGATCAGCAGAGCACATGTAAATAATTTAGATCGATTATAATGTATTCAAATAATGATTTGCTTGCAGAAGGATTTGATCTGTGCAGAAGGCTGCTAATTTAGGAGTTACACTGATTGCAGAACAAACTAGTTCAACAAATATTTTTTTAAATCGGATGTCAGAAAAATGGCATAAACAAAAATATTTGTAGAGAGAGTGAAAAATATTTTTGACAAGACAAAAAGAACACATCGAAAATGCAATTGTTCCATATCATGCATTGAAATGGATGTTTTAGTTTTCTTGAGATGAAAATAGCTCAAATCCTACAATCTGATTGGCCCATAGACAGGAAGTGTCTCTGCCTGTTCGCATGAAAGGTCATGATTTTGCCTGGTGCCAGAATTTTCTAATTTTCCCCCCAATATTTTGATGTGAGTGAAAATCATGACCTTTTATGAGTTCTATTATAGCCCATTATTTTCTATCCATGCAGAAGCCTTGGTTTCAAATGCACCCAAGGCCCTCAAACTAAGACTACAAAATGAGAAATGGAAGAGAGTGTCTGAAAAAGTTGGTCTCTCAGTGATGCCAATTTGGCAATGACTGGGAGACCAAATCTGTTCACTGCGAGACCAAATGGTTTCCCAATTACCATGTTAAAAATGCACTGCGTGAACTTGGTCATGTGATGTCACACTGGCTTAAAAATGCTATGTTTGTGTCATTTATGGTTAATCAGTAGATTCAGTGCTCATAGTAACTAACAACATACTTTATTAGGTGACAATAAACAAATGGATCAACAGCGGTAGACAGCTTTCATGAAGTTGCATTTCAAAGGATGCCAAAATAAAGTGATAATTCTTGGCCTCGGACAAACTTTTGCATGTTTGTTCAGTTATTACTGCTTTGTTCCATTTGGCGTCGAGTCCTTTTGACATTCATCTGACATGAGAATGCATGCTAAAACTTCCGGTGTTGTTAGTACAGTGACAGTGCATTGTAGAAGTGGGTACACCGGTACAGTCGAATTCTTAGTTAAGAGAAATATGTGATCAAATAATTGATTAATTAGTATCATTCAGCAGTTATGAAACAAATTATACAAATCTTTATATGAAAATCTCCCTTGGTGCATATGAAGTTCCCAGAATGGCAATCTGGGTCTAACTTGTACACAACCAAAGTGGTGAGTGAGGAAGTTTGAAACTCAAAGTGACACAGAAATCCTATAGAAACGTAGGCTACAAGAGGCAAACAGAAATGTGATATGCCCTAGAAATACTGTCTATTTTTGTCTGTGAATCCATAAAAAAGAAGGTGAATTATGGAAAGGAAACATCTGGTAGATCACAAGAACAGAGGAGGAAACAATGTCATATGAAACATGAAACTGCTTTTAAAGGCAATTGGTTGTTATTGTTGCCAAGCTTCACATAATATGAGATGTACGATTGATGTCTCACATTAATAACCATAGGCTACCATAGCATATGACTTTTTTTAAGGTAATATTTTTTAAACAGGCTTTTGAGTCATATTATGTATATGTATTTTATGTGCAAAAGCGGTTAACTGAGAAATACTTCCAGCCAAAATACATTGTACGTGTTTAACATTTAAGTTTGCTCGAATGGTGACTGTTACATTGCGAACAGGTTGTCCAGACCCTTAGCGCTCTTAGCAGAACTTTGGCAGTCCACCAGAAAAATTAATTTTCTTATTTTCAATTTGCAAAATGGCTTGCCACATCATTGACAGTTTTCTGCTGGTTTCCTAATATTCTACACTGAAAGACAAAAGTTAAGCATATGTTGTGCCTTCGTGAACCTCATCTGTGTAGGTACTCAATATAAGGTTTTGCCCAACACAAACTTTACATAGATTAAACCATAAAGTCTAAAGATAATGGTCTTGGGGTCCATTTGAAGGTTGAGATGTCCTCTCATTTATAGCATCCCCTACAACATCCAGAAACATGCCTTCATTTCAATGGAGGGTATCGTGAGTTCTGGTTTTTTTTCTGGGTCCAACACCTCTTTGTTTATTCCTTGTCTACCCCGCCTCACTGTAACAGGCAGCTTTCTTTGAGACACTTGACAGATGAACATCTTACACTCTACAACATTTAGCTGGATTTTCACACCTGCACCATTGAAGAGGGAGGAGTGGAATGATGACAATATCCATCAGTTGAAATTGGCACTTATTTAATCAACTCACAAGTTGTATCGTTGTGGTAAATCTACAATAGAATGAAATAAATACATATCAGACTTTGAAGTCCACACCAAATGAAGTTATGAAATACATATGTAATAAAGTAAAAATTGATATATATAATAGAATTTAGCAAGCAATGAATCACATCAAATAAATAATTAAATATACAAAATGCTTACAAAAATCAGTGCTATCATTGGCTTTCCTCGTTCTCCAAGACACTCATATTCATCATGTTCATTAAGACATTCAACCTGGGAACAAATGAATACAATCTTATAGAATAATGCTAATACAAATATCTGATTAAATTAAAATACACACAAATGTGATACAAATTGAATTAACCAAACTAACTCCAAGTACAAATAGCTAACTCACCTCTATATAATTCAAATTGGGGACACAATATAATTCAGTTGTAAAAGAGTTGTGTGCCTGAATGTTTAAGGATTCATTTAAGCTCACATGAAACCGCACACCTGCAAATGGTATGGGTCAGCAGCAAAAACTGCGTTTTCTGAAAACCCCCCATTCTTAGCCATTTTTGAAATTGAAAATTTTTCCCGGTTCAGTGATTTATTGTTTGTGCCCCTGTTTTCGAGTGTCTTACACCGTGGAACCATCATATTGACCATACCCCTTGAACATCTTGCGCTCCCAACGTATGCATAACTTTTGTCTTTCAGTGTATTTGATGAAGTGCCTTATGTCATTTAATTAGTTTGTTTATTGTCACCTATACTGCTAGATATGATAGGAACTGAATTTAACTGATTCACCATAACTGACACAAACAAATCATATTTAAACCGGTGACATCTCAAGACAGAGTTGAAAGTTAATTTTGAAAATGTTTGGACCACCAAGCAGCAAACAGTTATAATCAAACAATCAGACCAATAAATTTTTAAGCTCAGCGTACAGACTGTGTTAGTAGGGCAGATTTTTAAAACAAATCTGTACTTTTTGATAAAGTTATGAAATTTGGCACAGTGGTTCTCAAGGTGTTGAAGTTTAATTTAAATGTTGTTGGCATTCTGGAGAATACCCTTCAATACAATCGAAGTCACCTTGGACAAGCACCAGGTTGCTGGATAAATTTACCAGACAGATTAAATAATGAAACTAGAGTAGGGTCTTTTATAAAGGGAGTTACCAGGAAGGAATTTAATGACTACTGATATGTACATTTGGCAGGGTATTATATTTTTGAATGTCAACTTGATCAAAGTACATGAATTTGATCAAAGTACATGAATTCATGTATATTCATATTATCACCTGTAGGTGTTATAAAAATATCTATCTATCAATCTTGGCACAGCATGAATGTTTAATTCGGCTAATTTACATTGTTGTAATCTAATATATTTTTTCTTCTGTTGTTTTTTATAAATGTGTGTGCATGCCATTCGGAGGAAATACATGCAACTGAAATATGCTACTTTAATTGCTTACAAAAGATAATTATGGTACTGATATGCCTCATATCGATCTTGAATTTGAATATTGCTTGTTATCAACTTTAATAATATATTTATGAAGCAGGCTGCCATAGAAACCAAATTTTAATATCACCAAATCAACAATAGTTTGAGGTGAAAAGATCCTACGCATGAGAAAGAAACCAAGTGATAGGGTGTTGCACCCTGCATTATTGAAACTGCTCTCCCAGTGCCAAGTGCAAAAAGTGTTTTCACTCCAAGGCATTGTTATATAATGAGAAATTGTTGTTATGGATACTGGTTCCAAATATTTGATAGTATGTGTGAGTCAGTACAAAATGAAAGTTTGGTGAAGTAAATCTTTTTAAAAATTAACAATTTGAAAACAATGTGATGATGTTCTCACAACGTTGCTATATACAACACAGATGTGCCCATTGGGTAGATCAAAGGAACATACTTGCTTTAAAACCTGAAATGCAGTTGAAAGTGAGTTGGACAATCTTTTCTTGTAATAATTGAGTTATGAAGTTTTTAGTCTGGGTCATGCAGCTGATAAAATGTCAACTTTATAGTTGAATCCCACAGAGTACAGCTTCTCGACCTATTGTACTCCATGTAACTAAACTGTTCAACAAAAATACCCAGCTGGTGGCTCCCCCGCTTGGTCAAATTGTTCATATGCATTGGAAAAGCCACAGATTTTTGAAAACAGGGGTAGGCTCACTCGAAGGCTGCTGGCTCAGCCAGGAATAATGGCACTAGACTATAAATACACACATTTTGAGTCGATATACAGGCCTATAATTAAATTCAACTTTCATAAAAATCGGAAAAGGAACCTTTGAGATATTCAAGTTTCTTTTAAGAGGGACTTATTTTTGTTGAACTGTTTTTCATAATTTTATCATATTGTACACCACGTAACTCTCAAAAAACATCGGTAACCCCCATTCAAAAACTTGTTTTTCAATTAAGTGTATATTCAGCTATATTCCTTTAATTTTTCATAAATATCTCATGGATATTGTTCGGGTGATGCTGCTTGTCATTATAAATGCCACACTTTTTAAGTATTTTGCTGTATGTTTTAATGTAATGACATAGATTTTGAAAAGATCATAGTTCGAAAATTATGTTGGATAGCCCATCTATTTTTTTTTACGTTGGAAAGCTTTGGTTTTGAAGAACTTTTTGGCAAAGTTTCATGAATATTTCATGGATTTTACATTTTTTTCCAAGTGTGGGATTCAACTTTAAGCATGTTAAGGGTTGATAGGCCTACAATCCGGTACTGGTGGGGTTCCCTGACTACGAGCCATTTCAGTTGATGTGTCATTCGATATTTCCCTGACACACACACATTGAGAAAATGCTTTGCTTTCGAGAGGAGAGTTTGTTCGTGTTGCTGTATGTTAAAGATGCACCCCATCTGGCTTTCACCATGATTTCTCTACTGCAATGTATCTGCAGACTCTTAATCTAATTATTCCTTTGTGTCCTCCCACATACCTTTGTAATACTGTTTCCTGTTGGTTTTATGGTATAATTATGTCTTGATTTATTTTTGTGAGCTTAATGAAGTATTATATAAATATTTTTCTTCCTCTTTGTCTTGAAATTTAGTAGCCTTCAAATTGGTTTTTAACTGCATCTGATATTATGCTCTTTTTTTTTTTAATTTGTCAAAGAAATTGTTTTTGAGACAGGATGTCTGGGAGACATACGGTATGTAACAAAGTTCTGTATAATCTCTAATGGAGAGGCCATTTACTGTAATGCTGAGCGCAGAACAACTTCTCAGAGTCTTTCTTTTGTCTCTTGTCTTCTCGACAAACTTCTTGGCTTGTCATGCAGCTGCCCTGGTTCATTCCTGCTACTCGACCTTTTCTGTAAATGAGCCGTAGTTCAGCCTTTGCAAAAAAACTGAATCTAATATCAGGCTACGCACTAAAAAAATAAAGTTTTAAATGCAAGTTTTATTCATGAGATCAAACACAAAAACTAAAGGAAACTAATTTCCAAGTCACATGTCATGTGGGTTTGTTTCTTGTGCTTCTCTCCAATATAGTTTGGGAGTTATTTTCATAGGGGCCATTCAGAATCTGTGATAAGGGGATTAGGCAGTTTTGTTGGGTTGCGTAAACAAAAAAAAAGAATCCTTCTACCAGAATCTCCTCTCTGTTCTGACATTTTCACTGGTGTTAAACCCAGACAGACTTTTTCCCAACTTTTATCTCTGTAAGTAACAATAGCACTGCAATGGTATAACAGATGTCCCGAGGGGACCAAAAAGTCCAGACGCATTAGGTGTGACATTTTGAAGTTGCATACACGTTATTCACAAACACTTTCTTAACCCAGGCAAAGTGCAAGAGGATTTTCAGAGACATGAATAGAGAAAAAAGAGAAAGGATTAAAATAATATTGTGAAGCAAATGTAGTGAAAATGCTGTTAGCCCAGATAGGGAAATCTGTCGCTCTGATGAAAAAAAAAACCAAAAACAATGTTTATCACCTGGTAGGCTGTAAATATTGCAAAATATCAGGGCCTGTGATATTGTTTAAAATATCACCCTAAAAAGGCGATATTATTAAGCAATAGTACTTTATAACATCCAGCATTGACGCTACCTGATGACGTCAATAACAGAAACAAAAGCCTAAACAATGGGTATCTAACATAGGACAAGTTGATCAAACTTCAGCCTACTTTGGTTTTTGATCGCTTGTCATTGGCTGGCTATTCATGGGAATAACCTGTAGCTGTGGACCTAACCCCAGCCTTCACTCCTCTTCATGACTACACTGTAAAAACGCAACCATATATGCCTTATAAGGCAGTGCAAATGTGTTCAAAATGTACCTAACTTCAGCCGTGTTGTACTTAACTTCAGCCTAGGGAGTACCTAACTAGTAACTTCAGCCCCATACCTAACTCCAACCAATTGATCCTATTCCGTCATAAAAACAGCAGACTGATTAAATTTGACCTTAATTACTTCCCTGTGTATAAAACATGACAGTCTGAAAAAAATCAATCCTCCAAAATGTATTTCAAAAAAGCTTGGAAAGAAGTCATCGTTTTCACGGAAAGAGGAAAACAATTTATTTTAAACTCAAATTCTGGCAACTGGTCTATTCCAGTATGCCAGATGTAAAAATGCTTTAAAAATTAAATTTTTAGATGGATAGATATTCAGAGATGAATAAACAAACTTCTGATTTGAGATTTATACTGGCTTGAGTTTGGGAAACCCGGGGACTGAAGTTAGGCCATATGGCGGCTGAAGTTAAGACCATGGGGACTGAAGTTAGATAAGATTGACATGTATTATAAATCACCTAATTTATTGAATTATCAAGTAGAAAATATTGAAAAAACCTTAATTTATGGAAGATTACTAATTTTCCCTAGTGATGAAACTTTTTTTGGGCTGCTCCTGCTTTGGTGAACTGGTATAGCCAACTCACAGATTTAACGTTTTATCAAACTTTTTCCGTTTTGTGTTGTATTTGCATCACAAAACAAGCAAAAAGCAGTCCACCAAAAAAACATGTAAAATTCCTGATTCATATGCTATGATGGTCATAACTTTTTGATAATGTATTCTAAACACATTGACAATAAATTTCAACCGAGAAACTGGCACCTTGGCCACATCAAAATTTAGTTACAAGAGTATCTGTATGGGGGCTGAAGTTGGGTGAGAGGCTGAAGTTAGGTCAACTTGCCCTAATGACCAATGTTGCTCATACCCTGCCAGCATGCCTTGGCGGTCCAACGTCGGCCCAGCGTCAGTCCGATGTCAGCAGCGACGGACCAGCTTCGGGCCGACTTTGGACCGCCGAGGCATGCTGATAGGGATATAGTGACATCAAAAGTTTATAATGACAGAAAATAGTCACGCCTTTTGACTGAAGTTTAACGTTTGAGAGTTAACCAGTACAGCTGTTAAACACAAAATCATTCATCAAGGCACTGCAAAACAATAGCTGTTGTATGAATTGGTATCACTCTCGATCTCCTGGCTTGAGTCTCTGTGATATTCACACAATGGTTTGTAATATTGCTACAAGGTGACTGACTTGGGTTGCTTGGTCATGATATTTTTTGTCTTTCAAGACAGTGATATTTAAAAATAATAATAAAGCAGTTTGATTTCAACATATTACACATTTGCCCCATGTGAGGGATAATTTAGCTACCCATAATTAATAAATGTTGGTTGAATGGATTGCCAATGTAACGTTTTGTCAGAATGACGTCTAATTGAGATATTGCTCAGAAAGGACCAATGGAAATATTTTTGGATTTCAGCTGAGCGAACTACGAAGTTCTCAATATGCACACTCGGCCGTCCACTGGCATCAGGCTGCCTTTGCGAAAATGAAGCTCTTTTTTCTTATTGAGATCAACAGTTTTCAGATCGCACAAAATCATGTAATACCAATCAACGCTTTCTCAATAAATATATAGCATAATTTAGAAAGCGTTGAAACAGAAGTTGTTTATGATAATACTGAATTTGATAATGATTAGTTTGCCATCTTAGAGCTTCTTTTCTGATATAGAGATTGCCCAGAATGGCCCCACAAACATATTGTTTTAAAGATCTAAGACCAGACATCAGCTGTAATGGCAGTGATACATCAACCTTCCAGGCAAAAGTGGCATGTTTACAGTAATCACAGCTTCCTTTCCTTTGGTATCAAGGTATTTCAGACTTGTTTATGTGACCTTAGATTTTATATGTAGACGCGGGTCGTGGTCTTCCCATACAGGCTGTTACAGTAATGGTGATGTAGTGTGTTCTATTCGTAGTCTCGCCAGACAGTTTTGAATGATAAATGTGAATAGTTGAAGAACAGATCCAATTAGACAGATGGTAAGCGCTTAGAATTTTATGGATTATGAGACCCCTTGTTATGACCACTTTTCTGCTGAAGTATGTACTGTTTATTTTACGGTGAAAGATATTATATCATGATATCCAAGAACTGGGCCTGTGATAGTTAAATAAAAAACCAAGTGGTTTTCAACCTCACAAAACAATTCCTGGTGTTGCAATTGCTGTGAAAACGTTGGGCAGTGATGTTGTAAAGTCACATGACGATTGTTTTGTGATGAAAGGGGTTATGTGGTTGCTTGGAATATTTTTTGGGAAATTCAGAAACATACTGAGACTCAATTTACCTATTCTTACATGATGCTGGTATTCGTCTCTACCTGGCATTCACAAGATGTAAACATTTTATCATGGTTCAGTACATTTTTTAACATGGCATCTGGGAGACCATTTGGTCTCCCAGTGGACAGATTTGGTCTCCCTGTCATTGCCAAATTGGCATCACTGGGAGACCAATTTTTCCTGAGACTCTAATTAATATCACATTTGGTTGTCATAATTTGTAGTTCTTAAGAGCACTTAAAACAAGGTTTCTTCTTTCCATTTGTATCAAAATATTTTTCGCTGTCTTTATAACTTTTCTTCTGCTTATGTAGCCTTTCTGATTTCCAATTTTCATAAATTTAATTTGTCAAAATTGTTTTGGGCAAAATCGGCCCAAGTCCTAAATGAGGAGTTGGTTATATAAACAGTTCAAACTCCTTTTGCAAGAATATCATTACGTAAGTATATCTTATGGATCTTCATCTGATCAAATGATGTGGAGTATCACGGCGCATCGTGGCGCTATACGAAGTTCCGTTGGTCTCCCACTTGAAAATCCTTGAAAAATGATCTGTCATGGTTACTAGATGGGCAAGTAAAGCCAGACATAATTCGATTTTACGCTTTCATGCAAAAGAACTTGTGTATGCTGCTGACTGTAGGTAGTTAAGGATGTGACTTAGATAGGAAGACCCACCTTCTCAGTGCAGCTGAGAAGGATGGGAGACAATACACAGGTTGAGAATTACATTTGCGACACAGGAGTGTGTCGCGGCAGTTTAGGGCCTATTCCCATCAAAAATAAAGGTATGGGCTGATAGGAAATAGTTTAAAATGTATTGTGTGCGATTTTCAGAACTTTCCTGTACTTTAAAGTGTCAAAATCGGTCGATTTTCAACAATTTACGTTCAAAAAATCAAAGCAGTTTCAGACTGAAGAGAGGGAGGCTTTGCAAAACTGATAGCTGTAAATTATTTTGTTGTTCATAATTTGCTATTTCAGTTTGTATGTCTATTGTTTTCCAAATAATAGCATTGGACTATTACATTTAACAGTCGATCATGCTCAGTCAAGCAATTCATGTATTATCTGATTGGTTGTTCCAAGAACACTTTCGTGAACAGTGATTGACTCAGTCCACATTTGACAAATTCAGATCGCATTTATATTGAATGAAGTTTGCAGGCCTCTTGGTACAGTTTTATTGTAATCAAGGTATATACAGGGCTATTTGTAAATAAATGCATACTCTGCCATCATAATTGCACAATGATGTTTATGTTATGTTATATTTAAGATAGTTAAAGAAATTAAATTCCCCAAAATACATTACGATCATAAATCCTCATATATACACAGATTGATAAAAAAATCTTTGGGTAGGCCTGCATAGATAGATAGATGGACAGATAGACAGATAGATAGATAGATAGATAGATAGATAGATAGATAGATAGATAGATAGATAGATAGATAGATAGATAGATACATAGATAGATACATAGATAGATAGAAAGATAGATACATAGATACATAGATACATAGATACATAGATAGATGAATAGATAGATAGTGGAACAATGCTACAAGTAACATTTTAGTTTAAATTATGTGTTATATATTTTTCACAGGTGAAGAGAACTACCACATATTCTGATATTTTTAAAAGTGACATCCAGAAATGAAGGTTCCCTCCCACTTTTTAAATATCTTGACTGTTCTTTTTGTTGAAAACGCCTCAGGACTGGAAAGAAAACAAAATAACTGCTTATGTTGTTTTCTGTTTGTGATTGCGGTTTTCTGCTTGTGTTCATGTTTGATTGTTTGTTTTTATCACTTTTTGCTTCCAAGGATTTTCAAGAGTGCTCAGCAAATGCAATGTCCTCAGTCTACGTTGCCTACAGCAACGTGAAGACTGTGACCTCGGTCTAGATGTGACTGAAGCGTGAACAGTTACTGAGAGAAATACAGTCATCAGACACTAGTCACGACATCCCTTGTGATGTTGTGTAACACCTTATGCTGTTTGTAGCCATATATGATATAGTGCCACATTTTAACATCCAAAACTGTTCTGGGAGGTTTCATAGTTCAATTACATGTGCAAGTCACAATGCTCTAACAGTGACATGACCTCTATATAGTCCCTGGATATACCTGAATGAATAGAGTATGTAATAAACTAATATCAGGCACGTGTCTGTTACACAGAGCACTGTTGCACAAAGCATGCAGTTCATCCTATGACGCTGAGGTTTATGGCAGATTCCCATCACCGGTAGGTGAGGTGTCATAGCTCCACTAAATGTTTTAAGTCAGAACACTCAAACAGTGACACGACCTTTTTTGCACCTGTCCATTAACTGCAGAAGTGCTAATGGAAACTGGAAATGTGTTTTTGCCTTAACAGAACCAGAGCCATCGTTTTGTGCTGTTGAATTTTATGTTGATAGTCATATGCGAAAGAAATATATTGTTACCAGTGCAAAACTGTTAATTTTTGGCATAGATCTATGGTCATTCACTGTCGGCAAGAGGATTTAATGCAATACAAGTACTTTCTACATTTGATCTATCATAGATCTGTGTGACTTTTTTTGTCTCGGATCGATGGACTCTAAATGCTTAAGCAAAATGAGATGTAGCAAATGTCCAAAAGACCCAAAATTGCGTGGAAATTAAAACGCCTGAATGTAAAAGTGGTCAGTGGAAAGATACTAATACGAGGGGTTTTCCAAAAGTTCGGTCCAACTGGTCCTAAATTCAGCAATATTTCATGCAGACACTTGATATTTTGGTCAATTAACACTAAGGTAATTTTCAATTGATCCCCAAAAAAACAGATCACAGAAATAAAAATAATTGCTGACTCTGTTGCCATGGAAACCAGAAGTCTTGAAATGCGGCCCAGAGCATAAAAACAGACAGAACCACAAATATCTTTTCAAAACATTTAATTATTTTGAGAGTTTTTTGACTGAAAACGTGTAGAAAATGGGCATCATTATTTCACAACTTCTGTAAGTGATCAATTTGTTACATAATGTGATATTTCATACATTCAATCCATTTGAAAGGCATGTCTTTAAGTCATCAGATTGTGGACTGTGTTGGCATTATGCGGTTTTCTGGTTCTTGAATTTCCTGATGTGTCTCCTAATACTTGAAAAAAGCCTTTATTAAGTTCAGATGGTTCTATTCCTCATGCCATCTTCTTTGTATCTCTGTGTTGGAATGTATGCTCTTTTTGCTATTCAGTGGTTTATTTCTTGCATTGACACCAGGTGGCAGTAAATTAGATTTTTATTGTAAAAGCTCCACCTTGTGGCAGTAATGCTCAGTTCCCTCCAAAATTGTGAAGCTCAGTCACTCTTCATCTGAAAGCCAGAGTGTCAACTGCTTTTAGCATTTTTGCTGCACATCTACTGATATCTGATATGAATTAATACTGATTTAACTGGATTTTATCTGAACTGTGATACTGGATTTTAGCAATGTAAGTGAATTTATTTATAATTTATTTCTTGTATAGAATTTACTTCGATTATTTTCTGGTATGAATCACTTGTAACACTAGATTGTTTCAACTCAGATTGTTTCAACTTCGTTGCACAACTATGTGATAATTTCAGTTTATCTATATTAATTATATTATGAGTTAGCATATTTGTAAGACTTACTTGTAATTATTTTAGGGAACCTGAACCTGAAACCAAACTTATCTGAACTTATCTGGTTGTTGGGGAGGACCAATAGTACATCTGGTCACAATTGTAAGTTGTTAATAATTGAATTAATTAGTTTATTATTTTATACTATTTGTCATTTCATTTTAGTTGTGACTTATATGTTGGTTCTTATATTTTCTGTTTGTTTCCATTTTTAGGGAACCATACATTCATTTGTTCATCGTTTGAATACTACGAAATAAAGAATGATGCGTATCAACTGACTTCGTCCTCCATTCCAATAAAGTTCCAATTTCGGACCGCAGTTCATCCGTGTCTTCAATCGCAGAAAATCGAATTTACGACTTCAACATGGAGGAAGCTGCAAATCAACTGAAAACTTCGCGAACACAGCAAAAAACGAAGGTAACCAACTCTAGCAAGAGATTAATTTCTGCTGTCAAGAGAAAAGCAGACAAAACTTTCATTATGAACTTTATGAGTGAACTCGAATCAGCCATGTCTGAATTTTCTGTAATTGATGATGAGTACAAGGAAGTTGTAGAAGAAAATCAGCTTGAAGACTACAAGGTAGTGAATGGGAAAAATCTTCAGGAATATTCTGAGGAAGTGTTGAATATTTATGAAAATGCTGTTGGGGTGTTCAAAGGAAGTGCTGATAAAGGTGTCACAAGCCTATTGTCCCAAATTGACACCTCTGTGAATAGGCTTTCACACCTCTGTGACAGAATGCAAACCGTGATAGAGGATGAGAAGACTGTCATAACTCCACAGCTGTCAACAACTTTCATTCAACAGACTGATTCCTTAATCTCTGTGTTACAAGAATCACTTGGTCAAATTTATGAACTTTGTGACAAAGATACATTGGATGCCAACAAGGCTGCAATTGATAAAATTGTTTTGCGATGTGATTCATTATAATTTGATTTGAGTTTAGAATGTCATGGTTCTAAAGAACACATTAAGTCACAAGGCAATTTGAAGATCGATAAAACTGCATTGGCTCCTGAAGTTCGCAATGAAAGTCCTGATAGGTCATCAAGGGGTCAGGAAAGAAATGACATACATATTCAAAAAGTAAAATTACCTGAATTCAGTGGTTTGAGAAAAGACTGGCCCTGAATTTAAGGCCACTTGGCGTGAGTTAGCTGAAAGAGCTCTCACTTGTAAAACTGCACTTGCAGTGGAACTTAAAAGGTCACTGAAAGGTGCAGCCAAGGAAAAAGTAAAAAATGTGTATGTCACAAAACCTGATGCTTATGATGTAATCTGGAAAAGACTTTCTGACTATTATAATGATGTAGGTGCTGGGGTTAGCTCAGCTTTGGATTGTCTAAAAAGGTTGAAACCTGTCAAAGAAGATGACTATAAAGGTTTGGTTCAACTGGTTGATGAGGTAGAAGGTGTACATGCACAACTAGAAGAGTTAGGACAAGTGGAGGTCATTTCTGCTAGAGAAGTGGATTCCATTTCTGAGTTACTCCCTAACTTTACGAAAATGATATGGATACGATCATATAGTGATTTTGATGATGAAGACAAAGTCAAACCATTTAAAAAGTTTCTTGAATTTCTTGACAATGAACGTGCCTCTGTTGCCAGGTTAGCCGAGAGTCAAAAGCCAAAATCTTCTCGTCACACTGATACTAATGCTGTCTCACTTGGTAAGTCGTCTCAAAAGCAGTTCAACAAACCTTCATGTGTTGTTCATAAAGGTGAAAATGTGAAGCATAAAACTGCAGACTGTAAAGATTTCGCTGCAATTTCTCTTGATGAGAGGTACCAAGCTCTTAGAGATGTTCATGCTTGTTTTCGGTGTTTTGGGTTTCACAGACGTGATCAATGCAAAAGCAAAGTGCATTGTAGTGTCTGTAATAGGTCCAGTCATCACTCTTTGATGTGTAAACAGGATCTTGCATCTTCGGACTCTGGTTCGCAGGTTATGGCTTCTAAGCCTTCTGTTAGCAGTAGCAGTCATCTTGTAAAAGCTCCTGCAAGTATGTCGCTGTATGCTATTCAACAAGCATATGTGGTAAGTGGTGGTAAGTTTGCCAATGTCTTTTGTGATAATGGATCCAATACCTCTTACATAACTCATAGAGCGGCAGAAAGGTTGAGGGTTAGAAATCTTGACAAGTACACTCTGGATATCACAACAATGGGAAATGTTAGCCGGGAGTATGATACTAGGCTATATGAAGTCGCCGTTAGAACTGTCAGTGGTGAGGTCCAAAAGGTCCTAGCTTTCGGAATAGACAATATAACTGGTCCTGTTTCTTCTCTTGATGTGTCCTGTTTGTCAAAGATATTTCCTGATAGAGATGTTTCTGTCCTTCAACGTAGATCTGCTAGTGTTGATATGCTACTTGGATGTGATTATTTTGCTCTTCATCCCAAGAGGGAGGTTCATAGAGTAGGTAATCTCAGTATCATGCAAGGAGAGCTAGGTGTCTGTTTGGTTGGTAGTCATCCGGATCTGAAGGAGGGCACTGAATTGAGTTGCAATATGGTGAAAGTTGTTCACGAGCAAAGAGTCAAGGTTGATGCAAACTTTGTCTTGCAGAAACAGTTGATGCAGCCAAATTTCAGTGAGCCCTTTGTGCCTAAGCAAAGTTGTGATGTTAATTTCCTTTCCAGGAAGGTCTTCGATAGTGTTCATTCTTTCATTGAAGGTGAGGAATTAGCTACTGGAGCAGATCCAAAATGTGGTGGTTGTAAGTGTGGCAAGTGTCCATCTGTCGGCCATACTTTTTCGTTTCGTGAAGAACAAGAGCTCAAATTGATTAGGGACAATCTGAGATATTGTGCTGAGGAAACATGTTGGTTCACTGGTTATCCGTGGCTTGTAGATCCAAATCAGTTACCTGATAATTATGATGTTGCTCTTGCTACTCTGAGAAACACTGAAAGAACTCTTGCAAAAGATCCTCAATGGGCGCAGAAGTACAAAGATCAAATAGAGGATATGTTGCAGAGAGGTGTTGCTCGGAAACTTTCCCTTGAGGAGGTGAAATCTTGGGAGGGGCCCAAGTTTTTCATAAGTCATTTAGCTGTCAGCAATCCAAAGTCCCTTTCCACTCCTGTTCGGATAGTGTTTAATTCTAGCCAGGTTTGTCATGGTGTCTCGCTCAACAGTGCATTGGCAAAAGGACCAGATGGCTACATGAATAATCTTCTGGGACTTTTGTTGCGGTGGAGAGAGGAACCTGTAGCGGTTGTTGGTGATATTAAGAAAATGTTCCATTCGGTCAAGTTAGAGTTGCTTGAACAACATTGTCATCGGTTTTTGTGGAGATATTTAGATGGTTCACGTATTCCAGATGTGTACATAATGCTTCGTGTAAATATGGGGGATACGCCTGCTCCAGCCATTTGTACAGAGGCTCTCTACAAAATTGCAGAGATGTTTGGTGACAGTTCTCCGGAAGCGGCTCGCATGATTCTCAAGTCAACTTATGTGGATGATGTTGTTGATTCTTTTTCTGATCGGGAAACTGCCAGAAGTATTGTTGAGAAGGCTGAGCATATTCTTAGTTGTGGTGGCTTTCGAATTAAATGTTGGCTCTTCAGTGGTGAAAGTGAGGTGAGTTCTGAGTTGAAAAGTGATGGAACGAGCACTAGAGTCTTAGGAGTTGATTGGGATTCTGAGAGAGATACAATCGTTTTCAAACCGGTTGTAAACTTTTCCCCAAAAAGGCGAGGGAATAGAACTGGTGTTAATCTGACTGTGGAGGAAATCCCTGAGTCATTACCTCCGACTTTCACTCGTCGCTCTGTCTTAGAACAAGTCATGTCCATATTCGATCCACTGGGTTTGCTGAGTCCATTTACGCTGGTTGCAAAGTTGTACCTAAGAGAAAGTTTGGCCCTAAAGCTTGGTTGGGATGACCCCTTTCCTTCTGAAATGTACAGGAAGTGGGTTTCTTTCTTTAAGAAGTTGTTCGAATTGAGTAGCATTGTGTTCGACAGGAAACTTCATCCTGAAGAGGCTGTGGGAAAGCCATGGCTCATTCTGATGTCAGATGCTAGTGACCTTGCCTATGGTTTTGCTGCATATGTCCGTTGGCAATTGAACCCTGGCAAGTACTGGTGTAGACTTATGGTGGCTAAGAGTAGGATTGCTCCAATGAGAAAACTGAGTACTCCTCAGATGGAGTTAAATGCGGCAGTGCTGTCTGCTCGAGGTCGAAAGGTCATTGAGAAGGAATCTAGATTTGAGTTCGAGAGAGTCTTGCATCTGGTAGATTCAGAAACTGTTCTCAACATGTTACATAAGACTAGCACGAGGTTCAAGGTCTTTGAAGGGGTTCGCGTCGGAGAGATACAAGTTTCAACAAATGGTGATATGTCAGATTGGGCATGGTTGGCAGGCAAGAAAAACACTGCTGATTGGCTGACTCGTGGTAAAGATCCGAGTGAACTAGTGGCATCCTCAGATTGGTTTCGAGGTCCGAGTGTTTTGTATGAGGAGATCGATGACTGGGGTATCAAATTTGGTTCACAACAGGATAATAAAAGTCTGCCTGGAGAAAAGAGAATTGCTGTTGTGTCGGTTGCTTGTTCAAGTGAGAGGCTCGTTGATTATGAAAGGTTCAGTGATTATCGCAAAGTACGTTGGCTGGTAGCGAGGCTTTTGGGTATCGCAAAGTCAAAATCTTTCAAAGGTGGTCGCAGTTCCTTTGTTACTCCCAAATTGTTGTATGATGCTGATAAGCTGATTGTCAAGGATGCTCAAAAATCTCTTGTAGAAGAGTTGAGTAAGAAGAATGGAAGCTTCAAAGCTTTGAATCCAGTCTTGGACTCATCTGGTGTTTGGATCATTGGTAAACGCTTGGGCCAGAAAAATCCTATGACTCCTGAAGGCGATGCACAAGCTCTATTACCAACTGGTCATGTTGTCACGCGGCTGCTAATGAGAGATGCTCATGTAGCTAGCTTTCATAGAGGTCGAGATGCTACCCTTGCAAGGTTCAGAAACGTACCTCTGGCAAAGGATATGGTGTCATATTTACAGATATGACCATGAGGGCAGTTCATATTGAAGGAATCTTTGGGTATGACACAGACTCGTTTTTGTTGGCTTTCAGTCGCTTTGTTTCTGTTAGAGGTTGGCCTGAAAAAGTGTACAGTGACACGGGCTCCCAGTTGGTCAGTGTAGATAAAGAGCTGAGGGATGCTTGGTCAAAGTTGGATCATACTCGTCTCTCAAAGGATGGTGCTGAAAATGGTCTACAGTGGGTATTTGGACCTGCTGATGCTCCATGGTACCAAGGTGCTGTGGAATCTTTAATCAAGTCTGTCAAGCGAGCCTTCACATTTGCATTTCATGGTAAAAGGTTTTCATCTTCAGAATTCTTGAGTGTGTGCTATGAAATCGCCAATGTCTTGAATGAGAGACCAATTGGCTCCTTGCCAAGTTTAGATGCAGAAATCAGTGTGCTCACACCAAACTGTCTGCTTATGGGAAGGGCAACTGCACAAAATCCTGGGGGTTGGCAACCCAACACTCAGCATTTAAACCAATTTAGTCTTGTGCAGAACATCTCCAATCTTTTCTGGGAAAAATGGTGTGAGTTGTGTGCGCCTGCTCTTGTCATTCAGAGTAAGTGGCACACAACAAATCGAAATCTAAAAACTGGAGATGTAGTTATTGTGGCAGATAAAAATGTTTTCAGAGGTCAATATAGGGTTGCAAAAGTCAACCAAGTGTTCCCTGGCAAAGATGGCAAAGTTCGAAAAGTCACAGTAATCTACAAAAACTTCAAAGTTGGTGAAAAGTTTGACAAGTATACTGGTGCGCCAGATACTGAGGTTTCTCGCAGTGTACATAAATTAGCTTTATTGGTTCCGGTTGATCAACAAAACTGAATGTTATTTATTTATTTATTTGTGTGATCATCCGATATGTGTTCATTTTAATTCTACTTTTAAAAATATTGTTCTGTGATAAAAACTTTAAAAAAAAAAAAAAAAAAAAAAAAAGGAGAAGCTATTTCTGTATTGTTCATATGAGATATAATTCATTGATATTGTATACTGTTTATTTTATTTATTGTGTGTGCATGTCAAATTTCAATTCATAAAAATTGTGAATGTTATGTTAAGTAAATTGCTGACAATTGTAATTGCAGCAACATGCGTCCCTCCGGTGTGTTGGAATGTATGCTCTTTTTGCTATTCAGTGGTTTATTTCTTGCATTGACACCAGGTGGCAGTAAATTAGATTTTTATTGTAAAAGCTCCACCTTGTGGCAGTAATGCTCAGTTCCCTCCAAAATTGTGAAGCTCAGTCACTCTTCATCTGAAAGCCAGAGTGTCAACTGCTTTTAGCATTTTTGCTGCACATCTACTGATATCTGATATGAATTAACACTGATTTAACTGGATTTTATCTGAACTGTGATACTGGCTTTTAGCAATGTAAGTGAATTTATTTATAATTTATTTCTTGTATAGAATTTACTTCGATTATTTTCTGGTATGAATCACTTGTAATACTAGATTGTTTCAACTCAGATTGTTTCAACTTCGTTGCACAACTATGTGATAATTTCAGTTTATCTATATTAATTATATTATGAGTTAGCATATTTGTAAGACTTACTTGTAATTATTTTAGGGAACCTGAACCTGAAACCAAACTTATCTGAACTTATCTGGTTGTTGGGGAGGACCAATAGTACATCTGGTCACAATTGTAAGTTGTTAATAATTGAATTAATTAGTTTATTATTTTATACTATTTGTCATTTCATTTTAGTTGTGACTTATATGTTGGTTCTTATATTTTCTGTTTGTTTCCATTTTTAGGGAACCATACATTCATTTGTTCATCGTTTGAATATTACGAAATAAAGAATGATGCGTATCAACTGACTTCGTCCTCCATTCCAATAAATCTCTATTCAAGAAGATTCTTTCTCTCTCTGTCAGATTTTGAAAGCAAATGGTATTAATTTCATAGATGTCTGTAATCTCACTGACCGATCATAAAAGTTGCTCATCGCATGGAAAACAGAAGCTACGGAATCATGAATAGTTAAGTGACTAAATATGTTCAATAACATTGTTTCCATTGTTATTTATTGCTCCAAAATAAGCCCATTGCTTGTTATGCGAAAAAAATCATTGATGTACTTCGATTCAGTGAGTGGAGCAAATTACATTGGACAGGTGCTAAACTAATTGCAAGAAATTACTACAAAATCTGGGCCGCATTCCATAACTTCAGGTTTCTATGGCAACCAAAAAGCCATTTATTTTTATTTCTAAAATCTGATATTTTGCAAATCAATTGCATATTACATAAATATTAACTGACACAAATTTAGTATGTTTCTGTAATATATATCAAAAGTTATGATAACTTGGACAGAACTTATGGAAAACCCCTCGTATACGTCAGACCAGAGTTTCTGAACTTTTTGAAAAGACTATCAAAATTGTTTGAATAATGTGTTATCTCATTAGCTCCTCGAATGTCCCTGTTCGTTATTTTCATTAGTAGGTTATTGACCTTTACCGTCATCACAAATTACCTTTGTTTAACCTATCTGAAATAGACAAATAACATTAAGCTTACTTTTGTTTTTCAGAACTTCCTTTTGAATCCTCAAGCAGCTTACCATGTAAAGATAACATGGTTAATTTAATGATTTTTTATCACAGTTTGAGTGTCAACGACTCAGCACAGGCATATACATCAACATAGACCCATAAATCAATATGGGCCCTTATACCATTCGACACCTCTGTCAGCCAATCATGAGCCAGTATTTCACTACAATAAAACCCATATTCTTTGTTGTCCAGTTATCCTCCCATGGGAGAATAATAAGTGAAGCTGTGAAAAACCACAGCAACAAAAGACAAGTTTCAGTTTTGTCTTATGGTATAAGCCAGTTATTCACCGCGGGATCGACAATATGTGTTTATCACAGCTCGGGCTAACGCCCTCGCTGGATAAAACACATATTGCCTCTCCCTAGGTGAATAACCTATACATATAGCGTTGTGTAATTGAGTCACCTTTTTTGATGTCTCTGATTCTGATAATCTAGACTAGACAAGGAAAATAGCAATGCAGAAAAACTTCTTCATTCATCAGTCTCACCGTGAAGGTCTTCCCAGCACGCGTACGCATACCAATAATGCTCTATAAGGCAATACAAGCGTATGCAATTGGAATTTGGAGATTGCAGAAGCAGGGTCATTTTGCAAATAACATACAGATATGATGCAAATGCAATATTTGACCTTGTACATCTTGCTTGTTTTGATAATGTTGTGACATGCAAATCATTTTTTCCTTTATAGTATTTGCATATTTTGAAGAAATGCACAACTAGTGGGAGCCTATTCCAAAATCACATGACAAATTCTAATTAACATACATCAACAGTAGTGATCACAAACTGTTATATATTGTTTGTTACTATTTGTGCTTTTAGCAGTTAGACACAAGATAGAAGTAGATAAGAATTTACAACTTGTAGAACCAACAACACCCAACAATAACTGCATTTTGAGAAAATGTTTTTCATAATCAACTGTAAAATTGGATGGAATCTGTGACAAATATATCAAAACACACATGTCTTGGGCATTTCTTTGATTTGTCATATGCTAGTATATAGGACTAATAGGTAGACTGAAGCCATTTGCATGCCCTGATAGCTTTTGTCTCTCAATGATTAGTATGGCCTCCCATGCTTCCCAGCCACATATTTTGTGTGCAGCAGAGCAGATTCTTGGCTGACACAGTGAAGCCATGTGCCAAGACAGTCTTTTGAAAATTGTCTAAGTGAACAATGATCAGACAAAATTTATTTCGAAATCAAAATTCTAGAATAAATACCCATGCAGAATGGTATGTCAGACTGTATTTGCTACACATGCTTTTGTTTCTTGTACGCAATGCACAGCTTGACATATTTATGCAGCTGTTTACATTGTTGTCTGGGACAAGACATCTGGTTCGATGCTATGATAAGTTTTTTTAGAGGCGATGCATCAGCCAATCGCCGATATAGTCTTAGTGATTCGATATATAGCCACTCGCCTCTGTACAGATGGCCACAGGCCTCCCGACAGGAGGCTTTCCCTAAGATTCAAGAATCGGCGTGTGAATCTACATCAGCAGAACGGGGCTAGCGTCGTGCATAAAATGCGGACCAAATCTGCGGAACGGCGGGACGCGGGATTTCGTAATAAAACGCGGATGTGCAGGTGCGGGACGGGACGCTTTTTGCGGGATCGGCGTAAAAAACATGCAGATGTGGCCTAATTTGCTGAAAAAGCTATATTTGCTTTAAAAATCGCCTCTATTTTTTTTTGAAAAAATTTTCTTGTTCTAATGTTGCCTTGTGAAATTTCATGATAATTTAGATCTTAATTTGATTATGGAAATAATTATCTTGTCAGCAGGCAGATCTGAATCATGAAATTTAAAGGTAATCAAGCCTATTGTCAGTTGTCACTGTAATTTGTTTTATAATTGGGATATTATGATCATTTCAGGACCAAGTTAAAATACAGTAAATGATGATTCATGTAGTCTATGTCCTGCTCAATAACTTTTCCGAATGGACATTTGTAAGAGTTGGTAGAGACACCATACCTGCTAACTAGTTATTTTCATAGGTTGGTTCCAGTTGTCCTTGCATGCATGTGATGAAAATAAAAGTATGCAAACCATAAGAAGACATTGGTAATGACACTTTCATGTCTCGACTTAACAATGTGCAATATTCATTTGCCAGAAATAATTAACGCTTGATAATAGAAAAAGTTTATTTACGAGTATCGATCAATAAAGTACGAAGCCAAACTTAATCAATACTTATCCTGGCCTTACGCTTTGGCCAATGACAATGACATTCATTTTCATTATCAATATTAAAAGTTTACCTCAATTTTATTTAAGCAAAGCCTCAACCATTTACCATATGGGCTTAGTGATGATTTGCTGTATATATTTATGGTTGCCTTGTTGAATTAGGGATCTTGGACATATGATATGATACGATATGATTGATATGATAGGAATTTACTGTGTGACATGTGGTGACAACTGAAGATACAACACATGTTTACATGTATGTCATGTTGAAATGACATTATTTCCATGGTCATTGCATACTGTTTAAAATGATGCTTTAGCACTAATTTCACAACATAGGCTTAATCCTAGTTTCGATCATCAAGATGTGAAAATTGCAGGAATTTAAATTCCAGCATAAGTTTAACTGTTTGCACTTGAATATTCAGATGTGATAATTATTTGGCAAACAAATATGCCTTGTTCCAAGAAGATTGATATTCAAAGTGTCACGCAATTGCATATCTAAGAAATCAAAGGATTAGAGGATGTGAATTAATTGTCACGAATGCCGGAATCGCTCAACCGAACACCAAAGAGAAGCAGTTCTGTGCATTTAGTTGTCTTCAATGTTCCTTTTCGGGGAGATACAAGAAAGATACTTCACAATTCTATTAATTGGCTAGGATGAAACTCTACATGAAGATAGAGAAAAAGATCATCTCATCATTTTATTTTTCAGAATCAATGAGGCAACTGCAAGATGCAGTTCTTAATCAGATGAGGGATATTATGGATCTGCTAAAAACAGGCTTGATGTTTCCCGAGTGGGCAATGAAGCTTGACTCCTTTTTTCTCTTTGCAGATTATCATTCAAAAACAGTTTGTAATTGAAAATTCAACTTGGCCTATGCAACGATGTAATTGACTTAGGAAGCCACTTGCAGTTTATTAGTTTTGTCAGCATTGGTGTCAATAAACATTAATCAAACTATACACTTCCGTGCGTTGTGCACCTGATAAGAGGATTAGAAGACTGTCAATGATGTGGCAAAGCCAATTTGGATGTCAAAAAGTTAAAACAGCGGGCCTCTTAACTGCAAAGAGCTCCAAGTAATATTAAAGAGGTTCTGCTGTGACATCAGATATTTAAGGTAGAGTCAGACTTCATTGAGCATATCTTTCATTTCCGAAATAACAATTTTGGCCAGTCATGCTTTCTGGCTACAAATGTGTGCTCCATCACTCTGAATTGATATCGGACTCCCTGACGGTGACGTATTTGACATGCACCGATCTCTGGTGAGAAGCCACGAAGTCGGCTTCATTGCCTTTAATAGCACAGAACTGCACTTTGACAGAGTAATAATTTTGAAGACCTAAATTTGATTTCACAATTATCCTGTAATTTCAACAGGCGACAGTTTTATGACGAGACCAAAATGGATGTGATAGGAACTGTTTAGTCTTGTCTCTGTCCTTTTGTAGGCGGAACAAAATAACCATTTAAGGTGGCTCGATACTCGTGAACTTTCCAAGATAGGATTTCTTAAAAACGGTTTAGAATGATCCAAAATATATTTATAGCAAGGATATGTAAACAAAAGTGGTCGCTACCAGCCTTTTAAAAAAAATATTAGGGTCATGTACCAGAAATTCAGTCCAAGCAAACCTGAAAAACTAAATTTTTTTCTTATTTTTCTTAATGGGAAGTTTGTTCTGCCATTCAGTGGTCATGCATCCTATATAATGCAATGAAGCATGAAATTAAGGAAGACACTTTCATGGAAAAGGTGATTACAATTTCAAAGAGATATATTTAGTTTAAAGGACTTTCCAATGGGCTCGGAATATAAGTTCCGATTT
Source organism: Platynereis dumerilii (assembly GCA_026936325.1). NCBI lineage: Eukaryota > Metazoa > Annelida > Polychaeta > Phyllodocida > Nereididae > Platynereis > Platynereis dumerilii. Next base: position 32,245,570 of record JAPTHN010000001.1, on the reverse strand, counting down.
TGACAATTTTAACTTTTTTTATAAACCATGGCGCTAGAAAAATTGACAGGATCGGATTTTTCATTTCTTTGTCATTTATTTCCAAAAATAGTTGGGAACAATATGATGATATAGACAAGCCTTCCTGCCGTGCTTGTAATTGATAAAAACTTTCATTTATATCACAAAGTCATTTTTGAGAAATAAGACCTGCTTGTCAAAAATCGCCTTTAAAAAAGTTCTTGTTTTGAGTATCGAGTTGAATCTCTGGCTGTATTTATAGTACTCTTCATGGCGCATCTAATGCTCCAAACGAGAAGTCTCTAACCCCAATAGAAGTGGCGCAAATTGCAAATGAAGCGGCCGACGCATGAAATTCTTAAAATTAAAAAAAATTCTTGAACAGTTAAGTGTCAGCAGAGTGGTGACGTTACGATAGATTGGGCCAGCCTGGCTGCGCGTGAATGTGCGCCAACTACCACATGGCACGAGTGGCGAGCCACCTTAAAAAATAGAGTTTTAGAGTAGGCCTAATAAATGGATGCCTTGCTGGCCTATTCTTAACATCATCTCAGCTGCCACTGTCACAGTGCCAAATGATATATTTTAGTCTGACAAATAGGCCTACACAATAATACATGGGCATAAGAATGGTCTGCTAACATTGGGAGTTGTGTTCACTGTTCAGGTACATTCGATTTATCGTATCATTTACCTTCATTCCTCTTTTGCTGTTCAAATATTTTATCAAATACATTTGTACTATGAAATAGTATGAATGAATGGGAAGCTGCACTGATGGTTGATGAAAACAGCAACTAGAACGTTTTTCGCAAATGGTACTTTTTTGTCAGACATTGTCGGATGCATTTGCCTATACATCACACAGTGAATGAGTAGGTCAATAATTTTTAATCAACAGGCCATAGAACTCAGATATTATTCGTTTGATCGCTCAGTCCCAAGATAGCATGCCATATGATTATCTTGCTAAAATCTCCCCCCCCCTCCACATAATGTAACTTACACGAAGAATCAATTAAAACAACATTATAAACTGTTTGAATTGAAGAAAAAGAAAGTGGGTGAGTTAATCATTTCGGCAAAACAATATTCCAGAATGTGTTATTCCAAGCTGTCAGCAATCTTCTTCCTTCTGAAGAAATCAAAGGATTAAATGATAAGAATTAATTGTCACGAATGCAAGGATCAAAACATCAAAGAGGAGCAATTTACACTTCTTGAGCTTTTCTTTGAATTACGCTAATCATTCACGTAAGAGCCTGATAAATGGAGTTAGGATGATAAGGAGATGTGAAGGTTTCGTCTCTGGTGAATCCGTGTCATTCAGTGACAAAGAAGGTGTTGCATTGCCATGAATTAGTTCTGTTCTCCATCAGATCGATATATAAGGTTCAAATTGTATTAGCATGCCTTTAGTTTAAAGGGCCTTAAGTTACCCGTCAACTTCACAGTTGTGTCCTGATAGATTTCAGCTATTTTCGTTTTTTCAATCCAGTTATCTCTAATTTGATGCAATTGATGTGATTAAAACTTCCCAGGATAGTGCCGCAATTGTCTTAAATGAAACAAATATCCTGGTGCCCAAGCACACTTGTTTTTATATATATGTAGTTCAGTTAATTCAATAATTTGTTCACAATGTTTCGAAAATATAACAATTTTGTAATTCTCAGTGCAGGCAGTGAAGAGTATTGGCAGAGAGCCAGAACGAATCACATCTACATGAACAAATAGATTGTCACTTTGAAGCTTTAGTAATCTTAGCCGTTCTAGTTTTTGTCACTTTGATGACCCATTGTTACAAAAACTTCTGTCCTTGGAAAGCAAAAGAGACAGGCAAGCACACGGCAATTTCCCACACATGGCAAGAAAAGAACAGAATCCAATAAGCACCTTGATAAGAAAATTCTGCTGAGGGCAGGGGTTCTTTCAAGATGAAATAAATGGAAATAATATCATTTTATTATGTTATTAGGAATTGGTCGAGACATCAATCATTTCAACACATTTGCCACCTCATTTTAAAACAAAGTTGCCTTTCCTTGAAATGGAAACATTTAGATATTCTCATGATGGGTCTCTAATGGATTCTCTGTTTGCATGCAGTCACTACCAACATTCTTCCAAGAACGAGAACACACTTTCCTAAATTGTTGAATGTCATTGCGCTGACTTTGTTGCTTCTCAAATCATTGTCCTTTTATTTCACACTGTCACAGTCACTTATCATCATTAAGCCTGCCCAACTGCATCTTAAGGTGGATGTCTGATTCTGAAAAACGTTCCATGAAAACTCTGAGAAAAAGTCACAGCTAAATTCAAGTACTGTCCTTCTTGCTATCACCCTAATTGTCTTATATATTTATAAAGTATCTATTTTGGGAAAACTGACCTGATAAAGTTTGAATACGAAGCTGTGGAATAATCACTCTTACTGAGGTTCTTCTGCAAGGCAATATACTCCATCAACTTTCTAAATTCAAAGAAAAAATAGAGCGAAAGAAAGAGCATCAATGTGTATCAACAGGTCCAACTGCACTGCACACAAAAACACGATAAATCTCTTTAGAGTCAGATGAAATATGTGTCATAAATGTCAGACTAATATTTCGCGTAAATCTGAGGCGTCAGTCAACACAAGTAGGTTTATTGCAGTCATTGCTCGCTTGTCTTTGGTATTAAGGAATCTAAAGCTGTTTTATGTTCACCATAGATAATCAGAGGTGACACCTACTAACGAGACCAATCATTCACAATTGAAACTATTTCGGCATATTCAAAATTTCACAGTGAATCGTAGTATCCTCCGGTCCTGCGAGTTTTTGACAGTGGAAGAAATAAATTTGGCATCATTGCTTCAAAATTGGTTTTGTTTGGGCTCACAAGTTAAGTAGAACCTATACCTCACATAATTTACTAAACAAATATGAACATAAGCCTGATCAATTAGCTCATTTGCGTGCCACTATGATTAAATCAATCTGATTAAAAAACTAAAGGATTAGTCTCACTGCAAAAAATTCCCGTTAAATTTTACAGTTAAATTAACTGGCAACTTTGTTCCAGGTCTAAGAACTGTAAAAGTACTAATAAACCTGAACAGGACAATTAACAGTAAAATGCAAATTGGTACATTGAACTGTAATTTTGCAGATTCAACAAAATGATATAACGGTATAATGTACATATATAAAACAGTTTATTTAAAGTATATTTTACAGTTATGTCAACTGTCAATCATAGAATGTAAAGAATGCAAGGAGCTGTATAATTTACTGTAAAAATACGGATATTATGTGTTATTCTTACTTATTGCACAAGTGTGAAACAACAGACTAAGCATGTGATTTAACTGTCGCATAGCTGTAGGGATGTACCGAAGCTGGAATCAGCTGAGAGAGTGAGAGAGCCACTGACTCCAGGCTCGGCCTTGCTCATCTCTTGCTTGACAGCAGGGAAGTAAGTCCATCAATTATACCCAGCAATTAATTCTCACACGTTTGCTCATAAACCATAAAATTGATGGACATTTTCCAAGAGAACCAAGTGTCAAGTTTATCGAAGTATGTTGTATTGATGCAGACTGCGCCTGGGTTATTTTGGTTTTAGTAGTGTCATTCTTTAGATCACATCATAAGACTCACACAAATGTCAATGTCATATATAAATATAACAACTTTTGCATAATGACAGCATCTTTAAGATCATATGAATGAGGATGTTCCCTTACCTTCAGATAAGTTATAAATTAAGTTTGATTAACAGCTGTGTAAAGCATATGTTATAGATGGCACCACATGCTCCGTGGTTGAAGTCAATGCAATCTCTTGTTTAGAGTTCCTAATCTGACCAAGTGTATTGATTGTTTGGCCAATTCAAATGTTTTGTCTGCATATTACAAGTTGCCAGTAAATTAACGGTTGAAGTAATTGTTCATTAACGTGAACTGAATGTTAAATGACATGTTGCAGTAAATTTATCTTGGAGCCATTTTGTAACTGTCAAAGAACTGTATTTTCACATAAAGTCTGTTTTAAAAAAATACTGATAAAATAACAATAAATTGACGGTTCTTTCAGCTAGAAAAACACGGTCATTTCTTACAGTGCTGTTATTGAGCAATGTCGCAATGCACTTATGATTCAAAATTATTCCTTGCTGAGACACATTGGACAATAATATAAAATACGTACACTGTATTGAGTTGGAATGTGTTGAAAGGTCACTGACATTTAGGGATACCGCCAAAAGAAAGTAATTGACCAGGGAACATTGCATGACACACCAGCGTCCGACAAGGGATGTAATTATTGCTGGTAGGTATGAAAACTTTTTCTGAACGCAGAATGAGGATATAAATGCACTGTAAAACCAACCGCGCTTTTTATGGTAATGGCCAGTCGAATTACACAATGGTAATATATATATATCTTTATTAGATACACAATTGTAATATATATATATCTTTATGTGTTGAAAGGTCACTGACATTTAGGGATACTGCCAAAATAAATAAAACTTGTCGCGTGTGGTAGCGATTCACCACCATGTGTGCCAGATGTCAGTGGTACCACTTGGGTTTCACATTGGGTTAATGTCCATCTTGTTGAATCTTTAGAAAATTGTTTTTCATCAAGATGGAGGTCATTGTTTGGTAACAAAAGATGGGAGATTGGCCTGGTGAATTTGTCCAGGATGTCATAAGTGACAATCTTTACAATTCCTAATAGTACTTGATGTGATGCGAATCAAGAGAATTCCATTCCACTGCCTTTTCAACAAACTCTCGTGAGTTGTGAAAAGCAATCATGCTGGCAAATAAACCTTGGGAAAAAGTGATTTTCAATAATCAAATAAAAATAATAACTTTCCTGTCCTGTCATATATTCTGATTTCCATTACTAAAACCTCTCTCTGATCTTGTTTGAAAGGGCCTGGATGAGTAAATTCATTCGATTTAAAATGATTTCTGGCATACAACCAGTAGGAATTTAATTTGCAGTTATCATATAGAATCAAAGGGTTGAAGAACAAGAACCAATCATCACTAATACAAACCACAGAAAATCAAATGTAACCAGGCAGGAGTTGGCACTAAGAATATCACTTTTGCCTTTTCAAAGACAGTTTTTAGAGAGACATCACATGTTGAGTTTGGTTGTGCAAATTAAAAAAATAGACTTCCTTTGAGTAACATGTGTAAAGCCTTAGAGGAAAGACACATGTGTATATTACCATGTTGGTACTGCTCATTTGACACAGATCTGCAGACATTAGGCCTACACCTTTAATTATGAATGAATATTTGAATGGACAAAACATCTTCTATTTGGCCTATTTGACCGAATTGATCAGTTTTTAAAATGCATAGAAAAAAGGTCATTGAAATACCCAGACATGCTTTTCTGTGAGAATAAACAGTTTTTTAAGATCATGCATCACTTAAAAATATTCAAAATTATTCACAAATTCATAATTTGTATGATGTATACATACATAATGATACTGTCACGATGTTATGTCTTACGCAGTGCCATCTTACTAAGCTGGAGTCTCCCAGATATTGTCTTCGGAAATTTGCTCTTGAAAGATTTTGTCATTTGATACTTTGGGCTATCTTGCATTAGCTGCTTTTATATATACTAAGAAATGAATCCCAATTGTGACATCCACCGCAGGCTATTTGCTGAAAGTTTGTCAGTTCTCAATCTATTAAGCCTTGGCTGACAAGAGGAAAGCTGCTGTTTCCTTCCGATACAAAAATATTGTCGAGAAGATGCTGAGGGGTTATGGAGTGATATGTGACCAGCCCACGGACATATAATGTTTCCATTTTTCATATCAAAGAAACCAAATGCTTTAAGAAATATGAACGCCTGTTTCAAAAGACAAATTTACATTGCAGTCATAAGATCCGTCTTCTGATACACTTTGCTACAAAAAACCAAAATGTTACGGATAGATCAGCGACAAAACATCATGATATACGGTGTTTTTTTTTTCAGGGAAGATACATACATATCATACTAATACCTATTCTGAAGTGTCATAGATGTAACCAAAGGAACTATCCACTTCACTGTGGAAAGTAGCCCATGCACATTAGTGTTTAGTTCAGTTGCTTCAATTAACAACACAAGTACGAAAGCATTTGTACTTCTCAATATAAGTGTTAGGATATGTTTATTTGCGTGCTACAGGATGTCTGACCCATAAAAAAACTTGATAATCACATTGTTGTGACGAAGTGATTCTCTTCTTGGATTACCCCCTTTTGCACCTCAGTTATCAAAGCTAATTAGTTGTGCCACTCAGCGCCCTTTCCCAGTGCAGATAGTGAGGAATATTGACAAAGTGACAGGAACATGAACAATTAAACGGATTATCCTTTGAAGCTCTTCAGTTATTCGAGACATTTATTCCTATTTTTTCAGCCGGTATGGATAATCCTTTTGTAAAGTTACAAGAATTCTTGCTATAAGGAAGCAAAAGAGACAAGCAAGCACACGGCTAGTTCCCACACAAGGCAGGAAAAGAAGACAATCCTACAAAGGATGTCGCATGATTCACCTGCATACAGAAAATTTATCAATGACCATTTGAAAAATATCCTTATGTCAAAACATAGACCATATAAATGTATACACTGCCGGCCAAAAGTTTGGAAATAGCAGGCTGCTCGCTATTGCATTAGTGTTTCACTAAACTGCTTCTTGGAGCTTGGATTCTTATTTGATCATGTTGGAATAGACTCACATTAATGTCAAGAAGATTATATATATATCTACTAGAGGTAAATTGGTGAAAATTGGGTTAAATTTCCAATGTTGCTCTCAAAAATAGATGTGTGTCAAAGAGAGTGCTCAGGCCTTGGTCATTTAATAGAGACGTGTGTCCACCCATCCATATTTATGAGAGCAAGAAAGGACATTTCACCAAATTCATACAGAAACTGTCTACACAATCCAACTTCCTATCATCATGTATTTTCTTTTGATCCGACGAGAATCCATGCATCCACATGTATGCAGATGTGTGTTGCACTGATCCAATGGCAAGCAATATACTGTTTCCAAACTTTTGGCCTGCAGGGTACCTAAGTCAATGGTTTTATTAAAGTTGAATCCCACACTTGGCAAAAAATGTAAAATCCATGAAATATTCATGAAACTTTGCCAAAAAGTTCTTCAAAACGAAAGCTTTCCAACGTAAAAAAAAACAGATGGGCTATCCAACATAATTTTCGAACTATGATCTTTTCAAAATCTATGTCATTACATTAAAACATACAGCAAAATACTTAAAAAATGTGGCATTTATAATGACAAGCAGCGTCACCCGAACAATATCCATGAGATATTTATGAAAAATTTAAGGAATATAGCTGAATATACACTTTATTGAAAAACCAGTTTTTGAAGGGGGGTTACCGATGTTTTTTGAGAGTTACGTGGTGTACAATATGATAAAATTATGAAAAACAGTTCAACAAAAATAAGTCCCTCGTAAAAGAAACTTGAATATCTCAAAGGTTCCTTTTCCGATTTTTATGAAAGTTGAATTTAATTATAGGCCTGTATATCGACTCAAAATGTGTGTATTTATAGTCTAGTGCCATCATTCCTGGCTGAGCCAGCAGCCTTCAAGTGAGCCTACCCCTGTTTTCAAAAATCTGTGGCTTTTCCAATGCATATGAACAATTTGACCAAGCGGGGGAGCCACCAGCTGGCTATATTTGTTGAACAGTTTAGTTACATGGAGTCCAATAGGTGGAGAAGCTGTACTCTGTGGGATTCAACTTTAAAATTGCCATGCCATGTATTATAGCCTAGCTTATAATTGTGATTCCATATTTGTGTGTTCTATTTATGTGTAGAATTGGTATAAGCCCTAATTGTACGTGTTGTACAAATTACAATTCATATCAAGATCAATTGTTATTTTTAAGGCAGCTGATATTCTGGAAATAAATCTTTAACTTCATTTCACAAAATCAATCTTGGCTGTTGCATGCCAAGTCCCATCTTTCCAGAGAAATCTCTGAAAAATCTGTTATAACTATCTTTTCTTTATGAAAGAAAATCAGAAATAATTTATCTTGCCTCTTTCCAGACATCTATGGTTTTTTTTTTTTACATATGAATGGGTATTACCTATCATGCCAAACAGTTTCTGAAACCATATTATAATGGCACTATGTAATTATTTAAGATTTCCTTGATACACATGAAGAGGTGAACTTATTGCACTGAAAATCTCAATTAATATTGCAGCTTAATTAACTTTGCACTAATTAACTTCATGCTTAACTAAACCATATAAAGACAAATCCTGCATGCAGCTGATGGAATATTAATTGTTCTGACAATGGCAGTTTAATTAGGAAGATGACAAAAGATGAAGGATATTCAGATGCAATTCAATAAATTCTACTTTTTCTTTTAAACATAAGCTCTCAATTAACTCCCCCTTTACATGATAAGAATTTACAAGTCGTTTTTTTTTGGCATCACACGAGAGGTCCAGAATAACTTCTACATTGAATTCATGTAACAGTTACTGACAATGCCAGTGGCGGATACAGGGGGGGCCTAGGGGGCACGGCCCCCCCCCTAGACCACTGAGATTAATAATAGTATTTTGAAGAAAATACGCTACGACGGGAGCCCGCAAATGCCCGAAACACGCCCGGCCCCCCCCTAGATGACCGTGTCTGGATCCGCCACTGAATGCCTAGTAAAATAACCTTAATCTGCTCACCTAAATACCAAATGCGGAGGATGTGGTCTTTCAAGGAGAAATAGATTTAAATAGTAATATTATATTATGATAGTGATTAGTTTAACAACCACATTAATTTGTATGAAAGTTGAACCTGAACTACAACTTGTACAAGCTAAAAAAAGTTTAATATCATTGGAGTCAATGAAATATGTGTAGTCAAACACCGGATCAATGGTTCCTGTACTTTTGGGGCATCAGTCATCACAAGTAGGTTTATTCCACCATTCCTTGCTTGTCTTAAGTACTAGGGAATCCAAAGCTGTTTTATGTTGACCATAGATAATCAGAGCAAACACTGGTACTTAAAAGGCAACATATTCACACAAAGCCGCCGAACAACAAACTGTATCACTGAAACTGTTTTCGTCACATTCACAGTGAACTATATTATCCTATTGCTATGGTCCTGGAAGTTTTCGACAAAAGGTAGAAATTATTTTAGTGTCAAGGCTTCAAAACAGGTTCTGCTTGCTCGAGCCAACAAGTAGAGTAGAACTCTGACCTAACAAAAACAAATGTAGGCGTAATAGGCTCATTCATACGTAACTCCAATTGTCTGATTGGAAAAAGAAAATATACTGAAAATTAGTAATAAAATAATGATTCAAAATTATTCCGTGCTGTAATGGTATAGTTGGAAATGAATTTCTAATATTATAGGACAACAAAACATGCACTAAGTTCAAGTTGGTTTGTGTTGAAAGGTTACTTACATTTTGGTACAACGCATGAATGAAATATTTGACTGGGCAGAACTGCAAAACACACAAGTGTCTGCCATGGTAAATGGTCATCACTGGAAGGTATGAAAACTTTTTACAAACTCTCTGACAGAATAAGGATATAAATGCACTGTAAAAGCAGATGTGTTGATTTATTGTAATCACGGTTAAAACTACAAACGGTAAAAAGCCTTCTCATATCTGTCAGAAATCCGCCAGTACGTGATTCACATCACATGTTGGGGGTTCCTGACTGGGTAAATGGTCCGTCTTTTGGAACATTTAAAGAAAATACTCTGGTTTACACATATTCATAAAGATGGAGTTTTCTATTTTGTGACAGAAATTGGGGGCTCGTCCGGGATGTCAGGATTGGCAATCTTTTCAATTTCAAGAATCAAAAGTCAGGACAAGATACCAATCTGGCCAGGACCTCTGTTGGACAGCAGCTTGAAACTTGCTATGCCACATTTCTCTGTGTTCCTCCTGTCCTAAGTAGCCTACATGTACCAGATTCCCAAAACACATAGACGTAAAGTCCTGAACATCCAACCATCAACTGTTCATAGATAGATAATAATGACATGGAGACCACATCATTCAACTCTTCTATTAGAAAACCCTGTAGTCCTTGCCCTGGGGGTCATTTGTGTGACCGAGAGAGGGAGAGCGTTTGACTTCATATTCTGTTACTATATGGTCTGGCCTTTAAAAAAAATCAGGGTAGACATCTGGCGGCATGGCAGGTTAGTAGAAATCCAAGATGGCGGCCAACATGGCCGCCGTGACAAGAAAAATTAGTTAAGTTGCTCACAGTAACACTACAGAGACTTATAATACATCAAAATGGGTGTTTTCTGGGATGCTGAATCCAAATATGTACAAATAAAACCTCTTACTACTTTTTATCTATAGATATTAAAGATGGCTGCCAAATCTAGCCAAAATGGCTGCCGTGAATGGAAAAACGCCTATTTTACGGAACAACAAACACCGCACAGGCATGTGTTACATCAAAATAGGGGTTTTCAAGGTTGCTGAGTTCAATAATGCACAAATAAAACCTCTAGCTCCCTTCTATTTTGAGAAATCCATGATGGCCACTGATATGGCTGCTACAAAGTCCTGCAAAAACATCTTTGTTGCCCCCAACAAACACTGCACAGGTGTGTAATACATTAAAATAGGGGTTTTCAAGGTTGTTGAGTTGAATAATGCACAGATAAAACCTCTTGCCCCCTTCTATTTTAAGAAATCTAAGATGGCCACTGATATTGCGGCCTCAGAGTCCTGGAAAAAACCTAATTTGCCCCAAACAACACCTAATAAGGGTTACAAGGATACCGCAAAATAAGGTTTTTCTACGTTCCAGAGTTAAAATAAGCATGAATGATAATTCTTGTATTTTTTTATTTTTAATTATTCAAGATGGCTAATTGTATCGCTGCTACAAAGGTCTTGAAAAATGTATAGGTTGCTCACAATACGCACCGTTTGGGGTGTTATGCAGATTTAAGGGATGCTGTATCCATGAAAATTCTTCATATTTTCCATTGTTAGATTGCTGCAATTAAATAGAACCAGTGTAGACACCTGTTAAAAGGTGTTTCAGTAAAGTTGTGAAAAAAAAAACTCAAGACTTGGATAGGGCAACATCATAAATTTGAATCGTTATTCGCTGGAATACCTATAAAGTCTGGGGCTAACATTGTAATTGGTGAAATATATAGAGTTCCTGGAACTAATGAAGTTGATTTTATGAATTGCTATGAATCTATCTTTACTAAAGTTAGGGACGAAAACAAAAGGATCATTATTGGTACAGACCAAAATATGGACTTTCTGAAGATCAATTCTCACAGAAATACACAGAAGTTTTTTGAATTGAACCTGACTAATAACTTGCTACCAACAATATTTAAGCCAACACGGGTGACTGATACCTCTGCCACATTAATTGATAACATTTATGTAGACACTGAAATAGGATGCAATGTTACATCTCGCATAATAACTACTGATATCTCAGATCACTTTTTATGCCTAACTATTATTCATGACATAGAGTTGAATACTGGTGTGACAAAATTCTCAAAAAGAAAATTTAATGACTCAGTATATCGCAACATCAAAGGAGCCTTATCAAATAAGAATTGGAATTATTTGGATGAAATGAATATTAATGATGCATGTTATGAATTGAATTCAGAAATAAGTAAAGTTGTTGAATTCTATGCGCCATTAAGAGATTATACATTCAATAGAAAGTACAAAAAAAGAGATCCATGGTTTACTGTTGGATTAAAAACCTCATCGGTTAAATGCTGGAAAATTTACAAGCAAGTATTACATATGCCACATGATAGTTTCGAATATGTAGCATATAAGAGATATAGAAACATGTACAGTAAGTTAAGGAGAAAGGCAAAATTTCAGTATAGTCATGATCTTATTACAAATTGTAGAAATGATTCAAAGAAAATTTGGGAAATTTTAAATAGAATAACAGGAAAGGGAAGGAAGAAGAGCTATTTGTCTGATGAAATCATGATAGATGGCATAAAAGTAAGTGATCAGAAGATAATCAGTAACACATTTGCCAAATATTATAGCGAGATTGGTAAATGTATGTCAGAAAAAATAGAAGAGCAGGGTCCCACATTTGATCCAACTTCTAATATCACTGAAAGGGTAAATGAAAGTTGTTTTTTGTTTCCTACAACACATCATGAAATAGAACGGTTAATAAAGGGTTTGAAGACAAAAAATAGTCAAGGACATGATGAATTATCAAATACAGTGCTAAAATCAATATGTCCTAGTATTCTACATGCTCTTTTTATTATCTTTAATAAGTCATTAAGTGCAGGTGTATTTCCAGACTACATGAAATTAGCCATTGTAAAACCCTTATATAAAGCTAAAAGTATCTTTGAAATTACTAACTATAGACCAATATCTTTACTTCCCGTAGTGTCAAAAATCTTAGAAAAAATTGTACATATCCGTCTGATGACTTTTTTTAACAAACATAATGTACTATTTGAAGGTCAATATGGGTTTAGGAAATTAAGAAGTACTACTGATGCGATATTGGACCTTACAGGAAATATAATTGATGGCTTTAACAAAAAGATGTGTACAATTGGATTATTTTTAGACATGTCAAAGGCCTTCGACAGTATAAAGCATGAGACTTTGTTAAAGAAGATGGAATTATATGGGATAAGAGGAACTGCGCTAAATTGGATAAGAAGTTATCTTACTGACAGAAGTATCAAAGTCATGTTTAAAGAAGCTCTTTCTGAAAAATATGAAGTTAAATTTGGAACACCCCAGGGCTCTGTGTTAGGTCCTTTGCTTTACATCATCCTTTCTAATGACATGCCAAAGTGTTTAAAATTTAGTAGAGCTGTTATGTTCGCAGATGATACCACCATTTATGCGACTGGAAACAATGTTAAATTCCTATACAGAAAGATTAATGAAGATCTGAAGAGAGTAACACAGTGGTTTAAAGACAATTCATTGTCATTGAATATTGAGAAAACAAGTTACATGTTATTCAAAAATGTTAATAGCAGAAGTCATGTTAATGGAGATGTAAACATAGATGGTAAAGTTGTACAGAAAGTAACTCAGACAAAGTTCCTTGGAGTTTGTATTGACGAACATTTAAACTGGAATTGCCATGTGCAAAATCTTTCACTAAAACTGGCATCAGGTATATATAGTTTAAATATGGCACGGAATATATTATCAACCAAAAGCAAAAGACTGATATATTTTTCACATGTATTTAGCCATCTTAATTATGCAATGAGCATCTGGGGACCCATGTTATCAGCAAGTAATGTAAAAAAACTCCAGGTCATTCAGAATAAAGCTCTACGGTCAATCTATAACTTGAAGAGAAGAATACGACTTTCACCTTATTATAAAAAGGCTGAACTACTAGACATTAAAAGTTTGATAGAATTATCTTTAGTAAAAATTTCTCATAGATATATGACAGATGTATTGCCCCAAAGAATTATTAATTTATTTGAAAATACCAGACATAACCATAGAACCAGAAATCGAAACTTACTTCAAGCCCTTCCACATACTACTCAAATTTATAATAAAAGTTTTCTTGGCAGAGCACCACATGTATGGCTACACCTTCCTAGGGATCTAAAAAATATTCGTGATAGCAAGAAATTTAATAAAGGTTTTGTTAAATACAAGTTGGATCAAGCTATAAATAACTGAAATCAGCAATTGTATAATAACTGAAGTTTTGATGGTAGTTATATTTGATTTATTATATCTTCATAATTATTATGCATTTGATTTATGATATCTTATTATGTAATCTAAATGTTATGATATCTTCATAATTATTATGTATTTGATTTATGATATTTTATTATGTAATCTAAATGTTGACTATGGATGTCTTTTGACCACACTTGACTCTAGACATAGGCAGCAACCGCGGCTAATGCATGAGCAAGATGTGGTCACTGGACTTATGAATAATTTATAATTGATTTAATAATAATGGCACATGTTTAGAATTTAATTCATTGTATTTGTATGTAACGTATATTGGAAGGGCACCCCCCTATAGGGTATAGTAATTTTTTTTTGCTCGGGTGTTCTTCCATCAACTTACTTTGGTTGGTATTGTTTAAAGAAATTTTATCAAAATGTATTGTACTCTTGTAAGTTGCAAATAAATCTTCATTCATTCATTTCCAGTGACAGGCAAAGTAACACCTGCATCTTTTAAGCCTTACAGTTTATCTTTGTGGGGGAATTATAGCTAAGCACACACCTATTAAGAGAGAAAGAACAAGAGAAATCATTTTTATTTTTGTCACAGTTTCACATTCTGAATTCATAGTACAAAAAATACTATGTGAATGACCAACATACCTCGATCGTAACAATTCACATAGTTGACGTGAGGCACTATTCCTACTTCAAAATCACACAATGATACATAAAAGTCTCAGTGATCATATATATTTTTATCCAAATATGGCACATCCACGCATGGTAGTGAGCGTACATACACGCGCGTGTACATATATTTGCGCGCATCATTACGCTTGTATATGCGTTTACGACCATGTCATCCAGCGCATGCGTGGACCTGCATTCACGCGCATGCGTGTATATAAGATCGTGGACATGCCATCCAGCGCAAGCTTGGATATGCCATCCAGCGCAAGCTTGGACATGCCATCCAGCGCGAGCTTGGACATGCCATCCAGCGCAGTTTATTTATCAGAACACGGGAGCCCCTCCAGCAGTGGCGTAGCCATGGGAGATGGAGGAGGTGTCTTAAGTTTGTGGTTTCAGCTCTCCTATTAGTTTGTAGGGGAAGTGTACCTATATTGGACCACCTAACCATCACTCTATTTCTCATAGGTACACTGTTATACCAACGATATTACTCATTGGACCAATACATGAGGAAGGCCAAGGTATCAGTGTGTGCCCAGATTGAGGAACCCCCCCCCCCCAAATTCCTGGATCCGCCCCTGGGTTCTCTCACTAATTTGGATGTGCGCTGTAAAACATGTCCACTCACGCGCTGTATGGCATGTACAATCATGCGCTGTATAGCATGTCCACTCATGCGCTGTAAAGCATGTCCACACACGTAGATTTTTCACACGTGTGCTGTTTGACACATCCACGCGCGTGTATGTGTCAAATCGTGCACATCCACGCGTACTGAAAGCGTGTATGTGCCCTCTGGAACATGCGTGGATATGTCAAATTTGGATAAAAATATACCTCCAGTGATGGACTCCATGGCAGTTTTTCCTTTACCATTTATGGAACTATCTCATACATACACAACCAATTGCATGGTTCCTGTGGCACTATTCTTCATTATATCCTCACTGTGAGTAATCATTACTGGGGGAGTTTTATTTTAAATTCCCAAAGAATATCCAGTTGCATTATCTTCAATATATAACCTGCATTGTTTATTAAACTGTGAAAAGTGGGTTGAATGCTCAAATTTTATTTAGGTCATTCAGCTGAATAGGCCTTGACCGATACTCAGTTTAAACGTATGCTTTTGCAGCAGCACAATTTCACAGTTGAATTGCACAAATGAATAAATGCTTCCTGTTACATATTTAACAGCCAAGTTAATCAATAATAATTATGAAGGAGATTGCTCCAAAACAACATTATCTGGCACATGTTCCTTTCAGGGAAAATAAAGTCATGGGATGGGCCCAATTTAACCAGAGAAGTCAAAGTATTATCACAATGTGGAACACATTGTTTAAGTGACAATCTGATACAAAATGATTATTTTTTTTAGGGGAAATAATAATTGCGGACGTGGACACTCTGTAGCCCCTGTTATTGGAATAGGTCTCACAGTGAGGATCTAATGAAGAATAGTGCCACAGGAACCATGCAATTGGTTGTGTATGTCTGAGATAGTTCCATAAATGGTAAAGGAAAAAATGCCATGGAGTCCATTACTGAGACTTTTATGTATCATTGTGTGATTTTGAAGTTGGAATAGTGCCTCACATCAACAATGTGAATTGTTACGATCGAGGTATGTTGGTCATTCACATAGTTTTTTTTGTACTATGAATTCAGAATGTGAAACTGTGACAAAAAAAAAAAAAGATTTCTCTTGTTCTTTCTCTCTTAATGGTTGTGTGCTTTGCTATAATTCCCCCACAAAGATAAACTGTAAGACTTAAAAGATGCAGGTGTTACTTTGCCTGTCACTGGAAATGATGTTGCCCTATCCATGGTGAGTCTTGGGTGTTTTTTTTCACAACTTTACTGAAACACCGTGGAACAGGTGTCTACACTGGTTCTTAATGGCAGCCATCTAACAATGGAAAATATGAAGAATTTTTTCCAGGACTTTGAGGCCGCCATATCAGTGGCTATCTTGGATTTCTTAAAATAGAAGGGGGCAAGAGGTTTTATCTGTGCATTATTAAACTCAACAACCCTGAAAACCCCTATTTTAATGTATTACACACCTGTGCAGTGTTTGTTGGGGGCAACAAAGATGCTTTTGCAGGACTTTGTAGCAGCCATATCAGTGGCCATCTTGGATTTCTCAAAATAGAAGGGAGCTAGAGGTTTTATTTGCGCATTATTGAACTCAGTGACCTTGAAAACCCCTATTTTGATGTAACACATGCCTGTGCGGTGTTTGTTGTTCTGTAAAATAGGCGTTTTTCCATTCACGGCAGCCATTTTGGCTAGATTTGGTAGCCATCCCTAAAATCTGCCACAATGATGCCCCCCAAACGGTGTGTTCTGTGAGCAACCTATACATTTTTCCACCTTTATAGCAGTCATATCATTAGCCATCTTGAATAATTCAAAATAAAAAATGCAAGAATTATCATTCATGCTTATTTTAACTCTGGAACATAGAAAAACCTTATTTTTCGGTTTCCTTGTAACCCTTATTAGGTGTTGTTTGGGGCAAATTAGGTTTTTTCCAGGACTTTGAGGCCGCCATATCAGTGGCTATCTTGGATTTCTTAAAATAGAAGGGGGCAAGAGGTTTTATCTGTGCATTATTAAACTCAACAACCTTGAAAACCCCTATTTTAATGTATTACACACCTGTGCAGTGTTTGTTGGGGGATGGATGGATGGATGGATGATTGGGGCTTTACGTCCTGTATTTATGCACTTGCTAGGCTAATTAGGACAGGAGGAGGACACGGCAATGAGCTGAAGGATGATTGAAACAGCCGTCCCAACATAGGCCCAGATGACCCGGCAAGAGCTAGATTCGAACCCTGGACCCAGCGATTGGCAGTCCAGCATGCTACCACTAGACCAACCCTCCCCCCGTGTTTGTTGGGGGCAACAAAGATGTTTTTGCAGGACTTTGTAGCAGCCATATCAGTGGCCATCGTGGATTTCTCAAAATAGAAGGGAGCTAGAGGTTTTATTTGCGCATTATTGAACTCAGCAACCTTGAAAACCCCTATTTTGATGTAACACATGCCTGTACGGTGTTTGTTGTTCTGTAAAATAGGCGTTTTTCCATTCACGGCAGCCATTTTGGCTAGATTTGGCAGCCATCTTTAATATCTACAGAGAAAAAGTAGTAAGAGGTTTTATTTGTAAATATTTGGATTCAGCATCCCAGAAAACCCCTATTTTGATGTATTACACGCCTCTGTAGTGTTACTGTGAGCAATTTAACTAATTTTATGTGTCACGGCGGCCATGTTGGCCGCCATCTTGGATTTCTCCTAACCTGCCATGCCGCCAGATGTCTACCCTGATTTTTTTTAAAGGCCAGACCATATAGTAACAGAATATGAAGTAAAACGCTCTCCCTCTCTCGGTCACACAAATGACCCCCAGGGCATGGACTACTGGAAAGGATTTCCTTCACAAGTTTTCGTGCAAATCATGCAAAGATCCTTCAGAAAAACTGATTTACAATAATCAAATAAAAATAATCAGTTTTTCTGTCCTGTCATATATTCTGATTTTCGTATAAAAATGTCTCTGATTTTGTATGAAAGAGCAAATTCATTCGATTTACGGCAATTTGTGTCATGCAATTACTTCCAGGAGGCGTTACATTTGCAGTTGTCACGCAATCTGAAGAATCAAAGGGTTGAATAATACGATTCAATCATCGCTAATGCATACCACAGAAAATCAAATGTAAGCAGGCTAGAGTTTGTATTAAAAATATTACTTGTGCCTTTACAAAGCAGGTGAGGAGAAATGTTCTTGCAAGAAGAGTTTGGTTACATAAATCTGCAAAAGGGCTCATGACAGACCACATCCTAACCTGATGAGGTAACTGATGTTACAACCCAAAAGTATACATGCCCGATTAGATAATCCGCATGCTTTTTAGATGCCAGGCATTAAAATAGATCATTGTCAGAATATCTACTCCACGCATTGTCAATGTCCCTCAATCGCAAAATATCCAAAATGTGCACCTAAGCCACATCATTATCCAAAAGTTCCAATGTGCTGCATGTGTTAGAAACTTTTCATAGCTTCCTATGAAAGAGTATCCAAATAGCATGTTGGGGATATCTGACTTTTTGCAAATATCCAAATAAAAGTATAGTGCCATTAGGAATATTTTGATGGTATCTGGTACTATTTAGTCTATTGAAAAGTAGATTTTGCGACACCATGCCGACCATGCCATGAGATATTTTGTCACAAGCAACCGCAAGATAAGAAAATGCAAAGACTGTGTATTTATTTCAATAAAAACAACTTAAAAATAGCTCCATTAGTGTTTGAGATATCCACTGAAGTTTTTTAAGATGTAGGCTTCCTTTGACACAAGTTTGCTAATATGACAACTGTTACTGTCAAATCACCTGGTATTGCGTTGTGAAATCGAATTTGTCTTAAAAAACACATGTCAAAATTATTACACAAATTAAGTAGAATAAATCGTATTAAATATCTTTTGTAACTGTTCTTTTTCTTTTTATGCTCAAAAGTCCGCGAAATGAGGCGAATCTGTACACGTGGCCATGTAAAACAGTATATATGTGTGTATGGCTTTTTATGTCGAGTGTTGAGGGGGGGTACTAAAAATACGCGTGAAACCTGAGGGTGGGGTACTGAAAATCCGCATGAAACTCAAGGGGGGTATCAATTTTTGACGAGAAATTCCAGCAAAACTCCCACCCCCCCCCAGTCATAAATTCTGAACGGTCCCTTTGATTACTTCTTCTCACTCTTGTGGCTAGTTGTGCAAGATGTCATGTCTCCGAAATGGTAGGCTAAGGTGTCAGTTCATGGCTGCCATGCCATTAGAAGGTACCCTGGCCAGAAGGCTAAAAAAGCCTCCTCGTTTATTCAAGATGCATCCTATTTATGCAAGGTGCATGTACTATTTGACCTTTCAAACAATTTTGTAAATCTTAGAGAAGCTCATTTGGTTCAGAAGAAGGTACATCTAAAGTGACCGGATTGATAACTTTATATCTATGTCAATCTTTTGTTCAAGTTATCATGTTCATTAGCATAGTTTGTTATGCAAGGCGACCATCTAGTTTATTATGATAATTAAAGGGAGCCATATCCCTGGGTTAAGTGGATATCTTATTTGTTCTGGATAATATGGTAACTAAATATATTCCATTCATTCCATGATCAGAATGCAGAATTTTTCTCAATTTAATGCTGAAATGTCATTTAATATGACGCCTCATTCTTAAAAATTTTACTTGTAAATCATGATAACCTTCTCCCTCAAGATATTTTTTCACCACTGATCTGGTTGTCGAATTGCAATTTAAGTTAGAAAGTTTTCTAATTTAGGATAAGTAGATGTGATGTTTGGTTTTTGGCAGTACGTAATATAAGTTTTGAACTTTAATCACAATATTAAAATTGACAAGTACTGATGAGTTGGCATAGGGTTGCACTCGAAAAATTAAGATTATTCACTGATACACAATATGTTGTTTCTGAGTTTGGCACCATTTTGTTTTGGCCAATATTAATTTTGTCTGTGAAAACTTATATCTCAGCTCTGGTGATTTGATGAATACAATGAATATCTCGTTCAAACTTTCTGCACCGGATAGATACAAATTACATTTACGAAGAATCAAGCACAGAGTTTTTTCTATATTTTTAGTTGACTAAAAACATCTAAACTTTTATAAGTTCATAAAAGGCATTAGAAGTATGTAAAAGATAATGCGAACTTCGCACAAATATTATATTATTCAAGTTCTGCGCACTATACTAGCAATATTGCCAATTTTATTTCAATGATAGTGGTTTGACTTACAGACAGAGGTAAGGGCAGCACCAGAGCATTAGCTGTCGTGGTGTGCCACACACGGTTCTGTGGGCAACCAAATCATGTACCATACAGCTGGGATGCTGCTAATGTAATTCTACTGACATTGTGTCTGGAAATAATCATATAATAATTATGTTAAATAATGCTGCTTGATGAATAATGATCCACAAAATTCTGCCATGTTAAACTAAAATCATGGCGTCTCTATTTGTTAAGTTAGATCATCTTTATGTCTGGATTGGGCGATGAATTGCTTTAGATCTTGTGATGTTTTTCATTGTGTTTTTGATGGGCAAGATCGCTTTAATGCCCAAGACATGAATGGTTTCCCTGCCATGGATGCTTTAGGCTAATGGCTGATTACTTTAGCTCCTTTCACTTGTCTAGTTCCTCTCTCCCTCTCTTTGGTCTTCTCAATCTGCAATCCCTTTGATGACTATGAGAGTCTTTACTAATTTTCTGTGACTACATTTTTCCAGAATTGATGGTGGTTTATCTGTCTTGCTGACTGTCTGCGGCAAGCCTTCTGGTATCATTTAGGCCTCATTGCAGGATACAACCCGCCCCCACACTCTCTCATAAACTTGGCACCCTCAACTGTGTGTACCCCTTTTACCCTCAAACTACAAGTTCTGACCTCTAACACCCTCAACTAACCTCATCTGCCCTGACCTACCCTCTAATTCCCTCAAGTACCCTCAAGCAAACTCGCCTTCCCTCAACCAAATTCGGCTTTTTTCAACCTAACTCGCCTCCCCTCAAGCAAACTCACCTCCCCTCAACCAAACACTCGCCTCCCATCAACTAAACTCGCCTCCCCTCACTAAACCTGCCTTCCTTCAAGTACCCCCAGTTACCCGTGATAAAACCGTGGTTACCCCATCGGGATGAGAGTGTACCATGAGGCCTATCATTGTTTTCCCCAAAGAAACGAGTTGTTACCAAAATACCTCAAAATTTTATTTCATTTCTGATGACTCATATCACGCCATGTCCCATATTTACCATGTTATCAGCAACTTAGCTGCATGCCTCTTTAATATAGAGAGCACTTCTACATCCCTTTCTTCCACCATGTAAGTGACTTATACCTTGAATCGGACAGCCCCACTGAAATGTATTTGTGCATGCTCTGTAATTCTTTTGTTTCCAGCATTCTAGCTGAATATATGTGTTTAATACAGTAGAAACCGGCGTAAATTGAAAGGCCACCCTGAAGAAATATACAATTTTCGACCTTGACTTTGTAATGAACATAAGTGCCGAATTTAACTTGTATATTGATAATGCTAGATTCATTAGAGCTGTTTGCGGATTAGCAGTCCAAACAGTTTCAACTTGATCATTGTGATGTCACTGGCTTAAAAATGTTTTGTTTGTGTCAGTTATGGTTATGTCAGTTGACTCTGTGCTTATCATATCTAGCAGCGTGGGTGACAGTAAACAAACAAATCAAATGGCTTAAGCTACTTCATCAAATAACAAGATTAGGAGACCAACAGAAAACTGTCTATGATAAGGAAAAGCCAGTTTGCAAATTGAAAATAAGAAAATGAACGTTATCAATGAACCGCCAATTCGCAAAGAGCTATAATCATGCTATCATCCTAAAAATCTAGCAAAAATGTGTTCTGGAGGTCGCACTGGTTCTTATGTCAGAAAAGTTAGTGAAGTCAGTTTTTCAATATATGACAAAAAGCACTGTGCCGTAAACATGCCAACCATGATTTTAAGTGCGCATATTCAAGTTTCAATAGAATCATTTATCCTTACAACTCTGTCTCACAAAGATGGGTTGTATAAGCCTTGCATGCGCAGCCAGCCTAGAACATTTTTTTATCCCACATCTTTTGCAATCTTTCATCCGTAAGATTAACTGGAAAATGTGAGCACCCACAAGAGAATGTAATCTGCTTACAAAAGATGAGATAATGCACTCTCTGAGGTGTGGTATGATATTGAATCAGGCTTATTTGCTTACATAAGATTAAATGGCCTTGGCATACGTAAAAATATCCAAGCTGATTTAATGCTATCACTTTTCGATTTTCAGGATCCTTGCATACATGTAGCTATTTGTTTTTTCTAATAAATTGGAGCTATGATGAATGGAACTACATGGTAATGGTATTTTGTTCAGACTTGATACAATACCAAATGAATTTTGTTCTGTTAAGATTTAATTTAGCTGTTTCATAACCATATTATCAAATTGAAGTTTGTTCCCGAATAATTGGTGAACTTTTCAGGACACCTAGCCCTCGATTGTAGCTATCATTTTTATAGTATGATTCATTGCAAAATAAGAATATGTTGATACTATAATATATATATATATATGGATGGGCTCAAGGAGCGGAATGTGCCCCCGACTTCTTTGGGTGGTTCTCTCATGCAATCAAGGTTTCTTATTTTAAGGACATAATGCTTGGAAACAAATGAGACACTTTTACAGCATAGCTCTTTGAGTGTTATGAGGTAGGCAAATACGAACATTGAGGAAACAATCCTCAATGTCTTTGACTTATTCATTAATGGAACTTCTCCCTAAAGAAGGCAACTTAAGTCGGATAATAGTGAGAAGTGAATGCAACTGAATCACATCTTTGTCGTCTCATTTTTACATTCGTTTTTTTCGCTGCCCAATTGAGCTCCTTATGCTGAGGATTAAAAGAACTAAGGCAGTGCAGTGTAACCTTTACACAGACCTTGTACAAAATTACCTGTATGTTGAAATGTTAACATCTGTAACGAAGGTATCAGTGATGTTCTTGAGAGCAATCCTTGATGCGTCTGAACTGTGTGAAGTCTTGGTAGCGTCTGAGGAATAGTGCTGTGCGCTTGACTGCACAACAGCTCCACCTGCTGTCACACTCTCCCCCTCTTTGATGTTTAGAAGTCCTGTTTGCTGTTCATTTCTGTGACTTCAGGATGATGATGATTAGTGACTTGGCTGTTGATGATTCTGGCAGTCTTCTTAAGAGTAGAACTTGATCTTTGTTGTAGATTGGTCCTTTTCCACAAGGGGAACACAGCTGTACAATGTCCTTGATGACCATACACAGGCTCGGGCACCGTAAAGCACCAGGTATAATACTGGAACTGACAGTTATCACAGGGTTAAAACATCTAGTGACAATCAAAAGAGTCCACACAAAATAGAATGATGCAGTCCATGCTAAAAGGTGAGAGACATGGCAATACAATTCGAAACAGAATAATAATTTACACCAAGTGTAACAAACATGTCCACATAAAACATAACAAACTCAAAACATAGATCAAACGAATACAAAATTTACAACTGACAACATTTAATGAAGTCTCGATTCCTTCATCCAGCTCAGCCACTCCTTCCAGGTTGTGTGTGTGGAGAGGTCACCTGGGTCAGTCATTCCGGCATCCGTGATCCAACTGAGCCACTCCTTCCGGGATGGGCATGATGGTGATGCGAATTCACTTGGATTGAGAACGATGTTGTTAGTTGAGTTCTGTCCGAATTGATGATCTGAAGTTGAATTGTCCTGGCACCCTCCCCCCCCCCCGTCAAAAAAGGGCCAAGGTGCAGAGGCAATTTGGTGTTCATCTGGCCCGAAAACTTCGGGGTTTTGCCTCACTTTAAACTCAGGTGGAAGCAGATGCTTCGGAAGTGAGCTCAATATGGGTCCTGGGGGATTATCCATGGGTAACTCTGTTGGAGCGCCATCCAAACTCCCATCTATCCTGGAACATCCGAACTTGTGTCTTGGAATTCCTTCATTTTCACCTCCAGGACTGGTATCTGGAAATACATAATCAAAACATGGTAACACAACAGGGGAGCCGAACAGCTCTGAAAAATGAATAGATCTAACTTGGGAGCTGGAAAGCTCCTGATAATTTGATGACTTGTTAATGTCACTCTTAAAATTACAAACTTGAAGGCCAGGTGTTGAGACATCATTTTCATTTTGAAATATTTGACCATCAGAACGAAGAAACGGCCGCAGGTCTTGCATGGGAGGCCACTCTTTCAGAAGGCAATCCGCAGATATTGGTCCAGGTCCATGTAGTTGAGAAAGGTGCCGCACAGCACTGCTTTGCCACACAAGGGTGCTGTGTAGGTCTTGTCCATGCTTCTTGCTTCTCTTCTTGCTTCTCTTCTTGCTTCTCTTCTTGCTTCTCTTCTTGCTTTTCTTCTTGCTTTTCTTCTTGCTTTTCTTCTTGCTTTTCTTCTTGCTTTTCTTCTTACTTTGTCTCTCGCTCTTCTTGCTTCTCTTCTCTGCAGATTTGTAGCACTCATCACTGGATCCTGAAGATGCATCGCTGGAATCAGATGAGTCGCTGCAGTCGGATGAGTCAGTGGAGTTGGGAGAGTCACTCGAGCTCGATGAATCACTTGAATCCGAAGAGTCGCTCGAGTCTGAGGAGTCACTGGCACTGGAGTCAGATGAGTTGCTGGAGTCTGCTGAATCGCTGGAGGCTGATGATTCACTCGAGTCGGATGACTCACTTGAGTCCGATGGCTCACTGGTACTAGTAGCTGATGAAGTGCTGATATGGGAGGAGGTAGGCCTACTGTGACAATCTTCATCAGGCTGTTTGCAGGCATTGGTGGCACTCAACTTCGCCTCAGATTTTGTCCTTACTTCTCTCCTGGCTTGGCTACCCTGCAACTGATCATGAAAAGAAGCAGGCATATTGGCATGATGATTAAAGTTATTCAGAGCAACAGGATAATGAAATTGAGGCATCATCAAGCTTGTTGTGATTTGTGCAGAAGGTCTACAGGAACTTGAAGAGTAGGAACTCGGCATCTCCGGTGGCACAACAGCAGGAGCAACTTGTTGTCTTGGGTCGTTCCCAGGTGACAAATCATTATGAAGAGATGCTGCTTGAGCCTGTTGGTTGTTAAGCACAGAATGATAATTGGCCAAGCCTCCAGGGATACTGCTGAAGTTCAGAGGACGGCAGTAGTCTTCTTCAAGGGATGAACGTGAGGGTCTTGGTGATTCCATATCCCGATGTTTGACTTCCTTGGATGAAAGTTTCTTCTTCAATGCAGATGAAGTCGGCTGAAGGAAAGGGGGACGCACATCCCCAGCAGATACAGATTTCTGACAAATGGATGCTGAGGAAAATGAGGTCCCATCATTTTCATTAGGCGACGATTTTGCAGACTCATTCTGCGTCTGTGCTGAAGAATGCAAATCATTTCTATGACCTGGAATTGGAGCATACTCAAAAGACACATTTTCAGCACATAAATCATTAGGGTCAGAAGCATTTACAAATCCAAGTGAGTAAGTTGTTGGTTGTCGGTGAGCAGAAAGACACTTGGATGGAATATCTTCAGCTCGCTCCACACTCATGGCCATTTCTGCCAGTACGGCGTAACGGTAAAGGCTTTCTAGTGACATAAGTCGACCCCACCATGCTTTCAGTTCATCATACAAATATTCATGAAAGTCTCCCAAAAAGAGATTTTCATCAAAATAAGGGAGATCTCTCCGCTGTCTTAAGATGCATGCCTCCAACTCGTCCACAAATTCTTTGGCTACTTTGTACTCAACTTCAATCTCTTTTTTCGACTGCAGAGGAGTTGGTTGGAAAGGTTGTTTCTTCAAAGCTGGGCTTGCAGTCTTCTTGTCTTCAGGTTCAACCACTTGAGGGAGTTCATCTGTCAGGGGATGTTCTTTTCCGAAGATGCCACTTGAACACCCATAGGCAATAACGGAGTCATCATCAAGATGCAGGCAACTGTCCAAGGATGGAGACTTCAATGAATATGAGTCTCGACGAGGTGCTGAATTGATTGTAATTGGGGGTCTTTGATAATCCTCAAAGCATATAAATTCATGCTTGATCATAATATCCCAATACCAGAGTCCAATTCCAGTTATGAATGGCATCACATCCCGTTCAAGTACATAAACTGGGCGACTCATCATAATAACTTTCAAAGTGGCCTTCCTGAGTCCAGGCACAGAGCAGAGGTCTTCAAAGGAGGCTGTGTTTAAGTTCACTGGATCCATGGTGAATAATCCAATTTGGCCTCAACAGTGAAGAGATTACAGACGATACATTGACAATACAATTTTTTGCACACTTCAAACTATGTACAATCATGTATGCATAATCAGCACGAATATTTACAAAATGTCATTTTGAAATTTTGAAAGGCCTGCACAAAATATTTACAAAGGCCCAATTATACAACCTCACTCCCTCTTTTTTTCTTTTTTTTTTTGGGGGGATTTTTTTTCGTGAGTGGGTGTATATTAATTTAACTGTAAATCCATGTAGATAAGAATCAGAGCTTGCCACTGTCACATTAACTCAATAATATTTACAGTTTGATAGTAAGCAGAATCAGCAGAACAAATGCGTGTCAGTTTTGACAGCTTCCTAATCCACTGAATAGATCTGTGAAAACATGTATCTAAAGTTCACTTAAGTGAAATAATGAAATGGGGAACAAATATTCCCGTAAAATCAATACATGTAGACTTTTCCAGTGCTGAGGCAGTGTAGAAGATGTCCAGCATCAACTAAATCAACGCACTGACAGGGCCAATACACAATTTATACACGTGCTATTTTCCTAGTAAAAACTGTCAAAACTAGAATTTGTGTCGCAAGCGGAACACAAAGTTCTTGTAGCGTCTGTTCTGATTCCTTTTCACACCCTCGGTGTATTGCATTCGTCAACAGCCAGCTAAGCAGATGACATTGCAAATCGAAAACCATGGCAATTCGTACTTGTGACCCACTCCACCCTCTAACTCTTCTCCGCACACCGTTACAGTTGGTTCCTACATTCCAGTACCTCCGCATTCATTTGGACAGTCATCTCACCCTTGCTCATCACATTGACCATCTTCACTCAGCAGTGCCAAAGCGTTTAAATTTCATGAGAGCCCTAACATCTCGGGGTATAGGCACAAACTACAAGATCCTGCGCCTATTCTTCACATCATCCATTCGTCCGCTGATTGATTATGCTGCTCCCCTCATCGGTGTCAAGCCCAATCTTATCCTTAAACTCGACAAGCTCCAGAATATCGGACTACGGATTGTGTTGGCAGCTCCGCGTTGAACTAACATAATCATTTAGTTTGACCTTTTTTTAATTGGGCCAATTTTCCCCAAGATGTGTCCAACATGTCTCCGAGGTGTATGAAAAAAATTCAAGGCAAAATATTGATCAGTAAAAACCTTTCATTGCTCACTACAAAATCAATGAACAATGAAACGCAGTCAAAAACAAGAGAAACAATGAACAGCTTTAAGTTCCATTCAGGCACACAGAATAGAATTCATTTACTACTTAATCAGATTAATAGCAAGATGAATGAGGATTTAAGTCCTGTATTTAATGCACTTGGTAGGCTAATTGAGACAGGATCGAGGTGGACACGGCAATGAGGCAAAAGAAGATGGAAACGGCCATCGAAAATCGGCCCGGGTGACGAGGCAAGAGCTGAATTCAAACCCTGGACCCAGCAATTGGCAATCCAACACGCCACCACTAGCTAGACCAACCCTCCCACATAGGAAGGTGTAGTAGGGAGTTTCAAGCCTGAGTTCTATTTGCTTGACCAGCATGTCTAATAGACATTGTCTATCACCAGGTGGCTCCCCTGTCAGTATCTAAATTTAGGAGTCAAGTATTGCCATGAAATGGAATCGAACCTGGACCTCAAAATTGTGAGGATAGCGTACAGACCACTCGGTCACTAAAAGACACATGGCATTGCAGTGAGGAAAAATTCTTGACACTGATGTGTATCATAACATTGTTGAATATTTAATTGAGATTTAAGAGCAAGACACGAATTTGAGACATATGAAGTAACTTGATTATGCATGCTTAAGAACAGTTGAAGAAGGTGGAATGTTCTCTTGAGGCCTTTATCAAAGTGGCCAATCAGATATCAGATACTCTCGTTAGAAATTTAGTAGACCATGTTGGATTTCAAATGAACTCAGAATTGTAGCTGCTCACAAGATTTCCAAACAGACTCAGCCAGGTACCGTCAGAAACACATTTGAAGTTTGAACAAAAATGTACATATTTTACATACCAGTAGACAGTGGCGTAGCTAGGATTTTTCTCTGGGGGGGCAAATGACCCTGGATTTCCCCAAAAAGTTATCGACAACATGGGGTACGTTCGACACGGTTCTGAACTATTGACAAACTTTACTGAAATCTCAAATAAAGCATACACAGCATTGAAACACTTTAAATATGATGATGCTAGTTTTTTGTAAAATAATAGCGAAAGTTGCTAGCATAATTGGCGCAGGATACAATTTTGTGTCAGATAGGTTGTATCTTTTTGGAAACTCAGCAGCATTGAAAACACATGTTTTTTAAACAGCTTAATAACTTACTTGTTATTTATTGTCAAGTAATTTTACACCAGTGTAAATTTACATCTATCAATGCAGATTGGCCCAAAAAAAAAATCATGAAGTCTGTTACATATTTCATGTCTAAATTTAGTTCAGTGGTTTACACACAAGCTTGGTTAGGTTAATTAAAGTTGAATCCCACACTTGGCAAAAAATGTAAAATCCATGAAATATTCATGAAACTTTGCCAAAAAGTTCTTCAAAACCAAAGCTTTCCAACGTAAAAAAAAACAGATGGGCTATCCAACATAATTTTCGAACTATGATCTTTTCAAAATCTTAAGTCATTACATTAAAACATACAGCAAAATATTTAAAAAATGTGGCATTTATAATGAAAAGCAGCGTCACCCGAACAATATCCATGAGATATTTATGAAAAATTAAAGGAATATAGCTGAATATACACTTTATTGAAAAACAAGTTTTTGAAGGGGGGTTACCGATGTTTTTTGAGAGTTACGTGGTGTACAATATGATAAAATTATGAAAAACAGTTCAACAAAAATAAGTCCCTCGTAAAAGAAACTTGAATATCTCAAAGGTTCCTTTTCCGATTTTTATGAAAGTTGAATTTAATTATAGGCCTGTATATCGACTCAAAATGTGTGTATTTATAGTCTAGTGCCATTATTCCTGGCTGAGCCAGCAGCCTTCGAGTGAGCCTACCCCTGTTTTCAAAAATCTGTGGCTTTTCCAATGCATATGAACAATTTGACCAAGCGGGGGAGCCACCAGCTGGGTATTTTTGTTGAACAGTTTAGTTACATGGAGTCCAATAGGTGGAGAAGCTGTACTCTGTGGGATTCAACTTTAAGTTACCTAAAGATAAACCTCAGCAGTTAGAGAGTCATGACACTTTGAGAGGACGACTCCTTTGTGTCATTCATCATTCATCAAACATGGAATCTACTGACCTGTATTCAGATAAGGAACCAGGACAGGCAGAGACATCCTTGAAAAAGCCATTGGCCTTTTTTTTAAGAAGAAAAAGTTTTGCCAATGTGTTACGAGCATGAGCAATAAGCAGGGAAAAAATTCCAATTAATTGAAAGCCATAAAGATGAAAAAATCAATCTGAAAATTCCTATAAAGACTTCATAAACACTTATGTCAGGACTTAAATCATGCGGACAAGGCAGACCAACTGGATATACACTACTAGTACTATCTAGATAGATAATAAATACCTCAATTTTCACACTAACATGCAATATACAAGTCTCTCCTACCGGTTCCTGTTTATTTATCAAGTAGTCATACTTCGAAGTTTCAGATAGCGTCCACAAGTATTTCAGCAGGATCTCCTCAAAAACGTCTTTTGCCCTTCCTCTTCCTTTTTTTCCTCTCTGCTTTCCACTTTTCTTCCCCATTTTTCCCATCTTTTTCCCTCCTTTATCCTACATTTCACAATTTTTTCTCAATTTCCCCATTTTGCCCATTTCCCCATTTTTTTTGCCCATTTCCCCATTTTTTGGTCCATTTCCCCATTTTTCCCCAAAAAGTTGTCTGGGGGGGGCAACTTGCCCCCCCTGCCCCCCCACTAGCTACGCCACTGCCAGTAGAGGTGTTGGTATTTTAGATCAACTAATGATGACTTTCATTACTCATTTTTCAACTGAATCAACACCCAAAAATGCCAATACACACATAAGATACTACAACAGGTCCACTGAAGCATATTATACAGAAGACTGCTCACACGAGGAACCCAGCGAAATCCGTGTGAGAGATAACCAAAACCATGATCAGATAGATTTATAGGCACATACTTTACCCTTTCAATGAAATTCACATGTCAAATGTTGGTGCTTGACATTTTCCTGTGACAACAAGGGGGGGATCCAGAAAATTCTGGGGGGGGGGGTTTATCGCATCGCTGAATGTATAGCCCTCAACATAATCTTGAATCTGCGCTGATATAATCAACATGTAAAAATATTTTAAATTTCCTTCGGGTGAGGGGGCAACAAGACAGTGATGAATAATTCACACCAATGGTCAAAGGATGGATTCAGACTAGAACTTCAGACAAGCAAAACAAATGGTCACAAGAAGACACAAGACAATGATGAACCATAATCTTTTAATAATAATAATAACTAGAACCCTGTAACTGACCCAGGTCAGTGACTAAGAATTTACCAAGCTTTTACCGGTTCATGCAGCATAGCCAAAAGACAGCTTGCAACAATATTGTGGTGCACAGTGCCACCGTGGTGCACAGTGAGACGCTGGCGCACAGAGCCACTGCTCTGCACACTTCCACTCTGGTGCACAGTGCCACTGTGACTGTTACTGCGGTGCTAAACTGCAATGTGGTGCACATTGCTGTGGTCTAAACTGCCACTGTGTTGCACACTGCCACTGTGTCGCACAGTGCCACTGTGGTGCACTCTGCCATTGTGGTGCAGCCTGTCATTGTGCCACAGTGATGCACACTGACGCTTGTGCACACTGCCACTGTGCTGCACAGTGCCACTGTGGTGCACTCTGCCATTGTGGTGCAGCCTGTCATTGTGCCACAGTGATGCACAGTGCCACAGTGATGCACAGTGCCACAATGATGCACAGTGCCACTATGATGCACAGTGCCATAATGATGCACAGTGCCATAATGATGCACAGTGCCACCATGATGAAAAGTGCCACCATGATGCACAATTATGATAACCCTGAGCACATAACAAGAGTGAAAGCTGATGTTCCAGTCTCTGCAGAGCTACAGTCATTTGATAAGGTGAGGGAAAGTTGAATTATTCAGGGTTCACCGATCTTTTTACCTGTCAATGTTACAAGAAAATACACAGTAAATTAAATTAAGAGGAGAATCTTAGCTTTCCAAAACTGCTTGTGTCATTCATGTAGCTTTATTAGAACCGGAGATAGAGCCCATTGAAATAACGGTAAAATTGCAATTATTTCATCGAAAAATGGTCCCTGAAAATGTCAAGTTTTGAACTTCAATTTGTTGCAGAATGCAAACGGTTGGGAGGAGAGACTTGAAATTGCACACACTACTGTAAATATGTTAGGACTACACCCCCAAATATTATTGAATTTTTTGAAGATGGATTTCTGAGTAAAAAAAATGCAAAGATGTAAAATCATGACTGAAAACATGAATTTTTCAGGGTCGGGCGATCTTTTTAACTAGTAGAGATACGTTAAAATGTACAGAGAACAAATACTAGAGGAGAATCTGGGCTTTCCAAATATGTTTTTATTTTTCCTGTAGCTTAATTAGAACCGGAGATACAGACCGTCAAAGTATGGGTACAAGTGCAATGTTGAAGAATGAGCAGGTCAATTTTGCAGTCATTTCTTGATGTTTTGACCTCAATTGTGCAATGTAGGTCAATCCGAGGGCCTTCAAATTTTGCGTGGGGCCTCTAGGGTATTATGGCACTAAATTCTGATGAGATGAGGCAAATCCCTCAACTTCTTCCCTGTTAAGAAAAATGTAATGTCTGAAATGTCCAATTTCTCCCAATATTTGACCTTGAGTTTGACCTTGAAAAAACCTTTCTAGGTCAAAACTAATATTTTCCCCAGATTGGCAATGCGTGACTTTGGGGGGGTCATTCAATTGTTTGAACTGCGTAGAATCAATATTTATCTCTCCAGGGGGCAAAAATAGGGTGTTTTTACATGTCACGCGGTATGCAATATTCGTGATTTTTTAACAAATCAGCATGAAAAGATATCTGAATTCTGATTTCAGGCATCACACAAGCTGTCTAGCGCCCTCCAGAAACCAGAAGATGAGAATGATATGTGAAAAAAAAGATAATTTTCAGAATTTCTGAAAATTGCCCATATTTGAACTTTGAGGGGTCAAATGACCTTGAAAAATGAGGTCAAGGTCAAATCTGAAGGTCTATATGGGGTTTTTGGGGTATGTTAAGGGTAGTTTGTTGTACATTTGCATGACCTAAAATGACTCCTTCATGGTTTTTGAAGACCCACAGCCTGTATCACGGGTAGTCACTTCACCAAAATGGCCGCTGTTGCCGAACCGTTGCAGGTATTGGAATAAAAAAGTGACGTGCGAATGGCCACAGATGCTACGCATTCCATGGTGTATCCAGCGTCTCTCTACTTATTGTGGTTCTTGAGATTACGTGAATAAACCTAAAACGGTGTTTTTCCGGTAGCTCCGGTTCCGCTTGAGCGATTCCAAAAATTTTTGTGCCTAATTATAGCCTAGTACTATTGACTTAGACATGACCTGTACAATGCTGCCACCTGTAATGGTTCCTGAGTAAAAGGCCATGTAAATTTCCAAAATTTCATGTTTGAAAGGCCCTGTGACCTTGAAAAATAGGTCAAGGTCATTTCTTTTGAGTGTGGCCCAGTTTTAGTCCTAGAGGTACCCTGTGAAAAAGTTTCATGAAAATCAGAGAAAAAAAAGTGAAAGAATAATAAGAAGAAGAACTAGTAGACGTAACCGCGAGCGGTAACAAAACTTCACCTACTGTGGTACCAGTAACTCGAAACAGACACAAGTAGACGAGCAAATAAAAGGTGCATGGAAAAGTACACAGGAATCATACATAATTAAGTAACATGCATACACAAGAATACAAGAATGTTTCCTGTACATTGAGTACATGCAAGTATGCACAGAAAAACGAGCTGATAAACCAGTACATGAACCAGTGCATGAACCAGTGTATGAACCAGTACATGAACCAGTACATGAACCAGTACATGAACCAATACATCCACCAGTACATCCACCAGTACATCTTCTGCTCTTTCTGAGAACATCGATTTTTCAGGGTCATGTAATCTCTTTGACCATAAGAAATACATGAAATTTTCAGGGTCCGGCAATCTTTTAAGCCGTCATAGCTACGAAAAAATGTTCCCAGATTAAAACTAGAGGAGAATTTGGCCTTTTCAAATCTGTTTACAGATTCTCTGTATCTTAATTAGAACCGGAGTTATCGCAGATTGAAATTATGGTACAATTCAGGAATATGAACTTGAGAAATACCTGAAAAACTATAGTTTTTAACTTAAAATCACTGTATAACCAAAACGGTTCAATGAAAACATATATAATTAGACAGGACTATGTAAGCAGATGTTACAAAGAGGTCCAGGCAGGTTGATAAAAAAAGGATGATTCCTTCCTTGCCAAAATAATGATATATTGTGAAAATTCGGAAAAAAAACATGAAATTTTCAGGGTCCGGCGATCTTTTTAACCGCCAGAGCTACGACAAAACATTCAGAAAAAGAAAACTAGAGGAGAATATGGCCTTTCCAAATCTGTTTTCAGATTTTCTCTATCTTAATCAGGACCGGAGCTACCGCCGTTTGAAATGACGCTATCTTTGAGAAATGTGAAAAAAAATCATAAATTTTTCGCTCGTTTTTTGACCTTTTGACCTTTACAGTGCAACGTAGGTCAATCCGAGGACCTTGTAAATTTAAAGGAAGCCTCTAAAGTATTGTAGCAAGTATGTCTACCATTTTTTAAACAATATCTTGATTCCTTCTGTGTTAAAAAATATGAAATGTCAAAAATGTGCAATTTTTTGACATGTTTGACCTTGAGTTTGACCTTGAAAAACATTTTGTAGGTCAAAATAAATATGATTTTCATAATGGCATTGTATGAAAAAGGGGGGGTCAGCCATGCATTGTAACCCTGTACAATCAATATTTCCTTGTCCAAAACGCGGAAATGTGTCAATTTTTAACCTGTGTCAGTTAGCAATAATAAAATTTTTTTCATAAATCCGGCGAAGGAGGTACTCAAAATATGATTAAATATTGTGTATAAGCAGGCCAATGTCCATCTGTCACCAGTAAATCACGATTATATCTTGAAAAGAACATGGTGAAAAAAATTCCTGAAAATGGCACCTTTTCAAACTTTTTTGGGTCAAATGACCTTGAAAAATGAGGTCAAGGTCAAATTTAAAGGTCATTTTGGGCTTATTGGGTGTATGTTTGGGGGGGTTTACTATGACATGTTATCAGCTAAAATCGATATTTAGAGGTAAAATTCTCAAGGTCACCGGTTTTGGTGGCCCGGTATGGCTTTAAAGTTCCGTAACTCAAAAACCGGTACTGCCAATAAAAAATAAAGACTCCGGCAGGTGTCCCGTGAGTTCGGGCACGTTTTGGCACCATCGACATAACTCTATGACTTACGGATTCTGAGATCCCGCGATCAACCTCAAACCATGAAAACGGACTTTGTACAATGTGACCTTGACCTACTTTCATGAAAGTAGGTCAAGCTGTGTAGAAAGTGTCTAGGACATTTCTATGTACAGGAAAGTGAAATCCGGTAATAACCGGATGACCTACTTGCATTTGAAGTTTTGCGAAATTCAACTTTAAAAGGCTCTGTGACCTTGAAAAATAGGTCAAGGTCACCCATATTCAGAATTTGTAGTAAGGTCATTATAGACCATGTATATGAATTTTTTGAATATTCTACGAAGAGGTTTGTCGGGAAGAATAATAAACTAGTAGACGTAACCGCGAGCGGTAACAAAACTTCACCTACTGTTGTACCAGTAACTCGAACAGACACAAGTAGATGAGCAAGTAAAAGGTACATGGAAAAGTACACAGGAATCATACATAATTACGTAACATGAATACAGACAAGAATACAAGAATGTTTCCTGTACATTGCAAGCATGCACAGAAAAACGAGTACATAAACCAGTACATAAACCAGTACATGAACCAGTGCATGAACCACACATGAACCAGTTCATGAACCAGTACATGAACCAGTACATGAACCAGTACATGAACCAGTACATGAACCAATACATGAACCAGTACATGAACCAGTACATGAACCAGTGCATGAACCAGTACATGAACCAGTACAGTCCAACTCACAGAACACTGGCCTGTGTACTGATTGTCACTGATTGATTTACCTAGTTTCGTCTCGTTTTCGTGTGAATTTGTGACCCCCTGGTGTGATTTCATTGACCATGAACTCTTAATAGGCAGTAGTATATTGGGTCCTTTAAGAGCACATGTGTTCAATCTCAGCCTCAGCCATTTATCAACTGTTAACCAGCTCCTGAGCTAGCCTCCTTGATTGCCTTTAAAAGGAACCATCTGGAAAAGAGGTGCCAGTTTTACCCCTTCCACAATGCAACTGGTAATCTGGTATAATGCTCATATTGCTAATATGTCTCTCTTTTTCTATCTATACATGTATCTATGTATCCAGGGGCGGCGCTAGTGTTGTCAGCACCCTAGGCAAGATAAAGGTATGCGCCCCTTTCAGCTGAGGGGGTCTGGGGGTCCTCCCCCAGGAAATTTGAAATCCTAGATGCTCTGAGATGCATTCTGGAGCATTTGAAACTCAAATAACAGTGTCATGATCATTGTCTATTTTACATGTAAACACCCAACTTTCAAGTGTTATCATTAAAATATTACCAGTTGATAATATGTAAGCCCATATGTAATTGCTTATATTTTATCCTGTTCTTTTAGAGATACATTTCTATTTAAAATTAGGTACACGTTTATCCCATGCAGCTGTGTTGTTGTAAGTAAAGCCATGTGACTGGCCCATTAATCACAAGGACTACCCCAACCCCAAAAACACTTTGTAGATACACCATTGTGCCTATGAGTAATTCTAACCTAACCTTGTATGTAACTTGATGACAAGCTTCTGGGCTGCTATGGTACCCCTCTACCCCCCTTCTTCTGGTGTCAATTAAATACACTAGCTGTAACTGGAGTGATCATTATTTAATTGAATAAAATAGAAAAATAATCATTGAGCACCTGATTTCATAATGCAATAACTGATAATAACACAAAATTGAAATAGAGTAACATTTTTAAGCTTGATCTTTCCCCGTACATTTTACCATTCTAATAAAAAAAAATGTTCACAAAACATGTAGCAGCCATAGGCGTCGGAGCAACATCTGACCTAGGGGGGCTGAACTGGCAGGTCGGCTGGATGGGGGGGGGGGGGGTTGGAGGGGGACAGGTCATAGTTTGACATGAAAAAAATAAAACAGTTATAGGCCCACTTCAATTTACACCACCCAGAGAATCACTTTGCTGAAGTGATTTATACATACATGATTATTACATATTTTGATACTTGGAACATCCTGCATTTTGCCACAGTTCCAAAAGAAACAAATTCAAGATTAATTTACGGAGACACACATGTCTGCAATTTCCTGAAGATCAGTCTTAGCTGGGTCATGGTTGACCTCAGGTAGGTCTTCAGTCTGCCGAGAGATGAGAATGACCTCTCTGCAGCAACTGAACATTCAATTCAATAGGCAAAGTAAATGCCTAATATGATTTACCGGAAGTTAAATGTTTTGCACTTAGCGAAAAAAAAAAAAAGGAGCTGACCAATACTCTTTTGCCTTTTCATATTAAATGTTAGCAAGTATTTTGAATGTCCTCTCCTCTCTCTGGACAAGGTCCGTATGAGGATTATCTCAGAGAGGGCCTCCAGGATCCTGTCTCATGACTGAATCACTTTTTCAAAACGTGAATCATGAAACACTATCTTTTGTACATCTGTTCATGATGCATCAACTGTGGCCCTTCTCCTTCAGCATCCAGTGAAATATTTGATTCATTTTTAAGGGGGGTTTAGCAGAGCTAAATAACTTGTAAATGCACCCTTTATTCAATAGCTGCACCAGAGACAGACTCCTCAACACGGTGACAACAGGACCTACATCGCTTCCAGAAGGATAAACAGTTCATGGTTTATCAAGACTGTTGACAGCTGCAGTTTAGGACCTTTTAGAAGTGCCACTTTCAGCTCGAAGGAAACATTATTTGTAGCCACATAGTCCTGAACACATGTTATGTGTTAAGTCCTTGGCTGTTGACTGGCATTGTTTTTGTTTTAAAACATTGAATAATTCAACATAGTGACATCCTGAACCTGGGGGGGGGGGGCTGAATGATATTTCAGCCCCCCTTACCTCCAACCTGGGGGGGCTGTCGCCCCCACAGCCCCCCCTGCTCTGACACCTATGAATTGTAGCATGTGTAGGGCTTACTTCAGATACGTTGTACAGCAAGAAAGCCTGAAACAATATCATATAATCAAATGATGATCAAATGATGATCAAATGATGACCAAATGATGACCAAATGATGATCAAATGATGTTCAAATGATGATCAAATGATGATCAAATGATGATCAAATGATGATCAAATGATGATCAAATGATGATCAAATGATCAGCTTCCAGGATGCAGGATCATTTCATTGGGTGACTGGGGTGAGATTATCATCATTCTTTAATGAAAAGAAAAGGGTTTTAAAATTGATTAGCAAATTAGGCCTACTTCAGTGCAGCAACTGTTTATGTTATATATTTTTTTTTAATGGTGTTTTCCTTGAACTGCATTTCCCCCTTTCAGGAATGAGTGCTTTGTCTGTCACATAGGTAGGCCTCGTGACAAAATAATGGTAGGCCCTAAGAATATCCACCGGATATTTTTGTTATAACTTCATAAAACAATGTATCTTGTGGTCAGGGAAAGCTAAGCTTAGCAAGCTTATTAAAATGAGAAGTGAGGATGTATAAAAAGGAAATTCTGTACCTGCTTCACCCACCCAGGGTGGCCAGAATGTTCTCTCCTGAGACCCATCACCTCCTTCAAGGTACCCTCCCCCCCCCCATCCCTCTTTAACCACTTGTGAGAACTTTGTGACAAGTGGGCTAGGTGGGCATCCTCATAACTCAGGGCTCCCTAACCAAGAGAGTGAATTCAAGCTCTGTGGTAGGAGAATGTAGGTGGGGGGGGGGGGGGGCGATTTGGTGACTTGTGCTGCATGCTTGTTTTCACTTAAAGGTTTTTGAGTCGTCTGTCACACATTTGTGTTCTTTGTCAGTCTGTTAAATCTTTTTATTTATTTTTTTCCGCCCTCAGTGTATGCGCCCCCCTTTGCCCTGCGCCCTAGGCAGCTGCCTAGTTCGCCTAATGGTTGCGCTGGCCCTGTATGTATCTATGTATCTATTTATGTATCTATCTATCTATCTATTTGTTGCAAAAATGTCTGTTAATAAAACCTTTGAAGCTTATATCAGGCCTAGTATATATTAATGTCTTGTAGTTTTATCTTTAAGAAATACATTAATTTTATCAGCAGACAAGCCACTGTACCCCTGGTTTCTGATTCTCAAACTCTCGGCAAATTGACATCCTTTCTTGTTGCCACCCTCCCTCCCAGTCCAATGAAGCAGACTGACTGGGGGTAGTGGATTTGGCAAACATCCCTCCTGGGCAAGTGGTGTCCCAAATGACCCTTCCACCCCCCCCCCCCCTCTCTTTGAGTTGAAGCCCTGCAAAATGTGCATCTCTTGTTGATGAGATTTTAGCTTTGGAGTAATTAATATGCAATGAGAACTGAAAAAATAGGAAAATGTAAACATTTAGATATTAGTGCAATCTGATTGAAGTGAATCATTCCAAACCATTAATGTACATCATATTTGGGTACAAGAAGAAAGGAAGAAGGGAGAAAGAAGGAACGAAAAAGGAAGGAAGAAGGAAGGAAGAAGGAAGGAAGGAAGAAAAAGGAATACAAGAGAGAAAAGGAAAAGGAAGGAAGGAAAATCAAAGAAGAAAGGAATGAGAAGAAGGAAGGAGGAGAAGGTAAAGACTGGAGAACAAAGCAAGGAGAAAAAAGCCAGGAGAATGAAGCAAGAAGGAAACGAGGTGAAGGAAGCAAGAAGGCGGAAGCAAGGAGAAGGAAGGAATGAGTTCTATTGAGGTTAACTTTGATATATAGGCCTAATGCAGCAATACACTGTATGTTTTAGGCCTATTGCTGGGTAAATACAGGAGGGGGGAGGAGTAGGCAGGGTGCAATATGCACATTTGGCTGGCCGGACTTGGCTGGCCAGTGCCAGCCACTGGCTGCCTTGCAAGGCTGCCCTGCTGTGCCATGCCCCCCTCCAAAATGTCTGGTAAATTAGCTGAACTCCACTGGATAATAGGGCTGAAACGATTACTCGGTTAACCGAGCACGGTTAGGTTAAAGCACTATTCGAGTAGATATTTTAATAACCGATTAATCGTCACCCATATGTTTTCTTCTAAAACGAGTGTTTTAAGTGTGACCCAAGCTGTCATCATGTGTCACCAGACATAAATTGCAAGACTTGGTCCTTCTTGATGTAGACCTACATCTGGAATTTATCAAATCCTGTTCTTTTTTTCCTTTTTCTGCACTTTCACTTTATCTGGAGAATGGAGAGGGAGGGGGTGTACCATGTGGAGCCTTGGGAATATGAGGGGGAGTGGTATGTAGGCTGCTGGAGGGTCTGTGGTGGCTCTGTACCCCAAAATGGATTAGGCAATATATACCCAACGATTAACCGGTTACGGTTCGATTAAAGGGAGTCGAGTAATCGGTTACAAAAATCTGTAACCCTTTCAGCCCTACTGGATAAACACATTGATAGCTATGTGCATTTACAGGCAAATCAACTTACAGATAAAGAGATTGATACATATAGATAGATACATAGATATGTCCATAAATACAAAGATACATATAGATAGATACATAGATAGGTCCATAAATACTAAGATACATTGATAAACAGACACACATAATGAATTGACATCAGATACATATAAAATGATACAGTATATACATATATACATTATACATAGATACACTGATACACAGATAGATAGTTCTATGTAGATATTAATTTAGAATAGAATAGAATAAAAAGATTTGAGATTATATTAGAGGAGAGGACTGTTGTGTGTTGTGTATTCGCTGGCTCTGCAGGAAAAAACATGAAATTTTCAGAGTCCGGCGATCTTTCAAACCATCATAGCCACGACAAAATGTTCAGAAGAAGAAAACTAGAGGAGAATTTGGCCTTTTCAAATCTGTTTACAGATTCTCTGTATCTTAATTGGAACCGGAGTTATCGCAGATTGAAATTATGGTACAATTCAGGAATATGAACTTTAGAAATACCTGAAAAACTGTAGTTTTTAACTTAAAATCACTGTATAAGCAAAACGGTTCACTGAAAACATATGTAATTTGCCAGGATTATGTAAACAGATGTTACAAAGAGGTTCAGGCAGGTTGATCAAAAAAGGATGATTCCTTCCTTGTCAAAATAATGATATATTATGAAAATTCGGAAAAAAACATGAAATTTTCAGGGTCCGGCGATCTTTTTAACCGTCGTAGCTACGACAAAATGTTCAGATAATGAAAACTAGAGGAGAATTTGGCCTTTCCAAATCTGTTTTCAGATTCTCTCTATCTTAATTAGGACCGGAGCTACGGCCGTTTGAAATTACGCTATCTTTGAGAAATGTGAAAAAAAAATCATAAATTTTTCGCCCGTTTCTCGACCTTTTGACCTTTACAGTGCAACGTAGGCCGGTCCAAGGACCTTGAAAATTTAGAGGAAGCTTCTAGAGTACTGCAGCAAGTATGTCTACAATTTTTGTAACAATATTTCGATTCCTTCTCTGTTAAAAAATACAAAATGTAAAAAATGCAAAAATTTTTGTCATGTTTGACCTTGAGTTTGACCTTGAAAAACATTTTCTAGGTCAAAATTAATATGCTATTCAGAAAGGCAGTAGTTAACAAAGGGGGGGTCAGTCATGCATTGCAACCCTGTAGAATGAATATTTCCCTGTCAAATATGCAGAAATGTGTCATTTTTTAGCATTTGTCGGTTAGCAATATTTGAAAATTTTTCATAAATCCGGAGAAGGAGGTACACAAAATATGATTAGATATTATGAATAAGCAGGCCAATGTTCATCTGTCACCAGTAAATCACAGTGATATCTTGAAAAGAACATGGTGAAAAAAATTGCTGAAAATGGCACTTTTTCAAACTTTTTTGGGTCAAATGACCTTGAAAAATGAGGTCAAGGTCAAATTTAAAGGTCAGTTTGGGCTTACTAGGTGTATGTTTGGGGGGGTTTACTATGACATGTTATCAGCTAAAATCGATATTTCAAGGTCAAATTCTCAAGGTCACCGGTTTTGGTGACGCGGTATGACTTTAAAATTGCATAACTCAAGAACCGTTAACCAAGATGAAAAATGAAAAGTTTAGGCAAATGTCCCGTGAGTTTGGGCATGTTTTGGCACCATCAGTATGACTCTACGACTTACGGATTCTGAGATCCCGCGATAGACCTTAAACCATAAAAATGGACTTTGTACAATGTGACCTTGACCTACTTTCATGAAAATGGGTCACACTGTGTAGAAAGTGTCTGGGACCTCTCCATGTACCAGAAAGTGAAAACCGGTAATAAGCGGACGAGGTACATGTATTTGAAATATTGCGAAATCCGACTTTGAAAGGCCCTGTGACCTTGAAAAATAGGTCAAGGTCAATTTTTTCAAAATGGTTCTCTTGTATTTTTGTAGGCTACGTATATGAATTTTTTTAACATTTTCCGAAGAGGTTTATCCGGGAAGAATAATAAAAACTAGAACCCTGTAACTGACCAAGGTCAGTGACTAAGAATTTACCAAGCTTTTACCAGTTCATGCAGCATAGCCCAAAGACAGCTTGCAACAATATTGTGGTGCACAGTGCCACCGTGGTGCACAGTGAGACGGTGGCGCACAGTCACTGCTCTGCACACTGCCAATCTGGTGCACATTGCCACTGTGACTGTGACTGTAACTGCGGTGCTAAACTGCCACTGCGGTGCACACTGTGGTCCAAACTGCCACTGTGTTGCACACTGTCACTGTGTTGCACACTGACACTGTTGTGCACACTGACACTGTGGTGCACAGTGCCACTGTGGTGCACTCTGCCATTGCGATGCAGCCTGCCATTGTGGTGCAGCCTGCCATTGTGCCACAGTGATGCGCAGTGCCACCATGATGCACAGTGCCATAATGATGCACAGTG
This sequence comes from Platynereis dumerilii, assembly GCA_026936325.1. Taxonomy (NCBI): domain Eukaryota; kingdom Metazoa; phylum Annelida; class Polychaeta; order Phyllodocida; family Nereididae; genus Platynereis; species Platynereis dumerilii. The sequence goes on along the minus strand of JAPTHN010000001.1, from coordinate 32,202,919 downwards.
CCACCATGATGCACAGTGCCACCATGATGCACAGTGCCACCATGATGCACAGTGCCACCATGATGCACAATTATGATAACCCTAAGCACATATCAAGAGTGAAAGAGGGTGTTCCAGTCTCTGCAGAGCTACAGTCATTTGATAAGGTGTGGGAAAGATGAATTTTTCAGGGTCCACCGATATTTTTACCTGTGGGTGTTACAAGAAAATACACAAAAATTAAATGAAGAGGAATATCTTAGCTTTCCAAAACTGCTTTTGTCATTCATGTAGCTTAATTGGAACCGGAGATATATATCCCATTGAAATAATGGTAAAATTGTGATATTTCATCAAAAAATGGTCTCTGAAAATGTCAAGTTTTGAACTTCAATTTGTTTCAGAAGGCAAACAGTTGGGAGGAGAGACTTGAAATTGCACAAACTACTGTAAATGTGTTAGGACTACACCCCCAAATATTATTGAATTTTTTGAAGATGCATTTCTGAGTTTAAAAAATGCAAAATTGTTAAATCATGACCGAAAACATGAATTTTTCAGGGTCGGGCGATCTTTTTAACTAGCAGAGATACGTTAAAATGTATAGAAAACAAATACTAGAGGAGAATCTGGGCTTTCCAAATATGTTTTTATTTTTCCTGTAGCTTAATTAGAACCGGAGATACAGACCGTCAAAGTATGGGTACAACTGCAATGTTGACAAATGAGCAGGTCAATTTTCAAGTCATTTCTTGACCTTGTGACCTCAATTGTGCAATGTAGGTCAATCCGAGGGCCTTCAAATTTTGCGTGGAGCCTCTAGGGTATTATGGCACCAAATGCCTACGAGATAACGCAAATCCTTCAATTGTTTCCCTGTTAAGAAAAATGAAATGTCTGAAATTTCTAATTTCACCTAATATTTGACCTTGAGTTTGACCTTGAAAAAACCTATCTAGGTCAAAACCAATATTTTCCCCAGATTGGCAATGTGTGACTATTGGGGGGTCATTCAATTGTTTGAACTGTGTAGGATCAATATTTACCTGTCATCGGGGCAAAAATAGGGTGTTTTTATATGTAGCGCGGTATGCAATATTTGTGATTTTTTAACAAATCAGCACGAAAAGATATCTGAATTCCGATTTCAGGCCTCAAACAAACTGGCTGGCGCCTTCCAGAAACCAGAAGATGAGACTGATATGTGAAAAAAATGACAATTTTCAGAATTTTTGAAAATCGCCCATATTTGAACTTTGAGGGGTCAAATGACCTTGAAAAATGGGGTCAAGGTCAAATCTGAAGGTCTGTATGGGGTTTTGGGGGTATGTTAAGGGTAGTCTGTTATACATTTACATGACCTAAATTGACTCCTTCATGGTGTTCGAAGACCCACACCCCATATCCTGCGGACACATTTCACTAAAATGGCCGCTGCTCCGTAACCGTTGCAGATATTCGAATGAAAATTACGCGTGCACACCCCCCCAGATACTGGCCATGTTTTAGTGCAATCAGCTATTCTCTACCTGTTGTTGTTCTTGAGTAAACTGAAATAAACCTAAAACAGTGTTTTTCCCAAAGCTCCGGTTCCGCTTGAGTGATTCCAGAAATTCTTGTGCCTGAATACAGCCTAGTACTTTTGAGTAAGACATGACCTGTACAATGATGCCACCTGTTATAGTTCCCGAGTAATAGGCCATGTAAATTTCCAAAATTTCATGTTTGAAAGGCCCTGTGACCTTGAAAAATAGGTCAAGGTCATTTCTTTCGGGTGTGGCCCAGTTTTAGTCCTAGAGCTACCCTGTGAAAAATTTTCGTGAAAATCGGAGAAAAAAATTGGGAATAATAATAATAAGAATAGTACCAAAAACAATAAGAATTTACCATGTAATGGTAAATTCTTAATAATACCGATTACAAGAAACTTCACCTATGTGTAGGTGAAGTTTAACTAGTGGACGTAACCGCGAGCGGTAACAAAACTTCACCTACTGAGGTACCAGTAACTCGAACAGACACAAGTAGATGAGTAAGTAAAAGGTACATGGAAAAGTACACAGGCATCATACATAATTATGTAGCATGCATACAGACAAGAATACAAAGATGTTTCCTGTACATAGAGTACATGCAAGTATGCACAGAAAAACGAGTACATAAACCAGTTCATGAACCATACATGAACCAGTACATGAACCAGTACATGAACCAGTACATCCACCAGTACATCCACCAGTACATCCACCATTACGTCCACCAGTACATCCACCAGTACATCCACCAGTACATCCACCAGTTCATCCACCAGTTCATCCACTTCAGGGTCATGTGATCTCTTTGACCATCAGAAATACATGAAATTTTAAGGGTCCGGCGATCTTTTAAACTACAGTGCATTTCTATCAATTAACACTGATAGAAAATAGTGTTTTGTTTAAATTTAAGGCATAGTACATGTGGTACTCTACTTGACTAATAAAACGAATTTAACTGAATGATTTCTAAAAAATATGCAACTGAGTTGATTACTAATGTATCATATCACCACAATGTAGTGAATTTACCAGTTGCTGTTATATTAATTCAAGTTCAATTTTATGTAGAATTGCCAGATCTAATTCTTTAATTTGAAATATAAGAGCAATGATTTTTTTAAATACACTGTAAAATTTGAAAACTGAGTTGATGCAATAATTTGAGCTGTCTGAGAATGTTAATAATTTTCAAGCTATGATAGCTCAATCCTATAAGTTGTCAAGGTATGATAGCTCAATGTTGTAAGTTGTCCCAACGAATCATAACATTAAGCTGTGAAAACATGAAAGCTTCAGTTGTTGCAGATAGCTTGACATCTCAGTCATGCCACATATAGCGCCATCTATAACAAACACTTCTCATAAGACTGCATTTAGTTTTAAATAATTATTTACTTACCAGAAAAAATAACATTTATATTACACTATCCCAGAGAAAAAATGAGTAGCTCACCACTTTAGCTGGTTACTTTTTTATTTTTATCTCTCTTTAATTAATTTGTGGGAGTAATTTGATGCATGCTTTCACACGTCAACCAACATTTCCAAGTCAGAGTGTGTTCAAATATAGGCTTCTAGCACTGTATACCAACTCAGATGAGCCACAGGCCATTGGGATTTATTCACAAGAAATTAATTTTCAAATCTCCTTGTGATGCAATGGTCTTTGTTGAATGCATCTTGGGCCTGTCGATGGTGTGCTAAAATGAAGTATACTGGATCAGGTGGATCCCCTTGAGAGATCAAACAATATTTCGGGATTACAGCCCATATTCATAAATAACTCTATAAGACAGGTCACACAAATATAAATGAAAAACAACTAAAAATAAGTCAACACAGCTCAACATTTTGAGTTGTGTCAGCTTGGATCAATAAGTCAACAAAACTCAATATTTCGAGCTGTAAGTCAACAAAACTCAATATTTCGAGCTGTAAGTCAACACAGCTCATTGTTTTGAGTTTTCTCAGCTTGAATACCTTAGTCGACATAGCTTAGTATTTTGAGCTATCTCAGCTCGGTACTTTGAGTTATCTCAGCTTAAAACATTAATCTATGTTAGCTCAATCAACTTGTGCAACCATCTCACTCAATCAATTGAGCTGAATCAGCGAGTCCGATTTTACAGTGTAGATTGTACAGCTGATCCATATCTCTGCATGCCTCTACTCAATTAATCTCAAAAGTAAGTTTATTCAAAATGCTACAATCATATATTGTGTTAAAAATCAAATGAACAATATTTAATATGACATGTTATTTACTATTAGCTGACAATGATAATAAAACCTAGAGAAAACATACCTTAATTCCTGTTCACATGTCAAGTATTCCCTTGGAAGTGAAAAAGCAGGTCAGCATACATATTATACTGCAAGAATGTCCATTTATCACATGGAACTAAATTTAGGTTACATGAACATATGTGTGAGTGAACATGAAACACCTTGCAGCAGTCCTGTTTGGTGTTAACTGTAAAAGTTAGCTGTTGTCAGTAACTTGTTTATACTAATTTTTTCCTAGAAGTTAACTGTTATCAATAACTTGGCTGTACTTAATAGTATCAAGGTGGGGTTATTCTTAATTTTAATGGCCCATCTATTTATTTAAAGATCATCATTATGTTCAATTCCATACAAGTGGTTTTACTTATTTCTTATTGTGTCGGACCAGTGTGGGTTGATGTGTAAGAATGCACACCCAAGCCCACACTGGACATCTCTTGGGTTCACAACACCCAAGGTTGCTAGGCCTGAACTCAACCAGAGAATAGAAAGTTTATCTGCAGAGCTCTATCTGTCTGAATGAATGAGAAATATGATAGAATAGAATAGAACATAACAGAATAGAATAGAATAAAAAGATATGAGATTATATGAGAGGACAGGAATGTATGTGTTGTGTATCCGGTCACTGTGTGAAAACTCCAGTCAGTATGTTAATATATTGCACTTATTCTCTTCTAGTTCCTGTCTATTAATCTTTATATATATATAATTAAGATTCATATAACGGTCTTGTTTATGTGAAATTTGAGATATTTTGACTGGTGGTCCCTTGGTAGCGGCTCTTGGGAGCCTTAGAGGGGTCTCCAATGTGCTTATTTTGTATGGGACAAATAAATTATCTGAATCTGAATCTATTCCCATTTTTCAGGGTACGGCGATCTTTTTAACAGTCGCAGCTACGACAAAATGTTCAGAAAATGAAAACTAGAGGAGAATTTGGCCTTTCCAAATCTGTTTTCAGATTTTCTGTAGCTTAATTAGCACCAGAGCTACGGCCGTTTGAAATGACGCCATCTTTGAGAAATGTGAAAAAAAATGTGTTTATTTTTCGACCTTTTGACCTTTGGTGTGCAACGTAGGTCAATTCGAGGACCTTGAAAATTTACAGGAAGCCTCTAGAGTATTGTAGCAAGTATCTTAATTCCTTCTCTGTTAGAAAATATGAAATGTCAAAAATGTAAAATACTTTGTCATGTTTGACCTTGAGTTTAACCTTGAAAAACATTTTGTAGGTCAAAATGAATATGATTTTCATAATGGCATTGTATAAAAAAGGGGGGGTCAGCCATGCATTGTAACCCTGTACAATCAATATTTCCTTGTCAAGAACGCGGAAATGTGTCATTTTTTAACATTTGTCGGTTAGCAATATTTAAAAAATTTTCATAAATTCGGGGACCGAGGTAATTAAAATATGATTAGATATTAAGAATAAACAGGGCAATGTTCATCTGTCTTCTGTGAATCACGCTGATATTTAAAAAATAACATGGTAAAAAAAATTGATGAAAATGGCACCTTTTCAAACTTTTTCGGGTCAAATGACCTTGAAAAATGAGGTCAAGGTCAAATTTAAAGGTCAGTTTGGGCTTATTGGGTGTATGTTTGGGGGGGTTTACTATGACATGTTATAAGCTAACATCGATTTTTCAAGGTAAAATTCTCAAGGTCACTGATTTTGGTGACGCGGTATAACTTTAAAATTACGGAACTCAAGAACCGGTACTGCCGAAGAAAATAAAGAGTCGGGCAGATGTCCCGTGAGTTTGGGCAAGTTTTGGCACCATCGGTATGACTCTACGACTTACGGATTCTGAGATCCCGCGATAGACCTCAAACCATAAAAATGAACTTTGTACAATACAACCTTGACCTACTTTCATGAAAGTAGGTCAAACTGTGAAGAAAGTGTCTGGGACATATCCATGTACAGGAAAATGAAAACCGGTAATAACCGGATGAGGTACATGCATTTCAAATATTGCAAAATCCGACTTTGAAAGTCTCTGTAACCTTCAGAAAAAGGTCAAGGTCACTCATATTCAGAATTTGTAATGAGGTCATTGTCGGCTATGTATATGAATTTTCTGAAAATTCTCTGATGAGTTTGAATAAAAATAATACCGATTACAAGAAACTTCACCTATGTGTAGGTGAAGTTTAATAATACCGATTACAAGAAACTTCACCTATGTGTAGGTGAAGTTTAATAATACCAAAAACAATAAGAATTTACCATGTAATGGTAAATTCTTAATAATAAATACTTTATTTTGTCATGTCACCATGAAACTTGGCGTGCACAATCATACAAGACAGAGAAAGCACATTCATACAGGCACATGTATTCACACAGACACACATAGATAGGATACACACATAGATAAATACATATACAACATTCATACTCAACACACACATTCATATATCACACACATACATTCTTAGATTTGGATCATGTCTAGGCCTATCTTATTTAACTGCCTTATACTTGATGGTATGAAACTTTTAGAATATCTTGCTGTTCTGCATTTAACGGAGCGATATCTTTTACCTGATGGCAACAGACAGTATGAAACTCTCAAGGGGTGAGAGTCATCCTTCATAATAGCTTTGCAACGTTGGATGATCGACTTTCTATCCAAATCCTTAATACAAACAGTGTTGACATTTAACTTTTTACATGTATTGATGACTCTGTTAAGTTTGTTCTTTGATTCAGCATTGCCATTTCCAAACCAACACACAATTGAGAATGTAAGAACAGATTGAATTATGGAAAGGTAGAAAAGTTCTAAGATCTTGTTATCTATTCTCAATTTGTACAATTTTCTAACAAAATACAGTCGTGAGTTAGCCTTTTTGTACACAGAGTCTATGTTGTGGTTGAAATTGAAATTGCTGTCTATGATGGTACCTAAGTATTTATATTCTTTTACATTTTCAACAAGTTCATCATTTATGTACAGAGGAGCATCAACTAACATTTCTTTGGTCTTTTTTACATTAAGCTCAAGGTAGTTATTTGAGCACCATTCAGCAAACACTCTTACATCTTGTCTATATTCATCATCATCATTCACACATTGAGATACCAAAGCTGTATCATCCGCATACTTGAAAAGGCGGCAATTTTCGCTGTTGCAGCGACAGTCACTTGTATAGAGAGTGAACAATATCGGAGACAGTACACAACCTTGTGGGGCGCCAGTGTTGGTATATAAAATTTTTGATTTATGATCACCTAGTTTGACATATTGTGGTCGACCCGTCAAGAATTCATTTATCCACAGAATTAGTCTGGGATTAACACACATATTTACCAGTTTTTGCATCATGATGTGCGGCTGGATGGTATTGAACGCACTTGAGAAATCGACATAGAGTATCTTAACAAAATGTTTAAACTTTGTGGTGTTTGCCTTGTCAACATGTTTCAGTACAAAATCAGTCAAAGACAGGGTAGCATCCTCAACACACCTATTTCTCATGTATGCAAATTGGTATTTGTCAACATAGGCTGCTACTTGCACTTCAACGATACCCTTGATAATTTTTTCTAAACACTTCATCATAATAGCCGTAAGTGCAATCGGGCGATAGTCATTTAAACATGATGGTGGATTTTTCTTAGGAACTGGAATTATCTCAGAGGTTTTCCATATAAGAGGAATGTGGATGTCGTTGATGGATCTTTGAAAGATCTTATGTAGAACTGGCGCAAGTGGTTCCTGGCAGAACTTGATCACACTGGATCCTATGTTATCAGGACCAGCAGCTTTACCTGTCTTAACAGACTTTAGACTTTTGATGACATCTTCCTCAGATATGTTAATGGGATCGGATTCCATGTTCCTGAGAAATGTAGCAATGCAGTTACGAGCAGGTGAAAAATTGTATCTATCGAATCTGGCATAGAATGTGTTTAATTCATTACCGAAAACTTCAGCATTTGTAACATCAATAGTGGATTTACTCTTCTTCATGCCAGTTAAAGTTTTAATACCATCCCATGCAGACTTTGTGTCAGATTTAAACAGAGCTTCAGCTTTTTCTTTGTAGTTTTGTTTACATACAGAAACTTGCTTGTTTACTTGTTTTTGAACCACCTTCAGCTGTGCTCTGTCTTTAGTACTGAGCAGTCGTTTCTTCTCATTTAAAAGTACCTTCAGATCTTTTGTTACCCAAGGTTTGTTATTTGGGTAGCATTTGACATGTTTTCTTGGAACAATCAGATCAATACAAAATTGAATATACCCATTTAGCACTGCAACATTTTGATCGACACTTTCGTGCTCGTTATACAACACATCAAAGTCAGTGCATTCCATGCAGCCAAGAAGTGTTTCATTAACATTAGAATACCAGGTTTAGACAAGCTTTTCAGATGGTTTGTGAAGCTTTAGCTTTTGTTTGTAAACAGGTATTAGATGACACATATTATGATCAGAAATGCCCAAAGGAGACATTTTCTTGGGAACATAGGAATGCTTTTATTGCTGTAAAAAGGATCTAACAACTTATCAGATCTTGTTGCAAAATATATGTATTGTTGAAATGTGGGTATACATTTGTCAAAACCAGTGATTGTACAGGTCGCCAGCTGTGCAGCGCCCTCTATAGATGAAATTCACAGGTCATGTTTTATACCTTTTCACAAGTAGTAAGCCATCGATCCACCTCGTCCATTGAGATATGATAATACATGAAGCCAGGGTAGTATTAGCGCATTTCTGGGCCCGGGGCAAACTGTTTCCAATCGGCCCGCTCGCGCCTCAAAAACACTCTGAAATCCTGAAAGTACATTCTCGCACCAGTTACCCGACACACTTTCTGTACTGTCGCAACTCTTTTCAGTTTCATCATGGGCCCCCCCTGAGGTCATGGGCCCGGGGCAAGTGCCCCTTTTGACCATAGGTAAATACGGCCCTGCATGAAGCAAAAGTCAGATGAAATTCACATTCAATTATTGTATTTTTGTTTCAAGCAGGATTAATTTATACATATTGTCGTCTGAGTTCAATAAATCATGCATAGCAGGCAACAATTTTAATTGTTTCACATGGGGTCAAGTCAAAGTCAAAATCACCTTCATTTAAACAGAGTAGCCCAATTCAGTTAAAAACTATTTTACAATGGAACCCTGAGCCAAAACAGGTGTATATAACTTTTAGAAGTAAATTAGAATAAATGTAAACAAATTAAAAATAATGCTCAGAATGGCTACATAATATTGGAAAAATTTCTGATACGGATATTTCAGGATCAATTTTTATAACAATAAATTTGCGATATTCAATATCAGAGCTGCTCCCTTCTGTCACTGACTGTTTATATAAGCTGACTCAGTGGGACAGCTCCATTCGCTGTGAGGGACGTTGGTTTGACGTGCAAACTGCCTTCGCTTCGTACACAGGGCTTTGTAGTCGGAGTCGTGAAGTGTCTGACTGTCAGGTCTTCTTCGAACTTGAGTTAATTCAGAGCAGACCTGCCACTCATGATGTTCATAGCTGTGAACTGCACTGTCATGGGGTTTTATTCTATTACCCTCCCCCCCCCAAAGGACAGGCTATCTTCAATACCAGTCATCTGAAATAATAAAATGTTTTTTATTAATACATGTACACTGGAGTGAGTCAATTTTCATCAAAGATGTTCAGCCTGATATGCCCGGCCAATGGACGAAAATTACCAGAAATGCTAAAAAATACCGAGGTAATTAGTGGCGTAACCAGGTAATTGCCAGGGGGGGGGGGAGAGCGGTCTTTGAGGGGGGCAGTGCAATGACATCATCAAGACAACAATGATTAAACCATTGAGTACACAAAAAACCATTGAGTATACGACGCAATACCACATGGGATATATCCACTGCTTTTTCATGTGGTATTGTAGAGATTATGGGGTATAGTGTGATTCTTCCTGCAGAATGAGACAGAAAACATAGAAATAACATTCAGTAAAGTTTGTGGATGCACCGAGTCTGAAAATAAATTAAGGACCAAATATCATCAATTCCCGGGGGGGGGCAGTATGGCGACAGGGGAGGGGGGACTAGCTAAAACTATTTCCGGGAACACATCGCCATTTTGTGCCATTTCTAGGTGTCTATGGAGCTGAAATTCCGGGCTCCAGAACACTTTTAATCCATGGAAAACACTACGGATTTGGATCGCCGAGGCTTAAATGGAAAGTTTACCGTGGATTTCAATCATAATCCAGTTGATTGACAACTTATATCTTCAGTTACGGCCTGGTGAAGTGGCGAAAATGTGCCGGAATCGCCCAGACTGACTTCATTGGGCGAAATATCATAATAAATCACAGGTAGGGACTACGTCTTGTAAAACAGGCAGGATCAACGGATTAGGTACAGAACACAACAGTTACAGGCTGATTAAACATTATTATGGACCTCGGAATACCTGGCTCCATTGTCTTCACACTGGTACAAAATGGCAGCTGGTTCCCAAAATGACTACACCCAGGGTGTCTGCAGCTTTTTTTAAACCAAATTCCAGGCTTTTTCCAGGCCAAGTTTTCCAAAATTCCAGGCCAATTTGTTGATGAACTGACCAATTAACGACACGATACACACATTTTTTTCTGAACATGACATTCGTCCTTTGGTGCTATCATCGCTAAAAATTTAGCAGTGGACTTTTTTTTCCATCCAAACTAAATTCCAGGCTTTTCCAGGCCTTTTTTCAAAGTGCTGGTTTTTTCCAGGGTTTTCAAGGCCTGGAAATTGAGAAAACCAAATTCCAGGCTTTTCCAGGTTTGGCAGACACCCTGACACCAGAGCAATTTCAAACGTAATCACGCGGCAGCACGAGAAATAGTTACGCCTTCTATTGGCTGTATCTGAGAAAACCATGCGGATCTTGACAAAAGTTTTAGTCATCTTCTGTGACTTCACTTCAGTCTTGACTAACTATGAAGTCGGCTGACTAAGTCAGCTTGGCTAACTATAATAATAAATTAACATTGTAAATAAAGGGAATATTATTTTTAATCTATTTAGCTCATCTGACAGGCTTAGCTGGTGTGGCCAGTTTATCAAAAAATTCCATAAATATCCTGTCAAAAAATTGCAAAGAACATGGTCCATCATGTCGTAGCTAGTTCGGGCATTCATCTAATTTTGACAATTTTGATACCATTGGAATCGTCTTTTCAAGACAAATCCAATGGTACCAAGCATGTTGGGGTAAAAAAAAAATCGGCGGCAGCTGATTCAACACATCGCTGACGGCTTGGATAGTAAAGTATATGACTTAAAAACATGCTTAAAGTTGAATCCCACAGAGTACAGCTTCTCCACCTATTGGACTCCATGTAACTAAACTGTTCAACAAAAATACCCAGCTGGTGGCTCCCCCGCTTGGTCAAATTGTTCATATGCATTGGAAAAGCCACAGATTTTTGAAAACAGGGGTAGGCTCACTCGAAGGCTGCTGGCTCAGCCAGGAATAATGGCACTAGACTATAAATACACACATTTTGAGTCGATATACAGGCCTATAATTAAATTCAACTTTCATAAAAATCGGAAAAGGAACCTTTGAGATATTCAAGTTTCTTTTAAGAGGGACTTATTTTTGTTGAACTGTTTTTCATAATTTTATCATATTGTACACCACGTAACTCTCAAAAAACATCGGTAACCCCCATTCAAAAACTTGTTTTTCAATTAAGTGTATATTCAGCTATATTCCTTTAATTTTTCATAAATATCTCATGGATATTGTTCGGGTGACGCTGCTTGTCATTATAAATGCCACACTTTTTAAGTATTTTGCTGTATGTTTTAATGTAATGACATAGATTTTGAAAAGATCATAGTTCGAAAATTATGTTGGATAGCCCATCTATTTTTTTTTACGTTGGAAAGCTTTGGTTTTGAAGAACTTTTTGGCAAAGTTTCATGAATATTTCATGGATTTTACATTTTTTGCCAAGTGTGGGATTCAACTTTAATTTGACTTTTCTGAGCATTCACTGACGGCCAGTGCCACACAGTCATGACACATTGACAGTTGCACTAAATTTAGTGACATGATTTGATTTTACTACAAGGTGGTAGTACATGTACTTTAAAATCCTTATCTCGGTCTCCAATAGTTCACAAAACACCTCAGCTGATAAATAAGGTTAAAATGCCTGCAAATCATCCAATTTTCGCCAAATAACTTTCCACAAGTAGACAAACACAGCCTCCTCCTCCAAGCGCCAGTGGCGTCTATGCACGTGTTAGACGGAATTTATGATCCGGCGGGAGGGGCAGGTCCAAGAGGAAGACAGGAATTTGGATAAATATTCCGTTTATGCTGTAAATTTAAGCTTTCCTAGAATTAATAATTCACTTCTTTATGGAAATGTAAATGTGACCTTTAAAAGTTTGCATATTTTGAGGAAAATAAAATATTTGGGAACTGCCTATCCCCCTTTCGCAAAATGGAACCGCCCCGACGTCACAAATTTTCAAACTTTCTTATTGGCCGAGGCTCTCTCATTGCCTTGACAACGAAAGTAAACATTGCATTTGGTTGAAACTCAGAAATAAAACCAGACACATTAGAGGCCAAAGGTGAGAACGGCACTCTAAGCTATAATAATATAAGCTCATTGCCACAAAAATCAACTTTCGAAAGTGCTCCAATTTCTTCCACAACCTGTCCAAAACTTGACCACGCCCTAACCACGCCCACTTTTCATCATACGGATCCCTAGAGACGAAGTCTCGTAGAGAACTTTGTCTAATAATCTGAGTGGATGCCAAGCAGCATCAAACCCCAAAATGAAAGAAATTATGTACAGTTAAAGGTAAAATAACCTAGCAAATAAGCCGAAATCAAGTCCTGAAGTCACCAGTAAAATTATGTGGCTGCTGACCACGCAAAAAATCGACAATTGGACTCGAAAAAACGGCAATTTTCGCCGGAAATAACGGTAAAAATAGGCTCAAAAAGCTGCCGAAAAGCAGCAGAAATACTGCCAAATACCAACAGTAATTGGAGGCACCTTGGTTTACCGCTGTCACCACTGTAACAAATTTTACAAGTGATGTTCTTGAGAGCAATCCTTGATGCGTCTGAACTGTGTGAAATCTTGGTAGCGTCTGAGGAATAGTGCTGTGCGCTTGACTGCACAACAGCTCCACCTGCTGTCACACATCATTCCAAAAGTATGCAATTACTGTAGTCATAAGCGTGAATTCAGAAGTGGTTGAGATTGTCATCCTTTCAGCGTAGTCAAGTTGTGTGACAATATCACATTGTCAGTTTCTTCACTTTTGCTTTAATGCATGTCCTGAGCCTTTGGAACTTGTGTTGAGTTCGCATGTTCCCATTCGCTCATTATCATATAGTACTGATCTGCAAACTCACAGAATCGTATTGGTCTAGGATATGTAGCACTACATGTGATTACTTCAGCGGGACAATGGGCCAAGTAGTATGATTTTCTCCATGGGAAGCGCCTCTTATACAAGAATGGGTCTCTATTTGGGTGCATCCTTCATATATCTGATTTTCTCCATAGGTAGCACATCTTATAAAAACAAGAGTAGATCTTTATATGGATGCAACCTATTTTTAGAATGACCTGATAAGCCAACATTGGGTTGCATGACAACATTCTCACACAATTCCACCTTAATGATCCTTCGATGGCATCAATAGCATAAATGTGATTATCTCCAAAGGTCTGAACCAGCCAGTGTGTGTTGCTACATCACCAGCGACCATTAGATATTCAGGAGGGGAGAAAATATATGGATGATTATACCCGAATAATTATTTTAAGATAGAAAAGATCGAATATAATTATGTTAAGATAGAAGGATCAAAACTTCCACAAACCTGCACAGACCTGCCCTAGTTTCAGAGCGAGCGCAGAAATCAAAGGAAGCAGTCAACTGAAAGCATGGTGTTATCTTCTTTTAAAATTTTTCATCTCTCAGATTTCACAAACTGTATGGAAATGTCTATTTCTTGGAACAGGTAATCTGCTTTTACAAGATTAGGTAATCCCTTCAGAGGTAGTGTGACAAGGGCTCAGTCTTATTTCCTGTTGTTTTTCATCTAAGAAAATTGCATGCGGATGTAATGCATGATACAGGTTATATCATGTAAAAACACATCCTTGGAAAACATGATATTTTAATTATGCTTGTAACAAGTACAGTGCCATCAGTATCAGCGTCCATATTGCACAAATGGTGTGTCAAATCCTCTGTCAATAGACATGAACACAAAAAAGGTACCAATTTTGGGGCCACCATTAATTTTAGTCTTAAGAGCGGGGGGCTTGGTCCTTTTCTTTTAAATATAACACTTCTTTCTCGGTTTTGGTGAAATAAATAAATTCTCTCTGGGCAGTATTGTAATAAATAATTTCTTGTGGGGGTATCTCTTTACAATGCGTTGCTTGGTTTAGGAATGAATATTTGGGGACTTCACACACTTGAAATAAATAATTATGGCTGCCGTGACCATAAAATAAATAATTATCCGCCTCGGAAAACTCCAACCCCCCTGATTGTTAAATGGTTGCCCCCTTTAATTACTATAATTTTGAGACCTTAAAACGTTTTTTCTGCAGCCGCGACATTTTGAAGTATTCTGAGGAGTTCGTTCTGTTGCAAAAAGTGTCCAATAATGCCTTAGAAGGCTTTTACACTCATGATCAAAATGCTGGAATATTTAACATATTATAAAACAAATCATGTCATGGCTAATATTGACTGTCAAGAGTAAATGCAGCAAAGCTATGCATAACTCTAGCATCTATCCTAGTCTTCCCCCCGCAAATCAAGTGTGGTATGCTGTGAATCTGAATATACAGATGGAACTCATCACCACCTGCTCCAAATTAAGTTATCTCCACAGAAGATTACTTGATATTGCAATCAGAATATGATATCACCCACCTTCACACAAAGCAGCATATTCCTGACAAATGTGCTTCTTACAATACTGACATCCATATCAATTTGGGCTTCTTACCTCTCGTACTGTCATTTCCTGGCTTCTTATGTGTGGCACTACAATTCAATTTCAGGTCACCACAGTTTGTCATTTGGAAGTCATTAAGACGAACCAAAGGTATCAATTTGTGTCTTGTGAGATCATAAAATAATGGTGGCACCGTGGTAGGCAAAAGATGGTGTGCTGGGACAAAAACTATTCAGATGATGATTAAAAAGGTTTGAAAAATATGTGCAGATTCATTTCAATCGTCAATGAGTGAATCTTATGGGGGATGAACACTTCATTGCACCTATAAATCTGGTACTTTGAGACTATACTCCAGAATGTATGTTTGCAATCAAAGCATTCGACACCTGACTGAGGGAAAAAACAATTAGACGAAGAATTTTTGAAAAAAACATAGAACAAGAGAATATTTTGTCTGGTTATGCAACTTGTTGTTTGTGACATGATAAACCCAGCCACAATCGTGACCAATAAAAAAGATTGTTTTCTCAATGTATGAGGCAAAAAGTAGTTTAATCGGAGTCAAAAGATCTTAGATATTTTGATAGTTATTTTAAGACTTTGTCGTATTTTTTTCTGACTAGTTGAAATGGTGAGTGCATATTGAAAAGCCTTATATCCAATTGTTTAGTTGGCGAATGATTTTAATACGTTCTTTGATGAGAAGATTAAAACACTTAGGTCAAAGTTGGACTCTACTGCTAATGATACTGTTAATAATATCGAAACTGCACCTCATACACTGCGACATTTCAGAAGCCTATCTCAGAGTGACATAAAGAAACTGATCAGAGAAATGCCAGTTAAACACTGCCAACTTGATCCTATTCCAACATGGCTTTTGCTTGAATGCATAGATGAATACCTTCCTATTATAACCAATATTGTCAATAAGTCTCTCATACAGGGAGAAATGCCTCTTGAGTTGAAACATGCTTTAGTAAAACCTCTATTGAAAAAATGTGGATTGGATCTAATCAAAAAGAATTATAGACCAGTATCGAATCTGTCTTTCCTTGGCAAACTTATTGAAAGTGCTGTTATTAAACAATACACTGACCATCTTACTACAAATAACCTGGATGATGAGAAACAGTCAGCATACAGAAAATTCCACAGCACTGAAACCCTCCTAACGAAGATCCATGACGATATCATGTTGAATATGAGCAAAGGCGAGGTAACAATGCTTGTATTGTTGGACCTTTCAGCCGCTTTTGACACAACTGATCACAAGATTCTACTGAAACGTTTAGAAAGCAGATACGGTGTTCATGATTCTGCACTATGCTGGTTCAAGTCATACATTTCTGAAAGGTCACAGTCAGTGATAATTAATGACAAAATATCAAGAAAACTGCCACTGAAATTTGGAGTTCCTCAAGGTTCAAAATTAGGACCAATCCTATTCAATTCATACATCGCTCCATTGAGCGAAGTGGCTGCAAAAAATCAAGTCAAAGACCTGAAGTATGCCGATGATGAGCAACTTATTCTCTCTTTCAAACCAACTTTCTTAGATCAGAGAAATGCGGTAGTCAAAATGGAAAAGTGCATTGCTGAAATCAGGAAATTTCTTCATGAAAACAAGCTCTGTAACAATGGAGAAAAAACTGAACTACTACTCATTGGCAGTCCTCACCAACTTAATAAGCTCCAAGTATCATCAATCCATGTTGACAATGTGAAAATTAATGCAGTTGATCATGTTAGAAACTTGGGTGTAATCTTTGACAAAAACATGACCATGGAAAAACAAGTCCACAAAATGTGTCGAAATGCCTATTTCAATTTAAGAAATATTTCAAAAATCAGGAAGTCATTGGACAAGGAAACCTGCAAAACTGTAGTCAATGCTCTTGTCACTCCTCACCTTGACTATATGGAATGGTCTTCTATATGGAACATCGAATCGTTTATTGAATAAACTTCAAGTGGCCCAAAACTCAGCAGTCCGACTCATTGAAAAATTGAAAAAGCATGATAGTGTAAGCCAGCATAGGAAGCAGTTACATTGGCTGCCAATTCCGGCGAGAATAACATTCAAACTCAAGTTAACAAATTGGAAAGCAGTTAAAGGACAAGCTCCCTCGTATATTCAAAATATGATTCAGCCAAAATCTGAAAGAAACTGTAGTCTGAGAAGCAATAACAAAATGCTCTTAAATGAACCAACCTCCTACAAGCAAAACAAATTTGAAGACAGAGCCTTTTCGCATGCCACTCCAAAACTGTGGAACCAACTCCCAAGGCCTCCAAAACACTTGAAAGCTTCAAGAGAAATCTTAAAACTCACCTGTTTAAGAGTTTCTACAAATAAATCCATCATGCCCAAGCGCTAGTGAGCAGTTGACTGGAATTAGCGCTATATAAATGCCTATTATTGTTATGTTTAGTTAATCATGATTGCTCTGATGACAGCTGGGCCTCTTGACTGCTGCATGTTGTTGATATTTTCACTTGAAAATATAGGACAGAAAGCATTATTTTTTCCTCATGAAGCTACAGCAATTAACTCATTCTTCCTGTGACCAATTTCTTTTTATTTTAAAGATGATATTGACCATGCTGTGTTTCCTGCATTGTAAGACCCTCTGTTGTAAAAATGACTTGCCTTATGTAACCGCCTTCCTCCAGCAGCAGTAAGTAGTATTTTGTGTGCATTTTGCACCCAGATTAGAGACCACACCCCCACGAGAGACCATTTAATGACTGCAGAAGGGACAGTCTTATAATGCAGGGACCACTGTATACAGCTCATTGGTATCGCACCACTCAACTATGAAGACATTCGAGGATACAGATTTCTGGGAGACATGTCATTAATTTTTTTTTTAAATCCATGTAGGTTTTTTGCATTGAAATTTGGTTTTTCAAAAAACCATTTTGAATCTAAAAAACCAATTTTGTCCCGACATTTTTTTAGAGTGTATGTTCCAATCAAGTCTGTTTTGGTTCATGAGCTTCCATTTTAATAGCTGTTCAGCATGATAAGAGATCAAAGAGCTTTCTCTTTGAATTTCAAGAGTCAAGGTTTCTTACTGTAACTTATAAATTCAGCACCATTATTCATCCTGGATTGTTTTGCCATGATATAATAATAAATTAGAAGTGATGTAGTCGCAGCCAGCCTGAAATACTTTTTATTCCATATCTTCCGCAATCTGTCATGCATCAGATTAAATGAGTTCTATTGGAAGTGTGAACAAAGGCAAGGGATAGTGATATGAATATGAAAGATTTATTTTTGATGCGAGTTGTTTTCGAAAGATATGCAAGGATACATTCTCATACCCATATATTGGTATTGTTTTCCAGGACTTCTGCATTACTCCAATTGATTTTCAAAATTTTTTTTTTTTTCAAAACAAACTTTTTTTTCAATATCATCAAAAAAAGGGAGCAGTATTGAATGAAACAAGTTGTTACTGAAGGTAGACACAACCTTAATTACCTTTCATGAAATTTCAATCGATGGTAAATTTTTTCTTTAAGGCGGTGTGGCACTATCGATAAAGAGAAATGCAAATGTTTATATAACACTTTTTCTGCCTGGTCAAGTTGCGTGATAGAAAGGAAAGTGTGATATAGTCAGCCACCTCTAAGATCATGCTTCTCACTTTTGATTTAATACATGTCCTGTGGAAGTCGCGTTGAGCCCACATCTCAGCATTGGCTTACAACTGTATAGCTCAGAGATCTGCAAATTTGCAGAATGTTATTGGTCCAGGACATGTAGCACTACATGTGATTACTTCAGCTGGACAATGGAGCATGCCCATGGGTATGATTTTCTCCATAGGAAGCGCCTCTTATACAAAAATAGGTCTCTATCTGGGTGCAACCTACATATATACAACCTAATTAGTCAACTTTGGGTTGCATGGCAAAACTCTCACATTAGTCCACCTTGTTGATCCTTCGGTGGCATCAATACCATAAAAGAAAATGCAATTATTTCCAAAAGTCTGAACCAGTCATTGCATGTTGCTACATCAGGGGCGACCATGGGATATTCAGTAGGGGGTATGGGGTTTACCTGGAAGGCATTTCTCTCAGGGGTTTCCTGACTGTTTTAAATAAACATTCTCCACAGTATTTATTCATTTCAATAGTGCCAGAAAAGAATTTATTTATTTCGCCAACACTGGCGATTGTGTGACCAAGAAAGTTTTTATTTTGAAGAAACTCAAAGAAGCATATCTGATATGGTTTACCCCTTACTAGAGGAAAATCACTTGACAGAACAGGAAATGTTTTGGTGGAACTACAAACAATATCATTATCATTAACTTTTCAAAGAGACAATATAAATTATTATTTTAAAATAGAATTTAAAAAGATGGATAATTTCATTCTGTGGCAAATATTGGATGCCTTTTACCTAAAATCGACCTAAATTTGATTGGAAAGCTTGATAGAACTTAACCTGCCTTCTATTGATGATATTCTTATCGAAAAAGTAGCCATAACTGTTAGAAATTCCAAACTGCATGCATTATTGTACCAGCATAATTTTAAGTTCTAAGTTCAGGGGTATTTTTGATACGGCATTGCTTGATTTAGGAATGAATATTCCCGGGCTTCGCGGGTTTGAAAAAAATTAATACAGCCACCGTTACTGTGAAATAAATAATTTTCCACCGAGAAAAACTCCAAACACCCCCCCCTGGAAATTAAATGATCACCCCCTACTGTTTGTACTGGATAGTATTGACACTTAATATATAATGAAGCGTTTTCTTTCATTTTACTAAAAGTCTGTCAATGCTGAACATAAGTTAGAAACTGTAAGTTAACCAGTTATAATAGACTGAACTCATGGCATAACATAAAAAATAGATTTAAAAAATAACCTTGTTGGAAGAAGTTATAGCTGATTGGGATAACCCATGTTTTAAAGATGTGATAATATCTGGTACAGGTAGAAGTACTTTGCCGTACAAACTTGCCAACTCTGCTTGAGTTCTTTTTGATGCTACTATGTAGCTGAAAACTAATTACTTTTCTTCTTTTTCAGGTCGGTAAAATGTAGGACAAGCAATCAGGAACACAATATGGTGGTGCGAGGAAACAGTCTATTAAGTGACATTTCATATTCCTATCAGGCAGTGCACCTGAGGACCTAACACAAGACAAATTGTAAGTCAATGAATCTTCCGGCAGAAACATTCTCATGGATCAGGTGGTTTGTGATTTCATTTTGTGGATAGTCGAAGGATGATTAAATAAAGGAAAATTGTGTCTGCTGCATTGTGTACAACAGTGTAGATACTCAGCTTGCATACAGAATGTTACAAAGACAAACCTCTCTCAAGGTTATGGGGCCTCGAAACCAAAGGAAAACTGTTGCTGGGGGACAATGTGAAAGAAAGTCAGGTTGAATTCTAACTGTGCTTACAATGTGAAGTGCCTGTGCACCTGTAAAGCAGGCCTTAAAACAATGGCTGAGAAAGCTCCAGCTCAAGGCTGAATACTTTAGATTCTTTCACAACTTCTAATCTTCTCAGTTTTTACCTTCAGCGAACGAAGTTCGAAGAAGGTATTGTAATCACTTGGGTAAAAATGCTGTCCGTCCGCCGGGCGGCCGGGCGGGCGGGCGGGCGGGCGGTCGGTCGGGCGGCGGGCGGATAGATCGTTTCCGGCCCAGCACTCGGCCTCTATTGAATGTACATGGATAAAATTTGGTACACATCTAGCCTGTATGGTCTTGTTGTGCCTTTTGATGGTCTGATGAATAGATCTTAAATACTTTTTGAAATAATTAACAAAATATAAAAGTTATTTTTTTTCGTTTCCGGGCCAAGGCTCGGTCATTATTGCATGTGCATCGATGAAATTTGGTACTAATGTGGCCTATATGGTCTAGTTGTGCCTTTTGATGGTCTCATTGACAGATATTCTATACTTTTTGAAAAAATTAGAAAAAATATAAAAACATATGTATTTTTGTTATTTTCAGGCTAAGACTTGGTCACTATTGCATGTACACAGATAAAGTTTGGTACACATATGGTCAATATGGTCCAGTTGTGCCTTTTGAAAGATCTGATGAAAAATATTAGATACTTTTTGAAACATTGAAAAAAATAATAAAAATTTATTTTTTGTTTCTGGTCCAACATCCGGTCACTATTCCATTTATATGGATGAGGTTTGGTACACATGTGACTTATGTGGTCTATTTGTGCCTTTCATGGTCTGACAGATGGCTATTCTATAGTGTAATATTGAGAAAATATATTAAAAATAATTTTTTTTATATATCAGAGCCAAAACTTGCCCACAATTGCATATACAGTAATGCAATTTTCTAAACAAGTCACCTATACAATGTAGCAGTGCTTTTTGATGCGTATAACACTTTATGAATCATTGGAAAAACTTCAGAAAATTACAACTGAGTTATATTTTTTGGTGGGAAGATGGCAGGGCAGCAGGCAAACAGAGATAATTGAAGGCCACCACTCGACCGTGATTGCATACCTATAAGCAATTTCATAAACACACCAATTTTATGATATTATTGTAATCTTCTAAAGGTGTTATTCGCTGAAGGTTTGCTGCTGCGCAGCCTATGTTTGTGTTTGCATTCCCTCTATGTCTATAATCATAATGTATTCTCTAAGACTGGTTAATTTTTGTTTTGCAGTGTTTTTCCTTTATTGTCATTCCAGCACTTGGACAAGCCATCTTGCAATGCGTTTGTAGTGGTATATTTTCATTAAATAAAAAACTGGTTCAACATGATCGATTCCAAGGGCTATAACAGAATGAATGATGAATGTGCCTGGAAATTCCACCTTGACGAAGTTTGAAAGATAACAGTTCCATCCTGTCAGAAAAGTTTAAACTTCTGCATGTTCTGCAGTTCAAATGTCAGATCTGAAATCAAAAATCTTTTTGGTGGCAGTGTAATCTGTCAAAGTGGAGGAAGCATTTTCCTTTATTGCCAAGGTACCTGCACACACTCAGAAAAAAAGGTTACACAAACATCCATATGTGGTTTTTGGGCTTGTCACCAGTATAAAACCACTTCTGGTTTTTTTAAAAACCCTCTTGATGTGGATGTTTAAAAAACCACCATCTAAAATTCCAGTTTGGAATGATATAAAACCTTTAGTGGTTTATCAAGAAACCTATGAAGGACTGTTCAACACCAATTATCTGGATGTTTATTAAACCATTTGTGGTTTATAAAATAATGAAATATTTCATTAGCTGGTTTTGTACACATTCATCTTTGGTTTTTATAGAAACCAAGTGAAGTAAATATTCACCCTTTTTAGGTTTTACAAATATCCATACCTGGATTTACATTATTCCATTATGGAGCATAATTATATTAAACCAAAATGAGTTTTTCTAGTAATCAGTTGGATAGTCTCATCATTCCCATAGGGTTTTCATAACCATATAAATAATTTAAATAAAACGTTAGCTGGTTTGCTGAAAAACCATGATAAGATTTTAAAATATCCAGGTACAATTTTTTTACCTCACCATTGGTGTTTTGAAACAATGAGTTGTGTTTGTGTTTTACGCCTCTGCAGCACCTTATTTGGCTATACCGATTGAAACAATGAGTTTTAACTTCTTGTCTGATTCTGAAAAATTCTTCACAACATTTCATAATTTTGGCCATATACACTAGTTTTAATTTGAAATGGACTCAATTCTATGGCATATTTTATGACAGTCAATCCATTGACTTCATTATAATCTCTAAAGAGCTAGGAAAGAGAGCTCAAATACAAAAACAGCTGTCATTTGCTCATTATGATATGTGCATCTTTGCTAGCTACGCAAAAAAGATAAACAATTTGTGACATGTGATGCCGTTAATTTAAGGATTAAGAGAAAGATAACATTAAACAGTGCACAGAAACAGAAACAGAGACCCACCTTTTCACTCGTCTGCCTCAAGGGAGGGCATCACCAATCCGGGTCTGAGAAGAGTTTTTTCAGGGATGATTCCTGAGACCTATCCACTGGTTAGATGAGCTTAAATTCAAGTAAAAGCTGAAACAGAAATAATTAAATAGTTAGGTCACTCTATTGAAATAATGGAATACAATTCTTACTATGTAAAATAACCTGAAGGCAGAGAGTTGTCAAGACAATTTCTGTGATATCAGCTGATGTCTCCCTGCAGGGAAAGGAATGAAATTCTTACTATGTGTCATAGCAACCTTGAAAAATATCCTATAATAATAATCATTTGTATTACCGAAGCTTTGCTGTCATATACCCCATCTTTTTTTAGGTGGTTAGATAAGAGTAATATTATGTATCAAATTACACGGAATGTCCCATTTAAGTTATCCATATTCAAAGGTGAATAGTGAATAACTTCTTGCCTAAAAATCTAGTATTTTATGATAGACTATAAATATGAAGTATTGGCCAATGAAATATATGATTAAACAATATCATGTACAGTACACATCGCAAACTGTAACCTAAGAGATCTACATGTAGCTTTAAATTTAAATTATAAAAATTGTTTCCATTGTAATTTCTGGACGATTATCAAAAACCATATAATCCATACATCCTTAAGACAATTGATCATCAGCAACTAACAGGTTTTTAAAAATGTGCACACTCTCTGAACAATGGCCTATGATATATACGTAAAATAGAGTGACTATTTTGTCTAAGCAATATTAGCGAATGTTCTCATGCAGCTCATAAACTAAAAGAAAATTAATCAAAAAATTCCTACCTTGGAACTGATGATAAACCTGGATGTGCTTGCCTCTTCATTTAACATGTTCAATGAACAAATCAATCAGACCTAGTCACTGCACCATCTAACTTGCCAGATTAAGTGTTGATTTCCTTAAATGTGAAGCTGTGAACAATGTTAAAGATCAATGAACCTGTACACATGGTGTTTTAAGTATTCATTTGGTTTGCAATAAAACCGTTTTATTCGTTACTGGTTTTGTAAACATCCAAGTGATTTTTTATAAAACCCTAATAAACCCATGTTAACCAAACTGGTTTTTAGATGATCCATTTGATTTTTTTAGAAACCATAATTAACCCGTTTTATCCCTTTGATTGTTTATACATTCAAATGATTATGTAGAAAACCCCAAAAAAAAACAAGTTTTTTTCTGTGTGCATGGTGAGGTAGTTCTCTCACTTCCAAATTGAAATATCCAGACCCAAAAGAAAGCAGCTGATTCCCTGTTATCATCATCCTAGTGCCTCATGCCTCAACATGTTATTTTTGGCTGCATATCACATGTCAATATGTCTTAGTGAGCGGTTTGTTGTTTTGAAGTTTACCTGTATCCATATATGTTGAAGTAAACTACAACCATTTGTGCAAGATTGACATTTCTATCATGTGCAATGGATACAAGCTGCATATACAATACACGCTTCCATAGTAATTGGATTGCAAACTGGGAGCCCTAAAATGTTTGAATGTTCATTTCCTAATGAATAGCCAGCACTGATAAATCTACCAAACAACATTGCGGTGTTTTTTTCTCTTATTAACCAAGCTGTTTTTCTTCTGACAGATGTTTTTGCAATATACTATATTAAGTTACCCTTCTTAGCCTTTAATGTTCTATGGGTGATAATAATGCATCAGTACAACTGAATAAGAATTGTTCAGATGGGTTTGCAGTTATCTTGATGTATTGTATTTCATTTTTTTAAACTCTTAAGAATTCGGTCCCCTCGGGTGATGCAATTTGTGGTAAACCTTTCTATACTGATACGGCTCATCCCAACCGTTTATACAGCATTTTGAGGTGATAGCAGCCACAATGTAAGCCTCATCATCTGGTCAGCTCTAAGGCGATTTCCCTCGCAATCATTTTAGTCCGGGAGCAAATGGACTGAAAATAAACCCCGTGGGACTTTGATGCAGAAATTATAAGGCATATACCATTTTGTTCCTTAGAATCTCAGCTTTCATTTAAGCCATGTTGGCAAGCTGGGAAATGTGTCAGAGCTGAGTTATAAGGGTTTTAGTACAATGATATTGATGCAGCTATTTTTAACTATCGAAAGTGTGATATTTTAGCTAAAACATAGATTAGGGCCATATTATACATCAAGTAGTGGTGGTATCACATACCATTGTATTCAGAACAATCATAGCTTTAATTTAAGCCACCTTGCAACTCTGGGAAATGAGCAGGACAAGAGTTATAACAGCCTAAAGTCAGTAGTAGTACATCGATCTTTACAGATTTGTTAAAATATGCTGTTTATCATAAAACATGTATTAAAGATAACAAAGGGCCATAAAAATGATTAACAATTGACAAACCTACATGCAATGCTGTTCACTAAGCCCTCAGCTATGATTTAAGCCATGTTGGCACCCTGAGAAATGGATCTGAAATAAATGTAGCTGTCTGTGTCAAAAATCTCCTCTTAAACACAAAATACTCCCATATATTTTCAATTCTACCTATTCTGATCACCAAATAAATCATTCCTAACCAATCATAATGGATGTATGGATAGCCCTTGATATAAACTTGCATTTGGCACCTTGGTTTCCTTATTACTACAACTTTGAACCCTCCAAAAGCTATATAAACATTGCTGTCATTATTGAAAATCTCCTCGGAAACTCAACATCCTCTGATGTTTTTTCCGTTCAACCTATCCTTATCACTAGGTAACACATTCCTAACCAACCAAAATGGATGTGGATGGATAACCCTTGATATCAGCTTTCATTTGGCACCCTGGTTTCCTTGTTACTACAACTGTCAGCCCTCCAAGAGCTAAATAAACGTAGCTGTCAGTGTCAAAAATCTCCTCGGAAACACAAAATACTCCCATATATTTCCAATTGAACCTATTATAAATCACCAAATAAATCATTCCTAACCAATCATAATAGATGTTGATGGATAGCCCTTCATATCAGCTTGCATTTGGCACCTTGGTTTCCTTGTTACTGAAACTTTGAACGCTCCAAAGCCATATAAATGTTGCTGTCATTATTGAGAATCTCCTCGGAAACTCAACATCCTCTCATGTTTTTTCAGTTCAACCTATCCTTATCACTAAATAACTCCTTCCTAACCAATTAAAATGAATGTGGATGTATTGCCCTTGATATCAGCTTTCATTTGGCACCTTGGTTTCCTAGTTACTACAACTGCCAACCCTCCAAAAGCTAAATAAATGTAGCTGTCATTATTGAAAATCTTCCCGGAAACACAAAATCGGCCCATGTGTTTTCAATTCCATCTATCCTTATCACCAGGTAACACATTCCTAACCAACCAAAATGGATGTGGATGGATAGCCCTTGGTGTCAGGCTTCATTTGACACCTTGGTATTCTTGTTACTACAAATGTCAACCCTCCAAACGCTAAATAAATGTTACTGTCATTATCGTAAATCTCCTTGGAAACTCAAAATCCTCTCATGGTTTTTCGGATCCACCTATCCTTAATTCACTCCTAACCAATCAACATGGATGTGGATGGATGGCCCTTTATGTCAGCTTTCTTTTGGCAACTTGGTTTCCTTGTTACTACAACTGTCAATCTCCCAAGAGCTAATATAAGTAAATGGCGTGCATGTTATATTGCATGGGAGGATTTTGCGTTTCCGAGGAGATTTTCGACAATGACAGCTACATTTATTTAGCTTTTGGATGATTGACATTTGCAATAACAAGGACACTACGGTGCCAAATAAAAGATGATATCAAGGGCTATCCATCCATGTCCACTTTGTGGTTTAGGAATGATTTATTTAGTGATAAGGTTAGGTGGAACTGAAAAAACATGGGAAGATTTTGGCGTTTCTGACGAGATTTTTGACAGTGATGGCAACATTATTTAGCTTTCAGAGGGTTGACAGTTGTAATAACAAGGAAAACAAGGTGCTAAATAAAAGCTGACATCTAGCTCTTGGTGTCAGCTTTCATTTAGCACCTTATTACTCGTAATATTTCTCAAGATAACTAAACTGACCTAAACTGGTAATTTCTGGGTAATTTTTTTCTGCTGTCAAGTTCTATTTAAAATGGCCCGCTGTAAAAATCCCATCGGACATTTATACTCCTGTTAACATTGGGTTTTTTGTTTCTGGCATAGACAACCTACCTCCCATTAACAAGAAATGCATCTAACAGTAAAGAATCATATACATCTATTGGCTAGACCACTAAAAGAAAGAAAAGTGACTGAAATTGACAAGATGACGGAGAATGATGCGAGAGCTCTTCTTCTGAAAGTATATAGAATTCTAAGATCACAAAGTACAGAAAGGAGAAAACTAAGTGTACATATAGTTCAATTCCTCATGCAATAAGAGGACATTCTAAGGAACATTTTGGTACCACACTCATACATTCCTGGGGGGTGCAGGGGGGGGGGGTCCCGCTAGCCTCCGGACTAAAACAGCATATTTTAACAAATCTATAAAGATCGACGCACTACTACTGAATTTAGGCTGTTATAACTCTTGTCCTGCTCATTTCCCAGAGTTGCAAGGTGGCTTAAATTAAAGCTATGATTGTTCTGAATACAATGGTATGTGATACCACCACTACTTGATGTGTCATATGGCCCTAATCTATGTTTTAGCTAAAATATCACATTTTCGATAGTTAAAAATAGCTGCATTAATACCATTTTACTAAAACCCTTATAACTCAGCTCTGACACATTTCCCAGCTTGCCAACATGGCTTAAATGAAAGCTGAGATTCTAAGGAACAAAATGGTATATGCCTCATAATTTCTGCATCGAAGTCCCACGGGATTCCTGTTGCTCCCAGACTATTTGTCAAGTTCAACATTTATATACTCTTGGGTGGCAACTGTCACGTTTATGTCAGACACATTTCACTTTCAGACTTTCACTGTCAAAATTTGATATCTTAATTAACTATAAAACTGATCATATTATGAGTATCAAGAGCAAATCCAGCAAACCCATGCACAACTCCAGAGCCATTCATCTGATTCCTCCCTGTAAAGTCAAGTGTAGTGAATCTTCACCACCTCCTGTTCTAAATGGTGTATCTCCACAGAAGATTAATTGATATTGCAATCAGAAAATGATATTACCTCATGTCATACAAAGCAGTCAATACCTGACAAATATGTTTCTTTCAATAGCGAAATTCTTATTTATTTGGGCTTCTTACCTGTCACACGGGCATCTTTTCACTTCTGGGACTCAATACAATTTCCTGTCCCTATGTGTAATATATAAGTCATACACACATTTCAATTTGTGGGATCATAAAATAATGGAGGAAGGCAAAAGAAGCCGCTCTGGGACAAAAACCTTTCAGATTATCATATTGTATGCTGTCCAATATGTATTTCTTAGCTGCTGTGAAAGTGGTAACATTGCAATACATAGTCATATATATATTATTTATTGTTTTATAATAATGCATGCTGTACTTAGGTGAACTCTAACATGTCCAGCCTGAGGTCAGCTGATTTGACAATGCACACTGTACTCAGGTGAACTCTAACATGTCCAGCCTGTGGTCAGCTGATCTAAATATGATGACTGTCAAGTCCAGTGTGTGCCAGGTGCCACAGCTCAGTATATATAGAGCTGCTAAAACACACTTTTCAGAGAGAGAGAACGAGTTAGAAAGATAGCAAGATCATGTAGAAAGGGATAGAAACAGGAGAGTGTGGGTCTGAAGATGTGCCCAGTATGCAGTCTCAGTCTCACATACATGTAGCAATGCACTGCTGGGTACTGATTCTGGGCTCCCACATCTGGTTGAATTGGATTTCTGTGACACATTGTTGACTAAGAAGGTTGGTGACTTTAGATATATATATATTGAGTTTTTGATGTTGAGAATTTGAGACCGAGTGAGGTTACATGCGGCAGGAAGACCGATGTAAGAGGACCGGCTCATGAAGTAGTGTTTTTTTTTATGTCACCAACCACAGAGGTAGAATTGTGTCATAGGAGTCCCAGGCAACTGAATGTGCTCTCTGTTGACATCTAATAACAGTCTGAGTTAATAGTACACAGTTTGAATATGTAATGTAAACATTAAGAGCATTGTTGTACATCTGAAGAGCTAATTGAAGAGCATTGTTGTAATTGAAGAGCCTTGTTGTATCCGAAAGCTAATTTTTTAAATTGTAATGTGAAATGCTCATGTCAATATGATAACATCAGAGTGTTCACCTTTGTGGTGTTTTGTATTATTAAGTCACAATAAATGTATTCAAAGTTCCCCATAAAATGTTTGTATTCAATATCTTGACAACTTCGAATGAGAATACACTTGGCATATAGACTGGAAATGCAAAAAGTACGATCCTGGGCACCTCTCCACAGTCTGTAAGGCCAGAATGAATATGGCATGGCTGTGAAGCTGAGGGGGGTGTGCCTATTCTTATATGGTGGAGGTTAATCCGGGTATTTCCAGTAGCCTAGTTTATTCTTTTTGAAGTTGCTTGATAATTATACAGTTTACATGTTAAAGTTTATGACATATTATATGTCTATAGCAATAATGTTACAATGTCCGAGCTGATTGTTCATCATTATTTCAGTTTATTAACAGAACTGTTTATCATAGACTGAATCGCTGTGGTGAGTATTCACCTGGCATAATTAAGGAAGGTATAGTGGATTATAATTCTTGACTGAGAATTGCTGTCCAGATACAGTTTCAAAGGCCAGATATGCTTAATTGTGCATTCAAATATATATCTCTTAAATCATATTTTATCTGTTAATTTTTCATTTGTTTCTGTCAATGTTTGTTCTCACTGAACCTGCCATGTGATGTCAGCAAATCACAATGAACACCTGGGTTCAACATTCCTGAGTCATCAGCCTGAGGCCCATCATCACAAATCCAGGACAAGTGGTGTGCGTTTCCAACATCAACAGGATTGTTCTTGAGCTGCCAAAAACACACATGGTGCAAACGGAAGATGACCAGCTGTCTGCTCATGACATACATCTGACATCATCACTTCGGCAAGGGTCAGTCGATCAGGAAATGATGACAGATGACAATAAACACTATTGCAATGTGAATAACCAGCGCGAAGAGGAAAATTCCTGAAGGAAGCAACATTAGTATATTGTTGATATTACATGTTATGCATAATATTTTGTCAATTATGTTTGTATTTGTCATAAATGTATTTTGTTGTATTTTTCCAGGTGTGAAAATACAAGTTGTTGGGGGGATATCATATTGTATGCTGTCCAATATGTATTTCTTAGCTGCTGTGAAAGTGGTAACATTGCAATACATAGTCATATATATATTATTTATTGTTTTATAATAATACATGCTGTACTTAGGTGAACTCTAACATGTCCAGCCTGAGGTCAGCTGATTTGACAATGTACACTGTACTCAGGTGAACTCTAACATGTCCAGCCTGTGGTCAGCTGATCTAAATATGATGACTGTCAAGTCCAGTGTGTGCCAGGTGCCACAGCTCAGTATATATAGAGCTGCTGAAACACACTTTAGAGAGAACGAGTTAGTTAGATAGCAAGATCATGTAGAAAGGGATAGAAACAGGAGAGTGTGGGTCTGAAGATGTGCCCAGTATGCAGTCTCAGTCTCACATACATGTAGCAATGCACTGCTGGGTACTGATTCTGGGCTCCCACATCTGGTTGAATTGGATTTCTGTGACACATTGTTGACTAAGAAGGTTGGTGACTTTAGATATATATATATTGAGTTTTTGATGTTGAGAATTTGAGACCGAGTGAGGTTACATGCGGCAGGAAGACCGATGTAAGAGGACCGGCTCATGAAGTAGTGTTTTTTTTTATGTCACCAACCACAGAGGTAGAATTGTGTCATAGGAGTCCCAGGCAACTGAATGTGCTCTCTGTTGACATCTAATAACAGTCTGAGTTAATAGTACACAGTTTGAATATGTAATGTAAACATTAAGAGCATTGTTGTACATCTGAAGAGCTAATTGAAGAGCATTGTTGTAATTGAAGAGCCTTGTTGTATCCGAAAGCTAATTTTTTAAATTGTAATGTGAAATGCTCATGTCAATATGATAACATCAGAGTGTTCACCTTTGTGGTGTTTTGTATTATTAAGTCACAATAAATGTATTCAAAGTTCCCCATAAAATGTTTGTATTCAATATCTTGACAACTTCGAATGAGAATACACTTGGCATATAGACTGGAAATGCAAAAAGTACGATCCTGGGCACCTCTCCACAGTCTGTAAGGCCAGAATGAATATGGCATGGCTGTGAAGCTGAGGGGGGTGTGCCTATTCTTATAAGATGATGATTAAATTGCTGAAACATTTGTGCAGATTCATTTCAATCGGAGAGATGAAAACTTCATTGCACCAATAAACCATTTGCCCAAAACTACTCCAGCATGCTTGTTAACTTCACCGAGGGACAAAAACTGAGATGTAGAATTCTAGAAACAAACTTACCGAGGAGAACAAGATATTATCTTATTGTGTCTGGTTGAGCCACTTGGCACGATGTATGAAACTTATAAAGCTGAAGATGAGAATAAGGAAAAAATAAACATCTTGACTGGTGTTTTTGCAGAGTTTATTGGGAAGGTGTTTTTAAAGCCGGTGTTTGAGGTTTTAGAAATAATGTCAAAGCAGTTTTATGGTTTTAAGTTGCAAACCTTTTATCTCCTTTCATACTCATGACATACATTTTTGTCAAGAGTTAAGGTTCATGACTGTGGAACAAAAAAAACAACATTCGGCCGCAACAGACAAAACAGAGTCTGTGAAAACGAGGAAATGAAGAAAAAAGTTTGAGGACACAAAAAACAAAAGAAGTTGGGAAACAAAATAAGAGGGTGTATGGCCTAATACGCTTCTGTAATCTGAATACTCAATTACACATAGATTGACCAGTCGCCCCACAATACATTATTTACTGAGCTAAATCATCTCAATCTTCTTTTTTTCAGCCTGTCTTGTTCCTGGCATTATATTTACTGATTCGGTTGGTGTGCTAATTGCCATAATAATTTTGGTTACAGGTGATTTCATTACCATGCGATTCTGGTCATCCAGGCCTAACTGTGTGAATGCAATGCACAATGCTGTTTGCTACGTCCAATCTATCAAGTGTGTGACGTTTTTAGTGATCATAAACCAATCAGATTAGGCAAAAATGTGATGTAGCAAGGTGGATAGAGACTTTAAAATCTTGTACTAATGAAATCGCCTGTAATGGTAATGGCAGTATTGAAGCTAGCGACAATTATTCATTCTGATGAATTCTCAATTCTGTGTAGGCTACTTGTAAACTATTCTGTGTAGGCTACTTGTAAACTAGCAATGTAAAAGGGAGGGGTGGGGGCTTAGGAGTTTTTTTTTTAATGAATAATTTCTTGCTTATTTTTGGTGAAATAAATAAATTCTCTTTGGGCAGTCATGAAATAAATAATTTCGGGTGGGGGTTTTTCTTGACAAGGCGTTGCTTGATTGAGGAATGAATATTCAGGGACTTCACGGGCTTGAAATAAATAATTACTGCCACTATTACGGTAAAATAAATAATTTCTCATTGAGGAAAACGCTGCCCTTATTATTAAAAGGTCACCGTCTTATGACGACATTAAGCAATATTTGTTCATGCCCAAACTAGGTCTAAAAATATATTTACTTTGAAAGCTTCAAATGAATATACACTGAAAGACAAAAGTTATGCATATTCCGTGTACTCAAGAATCTCATCTGTGGGCTCAATGTAAGGTTCTCCCCAACAAAAGCTTGACTTAAAATTAACTATAAAAACTAAGGATAATGGTCCTGGGGTTTGTTGCAAGGTTACAACGTCCTGTCATCTGGAGCGTCACCCACAACATCAAGAAACATTCTTTCATCACAATGATGGGTATCTTGAGCTCAGGTCGTTTGTCTGGGTCTAGCACCTTTTTGTTTATTCCTGGTTAACCCTGGCTCCCTGTGACAGGCAGATTTCAATGATACACTTAACAGATGGACATCAGTCACTCTACAACCTTAAGTTGGTTTTTCCCACCTGTGCCACGCCAATAGATTTATCCCTTTCATATTGTGGTATTGGGGACACACTGAATTCAATTGTCAAAGAATTGTGTGCTTGCATGTTTCAGGATTGATTTAAGCTCATATTAAACGTCATACCTTCAATTGGCGTAGGTCAACTGCAAAAAATTTGTTTTCTGAATAGAGCCATTTGTCAGTCATTTTTTTAAACAAAAATTTTTCACAATTCAGTTATTTATTGTTTGTGACCCTGTTTTTGGGTGTTTACACCAAGGAACCATCATATTAACCATACCTCCTGAGCATCTTGGCTGCACAGCATATGCTTAACTTTTGTCTTTCAGTGTATATGCTAATAAGACTATCAAAACTACAGTCATCCTATGAGGGTCTAAAGGGTATATACTATAGAGGGTTTTTTTTTAACTCTTGCGGTCTTGCTCTGAAATGAATTGCCTTTGGTTTCAAGATTTCATAATCCCAAGGGCGGCACTCTCCACCTGTTTGTTCTGGCTGTGCATCTATGTTGTTGAACAAAACGCAGCAGATACATCACCTTTCCTTTAATCATCTTTCCCTATCTATGAAATGTAATCACAGCAGCACCTGATCCACAAGAAGATTCATGACTCCCAATCTGTCCTATGATTGGTCCTCAGGTGCACTGACAGATAAGAATAAGAAATGTCACTTCATAGACTGCATTATTTCCTTACAACATGAGTAATTGTGTTGTTTTCCTGATAGTTTGTCCTACATTTTACAGATCTGAAAAATACAGTTTTTTTTCTGAGAATATGTAACCGCATCACCAAGAACTAAAGCAGAGTTGGTAAGTTTATGGCAAAGTGCTTTTACCCAGGCACATTGAAAAAATAGTACCTCTTTGTATTAACTGGTTAAAAACACCTAGGGCAAATTTCATAAAATGCTGCAAAATGACTTACCACAACTTATCCAAAAGTTACATTAGCACAATGTTGATCTTGCAGTTACATTAGCAGTTACATTAGCAATTAAAAAACAGCTACCACTCCAAGTTATTTATGTTGTTGGTGATCTATAATGGCAAGTAAAGCACACTTTTCAATAAAAGTTTAGAATTTCATATTTTAGATTTGCCTAGACAGCAGGAACACTGAGAAATTTCGATGTAAAAGTTGCTAATGCAACATCAGTGTCCACTGAGACAGAATGGAGTTATATTAGCAGTCTCTCTTATTTTACCTTTTTAAAAATAGTTTATGGTTATGAAGACAATTACAAATGGTTCCAAACAAGTATTTTAAGTTTTATCAATCACAAATCATTATATTTTACTTAAGTGTTTTCTGTTTTTTTGCTTAGTGTCAAAGTCAGTATGTCAGATGACCGATATGTTTTTTTCCTTTTGAGAGATAAAAAAGTATTTTTAAGAGCAAAAAGTTGCACATTGGTGGATTATTTTATTGATATTTATTTTTAGCTCACTAATTTACTTGGTAATGGGTTCAAATGCTTCAGGAAGCAACAGATAGATAATTAAAAAATATGGGACGGTTTAAGATACTCTGTGAGCACATTTTCGTGAAATCTGCCCTAGTCAAAAACACTAATTTAAGTTAAGGTGGCTCGCGGGCAAATGACGCGACCTCTGGTGTGGCACAAGTGAACTACACTCTCTCCCATAGGTGGCAGGTGCGAGCGTCATGTGCGCCACCTGTGGGAACAAGGCAAAGCGGTAGGTCGTTATAGAGAAACCGAGCGAAAACAAGCGAAAACAGGCGAAACCATTGTTGAAATAACAATTAAGTTTATATTTCCTAAGTCATAACAATCTCAACCAAAGGCAGATATTGAATAGAATTGTTTTTGTTATGATTTGCACCATCAGACTCCATTCAAAGGCATTGTCATTCAATGTGATTTGTTTATGTTATCCAATCAAGATGAGAGAGAAACCATTTGTCAACATTCACGCAGAGCGACGCACTCCATTCAATAGGCTATAGGCAAGGTTGATAGGCAGATAGATTAGTAGCTACATATATATAAACAACATGTATGCCTTTTTTTAAACCATAAATAAATATCTTTTTAATTACCTTAGTGCTGTTGGAAGACAAAAAAATGTTTGTTATTCTTTGCTTTCTGTCACAATAAATCAGCTTATGTCATACTTGTTGTCAGAAAAGAAGTCTCAAAATATACAAACAATCCATAGTATTAAATTAATATTTAAACAATTATGTATTAAATACTGACAGCCCTGTACTTGTATTTAGACATTAGCCCTATCAACCTATCTAGCTGAAAGATGATGCTGCATGCGTATCTTTTTTAAAAGAAAAAAAAAGGCCCCCTCAGAGCATGCACCTATCTACATGTCTATCTACCTGTCTATCTACCTGTCTATCTACCTGTCTATCTACCTGTCTATCTACCTGTCTATCTATCTATCTGTCTATCTATCTATCTATCTATCTATCTATGTATCTATCTATCTATCTGATATTAGTAGCTATCTATCTATCCAGATTTATTTATTTATTTGGCAGAAAACACAAGTTGTTGCACATATATTATAATGAAATGCAATAGAGAACATGATACTTGACTTGTCATAATTATGTTATGAACACAATCATTTCCTTTTGTGCATTGAGTTATGTTTATATTTCACAAGTATTTTGAATTGATGAATGTTTACAAAAAGCTCATATTATTTCCAGACAAATTGTTTGTCTGATATTGGACAAGTTTGAATAGATAGATCTCTGTGCAAACTTGACAAGCCCTCTGTTTTTCCAATGGCACCCTCTGGCAGCAGTGCCATTTGTTTGAAGTCAATTCATAATTATCCCAACCGATACATAATTTGATTAGGCCTAATTATTGGTGATTATGACAAAATTACTGAGCACAATAGCAGGGTAAATTAACCACAACATTAAAAGGGTTTTGTTAATTAACATAATTGACCACAACAAATGAGCCTGGATGAAGATGGCCAGCTCTCATTATTAAAGTTATGTAATCACATAAATTATAACTTGGCATATGACACTGCTTTGGAGGGAGGGAAGAGAGGGCCCTTTAAGAGATGCAGCATGCCCAGCATGATTTTCTGAGGAACCATCTATCCATATAATATATACTCCACTCGGATTGTGTCAGCCAATCACAAGCGAGTATTCTTGGATCATATCCTTGCTGTATTAGGCAGAGAAAAAGTTATATTGGACAGTGAAAAGTTTGTATTGGGCAGTGAGAAGTTATATTGGGCAGTGAAGAGTTTTATTGCCATATTAGAGGGCAATGAAATAGAACTCTCAGGGATCTGCAGACCTCTGGATACCAAACTAAAGGGCCTTGCACTGCAGTCTGGAATTCTTCCATTTCTGCAGGTTGCAGACGTCTGGAAGCCATACATTTTGGAGCTCAACAGACGTCTGGAAGATAGAACTCTCAGGGCTCTGCAGACCTCTTGAAACTATACTAAAGGACCTCACACTGCAGTCTGTAAGTCTTACATATTTTGCATGTTGCAGACGTCTGGAAGCCATACATTGCAATGTTCAACAGACAATTGTAAGATAGCACTCTCAGGGCCCTGCAGACCTCTGGAACCTATACTAAAGGACCTTGCACTGCCGTTTCTAAGTCTTACATTTCTGCAGGTTGCAGACGTCTGGAAGCCATACATTTCACAGCTCAACAGACATATTTCAAAGCTCAGCAGACGTCTCGAAGCCATATACATTTCAGACCTCAACAGACGTCTGGAAGCTATAACTCTCAGGACTCTGCAGACCTCTGGAAACTATGTGAAAGGACCTTGCACTGCAGTCTGGAAGTCTTACATTTCCGCAGGTTGCAGACGTCTGGAAGCCATACATTTCAATGTTCAACAGACAACTGGAAGATAGAACTCTCAGGGCTCTGCAGACCTCTGGAACCTATACTAAAGGACCTTGCACTGCAGTCTGGAAGTCTTACATTTCTGCAGGTTGCAGACGTCTGGAAGTCATACATTTCGGAGCTCAACAGACGTCTGGAAGATAGAACTCTCAGGGCTCTGCAGACCTCTGGAACCTATACTAAAGGACCTTACACTGCAGTCTGGAAGTCTTACATTTCTGCAGGTTGCAGACGTCTGGAAGCCATACATTTTGGAGCTCAACAGACAACTGGAAGATAGGACTCTCAGGGCTCTGCAGACCTCAGGGAACTTTACTAAAGGACCTTGCACTGCAGTCTGGAAGTCTCACATTTCCGCAGGTTGCAGACGTCTGGAAGCCATACATATCAATGTTCAACAGACAACTGGAAGATAGAACTCTCAGGGCTCTGCAGACCTCTGGAACCTATACTAAAGGACCTTACACTGCAGTCGGGAAGTCTTACATTTCTGCAGGTTGCAGACGTCTGGAAGCCATACATTTTTGAGCTCAACAGACAACTGGAAGATAGGACACTCAGGGCTCTGCAGACCTCAGGGAACTTTACTAAAGGACCTTGCACTGCAGTCTGGAAGTCTAACATTTCCGCAGGTTGCAGACGTCTGGAAGCCATACATTTCGGAGCTCAACAGACAGCTGGAAGATAGAACTCTCAGGGCTCTGCAGGCCTCTGGAAACTATACTAAAGGACCTTGCACTGCAGTCAGGAATTCTTCCATTTCTGAAGGCTGTAGACGTCTGGAAGCCATACATTTCAGAGCTCAACAGACGTCTGGAAGATAGAACTCTCAGGGCTCAGCAGACCTCTGGAAACTATTCTAAAGGACCTTGCACCGCAGTCAGGAATTCTTCCATTTCTGTAGGCTGCAGACGTCTGGAAGCCATACATTTCGGAGCTCAACAGACGTCTGGAAGATAGAACTCTCAGGGCTCTGCTGACCTCTCGAACCTATACTAAAGGACCTTGCACTGCAGTCTGGAAGTCTTACATTTCTGCAGGTTGCAGACGTCTGGAAGCCATACATTTCGGAGCTCAACAGACGTCTGGAAGATAGCACTCTCAGGGCTCTGCAGACCTCTTGAAACTATACTAAAGGACCTCACACTGCAGTCTGTAAGTCTTACATATTTTGCATGTTGCAGACGTCTGGAAGCCATACATTGCAATGTTCAACAGACGATTGTAAAATAGCACTCTCAGGGCCCTGCAGACCTCTGGAACCTATACTGAAGGACCTGGCACTGCCGTTTCTAAGTCTTACATCTCTGCAGGTTGCAGACGTCTGGAAGCCATACATTTCACAGCTCACCAGACATCTGGAAGCTATAACTCTCATGGCTCTGCAGACCTCTGGAAACTATGTGAAAGGACCTTGCACTGCAGTCTGGAAGTCTTACATGTCCGCAGGTTGCAGACGTCTGGAAGCCATACATTTCAATGTTCAACAGACAACTGGAAGATAGAACTCTCAGGCCTCTGCAGACCTCTGGGACCTATACTAAAGGACCTTGCACTGCAGTCTGGATGTCATACATTTCTGCAGTTGCAGACATCTGGGAACCATACATTTCAGAGCTAAACAGAAGTCTGGAAAGACAATATTTGACACTTGCATAAATGCCAAATTCATGTATATGTTCGTCTTTGCAGGTTTACAAATTTGTTTACATGTAAAATACTAGAATTACCCATTGTAAAAGGCAGGATTATAAATAATGATATTAAGAGTTTATATAGATAAATAATACAGGGATCAGTTTGTAAAATTATATTATGCTGCAATTGTCCACGGGGAAAAAAGAATGAGAAAGAATGGGCAAAAGCTGGTTTTCTGTATTTGAAGGCATGAAGTATCTGTGTAGTATGTATCTATCTGTCGCGTCAGATGTGTACGTACTGTGGTATTGCACCATAAGAGGCAGATATGTAGGAATTTGAGGTATTGCAGTATAAGAGGCATTTGATGAAAATTGACCCAGCCCTGGTAGTGGCAATGATGAAGTGATGGCTAATGTTAGTTTGGTTTGTGTAATAATTGAGTGAATTTTTTTATAATAGAAATAAAGGTGGCACATGTCTTTTGATAAGTGCACAAATTGCATGATGAAGGCGAATTATGTGTGTGAAGGTGTAGGGGATGAGTGAATTTGAGTAATGGAAATGAGACATGTCTTTTGATAAGTAAAGTGCATGAATTGCAAATTTATAGATGAAAGCAAATTATCTATGTGAAGGTATGGGGGAATGGGTATATGGGTATACTGAGTAATTGACAGAATAACCTGCGATGTTGTGTATTGATTGACAGTTGATGGGAAGATCCAGGATCTATGAGATGCTATGCTTTTGTGTGTAGTGTGTGAAATGTCCTGAAGGTGGCAGATAGGCTGAGTGCAGGTAGAAGTGGCCCCTGGTGTGAGGAACTGCAGTGCCATCTGTGAGCCAAATGACAGGTGAAACTCATGCAGCTCTAGTGTCAAAGTTGATTTAGGGTGGATTAGAGAAATAAGAGAGAGGTAGATGAGATGTTAGGATGCATCTGAAGTAGTGAGGTGGTGAGGGAGGAGAAATGAACTGTTTAGGGAAGTGGGATGCATGAATGAGGTGTTTTGAGCTGGTAAAGCTTTGGTCAGGTTTAGTTTAAATGTTAAGAAGATTGAAAAATTTATACATACCTCGGAGTATAACTGCTAGACCTCTGTAGTTGTAATAGTGAAGGCTATAGACTTTTGTAAATCCCTGAAAAGTATAGCTACCAGATGTCTCTATAGGTCAGCAAATTATAGTTTCCAGACATCTTCAGAGCCAAGCCGCTAAGACGACAACCACCAAATATTTTTGCGATTTAGGAAATAAAACTAGCAGCATGTCTGCACAGGACTTGCATGCATTAACAGACGTCTGTAGTGCTGTGAGTACTTTCACTTGCAGACGTCAGTAGTGCTTGTAATAGTGAAGGTTACAGACGTCTGTGAAGCCCTGATAAATATAACTTCCAGACATCTGTAGTGGACAGCAAATTATAGTTTCCAGACATCTTCGGAGCAAAGCAGCTAAAAAGACAACTACCAAATATTTGAGCAATTTAGGAAATAAAACTAGCAGGTGTCTGCACTGGACTTACATGTTTTAGTAACAGACGTCTGTAGTGCTTTGAATACTTTCACTTGCAGACGTCAGCTGAGCTTGTAATAGTGAAGGCAACAGACGTCTGTAAAGCCCCAACAAGTATAACTACCAGATGTCTAGGGAGGTTTTATGCACTTCTACAGCTGCCTGCAGAATTCTTTGATTTCTCAAGAAATTTAGCAGGAAACTGCAAAATTCAGCAGTTCTGAAGCTCCCTGCAGCATATCCGAACCTCTGTTACTTCCTCAAGCTTAATGTTTATAATTAATTTCACAAATTGTGCTAGCTGCAGAAGAGAATAAAACCTCCCAAGCTTCATAACACCTATAAAACTACAGATTCTGCTGCAGAAACTTTTCAGAAATGCTGCTTCCTGACCCCCAAAGCGTTACCCCCCCCCCCTCTCCAAACCAATGTTTCCTGGGGAGCAGCAAGACCCATATCAAGAAGGTCTGAACTTAGCAGATGACAAGAGGTTAAGAAATTCTGCAGGGAGCTGAAGAACTGCAAAATTCTACTGCTTCATACTCATTTTTTTAAGAAACTGCAAAGTTCTTAATTTTAAGGGCATAAAACAAGCTGCAGAACTACAGAACTACAGATTCTTCTCAGAAACTTTTCAGAAACGCTGCTGAAACAGACAAGCACCAAAACTCCTGACCCCCAAACAGCTTCACCTCCAAACCAACGTTTCCTTGGTAGCGGCAAGACCCTTGTCAAAGAGGTCTGACCTTTGCAGATGCATTGCAATAAGCGGGATGAAGGAGGTTAAAGAATACTTCATGGAGCTGCAGAGCTGCGTAATTCTGCAGCTTCCTTTATAATTTTTAGGAAACTAGTTAACTAGAATTACAGATTCCGCTTTATTATTTTCAGCCTCCCTCTGTGATATTCTAAAATAACATATCACCAAAACTAAGAAAGAAATCATGATTTAAAAGTACTCTCCCTCCCCCAGAAACCCATTCCCCTGAGATTTAAAGGTACATTTTTTGCCTTGTAGGCGCCCCCGCAGGTCTCGGGCCTCCTCGTGGCGGTGGGTGGTAACACTAAGGTGAAGACCTCGATCCTTAGTGGCCAACATGAGACAGTGCGCATGCACGGTGTGTCCCCTACCTTACAGGGGAATATCAATGAATATGTCATTTACCATGATTCCAAACCGGATCGTACGTCAACCGGGTTACCAAGGTGCGCGTCCCTCAGCGGGAAACCAGGCTGAGATCGAAAAATTAGCGACTGGACTACCAAGATTCCCACGGATAAGTACATCCTCGGATGACTTGAATGACCCTGACCGCCCATCACACATGTCAAAAGATGAAAATTGCCTTGTGATAAATGGACTTGAGAAATCGCTAGTGGACCTATCAGCAATCGCTGTGTACGAAATTGTTGCAGACATTTGTGACAACACCGTAGCAGATAAAATACAGCGTCAATTCAATGGAACATTTCTCATTCACCCAAAGAATGACACACAAAAAGAGAAACTGACACTTGTCAAAGAAATAGCGCATACACAAGTCTCCATTGAGCCTTTCCAAAAACCAGGCAAAGGCATTATCTTCTCGAAAGAGAGCAAGACATGCTCAGACTCTCAACCATCGAAGTGGTTCCACAAACATGGCATTACCCAATTCAAACGTTTGTCCCAACGAAATGGCTATGAATCCATAAAACTGACATTCAAAAACAACAATGTACCCAAGAAAGTACCTGTAGCTTTTGAAAAGTGCAGAGTTTTCCCACTCTTTCCCCGACCAAAACGCTGTTTCAATTGCCAATTGTATGGACATATCAGCACAACATGTAGACGGTTCACAATTTGTGCCAATTGTGGTGATCGAGATCACGAGAGACAAACCATGCTTCAGGCCCCCGCATTGTGTCAATTGCCGAGGGGACCACCCTGCATTTAGCCACAACTGTGAAGGGGTGCGCCGTTATAGAGAAACCAAGCGAAAACAGGCGAAACCAAGCGAAACCAAGTCTTATTTCTATTAATTAGATACATTACAGTAACAATAGACTTAAATACTGTTTGTTTACACTGTTAATGATACAATTGACTCATCATAATTATGTTATTATCAACAAATTTGCCCCCTATTGTACATGGGTTTTTTGTTTACATTTCAATGATCTTTGAAGTGACGAATGTTTACAAAAACATGTCAAATGCCACAGACTGATTGTCTGGCTTTTTGTAGCCCTAAATTTTGACTTGTCTTTTTGTTGTTGTAATCTCACCTTTTCTTAAGACTTTCTTAAACCCAGTGACCTTTTAATTACAATTTACCTGTATCATTAGAGAATCAGGAGTTGTGATAACTCAGCTTCTAGGAACCCCACCTGAATGGGATTTTTTACTAACTATACAAAATTTGATCAAATCATGTTCTACAAAGGGGCAACCATTTAATGATCAGGGGGGCCTTGGAGTTTTCCTCACCGGAAATTTTTTTATATTGTAACGGGCGGGAGTAATTATTTATTTCAAGCGCACGAAGTCAAATATTCATTCCTTAATCAAGCAACACCATGTTTAGAAAAACCTCCACCATAAATTATTTATTTCAAGACTGCCTTTAACTAATTTATTTATTTCACCAAAATTGAGAATGAAATTATTCATTTAACAAAAGCTCTAAGCCCCACCCTTGATATTAAATGGTCACCCCCTAACTAATTCGCTTCTCTTCTAAAGAGCAACTTTGCTTTTATTTTGTTATCTATACATCTTTACTTTTTTGTAATCTCATGTCTAATGAGGCTAATAAAATCTTATGTCTTATGTCTTAATAAGCCAACAACAGCACTGTAAATGTGGTCCAGAGAGAAAAATAAATTGTGGAAAAGTTTAAAGAGTTTAATTTATGCAATTGCCTAATTGCCTAGTTATGGGGGCTGGTCAACTTAATAATGCAGGCTCATTAATACTAACTATAATAATTAACACAGTAACACAGTCATCACATGCACACAGTTACATCAATCAAATTGTCATGGTTCATTAACTCCCAATAATTTAATAATCACAGATAATCATTAATAATTTGAATAATTATGAACTCCATTTATATTTTGAAGGTGCTACTGTGTAGGCCTTTGTATCTGTATCTGTTTGTGACTGACAAGTGGCAGAGCAGTATGCTGTCAGTCCCTGGAAAATTGTTAAATTTTTCAGACTTGTGCCTGATCCAGTGTAAGTAGGGGGCCTCCTCAAAGACACCTGCCGGTATGGGGTTAAGATGTCCCATTTAAGCATGTAATTCCTGGAACTCCTGGACGTGCCGCAACTCCTGCTAACTCCCACTAACTCCTGCCAACTCTTGCTAACTTCCGTAACTCCCGTAACTCCCACTAACTCCTGTAACTCCCAGTAACTCCCGCACACAATAGCAGGGTAAATTATCCACGGCAAAAAAAGGGGTGGGCTAATTTAAATAACAGGAATGACTGCTCCTGATGCCTGAATGAAGTTGGTCAACCCTCATAATTAAGTTATGTAATGACAAATTATATATATCATATATGACATGACACAACTCTGAGGGGAGGGGAGAGAGGGCCCTTTAAGAGATGCAGCATCATGGTTTTTTAGCTGGCATATCAATCTCTAGGAATATCTATGTTATGAGAACTTTTCTACAGAGCCAGCTACTGTATCAATCACACATGACAACGCAAGTTTTTGGCAGGGTGCCAACTTTGTTGAAATATTCAATATTGCCTTAAAAATATAATATTATGTTAATTGCAGTGAAGATTGGGGCATTACTGGCCCAAATATACCTACCATAGTGACCAACAGTTAGTGACAGTTATTGTCCAACAGTAAGTGACTGACCAACAGTTAGTGGCCAACAGTTAGTGGCCAACAGTTAGTGGCCAACAGTTAGTGGCCAACAGTTAGTGGCTAACAGTTAGTGGCCAACAGTTAGTGGCCAACAGTTAGTGGCCAACAGTTAGTGGCCAACAGTTAGTGGCCAACAGTTAGTGGCCAACAGTTAGTGGCCAACAGTTAGTGGCCAACAGTTAGTGGCCAACAGTTAGTGGCCAACAGTTAGTGGCCAACAGTTACTAATCAACAGTTACTGACTAACAGTTAGTGACTAACAGTTAGTGACTAACAGTTAGTGACAGTTTTAATGATCAACAGTAAGTGACCAACTGACCAACAGTTAGTGACCAACAGTGAGTGAACAACTGACCAACAGTGAGTTAGTGACAGTTAATGACAACAGTTCGTGACCAACAGTAAGGGACCAACAGTAAGGGACCAACAGTAAGTGACCAATAGTTAGTGACTAACAGTTAGTGACCAACCAAACAACAGTTAGTGACTAACAGTGACCAACTGACTAACAGTCAGTGGCCAACATATATGGACCAAAAGTTAGTGACAGTGAATGACTGACAGTTAGTGACCAACTATCAACAGTTAGTGCCAAACAGTTTAGTGGCCAATGGTGGGTGCCCAACAGTTAGTGACCAACAGTTAGCAGCCAAAAGTTAGTGACCAACATTAACTGTTAGTGACAGTTAATGACCAACAGTTAGTGACCAACAGTGAGTGACCAACTCATTAACAGCTAAAGACAAACTGTTAGTGATCAACTGACAAACAGTTAGTGATCAACTGACCAACAGTTAGTGATCAACTGACCAACAGTTAGTGATCAACAGTTAGTGATTAACAGTTAGTGACCAACAGTTAGTGACCACAGTTAGTGACCACAGTTAGTGACCAACTTAACAACAGTTAATGACTAATAGTTAATGACCAACTGTATCCTTAAAGGGACTTAAAGGGACTACCAACCCTCCCTCCTGAGCAGTGTCCTGTATGCCATTTTAATTTATGCAATTGAATAATTGCCTCATTATGAGAGCTGGTCAACTCAATGCTGCCTCATTATTGCCAATAAGTAACACAGTCTTCATATGTACACCAATTAGTCATGGTTCATTAACCCTGATTTTTCACATAAACGATAAAAAACCCATCATCATAATTTAAATCTATAAA
The DNA here is from genome assembly GCA_026936325.1 of Platynereis dumerilii. Classification (NCBI taxonomy): domain Eukaryota; kingdom Metazoa; phylum Annelida; class Polychaeta; order Phyllodocida; family Nereididae; genus Platynereis; species Platynereis dumerilii. The sequence continues at coordinate 32,158,009 of JAPTHN010000001.1, read as the reverse complement.
AGTCAATCATCATAGATAAATACTTTCAATTTCAAATAAAAGAACTACTCTGTGGAGGTTCTGGATGGGCTTTTAGGTCCCCCTTTTCCCTTTCCTATTTTACTTTGAATTACTTGTCCCTGACTCTTAGGGGCCACTGTGGCCACTATTCCTACTTGAAGTTTTTTGAAAATAAATAATTTCTTGCTCAGTTTTGGTGAAATAGATAAATTCTTTCTGAGCTGTCTTGAAATAAATACTTTCTGGACGGGCTATAACTTAATAAGGCAATGCTTGATTTGGGAATGAATATTCAGGGACTTCGTGCTCATGAAATAAATAATTATGGCTGCCGCTAAATAATTTCCCGCCGAGGAAAACTCCAAGCCCCCCCCCACCTCCCCACGATTATTAAATGATCACCCCATATTATTGTTGTATGACAGACCATAGCTTAAAATTTCTATAAGTGCCTACAAGGCAAAGTGAGTGAGTGAGTGAGTTGGTTTTTTACGTCTCATCAGCACCTGAGTGGGCTATTTAGAGACATACTTGGTTTGTGTCAAGGTTCTTGATTTGTTAAGTCTGTGAGATGTGACAGGTGTTTTTTTGTTGCTTGTCATGTTTCTCTTGTCTGTGCAAGGAAATGGTTGGTCTGTTGAGCTGTCTCGATTTGTTATTTTGGATGGTTTCTTGTACTCAGAAGCTGTTTCTTTCTTCTTTGGTTGTTGGAGTGACAGTTTTGTCCGTGGAGCACAAGGAGAGGATGGTTGACTTTGTTGAATCTTTTTACTGGGAGGTATGCATAAGTCAGATTAAGGATATTTCACAGTTTCTCCTGTCTTTGGTCGGTCTGGTGAAGGCGTTGTCCCAAACATATCCTTGAAAAGGTTCTCAAAAAGTTGAATCCTTCTCCGTGGTGACGAATGTAAAACTGGTCTTGGGTAATCTGCGTCTTGGTCAGTTTTGTCCATGTCCTGTTGAACTATGCGCTTGGCTTCAGGAAACGAACATCCTGTGTCAATCTGAAATTGTACAATTTCTTTTTCTCTCTTGAAGACTTCACAGTCGGTAGGTCGTTATAGAGAAACCGAGCGAAAACAAGCGAAAACAGGCGAAACCATTGTTGAAATAACAATTAAGTTTATATTTCCTAAGTCATAACAATCTCAACCAAAGGCAGATATTGAATAGAATTGTTTTTGTTATGATTTGCACCATCAGACTCCATTCAAAGGCGTCATTCAATGTGATTTGTTTATGTTATCCAATCAAGATGAGAGAGAAACCATTTGTCAACATTCACGCAGAGCGACGCACTCCATTCAATAGGCTATAGGCAAGGTTGATAGGCAGATAGATTAGTAGCTACATATATATAAACAACATGTATGCCTTTTTTTAAACCATAAATAAATATCTTTTTAATTACCTTTGTGCTGTTGGAAGACAAAAAAATGTTTGTTATTCTTTGCTTTCTGTCACAATAAATCAGCTTATGTCATACTTGTTGTTAGAAAAGAAGTCTCAAAATATACAAACAATCCATAGTATTAAATTAATATTTAAACAATTATGTATTAAATACTGACAGCCCTGTACTTGTATTTAGACATTAGCCCTATCAACCTATCTAGCTGAAAGATGATGCTGCATGCGTATCTTTTTTAAAAGAAAAAAAAAGGCCCCCTCAGAGCATGCACCTATCTACATGTCTATCTACCTGTCTATCTACCTGTCTATCTACCTGTCTATCTACCTGTCTATCTACCTGTCTATCTATCTATCTGTCTATCTATCTATCTATCTATCTATCTATGTATCTATCTATCTATCTGATATTAGTAGCTATCTATCTATCCAGATTTATTTATTTATTTGGCAGAAAACACAAGTTGTTGCACATATATTATAATGAAATGCAATAGAGAACATGATACTTGACTTGTCATAATTATGTTATGAACACAATCATTTCCTTTTGTGCATTGAGTTATGTTTATATTTCACAAGTATTTTGAATTGATGAATGTTTACAAAAAGCTCATATTATTTCCAGACAAATTGTTTGTCTGATATTGGACAAGTTTGAATAGATAGATCTCTGTGCAAACTTGACAAGCCCTCTGTTTTTCCAATGGCACCCTCTGGCAGCAGTGCCATTTGTTTGAAGTCAATTCATAATTATCCCAACCGATACATAATTTGATTAGGCCTAATTATTGGTGATTATGACAAAATTACTGAGCACAATAGCAGGGTAAATTAACCACAACATTAAAAGGGTTTTGTTAATTAACATAATTGACCACAACAAATGAGCCTGGATGAAGATGGCCAGCTCTCATTATTAAAGTTATGTAATCACATAAATTATAACTTGGCATATGACACTGCTTTGGAGGGAGGGAAGAGAGGGCCCTTTAAGAGATGCAGCATGCCCAGCATGATTTTCTGAGGAACCATCTATCCATATAATATATACTCCACTCGGATTGTGTCAGCCAATCACAAGCGAGTATTCTTGGATCATATCCTTGCTGTATTAGGCAGAGAAAAAGTTATATTGGACAGTGAAAAGTTTGTATTGGGCAGTGAGAAGTTATATTGGGCAGTGAAGAGTTTTATTGCCATATTAGAGGGCAATGAAATAGAACTCTCAGGGATCTGCAGACCTCTGGATACCAAACTAAAGGGCCTTGCACTGCAGTCTGGAATTCTTCCATTTCTGCAGGTTGCAGACGTCTGGAAGCCATACATTTTGGAGCTCAACAGACGTCTGGAAGATAGAACTCTCAGGAATCTGCAGACCTCTTGAAACTATACTAAAGGACCTCACACTGCAGTCTGTAAGTCTTACATATTTTGCATGTTGCAGACGTCTGGAAGCCATACATTGCAATGTTCAACAGACAATTGTAAAATAGCACTCTCAGGGCCCTGCAGACCTCTGGAACCTACACTAAAGGACCTTCCACTGCCGTCTCTAAGTCTTACATCTCTGCAGGTTGCAGACGTCTGGAAGCCATACATTTCACAGCTCAACAGACATATTTCAAAGCTCAGCAGACGTCTCGAAGCCATATACATTTCAGACCTCAACAGACGTCTGGAAGCTATAACTCTCAGGACTCTGCAGACCTCTGGAAACTATGTGAAAGGACCTTGCACTGCAGTCTGGAAGTCTTACATTTCCGCAGGTTGCAGACGTCTGGAAGCCATACATTTCAATGTTCAACAGACAACTGGAAGATAGAACTCTCAGGGCTCTGCAGACCTCTGGAACCTATACTAAAGGACCTTGCACTGCAGTCTGGAAGTCTTACATTTCTGCAGGTTGCAGACGTCTGGAAGTCATACATTTCGGAGCTCAACAGACGTCTGGAAGATAGAACTCTCAGGGCTCTGCAGACCTCTGGAACCTATACTAAAGGACCTTACACTGCAGTCTGGAAGTCTTACATTTCTGCAGGTTGCAGACGTCTGGAAGCCATACATTTTGGAGCTCAACAGACAACTGGAAGATAGGACTCTCAGGGCTCTGCAGACCTCAGGGAACTTTACTAAAGGACCTTGCACTGCAGTCTGGAAGTCTCACATTTCCGCAGGTTGCAGACGTCTGGAAGCCATACATATCAATGTTCAACAGACAACTGGAAGATAGAACTCTCAGGGCTCTGCAGACCTCTGGAACCTATACTAAAGGACCTTACACTGCAGTCGGGAAGTCTTACATTTCTGCAGGTTGCAGACGTCTGGAAGCCATACATTTTTGAGCTCAACAGACAACTGGAAGATAGGACTCTCAGGGCTCTGCAGACCTCAGGGAACTTTACTAAAGGACCTTGCACTGCAGTCTGGAAGTCTAACATTTCCGCAGGTTGCAGACGTCTGGAAGCCATACATTTCGGAGCTCAACAGACATCTGGAAGATAGAACTCTCAGGGCTCTGCAGGCCTCTGGAAACTATACTAAAGGACCTTGCACTGCAGTCAGGAATTCTTCCATTTCTGAAGGCTGTAGACGTCTGGAAGCCATACATTTCAGAGCTCAACAGACGTCTGGAAGATAGAACTCTCAGGGCTCAGCAGACCTCTGGAAACTATTCTAAAGGACCTTGCACCGCAGTCAGGAATTCTTCCATTTCTGTAGGCTGCAGACGTCTGGAAGCCATACATTTCGGAGCTCAACAGACGTCTGGAAGATAGAACTCTCAGGGCTCTGCTGACCTCTCGAACCTATACTAAAGGACCTTGCACTGCAGTCTGGAAGTCTTACATTTCTGCAGGTTGCAGACGTCTGGAAGCCATACATTTCGGAGCTCAACAGACGTCTGGAAGATAGCACTCTCAGGGCTCTGCAGACCTCTTGAAACTATACTAAAGGACCTCACACTGCAGTCTGTAAGTCTTACATATTTTGCATGTTGCAGACGTCTGGAAGCCATACATTGCAATGTTCAACAGACGATTGTAAGATAGCACTCTCAGGGCCCTGCAGACCTCTGGAACCTATACTGAAGGACCTTGCACTGCCGTTTCTAAGTCTTACATCTCTGCAGGTTGCAGACGTCTGGAAGCCATACATTTCACAGCTCACCAGACATCTGGAAGCTATAACTCTCATGGCTCTGCAGACCTCTGGAAACTATGTGAAAGGACCTTGCACTGCAGTCTGGAAGTCTTACATGTCCGCAGGTTGCAGACGTCTGGAAGCCATACATTTCAATGTTCAACAGACAACTGGAAGATAGAACTCTCAGGCCTCTGCAGACCTCTGGGACCTATACTAAAGGACCTTGCACTGCAGTCTGGAAGTCATACATTTCTGCAGTTGCAGACATCTGGGAACCATACATTTCAGAGCTAAACAGAAGTCTGGAAAGACAATATTTGACACTTGCATAAATGCCAAATTCATGTATATGTTCGTCTTTGCAGGTTTACAAATTTGTTTACATGTAAAATACTAGAATTACCCATTGTAAAAGGCAGGATTATAAATAATGATATTAAGAGTTTATATAGATAAATAATACAGGGATCAGTTTGTAAAATTATATTATGCTGCAATTGTCCACGGGGAAAAAAGAATGAGAAAGAATGGGCAAAAGCTGGTTTTCTGTATTTGAAGGCATGAAGTATCTGTGTAGTATGTATCTATCTGTCGCGTCAGATGTGTACGTACTGTGGTATTGCACCATAAGAGGCAGATATGTAGGAATTTGAGGTATTGCAGTATAAGAGGCATTTGATGAAAATTGACCCAGCCCTGGTAGTGGCAATGATGAAGTGATGGCTAATGTTAGTTTGGTTTGTGTAATAATTGAGTGAATTTTTTTATAATAGAAATAAAGGTGGCACATGTCTTTTGATAAGTGCACAAATTGCATGATGAAGGCGAATTATGTGTGTGAAGGTGTAGGGGATGAGTGAATTTGAGTAATGGAAATGAGACATGTCTTTTGATAAGTAAAGTGCATGAATTGCAAATTTATAGATGAAAGCAAATTATCTATGTGAAGGTATGGGGGAATGGGTATATGGGTATACTGAGTAATTGACAGAATAACCTGCGATGTTGTGTATTGATTGACAGTTGATGGGAAGATCCAGGATCTATGAGATGCTATGCTTTTGTGTGTAGTGTGTGAAATGTCCTGAAGGTGGCAGATAGGCTGAGTGCAGGTAGAAGTGGCCCCTGGTGTGAGGAACTGCAGTGCCATCTGTGAGCCAAATGACAGGTGAAACTCATGCAGCTCTAGTGTCAAAGTTGATTTAGGGTGGATTAGAGAAATAAGAGAGAGGTAGATGAGATGTTAGGATGCATCTGAAGTAGAGAGGCGGTGAGGAAGGAGAGATGAACTGTTTAGGGAAGTGGGATGCATGAATGAGGTGTTTTGGGCTGGTAAAGCTTTGGTCAGGTTTAGTTTAAATGTTAAGAAGATTGAAAAATTTATACATACCTCGGAGTATAACTGCTAGACCTCTGTAGTTGTAATAGTGAAGGCTATAGACTTTTGTAAATCCCTGAAAAGTATAGCTACCAGATGTCTCTATAGGTCAGCAAATTATAGTTTCCAGACATCTTCAGAGCCAAGCCGCTAAGACGACAACCACCAAATATTTTTGCGATTTAGGAAATAAAACTAGCAGCATGTCTGCACAGGACTTGCATGCATTAACAGACGTCTGTAGTGCTGTGAGTACTTTCACTTGCAGACGTCAGTAGTGCTTGTAATAGTGAAGGTTACAGACGTCTGTGAAGCCCTGATAAATATAACTTCCAGACATCTGTAGTGGACAGCAAATTATAGTTTCCAGACATCTTCGGAGCAAAGCAGCTAAAAAGACAACTACCAAATATTTGAGCAATTTAGGAAATAAAACTAGCAGGTGTCTGCACTGGACTTACATGTTTTAGTAACAGACGTCTGTAGTGCTTTCACTTGCAGACGTCAGCTGAGCTTGTAATAGTGAAGGCAACAGACGTCTGTAAAGCCCCAACAAGTATAACTACCAGATGTCTAGGGAGGTTTTATGCACTTCTACAGCTGCCTGCAGAATTCTTTGATTTCTCAAGAAATTTAGCAGGAAACTGCAAAATTCAGCAGTTCTGAAGCTCCCTGCAGCATATCCGAACCTCTGTTACTTCCTCAAGCTTAATGTTTATAATTAATTTCACAAATTGTGCTAGCTGCAGAAGAGAATAAAACCTCCCATGCTTCATAACACCTATAAAACTACAGATTCTGCTGCAGAAACTTTTCAGAAATGCTGCTTCCTGACCCCCAAAGCGTTACCCCCCCCCCTCTCCAAACCAATGTTTCCTGGGGAGCAGCAAGACCCATATCAAGAAGGTCTGAACTTAGCAGATGACAAGAGGTTAAGAAATCCTGCAGGGAGCTGAAGAACTGCAAAATTCTACTGCTTCATACTCATTTTTTTAAGAAACTGCAAAGTTCTTAATTTTAAGGGCATAAAACAAGCTGCAGAACTACAGAACTACAGATTCTTCTCAGAAACTTTTCAGAAACGCTGCTGAAACAGACAAGCACCAAAACTCCTGACCCCCAAACAGCTTCACCTCCAAACCAACGTTTCCTTGGTAGCGGCAAGACCCTTGTCAAAGAGGTCTGACCTTTGCAGATGCATTGCAATAAGCGGGATGAAGGAGGTTAAAGAATACTTCATGGAGCTGCAGAGCTGCGTAATTCTGCAGCTTCCTTTATAATTTTTAGGAAACTAGTTAACTAGAATTACAGATTCCGCTTTATTATTTTCAGCCTCCCTCTGTGATATTCTAAAATAACATATCACCAAAACTAAGAAAGAAATCATGATTTAAAAGTACTCTCCCTCCCCAAGAAACCCATTCCCCTGAGATTTAAAGGTACGTTTTTTGCCTTGTAGGCGCCCCCGCAGGTCTCGGGCCTCCTCGTGGCGGTGGGTGGTAACACTAAGGTGAAGACCTCGATCCTTAGTGGCCAACATGAGACAGTGCGCATGCACGGTGTGTCCCCTACCTTACAGGGGAATATCAATGAATATGTCATTTACCATGATTCCAAACCGGATCGTACGTCAACCGGGTTACCAAGGTGCGCGTCCCTCAGCGGGAAACCAGGCTGAGATCGAAAAATTAGCGACTGGACTACCAAGATTCCCACGGATAAGTACATCCTCGGATGACTTGAATGACCCTGACCGCCCATCACACATGTCAAAAGATGAAAATTGCCTTGTGATAAATGGACTTGAGAAATCGCTAGTGGACCTATCAGCAATCGCTGTGTACGAAATTGTTGCAGACATTTGTGACAACACCGTAGCAGATAAAATACAGCGTCAATTCAATGGAACATTTCTCATTCACCCAAAGAATGACACACAAAAAGAGAAACTGACACTTGTCAAAGAAATAGCGCATACACAAGTCTCCATTGAGCCTTTCCAAAAACCAGGCAAAGGCATTATCTTCTCGAAAGAGAGCAAGACATGCTCAGACTCTCAACCATCGAAGTGGTTCCACAAACATGGCATTACCCAATTCAAACGTTTGTCCCAACGAAATGGCTATGAATCCATAAAACTGACATTCAAAAACAACAATGTACCCAAGAAAGTACCTGTAGCTTTTGAAAAGTGCAGAGTTTTCCCACTCTTTCCCCGACCAAAACGCTGTTTCAATTGCCAATTGTATGGACATATCAGCACAACATGTAGACGGTTCACAATTTGTGCCAATTGTGGTGATCGAGATCACGAGAGACAAACCATGCTTCAGGCCCCCGCATTGTGTCAATTGCCGAGGGGACCACCCTGCATTTAGCCACAACTGTGAAGTCTTCAAGAGAGAAAAAGAAATTGTACAATTTCAGATTGACACAGGATGTTCGTTTCCTGAAGCCAAGCGCATAGTTCAACAGGACATGGACAAAACTGACCAAGACGCAGATTACCCAAGACCAGTTTTACATTCGTCACCACGGAGAAGGATTCAACTTTTTGAGAACCTTTTCAAGGATATGTTTGGGACAACGCCTTCACCAGACCGACCAAAGACAGGAGAAACTGTGAAATATCCTGACTCTGACTTAAGCATACCACCCAGTAAAAAGATTCAACAAAGTCAACCATCCTCTCCTTGTGCTCCACGGACAAAACTGTCACTCCAACAACCAAAGAAGAAAGAAACAGCTTCTGAGTACAAGAAACCATCCAAAATAACAAATCGAGACAGCTCAACAGACCAACCATTTCCTTGCACAGACAAGAGAAACATGACAAGCAACAAAAAAACACCTGTCACATCTCACAGACTTAACAAATCAAGAACCTTGACACAAACCAAGTATGTCTCTAAATAGCCCACTCAGGTGCTGATGAGACGTAAAAAACCAACTCACTCACTCACTCACTTTGCCTTGTAGGCACTTATAGAAATTCTAAGCTATGGTCTGTCATACAACAATAATATGGGGTGATCATTTAATAATCGTGGGGAGGTGGGGGGGGGGCTTGGAGTTTTCCTCGGCAGGAAATTATTTGGCGTCAGCCATAATTATTTATTTCATGAGCACGAAGTCCCTGAATATTCATTCCCAAATCAAGCATTGCCTTATTAAGTTATAGCCCGTCCAGAAAGTATTTATTTCAAGACAGCTCAGAAAGAATTTATCTATTTCACCAAAACTGAGCAAGAAATTATTTATTTTCAAAAAACTTCAAGTAGGAATAGTGGCCACAGTGGCCCCTAAGAGTCAGGGACAAGTAATTCAAAGTAAAATAGGAAAGGGAAAAGGGGGACCTAAAAGCCCATCCAGAACCTCCACAGAGTAGTTCTTTTATTTGAAATTGAAAGTATTTATCTATGATGATTGACTTTTATAGATTTAAATTATGATGATGGGTTTTTTATCGTTTATGTGAAAAATCAGGGTTAATGAACCATGACTAATTGGTGTACATATGAAGACTGTGTTACTTATTGGCAATAATGAGGCAGCATTGAGTTGACCAGCTCTCATAATGAGGCAATTATTCAATTGCATAAATTAAAATGGCATACAGGACACTGCTCAGGAGGGAGGGTTGGTAGTCCCTTTAAGTCCCTTTAAGGATACAGTTGGTCATTAACTATTAGTCATTAACTGTTGTTAAGTTGGTCACTAACTGTGGTCACTAACTGTGGTCACTAACTGTTGGTCACTAACTGTTAATCACTAACTGTTGATCACTAACTGTTGGTCAGTTGATCACTAACTGTTGGTCAGTTGATCACTAACTGTTGGTCAGTTGATCACTAACAGTTTGTCTTTAGCTGTTAATGAGTTGGTCACTCGCTGTTGGTCACTAACTGTTGGTCATTAACTGTCACTAACAGTTAATGTTGGTCACTAACTTTTGGCTGCTAACTGTTGGTCACTAACTGTTGGGCACCCACCATTGGCCACTAAACTGTTTGGCACTAACTGTTGATAGTTGGTCACTAACTGTCAGTCATTCACTGTCACTAACTTTTGGTCCATATATGTTGGCCACTGACTGTTAGTCAGTTGGTCACTGTTAGTCACTAACTGTTGTTTGGTTGGTCACTAACTGTTAGTCACTAACTATTGGTCACTTACTGTTGGTCCCTTACTGTTGGTCCCTTACTGTTGGTCACGAACTGTTGTCATTAACTGTCACTAACTCACTATTGGTCAGTTGTTCACTCACTGTTGGTCACTAACTGTTGGTCAGTTGGTCACTTACTGTTGATCATTAAAACTGTCACTAACTGTTAGTCACTAACTGTTAGTGACTAACTGTTAGTGAGTAACTGTTAGTGAGTAACTGTTGGCCACTAACTGTTGGCCACTAACTGTTGGCCACTAACTGTTGGCCACTAACTGTTGGCCACTAACTGTTGGCCACTAACTGTTGGCCACTAACTGTTGGCCACTAACTGTTGGCCACTAACTGTTGGCCACTAACTGTTGGCCACTAACTGTTGGCCACTAACTGTTAGCCACTAACTGTTGGCCACTAACTGTTGGCCACTAACTGTTGGCCACTAACTGTTGGCCACTAACTGTTGGTCAGTCACTTACTGTTGGACAATAACTGTCACTAACTGTTGGTCACTATGGTAGGTATATTTGGGCCAGTAATGCCCCAATCTTCACTGCAATTAACATAATATTATATTTTTAAGGCAATATTGAATATTTCAACAAAGTTGGCACCCTGCCAAAAACTTGCGTTGTCATGTGTGATTGATACAGTAGCTGGCTCTGTAGAAAAGTTCTCATAACATAGATATTCCTAGAGATTGATATGCCAGCTAAAAAACCATGATGCTGCATCTCTTAAAGGGCCCTCTCTCCCCTCCCCTCAGAGTTGTGTCATGTCATATATGATATATATAATTTGTCATTACATAACTTAATTATGAGGGTTGACCAACTTCATTCAGGCATCAGGAGCAGTCATTCCTGTTATTTAAATTAGCCCACCCCTTTTTTTGCCGTGGATAATTTACCCTGCTATTGTGTGCGGGAGTTACTGGGAGTTACAGGAGTTAGTGGGAGTTACGGGAGTTACGGAAGTTAGCAAGAGTTGGCAGGAGTTAGTGGGAGTTAGCAGGAGTTGCGGCACGTCCAGGAGTTCCAGGAATTACATGCTTAAATGGGACATCTTAACCCCATACCGGCAGGTGTCTTTGAGGAGGCCCCCTACTTACACTGGATCAGGCACAAGTCTGAAAAATTTAACAATTTTCCAGGGACTGACAGCATACTGCTCTGCCACTTGTCAGTCACAAACAGATACAGATACAAAGGCCTACACAGTAGCACCTTCAAAATATAAATGGAGTTCATAATTATTCAAATTATTAATGATTATCTGCGATTATTAAATTATTGGGAGTTAATGAACCATGACAATTTGATTGATGTAACTGTGTGCATGTGATGACTGTGTTACTGTGTTAATTATTATAGTTAGTATTAATGAGCCTGCATTATTAAGTTGACCAGCCCCCATAACTAGGCAATTAGGCAATTGCATAAATTAAACTCTTTAAACTTTTCCACAATTTATTTTTCTCTCTGGACCACATTTACAGTGCTGTTGTTGGCTTATTAAGACATAAGACATAAGATTTTATTAGCCTCATTAGACATGAGATTACAAAAAAGTAAAGATGTATAGATAACAAAATAAAAGCAAAGTTGCTCTTTAGAAGAGAAGCGTTATAGGGGGTGACCATTTAATATCAAGGGTGGGGCTTAGAGCTTTTGTTAAATGAATAATTTCATTCTCAATTTTGGTGAAATAAATAAATTAGTTAAAGGCAGTCTTGAAATAAATAATTTATGGTGGAGGTTTTTCTAAACATGGTGTTGCTTGATTAAGGAATGAATATTTGACTTCGTGCGCTTGAAATAAATAATTACTCCCGCCCGTTACAATATAAAAAATTTTCCGGTGAGGAAAACTCCAAGGCCCCCCTGATCATTAAATGGTTGCCCCTTTGTAGAACATGATTTGATCAAATTTTGTATAGTTAGTAAAAAATCCCATTCAGGTGGGGTTCCTAGAAGCTGAGTTATCACAACTCCTGATTCTCTAATGATACAGGTAAATTGTAATTAAAAGGTCACTGGGTTTAAGAAAGTCTTAAGAAAAGGTGAGATTACAACAACAAAAAGACAAGTCAAAATTTAGGGCTACAAAAAGCCAGACAATCAGTCTGTGGCATTTGACATGTTTTTGTAAACATTCGTCACTTCAAAGATCATTGAAATGTAAACAAAAAACCCATGTACAATAGGGGGCAAATTTGTTGATAATAACATAATTATGATGAGTCAATTGTATCATTAACAGTGTAAACAAACAGTATTTAAGTCTATTGTTACTGTAATGTATCTAATTAATAGAAATAAGACTTGGTTTCGCTTGGTTTCGCCTGTTTTCGCTTGGTTTCTCTATAACGGCGCACCCCAAGGCAAAGTGATTTAGATCAACATGAAAGGCAGCTGAAATGACAACACTTTCAAGTGATAACAGGTAAGTATTGCTAACAGTAATACTGTGGTGTTTAGAGGTCCTAATAGCCTTGACAAGTGACAGCCAACTAAGTTACATCAGGCCCACCTTTTTGATTTTTCCAGTGACAGTGTTGAATGAACTTGAATCACTGATTTGCGTCGTATTGATGTTTAAACCCATCGTGTGGCATTGACCTTTACATTTTTGAATTCCTGAGTTCGGTACGGTTCTTTTGGTGGTTTTTATAAGTCTGTAGCACATCTGAGGGCTGAGATATCTCCTGTAAAGTCGGCTCTAGTGTTATAATTTATTTCACACATGCTGTCACCACTGATGATCCTCCCTGGGCCAGCTGGGCCTGGGGGGGGGATGTACATGTTCAAGTGTACACCTATGCTCGGCTCAATAGGCCCTTTTTCAACTGAAAAATTCCCAGAGTTGGGTCTAAAAATCTGGCATAATTCCTAAAATTTAATTATGAATTTTTATCGAATCGCAATGTTGCTTTTCGGTGAAAATCACGGGTTATGTTCGGGAAAAACTGGCAGATACCATTGCGTTGACAAAAAAAATTCCTGGAGTCAGGGTATATTTGCAACAACCAACCGACCAGCACCGGGTCTGGTTGTCGATCTTCTATAATTCAGAAAGAATTTTGAGTACTCCCCCCCCCCCCAGGTTATCCTCCCCCTGCTCCCGGTTAGGTTTCATGCAGGGCTTGAGACTGTTTTTAATTTATATGCAGTGTGGTAATTATTATATTTCCTCACATCATTATGATTACTTCCGCAATGAATTCATCATGAGACGTTGTGAGAAATTACATACATGTATATTTTAACTCAACAACAATTGTAACACTGTGGCAGTCTTGAGTTGATTAGCATGCAGATTGCAGTAATACCTAAGTGAAACGACTACACTCCTGACTTCTTTGGCTTTTTGAAAAGCGACTTCAACTCTGACTCTGACTCCCTACTTCTCCTGAATTACGACTCCGACTCGCGACTCCACTTATCAGCATTTTGCACAAATGTTACATAGAGTTAACAGGGGAGGAAAAATAATAATACCAATTTTTACTGGAATACTTCTTTAGGAAGTTCTGTGTAAAATTTGGGTCTCATTTCGAATCTTTTTTACTGTATTTTTATGAATTATATTTAATTATTTTTAGGAGTCAGGAGTCACCAATTTAATTTTCGACTCCGACTCTACCTGAAAGTCAAATTTCGATTCTGACTCCACCCAACAACCTCTGACTCCCGACTCCGACTCCAAATCCCTGCTCATGTGTGTGCAAATACACAGTAGATCTGATAATACTTTCCTCCGCTTGAATCTTCAAAAATCCTTCAGCATGCCTTGTATAAAAATTTACTGTTGAAGTTAATCATCATAAATCATGTGTTGCTTTGTTTCAGATTGAAGTTATACAACCTGTCATAAGCTGCATAATGGATAACAAGTCAACAAGTGAATGCTTTTGCAGATGCGTGCGAATTTCTTGACCAACATATAAGACCAACATATATGATATTATCCCATGTCTAGCAAACTTTTGTCCCTGATACTGAGTTTTACCCAGGTAAATAACAAATCAGAGAGGGAAATAAGTGAGTATTGAGAGGGACAAATATCAGTACACCCAATCAGAGCTCTTCAATAAATTAGCTTAGAGGGATATACTAATTTATTCATTAGATGGCAGGGATATACTGAAACTGACAAATCAGAAAACAGCATTGCCTCATTTGCATACCACATCAACAAAAAGACGTTGTACATGACCCTCTGTATACCATGTTTATTAACATAACAAACCAGCATATTTTTTGATTGTTATGATTTAAGGCAATTAAGTTCTGCCAATTAAGGATTATTGATTTTTTTGTAGCACAACTGCATTCACATAAAGTGCTTCAAACTGTTTTACATGAATAGAATAAAAGTATTAAACAAAAAAAAAGACATGGGATAAAAAGGTTACATCATGGGTGGGGGCAGTATATCCCTGTATAGTCACCCTCGACCCAGTATATCCCTCGACCCTTCGGGTCTCGGGATATACTGGGTCTTGGGTGACTATACTAGGGATATACTGCCCCCACCCATGATAAAACCTCATAGTATAGGCTATATCTTGATTAATATTTTTTTACTTTAAAATATATATTAATTCACAGTATAAAAATTCAAACCAAACTCTTTTTTAATTATACAATATGCTATGCTATGAGAAAGAAAAATCAGATTCATCACAGCTGCTAACAATGGAATTCCTAAGAAATTTATTTTCTGTTCTCAAGAAGAATGTGTATTTAGGAGTTTTTTTTTTGTTAAGTACAAACTTCCATATAAATGTCCACTGCATAATGTCCTTGATTTTAACACTTTCCTTGAGATGTGATAACTTCTTTTCACTTATCAGCATTTTTGGTTTTGTCTGTGATACCATGTACTTTTCTATTTTATTTTTTTGGTGGTAAAAAAATTTGGATGTCTTACAACTGTTATGGAAGCCATTAATAGAAGCCAATGTTATAAACGTTGTCCTCGCTATTGTTGACATTCTAAGAAAGCGTTTTATTTAGTATTTTTGCATGAACTTTTTTCCCAATCCACATGGTTAATGACTATATATTTCTGAATTCATGAACCATATAGATGAATGCTAATGATATACTTTAGGAAGCCAGCCACAATTATGTTGTCAGTTGAAATCAATTAAGTGTTTTAGTACAAATTGATATAATTTTATTTATACATTATAATTGTCATATCAAATCACCACAATGATGTATGTTACACCTAATAAAAATGGCTATGTTTAACGGAAGCTGAGCATATTTTTTTTCACACTGAAAATACATTCATGTATGTGACTTTCATTTGCCATAGAGATATCTTGTTGAAAGCCTGTCAATTTGGCCTTAATTGTGACCCTAATCATTTTTGAAACATTGAATGTGAAGGTCTTTATGAAGGCACATGGATAAGCCTATCTGGAAATGATTTTTTCGGTGTTGTAAATATATTCTCAAACTCAGTTGCTTAAGTTGGTTCCCTATTCAGCAATTGAGACCTAAGTCTCCATAGGTGAGTGAGAGAGTTTCTATTGGAGTGGGACTGGCACCCAACAATTGTGGATCAAACCTAACTTTTCTTCTAAGTGGTGTTTGTATTATGGCTCGCCAATGGGGATTTGCATTATTAATTTCAGCTGAAATGTGCAGTTTCTGAACACCATTAGAATGAAGTGAAATTTTAAACCGATAGCTCTTTTAGGGGCCGACCAGACGATAGCTATGGACTTTACCCCTGGGACGAACTTTTTTTTTGTACACGATGCGTCGACGAACAATTTTTTTTGCATGCGGACAAGCGACAAATTCTTTTATTATTTTAAAATTACGGGAGCTTTCACCAAAAGTCCATAGCCCCCCCCCCACAAAGATCGTCTGATCGGTCACATATTGGCGTCGATAACCCATTTGTCAATGAACGGTTGTATGGAGAAATTATGGTTTATCTCTGAAAATTGATTTTCAAAATGTTGAAATTGTTTATTCAAAAGTGTATTGGATTTTTAGGCATATTTGTCAATAATTTGATATTTAGGTGGCGCTGCTGCATAAAAGAGTACCGTCACCCCATTTTCAAACAATGTATGAGTAGATATTTGTATTATCCATGTCTACGAAAAATTTTAAAAAATGCCCTTCTAAAACGTACTGTTTATCAAGGTAAATTTTAGGATTCCTAGACAAATGTAACAATTTTGGTTAATATAGGTGGCGCTACTGGGTGAACGAGTCCTGTGACAACCTTTTTTGGACTATAATTCAACTATTTATGAGTAAATATTTATATTAACTATGCCTATGAAGTTTATCACAAGTTTCCCACAATAAAAGAACTGGTTATAAATGTAAACATTAGGTATTTTAGTCAAATTTACCAATTTTGGCCAATATAGGTGGCGCTGCTGCATAATAGTATAGCAATCCTATTTTTCAAATAATGTTTGAGTAGATATTTGTATTATTTTTGTCTATGAATTAAAAAAAAAATTTCCTATGATGGAAATACCTGTTTAATAGTGTTTATCAAGGCAAATATTAAGATTTTTAGTAAAATTTACCAAGTTTTGTCAATATAGGTGGCGCTGGTGCATAAACGAGTTCCGCTCCCCTATTTGCCAACTATGTATGAGTAAATATTAGTATTAACAATGTCTATTAATAAAAAAAAAAAATCCTGCCTGCAGATATGTTGCTATAGGAGTTATTTAGTTTTAAAAATACCCACTTTTAAAAATACCTGTTTATCAAGGCAAATATTAGGATTTTGAGGCAAATTTTCTGATTTTGGCGAATGTAGGTGGTGCTGCTGCATAGTAACGCAATCCTATTTTTCAAATATTGTATGAGTAGATATTTGTATTATTTATGTCTACCAATTTTTAAAAAATTTTCGTATGATGAAAAGACCTGTTTATCAAGGCAAATATTAGGATTTTTAGTCAAATTTATCAATTTTTGCCAATATAGGTGGCGCTGCTGCATAAACGAGGCCCGCTCCGAATATTCTCCACACTATGTATGAGTAGATATTTGTATTATCTATGTCCATGAATTATTTAAAAAAATTCTGACCTACAGATATTTCTGTATAAAGGAAGTATTTTGGATTTTTTGTCAAATTTTCCCGTTTTTGCCAATATAGGTGGCGCTGCTGCATATAGGGTAAAGCATCTGCCATTTTTCAAACTATGTATGAGTAGATATTTATAAAAGCAACATATATGAATCTTTAAAAAATTCCCGCTATAAAAAGGACCGGTTTTTTCAAGGAAACTATTAAGATTTTTAGGCAAATTTACCAATTTTGGCCAATATAGGTGGCGCCACTGCATAAATAAACATAGCAATCCTATTTTTCAAATCATATATGAGTAGATATTTGTATTATTAAGGTCCATGATTTTTTTACAAAATTTCCTATGATGAAAAGACCTGTTTAATGCCATCTTTAGCGTTCCCCATGTAAGGTTAGCGCACGTTTCTCTCTCAGAGGTAGCTAATTGAGTAGATGGACTCATTACCGGGGATCCTGCGGGAGACACCCTAGCACTTGCCACCACGAAACACCTACTCAAGAAATACCAGAGGCTCGACAGTTTAGATTCACTTATCCATTTAATACGCAATTCATAGACAGTTACATTAGGAGTCATTCGAAGAACAGATGGTATTCGACTTGTCAACACATTAAACAACGACCTTAACGAATTACATACATCATTAATTAATGCCATCTCAATCAACCATGACCTGAGGTTCCTTTAAGAGAAAACCCCTAATCATACCTCTAACAACGATACCCTTACCTGACGAATCGTCACCCCGTCAGGGAGACAGGTAGCCCTCCTGCTGCCTCAGCGGGAGCGGGCTCTGTTCTGGCTGGGCAAACAAGCTTGCCCCCAGAGATTGCTACTAGGGTGTTCTGCGGCTGCGCAGAAACACCAGGGTAACTGTTGCCATGGAAACATGGGGTGAGTTCTACCCCGTTGCTATCATTGAATCTCATTACACAATAATATAATATATTACATTACTTTTATACAATAATAATATAAATGATATCACAGAATTAAGGTCTTGAGGTTCATGGCGATTTGAGGAAAGTTCCTATAAGAGGAAAGAATGAAGACACCTCTGAAGCTAAAAGCTCAGCGGTGACATCCCGACCGATCGAGGTTTTTTTATAAGATGGTTTTTCTCCGGTTTGAAGAAAACATTATTTTAAACTTACAATCGAATACGGATTACATTCACGTAATAATGAATTAATATATACTGTGCCTAATAACGTAATTTTTCATAGAAAGGAAATACCTTTTACAATTACTTTTAAGGATGGAAGCCTGAATGCTTCATGCTGATTAACAGAACGATCGAAAGGCTTATTAATCGATTTTGTGTAACTATTGAGAGGATTGTTCATCGACTTTGTACGTGATACCAATTTAGGTACGAACAGAGGAAACGCGTCTCATTGCACCTGAATTTTGTGAGTGCTTTAATGAAAGTTGTGGTGACATCAGGATGATGTAACCACTACCACCGGGCAGGCGGAAGGGGGGGAAAAATTTTAAGATAAAATCGGGCATGTGCAATATGCCCATGAAAGACAATTCGGAAAAAAGGAAAAAATTTTGAAAGGGAAGCAAGAATATGACTTGCGTCCGTGAAAAGGAGAGGAACTGAATGACAGTCCTTCAATGGTGTCAATGAGATGCTGAAAGGGGAGCTCAGATAGGAAAGTGAAATCTAAATTTTAATGATTGACAGAAAAGGACAAGTTATTCTTATGACCTATTTGCCAAATTTTTCAATTTTTTGTGAATCGTTGGTTCGTCGGCCAACGTTATTTTCGGAAATAGAGCCGCTAATTACATGGCTCCTCAGCAAAAGAGACTCAAGCACCAGGCGAGTCAAGTAGCCGTTTTTATCAAGGGCAGTTACGGGTATCATCCCTTGCGTGTCATTGGTTATGCATAGAGGTAAACCAAAAGCATGAAGTGCATGAAGACAGGACAGCCTTATAAATTTAAATGGGCTGGTATGTCCGATACCCTAAACTACAAAAGTAAGTAAGTAAAATGACATATAAGCGATAAGCGATTTTAAAAGCAACAATTAAATCATAGACAAGATATAGTCGAAGCGCGAATATCAACAATAACATGGATCAAAGCGACAATTAGTAATTTAAAAGCGACAATTAGCAAAATAATAGGCAAAATGATAAAACAATAGTCCAGTATGGAGATAAACAAATCAATAGTGGACTATAGTTTCGTAGAACTTGTTACGTACACTCTAAACAATCCGAGTGAACTGTAGGCATAAGGCGTACAGAAAATTAAAACAATGCGAAAAGAAGTAAACAGTATACTGGTACAGTGGAGCGATATTGAGGATACATGTACATACTAATACACCTGAGGAAAACTTGTATAAGAAAGCTGGCATGCACAATGCATAGACCAGAATAATTATCAAATGAGATTAAAACATAAGCTTAAAATAAGATAGACATATGAGAAATGAGATCAGATGTTTACAGAAAGAGTTCAGTGCAAGAGTTGACTTGTGATAACTGTTCGTGGACACGTTGAGACATAAACATTGGTAAAGATTTGCGTACTGAATTGATCTACTTCAATGAAAATGTGGATTATATCATCTAATTTAATTGTAATTTGTTGGTCGATGCATAAATGTCTAATCAGCGATGCACTTTACACAATACTAGTCAAGAGTCAATACATGATGTCGAAGATAACATGATCTGTATACGTGTAGACGAGAAGATTGGAAGAATCAGTGATTGGAGGAGTCAGTTATATAAGTCATTGATATAGGGCGAAGGAGGCAACACCGACGCTCGGTGCGTGGTGCAGAGGGTGGGACGTTGACAGCGATTTGCTTGCCAAGGTCACATGAGATGTGTTTGTCAAGGGCAAACGAGGTGTCGACAGCGATGTGTTTCTCAGGGTCGAACAGGGTGTTCGACCTGGCAATTTGAAAGATGCCGGACGTCGTGGACCTAACGGACGAGCTGCGAGAGTTCAAGGTCCTATTACCATCCACCCAAAACGATGAGGGGGTTGTTACTGTTCTAACAGATACAGAACAACAATGTCAACCTGGATGAGTGGTCGTTCAACCGTTTTCAGCTGTTCCTAAATGGCGAAGTGAATGGAAGCCACCAGAGACTACCATTACACGTCGGTAAATGTCATTTCGGAGGAATATTGTCTCTGTGAATGGAGCACAGGCGAGGTGCGAACCGGAGTGGTGGAAATAGCTTGATGTGGTGCCATAGGCACGACAACTTTAGCGGAGACAGGAAATGTTCTGAGCGAGTAACTGGTATTTTGGTGATTATGCTGAAGACTCGAGGGACTGATATAGCAGCAGTACTGCGAAGATTTGCCAGACCGGCCTCGTTGCGTGACTAACCCAGGTTAGGGTCAGGCAGAGGAGGAGGTGGACTGATCGTCACCTTGAACTGTTTGTCACACTTTTATGTTGGGGTCTGGCGAAGGAGGACGTGACTCGTTTGACACGACCTTCATGTTTTTATTCAGACGATCCCAATATCAGGTGGACCTTGCTGGGTCATGGAGAAGAAGACGTCGTCATGAGTCTTTCGTGTATGCACTTTCTGAGATCACAATGTTTATTATGTGTTATGTGCGAGCACAACTTTGTGCGAGAACGCTGGGGAATGCGTGGTGAGGAAACTCTTCTGAACTAGACACAATCCATATTAGTGTCTGTCGACGGTAACCAATAGCAGGGGCAATCCGTGTTAGCCACCTGAATAAGCTAGTTACCCAGAGGAAAAGAGTGTCATTAAGAAGATGCATGCCGGAAGCTAGTTGGGACAATCCATATTAGTCACCAACTGAAAATGAGGCCATGCTCTTCAAGCACGATTGTTCGTTGATGCTTGCTGTAGAAACAGAGGCAATCCATATTAGCCGACTGTTAAGAAGCTAAGCAGGAGATGACATCACCATATCATCATACAATGTGAGCTCGGTTGTGAATGGTGACATGTGCGACGAAGACTGCACAATGCCAAGCCAGACACAAAAGTTCAAAGAAAGTTCTGCAGTAATGTAGCCCCATGTTGGAACCAGGTCAAGGCAACGATATGCTTGCCGTGGTTACGACGGAAATGGAGTGAAACGGAATGTTCACACTGGTGGTCGCCCCGAGATGGTGCCCTCTTCATATTGCCATGATTTCATGATAGCAATACGGCCGACTCGAAGTGGTCATACGTGCTGTCGGAACGTGGAACGTGGTTCCATGCGCAAGCGTGATGCCCAAGGAGGTGGTGCCCCAATCGACTGACTTTCGGATGTCAAATCGGACGTGTCTCTTGATAGGATGCCCGTGACAGTAGAAGTCACAGTGGAAGCACAGGTTCTGTAACGACTGTCTCAGATCAAAGATTAAAGAACATATGCATCGAATGTGTCTCTGATCATAGGTGCCCACAGCAAGTCTTGCACTGATGTTTGACGACCAGCCCGACCAGCAACTCGTGATCAAAGAGACATTCCCGCAAATTATATGACAACACAGCATTAAAATAGTATGCAATAGACATACTGAAATTACTTTAAGAAACAGGCTAGGAGCTCAACCAATGAGGTTGCTGCAAACAATATGTAAGAAAAGGCACGTGATATATATATAAAATATAAATAACTTAAATAAGAAATAATAAAAGGAATATCATAATTGGTTTAGATAAATAATCTGAATCCCAGCAAGATGCTGGTCGTTAAGTGTTTATAATTAAAAGTGAAAAAGAGTTGTTTAAATGTAGATAGAAAGGTAGCAAATCACGGCAAAATATGATGCATCATCATGGTGATCAGCTCCCCAAGATCAAAAATGAATCACATCAATGAAAGGAGAAGATCACTCTGCAACTTGAGTCTAAGATTATGAATTTTTAGGATGAGAAAGTTTTGCATAAGGCGTATGCACAGAATATATGCATACCTTCAAGCATATGTCATTAAAATGTTACCCATACAATCGAACCAACAAGGTGTGATTCTTCACAGACTGACTAAAATATAAGGGCATACAAGCATGGTTATGAAAGGGTTAAATGCAAAAATACACATACAGATAGAAAAGGGAAAAAGAGATGCAGAGATATTGCAGTTGTAACAGGAAAAGTTATTGCACGGAAATGCAGTGCAAAGGGAAGTAATCATAAACATGCAGTAGAGTAAAATCAGACGCTGGTACTGGTATCGTTAGGAGAGGGGGGTGGTGGAACAGGAGGGGGGAAAGTTGGGCGGAGCAACAGTGACGTAGGACGAGTGGGGCGTGGTTCCAACTCGATATCAACTACTGAGCGATTAGGGGGGTATCAACTCGGGTACCCATGCGAGGGGCCGATGGTTGCCGGGGTGAAGTGGACCGGCGAGGCGGGGTAGTCCGCCTCGGTGGGGTTGTACGGGTCGGTATGCGAGTAGGGGGGGTCATTTTCTTTGATGCAGCCAGGCCAGAAGTGGTTGCATAAGGTTTTATCTGTACTGAATGGGTAGTATCCGGTTCCATAACATTGGTGGACCGAAATTCCATCTCCCTTTGACGAAGTTCTCTAATTAGAGCTGAGTAAGGATTAAGCTCTTGAGTATTAATAACTTCTTGCATGTTATGACCCAATTTGTAAAGGTGAACTGAGTCAGATGCGAGCATAGTCACCGCAAACTGTCCTTGCATAATTTGCTGTAACTTTTTCTGCTTGTATAACGGAACGTTAATGAGTCTAGGGAGTTCTACATTAAGTGAGTCAATCTGCAAAGAGCATAGTGCAGTATCCCAGTTGGGTTTAAGGATACTGTATAATCTATGATGGTCGCACTTGAAACTATTAGGACAAATGACACCTTTAAGAGAAAGTGAAGAAAGGTGGGACTTAATAGTAAGAACATATAGAAGTAAGCGCTGGTGTCCACTATTCAATTCCATGAATATTTCGATCTGTGGAAATTTGCGGGTTTCGGGTGAGCGATGCATCACTCTGAAATCCCTACAACATTTATGAAGACAACGCTTAGCCAAGCTCACTACCATGTAAAAGACGCAAATAGTAAGAAGGTGAAGGGTAGTGATGTGTATAAGACTGACAGGACTTATAGAAACAGGGTAAATTACATAGTTGACTGAATCACAATTCAGAGGACGTCCGGGGATGACTAGGTTGGCGTGGGATGGTTTAAAATGAGTAGCCATTACCATAGAGGATAAAAGGCCACTAAGGTATCTACCACGACAATACATAAATATTACCAAAATTAGAGACAAATATCCAGCTATGGAACCGATGAAGGCAAATCCACGGATCCAATGGCGAAGGCTGAACCAAGCTGAAAGATAGAAAGAAGCTTCCAGCTCGGCCCATTTAAGCAGAAAATCGTCACCCTTTTGTTGAATAAGGCGACTAAGTTCCTTAAGCCTAATAATGCCATGTGTCATATTGGCAAGTGAGGTATTAGCTATTCTGGCAGCCACTGCAAATTTAGGCAAAGTGAAATTTGGCATGCCATAAGATTCATATGGTGGTAGACTGGTGAAATTGAGTTCACGTTCAAAAGAATGCATCGCAATTGCGTTAATAGTATAGTTGATTAAGAAGGGTTTATATTGGTTATTTTCGGATGCAGGGCATCCTGTAATACGCCTGGGAATGAAACCTGAAGGGGAGGAGAATTCGCAAAAACAAAACTGGCCACGCTGAAGCACGGCGTAAAGGCTACCAGGAACGGGACGTGCCACACGATCATTGGAGCAGCGTCGAGTCCATGGGAGTGATAAGCCAGTAACTAAAAGCTGGTTACCTGCGTCTATTACACGAGGTGCTGCTCTAAAAGGTTCGAAGAAGTAATCGACTTGACAGAGTTCAGAAATGACGTCTGCGGTAGCATTCGTGTATATTGCAGTGTTGCAGGATAACTGCGAGCTATCGATTTGGATTGTTGACTCTGTGCAAAGAAATTGATCGTCAATGTTGAGACATTCCTGGAGCTCTTCAAGACTGAGTTCCAAGAAGGAATCGTGCTGCACTCCTAGAAAAGGTTTTGGGATAGAGATACGAGTGTAATCATGGTTAGACTCGCGGTCTTGGAAAGCAGGAGTAGCTACCACAGGTACATGGAGTGACTCTGTGTGATACAAAGTGTAAGGTTTTGAATTCTTAGGTTGGATTGGCCAAAGGAGTTGGAGTAAGAAACCATGTCGAGTAGGCATAAAGATTGGTTGTGATTTCTGATAGATATGAGCCAAATCCGTAAAAGCTAATTGATAACTATTGTGCCATGAATATAATACCGTTGATACTTTGTGAACTAATTTATGGACATATGAGGCTGGAAGAACGTGTGGTGAGATTTTACCTGCAGCCAGCTCGTGGAAGGCTGTAATTAATTTATCAGCTTCATTTAAGAGGATATGAAGTTGCTGTATTTGTTGGGACCAAAGCCTAAGATATTTAGAGGTCAGCAGGCTAAGGATCCTTGTGGCTTGAATCTTACGTTGTAATGCGTTTATAGCGTTACTAACCACAGCAAATTGGGAAATAATTTCCTGATTGGTTTCGTTTAAAAGTGTATGAATCAGTTTAATGTTTCTGGAGGTGTTGGTGAAGGTACTGGCTATGACGTCAATGGTGAGAACTAAATCAGAACGCATTTCAAGGAAAGCGTCCCTCATAAGATTCTGACGTGCAGACATAGACTCAATAGTATTTACAAAAATTTGATCTCTCTGTCGTCTAATATTAGCAGACATACCTGCTCCGGCTTGTGGGATAGTAACTGAAAGCCAGAAAGCAGTACTGTCTTCGGATTGCCAATCCTGGGTATTAATATTGACACGAAAAGTTTCGTTAGTAGATTGCATTAATTGTTTAGTTGTATTAGATGTATCATCGGTATTAGGTAAGGCAAGGGGATCTCGAAGTGTTGGTGTACGACCCGCTCGTTTAGGACGACTGGGTGGCGAGTATTGATCAAAGAAGGGGGGCATGGTGGGTGGAGGGGAATATGAGAATGTGTCATGCACAAAAGGTGGATCGGGAGCTGCCCTCTTAGCATGATGGTGGACGGCTGAAAGAGGAGGGGGGGCAATGGGGGTAGAATGAGTTGGAGGAGGCCGACGATATTCTTCAAAATGTTGTTGAGTAAAAATAGTCGATATGTGTGCTAGTTTAGCTTTTAAAGCTGTTTTATAAGAATCAACTTTATCAATAGTATTCTTTAAGAGTGGAGCGAAATCAGAACATATTGCAGCAATTAAATCATCAGGGGATTGGCACATGTCTTCAAACATTGTGAGGTCCCAAGTGAATGTGGGAATATGGAAATCGGGATAGAAAATATTAGCATTGATGATAAAGAATTCAACACTGGGAAATATTTGTCCTCGATAACTATAGCCAACGCCATAGTCTGGGCGGAGAAGCTGTGCGGGTGCAGAGCTCCAACGTGAAGCTGCGTCTGGTGGAAAAAGACCAGAGCTGCTTGTGAGTGGGCGAGCATCCTTGTGATTGACAGATGCAAGAAGCTGCATATGGCGTAATTGGTCTCTAAGGGAACGGGATGAACGGAGTAAGGGGATGGAATCACATGCTTCGAACGTCATATTTTGAATTGGGAAAGACACATTACTTTGACAAGTACCAGAAATCCTAGTGGTATCAGGCAACGTGTTAAGGAAGACTGCCAAATCGCAATTACAATTAAGGGGGTTAGATGTTAGGTCAAGTTCTTTCATTTCGGGTGAAGGAAAGTAAATTTGTTTGTTAACGCCATCTAGATACTGCAGATTGTTGCGTTGCAAAAATATATATTCCAGATGGTCTCTAATAAAGAAAGGACCAGAAATTCTATACAGGGAGTTGTAACTAAGGTCTATTACAGCTAACTGACGAATATCTCTATGTCTAATTTCAAAGGTATGAAGCTGATTATAGGATAAATTTAAGTAATAAAGTTGATCGACAAATCTAAAATATGCTCTGGAAATATGTGTTAGCTTAGAATGAGTTAGTTCGAAAGTGCGCAGATTTGGCGTGTTTGTTAACGGATCTCTTAATGATCTTGAAGTAGTAATATTTCTGAGTCTAAGTACTCTAAGAGATGTTGGATAATTAAGATTATGTATTCCGCCAAGACAATCTTGTATAACAATTTTAGCTAAATTTAAGACATTAAATTGTTGCGTTTTCTGAAAATAGAAACCCTGAAGAATAAGTGTTTGGAGAAATGGTTTTGGTCGTGTAAAATTAAAAGATTGATGTGCTGATAGATTAGGCAAGAGGTTGGAAACTTCGAAAGGAACATTAGAAGCTTGTAATTTCAATTGTTGTATATTATTGAAAGGCATAGAAGATGGGAGGCGAGTCATATCTGGTAGATGGAGTCTAAGGGATATCAGCTTAGTTTGTGAAACGCCGAGATGGTTCCACTGAAAAGATGTTGAACCGTGTATGGTAAGGTCTAAATGAGTTAATTGGGCTTGTGGTAATAGAGGTAAGGCAGGAGACGATAAATCCCTAAGTAAGGTAAGTTGTATGCGTCTTAAACGGTAAAGGGAAGACCATGGGGCGAAGACTGAGGCGTCATCAAGGACTAAATTAGTAATAGCATGTAACTGTGAACGTGCTTGGACGTACTGTACATGAGTAACGTGAGTGTTTGGCAGATCTAAAAAATTGATCTCGGGAAATGAGTCAATAACGTCGGGAAACCTTACTGCAGAAGTAAGATTTTGTAAAGTGAGATATCTCATGAAAGGCATAGTAGTGAAGAAAGAGATAATGTCCTTAGTAAGTGCGCCAGAAGAAAGAATCAGTTTTGTGATACGAGGTGAATCGGGAGGCCATACACATGGAGGTGTAGAAAAATTGGCTCCCAAATCACATGTAAATATGTCTCGTTTGCGAGAACACCATTCATCAAACATAGAAACTCTACAAGAAGCCATAGGTTGGTCTTGTGTTTGAAGCAACGTACGCTTGGCCCAAACGGCAGCCGTGTTTGGATTAATGGTAAATCCAAAATTCTTATAAAGAAAAGCGTCTTGCTCAGCAATTCGTTGCAAATCAGATGGAGGGGGTGATTGAGCTGGAACCAAGGGAAGGAGTAGGAAGGGAAAAAGGACAATTAGCGTCATTGTAATGTTTATAATGAGGTAGCAAGGTATATAGTTGGCTAAAAGGTTTTAGCATCACTGGTAAAATCAGGTAGTACTATAACTATCA
The DNA here is from genome assembly GCA_026936325.1 of Platynereis dumerilii. Lineage (NCBI taxonomy): Eukaryota > Metazoa > Annelida > Polychaeta > Phyllodocida > Nereididae > Platynereis > Platynereis dumerilii. The sequence continues at coordinate 32,130,617 of JAPTHN010000001.1, read as the reverse complement.
ACCAATAAGGTGGTGAGAAAGACATGATTAAATGAATATAGACATGCACATAAACGAAGATAACAGGTAAAAGAAGTTCATCAACAAGGAGACATAATGGTAACGATTAGCATACTAAGCGTGCAAAATTCATCAATCAGGTCGACATATCCTATGTAAAACGAATACGACTATCAATACACAAATAATTATCAACGGAAATAAGTATTCATAACATTTAGGCAAGACGAGTTTTCCAACTACTTTTCCTATCATATGAAAGAATGCTGTGTATGTCAACAGAAAATGCAAGAGATGTACTCTAAGATCATACTGAATTACTGAAATCGAGAGTCTCGACCAGACCTGAAAATATAACAATTATCGTCAAAGAAATGTAAGTTAATAAAGTACTTTCCCTCGATTACACGCGTGTAAGAAAAATTGGGAGTATAATTACTGTGAACCTATCTCAATATAACACAACTTGATACTTCATCAACAATACTCAATGCCTATAGAAATTCCCGGTTTACTAATTAGTAGACGTATATGCAGGTTGGTGGTCCTAAATGACCGGTAAATGACTCTTTGAAAAAGGTGTACTTACATAATGTTGCAAGCTGTATGTAGGACTGCTGCCTCTCTACAGGTGTAAAGATTAGAGCAGGTAAGCTAAGGTTTTACTGGCTCCGCAAGAGCTGGGCCCTGTGGGCTGAGCCGAAAATTTTTTGCAGCAGGTAGCGTGCCATATAAGGTGCGAGGGTGCTACCAAGGCAACAAGAAACTGCTTCCCACGGCAGTCTCGGTGAAGCCATGGCAACACGGAAAACGCCCCCTGCCGGGCTATGTTGTGATGCCATACCGTATAATGAACTATGGAAAAGGAATTAGCTAGCTAGCTATAATTTGTGTATAATAAGTTGGTCATTTACCAAAAAAATTTTTTTCTTTCCCCCAAAATGCGAAGCGATGCTACAATCACTGGGTGAGCAAAATCCACAGAAACGCATTGAAAATTATGTACTAAGATTAAACTCACGACCACATCGTCGGAACACATTAACGTAACTACATCGGCATGAGCCGGAACACATGAAATAGCACAAGATATCCCCAAATTATGGTCGGGCTCCCAGTCCGACAGGCAGAGAACTTGCAACATACTGAGATACGTACTCAACATAATATGTTGCACAATAATTATAAGAAAAGATGCTCAAGGATAATACTCGATCAGAGCAGTATAATAATGCTCAATCAAAAGAGTACCTACATGTCATGACGGAAAAGTGGTGGATAATTTGTAAGAAAACAGTCTATCAACAATGGCATATAATCACTTCTCAATTGGCAAGATATTTGACGGCTAATATCTGCAATAAACGACACTCACAACAGGAGCAGAAAATGCAGAAAAGAAACTAGTCAGTAATAGTCAAGTAAAATGGAATATCTACAAAATGCAGAATGGAATATGTACAAAATGCTAATGATACGAACGCGGTAATTTTAACAAACTTAATTCGACTTAATTCGACAAATGTTACCCAATGTTACGATCACGTTATTCAAAGAAAAGGTAATATTACTTCAAAAGAAAAATCTCATAAAATAATGTTATCATAAAAATAGTTTCAGAACTAAAAGATAGGTAAGAATCAAGTCTTAAATAGTCACAAGAGGTTATAAAAGGCAATTGGAGGCTGAATGGCAATCAGATTTACTAAGAAAGGATCGTGATGGATCTCTGTGGAGAGTCTCTGTCTCTGAAATATGCGTACCAAATAATGGTGTTTACCGAGGATAAAATGATAAGCGGATAAAGTACTATATCAAGAAGGCAATCAAATGCAAAGAACAAGGGAATACGTGGTCAATGCTGCGAGGAGACAGTGGCCAACGTATGGAAATACTATCGATTGGTCACAAGGAACACAGTAATAAGAGATGGGAAACAATTCTCAACGAAGAATGGCAAGGTTGAAAAGCGTTGTTGGTGGGCTCAAAGCAGATGAATAATCCGGCTGAATGCGTGTGAGCTACAGAAAAGACTTAACGGTGGTTAACCGTATTGGTCTGGGAACGAAATGAAGGGACTACACCCTCCTGGTGGCATGTAAGCGACAAGTTGGCGACGCAACAAATGCAAGATACCATCGCACATTACTGAAATGTGCGGGTCGAGAAGTCTTGTTGAGGTTTTTAGGGTCTGTTAAGGTATGCTAATGCGAATATTTGAAGACTATTTGGTTATGAAGAATGGACGAAGAATATAATTCGGTAATAATTTGTAAATTTAATGAATAGGTGTATAAATCAGCATTGTAAGTAACACAAAAGTCAGTGATATAGCGTTCACATTATATGATATAATTGTTCGATTAACAGGGAGAAAGGCATTCGATGGGTCAAACTGTTCCATGGTACATTTAAGTCTATATTTTTAAAGAAGTAAATGGATTTGAATGAGTCCATTAGTTCATAAGGCTAAAAGGAACCTGATTACTGTCGTTGTAGAGTCGACTTCAATTCGGTTTGTTGTTCCTCTGCGTCATTGAAATCTTCGGGTAATTCCTGTATGTAATGGAGACGCTGAGAAAGCATCAACAGTGGGGGTGATGATACTGGAGTCGACGTATACATCGGCAGTGATGGAATCATGTGTATTTCCTGTTCGTTATCAAAGAAATGACGATGGTGGAAAGGCTTTGGACGCAATGGTGGCAAAAAATGTGTAGGCTGAGCAGCTGCCTCGGCTGATAGTTGGGTCATATATCACAATTCCGTGACCGTTGAGAGCGAAGTAAGGTTTTATGATAAATTTGTCATCTATAAAGGTTTATCTAAAAATTGAGCGGGGGCGACCCTCCCAAAAGTGCGGGCTAACTCCGTGAGAGGCCTAAATCCAAAATGGCCGCCACCGACAACTTCGGAAATGCTATTTTCAATAGTTTGAGCTACAGTGATGTGCAATACATCAATTTTGGGGTTTGTTTGGTCAAGGAATTCATATCTGGGGGTATTTTGGTGATTTGACCCATTTTTGACCTAAAAAACCAAGATGGCAGCCAGTTTTCGCTAAAAATCTGATTTTTTCAATGTTTCTCATATTCCTTCAACATAAGCGATTATGGATAGGTTGAACCATGCAGTTTTTAGTTGCTTGACTATGTTTATGAAGTTTTGTTGATATTTTAGTAGTTTTGATGGACAGAAGGTTAATAATGACAGGTTAATGAGGGCATGGTTCCGGACAAACTTTGTTAAATATGTGCTTTTCAACGGCTTGGGCTAGAATGATGTTCAATACATGGATTTTGGGGTTTTATGGGCCAAGGAATCCATATCTTGGGTTAATTTGATGATTAGTAGGCTTGTGACTGAATAAATCACAAAGAGGTTCCTGATGTTGCATGGAAGAGTGTTTTTCTTCAACTGAACAATGCATTTCGGGAAGTTGTATCCTTCAACAAACTGATGATTGTCAAAGACAAAATATAGAATCTAAGAAATTCAGTTATTTCAAATGTAATCTCAGATACCAACTCAATGGCATGAGACAGTTAGTGTAGAAATGGCTAACAGTCTCACTTTGAAAAGGTTTCTATCTAGTTCTTCCCTTCCCAGTTTGCAACTTTGCTTGTTATACTCTGTTGACCAAATGACGTGGTCAAATTAACAACTAAACATGCCTCTATTTGAGCTACTGAGCTACTTCCAGTTCATCAGTATTACATCAACATCAAAATAACTTACTCAATTCTTCTTGCCTGCTATTATTGTTCAGTTCAGCGGCTTTTCTAGAAGAAAATCGATGGAAGCCTTTCAGATAATTGTTTTTAATTTGAGAATCTGTATTTCAAAACCTTTAAGATGGCCTTCTTAACTTGGCTTACTATTGGTCAGAGTCACAGACCATTTTCAAAAAAGTTGTTTGTAGGCTTGCCGCCCCCGCAGGTCTCGGGCCTCCTCGTGGCGGTGGGTGGTAACACTAAGGTGAAGACCTCTATCTTTAGTGGCCAACATGAGACAGTGCGCATGCACGGTGTGTCCCCTACCTTACAGGGGAATATCAATGAACATGTCATTTACCATGATTCCAAACCGGATCGTACGTCAACCGGGTTACCAAGGTGCGCGTCCCTCAGCGGGAAACCAGGCTGAGATCGAAAAATTTGCGACTGGACTACCAAGATCTCAATGGACAAGGACATCTCCGGATGACTTGACTGACCCTGACCGCCCCCCACATCAGTCAAAGACTGAAAATTTGCTTGTTATAAAAGGTGTCACACAATCACTGGAAGACCTATCATCTGTTGCTATCTACGAAAAAATTGCAGACCTTTGCGACACAACAATTGCAGATAGCCTGAGACGCCAAACCAATGGCACATTCCTTCTTAAACCTGCGACCTCTGACCAACAAGACAAATTGACCGGCAACCATGAGATAGCCAATACCAAAGTCGTCATTGAACCTTTTCAAAGATCAGGCAAAGGCGTTATTTTCTCCAAAGAAAGTAAGACCTGCTCAGACAATGAACTTACAAATTGGTTTCACAAACACGGCATCACAAAATTCAAACGTCTTGCTCACAAGAATGGTTATGAGTTACTGTTGCTAACATTCAAAGACGAAAGATTACCAAAGAAAGTACCTGTAGCCTTTGAATGGTGCAGAGTCTCCCCATACTTTCCTCATCCAAAACGCTGTTTCAACTGCCAAATGTATGGCCATTTTAGTCGTACATGCATCAGGCCAACAATTTGTGCCAATTGTGGTGACCATGGTCATGCACACACACACGATAAACCTTGCTTTAAACTTTCACATTGTGTCAACTGTTCAGGGAACCATCCTGCCTTTAGCCACAATTGCAAAGTCTTCAAGAAGGAAAAAGAAATTCTACAACTACGAACTGAAAGACAACTATCCTTTCCCGAAGCCAAACGCCTTGTAGAACAGGACCCGGACAAACCTTGCCTAGAAGCAGATTACCCAAGACCAGCTCTTCATTCATCACCACAGAGAAAGATTCATCTGGACAGGAACCTCTTCACAGATGTCTTAATGAAAACACCTTCACCGCCTCGACCACTAGACCGGCCAAGCAAGGAAGAACCTGTGAAGTCTCCTGAATCACCGAAGAAGATGATCCAACAACGTCAAATTTTCTCTTCTGTTACCCAAGGGACTGAGAAGTCCCTCAACCTACCAAAGGAAAAAGATGTTACTCCAGATAACAAGACACCACCCAAGACAACAAAACAAAAAAGCTCAACAATTGGATTGCTACCTCACAAAGACAAGAGTAAAACGACACTCACCAACAGCAAAAAAGAACTCCCCACTGGTCTCAAATTTCACATCAAGTCCAAAGATGGAAGACTGAAGGATGTATCACCATTTGTTAGCTACACAACAATGCTGAAGAAATTTGGAAAACCACACTCAGTCGATCGACAGCCTGACGGTAATTTATTGGTTCAAGCCATTAATGCCACTCAGGCAAGGAAGCTTCTTGAATTGAAAATTATTGCGGATGTACCTGTCAAAGTGACACCTCAAAGATCTCGATGCCACCAACCAAGATGAGATGACTAACTCAACATGACCACAAACCAAGTATGTCTCTAAATAGCCCAATCAGGTGCTGATGAGACGTAAAACACAAACACACACACACACACACACACTGTAGGCTTGCCAATTGATAGCCACCAAAGGTTCGTGACTAGTCATGAACATTTGTGGCCACCGTTTGACAGGCAGATGTGTCACCATTTTCATGACAATAATATCAAGTCTACAAGAGTCACCAATTTAATCTATCAACTCAATATTTTTTGACAGTGATGATGCTCATGGAGGTCTCACAGAACTTGATTGCCAAGTTAAACCTGGTGCCTTCCAGAGCAATTTCGACATTTTTTACCAGTATCTTTACCAACGACGCAACATAGCCCTGTGAATATATGCACATAAATTCTTTCTGAAGGCATTGAATAATGATTTCTGGCTGTAGTCTGTATTTTATGTAAAACATGGTAGCTGAATGTGGCTTTTAACAACTGGTCCATCTGTAATGGAAGTACTGATGAATGCCTGAGATCCCTCAAGTCCCTCAATTTTGTATAAAATAATTCATTAATAAATATTATATTTGATATTGCCTTCATTTAATATGAAAACCACTTATTCATTTATCTAGCCGGAACAAAAGTTGTAATCCTATGATTTAGTAAGAGACTAACAATTGCTCTGAATATGCACAACACAACAAATTCCAACTTCCGCCAGTATTTGAGTTTTGGTACATACTCATACTACCAGTTGACTCGGTCGGAGCATCTTAGTGCACACATGAAAATTACAATCTTGGAAAGGCATAGAATTTCCACCCTTTCTACTGCTTCTGGCCTTCTTGGAGTGACAGCAACTACAATATTATATTCTTTTGTTTAAGGAATTTGTAACTTTGCGTCCTCCAACCAAATGTTAACCTGTGTATATATCGTCAATTTTCCTATTACTCTTTGGTTAGTTTATTGCTTCGACTGTTATTGTTCGCACTTTCACAGGCTTTAAATCTCCTTCTGTGATATCACTCATTTATTGCTATCCACTTCCGTGAAAATTTAAAATTATTTATTTGATATAGCACTATCTACAATTATCTGATTATAGAGTATAATTTTCAGAAGCGCTGTACAAAGAAATAAGATAGAAAAACAAGTGGCAAATCACATTAATAGTTAAAATCAGGGAGACATATATGACATGATCCTTCCGTATTTTCCACCCACAAACTCCAGCAACCAAGTTCAGTATAATTTAAATGCCACTATGTCTTTAAAAAACTCATTACACCATCAGTACTAGAGAACATAATTGACAAGAGATGGTTTAAATGCAGAATTGGATCTAAAACAATCTCTTGTCAATAAAATGTAATTCTAAAAAAATTACTCACTCATGAACTTTGAGATTGTAACCATGATGAGATGATGTCATTAGCTATATGCTACACAACATAATATTCAGGAAAAAATCTTTAATCCAAATTTATTGAGTCATTTGTTGCGAATACTTCTTCCGAAACCACTTAAAAAAAAAAAACATCCAAGTTGATCCAACATGAAGACTTTTTTAAGTACTCTCACACATATTGTTTCAGGTTTTATCGCTTGTGTTGATGAAATATTAGCAGTACAGTAGCTTGTTTAATTAATGATTCAAAAGGAATTTTAACCATTGTCAATCGGGCATAAAAATCAAACCGAGAAGTGAGGAACTACAAAATTATGAAATCTTCTTCAAAGAATGACTTATAGCCATTTCTACATAACAACTGCACTAATTGATTCATGACATTGAGCTGGTATCTCAGATTACATTTGAAATAACATCTGAATTCCTTAGATTCTATATTTTGTCTCTGACAATCATCAGTTTGTTGAAGGATACAATTTCCCGAAATGCATTAAGTTAAAACACTCTTTCATGCAATATAAGGAACCACTTTGTGATTTATTCAGTCACAAGCCTACTAATCATCAAATTAACCCTAGAAATGGATTCCTTGGCCCATAAAACCCCAAAATCCATGTATTGAACATCATTCTAGCCCAAGCCGCTGAAAAGCACATATTTAACGAAGTTTGTCCGGAACCATGCCCTCATTAACCTGTCATTATTAACCTTCTGTCCATCAAAACTACTAAAATATCAACAAAACTTCATAAACATAGTCAAGCAACAAAAATCTGCATGGTTCAACCTATCCATAATTGCTTATGTTGAAGGAATATGAGAAACATTGAAAAAATCAGATTTTTAGCGAAAACTGGCCGCCATCTTGGATTTTTAGGCCAAAAATGGGTCAAATCACCAAAATACCCCCAGATATGAATTCCTTGACCAAACAAACCCCAAAATTGATGTATTGCACTTCACTGTAGCTCAAACCATTGAAAATAGCATTTCCGAAGTTGTCGGTGGCGGCCATTTTGGATTTAGGCCTCTCACGGAGTTAGCCCGCACTTTTGGGAGGGTCGCCCCCGCTCAATTTTTAGATAAACCTTTATAGATGACAAATCCATCATAAAACCTTACTTCGCTCCCAACGGTCACGGAATTGTGATATATGACCCAACTATGACATGGTGTATCCCGGGAGATCTTCATCTGTTGACCATGATGAGTCCGGTGTCGGTGTAGGACTAGGACAATCAGAGTCCCATCCATTGACAAGAGGTTTCTGTTGAGCATAAGTGCAAGCCACGTAATTGGCTGCAGAGTTAAAAGCATCAATATCGAGGGTTGGAGGTGAATGAAAGATGCATGTAGCCTCGGTCTGAGTAGCAACAGAAACCGTCTGCTTAGGTCCCTGGAACTGAGGAACTTGCTGTAGCTGAGCAACATTCACACCAGTTGCTGTAGACCATTCCATATTGCTGTGTGAAGGAGGATACGACATTCGCCTTCGATGCATTGTTGCAAATACACTGAGGAAACAGTAGTTGAGTCAACGGAAGACAAATACCAAATGATGGAGGGGCCATAAACAAGGGGTAGAGTATCACTTGAGGGGAGGGGGGGGGGGTATAAGTGAGGAATCGCAGATGGGGTGAAGATAGGTCTGATTAATTTAGGTGTAGGTGATTGCACATGTGTTCGGATTATGTAATCAGGATGAAACTGCTTGAATGTTGTTGGAACTCTGTGTTTTTCACCTTCGTGTGTCACTGCTTGCTGGCAGCTCGGTTGGAGTGATGAATTCATATGTCAAGAATTCATGTGTCTCATTAAGCCATATGAGATCTTAAAGGCAAGTACAAGTCTGTATAACAGAGGAGAATGATAACCAATTTTGTCCATGAGAAACGCATGAAGTATCACACAGACACATGTGGCATGAATATGTGCGAAAGAGGAATACGGCATAAGGAGAAGGTTATTCATAAGTTGAATTATTAAACTAATTATTAGCTTAAGAGAAGACTGATAAGGTGCGGGAAACTGATGTTGGGCTCCCATGGGTTCATGGGTGCTAGCTAATGTACTGAAATGATAACGTTTAGATTTTTAGCTAGACATTCATTCGACGAGAACGGAAGTTATCAGTCCACAGTCAACTGAAATAAGTCCAACTATTTCTGGACAGAAAAGCTTGTGAAATTATGTGGGATATTAAATTAAATATCTGTTATTTATTTGAGATGAGTTGTGAGGCAGGGTGTCGTTGTGAGACAGGATGTCGACGAAACAGGACATTGCAAAGGAACCAAACGTCGAAAAGATGCACAGGATGCTGAGCCACAATCGAATTTAGTAATTTTGCAGGCTAAGACAATGCCAGTAACGACACACTCCGATACTTCTTGACGGAAGACTTTTTTGAGGAAAACATGTCCTAAAGGAAGGAGATGATCCTATGATAGGAGACAATCTTTGATAGATATGTGCGTCTCAGGAGGAAGGCTTGGAGCAAGGAAACTTAGCATTATTTGTAATGACATTTATATAGAGCACTCGGTATATTGTGTATAAAAGATTATTATGGAATACATGTAAATATGAAATCGAGAGACTAGGCATTTTGGTACAGCCAATATGCTACGTGCGGACGACCCTTTAAATTGTGTATGGACAAAATATAAAGGTTAGGACTATTGAAGCAAGACACTGTCACTATGACACTTACTGATGATACTTTCCAGTGAGGTGGAAATAGACCACGAGCAGGTGATCCCTTCAGTTGTTGTTTGGCGATAATAAGCAACCTATGCATGATTTTGCTGACATACAGGTATGCACTATACAAAGGTAGCAGACTGATCACATATGTTTTGTTTTATAGGCTGAACACTACTTATGACTCGCATAATGCGATTGACAGTAGATGAATCGTAATTTTTTTTTTTTTTTTTTTTTATTCATGTTGACCTGAGGTCAGTATTGTGCAGAAGAGAGTAGGTATCAAAGTACCAAAATGAGACACTGATGTCATAGGATTGTGGTCCAATGGTATTTGGAGTACCTAGGATCATCTTGAAGTAACTCAAGGAAAATTAAATTGAGTCTTGTGTCTACCGATTTATTGACATGTCTATAATAACTGAAATTCTAATCGAACTATTGAAGATATGCATGTGGATATACCATATGCAAATGGACATAATTGCCAAAGTGACAACTCATAGCCAGAGCTACAACACTTAACAACAAAAGAGCCAGGAGGTTTTCCTGTAGATTCCCCTGTATCTTTATTATTTGCAAGAGAATATTCTTCTCTATGGAACTGCATTACTTCTATAATGGAAGAAGCCTAAATGCAAAACAATTGTGTTACACGAGAGAAAGTGAAGGAAATGAAAGAAGGAAACCTTCTGTCACATTGTCACTGAAATAAACAAGACACAGTAACAAATACAAAAGCCTGGTTCGGACTTTGGAGGATAGGAGGTGTTTATCATCAAGCGTAACTCACTGAGCCATTGCTTGTGTGAATGTGGATGTAATTTTCTTTATGTCTGATATTCCAGAAGAGCTCTGGAAATTAGCTGTACAGAACCTGACTAAGTATCTGGACATGTCCCCGACGGGATTCGAAGCGACGAACTTCAACGTCGTCATGCGTGAGTCCTAGTCACAATTCGCACACAATTCGCACGGGATGACTTTACCTCTAGACCAAGGCCGAACCGGCCAACAGCATATTTTTAAGACTTCTAGTGGCCAATGTATGCTGCTGAGCTGGCGGAGAGCCTCGTTTTCATTTCAAACTGGGAGAGTGATCTAAAAATAGACACTGCAGATAGCGGGTAATGATTCATGCACGTGGCCAAAATAAATGTGCTGTAACAATCTATTTAATGGAATATATGAAAGGAAGGGTAATTAATGCGAACAGGTTGGCCAATATGATATTAAAAGAGCTAAGAAGATACAATAAACTTCGTGCATTTGTCAGCTTATGACAACACTGAATGTGGAAGAAAAGGTGAAATTAATTTGATGTAATTATAGGAGCTACAAGTCAGTGGACTCGGTGGCGACATTGGTAGCGCGTCCGGACACTAACGTTAAGATTTTGATTTTGAAGGAAGAAAGGGTATGTGCGAGGTCGCGAGTTCGAATCGCAGGGACACTGCAATGAACATCATATAAAGAATGACTTGTAATTGGAATTGGAATATAATGTATTTATTGAATGGTAAGAGATAAGATGTACTGCATGTACAATGGTAACACGATGGTCAGCCTTGTAATGAAAGGAAAGAATACCTGAATATTGTTCTTGTATGCTGGTAACCATGAACATTTGTGAATGGTCAGCACAAAAGAAAACTTGTGAAATTTGAGGGAAAGTGCTTACGTGGAGACTTCACTTTACTGCTATACATTTGTTGTCCCATGCATAGATTCCAGAGTAGGACTATGAAGGCTAAGTTAACACTGCTATTGTACAGTTCTGTTATCATTTTGTCGATATAGCATTGTCCGTATATTGAGTACTGCATTTCACTCAATTTCTCTTTGAACCTAGAATTGAAGATCCTAAACATGATCTTGAATTATATCGGTGGAGAGCTGTTCACTTGTTTTATTGGGAAGTTTGGAAGCATTCGATTCAAAAGGATAGTGAATCTGTATTCCAATCAGAACAAGGACAATACCGAAAAGGATGAAACGGTGTGATTGCCCAAAGGACTCGCCAGGCACTTCAATCACTGATTGGACATAGTCGGTTCCAGTCTCACTACTATTATCAAATTGGCAAAAGACAAGATGAAAGTACTGTAGGATGACTGCCGCCCTGTCTGGCAGGTCCAAAAGGAAATCATTGTCAGAGCTTACTGGATGAAAACTATGGAAGAATGCTATAGTGAAGCTTTATGAAGAGTATATTTTACTTGATGATGCTTGGAGGCTGAGGTCTTGTTAGTAGTGCACAAGAAATTTTTTTGGACGATGACCAAGCCAAGCGTGGCTGGAGGAAATCCAGACGATGACAATGCATTACGTACTCAAAAGCTGAAACAAGGAAGGATGAGTGCATCGTATAAGCCTTGAGAAAACAAGAAAGAATAGCCCAATGCATCCATGGTTTTATGATGCGATTTTTAGGAGATCATTCTTGAGTGCAAATGACTCATTTGTTCAGCGTTGATGCTTAAGAAGTTATCATTCATTATCATTAATTATCATTAATTATCATGTTTTGATAGCTACGACGGAAACAGCGCTATGTATGTACATATATAAGTTGGTGCTTGTTCCTGATATTTTGGTGGTCATAATGGACTTTGTGCACCTAGTTATGTGCGGTGGCAACTGTGCGTATTGATATGCGTCTATGGTGATTGACTTCGCCATATGGCTTGATATGCCGCAAGGAAAGATCAGTTGCAAACAGACCAGGAAAGTGATGCAAGCACCTGTTCATTAGGCAAAGTTGAGATTGCATCAGACCGGGTGGCGTTACGTAGGTATTATTGCAAAATGAAAGCCTGGGGGACAATGACATAAGTTATAGATAAGGAATTATGGAAGAAATGCCTGACGTTCATGAGACCATATGTGGCAGCATGTGGAAACATGCAGAAATGGCAATTAAAGACTTTACTGGAAACTCAATCATTGCAGCCATTTAGCATTGATGAGACATAAAGCAATTTATAGTCATTATTTTATCTTGTAAAACTTACTTTGATATCTGACTTTTAATATCTAAGTCAGGATTTTTAATTGTTCAATCACTCTTAAGGGTGTGTAATTCCAACACAAGGCAGCATCGCAAATAACAACGACTACAGTTGACTATGCAAGGAGTGTTGACTGAGGAGTCTGACTGGTGTGTTATTCACATACCGCGAAGGTGACTGGTGAGACACTATAAAGTGTGTGTCTGAAACAGATATGTGTTCTGGAAGAAATGATGTGCCATGTGGGGTAAACAGATGGAGGAGGTAAAAGGCAAGACATGAAGTATCGTCTGGCAAATGGACAAACGAAACTACAGTAAGTTTAGCTTAAGTAAACATGAGGAATGGGGGAAGGCGTTTCTCAAGTAGGTTTGGCTAGGAAAACGTTTTAGCTTACTAAATCTGATAAATAGAAAGTAAAAATAGGTACTTTGGAAGGAGGGGTGAATAAACTTGTTTAAGGTGTGCCGTTCCTGTGAAATGAGAGCAATGGAAACGTTTTAGAGCACTACCTGGAGAGGTGCTTTTATTTACATAAGCAGATTCTGAAAAGTCTGCAAATTCCTTGCTAAAAGTTTATAGAGTAGTTCTAGGTATGTTTATGACTTACAGGAAGGAAGAAAGGTCACTATCCTTCTCGAAATTATTGACTTTGCTATAAGTCTGAGCTATGTTATAATAGGATAAAGGTTATATTGAAAATAAGACTTAATGCTCAGAGATTATTATACAATATTGTACCACAAGAAATTACGAGGATAAAAGTTTTACAGAAAAATATATATATATTAGATGAAAATGTAGGGCAAAAATATTGAACACAATGATTACCGTGTTCAATAAAATTAGCAATTGGTCAATAGGGTAGGCATCAGGTGGGATCAGAGAGGAGTAAGGTTGCAGTCCTCAAACCACCACAGCCAAGGTATTGCATAAGAAGAGGGAGAGAGGGATATCATTACGAACCAAAAACCTTAACGATGGCATATCATCTGTGCCAAGAGCTGAACAGCTACATTATTGTTATGAAGTGCGAAAAAGCATATCGGTGGCATGGTATTGGTGCCATTTAAGCTCATCTTCGCAATGGTCAAATAACTTAGTTTATAGGGAAGAAAGGTCGGCCTGTAGGTCGTAATTTCGAAATGCAATCGAACAATGGAAACAGACCATATTCCTGAAACACAAAATGCCAAGCAGATACACATGATATCTGAGATGGGTAGTTGATATATACTTGGAGATGACCGTCACGCCAACGGGCTGATGTTATTGTTGAGGTGACTGTACTGTCATCATCGAGAATACAGGACCATTCATGAAGTGCAGACCCAGGGCCTGGTTGAGTATCATCTTGCCGAGTTTTAAAATATAAAAGAAGAGCATCAGGGTTAGAAATAGACATGCTATAAGAAGGCTGGGGTAATTGATGCGAAGGATGTGAAAGGTCATGGGAATCAAGCAATGATTGGGACAAAGAGCCAGGCTTGACCTGTGAGGCTGGGGTAGGGACTTGTAATGGAGGCCCTTGAGATTCGTCGCTGTGTAATTGCATAGTGGCTGCAGCCACATCATCAATCTTGAGATTTTCGGACAGAATTTGAATGCGCAATTGTTGCTGGTTATAAATTGGTGAACCATTCTTAGAACGAACCATACAATGCTTCAATCTACCTATGTGAAATAGACCTGGTAAAGTACGGTCGTCAATTGTCTTAAGCAAAAATTGATTCAAAAGTGGCTCTGATGCAATATACAATGGGCCAATAAGTTTAATGCTTAATTTGGTAGAATATTGCACCCGGTGTATTTAGGTGCCAGTAATAAGACAAGGTCTCCCTCTTTAAATGAGTGTAGTTTTGGCATACGTTTTGCGTGTTGCTGGGTCTGTCTAATCTTAATTTTATTATGAGAAACTACAGCTTGTTGTCTAACAAATCGCAATTTCTCTCTAATCGAAGATACATACTGATCATAAGAAGTAGCAACCACAGAAAGTGCCTCGGGATTAATATCCACAAGATTGCGGTCTTCTCTAAGGAAAACAAGGAAATTAGGAGAATACTTGGTAACTGCGTGAGGCAACGAATTATAGGTTTTACAAGCATATGGAATAAGGGAAGGCCATTGAGAATACTTATACTCTATCATAGTTAACAATAGGTTCGAAACTGATTGAATAGCCCTTTCAGCCATATTGCTCGAATGTATCATTGTAGGGACAAGATGAACCTGAACATTCAACGACTTAAACACTGCTGTCATAATTTTACCAACGAAAGAAGCTTCTTTATCACAAGTCACCCTATGAGGTATCATGTATGGTAAACAAAAATGCTCAATAAATTTCTTAGCTATCTCATCAGCTTTTCTACTGCGTAACGGGATCGCTACGACATAACGGGAGAAAATATCTTGTAGGATGAGACAATGAATAATTTGAGCAGTAGCATGGGGAAAGGTTTTGATATCAAAGTGTATATGCACAAAGGGAGTACAATCAGTAAGCAGTCTAGGAACGAATTCCCTTTGCTTATTTGTTTCAATAACCTGAGACGAGCGCTGGCAAATCAAACATGTTCTGGCATAATCCAAAATGTATTTCATGAGATTCTTAATGTGAAAGTTTGATGTAATGACATCATACAATTTATTAGACTTTACATGAGCACCTAAATTTAAGTGAAAGAATTCAATGATGTCGAAAATATAGATGTTAGGAATGGCCAATTTAAGAATGACGTCATGCTTTTTAGGACTAGATTGAACATAGAATAAAAGTGAATCGATTAAAGCAAAATGATTAGATAATACAACTGCTTGATTTGCCACTTGCTTACTAGTTGGTAACGTGCTATATGCTATGAAGTTATAAACCAGTCCCAAATACAAATCCTGTTTTTGGGCATTTATAAGCTGGACTCTATCATGAGGTATCTTGACGTAATGAAATGCATCTGTGATGTATTTACGAATAGCTGGTTCTAAGTCAGCTTGATGGGGCATTTTAGTCAAGATATTAGGTTGATTACTATCGATGGTCTTGTATTTCATTTCGGTAATGGGTAAGACTGGTCCAGTGGTATGGGTACATTCACTGGTAAGATGTGACAGTGGTTTTATAGGCTTTGTGGGCTGTGGGGTAGGGTGGGAGATACCATTATCTGAGTGTTCCTTGGCCTGGGCCCTTGTTGTAACACAAAATAGAGAATAGCCCGAAAAGTCAGCATAGAGATTTTCATAGTAAGTGTGACGAGATGTCAAAAGGGGATGAGTATTGGTATCCAGGAAATTATAATAAGAATGATGCTCTTCGTCATTAATGCTCCTATCTTTATCAGCCACTGCTATTGGAATAATGGGTTCAGCATCTGCTGGCCATTGGGTGTTATGATGACGAGATAACATATCAACCAATTTCAACTCAGTAGTGGTTGGTTTTACATAATAAATTCGATAAGGGTAATCTTGTAATTTCCAATAGAATTTTGCTATTCGAGGTGTTACAAAATGACTGGAAGATTTAAGAATTTGAGCAATAGGGGCGTGGTCCGTCAGGATCGTAAACCTACCACGTCCAGCTAAAAAATATTTAAATGATTGGACAGCAAAGTAAATTGCCATCATTTCTAATTCCGAAATGCTGTAATTATGGGTAGCAATATTACCATGTAATCGACTAGCATAACCTAACAAAACTTTTTTAGGTGTATCATCAATTCCATTAGTTTGTAACTGATAAAGAGCTGCACCGGAGGCGGTTCTGGATGCGTCAGACACCAGAATCATTTCACCTTCAGGTCTTGGGAATGACAAAATAGGTGGTGATGTAAGAATTTTCTTAATGGCATCCCAGGCAACTTGTTGTTCATCAGTCCAGAGAAATTCGTTAGCTTTGCGCAACAGGCGCGTCAAAGGTTCAGCTGTCTTTTGATAAGATGGTATAAACGAAGAAATGAATTGAATTGAGCCTAAGAATGATTTAATCTGTTTCCTGTTTTGAGGAACCTGCAAGTTCATAATAGCATCAATTCTAGACTGTCTAATACGCAAAGTAGGTCCATTAGGTCCCTGTAAATCAACGTCAAAGCCAAGAAATTGAAAGGTAGAATTAGAAGCAAAAGAACACTTAGCTAAGTTAAGAAGCAGGCCATGTTTATGAAAAAGAGCAAGAACAGCATCAATGAGAGCGAGATGCTCCTCAGAGGATTCACTAAGAAGCAAATAATCATCATAGTAGTTGTAAACACATTCTGCATAAATTCGTGGCAATTCTTCAGTAATTAAAGTCATTATTTCAGCGAATAGCGCCCCCGAATTGATATATCCCATCGGCAATCTAGTATAGGTTATGGACTCTGCGTTATAGAATGTAACGACGCCGAGGTACTGACGAGACTGAGGGGTTACTTGACATGCAAAAAATGCCTGTTTTAAGTCAATGGCCGTAGCGAAACGAAAAGGACGACTGCCCATTTGTTGCTTAAAGGAATCAATATTAGCACAAGGCCTCTGCAAAAGCTGAAAGGCTTTGTTGACAGAACGCATATCTCCGACCAGGCGGGGATTTTCGTCCGTGCGTGATTTGCGGACTAAGAATAGTGCACTGGTAGCTTGTGTGAGTTCCTTTTTGAAAATTCCCAGTTGCAAAAGCTTCTGTACCTGTTTACGTACGTAGGTGATATCAGCTTGGGAAGTGATATAAGGGCGTGCTTTAAAAGAACAATCAGTGATAAGCTGTTGGGTGATATCACAAACATATCGGGTGATGGTTCCTATCTGACCATATAAACTAAAGGCTGGAGTGTGCGATAAAATTATCTCACGAAGTTTATGTACTTCGTTAGGCTGAAGTGCACACTTATCGAGCTTCAATTGCTGATTAACTATATCGAATTCAGTCATGCGTATAGTTGGATCGTCAGGTTGAAGCCATGGATAATTGCGTAGTCTAGTTTGAGCACGAGTGTCGGGATCCATAGCATCATAATCTGGGTATGAAAGCTGTGAAATAGCATTAGGGCCATTATCTATGATGACATAATTAGTGTTATCAAGTAAATTATCATCAACAGATTTAGTATCAGGCTGTTGGACCACAGAAGGCGCTGTTGTAAATGGGATATCCATAACTAGTGCTCCTAGAATTATATCAGCAGGCAAATGTATATCTTCAGAATCTACATTATTAATTCTGATTGAACCAAAGCCACTGCGCAAATCGACAAGTGCCTTGTAATTCTTTTCAGAAATAATGCGAGATATGTTAACCTCAAATGGACAATTAAAATATTGTGCCAAATGATTTACACGAACTGGCACATCGCAGGATGTGTTAGGTGTTATAGTGGTCGATTTATGCACGACGAGTAAAATTTGGTCGACAGAAATATCCATGCGTGATTCTGCTGAGCGAAAAACACATTTGTATCTAATTTGAGCATCCAAGCCCATAACACAATCAATTGGTGAAGCCACATCGATAATAAAGGTCTTAATAAGAACCTTACACTCGCCAAACTGAATGACAAAATAGATAAATTGAGAAATAGAAATAGAAGAACCATTGCCGACCATAAGCTTGATTGGCTCTGCATCAACACGAGGAAGGCCCTGCAAAAAGGGACTACGTTTGATAAGAGACGTGCTAACCAAATTGTGTGAGCTGCCAGTATCAAACAAGGTAAAGAATTTAGTGCCATCGGGCAAAAGTGATGGAATAAAGTTACAATCATGAATCTTGATAGATAAAGGAGTAAGAGGAATAGGAGGCTGAAGTACTGCATATAAGATGTCAGGGAATTCGTCCCCAACAATAACATGGGAATCAGAAAAATCATGAAAATTAAAAGTTTCGGAAGGAGCAGAGTTGGTAAGGTCATTAGATTCGATAGGAGACAAGTGGTGAGAATCTGAAGAAATGGCAGGTGTTGAGTTAGGACGAGACACGGCCGTGTCTGTGCACAGTCAGAATGATCCATTACGTCGTGGTTGCTGATGTGGTGGTCCCTGTGAACGATTCTGAGGTGGTGGTCGTTGATTACGAGGGAAAGGGCCAGCGCTCTGAGAGCGGTAAGCAGTTCTAATGCCATTAGGGTACTGAACACGTGAGTTATTAGGGGCATTACTGTTGTACTGCTGTTGCGCGGGATTTGCATTGCCATGCTGCTGATTATTGAAGTTTTGGTTATTCTGGGAGAATAGCCTATTGTTACCAGATCTGTTTGAATTAGCAAATCCATTTGCTGGAAGATTCCTGTTCGAGTTACCGAACCTATTAGGAAAGGGTCTGCTAGGTCGATTATACCGTTGATTGAAGGCATCGTTTGTAGAATTGTCACGATTGTATGAACGCCCGGCAGACTGGTAATCAGAAGATGTTGGTAGACTATATTGCTGGTTGGGAATGAATCTGCGACAATGAGTAGCTATATGACCTCGGAGTCCACAACGGAAGCAAGTAAGACCGGAAAAAGAAGATTGACCATAAGGCATTTGCTGAGAGACATATTGGGGTTGAGTGTCATCCATGGGAACGTCGCGAGGTGCAAGCATTTGAGGCAATTGCTGCAGGGATTGATTCAAAGCGCCCATAGATTCCTGTAAAGTGAGCAAAGTTGACTGCGAATTACCTGTGTCGAATTTTGAACTAGGGATTTTAGTGACATCAACGTGCTGGGCGATAACTTCGCGCTCCATAATGCTTTGGACTATTGGAATTAATTCATCAAGAGGTTTGTTATCATCAATTAATTGAAGAGAATGCTGCAAGGTCAAGGGTAATCCCTTACGAAAGTATAAAGCCACAACCGATTCAGGTAGGCCCAAACGTGACACCAATTCCTTAATCTCATCCAAGTATTTGCCAACGCTATCACCATAGGTGATACGTTTCTGAGACAAAGCATCGAGGATAGATGCTCGACTCCTAAGCAATGAAAATTTATCTAAGAACAACTTCTCAAGTTTAGCCAAAGTCATAGGCTTCAAAGCGTTACACCAATTGCGAGCGTGTCCTTCAGTGAACAGCTGCAGGCGATGCAATATCTGCTGGTCATTTAGATTATGTAATTGGACATGATCCTTGAATTTGGTGATCCATGCCTGTGGTGTTAAACTATCAGATTCTCCATTAAATACTGGAGGTTTCATTTCTGAAAAATTAAGAGGCTTAGTTCTAGGCTGTGTTTCAGGCATTTGGGTATTAAATGCTGCTGCAGAAAAAGAAGAAGGCAGGGAACCTGAACGAGACACAGGAAAGGAAGTAGAAATTGGACCGTGAATAGATTGAGTAGCTCGGTAAGACGCATCCCTGGAGTCCTGATAGGAAGGTGGGTAGGGCAGAGATGTGCGCAAGCCAGTAAGGTCTTGCGGCTGAGATTGAGCCTGGGAATTAAGATTATTAAAAGTAGGATCAAAGTTAGTGAGGTTTTGGAAAGTTTGATTGGTTGAAGCGGCTTGAGACTGGGTAACCTGTTGAGAAAAATGCGAAGGCTGATTAGCATGTTCAAATAATAATTGATCACCAGTGCGAGTTGCAGGTGTATGAGAAAAAGCGCCCGATGTGGCATTGTAATTGGAAGGAGTGGAGACACCCGGGTTGTGATTATTCGAAGCCATATTGGAGCCAGAAGGAGATTGAGCAGAGAGGCTATGCAAAAGTGTTTGATGGCTGGGATCAGTGTAACCTATAACTGGCCTACGACTAGAATGAGGAGTGTGAGAAGGGAACAGTACTTGAGTGGTTGTATTAGCTGTACGTGGTCTAGTGATAGTATTTACAGTATATGAGACTGTAGCAAACTGAACTGTATTTGTAAGAGAAGTCTGTGCAGAAGTGAAGGATGCGGGCTGGCTTCTCTGAGTAGATGTATGAGATGGGACGGGGGGTACAGAGAAAGCAGAGGGTCCTGGTGCAGGCCTGGTGGTGCTGGGCGACGTGTCAGTCCGCGGGGGAGGTTGTTGTGCGTGGCCCGGGGGAGACGATGGGGGGTGTTGTTGAGATGGAGGCTCCTGATAAGAGTGATTAAATTGAAAGTTATTAAGAGACTGGTCGAATTCCTGGTTTTGATAGGCGTTATTGGAAACGTTATCAACCACAGAAGGGTCCTCAGGAGGAGGGACTTGATGATGTTGACGGAGACCTCCCAATGAAGGAATTTGGTCGTCGCTCAAATCTGATCCAGGTTCACGTGGAGGGGTCTGATGGCGGGGGGAAGATCGTGGACTGTCGTCTGGGGTGCGATGGTGATGATTATCAGAGCCGTGTAAAGAATGACTAGGAGAAACAGGAGGTAATTGGGGGTGTTCACTGCTGTTCACAGTAGACGTAACAGGAGGGGTTTGTGCAGCAGCGCCAGGCTGTGAAACAGGCGTTTGTTGAGTAGTATTATCAAATGATGATGCACCAGGTTGCTGAGAATCTAATTGATGTATAAGAGAGGCGTCAGACTGACCAGCCTGAGAGGCAGAGTTATCGTCACCTGTTTCAGCGGTATTAGAATTTGCAGGAATGCCAGCAATATTAGAAGGATGTTCCTGACGTTCAGAATCAGAGAGAGCTGGAGATCTATTCCTATCAAAAGACTGTTTATCAGAGTTATCACTATCAAAGGTATGGCCAGCAGAATTATTTTTATCGGAATTATCAACCTTATCCCTAGCAATCTTTAGAGCAAGATGTGAATTGTCCTCGTCAGAATCAGAATCGTGTCGGCCAGGTGATTCTTCACGAGATTTTAAACTATCATGAGAAGGTGTGGAAACACGGGACCCGTCAGTAATATCCCCAACTTTTATATGTAAGGGAACAGTCAATGAAGAATTATCTGGTTGTTGGGCAATGTGTTGGCCCGAGGTATTAGGCTGTTCACTTGAAAGTGATGTATCAGTATAAATGTCAGTTACATCGAGGTGTCCCTTATCGCCCTGACTTGTACTAGCAGAGGATGAGTCAGTTTCTGACATCATGAGGGTAAGAGGGTAAAGCCATACATTGGTAGGTTTTCTCAAATACGTTTTATAACGAGCAAAAGAAGCCTCACGAAACAGAGCAAGTTCTGGTAAGGGAAGAGACAAATAACCAAGCTGATCTAGTATCGACTCGTAAACATGCCATTGAGTGTTCCTATTATTGGCAGCCAACAATAACCATTCATTAAAGAGAAGAGTAGGGGTGTGATGTTTGATATAACGAGAAGCACGAGCAGACAAATATCCCTCATCAACCGCTGTCTGAGCTTCCAAACGGAACTTAAGTAACCACTGCTGAAGTGTCAGCTGTGTCAACGGGACAGACATTCAGAGCGAAAATAGAGGTAAGAAGAGTAAGCGTACCGTGCATACTAGCACTTACTAGAGCAAAAATATAACTAATTTGAGGGAGATTACGTATGAAAAGAGAGCCTAAAATCAAAATAAGGGTAAAGGCTACAAAATGTGCCACAGCGATTCCCTGCAATAAACGTGGATGTAACTCATAACACATATCAACCAACGACCCGAAAAATAAGGAAATGAACACATAACTTGAAAACCATATATCAGTAATAATGAAGTAAGTAATTACTTGTCTCGCTTTAAATACATATCACCATACATGGAGAAAAATGCCGACTTGTCCCTTCAAGTCAATAAGAGACGGAAATAACTAACTTTGGCTAGGTAAAAGTAGAGCAGTAGACCTGATACAACAAAATACAACACGATACCCTATCAATGATCAATGTGCACAACGTCAATAAATGAATGGAAACATGCATAAATGAAGAAGAGCATGCTGTTACTCAAGAAAACAATGATGGGATGACAATCAGTATGTGATAATCAAATTCTCCAGAATGTTCGCTGGACGGGCAATAGTGATTTCTTTAATTTTAAAAATAATGAAATGTTACATATCTAAGTTGCAAAGTGAGGAAAGAAGAAGGCAGAATAGCGTGGCCATGAGACCAGGCTATTAGACCTTAAGTGCCGTGTATAGAAAATCTAAATAGTATGCTATGTGTTTGGAAACAGACAGACATATTGTTAATGTAACGTTAAAATGCAAGAGTTAAAATATAAGAGTAAATGACAGATAGCCTAAGAAGACATTATAAATTAAGGAAGTAAGAATCAAGTGCCTTTCCTATTAATGTTTGCAAAATGAGCTCCTACCGTATTGGAAGATGTGCTGTGTTGCAAGGAAGGCCTAATGTTGCGAGAGATGCCCCAGAGACTTGAGTGCGCTGTCTGGTCCGGGTCTGGATGAGGTGTGTAGGTAAAGTTGTGAGAAGTGTGGAAGATGAGAGGCAGGCATATCGAAGCTGAACATGAGCTAATAGGTAACCAAATAAAGATATGGGCGAAGCCCCTGAGCTACCTGGTAGGAAAATTGCGCCCCCTATACTAGTAGGTGAATTAAGGTGATATAACATGGCTAGTGTACTAAAACTTGAATTTTATATGCGTATGAAGGAAGAATTAGCAGTTACACAATCTTAGTTGAATCAACCAATTAGACACGGTTGTTTTGGGTGACGCCTTTGCACCATAATGTCACAATGGCTCTCTAAAACTTCATGAATTTAAATTTAGGCTTTTGGTTTTGTATGTTTAGTAGAGCATATTAATCAATTTAATTAACGATATAGCAGAACAATAGCTAATTAGGAGACGAAAACAGCGACTAATGGCATGGCGTTGAACCAATGCTCTCTAGCCATAGCTGGCGAACCCGCTATGCATGATATGAAGTTGTGACATAATCGAATTTCCACATCAAGGAAGTGGACTTTCTTCATGCGAAGAAACCGTAGGCCCATAGCCCATAGCATTGCAAGGCTAGTGTTTCGGAAAGAAACGTCACTAAATGTGAATCTTACATCGTACGAACATCAAACATTGAGTTGCTGTATACATACGCTATATTGCTATACTGAATAGTTCATTTTCCGTTAGAAATGGCTTATTATCGTACGAACATCAAACATTGAGTTGCTGTGTATGATCATTTACAGATATGAAGAAGTATGCCTATGCTATTTCATAGAGTTCTGCTTCTACAGTTCGACGTGTGCTGTCGATGCCTAAGTTATCATTGCTAAGTCAATACATTCAATGGTACAAGAACTGAATATGTTTGCTATTCCTTAAATTTGAAAAACATAGTAAATCAAGAGACAGCGTGACACAGCAGACAAGCGCCAAGAAGCCGCAGACCGGAATTCTCTCACCATGCCATCTTTAGCGTTCCCCATGTAAGGTTAGCGCACGTTTCTCTCTCAGAGGTAGCTAATTGAGTAGATGGACTCATTACCGGGGATCCTGCGGGAGACACCCTAGCACTTGCCACCACGAAACACCTACTCAAGAAATACCAGAGGCTCGACAGTTTAGATTCACTTATCCATTTAATACGCAATTCATAGACAGTTACATTAGGAGTCATTCGAAGAACAGATGGTATTCGACTTGTCAACACATTAAACAACGACCTTAACGAATTACATACATCATTAATTAATGCCATCTCAATCAACCATGACCTGAGGTTCCTTTAAGAGAAAACCCCTAATCATACCTCTAACAACGATACCCTTACCTGACGAATCGTCACCCCGTCAGGGAGACAGGTAGCCCTCCTGCTGCCTCAGCGGGAGCGGGCTCTGTTCTGGCTGGGCAAACAAGCTTGCCCCCAGAGATTGCTACTAGGGTGTTCTGCGGCTGCGCAGAAACACCAGGGTAACTGTTGCCATGGAAACATGGGGTGAGTTCTACCCCGTTGCTATCATTGAATCTCATTACACAATAATATAATATATTACATTACTTTTATACAATAATAATATAAATGATATCACAGAATTAAGGTCTTGAGGTTCATGGCGATTTGAGGAAAGTTCCTATAAGAGGCAAGAATGAAGACACCTCTGAAGCTAAAAGCTCAGCGGTGACATTAACAAGGCAAATATTAGGAATTTTTGTAAATTTATCAATTTTTGCCAATATAGGTGGCGCTGTTGCATAAACGAGGCCCGCTCCCCCTATTTTTGAAACTATGTATGAGTTGACATTTGTATTATCTATGTCCAAGAAGTCTTAAAAAAAATTCTACCCTACCGATATTTCTGTATAACGGAAGTATTTTGGATTTTTCGTCAAATTTTCCTGTTTTTGCCAATATAGGTGGCGCTGCTGCATAAAGGGTAAAGCATCTCCCATTTTTCAAACAATGTAGGAGTAGATATTTATCTAAGCAACATCTATGAATTAAAAAAAAATAATCCGGCTGTAAAAGGACCTGTTTATCAAGGAAAATATTAGGATTTTTAGGCAAATTTATCAATTTTTGCCATTATAGGTGGCGCTGCTGCATAAAAATGTAATGCAATCCTATTTTTGAAATAATGTATGAGTAGATATTTGTATAAATAATGTCTATGATTTTTTTACAAAATTTCCTATAATGAAAAGACCTGTTTATCAAGGCAAATATTAGGATTTTTAATAAAATTTATCAATTTTTGCCAATATAGGTGGCGCTGCTGCATAAACGAGGCCCGCTCCCCCTATTTTTGAAACTATGTATGAGTAGATATTTGTATTACCTAAGTTTAAGAATTTTTAAAAAAAATTCTACCCTACAGTTATTTCGGTGTAAAGGGTCTATTTATGAGATTTTTGCATTTTTACTAAATTGGCCAATTATAGATGGCGCCACAGTATGAGGAAAGGTGATAATCCCAATAATTTCCTAATGAATTAATATAAGTATTAGAAGCTTGCATTTGTGCCACTTTATGGAAATTTCTATCAACCATTTTAACCAGAATATTAATAAATGTATGACAAGTAGATCATGAATTTTATTCTAACTTTTTACACTGTAGGGGGCGCTAGTGGGAAAATGGGCACCGTGGGCCCCAAATTTTTTCCAAATTTGGATAGAAGACATTTTCAGCTACAAATCCTGAAAATTTGAAAAATATCTGAATACCCCCTATTTGCTGCCCATTTGGTAGCCAGCCACCTTAAGTCACAACTTATCATATGACCCTATTTTACTATGATGCTAGGCACCAATGTGAAGATCTCTAACAACAATTATTGATTTTGTTTACAGCTGCTATTTTTTCTGATGAATTCTGTGAAGTCTACTTGTGGACCAGCCATGTAACTTAGTTGCAATGAGTTGACAGGTACGCTGTACTTTGCAAGTTGATATCTCTTTAACAGAAACGTGACTGCTGTACTTGCAGCATTCAGACTAAAATCCCAGGAGAATTTAAAGGGCAGACCACATCAGTAGAAATATGCTTCACCTCAAAGCAGTATGCACGCAAGTTAGCTCCACTATACAACAAAACACTCATACAGTGTAGAGATATTGACATATATGATATCTGCAAAAATACCACAGCAAAACATTTGGCATTGTGGTAGGTGACAAAAGCGAATCAGCTATTTTCTGTGAGATCTGGATATTTCTATTTGGAAATGAGAGAACTGTTCTACATCACCAGGTAACTTGGCATAAAGGAAAATGCCTTCTCCACTTTGACAGATTGCACTCCCACCAAAAATAGTTTTGATTTCACTTCTGACAATCAGTGAACTTTTCTGACAGGATGGAACTGTTGTTTTTCATTTTTTGACAAGGTCGAATTCCCAGGCACATTCATCATTCATTCCATTCATTCTGTTATAGCCTATGGAATATATTTCAGCTACTTGTTGCATTTTTACTGCTTGAAATCATACAGATTTTTAAACTCAAGCAGCATTATCAGATGTCTTGTCTGGGCAACTTGATGGCAATAAAGGACAACAAGCAAGTAAAAATTACTTGGTTACCAAAATTTCAGACTCTGAAAGACTATTATAATGATCTCACAAGTAAAAAATAGGCATGCCAAATTCAAAGAACACGAGACCAAGGATACAACTATTTCCCTATGAAATGTGCACTTTGTGAATCATGAGAGTTAATGATTTGTCTGGATCATACTTTTGGCATGCGAGTCATGGAGGTCGTTTGACTAGCCATGATGATTGTGTCAACTGATTTTAGTGTACGAATTACATCTATACTGCGAATCCCTTTCGTCCTGCAGTCAGTCACCAATAAACTGCATGTCCAAAACTTAAAGATATTATTGAAACTATTGCGTTGATCATAATTAATGACACATCATCACTGTCATGACTCACAATTTTCACAGAGAAACAGTCCTCTCCTTTCCCATAAAATGGGCATTAAATAATTCAAATTCTGCCTCTACGTGTGTGGACTGTACTTTGCTATTTCGTCAATCCTAAGGGTAAAACTGACTTATGACAATATTGAGCAATATTTGTCCATACCCAATCTTGGTATTAAACTATTCACTTTGCAAGCTTAAAATGTTTGTAATGAGAGCATGGATTCAAAATGAGGGCTGAAGGGTACCAACATTCCTGCAGGTATTTTTTCCTGAAAAGAATTGCCTTTGTTTTCAAGACTCCATAAACTTGAGGGAGGTACTTTCCACCTCTTTGTGCTAGCTGTGCATCTATGTTGTTGAACAAAATGCAGCAGATACATCATCTTTCATTTAATCATCTTCCCCTCTCTATGAAATGTAATCACACAGCACCTGATCCCAAAGAAGATTCATTGACTCCCAATCTGTCTTATGATTGGTCCTCAGGTGCACTGACTGATAAGAAATGTCACTTATAGGCTGCATTATTTCTTTCCTTACAAGATGGGTTATTGTGTTGTGTTCCTGATTGTTTGTCCTACATTTCACAGACCTCAAAAAACAACTTTTTTTTTTTCAGAGAATATCTATAACAGCATCACAAAGAACTTAACAGAATTGGCAAGTTTATGGCAAAATGCTTTTACCTCACTTCAGTAACAGCCTTCAGAGCAACTGTCGAGATGCTCCATAGATTTGGCTAATCAGAGCTTAGTCATCACTCCACCATGCAAATGAATAGGATAGGATAGGATAAATTTATTTTCGCAACATATGTACACACAGCATATAAACATAAATGTTACAATTTGATAATGATTTCAATAAATGTTGCGTTGGAGGCCACCCGAGCAGATGTATATACTGCTATAACCAATAGGTGGGTGGGCCCCCTCCCCCTTATGAACCACATTAAAGTATCATAAATAATACATAAAAATCGAATATTAATTAATTACTAATTTAAAATAAGACCCATTACATTTCGACACATGACGCATATCATTGAACATATTTACGCAGATATAATCACACACAAGCATAGATTTTAGAAACAATATACAATCAATGCAAGTATTTGGCGAGCAATGATATGCCTTGTCTGGTGCACAGTAGCACTACAGAGTCGGCATAACAAAGTCCGCCAAATTATAGTAATTATAAGACATTGAATTTGCAAAAACAAGTATCACAACAGTTGAGGAGGGTCTGGACCGACCACTACCTACTTCTAGTTGTGACAACGAAAAATTATCATAATGTAAGTTAATGCTGATACTACTTGGGCCTGGGCCATCCATTTAGTTAGGTTTAGTATATGTATAGGTGGTTCTGGAACGACCACTGCCCGTCATTGCTATACACCTGTTTAATAATTTTGAAGTTTGCAATGTGTTATACATTTGCTGAAAGACTTGATATTTCTTTTATCTTTAATATACTGGGGCAGATTTTGCCATAACTGTGGAGCTCTAGCAAGGTAGCTTTTATTATATATGTCAATACTGTGATGAGGTGTTCTTGTATTGTCATTGTTTCTGGTATTATGATGGTGATTTCTGTATTCAAAAATATTTGCTATTCTTTGTGGTAAAATATCATTTGTATATCTATATGATATTCTAAGTAAGGAATTTTCTACTAAATCCTCAAATTTTAAGAAGCCACCTTTTTTATAGTATGGCAGCAGTCTGGTGAAACTGAGAACTGCATGCTGCTGCCACCTGGCACAAAAGTTGATTTCCTATGCTACAGCATTGCTGTCCCAAGAAATAGTTCCAATTTCATTGCACATTCACAAAATTTCTATTCAACATTGATGTATACCAGAGTCAGACTCGTCAATCACATTCTCTAAGGAAGTAGACAAGGCCATCAGCACACTCAGAAACAGCCCCGGTGTCTTCCAGACAAAATTGTGTGTGTTCTTCTGGTCCAAAGTTGGTGGACTGCTCGCAGGAGCTCGCTGAATAGCACACTAGTCACTAGGTGGCAACACAAGACAGCATGTGTTCTGATCTGTGGCAATGCAAGAGCAGTCCACTTGTAGACAGGTATGGCAGGGTTCTGACTCGACGTTTAACATTTGATACAGCCCTGACAGCATTATTTTGTTTGACTATTAATTTCTTTATAGAACTGGCATTCAACATTGGACCCCAGGTAGTGGGGCAGATAGCTGAAATAATCTTTCACTTGGTGATGCAAGCATGAAATTTGGCACAAATGTGCTTCAGGACCTACTCTTTCCAAAAAGTACGTTATCCAAGTTGAAAAACAATATGGCGGCCATTTTCCAAGATGGCCGCCACGGCAAACGTTAAATAACCATTTTTGCCATAGAATGCCAAGAGATTTGGTGGTACAAGCACCAAATTTGGCACAATTATGCTTCAGCACCTACTCTTTCCAAAAACTACATTATCCAGATTGATTAACAATATGGCGGCCATTTTCCAAGATGGCCGCCACGGCAAACGTAAAATAACCATTTTTGCCATAGGATGTCAAGACTTGGTGGTACAAGCACCAAATTTGGCACAATTATGCTTCAGGACCTACTCTTTCCAAAAACTATGTTATCCAGATTGATAAACAATATGGCGGCCATTTTCCAAGATGGCCACCACGGCAAACGTAAAATAACCATTTTTTGCCATAGGATGTCAAGACTTAGTGTCAAGACTTGGTGGTACAAGCACCAAATTTGGCACAATTATGCTTCAGGACCTACTCTTTCCAAAAACTATGTTATCCAGATTGATAAACAATATGGCGGCCATTTTCCAAGATGGCCACCACGGCAAACGTAAAATAACCATTTTTTGCCATAGGATGTCAAGACTTGGTGTCAAGACATTGTGGGACAAGCACCAAATTTGGCACAATTATGCTTCAGGACCTACTCTTTCCAAAAAGTACACTAGCCAGGGTAAAAGCAATATAGTGTCCATTTTCTAAGATGGCCGCCACGGTAAACGTAGGATGACCTATTTCACCAAAGAATGCCGAGAGACTTGATATAAGCACTGAATTTGGTCCAAACTGGCCACAGAACCTAGTCTTTCAGAAAAGTATGCTAGACAGGCAAAAACATAATAATGGCCATTTCTAAAATGGAGGCCATTCAAATTTATTTACTAGATTCTAGGAAGATAATCATATTTTCCACAGTTCATTACTTAAAATATATGACCGTTGACTTCCAGCATACAAAATTTATTGAATTGAAATTTGATTTTTACATTTCATTCCAAACTTAAACTTCCAAAACTACTGAGTGAGTGAGTGAGTTAGTGAGCTTGTGTTTTACTTCCCATCAGCACTGATGTGGGCTATTTAGAAGCAACTTCAGTTTGAAAGATTATCTTGAATCTAATTTTTCATATCTTGTAGAAGTCCAAGAAACTACTGAGAAAATAATTTTTGACAGGATTTAGACGACATGCTGTCTCAATTTGATATTTCTAATCCTTGAAGTTATCCTAAAAAGTTTAATCAGTTTGATAATTCTTATTGAAAATTGGGTCAGGAAGCTGTATTGAGTGGAAAAGCTTTTTCCTTAAAGTGATAACAATTGCATCTGCCTCTGCCGTCAGTTTGGCATCCAGCTTTGGGTAATTGTAGGCAGCTTAGTTTCTTTCAAATGCTGAACAACTTCCGAACAAGGGATGCTCTTGCAGTGGTGGTGGAATACCATTGTGAGATCTTTGCTCATAAGCAAAGATCTCACGTCTTGCCTCATCAACATTGTCAGCGGTGTTATTCTTGTAATACATGTCGATGACAAACTTCTCAAGAATGTTGAGGTTGGCATGTTCTGTGACTGCTGGGTACAAACTAAGCTTATTGGAGATGTGGATTACTTCTGGGTAGAACTACCATACTGTCATGCTGTTCTTTCCCCTTCACCATGAAATGCTGATATGACATCACAGCCAGTGAAAGCACAAAAGGACAGCATGCCCATGGAATTTTCTGGACTAACTTTACCACCATATCATGAATTGGCAATCACTTCACCTTGAGGTGAACTCAGCTTGAACAAATCCAGCCCAAAGCAATTCCAAGCCTGCACCCTGAAGCGTCATAAAAGCACTGACGGCAATTTCAAGTTAACAACAACATCTTCACCAGATGCTTAATCAACACTGATTTTGCCTGCTGCTTGGCTGCATAATAAGCATATTTGAAGATTCTTGAGTCTGCCTCTTCATGATTGCAGGGGCTTAAGTTTTCAAGACAAATCAGTTTTTTTGAGAGAGCCTTTCTCTTTTTGCCACAACTATGATATTGTCAGGAGACAAGGTCATAATCTTGTCTGCCAGGAATCTGAAAAGTTCTGTCTTGTTGTCACTGTCTCACGAAAACCGTTTCCAGTTAGGAGACCCAGTTTCAGCTCTCAGGCTTGAAATACAGTAGATATCCAAACTTATGCATGTCCTCTCATATCTTGATTAGAAGATTAGTGATTTGGGAACAACATCTTGGACAGAACATTCTTCAACTGTCTTGGATGTCTTTGGAGACAATGAATGCACGACAAGAGAACCAATCAATGATAATGCCATCACATTGTGGTTGTGTTTTGCCTGAGTGTTTCACCAATACCATCTCCCTCATCTTTTTGGGATATGTCTAACTTGATAGGCAGCAGATTTATTTCTTGAAAGAGCGGTATATTTTTGGCTGTCATGAAATAGCCATCAGAAAGAATAATAAAACAGGTTTGGGGAGACTTCAACTCCTCCTTTGAATCTAAGTAGCATAGGCAGCACTTTCTCTAGACAGTCTTGACATCGGAAGTCAATGGATTATTTGTAGACATGTTGTGTAATATGATTAAAGGCCATGGAGATATGCTTTTACCATCCAACCACTGCTAACCTTAATAATAAATGTCAAATTCACATGTGAAATAAGGGACACAACAAGTTCAGCCATTTGGTGCCTGTACCTTGCATGTTTATTCATTCAGTGCAATTCAAGTCATGTGCAAGAACAACATCCAGGTAACTGAAGCTCTGTATGTTTCCCTTGACTTGGCTTTCCTGTGCTTGCACATCCTGTCATTACATCTACATTCTACAATTAAATTAATATTAAATGTTTAGTTGAGCTATAAACCGGGCTTATTAGATGCATTCAAGACACTAAGTACTAAAAACTAGCATTCGAGACACTAAGTACTAAAAACTACATTGAGTAATGGTATGCAGGCCTACCACTACCAGAATTAGTAAACTACATCTATACACTACTTGCAAACACTGAACTCTATGCTGAGTCACCCAGTGTTTCCTGGTTGTGCTTTGACACCACTCTCTTATACTCATTTGTATTCACTCAGTTGCCACTGTTTTTAAAACTGCAGATTATTTGCTATTTAGATTGATACTCAAATGCTACTTGAGATTAGAATCATCCAACTATTAATATTCCTGGTCATCCTATGCTGAAACAGTTGTTTAAAAACATTTTCCTACCTGGACAGCATATATTTTCTGGAAAAATTGGTTCTAAAGCACACTTGCACCAAGTTTGGTGCTTGCATCACCAATCCTCTTGAAATTAAATAGCGAAACCAGTTTTTTCATGGTTGAAGTGGCGGCCATCTTGAAAAATGGCCGCCATGTTGCTTTTCAACCTGGATGGTGTATTTTTCTGAAAAAGTAGGCCCTGTAGTACATTTGTGCCAAATTTGGTACTTGTATCACCAATTCTCTCGACTTAACTGCAAAAACCAATTTTTCACGGTTAAAGTGGCGGCCATCTTGAAAAAATGGCCGCCATATTGTTTTCCAGCCTGGTTAGTGTAATTTTCTGAATAAGCAGGTTCTGAAGTACATTTGAGCCAAATTTGGTGTTATTATCACCAATTCTCTTAGCATTCAATGGCAAAAACAGTTTTTTCATGGTTGAAGTGGCGGCCATCTTGAAAAATGGCCGCCATATTGTTTTTCAACCTGGATAACGTACTTTTTTGAAAGAGTAGGTTCTGAAGCACAATTGTGCCAAATTTGGTGCTTGCATCACCAAGTGAAAGATTCTTATGGTATATTGACTTAATCTGCCCCACTAAGGCAGATAGGCCATAGAGTAGATGGCTTTCTACATTTGTCACATAAATTAATTTTCTTGAAAAGTAAAGTATCATGTTCATTTACGGAATCTCCAACATGATTATCTATTTTTTTTCAGCAAGTTTTGACCGACTTCGCTATAATACTTCCCAAATGCATTACCTATTTTGAGTTTATCTGTTTCCTTCACACCATCAATTATCATTTCCTCACTGATATCCTTCTTATTATTCAATTTTCCTGTAATTCTATTCAAAATCTTCCACATTTTTTTGGAATTTTTTTGATTATCAGTGATCAACTTATGGTAATAGCTGTGCTTAGCTTGCCTTCACAGTTTGTTGTACAGTTGTCTGTACTTCTTATATCTTAAAAATTCTGCACTATCACGTGGAAAACGACAGACATCTTTATACAGTTTTAGGCATTTAACAGATGACGTTTTTAAGCCTGGTGTAAACCAAGGATCTCTAGGTTTGTATTTTTTCTTCCCTTTGAACGTCTTGACCGGAGCATAAAAGTCAAAAGCCTTTTTTATTTCAGAATTCAGGGCTTTACTTCCTTCATTGACTGACATATGTTCAATGAAACTCCAATTAATGTTGCGTAGTGCACCATTAATATTACGTAGCACATTGTCATCTATTTTACGACACACAATCATTTCCCCATCAGTCATCCTAGCTGAACAATTCTGAATTTCTGCAAGACACATAAAATGGTCTGATATATCAGCTTTTATAATGTATGATTTGGGAGAAGTAAAGATTTCAGCATGTACATTGTACATAAATGTTATCAATCAGAGTAGCAGTACTGTGTGTTATGCGAGTTGGTTTTGTAATAGTCGGAATTAATTGATTAACTATGTTAAGGTCAAATAGTTTCATGGTGTTACCATGGATATTTATTTTTAAGAAATCAACATGTTGATCAGTTCACAGGATGGCCGGTTTATTTTCTGCTTTTATATTTTCAACAATGCCTGAGTAGTTATCAAGAAAATCTTTTTCATTTGTCCCAGGTATACTCTATAAATTTCACCAATTATATACATGTAATTGGGCTTACTTTTCCTTGGGACCTCTATAAAAATTGACTCAAACTTTCCTTCATCAAACACAGATAAATCTTCTCTCTCTTGATACCTGATATGCTTTCCTATCAGAATTGCCACACCACCTTTAGTCTTTGTCTTTCTATGTTTGGAGATCATATCATAATTTGGAAAATCAATTTTATTGAAGTTCCCTATCATTTAGAAAAGCTTCACACAATAAAACTATATCAGGAAGTAAATTTTTGTCTCTCAATATTCCTAATAAATCAATGAGATCTTCACAGTGGCGTAACAGGGGGTTCTCGAGCGGGGGGGCACCTGGGGGGGCACGCGATTCTCTGGGGGGCACCCTTAATACTAATTGTTTATTTTAGCCAAAGTTGGAAAGTTCATATGGGGGGGGCACCTGGGGGGCACAGGTCCAATATGGGGGGGCCTGTGCCCCCCGTGCCCCCCCCATAGGGACGCCACTGGATCTTCACTTTTGTTTGGCAGGCTATGTATATTTAAGTGTGCGATTTTCATAGAATTTTGCATGACCGGATATACTGCAGCATTATCATAAACATCAAGATAACTACAATCTGACAATGACCTCCTGATCTGCTCATAATCCCTGGCCAATGAAATGGCAGGAGAATTTGCAGGGAATCCCCACAAGGGGTCAGCCTCTGGCAGCAGCCAATCAGAATCGCCACCAGGGGTGTTGCGACTTGTTTGCTTAACTTTGCATGTCATTACAGTTTGGCCTGGGAGGGGTCAGCTGTTGGCAGCAGCCAATCAGAATCGCCAACAGGGGTGTTGTGACTTGTTTGCTTAACTTTGCATGTCATTATGATGATGTGGTGGCCATTACAGTTTGGCCTGTTTAAGTTTCCTGGGTGTTTTTTACCTGGGCCGATTGAACAAATAGTACCACTATGTAAAATTATTAACTGATTAGGGGAAAACGATTGAAACTAAGAAATACTTTCTTGGCAATCTTGAAATGAACAAATTTTTGTGGGGGGGTTTTCTGATGAAGGTGTTGCTTGATTTATGAAAGAATATTTGGAGACTTCATGCTCTTGAAATAAATAATTACTGCCGCCGTTACCGTGAAATAAATAATTACCCACCGAAGTAAAGTCCAAGCCCTCCCCCCTGATTATTAATTGGTTGCCCCCTTAACAACACCAAGACAAAAACACTAGTTTTAGCCGCAACTTACCATATACCCCTATCTTAATACATATGATGCTAGGCACCACCAATCTGAAGACGTCTTCTGCTTGGAGAAATTTTCCCTTGTTTTCCAAATTGAGTCTCTGTTCACCTGCATAGAAGCACCGTGTGCCAGATATCATTACTGAGCCAACAGAGAGAACGGTCAAGGTATCTCCTTAAAGGCCACATAACAGATAGATATGGCATGTGGCAAGTTCAATTGCCCTTTGCCCAGTTCTGGGCGCTCACGAGGGTTGATTGATAAGACGGGAGAGAACGTTGGATTCCTGAACATGTTATACATTTATGCCCCATTCTCAGGGCACGTTACGGAGCACTTTAGGCGTCGGCGGGATGGTATTTCCTGGTAATTTGGATGAATTTGGGTGATCCGCCGTCGACTTTTCACATCCCTCAGGGGTAGTTTTTGTTTCCCTCAGGGGTTCCTAGAAATGGAAAAACTGCACCGTGGATGTCAAAAAAGATTCAACAATTTTCTTGATTTTTGGATGTCCGGCGGGGATTTTTTCAGTGAGAACGTCTCAAAAACATCTCCGGCGGGATATTAGGACATCCCCTGCCCCTGAGGGGACCTCTCCTGCCCCTGCGGGGACCTCTCCTGCCCCTGCGGGATATTTTTACTTCCCCTGCGAGACATTTGCAGCCTCGCCGGCAGTTTTTGACATCCCGCCGACGGTCTTTTGACATCCCGCCGACGATTTATGACATCCCACAGGCATTTAGATCTTGCCCCCCAGGCATTTAGATCTTTCCCACAGGGATATGATCTTATCCCGCCGATTTACGATCTTATCCCGCCGTGATATGCTTTTAATTAATTATATAATCGTTTTATAAACATTGTATGTCGCCAGGATGGTCATTTTTTTCCTAGAATTCATCTCAAGCTATCCCTCAGCGGTAAAAAAGTTCTCCGTAACGTGCCGTGAGACTGTAGCATAATTTACCCAATGCTAGGGATTTTTTTACCTGCCCAGCACACACACTGATACAAGGGGCCGCAAATTTAATTAATCTAATCCGAACGACATCAAGCTGGGATTTTGCTCATGAAAGACATATGGGTCTCAATGGCAAATTTTACTTGAACCAATACATGGATACATGTAATTTCAATGCGAAAGATAGAACTACTCTGTGTTTCTTAGAAGAATCTACACAACTTTCATGCATGCAAACTTAATTTAGTAAGAGGCATAATGATAAGACTAATCTGCCGAAGGCTTTGCATTTGTGATATCAAATCTCATAACATAATTCATGGATTTCTGAGGAATGATATGCATGAGAAAGTTGCATTGCTGATACGAAATAACACACGTGTTGTCATATATTTTCTATAGAAATGTCAGCTTTACAAATTTAGAAGAAACAATTATTTCAAGCGTGAACTTCTGTCACGTGCAATTTTGATTGTCTGCAATTTGACAATGTAATTTATTCGTGATAGAATGTCAAACACATTTTATTTATATGGAAACAATCAGCTGAGAAATAGCTTCATCAACCTATTCTATAAGTACTTTAATGCCAAACATATGTAAAGGTTAAAAGTTGGCATCTAATATAATTGTTGACCGTTGGCGTTGATAAATCAAAATTTAGCTTTTACAAACTGAAGATTGTCTGAATGGTGCATACATGCCACACTGGGGAGAAATTGTTCATTATAAAGATTCAATATTAAGCTTATGACCCCAC
The DNA here is from genome assembly GCA_026936325.1 of Platynereis dumerilii. Lineage (NCBI taxonomy): Eukaryota > Metazoa > Annelida > Polychaeta > Phyllodocida > Nereididae > Platynereis > Platynereis dumerilii. Next base: position 32,093,625 of record JAPTHN010000001.1, on the reverse strand, counting down.
CTTCTTTGCTGAATTTGTTTCCGTCTTCCTAAGAATGGTTTAAAAAAAAAGTAACTGCCAAGTGATTTCTGATTGGTCTGGGTGACATCATATCTGAGCATAAACTTGTCATGATCTACACAAAATGGCTGTTAAATGTATTAATGTGGCAACCCAGATCACTGTGAGTCACACAGTGTATGCTCTTGAATAAAGTCATATCATTATCACTCTTCATCTGGCTTCACGGAAGAACACCACACGCACCCTCTCATAAACTCACCTCCGCCACCCTCAAGTTTAACTTCATGTGTCTTCGCCTAGCCTCAAGTTCCGTCGTCGGCCTCCTTAAAGTCTCTCAACTTCTCAAAACTACCATCAGTTCCTATAAATGCGGCTTCTCTCAACTAAACTCTCCTCCACTTAACGACCCTTCTCTAAAGTTACCCTGTTTCACTAGCTCCGTGCCAATTGGTTGCATTAAATAAACTCAAATTCAAACTCAAACTCAAACTCACTAGCTGCCCTGGTTACCCCATCTTAAAGTTGAATCCCACAGAGTACAGCTTCTCCACCTATTGGACTCCATGTAACTAAACTGTTCAACAAAAATACCCAGCTGGTGGCTCCCCCGCTTGGTCAAATTGTTCATATGCATTGGAAAAGCCACAGATTTTTGAAAACAGGGGTAGGCTCACTCGAAGGCTGCTGGCTCAGCCAGGAATAATGGCACTAGACTATAAATACACACATTTTGAGTCGATATACAGGCCTATAATTAAATTCAACTTTCATAAAAATCGGAAAAGGAACCTTTGAGATATTCAAGTTTCTTTTAAGAGGGACTTATTTTTGTTGAACTGTTTTTCATAATTTTATCATATTGTAGGGGAGACCGGGGCTATTTGAAGCGCCAATTTTTTGTCGGGTTCTGCTGAGCTTGTGGTAGTAGATACAGGTACGAAATTTTGGCAAGTTCTAGCTACAGTATTCACCTCAACATTCCATGGAACAACTTTGTCTAAAATACTGGCAAGTTCTCACCATGAGCTGGTAAGTACCGCGAGACCAAGTGTTTCAAATAACCCCGGGGCCGGGGTTAATTGAAACACCACATGGGGTTATTTGAATCATTGAGAATAAACTTGCAAACATCATATTTACTGATCAAACTTTGTTCAATAAACATTTATAATGCAACAGCTGATTCCTTAAAAGCAATTAGGTTTCACATCAGGAATCATGTGTTCAAGAATAGAATACAAAAATATATGAAAAGTAGCAATTTAAACTTGAAAGAAAATTTGGAAATTTTTGGAAATAATTACTATAGTTGTACGGTATGAAAAGTAATAAAACAATTCAAACAGTGATGCTAACTGAGAAGAACAAGCTTTGTAAGGAGACACATCAATGGGGAAATGGCTGTGTGGATGATGTCCCTTCCTGCGTTGTATGAATTTGTGACAGCTTCATTACCATGTCAGCATATGGCTTCCAAAATGACTCCATTATAGAAATGACCAGTGCAAAGATTCTCCTCTTTTTCTATTTAAGACAATAATAATTTAGAGTGGCCTGAGGAATATGACACTCATGGACCACTGTTTGCCATTGTCGCGAGCAATTAAGACTTCTTCAAAGGCAGCTTGAGATTTTTAGCAGGCCCTCATTCCATTTCCTTTTTCTGATGTACGTTATTTCAGCAAGAAAAACACATATAGCATCAAACTGTACAATGTAGCAGCGATTATCTACTTTGTTGTTTGTAATGAGACTATTCGTTGCATTGCTTCTGTGTTTCAAATAGCCCCACAGAGAATGCTTCAAATAACCCCAACCCACCATGTGGATAATGACAACCATTTTATCACCTTAACCAAAGGCTTACCAAAAAATGTCTTTGCCTGTTGATTGGTAATACCAAAGGCTTCCAACTTATAGTCAAATAACTTGCATTACATATTTCGAATAGCATACAGGTCAAAATTATTTCAACTAAAAAAATTTACTTTAGGAGCACAAAAATCAACTTTACAGCCTAGTGAAGTACAGGATTTGGAATATGACTCATATAGGAGGTGATTTCATGCCTTGATGAACGAGTAATCAACCAGAAGTGAAACTTGGGTAAAAAAAATGTAACCCCACCGAATGCGGGCGAAAATTCAAATAACCCCGCGCTTCAAATAGCCCCGGTCTCCCCTACACCACGTAACTCTCAAAAAACATCGGTAACCCCCATTCAAAAACTTGTTTTTCAATTAAGTGTATATTCAGCTATATTCCTTTAATTTTTCATAAATATCTCATGGATATTGTTCGGGTGACGCTGCTTGTCATTATAAATGCCACACTTTTTAAGTATTTTGCTGTATGTTTTAATGTAATGACATAGATTTTGAAAAGATCATAGTTCGAAAATTATGTTGGATAGCCCATCTATTTTTTTTTACGTTGGAAAGCTTTGGTTTTGAAGAACTTTTTGGCAAAGTTTCATGAATATTTCATGGATTTTACATTTTTTGCCAAGTGTGGGATTCAACTTTAAAACAGCATGTGAGGGTGTTTTCTACCATGATGTGTACATACAATGTAGGGGGAACGGGGGCACATTGGGACGCTTTTAACGTCTACTGATTTTGCTCAATGCTGAAAGCACTGAAGAACTCAGAAGTTTGCATGAATATCACCAATACTATTGAGCTTAAATGCAAGGCATAAGTCGTAAAAATGACTGTCCCAATGTGCCCCGGCTAAAACAGCCGGGGCACATTGGGACATCAATTAAAAAATCATTTCAACACTTCACGTGCAATAGATATCGCATATAAGTAGTACGTAAGATAATATACAGTGCATTAAAACTTTGTAGTGCCAATAGTTCATAACTTTAAACAGTTTTAAACATTTTACATAAACTGTCCTGGGTGCGGACATTATGTAAGTAACACACAGTGCTTTGCGACAAATTTGTTCACAGAGCATGGTAATCCACTATGCCTCTATTCCCTGTGGCCTGAATACCTGTTGTGTGCTGTCCCAGGTCATTCAGTTGCCTTTGACACTTAAATTCTGCCATATTAAGGGCATCCCAATGTGCCCCAAATTCACTGTCCCAATGAGCCCCGATATGACTTTTAAACCAAAATGCTAATTTCTCGGACACCAGTGAGTGTGTTTATCACGATAGCAATTCATAACTGTTTGTTACGATATATAAGATTCATACAAGCACTGAGAAAGCCTCATTGTTCATGGTTTGTCCACAGAATGGTTCGAATTGAACCCGTCCATATTTACTTTATTGGTAGGAAAACAAACTTTTGCTCGCCATACTTCTGAATGCGGCTGTAATTTGTCTATAAAACCGTGGAAACATCAGGATGTGAAATTACAAGATATGATGGCAACTCCATATCCTATACCGTGCCAGGATCCAAGAAAACCCCACCGTCCCACAGTGCCCCGCGTCCCAATGTGCCCCCGTTCCCCCTACCTTTGATTTCACATTTTTCTCTAACAGATTCAAACATATTTCTATATCACAGTCACCGCAGCCAATACTTGACTAGTCAAATGGTCCAAAGAAATATCTCGCTTTTACTGGGCCGTAAAATGTTGTCTGCTCTGTGCAAGTCAATTACAGTTGTCGTACAGAGCACTTTCACCTTGGTTTATCCAGCTTGACTGTCACATAATTCTCTTTACTGCGGTCAAAGTGGCACATTCATTATCGGAGTGTTTACTTGTAAGAGCCTGACTTACTCCCACACTACTTCCCTTATCCCCGGTTTGGAGGATTAATTGTCCAATAACACAACCTACTTGTAGTCCAATCATGGCTGATAGAACTTTCCATTTCAAAAAGGCTGCTGACAACTGGCCAAGCTGGTTTTCAAATAACAGAACTCAACTTATTGTAATATTGCTGATATTCATGAATGCAAGCTTGCTGTAAACATTACATGAATAATAACAGTGGTTATACTATCTGGCAGACTGGTTGCTTCATGGGATGTAGTGTCTATGATATGCGCTATAATATGATAAAAGTCAAGTAGCTCAATATTTTGAACCTTCTCAGCTTAAATATACAATTGAACAAGGCACAGTGTTTCGAGCTATCTCAGCTAAAAACATTCTTCAACATAAGCTCGAAGTTCTTTTGCAACATCTCACTCCATGATTTGAGCTGACTCAGAGCATCCAATTTCAGAGTGTACTCTTCAAATGGTCTACGAGTACGTCAATAATTTTATGTAGGTTGAAATTTACTTGCATTTTTACAAAATCATTTATTGACATCAAGCTCAAGTGTCCGTGTGGCATTAAATAATTAGCCAGATTTATTTTGCTCTTTCACACCCCACCCATTTCTTGATAAATGTTTATGGTGTTCATGATTAGAAATGTCACACACTTCTTGATTTGCAGAAAATAAGAGAACAAAATCGGTTATCAAAGTTTCTGACATTCCACGCAGATTCAATTTCAAAATTGAATTCAGCAGTATATGCTTATTTTTAAGTCTATTAAAGTTGAATCCCACACTTGGCAAAAAATGTAAAATCCATGAAATATTCATGAAACTTTGCCAAAAAGTTCTTCAAAACCAAAGCTTTCCAACGTAAAAAAAAATAGATGGGCTATCCAACATAATTTTCTAACTATGATCTTTTCAAAATCTATGTCATTACATTAAAACATACAGCAAAATACTTAAAAAGTGTGGCATTTATAATGACGAGCAGCGTCACCCGAACAATATCCATGAGATATTTATGAAAAATTAAAGGAATATAGCTGAATATACACTTAATTGAAAAACAAGTTTTTGAATGGGGGTTACCGATGTTTTTTGAGAGTTACGTGGTGTACAATATGATAAAATTATGAAAAACAGTTCAACAAAAATAAGTCCCTCTTAAAAGAAACTTGAATATCTCAAAGGTTCCTTTTCCGATTTTTATGAAAGTTGAATTTAATTATAGGCCTGTATATCGACTCAAAATGTGTGTATTTATAGTCTAGTGCCATTATTCCTGGCTGAGCCAGCAGCCTTCGAGTGAGCCTACCCCTGTTTTCAAAAATCTGTGGCTTTTCCAATGCATATGAACAATTTGACCAAGCGGGGGAGCCACCAGCTGGGTATTTTTGTTGAACAGTTTAGTTACATGGAGTACAATAGGTCGAGAAGCTGTACTCTGTGGGATTCAACTTTAAAGTTGACATTTTATCAGCTGCATGACCCAGATTAAAAACTTCATAACTCAATTATTACAAGAAAAGATTGTCCAACTCACTTTCAACTGCATTTCAGGTTTTAAAGCAAGTATGTTCCTTTGATCTACCCAATGGGCACATCTGTGTTGTATATAGCAACGTTGTGAGAACATCATCACATTGTTTTCAAATTGTTAATTTTTAAAAAGATTTACTTCACCAAACTTTCATTTTGTACTGACTCACACATACTATCAAATATTTGGAACCAGTATCCATAACAACAATTTCTCATTATATAACAATGCCTTGGAGTGAAAACACTTTTTGCACTTGGCACTGGGAGAGCAGTTTCAATAATGCAGGGTGCAACACCCTATCACTTGGTTTCTTTCTCATGCGTAGGATCTTTTCACCTCAAACTATTGTTGATTTGGTGATATTAAAATATGGTTTCTATGGCAGCCTGCTTCATAAATATATTATTAAAGTTGATGACAGGCAATATTAAAATTTGAGATGGATAGGAGGCATATCAGCACAAAAATTATCTTCTGTAAGAAATTAAAGTGGCATATTTCAGTTGCATGTATTTCCTCCGAATGGCATGCACACACATTTATAAAAAAACAACAGAAGAAAAAATATATTAAATACAACAATGTAAATTAGCCGAATTAAACATTCATGCTGTGCCAAGAATGATAGATAGATATCTTTATAACACTTACTGGTGATAATATGAATATATATGAATTCATGTACTTTGATCAAGTTGACATTCAAAAATATAATACCCTGCCAAATGTACATATCAGTAGTCATTAAATTCCTTCCTGGTAACTCCCTTTATAAAAGACCCTACTCTAGTTTCATTATTTAATCTGTCTGGTAAATTTATCCAGCAACCTGGTGCTTGTCCAAGGTGACTTCGATTGTATTGAAGGGTATTCTCCAGAATGCCAACAACATTTAAATTAAACTTCAACACCTTGAGAACCACTGTGCCAAATTTCATAACTTTATCAAAAAGTACAGAATTGTTTTAAAAATCTGCCCTACTAACAGTCTGTACGGTGAGCTTCAAAATTTATTGGTCTGATTGTTGGATTATAACTGTTTGCTGCTTGGTGGTCCAAACATTTTCAAAATTAACTTTCAACTCTGTCTTGAGATGTCACCGGTTTAAATATGATTTGTTTGTGTCAGTTATGGTGAATCAGTTAAATTCAGTTCCTATCATATCTAGCAGTATAGGTGACAATAAACAAACTAATTAAATGACATAAGGCACTTCATCAAATACACTGAAAGACAAAAGTTATGCATACGTTGGGAGCGCAAGATGTTCAAGGGGTATGGTCAATATGACGGTTCCATGGTGTAAGACACCCGAAAACAGGATCACAAACAATAAATCACTGAACCGGGAAACATTTTCGATTTCAAAAATGGCTGACAATGGGGGGTTTTCAGAAAACGCAGTTTTTCCTGCTGACCCATACCATTTGCAGGTGTGCAGTTTCATGCGAGCTTAAATGAATCCTTAAACATTCAAGCACACAACTCTTTTATAACTGAATTTATTGTGTCCCCAATTTGAATTATATAGAGGTGAGTTAGCTATTTGTACTTGGAGTTAGTTTGGTTAATTCAATTTGTATCACATTTGTGTATAATGTTGTAAAGTGTAAGATGTTCATCTGTCAAGTGTATCAAAGAAAGCTGCCTGTTACAGCGAGGCAGGGTAGACAAGGAATAAACAAAGAGGTGTTGGACCCAGAAAAAAAACCAGAACTCACGATACCCTCCATTGAAATGAAGGCATGTTTCTGGATGTTGTAGGGGATGCTATAAATGAGAGGACATCTCAACCTTCAAATGGACCCCAAGACCATTATCTTTAGACTTTATGGTTTAAGGTGACTCGAGCATGGTAGTTTGATCATATCGATTTTTCTAAAATTTTGCACAGGTACTCTATGGGACCCATACATTCCAAAAATGAAAAACAAAAAAATTTCACCGACTCGTTTGGTTGCCATGGTAACAGCATGTTTGGCCTGATGACTGCTTAAAAGTCATAAATTGAGTTTTTGGTTATGTACCACAGAATAAAGCATTACATGCATTCATCACACAAAAACGTCAGAAATGTCTTCCCATGGATGTAAACCAATACATTTGCCACAAATTTGAAGAAAAAGGTTAAAATACTTATTTCTGTAAGAGCTCAAAGGGCACCAACACACTAATTAATTGCAGATTTTGCATGCATCAATTTTGGCAGTAATCAAATTTTAGGAAAACGATCATACAGATTTTTTTTAAAATTTGCGTATATCATAAACAAGTTATTGTCAAACAAATGGCAAAAATTAAAAAAAATTCACAGAGTCGTTTTTTAACTGCAGTACCATGATTATGCCAATGTCAATTTAAAGAAATAAAGACAATTTTAGACACAATTGACTGAAATTAGTTGAGAAAATTCTTTGGATACAGATGAGAAGCTGAAACTTTGAACTAGCATAGAGTAGGTGTTACTGCATTTAATAAAAAAATAATTATTTAAATAGTAAATTACTGGCTGCCCTGCTGTTAAAAAAAAGAAAGCAGAAAATGGTAACGTCACAACTTTTTCAGGGCCTGCTGCAGTGGTGACGCTATGTTGCTAGGCAACCAGGCTACTCAGAAGTATGTGCAGTGTACCACGGTTGAGTCACCTTAATTTATGTAAAGTTTGTGTTGGACAAAACCTTATATTGAGTATGGGAGAGCGGGGCACAGTGAGACACTTTTTTTATTTTCAAGTGTTCCAAAATGTTGGCAGTAACGAGTTAAATGAGATCGGGTCCACATTGTAGATAATGACGTTGGGTATATTGTCCAGTAGTTTCAGGTTCCTACCTTTTACAGGTTTGGAGAAACTTTGAGTTATGTCAGTGCTTGTTAAGTGTCTCACTGTACCCCGTGGGCGGGGCACAGTGAGACAGCAGGCGGGGCACAGTGAGACAGGGCATCTGCTGCCATAACCACCGATCATCAGGACCTGCGGAATTGTTCTATCAATTTTTGCTACATAAACTGTACTGTTCTCTAATAAAAGCATCTGGCTAGGTGAATTTTTAGGTCTTTTTTGAGCCTGTTTTGAAACTTCACCGCACGGGACACATGCACAACTTATTTGACCTGCCGCACCTGTTACATACTAATCAAAATTCTTCTTTGATGCATCCCTCTGAATATTACTCACTAAAATCAGTAGTTTATAGCAGGCATTTTGTTTTTATTAATGAATTGTGAACCATGCATTACATTCAGGTCGTTTCGAGTGTATTTTGTGATGTCTCACTGTGCCCCGCCTCAAACTGTCTCACTGTGCCCCACAGAGATCTGTTTATAAAATTTTTGAATCCTGTGGACCAGATGCCTGCATTGTGGTTCGTCATCTCACTAAACTAAGACAAATAACCAAGGTTTGAATCCCTGGCAATTGATTTGCATTATACCATTTTTCTTGGGAATTATAACAAAAAGGCATTTAGCAAAATTATTTACTTTTACTGGCTAAAAACCAAAATATTGAAATTCCACTCTCGATATGCTGTGTAGACATTCAGGATATAGGACAGTCTCTCACTTACTTAATTTTTGTACTACAAAAAAGAGGGTTGATCTGTAAACAGTACCAGTTAGATGCTACGGGCTTTGTCTCACTGTGACTGCCGTCTCACTGTGCCCCGCTCTCCCCTACACTGATGAGGTTCACGAAGGCACAACATATGCTTAACTTTTGTCTTTCAGTGTAGAATATTAGGAAACCAGCAGAAAACTGTCAATGATGTGGCAAGCCATTTTGCAAATTGAAAATAAGAAAATTAATTTTTCTGGTGGACTGCCAAAGTTCTGCTAAGAGCACTAAGGGTCTGGAAAACCTGTTCGCAATGTAACAATCACCATTCGAGCAAACTTTTAAAAATGTTAAACACATACAATGTATTTAGGCTGGAATTCTCGGTTAACAGCTATTGCACATACAATACATATACATAAGACTCAAAAGCCTGTTTAAAAATATCACATTAAAAAAAAAGTCATACACTATGGTATGGTTATTAATGTTAGACATCAATCGTACATCTCATATTATGTGAAGCTTGGCAACAATAACAACCAATTGCCTTTAAAAGCAGTTTCATGTTTCATATGACATTGTTTCCTCCTCTGTTCTTGTGATCTACCAGATGTTTCCTTTCCATAATTCACCTTCTTTTTTATGGATTCAAAGACAAAAATAGACAGTATTTCTGGGGCATATCACATTACAAATAATAAAGTACAAAAGTGAGTCCGAATAGAGACATTGTTTGAGTACAATATTTCAACCTTTATTTGGTCATCTTCAGGTACATAATGAGAGGGAATATTGATAGAGGAAGGTTATCACACAGAAAACAAAAACAAACATACATGAAAAACTGTGAAAACAATGATGGTTTACAGACGAATAATCAAACAATGTTTCTGAAAAAGATGGTGGTCATTGAAGGGCTTGTAACGTCTGCCAGATGATGTCTGAAATTTATCTTTGAACAAAACAATGACACGGTGAATAGCCAATACTCGGTTAAACCAGTTATTGGTACACATGATTGATCATTGGTATCAATGTGCTATAGAGAAGTCTCTTGAATTTTGCAGTGAAGGTATACACTATACACAATGAGGATCAGCTCACTGTGAAAATTGCATTTCTTGACTAATGATAGCTGACGAAGTGTCATCTTCTCTACTTCAACATGGCTGTTTGATTAGTCATGATCAATAGAAGGCTATTTGACTTGTCAAAACTGATTTCAGAGTGAAAATCAGATACATAATCCTTTCGTTTGGCTGCGACCAACAAGAGGGATTAGTCTCCTTAAATCAAATTAACATTGAAAGTATTGGGTATAATCATGACAAATCATCAGCATGATGACACACCAAGTGCCATTTTCACAGTGCAACAGTCCACTCTTTTTCTTTGTCAAAGTGAAAGGCTGTAAAATGATTACTTATTTTTCAATACAATGCATTGCTGTAAATAAGATCGAGACATGCATATAATGTATTATGTAGACTGCAGGGCATCCATGCTTTTAAAGGTAATTGCAATGCATCAATCAAGACAGTGCAAGTGCATCTTCCTCAGGATCAGGGTATGGGCTTTCAGAAAATTAATTGATCTGCACTTTTGGAAAGCTAAATCTTTTGAATGGCAGATAAAAAAATTCCTCTTTTGTTTTGAGGAGAAGGATGCATTGCGGACAATGTTGGCCATTACCTGATGAGAAGGGACTCGGAGTTGGCTGATTGCATAATTGGAGACATCAAGAACATTATTCCAAAGGACCCATTTGCATTATATTAGCCAAGTCCTGTGAGAAGAAGTAATCAAAGGGACCGTTCAGAATTTATGACTGGGGATGGGAGTTTTGCTGGAATTTCTCGTCAAAAATTGATACCCCGCCTTGAGTTTCATGCGGATTTTTAGTACCCCACCCTCAGGTTTCACGCGTATTTTTAGTACCCCCCCCTCAACACTCGACATAAAAAGCCATACACACATATATACTGTTTTACATGGCCACGCGTACAGATTCGCGTCATTTCGCGGACTTTTGAGCATAAAAAGAAAAAGAACAGTTACAAAAGATATTTAATACGATTTATTCTACTTAATTTGTGTAATAATTTTGACATGTGTTTTTTAAGACAAATTCGATTTCACAACGCAATACCAGGTGATTTGACAGTAACAGTTGTCATATTAGCAAACTTGTGTCAAAGGAAGCCTACATCTTAAAAAACGTCAGTGAATATCTCAAACACTAGTGGAGTTATTTTTAAGCTATTTTTAATAAAATCAATACACAGTCTTTGCATTTTCTTATCTTGCGGTTGCTTGTGACAAAATATCTCATGGCATGGTCGGCATGGTGTCGCAAAATCTACTTTTCAATAGACTAAATAGTACCAGATACCATCAAAATATTCCTAATGGCACTATAGGCCTACTTTTATTTGGATATTTTTGGAAAAAGTCAGATATCCCAAACATGCTATTTGGATACTCTTTCATCGGAAGCTATGAAAAGTTTCTAACACATGCAGCACATTGGAACTTTTGGATAATGATGTGGCTTAGTTGCACATTTTGGATATTTTGCGAGGGACATTGACAATGCGTGGAGTAGATATTCTGACAATGATCTATTTTAATGCCTGGCATCTAAAAAGCATGCGGATTATCTAATCGGGCATGTATACTTTTGGGTTGTAACATCAGTTACCTCACGGGGTGAGGATGTGGCTTGTCATGAGCCCTTGTGCATATTTATGTGGCCAAACTCTTCTTGCAAGAAAATTCTCCTCACCTGCTTTGTAAAGGCACAAGTAATATTTTTAATGCAAACTCTAGCCTGCTTACATTTGATTTTCTGTGGTATGCATTAGCGATGATTGAATCGTATTATTCAACCCTTTGATTCTTCAGATTGCGTGACAACTGCAAATGTAACGCCTCCTGGAAGTAATTGCATGACACAAATTGCCGTAAATCGAATGAATTTGCTCTTTCATACAAAATCAGAGACATTTTTATACGAAAATCAGAATATATGACAGGACAGAAAAACTGATTATTTTTATTTGATTATTGTAAATCAGTTTTTCTGAAGGATTTTTGCATGATTTGCTTTTTTTCACATCTCACGAAAACTTGTGAAGGAAATCCTTGCCAGTAGTCCATGCCCTGGGGGTCATTTGTGTGACCGAGAGAGGGAGAGCGTTTTACTTCATATTCTGTTACTATATGGTCTGGCCTTTAAAAAAAATCAGGGTAGACATCTGGCGGCATGGCAGGTTAGGAGAAATCCAAGATGGCGGCCAACATGGCCGCCATGACACATAAAATTAGTTAAATTGCTCACAGTAACACTACAGAGACGTGTAATACATCAAAATAGGGGTTTTCTGGGTTGCTGAATCCAAATATGTACAAATAAAACCTCTTACTACTTTTTCTCTATAGATATTAAAGATGGCACAGTTTCACATTCTGAATTCATAGTACAAAAAAACTATGTGACTGACCCACATACCTCGATCGTAACAATTCACATAGTTGACGTGAGGCACTATTCCAACTTCAAAATCACACAATGATACATAAAAGTCTCAGTGATGGACTCCATGGCATTTTTTCCTTTACCATTTATGGAACTATCTCAGACATACACAACCAATTGCATGGTTCCTGTGGCACTATTCTTCATTAGATCCTCACTGTGAGACCTATTCCAATAACAGGGGCTACAGAGTGTCCACGTCCGCAATTATTATTTCCCCTAATAAAATAATCATTTTGTATCAGATTGTCACTTAAACAATGTGTTCCACATTGTGATAATACTTTGACTTCTCTGGTTAAATTGGGCCCATCCCATGACTTTATTTTCCCTGAAAGGAACATGTGCCAGATAACGTTGTTTTGGAGCAATCTCCTTAATAATTATTATTGATTAACTTGGCTGTTAAATATGTAACAGGAAGCATTTATTTATTTGTGCAATTCAACTGTGAAATTGTGCTGCTGCAAAAGCATACGTTTAAACTGAGTATCTGTCAAGGCCTATTCAGCTGAATGACCTAAATAAAATTTGAGCATTCAACCCACTTTTCACAGTTTAATAAACTATGCAGGTTAATATATTGAAGATAATGCAACTGGATATTCTTTGGGAATTTAAAATAAAACTCCCCTAGTAATGATTACTCACAGTGAGGATCTAATGAAGAATAGTGCCACAGGAACCATGCAATTGGTTGTGTATGTCTGAGATAGTTCCATAAATGGTAAAGGAAAAACTGCCACGGAGTCCATCACTGGAGGTATATTTTTATCCAAATTTGACATATCCACGCATGTTCCAGAGCGCACATACACGCTTTCAGGACGCGTGGATGTGCAAGATTTGACACATACACGCGCGTGGATGTGTCAAACAGCGCACGTGTGAAAAATCTACGTGTGTGGACATGCTTTACAGCGCATGAGTGGACATGCTATACAGCGCATGATTGTACATGCCATACAGCGCGTGAGTGGACATGTTTTACAGCGCACATCCAAATTAATGAGAGAACCCAGGGGCAGATCCAGGAATTTGGAAGTGGGGGGGGTTCCTCAATCTGGGCACACACTGATACCTTGGCCTTCCTCATGTATTGGTCCAATGAGTAATATCGTTGGTATAACAGTGTACCTATGAGAAATAGAGTGATGGTTAGGTGGTCCAATATAGGTACACTTCCCCTACAAACTAATAGGAGAGCTGAAACCACAAACTTAAGACACCTCCTCCATCTCCCATGGCTACGCCACTGCTGGAGGGGCTCCCGTGTTCTGATAAATAAACTGCGCTGGATGGCATGTCCAAGCTCGCGCTGGATGGCATGTCCAAGCTTGCGCTGGATGGCATATCCAAGTTTGCGCTGGATGGCATGTCCACGATCTCATGCGCGTGAATGCAGGTCCACGCATGCGCTGGATGACATGTGCACATGTGGTCGTAAACGCATATACAAGCGTAATGATGCGCGCAAATACATGTACACGCGCGTGTATGTGCGCTCACTACCATGCGTGGATGTGCCATATTTGGATAAAAATATATATGATCACTGAGACTTTTATGTATCATTGTGTGATTTTGAAGTAGGAATAGTGCCTCACGTCAACTATGTGAATTGTTATGATCGAGGTATGTTGGTCATCCACATAGTATTTTTTGTACTATGAATTCAAAATGTGAAACTGTGACAAAAATAAAAATGATTTCTCTTGTTCTTTCTCTCTTAATAGGTGTATGCTTAGCTATAATTCCCCCACAAAGATAAACTGTAAGGCTTAAAAGATGCAGGTGTTACTTTGCCTGTCACTGGAAATGATGTTGCCCTATCCATGGCGAGTCTTGAGTTTTTTTTTTCACAACTTTACTGAAACACCTTTTAACAGGTGTCTACACTGGTTCTATTTAATTGCAGCAATCTAACAATGGAAAATATGAAGAATTTTCATGGATACAGCATCCCTAAAATCTGCCATAATGATGCATAACACCCCAAACGGTGCGTATTGTGAGCAACCTATACATTTTTCCAGACCTTTGTAGCAGCGATACAATTAGCCATCTTGAATAATTAAAAATAAAAAAATACAAGAATTATCATTCATGCTTATTTGAACTCTGGAACGTAGAAAAACCTTATTTTGCGGTATCCTTGTAACCCTTATTAGGTGTTGTTTGGGGCAAATTAGGTTTTTTCCAGGACTCTGAGGCCGCAATATCAGTGGCCATCTTAGATTTCTTAAAATAGAAGGGGGCAAGAGGTTTATCTGTGCATTATTAAACTCAACAACCTTGAAAACCCCTATTTTAATGTATTACACACCTGTGCAGTGTTTGTTGGGGGCAACAAAGATGTTTTTGCAGGACTTTGTAGCAGCCATATCAGTGGCCATCATGGATTTCTCAAAATAGAAGGGAGCTAGAGGTTTTATTTGTGCATTATTGAACTCAGCAACCTTGAAAACCCCTATTTTGATGTAACACATGCCTGTGCGGTGTTTGTTGTTCCGTAAAATAGGCGTTTTTCCATTCACGGCAGCCATTTTGGCTAGATTTGGCAGCCATCTTTAATATCTACAGAGAAAAAGTAGTAAGAGGTTTTATTTGTACATATTTGGATTCAGCATCCCAGAAAACACCCATTTTGATGTATTAGAAGTCTCTGTAGTGTTACTGTTAGCAACTTAACTAATTTTTCTTGTCACGGCGGCCATGTTGGCCGCCATCTTGGATTTCTACTAACCTGCCATGCCGCCAGATGTCTACCCTGATTTTTTTTAAAGGCCAGACCATATAGTAACAGAATATGAAGTCAAACGCTCTCCCTCTCTCGGTCACACAAATGACCCCCAGGGTAAGGACTACAGGGTTTTCTAATAGAAGAGTTGAATGATGCACCCTCCATGTCGTTATTATTCTATCTGTGAATAGTTTATGGTTGGATGACCAGGACTTTACGTCTATGTGTTTTGGGAATCTGGAAGGCTACTTAGGACAGGAGGAACACAGAGCAATGTGGCATAGCAAGTTTCAAGCTGCTGTCCAACAGAGGTCCTGGCCAGATTGGTATCTTGTCCTGACTTTTGATTCTTGAAATTGAAGAGATTGCCAATCCTGACATCCCGGACGAGCCCCCAATTTCTGTCACAAAGTAGAAAACTCCATCTTTATGAATATGTGTAAACCAGAGTATTTTCTTTAAATGTTCCAAAAGACGGACCATTTACCCAGTCAGGAACCCCCAACATGTGATGTGAATCACGTACTAGCGGATTTCTGACAGATATGAGAAGGCTTTTCACCGTTTGTAGTTTTAACCGTGATTACCATGAATCAGCACATCTGGTTTTACAGTGCATTTATATCCTTATTCTGTCATAGAGTTTGGAAAAAGTTTTCATAGAGACTGGGCAGAAATGCCGCAGGCAAAATTGAAATTTGGGGGAAACCCCTCATTTTCGTTCATTGGATTCATTGGAGCATAACAACACTGGTCAGTGGAGCAACACCCTATTGTTCTATCTGAGGAATTTCACAAGTTACCAGTTCTGAGCTGTGAACAATTCCTGATCACAATGGGAGACTCAGGAACAGCTGATGGCAATGCAGGTCAAGGAAATGCCTCAAATCAAGGAAATACTTCAAATCAAGGAGATAATGTTGTTACTGGTCAAGGAGCCACTGTTCTTCGTTGGTGTATACCCAGCTGCAAATATGATGGAAAGGATAAAAAAGGGACTAAATCATTGCCTATGACACGTTGCTGCTTCTGCATGTATTGGTTCCACAATGAATGTATGAAAGTGAAAAATGAAGAAAATGTCATCTGGTACACTCTAAAAAAAATTGGATATTAGTGGTATTGTGCAAAACCAGTGTGTACAATAAAAAACCAGTTTGGTATTTTTCAACTATATTTGGTTTTCTTCAGAGCAAGTGGTATTTTTCTTGAAAATTGGTTTTGGTCATGGGGAATTATGGTATTTATAAAAACCAAACTTCTGGAAAAGCACCTTTATTATGATCCGTTTTTAATATACTTGTGGAACAATGATTTGAGATGTATAAAATGTTAATGTTTTGGTTCATGTTTTTAAAATTCATGCATGTTACTTTATTAAGAAGTTTTAAGAGAGAGGACTGACTATGCAGTATATTATTCATGGCTACTGGAATATTTAAATAGGTATTTTACTAATCCCTCAGGGCTCACTCACCGGTTCACCTCATCTATAAAACACAAAACTGTTAACGTGTCGCCTGACAAGAAAAGCTGTTTGTTTGTCAATCAAGACCTAAGAAGGTTTAAGGCAGAGTTTATTAGTCTCAACACAGCAGTAGAAGAGTGCATGTTAGTGCTCAGAAGATTGAGAAGAACTTGGTAAGTTTCTTTTAAATTCCTTAATTAAACTCCTAAGAAATATGCATTATGAATGCAATTGTGTTTATTTGGGTAAGGTGTACACAATGTCTGGTTCATATATATATGACATTATAGTGATTATACATGTACATAAATCAAACATGTGGATAGTGTTGAGCCACTAATTGCTGTGATCGACTGCGAATATTGCATTCTGCCTGTGAAAGGATTCATGTTAATTTAAGGCATGAAATTGTGGTTTGGCACATGGAATACCCAGTTCCATAATTTTCACCGGTTGTCTGCCGTAGGGGAGACCGGGGTATTGTGCCACCAATTGCCGGGTTGAATGGAAGAACCATAAAAATTATGAAAAAAAAAAAAGCCGAATATTATAATGTGAAAAGTGTCTATCAGTAATTTAGTATTTTTGGTTGAATGTACTCTGAGGACCAGCATTATTTTTCTTCTATTGTGTAATTTGGCATTTAATGGAGTGGCAGATCTCCACAAAAAAAAGAGGTAGGCCTATTTTTGTAAGTTGTGCATTGGTAAGCTGTGTCCATGGTATGATATTGGATTTTAATTCTCTTTTGTAACATTTTTGCTTCTTTCACATACAACCCTGTAAATGTGGTGAAGAAATTATGGCTAAGAAGAATTTATTATTACAAATATGTTCCAAAAAGCAAATATACTTTTAAAGTTTTTGTTTATGTTACATCAATGTTCTGTGACAACTTTCATTTTACATATCGGAGCATCAGAGCATCAGAGCATCAGCAATAATTATGTCCTACACATGACACATATTTTATCCTTGACAAAATTGGTAAGATTTGAGGTCTCACCAATCATTGAGCTATACAACTTGCCCCATTATGTGGCACAACTTACCTGCTATTGGTCCAATTGTGCTGACACCTATACTACATTAATTATGATAATAATGTTATTATTTTCATATCTGATATTTACATTTTTCTGACCAAGGAACAGTCACCCTCAAATTTTTACCCCACATTGCGTTGAGTTGTATAGTGTTTCTGATGTGCTTTACTATTCTTGAGGTGAAATGTGTTACATATGCCTGTGAATTATACAAAATTACATACCGTAAAACGGGGTAATGTCGGCAATCCGGGGTAAAGTTGGCAAACTATTTTTACCCACTTAATGGCACAAATGCCAACTGTTCTCCCTGACACAGGCATCTGTGACAAAGTTGCCATTCCTGTCAGTGATGATGCCATTAAGTGGGTCAAAATAGCTTGCCAACTTTACCCCGGATTACCAACTTTACCCCATTTTACGGTAGTTTTGCTGATATTTTTAAAATCTTTGACATTTTAAAAGATACTTTTTTACTTTCTGTTTCAGATGAAGAATGGCATGTTCCTACTGAGGCCCTTAATACAAAAAACTACCTTTGGAAGAAGTTTGCACCATAAAGCAAGTTGGGAAAAATATAGACAATGCTCCTCAAGGTACGTAAGTTGAATAACAGCTCTTCCTTATCTTTTCCAATTGACAAATACTTATTGTATAGTATTCTGATATTCTCTTGTGTTAAAATGAGCTTGTTTTGGCCAATCTTCAGTCAAATAATGAGTGAACAGGGGATATTGCACAACCTAGTATGATTTAATTGAATAAAGTTATTTGATATTTTTTGCATTATCCTCCTCACAGATGAATCTACCTACTATTTCAGATCTCACCAGGAAATGGTTGCCTTGCCCCGCCTAGAGCACGAAAGGAAAATATCTACTTCCTTTTTGCAGTATTGAGGTGAGTGCAAACAGTATGAGATCTTTTATTGGTAAAGCACACATTGAGAAGACAAGAATTCAGAATTCATATTCTGCCAGTGTGTAGGGAAACTACAAAATAATGAAATTTTTGTAAATGTTAGTCAGTAATGAAATGTGGAGTTTTAACACCAAAAGTTCCATTGAAGGTTTTGCAGATAAAGTATTAGATTTGTATATAATGACAACCTTGACTGAGTAAATTTTTTTTTTGCATAAAAGTGATATTTGGATACCAATGCTTATCCACTTTCCACTTTCAGGATCCAAATGATGTACACTGCAAGGTTCGATTCAAGAACAGTCACCTTTCACCTTTAATCCAACTGTATTGACCTAAAAGCGCATAAATAGTGATACGAGAAGGAAAACTTCAACCAACAATCATACCATCCCAATACTGTTCATTAATAATGACAAAATATATCCTCTTGGCTACAGAGAGGGTAGGGTTGGTCTCGTGATAGCGTGCTGGACTACCAATCGCTGAGTCCGGGGTTCGAATCCAGCTCTAGCCGGACTCATTGCTTTGTCCTAGTTAGGCTACCAAGTGCACTAATACAGGACGTAAAGCCCCAATCATCCATCCATCCATCCTTCCTCAAGATTGGCTACTGAAGACTTTTGATACAAACTAATGATACTGACATTTCGATTGGCATTGCCACCCTGGCTTGCCGATCTTGGAAATATGACCCAAGTCATTAACAATATAACATTCTCTACATGTGATGTGTCTTTATTTCAACCAATTCATACTTTTGTTAATCTCTGCTTTCCTGTGTTTTGATTACCAATGACTGCTGTGATGTTTTCATTTTGTGTGTTTGATTACCAATGACTGCTGTGACGTTTTCGTGTTATGTGTTTGATTACCAATGACTGCTGTGATGTTTTCATTTTGTGTGTTTGATTACCAATGACTGCTGTGATGTTTTTTATTTCCAAGGCCGAACTGTGATAAATGAGTGTCAATATTGGTTTTTCAATAAATTTTAAACTAGTAAAATCAATATATACAATTATTATGAATGTGTGCAAATGTGTATATGCAAAAATAAACATTGAAATCAGATCCATGGAATCATTTTTATTTACTTTTAACTACATAATATTTAAAGAGAAATGTGAAAAAAAGATTTATTGATACTAATGCTGAAATACTGGTAAACCTGCATTCGGATCATAATAGATCAAATTTGGTATTTTCCATACCGCAAAATTTTTAAAAAGGTTTTATAAAATACCAACCGATGCATAATGGGAGAATCAATTTTGATATTTTTAGTGATATACTGGTCATCGTAAGTAGAGGAAATGGTTTTATTTTCGATTAATGATAAATCCCAAAGATTTCAAATTTCAAGGAATAAAAAACCCATTGCTTTTTCTTTTGTATGCATGTAAGTATAAATGGATTTCTACAATGCAATTACAGTATCTGCAATTTGAAACATTAATATTTGCAACTGACACCAATATTTGCAACTGACACCAATACTGATTTTTTATTGTACAAATGCAACTGGTTTTTTGAAAATATCAATTGTCAATGGTTTTTTAACTAATCAAAAGGTGTTCAAAATACGGGACAAGCTTAAATACCAATATTGGTATCTTATTAGAACTTTAGTTTTTAGAGTGTACTCCATCGTGTCGTACAGTGCCTGCCAACATATCAAAGCTTTTGAATGAAATCGCACACATGAGAGATGACATTAATTCTCTGGTTATTGATCAACACGTTGCACAGGATTCCCTGACTAAGATTGAAGCCAAATGTGAAGACCTGACCAAGGAAAATACTGCACTTCGTAAGCAGGTAACATCACTCTCTCAACAACTTCAACAAAAAGTCTGGCAAGGATACACAAGTAATGACAATCAATCCTTGCTAATTGGTGACTCTCTAATCAAGAATGTTGATGAACAAAAATTGATTAATACTAAAGTGACCTCAATTCCTGGGGCAAAGGTCACTGATGTTTTGAAGCACCTCAAGGACACTGATGTTGACTACACTCTTGATCAAAGTGCTGGAATAATTTGGATTTTCCAGGTGTCAGGATTTCAAAGTTCTAAAATTGGAGATTGAATGTGTGGAATTGCAAAATTTTTTCCTCAGACATTAAATTTATGTATAAATGATATCATAAACCCTTTTTAGTTGATAAGAATTACTTGAAAACTTTCTCTGGGGGACTCGGAAAAATTGCTCATTTTTAGTAAAAAATCATCAAAAATCGCATAGTGGCTCAACAACACAGACATTAAATTTCAACATATGCAAGAAATGTGAACTTAATCTTGATGTGTACAAACAATAAACACAACAATATCATGTCTTTGACCTCCGCCTCCACTTGACTTGACATGGATACCGCCAATCTGTTTTTTTACATATATGGCCATTCTTCAGTGAAAGCCACTTGCACCTGGTCCAGAGTAGTTGACTGGACCTCCATCAACAGCACACACATGACAGATGGACAGAGAAGTGCCCAACTACAGATCAGCTGAGAGGATGTGCTGGTTCTGTGGAGAAACGAACCACGTATCTACTAACTGCAGGCATGGTCAAAAAATCTATTGTTATGTGTGCCAAGGACAAGGCCACAAGGCAAAGAATTGCTCACAATAGAGACTTGGCCAGGAGGAGTGTGCCGTCCCTGGACCCTTTGACTCCCATTTGAATTGTGATTCTCCCCCTGCATCAGTACACCTTCCAGGTACTTCTGCAGATGCTGCACCTACAACTGCCAAGCGCAAAAGAACTGACATCAAATTGGCTTACTTGAATGTCCGCAGTATCCTACCCAAGCTGGAACAAGTGCAGCACTTACTTCTCGAAAACCAAATACACATATTAGGAGTTGGTGAAACATGGCTGGATGATACAGTTCTGGATGGTGAAGTTCATATCGATGGTTACAGTTTAATCCGCTTGGATCGTAATAGACATGGTGGTGGAGTTATGTTTTATGTCTGTGACACTTTGCCTTATAAGCAGATGGATATAGCTGCTGAAAATGTGGAAAGCATCTGGATTTCTATAACTATTGACAAAAAAGTGCATATTGTTGGTAACATTTACCGGCCACCAAGAAGTGACTCCAACCATTATGATGCTATGCTTGATGTTTTTGAACAAGCAACAAACACATCGAATAATGTGATTGTGGTTGGCGACCTGAACTATGATTACAGAAGAGATGCGAGCCTGGCAACTAATCCTGTTCACTTCATTGAGTCCATGTTGGATATGAAGCAACTGGTTGAAACCCCCACGAGAATTACAACTGAATCCTCAACTTTACTTGATGTCGTGCTTTCCAGTGTTCCTGATCATCATGTGAGCACCAGGGTGCTTCCTGTCAGTATGAGTGATCATTTCCCTGTCATCACAACGTTGAGATCAAGCCTGAAGTTCGATGCTGATGCTGTCCACAGGACTGTTCGCTTTCGTGATTTTAAACACTTTGTTCTTAATGACTTTTTGAATGACCTAAAAGCGATGCTACTGAATGATCAACATATTTATGACACTCCAGAAAACCAATGTGATGCTGAAAAGCTTTGGCAAAGCTTTAAAACAACATTTCTAGAAGTCTCTGAAAAACATGCGCCAATGAAGACAATGCGAATGAAGAACCGATACTGCCCATGGATCAACAATGACATCATAAATCAATTGTATCGCAGAGACTATCTTCATAAAATAGCTATACGCAGCAAGTGTGTAAATGATTGGAATGAATATACAAAACAAAGAAATAATGTAACCATGTGTATAAAAAATGAAAAACGTAAATACTACAATAATGAATTGTGTAAAAATGTAAAAAATCCAAAAGAGTTTTGGAAGAAAATCAACCAACTCACTGGTAAAAACATTCGTGCGACAGCACCTAATGATATTAGTGCTCAAGATTTTAATGATTACTTTTCAAACATAGGTCACAGTGTTGTCAATGATAATATGTCAAATTGTAACAAATCATTAGAATGGAAAAATCCAACCTGTATTCATACATTTCAATTTAGTCAATGTATTGCATCTGATGTTTGTAAAATTGTCAAATCACTTGGTTCTGACAGCTCGATTGATGTCTTAGGTTTTGACACTAAACTTCTTTATGTAGCATGTGATTCAATTTCTCCTGTCATCACAAAGATTGTAAATGCATCGATGTTTTCTGCTAAGGTACCAGGTGACTGGAAATATTCTAGAGTGACCCCTGTCTATAAGGGAAAAGGTCCTAAGGGAGACATGAATAATTATAGACCAATAAGTGTGATTGGCCATGTGGCAAAGATAGTTGAAAAAGTAGTTCAGAGACAGCTTTTACATTATCTATTGTCAAACGACCTGATTTCTATTGACCAGTCCGCTTACAGGCCAATGCATAACACACAGACAGCTTTGCATCGGGTCGTAGATTCATGGATTGATAATATATGTGATGGTTTAATTACGAGGGGCGTTCAGAAAGTTCACGGCTTTTTTATATATGGACACCTATTTTCAATCTAGAACTATGAATTTTTTACAGGATAAAATTCAGCAGTTTTGGAATGGATTTCCAAAATTTTGGACAATTTGGACCAGGGTTGGGTACAAATGCGATAAAAAACATTTAAATGCAAATGCAAATGTTTCGGAAAGGACCAAATGCAAATGCAAATGTAAATGCCTTCCAAGCAAAAAGCATTTAAATGCAAATGCAAATGTTTCAGAATGATTCAAATGCAAATGCAAATGCAAATGTGCTATTTTCAAAAGCATTTAAATGCAAATGCAAATACATTTGCAAATGCATTTGATATTTTTCAAATGTTTAGCTTGTGTAATTAAGTTATTTTAGTCATGATAAGAGAGATTTTGGTTTCACAATGTATCAAAATACAAATACAGAATTTGTTTTAACACTGATGTAGATTGTAGATAACATGAAAATAACTTTTATTTTATAAAACGTTTTAATTTAACTTGGTATGACCAGGTTTACACATTGTACTTTCGGGAAGCAATTCTCTTCATCTTTCAATCAAAGGCCAATTGGAAGCAGATTATCAATTGAATATGTTTTTGTAGTGATGTTTGTAACTAGTTGTATTCGGGCCTATTATGATATATATTCAGATTGCTTTTATTATCCAACAAAACAAGACATATTTTCTGAAAAAGTGATAACAAGCAATAGTTTGATGTCATTGAAATAGCAATAAATATTGTCCATAAAGTTATTAGGTTCAAACGAATAACAATAAGACAGCATATTTATCCAAAGAAATCAATCAGTAAAGTAATCAATCTAACAATCAGTCAATAACCTAGTCAAAAGCTTAATTCTTGTATTTAAAAATTCTTGGAAATTAAAACTTCAAATATGTGTGATATACTACAGTATGTGCAAAGATAGCAAAGAAAAAAAAAGCATTGTTTATTGCAATTGACATACATATGTGTAGAATAAACAACTGCATTTTATTCTGCAATTCACCACTTTTTCATATCTTAGAGCATGGTCACACATTGCCAATGTTATTGTTTTATTTTGTGTCAATGTAAAATAACATTTTAGTCTTTATTCCTTATTGCATATTACTGATGTAGGATTTTCCCCTGATTTGATTTGCTTCAGTGTTCAATAACTGCTCACCCATGACATTGCATTCACAGCTTCATGGCTCAATGATTAGGAAAACCCCAAAAATTTATAATAGCCATGCAATTGGAAGTGAGCACATTTACACAGTAATAGTATTTTCCAAAGTATTG
Source organism: Platynereis dumerilii (assembly GCA_026936325.1). NCBI lineage: Eukaryota > Metazoa > Annelida > Polychaeta > Phyllodocida > Nereididae > Platynereis > Platynereis dumerilii. The sequence goes on along the minus strand of JAPTHN010000001.1, from coordinate 32,069,286 downwards.
CATACTGACAGGCTAAAAAGGAAAAAGGTAGTCACTTAAAAAATATTTATATTAATGAGATGTACTATTTTCCCCTGATAATTGTTTGCTTCAGTATTCAGTAACAACTCACCCATGACATTGCATTCACAGCTTCATGGCTCAATGATTTGGTAAACCTCCAAAATTAACAATAGTCATGCAATTGGCAGTAAGTGCATTTACACAGAAATTATATTTTCTAACTATTGCAATATTGCATTTTGACAACAACAAAAATCAGATAGCTACAAAAAAAAAATTAGATAGCTGACCTACTTAATAGAATATAAATAACTATTTGCTTCAGTATTCAATAATCACTCACCCAATACATTGCATTCACACCTTCATGGCTCAATGATTAGAAAAACCCCAAAATAATAATCCTGCAATTGGCAGTGAATTTATTCAGCAACTACATAATATTGCATATTGAATTTTAAGAAGAGTCAATTACTCCTCATTTCATATGAAATGATGTATTTAGTAACAGAATGATCATACAACTGTAATCTTCAAAAGTCCTTTAAAAGCTAAAATTACTTTACAGATAGTATATTTTTCAATGGATTTTAAATTAATAATATACCCAATCATAGTCTTTGTTTTATTGTTGTTTTTTTGCCAATCCTGTTATTTGGTCATTGGTACATGTTCATATCAAAGTATAGTATTTCTATTTCTAAAATATGTCACAGTACAATATTTCTTACTAATTTGTGAAAATAAACTATGCATTTGACAAAACATTTGTCAAATGCAAATGCTTTTTACTCAAATGCAAATGCAAATGCAAATGTTTTCATTTCTAAAAACGCAAATGCAAATGCAAATGCAAATGTTTAGCATTCAAATGCAAATGCAAATGCAAATACATTTGCATTTTTCTAAAAGCATTTAAATGCGGATTCAAATGCGACATTTGCAAATGCAAATGCAAATGCATTTGCATTTGTACCCAACCCTGATTTGGACTCTTTTAAGTCATTCTGTGGTAGCCATGGAAACAGAAAGTTTGGCTAGGTGGAGCAGGTAGTACGGAGATCAAGAAAATCAATGAATTGCGGCTGAGAGAGACCTCACTCTGCCATTTGTATTAATAAGATTGACAATAATTAACACAAGAAATATAATATTACCTTTTAAAAATACTCGCAAGTAATACAAAAGCATTAATTCATGCACCTGACACGTTGAAATAAATGTTCCTTGAAGCATTCCAGGAAAAGTATATGTGAATGCATTTCAGTCATCCAAAGCCTTTTTTCCTCCAGTGCCTGAAACTATTGCCCCCAGTGATTAAGGTAATGGAAAACCAGGTCTTATGTAAAGCTATATGTCAAAGGAAAAGCTGAGATGGATAATGCTGTCCCTTTAGGTCTCTTGCTCATACCAGTGAATCCATGCTTTGTCGTATGTCCTGATGTAGTTAAGGACTCAAATTCTGGTGCCTGAATCGCTCTTGCCAAATCGGGCACGCAGGAGTGCTTTCCCACATTGGTTCGCTGTAAGAATACAAACATTTGGTATGCTTGAAAGTATATTTAGAAGCTAATATCATATTTCTTGTGTCAAATATTGTCAATCTTATTAATGCAAGTGATAGAGAGAAGTCTTTCTCAGCCACAATTCATGGATTTGCTTGATCTCCGTACTACCTGCTCCACCTAGCCAAACTTTCTGTTTCCATGGCAACCACAGAATGACTTAAAAATGTCCAAATGTTCCAAAATTTTGGAAACCCATTCCAAAACTGCTGAATTATATCCTGTGAAAAATTCATTGTTCTAGATCGAAAATAAGTGTCCAAAAAAAAAAAAGCTGTGAACTTTCTGAACACCCCTCGTACTGGTATTTGTCTGTCGGATATACGTAAATGCTTTGACACGATTGATCATGAAGTAGAGTGGGTCGGGGCAAGAAGCCCGGGTTAGGTGAGAAGCCCCCCAAGGGTTATATCTAAACTTACATTTTTGGTGCTTTTTCTTATTGATAGGATTGAAGCTAGAGGCTTTTTAGGTGACGTCACAAATTTTCAGGGCAAACAGCATCAAACCATAGTAGTAATTAAAGAAACAAAAAAAGATGCATGGTTTTTGTAACTTTGATTAATTCTTTGAAAGTGGTTGTCAGAAATAACTTTGGAAATTTTAAAAGAATAGTGGATATCTGCATTGCTTCACTTTATGACCATTACATGAATTTGATTTGGATCATGTTTTTTGCATTTTAGCTCAAAATATAGAGGTTATATTAACATATGTGAGTTTGGGGCGAGAGGCCCCACATGGTATGGGGCATCATGCCCCCCTTCACTGAGGCCTCGAAGCTGCTTCAGGAACCATTTCATAATGTGTACTTTGCCTTAAATCTTGATAGAATAGCTAATTGAAATCGAAAAAATTTGGCTGAAATTAAAACAGGGCAAAAAGTATAAAAAAATAATTGTATGAACAGAAAAATTCTGAAATTCTGAAAAAGTGAATAGAATGCCTTAAAAATGATAGAAGAACCCCAAGAAATAACTTTCAAGCTGAATGCGCCTGCAAAAAAAATTGCCATAGGATTATAATAGGGGGGCTTCTTGCCCGATAGGTGGGGTAAGAAGGCCATTTTAATTTTTTTACAAAAAGGGCCGTTACTCCTTTATTAAAATTGGTAGACATTTGTTTCACTAGTTATAAGTAGAGTCAAGTGATCCCTTCCTGACAACATAAGCATTTGAATAATCGACCACAAAAAGTAGGTCAAATCGCACCTCGAAGTTAAGGGGGGCTGCATGCCCCGCGCTACTCTACTTAAACAAAAACTTGATTATTATGGTGTTAAGGAAGTAGAATTAAATTGGTTTTCAGATTATCTAAGTAACAGATCACAGGTTGTGTTTCACAATAAGATATTTTCAGACAAGAATAATGTTACAATTGGTGTGCCCCAGGGCTCTGTCCTAGGGCCAATATTATTTATGTTGTTTGTAAATGATTTAAGTCAAAACTCGGATATCGGTATATGTAATTTGTATGCAGATGACACTATTGTTTATTGCCAAGGCGAATCTGTGGAAGATGTAAATGAAAAGTTACAAAGTTGTGTGTCTAAGTTAAATCACTGGTATGTCAGTAATAAACTGTCTGTAAATACATCTAAAAGTGAAGTAATGTTAATATCATCTAGTCGGAGGTTCTTGTCTGATGATTTAGATATAAATATTGATGGACAAAGACTTAAATATGTCCAATGTGCTAATTATCTTGGTATGAAAATTGACAAACACCTTACTTGGAATGATTATGTTGATAAACTATGTTCAAATGTTGCCTCCAAGTTAAGTGGTCTTCGAAGAGTCCAAAATACTATCTCTACAGATGTATTGTGTAAGATATATTCTACTATGATTCAACCTTGCATTTATTATGCTGTAAGTGTCTGGGGCCAAACTTCTGAGTATAATATCAATAAAACTCAAAGACTGCAAAACTATGCAGCTAGAATTGTAACAAAAAACTTTGATTATGTAAACTGTAGAAGTATAGAAATTGTTAAAGCTTTAAAATGGATTGATGTTAAAGAAGATGTGACTATTTTACTTGTATCCTCATGTACAAATGTATCCATGGACTTGCTCCAAGTTACCTTGTTGATGAAATTGTAATGAACTTTGATGTAAATGGGCTAGTCACAAGAAGTCACAAAAGGAGTGTATATGTGCCATGTGTATCTGGTCAATTTGCTAAAAGGTCATTCAAATATAAAGGTGCTATTTAATGGAATGCTTTACCATCTGTTTTAAAGGATTTACATGATTTAAATGATTTTAAGTTTAAGTTAAAAAGATACTTTTTATCTTAATTGTACATTTAGTTTTTTGTTTTTAATCTGTTACATGTCTTATTCTCTTTATTGTCTATTGTTTTTATCATTTTGATTATATATCTTTATTTTATGTTCTGATTGTATATACATGATATCTATGGGCCACTTGAAAAACAGCTTTGCTGAAGTGTTACCCATTTGAAATATATTCAATAAATAAATAAATACCTTCCATGCAGTGATGACCATTTACCATGGCAGACACTTTTGTGTTTTGCAATTCTACCCAGTCAAATATTTCCTTCATGCGTTGTACCAAAATGTCAGTAACCTTTCAACACTAACCAAGTTGAACTTAGTACATGTTTTATTGTCCTATAATATTAGAAATTCTTTTTCAACTATACCATTACAGCACAGAATAATTTTGAATCATTATTTTATTACTAATTTTCAGTATATTTTGTTTTTCCCATCAGACAATTGGAGTTACGTATGAATGTGTCTATTACGCTTAAATTTATTTTTACTTTACTTGTTGGCTCGAGCAAGCAGAACCTGTTTTGTAGCCTTTACACTAAAATTATTTAGAACTACCTTTTTTTGAAAACTCGCAGGACCATAGCAACAGGATACTATGGTTCACTGTGAATGTGACAAAAACAGTTTCAGTGATACAGTTTGTCGTTCGGCTTTGTGTGAATATATGGCCTTTTAAGTACAAGTGTTTGCTCTGATTATCTACGGTCAACGTAAAACAGCTTTGGATTCCCTATTACTTAAGACAAGCAAGGAATGACTGCAATAAACCTACTTGTGTTGACTGATGCCCCAAATTTATAGGAACCATTGATCCGGTGTTTGAGTACACATATTTCAGCTGACTCCAAGGAGATTAAACTTTTTTTTTAGCTTATAGTTCAGTTACCAATTGTCATCAAATTAATGCGGTTTGTTAAACTAACCACTATCATTACACAATATTACTATTTAAATCTATTTCTCCTTGAAAGACCCGGCCCCCACATTTGGCATTTAGGTGAGCAGATTAAGGTTATTTTACTAGGCATTGTCAGTAACTGTTACATGAATTCAATGTAAAAGTTATTCTGGACCTCTCATGTGATGCCAAAAAATCGATTTGTAAATTCTTATCATTACATGTAAAGGGGGAGTTAATTGAGAGCTTACGTTTAAAAGAAAAAGTGGATTTTATTGAATTGCATCTGAATATCCTTCATCTTTTGTCATCTTGCTAATTAAACTGCCATTGTCAGAACAATTACTATTCCATCAGCTGCATGCAGGATTTGTCTTTATATGGTTTAGTTACAGTCGACGAACTTCGAGTGTTTACATGCAATACACTTCTAGGCTGTTACTGACATCACAGCCCTATCCCTGCCATGTTAAGTGACCATAACTTTGATACCTCATAAGTGTGTGACTGACTCATAGCCCATACATACCATGTTGTGTGATAGGTGTCATAGCATTCACCAGTGACCTCACTCCTGTCTCTCTGAGTAATAGGCCTGCAATCAACAGAGCTTGACCACTGTCAATGCTACTGATCCCCAGCTGATCATGGCCTCTGCTACTCTTGGCCATCCTGACCACAAGTGCTTCATTTTAGCGAAGTTATAACAAACAGATTAATCTTCCTCTGGTGTGACAAACAGAATTCACAGTTTGAGATATTCAAAGCAATTGTATCTATGTTTGAATGTTTAATTGTTGTCTGTTTGTTGTTCCAAATATTTCTTTGAGGAAAAACACAAACAATTATCTAAATTATAGATATTTCTGGCCAGAAAAAGCTGTGAAGGATTAGAATACTTCAGAATTTTATTGAACTTGTTGGCAGGGCAAATGTAAATGAGCTATGCAATGGAGGGATGCCCCTGGCTTTCTTGTGTAGCTCCCTTGTTCATCAAACAGGTTGCTACATTTTATATACACAAAAACCCTGCTTTGACACAAGCATGCATATAATTCCGTCGCACTTCTGTCATGATTTATAACTCACTATCGCAATTCAGATGGATAAGCTTTCATGTTGACTGACTGTGTCAACACCACACCTTTCATGAACAGAGCAATGATTATTGTCAAATGGGTCAGATTTATGACTCAGTGACTGCACTTCATATGACAACTGTTCTACTGCCCATTCACTTAGCATTGCTCTGATACATGTCACTGAGCCAGATGTTGGTCACTGCTGCATCTATACATGTCATTAGAAGTCCTATGAGTCAGTGAAAGAGCCACCAGTTTCAATGGTAAAGATTGAAGCAACAGCTTTAGTGACCTCATTGATACTCTGAAACCAGTCACTTGTAAGCACTCGAAGTTTGTCTACTGTAAGCATGAAGTTAATTAGTGCAAAGTTAATTAAGCTGCAATATTAATTGAGATTTTCAGTGCAATAAGTTCACCTCTTCATGTGTATCAAGGAAATCTTAAATAATTACATAGTGCCATTATAATATGGTTTCAGAAACTGTTTGGCATGATAGGTAATACCCATTCATATGTAATAAAAACCATAGACGCCTAGAAAGAGGCAAGAGAAAATTATTTCTGATTTTCTCTCATAAAGAACAGATAGCTTTTTCAGAGATTTCTCTGGACAGATGGGACTTGACATGCAACAGCCAAGATAGATTTTTGTTTGTGTGATGAGGTTTAAGATTTATTTTCCAGAATATCAGCTGCCTTAAAAATAACAATTGATCTTGATATGAATTGTAATTTGTACAACACGTACAATTAGGGCTTATACCAATTCTACACATAAATAGAACACACAAATATGGAATCACAATTATAAGCTAATATGATGATGCCAAAGCATAGAGAGACCGCAGGAAGAAGATCAAATTTTTTGTCATCTGGGAGTGAATAATTGAAATTGTCAGTTAATTTTTTTACATTTTATTGAACAGTGATTTTATGTATCATTTTCATGATGACAAATGTAAAATAAAGGCATTGTTAAGAACTGTTTTTAAATACTGTATGAATTACCATTCTAAAGTAGTTTTCGAAATAAACTCTACAATAAAATAAATAGGCCTACTCCAAATCCAGAATGACAGCAGGTGCACAGAAGATGCCAGTCTACTTGGGAGTTCATGAGTCAATACAAGTATCTCTAACCAAGAAACTGCATCTGCATTTTCTGGGATCAAATGCAATGCAGCCAACGCTCAGAATGCATTGTAAGTTGTAGGCCAACATTGTACCTGCAGCAATACAAAGACTAAAATTACTTGCCTGCAGCTCTGCTTGTGTCGTGAGAAACTGGTGACGTTATGAAACACTCCTGGTTTATTAATAGCTTGCTATGGTGACGTCATCTATTGCTAACTTTCTTGTGACGTCATCGCCATTGTGCTCGTTATGAATGACGTCACATAAACGCCCACACTTTTTGTTTGGCGCATGCAAAAGAGTTTCTTAGTATATCCCTGTGTGGGTATAGCTCCGTCTCCTACCATTTGAAGACCTGTGGTCACTGCGCTTCGCGCAGCGACCTGGCGGTCTCCATAATACATGGCATGGCAATTTTAATAAAACCATTGACTTAGGTACCCTGCTGGCCAAAAGTTTGGAAACAGTATATTGCTTGCCATTGGATCAGTGCAACACACATCTGCATACATGTGGATGCATGGATTCCCATCCGGTCAGAAGAAAATACATGATGATAGGAAGTTGGATTGTGTAGACAGTTTCTGTATGAGTTTGGTGCAATGTCCTTTCTTGCTCTCATAAATATGGATGGGTGGACACATGTCTCTATTAATTAACCCTTACTGGACTGGGCTGTTCAAACTAAACAATCTCCCAGGACGATTGTGACGTCACAAGCTGTTGTTTAGGGACATAAATGGTCCCTCAGGCAGCTAGCTAGGGATGCACATAATTGTCCTTTCAGTCCAGTAAGGGTTAAATGACCAAGGCCTGAGCACTCTCTTTGACACACATCTATTTTTGAGAACAACCTTGGAAATTTAACCCAATTTCCACCAATTTACCTCCTCTTGACATTAATGTGAACTATTCCAACATGATCAAATAAGAATCCAAGCTCCAAGAAGCAGTTTAGTGAAACACTAATGCAATAGCGAGCAGCCTACTGTTTCCAAACTTTTGGCCGGCAGTGTATACATTTATATGGTCTATGTTTTGACATAAGGATATTTTTCAAAGAGTCATTGATAAATTTTCTGTATGCAGGTGAATCATGCGACATCCTTTGTAGGATTGTCTTCTTTTCCTGCCTTGTGTGGGAACTAGCCGTGTGCTTGCTTGTCTCTTTTGCTTCCTTATAGCAAGAATTTTTGTAACTTTACAAAAGGATTATCGATACTGCAAAAATAGGAATGTCTCGGGTAACTGAAGAGCTTCAAAGGATAATCCGTTTAATTGTTCATGTTCCTGTCACTTTGTCAATATTCCTCACTATCTGCACTGAGAAATGGCGCTGAGTGGCACAACTGATTAGCTTTGATAACTGAGGTGCAAAAGGGGGTAATCCAAGAAGAGAATCACTTCGTCACAACAATGTGATTATCAAGTTTTTTTATGGGTCAGACATCCTGTAGCACGCAAATAAACATATCCTAACACTTATATTGTGAAGTACAAATACATTTGTACTTGTGTTGTTAATTGAAGCAACTGAACTGAACACTAATGTGGGCCACCTTCCACAGTGAAGTGAGCTGTTCTTTTGGTTACATCACTGACACTTGAGAATAGATATTAGCATGATATGTATGCATGTAAAAAAAAAACACCGTATATCATGATGTTTTGTCGCTGATCTATCCGTAACATTTCGGTTTTTTGTAACAAAGTGTACCAGAAGATGGATCATATGACCGCAATGTAAATTCTTCCTTTGTGGAACTGATATCATTTTTATGAAACAGGTATTCACATTTCTTAAAGCATTTGGTTTCTTTTATATGAATAATGGAAACATCAGGGCCCGTTTTCACCAACATGGTATTAAGAGTTAAGCCTGGCGTTAACTCCTTTAAACCTGGTATAACTAAGTCCATTTCACCAAGAGTGTGCTAAGCATGTAAACCTGTCAAGGTTCAGTGAATCATACACATTGTCACCAAACTCAAGGATCAGCCATCTCAAACTGATTTGGTGTCAAAAAGTGATTAGGCCAATGAAAACAGAACAAATGTTTCTTATGAGATGGCATGACAAATCAGTATTATAGGCCTTTGTCTATTATATTAGCATGTTTCTCTAATTTAGCAGTCACCAAAGATTTTTTCAAGAAAGATATGTCACATCATGAGATATAAAGTTTGCAAACCAAAAACACACACTTACCTAGAAAATATGTTTGTTGAAGTAACTGTTGCAAATATACTAGCCACACAGCATTAAGCGCACGATTTAAAAGTATTTCATGTATGAAACTATGTTTTTATAGCATTTGCCTATGATAGTCATGACACCAAATAGAGGCAATTCTTCTGTGCTGGGTTGTACAAAACCTCTGCACTTGTTATTTGTCTTAGCACAGGGGTACTTTCGAAGGGCAGGAAATTCGGACGTGGGTGCAATCTATGCATCCTATAATCCTATAACACCCCCCCCCCCCCCGGAAATCCGGCGATTTCTGAAAATTCCAATTTAGCCTCCCGTGTGACTGGTCCACTGGGCATACATACATATATATGGGTTTTAATGAAGCGATTGCATGACTAACACGCTTCACAATCCTTGAAAATAAGGCACCACTAATACCACTCAAGTCACCAACGACTTGTTGGTAACTGCCGGTAGCAAAAAATCGCAGGCACGTCAGCCATTCTGGATACATCAGATTTTGAGGACCCTTATCATTAGATATTCGAAGGGATTCAACCATTATTGTAGTTTCATTGTGCAAAAATGCACGACCAGCTGATTTGTATTAATTTATTGTTTGAGGGGAGGGGGCTAAAGAAAAATGCATTTCTGTCACCAACACTGGACAGACAACTAATTAATTTTCTTTTTTATGAATTTCTAAGCCCACCCCTCTTTTTCTCTTACCTTGTCATGTGGCCATGTTTGGGAACTTCAGAGATTAATTGTGTTTGTAGCAGTTGAGTTGTTTAAATACTATGTGCAGATTTTCACTCAGTAAATGTTCCTTGATCCTGCTCCGCTTGAGTGATTGGCTTAGCCAGACCAGGTCTTAGCTAAGACCTGGCATAACTCTTAATACCATGTTGGTGAAAACGGGCCTATATGTCCGCGGGCTGGTCACATATCACTCCATAACCCCTCAGCATCTTCTCGACAATATTTTTGTATCGGAAGGAAACAGCAGCTTTCCTCCCTCAGTCAAGGCTTAATAGATTGAGAACTGACAAACTTTCAGCAAATAGCCTGCGGTGGATGTCACAATTGGGATTCATTTCTTAGTATATATAAAAGCAGCTAATGCAAGATAGCCCAAAGTATCAAATGACAAAATCTTTCAAGAGCAAATTTCCGAAGACAATATCTGGGAGACTCCAGCTTAGTAAGATGGCACTGCGTAAGACATAACGTTGTGACAGTATCATAATGTATGTATACATAAAAATTATGAATTCGTGAATAATTTTGAATGTCTTTAAGTCATGCATGAAACAGAAAAGCATGTCTGAGTATTTCAACATCTTGTACCCATCAAATATTCATTCTTAATTAAAGCTGTATTGTCTGCAGTTCTGCGTCAAATGGGCAGTGCCAACATATATGTGTCCTCTAAGGTTTAACAAATGTTACTCAAATTAAGTCTATTTTGTCAATTTGCACTACAAAACTAAACATGTGATATCTCTGAAAATACGTTCTTTGAAAAGGCAAAAATAATATTTTTAGTGCGGTTGTGTTAGTGATGATTGATTCTTATTCTTCAACCCATTGATTCTTTGGCTTGCATGATAATTGAAAATCTAACACCTACTGGAAGCAGCTGTATGCCAGAAATCATTGTGAATCGAATGAATTTACTCATCCAGTCCCATTCAGAAAAGATCAGAGAGATGTTTTAAAACTGGAAATCAAAATATATGACAGGACAGGAAAGTTATTATTTTTATTTGATTATTGCGAATAACTTTTCCTCTACGTTTATTTACTTGCATGATTGCTTTTTCATATCTCATGAGAATTTGCTAAAAGGGCAGTGCCATGGAATTCTCATAGAAATGTAGAAGGATGTCGCCTCTCTTTTGGTATTATTCAGTCCTCGGTTGGTAGATGGCTTGATCGAGCCTTTATGTTGGAATCTGGAAGGTTGATATAGGACAGGAGGAAAACAGAGCAATGTGGCAAAAGCAGGTTGAAGTTGCAGTCTGTAGTAGTTCCAGGTGACCACCCCGGACTAGCAGTGGCGTCCCTATGGGGGGGGGGGGCACCTGGGGGCCCTGGGGGGCACAGGCCCCCCATATTGAACTTTCCAACTCTGGCTAAAATATACAATTAGTATAGTGGGTGCCCCCCCAAAGAATCGTTTTACAGTCCATTTATATCCTTATTCTGTCACAGGTGTTCAGAAAAAGTTTTCATACCTTCCAGCAATAATTACTTCCCTTGTTAGACACTGGTGTGTCATGCAATGTTCCCTTGTCAATAATTTCGTTTGGGTAGAATCTCCTATAAATGTCAGTGACCTTTTAACACTTTCCAACTCAGTACTGTGTATGTATTTTATTGTTCAATGTATCTCAGCAAGGAATCATTTTGAATCATAAGTTAATTGTGATTGCTCAATAACAGATTCTTTTGTTTTTTCAATCAGATTTATTTAATTTTAATGGCACGCAAATGAGCTTATTCATCAGGCTTATTTTCATATATTTGTTTAGAAATTATGTAAGGTCTAGGTTCTACTAAACTTGTGAGCCCAAACAAAACCCATTTTGAAGCAATGACTCAAACTTTATTGCGCTGCCTGCCCACTGGGTGGCAGGGCAGTGACTAGGTTTCGTAAGGAAGATTTTTTGCACACACTGAAATGTTAACATTTAGGCCTAATTTTATGTAACAGCTACGGGCACCTGCCACTACTTTCACAGCCCTTCTTCACTGTATGTTATGTTACTGTCATAAAGTTTGTCCCCGAATCTTTAAACTAACATTCAGTGGCTTTATTGAGACATTTTGAAAGTATTCCTTCCACAGTTCTACACACACTGCTCTCCAGTCATGGCTATGGCTGCATTAGCCTGGTCTTCTGGCCTGTATGCATTCACATAGCAGGGCACCAGACTATGGCTAATCATATCAAAAATCTAATGGACAATATTTCATGTGACATGTTATTTACTATTAGCTGACAATGATAAGAAAGCCTAAAGAAAAACATACCTTAATTCCTGTTCACATATCAAGTATTCCCTTAGACGTGAAAAAAGCAGGTCAGCATATACTTTATACTTCAAGAATGTCCATTTATTACATGGAACTAGGTTACATCAACATGTGTTAGAAACATGACACACCTTGTAGCAGTCCTGTTTGATGTTAACTGTAAAAGTTAGCTGTTATCAACAACTTGTTTATACTAAATTTGTCCTAAAAGCATCCTAGTGCCAGCTAGGTCCAGTCCCTATCAGCGTGCCTCGGCGGCCCAACGTCGGCCCAAAGCCGGTCCAATGCTGCTGACATCGGACCGCCGAGGCACGCTGACAGGGGTGTTTACAAATTCGGTAGAAAGAATGCAGGAAGGAATGAAGAAAAGAAGGAATGAAGGAAGGAATGAACAAAGGAATGAACAAAGGAATGAACAAAGGAATGTAGTGGGGGAAGGAAGGGAAGGCCTCGAGATAGATAGACAGATAGATAGACAGCTAAACACATAGATAGATAGATAGATAGATAGATAGATAGATAGATAGATAGATAGATAGATAGATAGATAGATAGATGCAAGAAACTCTTAAAAGTGCTTGCACGTTTTTTTTAAAGGAATAGCAATGTTGCCAATCGTAAATGAGAGAGCAATAACAAGCTGGTAAATTACTCCTGGGCAGAAAGACAGGAGAGTAAAATCAAAGACAGGTGGATAGTTTGGGTCAGTGGGATGGCCAGGAAATGTGTATTTAGCCAAGACAGCATCGATCCTGTGAGCCAAGATTTGACTGAAATATTACATGGAGGGATATACACTAACTACGGATACATGTGTGATTCACCCTTAGGACTCAGTCCGGGCAGCGCATCATTCACCAGTTTCCGGTTATGACATTTCTAGTTTCTGCAGGCCATTGTCACAAACTCGCAGGACCAGAGGATACGATTCACTGTGAATATGCTGAAATAGTTTCCAAGGTGAATGATTTGTCTCGTAAGTAAGCCTACTAGGTGTCACCTCTGATTATCTATGGTGAACGTAAAACAGCTTTAGATTCCTTAATACCAAAGACAAGCGAGCAATGACTGCAATAAACCTACTTGTGTTGACTGACGCCTCAGATTTACGCGAACTATTGGTCTGGTATTTTATGACACATATTTCATCTGACTCTAAGGAGATTTAGCCTGTTTTTGTGTGCAGCGCAGTTGGACCTTTTTATACACATTTAAATACTCTTCCTTTAACTGTATTTTTTATTTGAATTAGAAAGTTGATGGAGTTTATTGCCTTTCGGAGGAACCTCAGTAAGAATTATTATTCCACAGCTTCGTATTCAAACTATATCAGGTCAATTTTGCCAAAATAGATACTTTATACATATGCAAAACAATTATGAGATTGATAGCAAAAAAGGACATTACTTGAATTTGGCTGTGACCAGGCACCTTTACTCAGCGTTTTCATGGAACGTTTTTCAGACAGAGACATCTACCTTAAGATGCAGTTGGGCTGGCTTAATGATGATACTTCACTGTGACAGTTTGGCATTAAAGGACAATGATTTGAGAAACAACAAAATCAGTGCAATGACATTTAACAATTTAGAAAAGTGTGTTATCGTTATTGGAAGAATGTTGGTAGTGACTGCATGCAAACAGAGCATCCATAGGAGACACAATGTCATGCATGAAAATATCTAAAAGTTTCCATTTCAAAGAAAGGCAACTTTGTTTTAAAATGAGATTACAAATATGTTGAAATGGTCGATGACTCGACCAATTCCTAATAACATAATATTATTTCCATTTATTTCTTCTTGAAAGAACCCCTGCCCTCAACAGAATTCTCTTATCAAGGTGCTAATTGGATTCTGCTGTTTTCCTGCCATATAGGGAAATTGTCGTGTGCTTGCCTGTCTCTTTTGCTTTCCAAGCACAGAAGTTTTTACAACAACGGGTCATCAAAGTGACGAAAACTAGAACGGCTAAGATTACTAAAAGGCAGGGTAGGATCCAGAAAATTCCCGGGGGGGGGGGGGTCTATCGGGCTATCGCGTCACAGAACGCATAATTCGCGACATAGGCCTAACGCAATTGCACGCAGATAAAATTAACATGTAAAAATATATAAATTTTGGTCTGGTGGGCCCCCTATGCCCCCCTGCGTCCGTCCCTGTCCCTGCTAAAAAGCTTCAAAGTGACAATCACTTTTGGCTCTCTGCCAATACTCTTCACTGCCTGCATTGAGACTTATAAAATTCTAATATTTTTGACACATTGTGAACAAATTATTGAACTAACTGAACTACACATAAAAACAACAAGTATGGACACTAGGAAAAGCCTATAAGTATTTGTTTCATATAAGACATTTGCAGCACTCTCCTGGGAATTTTAATCACATCAATTGCAATTTGCATCAAATTAGAGATAACAGGACTGAATATACGAAAAAGCTGAAATCTATCAAGAAACAAATGTGAAGTTGAAGGGAAACTTAAGGCCCCTTTAAACTATAGGGATGCTAATACAGTTTGAGCCTAATATTGATCTGATGAAGACACGTCATTGCAAAACCTTGTTTGTCACCGAATGACACAGATTCACCAGCAACAAAACCTTCACATCTTCACATCATCCTAACTCCATTTATCAGACTTTTTCAAGAATGATTAGCGTAATTCAAAGAAAAGCACAAGAAGTGTAAATTGCTCCTCTTTCATGTTTTGATCCTTGCATTCGTGACAATTAATTCTTATCATTTAATCCTTTGATTTCTTCAGAAGGAAGGAGATTGCATGACAGCTTGGAATAACACATTCTGGAATATTGTTTTGCCAAAATGATTAACTCAGCCACTTTCTTTACTTCAAGTGCAAACAGTTTATAATGATGTTTTAATTGATTCTTCGTGTAAGCTACATCATGTGGTGGGGGATTATGGTAAAATAATCATACTGTACCATGCCATTTCGGGATTGAGCGATCAAACAGATATATCTGAGTTCCATCGCCTGTTTATTAAAAATTATTGACCTACTCATTCACTGTGTGATGTATCGGCAAATGCATCCGACAATGTCTGACAAAAAAGTGTCATTTGCGAAAAACGTTCTAGTTGCTGTTTTCATCAACCATCAGTGCAGCTTCCCATTCATTCATACTATTTCATAGTACAAATGTATTTGATAAAATATTTGAACAGCAAAAGAGGAATGAAGGTAAATGATACGATAAATCGAATGTACCTGAACAGCGAACACAACTCCCAATGTTAGCAGACCATTCTTATGCCCATGTATTATTGTGTAGGCCTATTTGTCAGACTAAAATATATCATTTGGCACTGTGACAGTGGCAGCTCAGATGATGTTAAGAATAGGCCAGCAAGGCATCCATCTTGTTAGGCCTACTCTAAAACTCTATTTTTTAAGGTGGCTCGCTACTCATGCCATGTGGTAGTTGGCGCACATTCACGCGCAGCCAGGCAGGCCCTATCTATCGTAACGTCACCACTCTGCTAACAGTGTTCAAGTTCTTTTTTTAATTCTAAGAATTCCATGCGTTGGCCGATTCGTTTGCTATTTGCGCCACTTCTATTGGGGTTAGAGACTTCTCGTTAGGAGCATTAGATGCGCCATGAAGAGTACTATAAATACAGCCGGAGATTCAACTCGATACTCGAAACAAAAAATTTTTACAGGCGATTTTCGACAAGCAGGTCTTATTTCTTAAAAATGACTTGATGATGTAAATAAATGTTTTTATCAATTTCAAGTGCAGTAGGAAGGCTTGTCTATATCATCATATTGTTCCCAACTATTTTTGGAAATAAATGAAAAAGAAATGAAAAATCCTATCCCGTCCATTTTTTTAGCGCCATGGTTTATAAAAAAAGTCAAAATTGTCAAAATCAAAACTTATATTCAGAGCCCCTTGGAAAGTCCTTTAAACTAAATATATCTCTTTGAAATTGTAATCACCTTTTCCATGAAAGTGTCTTCCTTAATTTCATGCTTCATTGCATTATATAGGATGCATGACCACTGAATGGCAGAACAAAATTCCCAGTAAGAAAAAAAAAAAAATTTAGTTTTTCAGGTTTGCCTGGACTGACTTTCTGGTACATGATCCCAAATATTTTTTTTAAAAGGCTGGTAGCGACCACTTTTGTTGACATATCATTGCTATAAATATATTTTGGATCATTCTAAACCGTTTTTAAGAAATCCTATCTTGGAAGTTCACGAGTATCGAGCCACCTCAAATGGTTATTATGGTCCGCCTACAAAAGGACAGAGACAAGACTAAACAGTTCCTATCACATCCATTTTGGTCTCGTCATAAAACTGTCAACTGTTGAAATTACAAGATAATTGTGAAATCAAATTTAGGTCTTCAAAATTATTACTCTGTCAAAGTGCAGTTCTGTGCTATTAAAGGCAATGAAGCCGACTTCATGGCTTCTCACTAGAGATCGGTGCACGTCAAATATGTCACCGTCAGGGAGTCCGATATCAATTCAGAGTGATGGAGCACACATTTGTGGGCAGAAAGCATGACTAGCCAAAATTGATATTTCCGAAATGAAAGATATGCTCAATGAAGTCTGACTCTACCTATTTGATGTCACAGCAGAACCTCTTTAATATTACTTGGAGCTTTTTGCAGTTAAGAGGCCCGCTGTTTTAACTTTTTGACATCCAAATTGGCTTTGCCATATCATTGACAGTCTTCTAATCCTCTTATCAGGTGCACAACGCACGGAAGTGTATAGTTTGATTAATGTTTATTGACACCAATGCTGACAAAACTAATAAACTGCAAGTGGCTTCCTAAGTCTATCTTCTCATCTCATCATCATACCGCGATCGCCTGCCTCGATATAGCCCACTAAGGTGCTGCTGAGGCATAAAACACAAACAAACAAACTTCCTAAGTCAATTACATCGTTGCATAGGCTAAGTTGAATTTTCATTTACAAAACTTTTTTGATTGCTAATCTACCAAGAGCAAAAGGAGTCAACCGTCTCAAGCACATCTTTTATCCTTGTCACAAAGTTTTGGACACTCCTTATATTTTTTGCTAGTGTTTGCCATTTAATTTTAAATTTCTAAGCAAGGGTATTGTCGTCACGTGAAATTTTATGGATACAGACACCTTCCTCTGAAGTCATTCATAATGAAAATATAATTGCAGCTCTTTGACAATGGCTCAAATGAACTTTTTCGACTCATTGCCCACATGGGCAACATCCAGCCTGTTTTTGGCAGCTCCTTATAATGGCATATTTATCCCTCATCTGATTATAGAACTGCATCTTACTGTTGCCTCATTGATTCTGAAAAATACAATGAGATGAGCGTTTGCTCTATCTTCAGGTAGAGTTTCATCCTAGCCAATTACTAGAATTGTGAAGTATCTTTCTTGTATCTGCCCAAAAAGGAACATTGAAGACAACTAAATGCACGGACTGCTTCTCTTTGGTGTTTGGTTCAGCGATTCCGGCACTCGTGACAATGAGGAACCACACTAAACAGCTATCCCACCAGGTGGCAGCACTATCAATTTTACCAGCTGTGTAGTCCAGAAAAGCATGCAGCTGCATGATTTTCATGACAAAAATGGACCTGTAGACTTTAATATTCATCCCAATTGCAAAATTTAAAAAGCAGCATTGAGGAAATAATATTACCCAACCACTAGAATAATCAAACTTGTTGTTTCTATAAATTTTTCAGTGCATTCAGCGAGTGAACTTGATTTAGCTTCTTTTTTTTACTTTTGGGAAAAAGCACTGCTCTCGAATGGTTAGAGTTAGAAAGATGGTTTTGATGTCAAAAGATACCTATATTACAGGACAATTTTAAAGGAACATTTCATGCTCCTAACTCAATAAGTTTTTTTTAGATTAAGCATTAAGTCCCCCGAAAATCCAATTTTTGGGGGTTTTTTGCGACATTCTTGTTTGCAGGGGTTAAAAGTCTGCTATGAAGTTTGCAAATAAAATATAAAACCAAACCTATCATCAAGCACTATACTTGCAGATTCAAAGTAGGTAAAAATTATTTTTGAGAGTCCAATGGTTGCCAATATGTGACGAGATACATTTCAACATGCACAAACTAAATTGTGACGCAAAAAGGCCAATTTTCTACTTTTTTGAGACGTTCTTGTATTCAGAGCTTTTAAATCTGCTGTAAAGTTTGATAAAACAATTTCAAACCAAATCTTTCATTAAATTAAGGAATATTCTTGTTTATTGTAAAAATGTAAAAATTATTTATGAGTGTCTATTAGTTGGTAATTTATGATGAGACACGTTACACCATTCACAAACTGAGTTATGTCGTCAGAATCCCTGTTTTTTTTAGGTATTCTTTTGTTCAGAGATTAGAGTTGATTAATTCAACCAAGTCTACCATCAATGACAATAAAGAAGCAAAAATTGTTATTGACATGCACAAACTGAGTTACTAACCCAAAAGGCCGATTTTGACATACTTTTAGGATCGAAGGTTTAAAGCCTACTCTAAAGTTTGAGGAAAGAAATTTCAAACCAAATCTATCATCAAGGGCTAACACTTGCAGATTCTAAAAAAATATATATATTTATGAGCGTCCAATAGTTGCAGATTAAAGACGAGATACGTTACACTATGCACAAACTGAGTTATGACATCAGAATGCCTACTTTCTTTAGATATTTTTGTGTTCTGAGATTAAAGTTGGGTAAAATAAATTCAAACCAGATCTAACGTCAATGACAATATTTCTAAAAAAGCAACGGCAATTCTGAAAACCGGAACCATTCCGGAAACCAACACCAAAACCACAAACCATTCTAATCCTACAGTAAAAATTTTGGTGACCAATTTAACCTTTAGCTTTGAAAACCATTTAAATCCTCTTTTCAAGCCGATTCTAATGATACCAAACATGTTGGAGTTGCAAAAACCAAAACCAAATTAATCGGAATTGTCAATCAACCATTACCATTTTAATCCAAAGAGGCAAAAAAACCAATAGGGGAGACCGGGGAACGTTGGTCCGCTTTTTTATTTTCCGACTCTCAATCAGAAAGTTCTCTAAGGGACCGTTCAGAATTTATGACTGGGGGGGTGGGAGTTTTGCTGGAACTTCCCGTCAAAAATTGATACCCCCCCCTTGAGTTCCATGCGGATTTTTAGTACCCCACCCTTAGGTTTCACGCATATTTTTAGTACCCCCCCTCGACATACAAAGCAATACACACATATATACTGTTATACACGATCGCGCATACAGATTCGCGTCATTTTCGCGGACTTTTGCGCGTGTTTTTTAACATTTTTTCTCTGTTAAAATTTCTTACCCCCCCCTTGGAAGTGTTGTCAAAAATTAATACCCCCCCTTGAAACATGTGTGAAAAGTTAGTACCCCCTCGGCCAAAACTCCCACCCCCCCCCAGTCATAAATTCTGAACGGTCCCTAAATATTTGAAAAATCTCTTTACTGACTGATTTCTGAACATCTACACTGTCTACCCTTATGCCAAATCAAGTCGATATACCATCCATAGTTATGGAGAAAAATAAGTTTGAAAAAAAATGTTTTTGCCGTCCAACATGCCCCGTGCCTAGCCCTGGGAACCGGGGCAGGTTGGACCGCCATGTGGAGCAGGTTGGACCACGGAATGAAAGTCCAGGAAAGTAGAAGAAAGTGAGCAAACACCACATTTTATTCTCACACATCACAACACACGTGTGTCATTGCAGAATGATTGCATCGGAAGATATACCCAGATAACTTCAATAAATCTTGTTTAGAAAGGTTGGCATATTAGCCAACTGAATTGATTTTACCCTCATATTGTACAGGAATGACTTAGGTGCTCTATTCATGTTAAAAGTTACACAGCCGGCATTTTGCAGATTATATTTTGTCAGTCAATCAAGTTTATAATGGTCCAACGTGACCCGGCCTTGCTGGTCCAACCTGCCCCATCCCAACCTCTTATGAAAATGTCCATGCCTCGCCAACAAGGTTGAATATGAACTCAGGAAACTTACATCAAACTTTACTTAAGTGGAGATAGTTTCAATTTATGAGACTTGTCTGACTGGATGATCCCCCATATTTTAAATAGGGTTACCGGCCATCGAGACTTGGGAAGAAGTCACTTTTTACGCAGGAAATCAGACAACCTAAAATAGAACTCACACTTTTCCTTCAATGCTCATGAAATATTTTGGTCAAAAGGCATACCACTAAAGGTTTCTTCATCGGGGATTTGTATTTATAACTGCGCATGTTTTATAAAAAAGATATTGGCGATGGTCCAACGTGCCCTGAAGTCCAACGTCCCCTTGTCTCCCGGAGACTCTCCCCTACCATCCAGCGGGTACTCTATATACACCCTTTCAGAGTGTCGTTTGATAAATCTAGAAAAATATTAAAAGAGGTAACACGCCCCACGAAAATCGAATTATTGTCACCTGACAAAATGGTTGTCAAATAAATAATTCCAGGTGTGCCAGCACTGGTTGTTTACCTCCCAGTGCTTTAAATGCTGTGTATTTATAAATGTCAATTGTTTGATACTAATAGATTTTTCTTATTTTGTATATTTTTTTTGTTACGCCACATATAATTGATCTTTAGCTTCTCGGATCCTCTCAAGGCATTTTCTCTAGGTCGGTCGGTGGAACAAAAAAAAAGGTGAAAAACAAAATTTTAATGTCAAAAATTTTTTTTTTTTCTATCGGCAGGAAATCTATTGTGTCGGCGGGTCCGCAGAGCTAAGAATCACTTATGTGTGGCGTTACTTTTTGTATTACGGTATTAGCAATTGTTTTTGTACTCCATA
Organism: Platynereis dumerilii; assembly: GCA_026936325.1. Taxonomy (NCBI): domain Eukaryota; kingdom Metazoa; phylum Annelida; class Polychaeta; order Phyllodocida; family Nereididae; genus Platynereis; species Platynereis dumerilii. The sequence goes on along the minus strand of JAPTHN010000001.1, from coordinate 32,048,227 downwards.
TTGCCGTTGTGATCTGAGTCAATAAAAAACTTGAAACTTGAAATTTGAATCCTTGCAACATGAAATCTATACACACTTGTACCGGTAGCGCAGGCATTATCAAAATTGCCATTATAAGAGGCCGACCAGATGATCTTGATCTTTTTGGTGAAAAAAAAAATTCCCCACTTGACACTGAAAAAAAAGGTTTGTTCAGCGCATAAAGAAAAGTTTGTTTCCACCTGTAGTTAGGGTACTGTACAGTTAAAATTGTGATAAATTTTTAGAAGTTTGTCGCTCGTCCGCATGTGAAAAAATTGTGCGTCCACGCTTCGCACACAAAAAAAAAAAATGTTCTGGACTGGGGGTAAATTCCATAGCCCCCTCAACTATCATCTGGTCGGCCCTTAAATTCTTAGCCCACTGGAATAACAATGCCCCCTCTCCCAAAACAGTTAATTGTTGAACCCCGGCCCCAACTCAACACAGGCCACTCATCTATTTTCAAAAGGGGGCGGTAACGACAGCACTGTAAATCCAAGTTTGTCAACTTTTTAAATGCTTTTTATAGTTAAATAAAATTTCCTTGATCAGAAAAAAAATCTGAAATCTGAATCACTACTGCCAGTACTGGTTGAGTGTGCATGGCCCAATACTAGCAGTGAGCCTGCCCAGACCTCTGCTGAGTCCCCCTGGACTAGCCCAATACCCCCCCCCCCCCGTAACCCCCCCCCCCCTTACATGTATTGAAGTGTAGTCTGGTAAATAATAGGTAATCTGGTAAATAGTAGGTCTAACAAACCAGTGCCCATTACATAAATGCACATGCACACACACATCAATGTCATCATGACCTGATGACAGGTCACAAGAATAAGTATGCCTATCTTTCAACAAGCTCCTTCTTCCAGAGACCCTTCCTTTTCTTCTCCTGAGCTCTTCTTTGAGCTCTGGGAGGGTCCATCTTTCATAATGAACCATGCTTCAAGTTTCTTTTACATATAATCATAAAATTCTGTCACAATCTGACATGCAAGCCACACTGACAAGCTGCTGACTGCATGTAAACATGTGTCAACTAAGTCGACGTCATGGTAAAATCGATAGTGCTGCCACCTTGTGGATATTCATTTAAGGCTCCCCATTAATTCATATCCTCTATTCCTTTGATTTCTTAGAAATGCAATTGCGTGACACTTTGAATATCAACCTTCTTGGAGCAAGGCACATTTGTTTGCCAAATAATTATCACATCTGAATATTCAAGTGCAAACAGTTAAACTTATGCTGGAATTTAAATGCCTGCAATTTTCACTTTTGATGATCGAAACTAGGATTAAGCCTATGTTGTGAAATTAGTGCTTTAAAAGCATCATTTAAACAGTATGCAATGACCATGGAAATAATGTCATTTCAACCTGACATACATGTATACATGTGTTGCATCTTCAGTTGTCACAAAATGCCATACTGTAAATTCCTATTGTGTCATATAATATCATATCATATCGTACATCCAAGATCCCTAATTCAACACACCCTGCCAAGACAACCCTGCCCACACAGCAACCCTCAGCCACTATTCCAGGCTTTGACCCAGTTGGCCTTCTCAGCCAATCAGCCAACGTGATTGAAAAACCCTAAGGGTATAATTATGTGACCTTCCAATTTGAAGACAAGGAATCTTTATAGGGAGGTCATTTTAAGTCTCTAAACTTGCTAACCACCAAAATAGCAATGCCTAAATGGATGACACATGGTCCATTTTGAGTATTAGAGAGAAGATTGTGAGATAAACTCCCATTAAAAAGTAGTTTACACCATTTTGAAAACCACAGGAATGTCACATGCCAGGAATGACCAGTAGGTCATGAATATCCAATTTTTACCCCAAATAGTGACTTGTGCAGCCCGTGTGGGCAGGGGTAGCTGCATGGGAGGGTGATTCAACAAGGCAACAATAAATATGTACAGCAAATCATCAATAAGCCCATATGGTAAATGGTTGAGGCTTTACTGAAATAAAATTGATGTAAACTTTTAATATGGATAATGAAAATGACTGTCATTGTCATTGGCCAAAGCGTAAGGCCAGGATAAGTATTGATTAAGTTTGGCTTCGTACTTTATTGATAAATATTAAATACTCGTAAATAAACTTTTTCTATTATCAAGCGTTAATTATTTCTGGCAAATTAATATTGCACATTGTAAGTCAAGACATGAAAGTGTCATTACTGACGTCTTCTTGTGGTTTGCACATTTTTATTTTCATCACATAACTAGTTAGCAGGTATGGTGTCTTTACCAACTCTTACAAATGTCCATTCGGAAAAGTGATTGCGCAGGGCATAGACTACATGAATCATCATTACTGTATTTTAACTTGGTCCTGAAATGATCATAATGACCCCATTATAAAACAAATTACAGTGACAACTGACAATAGGCTTGATTACCTTTACATTTCATGATTCAGATCTGCCTGCTGACAAGGTAATTATTTCCATAATCAAATTATGATCTAAATTATCATGAAATTTCACAAGGCAACATTGGAAACAAAGTTATCATAGCATCGAACCAGATGTCTTGTCCCAGAAAACAATACAAACAGTTACATAAATATGTCAAGCTGTGCATTGCATACAAGAACAAAAGCCATTCTGCATGGGTATTTATTCTAGAATTTTGATTTTGAAATAAATTTTGTCTGATCATTGTTCACTTAGACAATTTTCAAAAGACTGTCTTGGCACATGGCTTCCGCTCTGCTGCACACAAAATATGTGGCTGGGAAGCATGGGAGGCCATACTAATCATTGAGAGACAAAAGCTATCAGGGCATGCAAATGGCTTCAGTCCACCTGTATACTAGCATATGACAAATCAAAGAAATGCCCAAGACATGTGCGTTTTGATATATTTGTCACAGATTCCATCCAATTTTACAGTTGATTATGAAAAACATTTTCTCAAAATGCAGTTATTGTTGGGTGTTGTTGGTTCTACAAGTTGTAAATTCTTATCTACTTCTATCTTGTGTCTAACTGCTAAAAGCACAAATAGTAACAAACAATATATAACAGTTTGTGATCACTACTGTTGATGTATGTTAATTAGAATTTGTCATGTGATTTTGGAATAGGCTCCCACTAGTTATGCATTTCTTCAAAATATGCAAATACTATAAAGGAAAAAATTATTTGCATGTCACAACATTATCAAAACAAGCGAGATGTACAAGGTCAACTATTGCATTTCCATCATATCTGTATGTTATTGTTATTTGCAAAATGACCCTGCTTCTGCAATCTCAAAATTTGAATTGCATACACTTGTATTGTCCTGTAGGGTATTTCTGGCATGCATACGAGTGCTGGGAAGACCTTCATGGTGAGACTGATGAATGAAGAAGTTTTTCTGCATTGCTATTTTCCTTTTTTAGTCTAGATTATTAGAATAAGACACATCGAAAAAGGTGACTCAATTACACAACACTATTCGGGCCCATATTGATTTATGGGTCTATGTTGATGTATATGCCTGTGCTGAGTCGTTGACACTCAAACTGTGATAAAAAATCATTAAAAGTAACCAAGTTATCATGGTAAGCTGCTAGAGCATTCATAAAGAAGTTCTGAAAACGAAAGTAAACTTAATGTTATTTGTCTATTTAAGATAGGTTGAAGAAAGGTAATTTGTAATCGATGGTAGGCCCAAAGCTCAGTTACTCACTAATGGAAATAACAAATAGGGACAATCGAGGAACTAATGATATAACACATTATTCAATCAATTTTGATTGTTTTTTTCAAGAAGTTCAGAAACTCTGGTCTGACGTATATCAGTATCTTTCCACTGACCACTTTTACATGCATGCGTTTTAATTTCTACGCAATTTTGGGTCTTTTGGACATTTGCTACATCTCATTTTGCTTAAGCATTTAGAGTCCATCGATCCGAGACAAAAAAAGTCACACAGATGATAGATCAAATGCAGAAAGTACTTGTATTGCATTAAATCCTCTTACCGACAGTGAATGACCATATGCCAAAAATTTGCACTGGTGACAATATATTTCTTTCGCATATGACTATCAACATAAAATTCAACAGCACAAAACGATGGCTCAGTTCTGTTAGGGCAAAAACACATTTCCAGTTTCCATTAGCACTTCTGCAGTTAATGGACAGGTCCAAAAAAGGTCGTGTCACTGTTTGAGTGTTCTGACTTAAACATTTAGTGGAGCTATGACTCCTCACCTACCAGTGATGGGAATCTGCCATAAACCTCAGCGTCATAGGATGAACTGCATGCTCTGTGCAACAGTGCTCTGTGTAACAGACACGTGCCTTATATTAGTTTATTACATACTCTATTCATTCAGGTATATCCAGGGACTATATGTTGTCCTGGCAAAGCATATGAGGTTATACCATGGGTAGGTGCAGTATGTCCCCGGTATACTCCCCGAGACCCCAGTTTATTCCCGAGACCCGAAGGTTCGAGGGAATATACTGGGGTCGAGGGGAGCATACGGGGATGTACTGCACCTACCCATGGTATCACACTTGATACAGCCCGCATCAATTTAATGTCAGATGATCAAATTAATTACCATTTTGAAAATTCAATGGTTCTCAAGGTATGTTATTTGAAAAGATACTAACTAATGGATTTTGAAATTCAGGTAAATATCACTTAGTGACACTTACCCTCCCAAAAATCCATGCGTAATATGCCTGTTTGTGGCAGAAACATTTGGGCATCATACACGTTTTGATTTTCCATTAGCACTTGAATGGCTAATGGACGTCATGTCACTGTTAGAGCATTGTGACTTGCACATGTAATTGAACTATGAAACCTCCCAGAACAGTGTTGGGAAATGTTCAAATGTGGCATTATATCATATATGGCTACAAAACAGCATAAGATGTCACACTACATCACAAGGGACTAAAATTAATATCCCTGTGTGGCAGACCACAGTGTCACAGCACAATGCTGGTGTCTGATGACTGTATTTCTCTCAGTAACTGTTCACGCTTCAGTCACATCCTTAACTACCTACAGTCAGCAGCATACACAAGTTCTTTTGCATGAAAGCATAAAATCGAATTATGTCTGGCTTTACTTGCCCATCTAGTAACCATGACAGATCATTTTTCAAGGATTTTCAACTGGGAGACAAACCGAACTTCGTGTAGCGCCATGATGCGCCGTGATACTCCATGTGCATCGTTTGATAAGATGAAGATCCACAAGATATACTTACGTAATGATATTCTTCCAAAAGGGAGTTTGTACTGTTTATTATCGTTTTCATAGCTACGTGTTTTTCAAGTTTGCAATTTGCTTAATTCCAAAACTGTGATGTCAGAGATTAAGTTGAATAATTTTGTTTATTACAAGAACAGATTTCAGGAAACTGACGAAGTGCATTGACACATGGATGATGTATGTTTCACTTGTTCAGCTTGCCCCGGCTGAACGATGCTTCAATGAACTGTAACTAAACCAAACAGACTACTCAGCCTCAAAGCAGAGTTGCAATTACTGACAACAAATGTTGTTTGAAATTGTGATTACTAGTGTCTTGTGAAAAACAGCAAAACGTTTTGTTTGGAAAACAATGAAACTTTTGGTGAGGTGCAACACTCAGCTTAGACATGCATTGTTTGTTGTGGTTGTATACATATAGTAACATTGCCTGGCATTTTTTAATTCCTTTGTCATTAACTGTGATGTCAAACTCTGAACTGATATGTCACAGATTGAAGATTAGACCAATCACATTGAGGTTTATTCACGATTGACCATATGGCCAAACACCTTTTTGAGTTGTGTCACAGTTATTGCAATTTTATTGTATTTGACCACTGTTTGAAAACTCTCTTTTATTTTTGACCACTAGCAGTTTGGTGAACAGTCACGCCTGGTTACTTTAAAGGTATAACCGAGAGACAGCATGAATGACAGCCCAGATTTGTGTGATTGCCAAACCTCAAGGATTAGAACTTGCTTTTATTCACCGTTCAGGAGCACATTTCATATCAAGGGAGGGGGGCTTAGGAGTTTGTTTTTTTTTTCAAATAAATAATTTCTGTTCAGTTTCCGTGTCCTGTCTGGACAACCAATTTTCGATCTATAAAAGTTCCATCGGTACCAAGAGTGGTACATAACATCTTACTACTTTGTACTGCATCCTGCTGGTCCAATAAAATCAAGTAGTACAGGATGTCAGACCTATCAGTCTATCACCCATCCTACCCCAACCCCTCTCAACAGCCCTCCTGGCAGGATACACCCTCGTGCTGACATAGTCTAACAGGGTAACCACTGTGATGATGGGGTAACCAATAGTCGTTGAGGGATAAAGAGGGTAAAGCTTGGGGTGAGCTGAGTTTAGTTGAGTGAGGGGCTAGTTGATGGAATTTGAGGCCAGGTGAGGGAATTTAAGTAAGATGAGGGGATTTTAGGCTAGGTGAGGATAAGAGGGGTTTAGGTTAAGGAATTTGTGGATTGGTGAGTGTGTGGCGGTGTAGGCCTATCCTACCATGAGGTCTCTTAATTGTTTCTAACATACAGGGCATAATATGAGAAAATTTAATTTAATCATTGTTCATTTTGCCTCACATGAACTATTAGTAATTTTTGGCAAGTCCCAGCATTCATGCAGGTTGCTACTGAATGAAAATATATTATGATCTGTGATTATGAAAAGCGAAAATCAGTATATGAATTTTTTTTGTGACAAGCTCTGGTTTGGATTTTTTTTTTAAATAAAAAATAAATAAATGATTTTAGAGTGAAAATCAGATGCATATTTCTGGTGGGGTTTTTATTAACCCGGTGTTGGTTGATTTAGAAATGAAATTTTTGGGATATGGGATGCTTGAAAAATAAATAATTAATGTCGCTGTTACCACAAAATAAAATATAATTTCCCATTGAGGGAAATTTCCAAGGCCCTCCCCCCTGAAAATCTGGATGTGCAACTCAATTCCAATCACTGCACACCATCCCATTGTAAGAAATTTGTTGTTTGTCATTGTTCTATGACTGAAACAAAACTGAGCCAGAAGTGGTCAAATACAAAAGAAGAATTGAAGCTGTGAAGTGAACTGGCAGTTGATAACACCTGAAGCTGTGAATCTGTGTCTTGACCATATGGTCAATCGTGAATAAACCTCATTGACAGATACCCGATGATGTCACAGTTTAAAAGCAAAACGAAGTTTAAAAAAAAAACCCACACAGCTATGAAAACGATAAAAACCAACTGATAATTTAGGACTTAGGCCGATTTTTCCCAAAAGAAGTTTGACAAATGTTAGATTTATGAAAATTAAAAATCAGAAAGGCGATATTAGCAGAAGAAAAGTTATTAAGACAGCAAAAAATATTTTGATACATATTGAAAGAAGAAACCTTGTTTCAAGTGCTCTTAAGAACTACAAATTATGACAACCAAAATTATATCAATTAGAGTCTCAGGAAAAATTGGTCCCCCTGAGACCAAATCTGTCCACTGGGAGACCAAATGGTCTTCCAGTTGCCATGTTAACAAGAAAAGTACCCTTAAAAAGGGTACTGTATCGATCTTACCATAAACCTGCGGGCATGTAATAAAAGGTTTTAACATCTTAATTTAGGCATTTCTATGAAATAAATACCCTTAGAGAAATTCCAAAGCACCTCCCCTTGTTTCATGAAATTATTACATAGCCAGGGATGTGTGAAAAAAAAACTTCTGTTTTGTAAAACCACTTGTTTGCCTATTAGTTTGTTGATTGCTACATGCACAGTGTACATGTTTTCAGTACTATTTAATAGTGTGTGATATCAGGCCTGAAAATCCCCCCCCCCTCCACAAAAAAAAATCATGAATCTGCCACTGGTTTGCTTTGGTCACTGGAACTTTGCATCATTGCAGCGTAATGCGCCGATAAGCTTTTTGCGAAGTTAAGTGCATTGAATTCGGAGGAGTTTATTTGATATATGCAGGTTTTTAAATTTTGAAAATCGGAAAAGTATTAAGGTCTGTAGCCCATGCAATTTGTATTTTGTGAATCCTCAGCAAAATGTTCAAGCTTAGTCGCTGTGTTTACACACATTTTGGTGACGTTTTACACGCTAAAAATATCGCCAGAATGATTTCCTAACCTTGATGCATCGATTTACTGTTAAGTATACTTACATTTAAGTTTTTTTACAGGTTAAGACATCGATACAAAAAATGCACTGAACCATGATGAGATGTTTACATCTTGCGAATGCCAGGTAAAGACAAATACCAGCATCATGTAAGAATAGGTAAATTGAGTCTCAGTATGTTTCTGAATTTTCCAAAAAATATTCCAAGCAACCACATAAGGGGCCGACCAGATGATCTTTGGGGGGGGCTATGGATGTTTGGTAAAAAAAAGATTGTTTCCCACTTGACAATGAAAAAAAAAAGTTTGTTCAGCACATGGAAATAAAAAAAAAGCTTGTTTCCTCCTGTAGCCAGGGTACCGTAATGTTAAAATTCTGATAAAAAAGATTGTAGCGAGTGCGCATGCGAAAAAAATTGTTCGTCGACGCATAGCGAACGAAAAACAAGTTCGTCCCGGGGGTAAAGTCCATAGCCCCCCCCCCCAACTATCGTCTGGTCGGCCCCTTACCCAATCTGAGCTCTCATTCATCACTAAACAATCGTCATGCGACTTTACAACTTCACTGCCCAACGTTTTCACAGCAATTGCAACATCAGAAATTGTTTTGTGTGGCTCACAACAATGAGCCTCGTTGTGAAAACCACTTGGTTTTTATACTTTACTTTCAAAGGCCCAGTTCTTGGATATCATGATATAATATCTTTCATCGTTAAACAAACAGTCCCTACTTCAGCAGGAAAGTGGTTGTTATAGGGGGTCTAATAATTCATGAAATTCTAAGAGCTTACCATCTGTCTAATTGGATCTGTTCTTCAACTATTCACATTTATCATTCAAAACTGTCTGGCGAGACTACGAATAGAACACACTACATCACCATTACTGTAACAGCCTGTATGGGAAGACCACGACCCGCGTCTACATATAAAATCTAAGGTCACATAAACAAGTCTGAAATACCTTGATACCAAAGGAAAGGAAGCTGTGATTACTGTAAACATGCCACTTTTGCCTGGAAGGTTGATGTATCACTGCCATTACAGCTGATGTCTGGTCTTAGATCTTTAAAACAATATGTTTGTGGGGCCATTCTGGGCAATCTCTATATCAGAAAAGAAGCTCTAAGATGGCAAACTAATCATTATCAAATTCAGTATTATCATAAACAACTTCTGTTTCAACGCTTTCTAAATTATGCTATAATATTGCTATCTATTGAGAAAACGTTGATTGGTATTACATGATTTTGTGCGATCTGAAAACTGTTGATCTCAATGAGAAAAAAGAGCTTCAATTTTGCAAGAGGCAGCTGGATGCCAGTGGACGGCCGAGTGTGCATATTGAGAACTTCGCAGTTCGCTCAACTGAAATCCAAAAATAGTTCCATTGTTCCTTTCTGAGCAATATCTCAATTAGACGTCATTCCGATGAAAAGCTACATCGACAATCCATTCAACCAATGTATATTGATTAAGAGTAAGTAAATGATCCCTCACATGGGGCAAATGTGTAATATGTTGAAATCAAACTGCTTTATTATTATTTTTAAATATCACTGTCTTGAAAGACAAAAAATATCATGACCAAGCAACCCAAGTCAGTCACCTTGTAGCAATATTACAAACCATTGTGTGAATATCACAGAGACTCAAGCCCGGAGATCGAGAGTGATACCAATTCATACAACAGCTATTGTTTCGCAGTGCCTTGATGAATGATTTTGTGTTTAACAGCTGTACTGGTTAACTCTCAAACTTCAGTAAAAAGGCGTGACTATTTTCTGTCATTATAAACTTTTGACGTCACTGTGAGCAACGTTGGTCATTATGTTAGATACCCATTGTTTAGGCTTTTGTTTCTGTTATTGACGTCATCAGGTAGCGTCAATGCTGGATGTTATAAAGTACTATTGCTTAATAATATCACCCTTTTCTGTCCCTTGTTTGGTTTGTGACATCATCAGGCAGCTGAAATGCTGGTGATGTCATAACCATTGTTAAAAAATATCGCCCTTGAAGGGTGATATTTTTAACAATATCACAGGCCCTGATATTTTGGTTTGAGACAGCAATATGTACAGCCTGCCAGGTGATAAACATTGTTTTTGGTTTTTTCATCAAAGCGACAGATTTCCTATCTGGGCTAATAGTGGGGCAGATTAAGTCAATATACCATAAGAATCTTTCACTTGGTGATGCAAGCACCAAATTTGGCACAATTGTGCTTCAGAACCTACTCTTTCAAAAAAGTACGTTATCCAGGTTGAAAAACAATATGGCGGCCATTTTTCAAGATGGCCGCCACTTCAACCATGAAAAAACTGTTTTTGCCATTGAATGCTAAGAGAATTGGTGATAATAACACCAAATTTGGCTCAAATGTACTTCAGAACCTGCTTATTCAGAAAATTACACTAACCAGGCTGGAAAACAATATGGCGGCCATTTTTTCAAGATGGCCGCCACTTTAACCGTGAAAAATTGGTTTTTGCAGTTAAGTCGAGAGAATTGGTGATACAAGTACCAAATTTGGCACAAATGTACTACAGGGCCTACTTTTTCAGAAAAATACACCATCCAGGTTGAAAAGCAACATGGCGGCCATTTTTCAAGATGGCCGCCACTTCAACCATGAAAAAACTGGTTTCGCTATTTAATTTCAAGAGGATTGGTGATGCAAGCACCAAACTTGGTGCAAGTGTGCTTTAGAACCAATTTTTCCAGAAAATATATGCTGTCCAGGTAGGAAAATGTTTTTAAACAACTGTTTCAGCATAGGATGACCAGGAATATTAATAGTTGGATGATTCTAATCTCAAGTAGCATTTGAGTATCAATCTAAATAGCAAATAATCTGCAGTTTTAAAAACAGTGGCAACTGAGTGAATACAAATGAGTATAAGAGAGTGGTGTCAAAGCACAACCAGGAAACACTGGGTGACTCAGCATAGAGTTCAGTGTTTGCAAGTAGTGTATAGATGTAGTTTACTAATTCTGGTAGTGGTAGGCCTGCATACCATTACTCAATGTAGTTTTTAGTACTTAGTGTCTCGAATGCTAGTTTTAAGTACTTAGTGTCTTGAATGCATCTAATAAGCCCGGTTTATAGCTCAACTAAACATTTAATATTAATTTAATTGTAGAATGTAGATGTAATGACAGGATGTGCAAGCACAGGAAAGCCAAGTCAAGGGAAACATACAGAGCTTCAGTTACCTGGATGTTGTTCTTGCACATGACTTGAATTGCACTGAATGAATAAACATGCAAGGTACAGGCACCAAATGGCTGAACTTGTTGTGTCCCTTATTTCACATGTGAATTTGACATTTATTATTAAGGTTAGCAGTGGTTGGATGGTAAAAGCATATTTCCATGGCCTTTAATCATATTACACAACATGTCTACAAATAATCCATTGACTTCCGATGTCAAGACTGTCTAGAGAAAGTGCTGCCTATGCTACTTAGATTCAAAGGAGGAGTTGAAGTCTCCCCAAACCTGTTTTATTATTCTTTCTGATGGCTATTTCATGACAGCCAAAAATATACCGCTCTTTCAAGAAATAAATCTGCTGCCTATCAAGTTAGACATATCCCAAAAAGATGAGGGAGATGGTATTGGTGAAACACTCAGGCAAAACACAACCACAATGTGATGGCATTATCATTGATTGGTTCTCTTGTCGTGCATTCATTGTCTCCAAAGACATCCAAGACAGTTGAAGAATGTTCTGTCCAAGATGTTGTTCCCAAATCACTAATCTTCTAATCAAGATATGAGAGGACATGCATAAGTTTGGATATCTACTGTATTTCAAGCCTGAGAGCTGAAACTGGGTCTCCTAACTGGAAACGGTTTTCGTGAGACAGTGACAACAAGACAGAACTTTTCAGATTCCTGGCAGACAAGATTATGACCTTGTCTCCTGACAATATCATAGTTGTGGCAAAAAGAGAAAGGCTCTCTCAAAAAAACTGATTTGTCTTGAAAACTTAAGCCCCTGCAATCATGAAGAGGCAGACTCAAGAATCTTCAAATATGCTTATTATGCAGCCAAGCAGCAGGCAAAATCAGTGTTGATTAAGCATCTGGTGAAGATGTTGTTGTTAACTTGAAATTGCCGTCAGTGCTTTTATGACGCTTCAGGGTGCAGGCTTGGAATTGCTTTGGGCTGGATTTGTTCAAGCTGAGTTCACCTCAAGGTGAAGTGATTGCCAATTCATGATATGGTGGTAAAGTTAGTCCAGAAAATTCCATGGGCATGCTGTCCTTTTGTGCTTTCACTGGCTGTGATGTCATATCAGCATTTCATGGTGAAGGGGAAAGAACAGCATGACAGTATGGTAGTTCTACCCAGAAGTAATCCACATCTCCAATAAGCTTAGTTTGTACCCAGCAGTCACAGAACATGCCAACCTCAGCATTCTTGAGAAGTTTGTCATCGACATGTATTACAAGAATAACACCGCTGACAATGTTGATGAGGCAAGACGTGAGATCTTTGCTTATGAGCAAAGATCTCACAATGGTATTCCACCACCACTGCAAGAGCATCCCTTGTTCGGAAGTTGTTCAGCATTTGAAAGAAACTAAGCTGCCTACAATTACCCAAAGCTGGATGCCAAACTGACGGCAGAGGCAGATGCAATTGTTATCACTTTAAGGAAAAAGCTTTTCCACTCAATACAGCTTCCTGACCCAATTTTCAATAAGAATTATCAAACTGATTAAACTTTTTAGGATAACTTCAAGGATTAGAAATATCAAATTGAGACAGCATGTCGTCTAAATCCTGTCAAAAATTATTTTCTCAGTAGTTTCTTGGACTTCTACAAGATATGAAAAATTAGATTCAAGATAATCTTTCAAACTGAAGTTGCTTCTAAATAGCCCACATCAGTGCTGATGGGAAGTAAAACACAAGCTCACTAACTCACTCACTCACTCAGTAGTTTTGGAAGTTTAAGTTTGGAATGAAATGTAAAAATCAAATTTCAATTCAATAAATTTTGTATGCTGGAAGTCAACGGTCATATATTTTAAGTAATGAACTGTGGAAAATATGATTATCTTCCTAGAATCTAGTAAATAAATTTGAATGGCCTCCATTTTAGAAATGGCCATTATTATGTTTTTGCCTGTCGAGCATACTTTTCTGAAAGACTAGGTTCTGAGGCCAGTTCGGACCAAATTCAGTGCTTATATCAAGTCTCTCGGCATTCTTTGGTGAAATAGGTCATCCTATGTTTACCGTGGCGGCCATCTTAGAAAATGGACACTATATTGCTTTTACCCTGGCTAGTGTACTTTTTGGAAAGAGTAGGTCCTGAAGCATAATTGTGCCAAATTTGGTGCTTGTCCCACAATGTCTTGACACCAAGTCTTGACATCCTATGGCAAAAAATGGTTATTTTACGTTTGCCGTGGTGGCCATCTTGGAAAATGGCCGCCATATTGTTTATCAATCTGGATAACATAGTTTTTGGAAAGAGTAGGTCCTGAAGCATAATTGTGCCAAATTTGGTGCTTGTACCACCAAGTCTTGACACTAAGTCTTGACATCCTATGGCAAAAAATGGTTATTTTACGTTTGCCGTGGTGGCCATCTTGGAAAATGGCCGCCATATTGTTTATCAATCTGGATAACATAGTTTTTGGAAAGAGTAGGTCCTGAAGCATAATTGTGCCAAATTTGGTGCTTGTACCACCAAGTCTTGACATCCTATGGCAAAAATGGTTATTTTACGTTTGCCGTGGCGGCCATCTTGGAAAATGGCCGCCATATTGTTAATCAATCTGGATAATGTAGTTTTTGGAAAGAGTAGGTGCTGAAGCATAATTGTGCCAAATTTGGTGCTTGTACCACCAAATCTCTTGGCATTCTATGGCAAAAATGGTTATTTAACGTTTGCCGTGGCGGCCATCTTGGAAAATGGCCGCCATATTGTTTTTCAACTTGGATAACGTACTTTTTGGAAAGAGTAGGTCCTGAAGCACATTTGTGCCAAATTTCATGCTTGCATCACCAAGTGAAAGATTATTTCAGCTATCTGCCCCACTATAAAACATTTTCACTACAATTGCTTCACAATATTATTTTAATCCTTTCTCTTTTTTCTCTATTCATGTCTCTAAAAAATGCTCTTGCTCTTGCCTAGGTTAAGAAAGGGTTTGCGAATAACCTGTATGCAACTTCAAAATGTCACAACTAATGCGTCTGGACTTTTTGGTCCCCTCGGGACATCTGTTATACCATTGCAGTGCTATTGTTACTTACAGAGATAAAAGTTGGGAAAAAGTCTGTCTGGGTTTAACACCAGTGAAAATGTCAGAACAGAAAAGAGATTCTGGTAGAAGGATTCTTTTTTTTTTGTTTACGCAACCCAACAAAACTGCCTAATCCCCTTTTCACAGATTCTGAATGGCCCCTATGAAAATAACTCCCAAACTTTATATTGGAGAGAAGCACAAGAAACAAACCCACATGGCATGTGACTTGGAAATTAGTTTCCTTTAGTTTTTGTGTTTGATCTCATGAATAAAACTTGCATTTAAAACTTTATTTTTTTAGTGCGTAGCCTGATATTAGATTCAGTTTTTTTGCAAAGGCTGGACTACGGCTCATCTACAGGAAAGGTCGAGTAGCAGGAATGAACCAGGGCAGCTGCATGACAAGCCAAGAAGTTTGTCGAGAAGACAAGAGACAAAAGAAAGACTCTGAGAAGTTGTTCTGCGCTCAGCATTACAGTAAATGGCCTCTCCATTAGAGATCATATGGAACTTAGTTATAAACATCCTGTCTCAAAAACAATTTCTTTCACAAATTAAAAAAAAAACAACAGAGTATCAGATGCAGTTAAAAACCAATTTGATGGCTACTAAATTTCAAGACAAAGAGGACGAAAAATATTTATATAAAACTTCATTAAGCTCACAAAAATAAATCAAGACATAATTATACCATAAAACCAACAGGAAACAGTGCAAGGTATGTGGGAGGACACAAAGGAATAATTAGATTAAGAGTCTGCAGATACATTGCAGTAGAGAAATCATGGTGAAAGCCAGATGGGGTGCATCTTTAACATACAGCAACACGAACAAACTCTCCTCTCGAAAGCAAAGCATTTTCTCAATGTGTATGTGTCAGGGAAATATCGAATAACACATCAACTGAAATGGCTCGTAGTCAGGGAACCCCACCAGTACCGGATTGTAGGCCTATCAACCCTTAACACAGGTTATCCTAAAGTGGTTAAGTCCAGTGTTCGAAATAAGGGGGGGGGGGGTCAAGGGGGTTTCGACCCCCTGAATGTTATAAGGACCCCCTCAAATACATTTTTAGGGTGACCCAGGGGAGGTCCTGAAAAAAAACCCCATAAATGCTGAATGTGCATGATTTAATCCAGAAATGGGTTTTCAAAAGTGATTTTCTGGGATAATACATGCTTAAAACACCCAGAATTCATTTCAGAGTACATGTAGTCCTTTCTGAAACTCCTCCGCTACTGGGGGCCTCCAGCAGCCCACGGACCTCCGGCCCCAAAAGCCTCGAGCCTTGGCAGTGACAGACCCCCCCAAATGACATGGGCTATTTCGACCACTGGTTAAGTCATTTTACTGCTATTGCACAGGCACTCTCCAATAATACTGACAGCTTGGACAGTGTTTATAAGTTTAGACAAGGTGGCTGACTCTGCATGACACCCGCTCATCGAAGGTGACAGTGATGTCATAAGACAGAGCCAATAAGCAGTATCCACAAGATGGCTCTGGCTCTTCACCTCAGGGATGTCAGCCCAAATCTAGTGTGTGACACTTAGTATTTACGTTGTCCAGACCAAAAAGAGAAATACATTTCACCTCTTTTCAGCAAGAAAATGCTCTTATTGCTAGTTGTGTCACAGAGTTATAGCCCTTGTTACAAATAATTTCAAACATGCCTTGCCCCTAGTGAGTTACGTGTGAACTAAATCTCAGAGGCACAATATGGGGGACATCATGGAAAGTGTCAAATCAGGACATTTCCAGCAAACTAGCCAAATATATTGCTAAAGACTACTTCTGTTTGTTGGCAAATGGTGTATCCAAGGACCTATGATAAAATCCTACTTGTATTTCCAGTAATATTTGTGGGAGGACTTGTATGGTAAAAACCCTACCAGTACCTCTCCTGCCAGCTTAGGTGAGCGAATTCAAACTTGTTCATTGCGAGTTTCTCGCTTTGTTGGCCGACCTGTTTCGGGCTGAGGGACAGAAAATTTTGGATCGCTCGTGGGAGGAATGGGGGCACTTATCCGTGTGCAGTTCTATGACAATGTCTAAAGCATTTCTATATTGGAGGCGTAGTAATCACTTTTTGTTGCTTGTGGGTTATTTCTTTTATAACATTGCAAATGTTTTTTCAACGAAATGCAATGTTTTGCTCCGTTTCCTTGGCAATGTGAAGCGAGTACGGAAGTTTCATTGGCCTAAACGTGTGACGTCACTGGTCACGTGCGCGCTGGCCCACTATATGGGTAAAAGACAACTGCATTAACTAGTGACATGTGACACTGCATGCTATAATAAAATTGACAGGAGACACTTTGATTTGACTAAAGAGCAACAATAGAAGGGCCACAAGGAACAAAAGTGAAAGAATATCTGACATTGTGGCAGCTGGGGAAGCCAGACTTGCACATCAGGTCATGATATATCTGGTCTCACTCCAGTCACCTTCAAATTATGAGAAGTTTAGTGCTAAGCCTTCTCAGGCCTCTCCCAAAAAAGAGAGGCAAGCTGTTGAGCAATTTACTTATTATAAAGAGAATAGACATGCTGATTGTTGTTTCTTTTTGGGCTACCACAAATTCCACTGTCATTTGAAGACAAAGCTAATTTCAACCAAATAAGCTAAATCACCTTCTTTAATATACTGTACTAAATCTTCATGTCAAGTTTTATGGTCAAGGGCCAATTTGGAAATGAGAATTGCTTACATTAAAGTAACATGTGCAACACTCAACAACAGCTCCATTCAAGAGACATGTGTCCCCCTCTATACTGGTCACAGAGAAGCTGCATCCAATGCAATGACAGACACACTTTATATATTTCTGTTGCTGCATTCAATTTTAGATCACACTTTATTTACAGAAATATATTTGACTTCTAATCTTTCTTCAATCTGTTTCATGTTTCATGTCAATAAAATATAGGCAGTTAAAAGTACTTAAAACTGGATTTACAAGGTTAACCAATGACACATAAATTGGATCTAATTTATGCTTTGTGCTGCATTTAAGATCAGAAGAAAAACAGGGAAAAAGAAAAAGAAAGGAAGATCGTCTCATAGATAAACCGATATGTGGCTATAGATGGATACACAGATAGACAGAAAGATAGACAGATAGATAGATAGACATAAATAAGAGACAGATAATAGTAAGATATATGCTAGATGGTTAGACAGATGGATAGTATAGATCTATCGTAGATAATAGATAGATAATGAATAGATAATAGATAGATAATAGATAGATAATAGATAGATAATAGATAGATAATAGATAAAGGACAGTTAGACACATAAAGACGGATATATAGATCTATTATAGATAACATGTAGATAGAGAGACAAATATAGACTAGAGAGACAGATAGATAGATAGATAGGTAGATAGGTAGATAGGTAGGTAGGTAGATAGGTAGATAGATCGATAGATAGATAGTGTCTTGTGCATGTTATATTTTAAAGAGTGACATGTGACACTATAATTTTTTTTTAAGTGACATGTGACAAAACAGATCTTTTTAAAAAGTGACACAAGACGCTTGATATTTCATTAAATAGGGACATGGGACACAGCCTCCTTTTTAGGGTACCCATGTAGACTCCTACTAGCGGTTGTTTACTTCTTGTTGACCATTCTCAGTATGGAGTCAGAGCTGGAAGCATGGCACGTCATGATTGTGTCTTCTTCTTTTGTCCTGAATTTCCGTCCTTCACTTTTGGGACGCACCCGGTCTGCAATATGATGCTCTCCGGTTATTTAAAATGTTCACAGTTTTTTTAATATTTCCTGAGCTTAATCATTTAGGCTTAATAGTTTTCTGGCTTTGGCTTTGGCTGATTATTTGTAGACGTCTCTGGTGCAGTTTAAAGAGCAGGCATCTCGACAGGGAGGTGATAGATGATACAATGCTAACGTTGCGGGTCAATACACTTGCGTCAGAGACTGCCTGTAGTATATTATGTTCATCTTGGCTGATCCCGATTTCTTCTAGGAGTCTCATAATTGGAGGCAAGAACTTCATTCTTCTGTCTTCTTAGTCTTCTAGTGCTCGGCAGTGCACTATGAAGTGGGTTGTGGTTTCTATGTCTTCTTTGCAGCACGGGCAAATTCCACTCCTGTTTCCCGAGATATATGTTCCATTCAGGGGGTAGCGCTGGACGGCAATTTGAGCATGTATAGTGGCCCTGTATATTGATAGAGGGTCAGTCGATGCGGTGGTCCAGATCTGGTGTGCTCTCCCTGGAAGGCACTCTGGTAGATTGATAAGATTTAGGGTCGATTTTTCATTGGCTTCTGACTGTAACCTTTCGGACCAGTAGCTGTGGACGTGCGTCTTTACCATCTACTTCCAGTGATCTTTCTTGAGCGTCTTGTATAATAGGGAGGCTGGACCAGGGAGATTATACTGTAGGAGTAGTCTTCTGGCATACGAGCTCCGTGAGGCAATGTCCTTGGTACCCATCTGTCTTTCGATAACTTCATATTCGATCGAATCACTTCTGGTCATGATGCTGCCAAGAAGAGTTAGCACTCTGATATGGATTACAGCTTCAATAGGGACAGCCCCAATGAGGAGGTAGCATCCAGCTGATGCTGTGGACCTGGGTAAGTGCTGAATCATTCTGAGGAGCTCCTTATAGTAATTCTCCAATGGTTCCATCTCCTTGTTTGTCAGTATAAGCATTTCCAGCCCATAGATGAGTCTAGGGGTAACATATGTGTCAACAAGAGCAGGTACTGCCTCCACATCCCCAATGCCTGGCACAATCTACATCAACCTCAAAAACAGTGAAGGGAGACATGGGGAGCAGGCCATCCCAAAGTTTTCATGAGTGTGTAGTTCCATGAACACCACTAGGGGCACAATTGTGCAGGTAGCAGGACGTTTCAGCGCTGGGACGTTTCACCGTCGGCAATGTGAGACGTTTCACCGCCAGTTAATTTCAATATTTGGTTATTAAAGTATTACTTAGTTGATTGTTTTAGTGAATATTGTTATCCTAAGTTATTCTGGTAATCACATTGTTCATTTAGTTACGTTTTCTTGTTACTTTGCATACTTTTTGCTACATTGTAACATTGAATTGAGACACAACAAAATGTTACGTCTTTTTGCTGCAAAGGAGCAAAAAACGTAGATAATCATAGATCATGTAGATAGAGTAGCAACACAGACAATATTTTGCGTGTTTTTTTGTTGAATTATGGTTTATCAAACTCATACAAGGCAATAATTACTTGACTGACATTGTTATAAAGCAGCGGTGAAACGTCCCACTACTGCCGACGGTGAAACGTCCCAGCGGTGAAACGTCCTATAATCATTGTGTATACCTGTATGTGGTGACACCTATGAATGGCCTGGGCTTACCAAATTTAAAAATGGTGGCAGTCCCAGCCACACTCACAAGGATAGCTGGGAAGTAAGTTAGCTTCCTACATTTGATGATTTAATTGTAGATTTGGCAAGTTAAAGGAGTTAAAAGAACTTGTGGAAAGTATGAACACTGTGCATGGTGAGGTATTGGAGATTTTTGATGGAAACCATGACATGGATACTGAAACCATATCCTCCATGCCATAGCATGGGGGATAATTAGCTTAATTGACGTAATGGGGGAGACTCCATTGAGGCCATGTAGACCTGCGCCTGCGAGAGCGTTTACCGTTCTTCTGGCTGTCTCTATTCGCTGGGCAATACAGGGTTTGTTTGACATGGATTCGCCTCTTACAATTCCCAGATGAGTTTCTTCAGCTGAGTGCTCCACTGGCGTACCATTTAGCAGTAGGTGACATTGTGTTGATCTTCGGTCGTTCGTGCTCTGGATCTTGGTTTTACTCTCGCTGAAATCATACTGTTTCTCTGCCGCGTCTTGTTCTGCGATGTTCAGCAAAGCTTGAAGGCCTGGTGTGTTGCCGATTCCAGGGAATGAGTATTACACCCAAAATATATCATAGGGGAAGGGGGAATGATCAAGGATAATGCAAGGCCATGAATTGTGCAGATCCACCTTATAATGACACGGCGGCCGCGATGTATCCACGGCATTCCACGGCTCTAGAGGAATAATGGGGCTCAATACACAAGCAGATAGCACTGCTTTAAGGAGGTAAGTGCCATTTAGCTCTGTAATTGTATCTTTCTCAAGTGGTAGACGTGATTGCAATGATCTATGTACAGCCTGTGTGGCATGTCTACTGATCACTGACACTTCAAATGGGCCTAATTGGAATTGGACTGCTTTTGGTACAGCAAGCAATTTTTAATTGGCAATTAATGTCAATTGCCAAATGGCTCCTTTACAAAGTGGTTAAAAGTGAAAGCATAGCAAGTAATCAGAATAATCATGTCATTATATTTCTCATTGATAGCACTCTAATATTTGCAGAATTATTCAGTCATTATTTGGTTTTGCTTTCTTTGCAGTTGACTTTGATGATTTGAAAGTTTGATCTGAAGTTCTCAAAATGCTCAAGTTGTGATGATTTTCATAGCACAGAAACCCTCTTAACAAAAATCCATAATGATATTATGCTTAATCTGAGCAATGGGGAGGTGACAATGCTAGTATTGTTGGACTTGTCTGCTGCATTCGACACGATTGATCATGACATTTTGCTAGAAAGACTGCGTAACAGGTATGGTGTGCAAAGTGCAGCCTTAAGATGGTTCAAATCTTATATTTCTGAAAGATCACAGTCTGTGATAATAAATGATAAAACGTCAAGCAAACTTCCTCTCAATTTTGGAGTTCCTCAAGGTTCCAAACTTGGACCAATCTTATTTAACTCCTATGTTGCCCCAGTCAGTGAAGTAGCTCGACGAAATCAAGTTCACGATCAGAAGTACGCTGATGATGAGCAACTTATCCTGTCGTTTAAACCAACCTTTTTGGGTGAAGAACATGCAAAACAGAAAATGGAAAATTGTATTGCTGAAATCAGAAATTTCTTGCATGACAACAAGCTGTGCAATAATGGAGATAAAACTGAACTTCTTCTGATTGGAGCACCAAACCAACTGAAGAAACTTCAAATGACATCTATCAAAGTTGACGATGTTGAAATCAAAATTGCCAACCACGTCCGCAATTTAGGAGTGCTCTTTGACAAAAATATGACCATGGAGAAGCAGATCAACAAAATGTGTCGTAACGCATATTTCAATTTAAGAAACCTGTCGAAACTCCGAAAAAAAAACCTGGGCAAGGAAATAGTTAAAACTGCTGTCAATGCACTTGTCACTCCTCATTTAGATTACGGAAATGGGCTGTTGCATGGCACTGCTACCCGGTTGTTAAATAAACTTCAGGTTGCTCAAAACTCGGCAGTTCGATTAATTGAAAGGTTGAAAAAACACGAGAGTGTCAGCCAGAGTAGGAAACAACTGCACTGGTTACCAATCACAGCAAGAATTCAGTTCAAATTGATGACAACTACGTGGAAGGCAATGAACAACCAGGCACCACAATACATCCAAGAACTTATTCAAGTAAAATCTCAACGAGAACACAACCTTCGAAGCAACCACAAACTGCTGTTAGCAGAACCTGCTCCATGCAACAAAAATAAGTTTGAAGATCGAGCATTTTCCTATGCAGCCCCAAAACTCTGGAACACTTTGCCTGATAGAGTGAGAACTGCACAAACACTAGAAAGCTTCAAGAAGAATCTAAAAACCCATTTGTTCCAGAATTCCTACAAGTGATTTGATCTGAAAAAGCGCTGATGAGCAGTTTACTGAAATTAGCGCTATATAAATCCATATTATTATTATTATTATTATTATTATTATGGATTTAAAAGAAGCCACAGCAGTAATATAAGTAAGTATCAATTTGTCATGAATGTGTATCATATATCTGTAGGCCTATATTTAGGTCTATACACAGCGAGCACTTCTCATCATGGCCAGCTTAAATGAATAATTTTTGTTTTTGAACAGCATTAAAACTGACTAAACTTATGAGTGGTATTGGTGTGATTTTTGTTTTCAACTGTATATATTTCTTAATTTGAGCAATTTATCATTCTGACTTATTTTCTTTCAGTTATCAAAAGACCATGTTGCATTGCAGCAGAACAGGACACTGGCCTATCCATTTGAACCTATCTTTCAAAGACGAAATCACAGCATCACACCCGAAGAGACGACTGTACCTAAAAGAATTGGACATTATTTTGCTACTAAAAGCACAATCAGTGCGATAATAAATAATTATTTAAGTAATTCTCTAGACATGTATCTTATCGTTTGGCACATACAACTGGTTTACAAATTACTATTATGACAATATTTTTAAGGCCGCTCATATTGGTGATGATTTGCTTTCGAGTTAATGCTTTGCTCATTGGTAAATTCTAACTTGCCATGGAGTTTGATACGATGAAGCTTTATAAGGCACAAGATATTTTATTTCATCATAGAAACATGAGAGTACATATTATACAGAGTTTTAATATTGGCGTACTGTTTCAATTTTGGCGTCTGAGGACAAAGTAATCCTTCGCCCTGTTGCCGTGTCCTCCTCCTGTCCTAATTAGACTGCCAAGTGCATAAATACAGGACGAAAAGCCCCAATCATCCATCCATCTGAGGACAAAGTGCGAGTGAGACTGCACACAGACATCATCTTAAATTTAGTCATGAACTCTTGGACAAAAGTTGTTGCCTGGATTTGTATTAAACTCCGTCCCTGATGTCTGTGTCAAATTGGATCTTCTATTCACTTTGCTTTAATTATACATAATTGTCACTTTTATCAATGTCTATGTGAATTTCCAACTGTGGTTAGTGAGTGTTGCCAGTGAAGAGTACCGCTTTAGTCATATGTATACGGTGTAGTTGGCTGTTGATATTGTAGGCCTACTGGTGTTTTTGTTTTATAAGTGCTTTATTTTTACAGCCTACTCCAAAGAGAACCTCGTCGAGACGTCGGATGTTGCCAAAACACCTTCACTGTTGTGATATTGCTGATTTGCCTGATGAAGTGGCTCCTCCTTATCATCATGGTAATGGAACAGGTGACAAGTTTGTGAAGACTCATGAAGGACATTACGAGATGAAAGCTCTCAAGACAGGGATAGGGCAAAGGAAACAGATACTTTATCACATTTGCCTCTTGTTTGTGGCTGTGTTGGTCAATTATGAATGTACCTCTTGTAGTTTTTTTCTTTCACTGATATAATAATTTTACACGTACAACTTGTTTTGTTAGTTAAACGTAGGGTATCATGTGGAAAATAATGATTCTTTTGTGGTTTTGCAGGTGTGCAGTCCTGAAAAAGGTGAAGCAGATGGAAACGAAACACATCTCATGACAGGGAAAAGAAAACAGGTATTTTTGTTACGTTTCATTTTGCTACTGTAATATGGGGTGAATAGGGACAGATTTGGCCTTTTTCTCAACCTTTCACAAACACCCTTTAACACTGCACTACCAAGTAATATAAACCTTCCAAATTCAAAAAGATTAATCATACAAACACATTCTTTTGCCAACAAAGCCATAAACATGAACAGTTAACTTATTAGTTCTTTTTCCTCTTCAGATGATCCATCATTCCGCCTCGTCGCTCCCACAAGACAACCCATGCTTTTGCAGTTACTTTATGACTTTCAAAATAATTGTTTTCATTCCGGACTAGATGCCATAATTTTCTCTCTCCGTGCAAATGATTCTGTGTAAATAATAGTAAATTATATATCTTTTGATATGAAGGCAATGTCTTTTATATTATTGAAACATTTTCCAAACATTCTCAACTTACAAGCAGAAACTGAGTCTCATTGAAGCTCATTGATATTGGTCAAGTAACAAATTTACAGCCAATTAAAATGCTGATTCTTCACCTTCAGCTTGTGATTTTCATCAAATCTCAATCTTATGAACTCCAATAGTTTACAAAAGACTGTTTTTGTTTCGCTTTATTTTTTTGGTTGTTCCAGCTGTCACAAGGAGTGGAAAGCAATACGCAATCAAAGTAACACAATTTGGGGATATCCGCATAGGTTTTTCATTTTATTCATCAAAATTACCAAACATTCCAATGTTCCAATTAAATGCCCAATCTTACGCAGTGAGAATTTTATATCAAAAACTCTGTCATAGTATTTCTTGGGTAGTACTAGTGTAACAGATCCACCAAACTCGTCTTCCAATTGTTTCATCGTTTATTCCATGTTATTTTCCATATTCATCGATGACGTAGACAAAGGCGATGACGTCATTGCAAGCAATGACGTCAGAGCTACGTCATATCACCAAAAACGAGGCTAGAGCTAAATATAGACCTAAATACTTTACAGATCATTTACAACTAGCAATCATTTTCACCTCTTTTGTCCTACAACCTGTCTGACAGTGTCTGTGCTATATTGTTTGTGTTGGTTAAGGCACTATTTCTTGTCTATGCTCTCTTTTTGCAACATTCATGAATATAGATAAACGCAGCAAGTGCCATCCACGTAAAGGACCACCTCCTGTCATACCGCTTCGCAGTGTCACTTCTAGTTCATACTTCCATCTCTTCACGACTCCCCCCATCTTACCAACCATGCAAACCTACACCAACAAACTCTACAACCACGCACCCGAAACTCGCTTACGTTCCGCTTGCGACACGACCTCTAGTTATACTACATTTTTGTTAGGATTTCCCTTAATTACAGGTAAATTTGCCATGATAAGACAATGTGGTGTGGAATTACGAGTTAACTTATCTAGGAACAGTTTTTACCTTATTTGGAATTATGACATGTGTGTTTTATGCTTGAAATTAATTCGTGAAAATGGGGCTGTTTTTTAGTTGAGTTTGCAGTCATGTGCCTTGGTATATTATAGAGCAGACTTATCATTTGACTAATGTTGGGTTGTGCCTGTGGCTATTGTATCAATGCTGAACATGAGTTAGATAACTAGTTTCAATTAACTGAGCTCATGTTACAAAATGACAACATTTTTAACTGTAACCTGATTAGAAGATAAGTTAAATTAGTTATCCACTTCAGGATAACCCATCAACTGTTAAGCGTTCATACAATCCGGTACAGAGGTTAGATAACTGGACACACAAGGAACTTGCTTAGGTTTACCTCAGTGACGTAGCTAGTTGGGGGGCAGGGGGGGCAAGTTGCCCCACCAGACAACTTTTTGGGGAAAAATGGGGAAATGGGGGGTAGAAATAGGGAAATGGGGAAAAATAGGGGAATAGGGGAAGTTAAAGGGAAAAAGAGGAAAGAAAAGGGGAAAAGGAGGAGGGAAGGCATTTTTGTATATCCAAGGCGATAGTGTTGAAATTCATGCTGACTCTATCAGAAGTAAGACTCTGATAACTTGATAAAATGTAATAAAAAAGAACGTTGTATGAGTACATGCTGTATGGGATTGAGAGTAAAAAATTTGAGTGTATTTTGACCAAAGCCAAACACACATTGGCGAATCAAGGAGTTGGTAAAACTTTTGAATTGTATAAAATGCAGATAAGTGGAATTTTGAACTAGAACATGTCAAATGTTTTATTAGAAATCAAAATCAAAAATTGTCTAAGTACTGCATGATGGAATCAAACAAGAAAAATTCAATACTGATTTTTCTGATGATAATCATACTGTTAAAAAACACCTCATCACAGCAAAATCAACCTTCAATCTATAAGTTTTGCATCTTTTTGTGTAGAAGCAACCTATCCAAAGATATTTTCATTACATGATTTTGCTATGCGGTACATATCAGCAACTTTCCAAGACTTTCTTCTCTTAAGCTCTTCTTTGCACGAAGTGTGCAGCATTATCATGGTTAAAAAGGGTTTTCAGTGGTTTTTTTTGGTAACATTTAACAGTTTGGTAAAGTTTCTCAAAATTAAAAAAAAAAACATGTCATGCATACGCCGGGGTGCCGATTGCTTTTTGGGGAAATTCAGGGTCATTTGCCCCCCCCCCCCCAGAGAAAAACTCTAGCTACGCCACTGGTTTACCTTTTATACAATAATTGTTTGAATTGACACCAGAGGATTGAATTATCTTTGTGTTTATGTTTGAATGCATACGGGACTCTACAGTAGTTTTTTTTTTGCCATTTAGCCATTCAGTTGTTTAGCTCAGAGCATTTTTAAAGAATTTTTGACTGGGAGACCAATTGAACTCATAGTGCCGTGATTAGCAGCATCCGTTGAGATCCATCAGATAAATTTATATAATGACGTTGTTGCGAAAGGGAGTTTGAACTATTTGCCCAACTGCAAATTCCGGACTTAGGCCAATTTCTTCCCCGAAAAGTTTGACATTTGACAAATTTTCGAAGATAGGAAATAGCAAAGATGAAATTTAAGCAGAAGTACAGTAGGTCGGGGCAAGCAGCCCCCCTTAACTTCGAGGTGTGATTTGACCTACTTTTTATGGGCGATTATTTGAATGCTTATGCTGTCAGGAAGGGATCACTTGACTCTACTAATAACTAGTGAAACAAATGTCTACCAATCTTAATAAAGGAGTTACGGCCATTTTTGTAAAAAATTTAAAATGGCCTTCTTACCCCATCAATTGGGCAAGAAGCCCCCCTATTATAATCCTATGGCGATTTTTTTGCGAGCACATTCAGCCTAAAAGATATTTCTTAGGGTTCTTCTATCATTTTTAAGGCATTCTATTAACTTTTTCTGAATTTCAGAATTTTTCAGTTCATCCTTTTATTTCTAAATATTTCTTGCCCTGTTTCAATTTCGGGCCAAATTTTTTCTATTTTAATTAGCTATTCTATCAAAATTTAAGGTAAAGTACACATTATTAAATGGTTCCTGAAGCAGCTTCGACCCCCCAGTGAAGGGGGCCTCATGCCCCATATCATGTGGGGCCTCTCGCCCCAAACCCACATATTTTAATTTGACCTCTATATTTCAAACTAAAATGCAAAAAACATGATCCAAATCATATTTATGTGATGGTCATAAAGTACTGTCAGCAATGCAGATATCCATTATACTTTAAAAATTTCCAGAGTTATTTCTGACAACCCCTTTCAAAGAATTACTCAAAGTTATAATAACCATGCACATTTTTTGCTTTCTTTAATTTCTGCTATGGTTTGGTGCTGTTTTCCCTGAAAATTTGTGAGGTCACCTAAAACGCCTATAGCTTCAATCCTATCTATAAATAAACACACCAAAAATGTAAGTTTGGATATAACCCTGGGGGGGCCTCTCACCTAACCGGGGCTTCTTGCCCCGACCCACTCTGTAGTTTTTAAGAGTGTGAATATCATTTTTCAAATGGAAAGAAAAATCCTCACTTTCAAATGCACTCAGGGATGAAAATTATGACAACCAAATGTGAAATTAAAGAGAGTCTCTTCACTCTCTTGGAAAATTGGTCTCCCAGGGATGCCAATCTGGCCATGACTGGGAGACCAAATCTGACCACTTGGAGACCGTTTGGTCTCCCAGTTACTGTGTTAAAAATGGTCTGAACTTTTGCCTGAACATCAATAAAAAGCAGGGAGGAGACCTTTTAAGTTTATTATATTCACATAATGTAGCCTTTTAGACATGCATAATTTAATGACTGTCAGTGAATTACAAATATCTGCAACTTCACGCACTGAAGTTATTTTGACTCTGTTGTGTCCCTTCTCGTTGTTTTATTTGTTTAGTTGAATCATTAAATGTAATAAATATCATCATAAAAAAGTCTGTCTATCTCTGTATCTGCGTGGTGCACTAATAAATGATGTAAATTAAAGTAAATCAACTACTCCATGAGTCAGTCAAGAAATATAACTTATTTTTTTGTTTTTCAAGAAATCAATATTTTTTCTCGGTGCCAGAGTAGACCTACGATGTCATAGATGGATACTCCATTGTCTGCTACTGGAGGATATGCAAAATTGCTGCAATTAATGGCCAATAATACTACAACCAGTGTTGGAGTCAAGGCCAGGACATCCAAGACCTGAGACCGAGGCATGAGCATCTGAGACCGAGACCGAGACAGAGGTATTGACCCTCCGAGACCGATGCAACAGCCATCGAGGCTGAGGACAAGACCAAGGCCGGCTGAACATAAATTATGTTATGGTTAACCGCCAAACTATTTCAAGACTGCCCAGAAAGAATTGATTAACTTCACCAAACTGAGCTGGAAAGTTGTTTTTTTTAAAAGTCCCCTAGATATTGAATAGTTGCCCCCCTATGTGTAATAGGTTGGAACAGCGCAATCTGTATTGGCATTCATCTGTAGGGGAGACCGGGGTAAGTTGTGCCGCGGGGCAAGTTGTGCTGCCCACTGTTGGGGCTAAATGAAGAACTGGGCAAAGAAGGCAATGCCACCCATATATACCCACTTGGTCAACACAATTAGGCACCAAGAAAAAACTACCAAATATAATGGTATGAAAAGCTGCACTAATAAATTCAATTTTGTTGCTGAAAACTTGAAGTGCTGAGGACTGACATTCTTGTTTCTCAGTCATTTGGTATTTGTAATAAGATGATGACCCTCTGGTAGAATGGAGGTAGGAGGTATATCTAGACATTTGTGTTGTTAGATTTCATTTCGCATTGTTCGTTTATTTTTGACAACCAGTTTCATCCAGAAAATCAATTTGGGGTAAGTTGTGCCGTTTTCATTGGGGTGAGTTGTGCCAATGGTATGACATAGGATTTAATTTTTTGTTCATCTTTTTTGGTCTTCATTTTGCGCAAGGCCTAAACATTTTGTGAAGTAACTTACACTGAATAAAAAGAAAGGAAAATGTGTTAAAAGTGTAATACCACCCTCTAAACAATAAATAATTTTAGTTTTTCAGATTTTTTAATTTTTGTATAAAATTGCCTCATAAATGTTTGATTAGTTTCATTTAAAAAGTCAGTTATAAGTTAAAAACATGATACAAATTATCTATCTGAAGAAACAGGTGAAATACAAGGGTTTTTTGGAATAAATTAAGCGGAACAACTTACCCCAGCATGCAGCACAACTTACCCCGGCACCGGGGCAAATTGTGCCACTTGAACAACTTTCTTGAAATGCCTACCATGACCTTCCCAATAGTCGGACTGCCCTGAAACTTTGATGTATAATTTTCACATTACATGATTAAACTTTAGTTTTTCGGAAAATCAGCCTGACGCAAAAAATTTCACAACTTACCCCGGTCTCTCCTACTGGCGTTCAGTTACAGCATGCAGTTTTGATTAGTATGTGATTCTTGGAGTTCCTTTTTTAGTTTGCTACATATCGTTTTTGCTGATTTATTCATATCAGGAACTACAGAATGTCACACAACTGAAAGATCAAACATCGCAAGATTATGAATACTGCATGTTAATTTTTTGGGAGGGCAAACAACATTTGCAAGAATGACTTAATTTGGATTTCATACCATTCCGATAACATACCTTGTGGAACACTGATCTCCAATATAATGTTACTTTGATCATCAGCCCGAATTGTGGTCTCCTTTCCCGAAATTTTGGGGTTCCCCAATTTTGGGGGGGGGGCGTGGGGGGAGGGTGGCAGTGGGGTATTTAATCATGTTAATAGAGAGCATCAAAAAATTCAAAATTCAAAATCTTGTTCTGTATCAGTGATTCCTTTGTTCCAATGATCGAATAATGTCTTCCTGCAAACTTGTAGAGATTTAGGAGTTTTGGAAGGTGGGTTAGAGTTGGAGTCCCTGAAGATTTTTTCTTTGCTCTTAAAAAGCGCGAAAAAGGAACTGTTTCTCGAAAAATATTGCAGGTACATTTATGGGAATGGTGTCAAAATGTCTGCACACCCCAATTTAAAAGCTACGTTACCTTTCAAATGTCTAGGGTAAATTTATCAGAAAAAATAAAAAGTGCCAATGCTTTGATCAAATGATTTGCTGTTGTGCCGGCATGAATAGAGTAGCGAGGGGCATGCAGCCCCCATTAACTTCGAGGTGTGATTTGACCTACTTTTTAATGTCGATTATTTGAATGCTTTTGCTGTCAGGAAGGGATCAATTGACTCTACTTATAACTAGTGAAACAAATGTCTACCAATTTTAATAAAGGAGTTTAGCCATTAAAAAAAAAATACAATGGCCTTCTTACCCAACCCATCGGGCGAGAAGCCTCCTTATAATAATCATATGGCAATTTTTCTGCAAGCACATTCAGCTTGAAAGTTCTTTCTTTGGGTTCTTCAATTCTTTTTAAGGCATTCTATTTACTTTTTCTAGATTTCTGAATTTTTCCGTTCATACTTCTATTTTTTAATATTTTTTGCCCTTTTTCAATTTCGGCCATTTTTTTAGAAATTTTAATCAGCTATTCTATCAAGATTTTAGGTAGAGTACACATAATTAAGTGGTTCCTGAAGCAGGTTTGAGGCCCCAGTAAAGGGGACCTCATGCCCCATACCATTGTGGGGGCCTCTTGCCCCAAGCACACCTATCTTAATTTGACCTCTATATTTTGAACTCAAATGCAAAAAAAATGATCCGAATCATATTTATATGATGGTCATAAAATGATGCAATGCAGATATCCATTATACTTTTAAAATGTTTCCAAAGTTATTTCTGACAACCCCTTTCAAAGAATTACTCAAAGTTACAAAAACCATGCATATTTTTTGTTTCTTTTATTTCTACTATGGTTTGGTGCTGTTTGCCCTGAAAATTTGTGACATCACCTAAAAAGCGTCTAGCTTCAATCCTATCAATAAGAAAACGAACCAAAAATGTAAGTTTATATATAACCCTGGGGGGGGGGGCCTCTCACCTAACCTGGGCTTCTTGCCCTGACCTACTCTACTCTTAATATTCTCAGGTTGAATACCCTTAATGTTCTCAGGTTGACTTAGACAAAATTAAAAATTTTGTTAAATAACTTTGTGGTAACAGTGTTTTTAAGAATGCACTTCCATTAATTGATAGTCCAACATTTCTAATGCAAATAACTATACCTAAAATCAATAATATGGTAATGATAAGTATTAAGTATAATGTATTTTTATGCTTATTCTCTTCAATGAATAATTGAAACATAGTAATAAAATTCAGTTATAGGCATGTGGGTGCAAAAGGTACAAGCATTCCTTCAATGATCTCAGTCCAGGAAGTTTGTCAAGTGAACTGCCTAATCGAATCCTGCAGTACCTTCAGTTGAAGGGGTTGAAAACATTCAAATCATGAGGATTATTTAGTCTGCCTGAGATCTGAAAATATCGTTGAAGTTGGCAGCTCTTTTGATATTGCACATCTTATTTTGTGATATAGAACTTCCGTTGCTTCCTGACTGCTTTTCGGTACCATCGATTTTAAGGTGGTTTCCGGGATATACACTCTGAAACATTGTGATTTCAGCACAAAAGGCTAACCGAGTGATTCCAGATCTTTCTCTACAGAACGATGGAAAAGCAATACCAGAAACTTGAAGACCTAATCAGGATTACAATTTTCATTGTCATTGTCATTTTTGAAATATGTTGTGCAGTCATTCTGAGTCCAGATCTGGAATATTTGGATCTTTCAGTCCGAGGGATATCCTGCATAGAGTATTCCCAGTTGAATCCCCTGAAGAATCTTACAACAATTAAGAGTAACAAGCAAACGTTGGAATACTTTCCAGACAAGAACTGTTCCAGCAACATCCGAGAGTTCGATACAAGACCTCTGGATTTGCCTAAACTGGAAAAACTGGATCTGCAAAAGGCTCTACTGAGAACAATGCCGGACTTCTCAATGATGCCAGAGTTAAGTCATTTATATGTTGGAGATAACAGGTTCAACCCTTTTCCCCAACAACCATTTGCTGCAAACAAGAAATTGATCGAACGTAGTCTTAACGCCAACAATCTGAATCAAACAACACTTCCGTCAATAACAGGAAGCTGTGCTAAATTGTTAATGATAGGTTTTTTCGGAAACATGTTGACTTCAGTGCCAGATAACTACTTCACTGGTTGTAAGAAACTTGAAGAGGTCAACTTTAGGCAAAACAAACTCATTTCTATTCCAAACTTCTTTCCAATCGGACCATCGCTGAAGGGAGTCTTGTTGAATGACAACAAAATTGGAGGTGTCGTGACTACAGAATTGTTAGAGAACCTTACATCTTTAGCTTTGTTAGACTTACAAAGGAACAACTTGCAATCTTTTGAGGCCAGCTTGTGTAACATAAAGCATGGACTTAAAATCACAATGCTTGGAAATTTGGGCATGGCTGTCAAAGACCCATATCGACTTTGTCCTGAGTTACCAGCTACCTTCTCCAAGCAAACTGAAATGACGGTTGGAAAACAATTCCCCTGTGACCAAGACCATTGCTGGGTGAAAAGATCACCAATCAAATTCAACAATTTCAACTGCGCTGATGAACGAAAATGGTCCGAAGTGCCCAGAGCTGAAGTGTGTATCAGTAAGTTTAAATATTACATAGTTTTCTAGTTCTTAGTCTAAATATATTGCTAAATATTTTAGAAAACTAGATCAATGAAAATTATGATCCTTTTGTTGGAAATGGTAATTGAAGGTTATCCATAACATTATGATAATCAACCAGAGCTTGTGAGTGAGGTGCAAAGTCTTGTAAGCGAAGGAGCAAATTTTTTTTAGACCAACTCTAATCAGATCTTTAGACTGAAATATTCAGATTATGGTTCTAAAAGTGATCTTAACTGTTGTATAACACTATTCACCTGCCCAGCCACCCTGTGGCTCTCTGCCAGGCGAATACATGTATATTCCATGAACATGGGATGGTAAAATCCAAGAGATCTCTTTATGTACTGTTAAAGGTAAATCGTCACTTTCAGGGTTAAAAATAGTGGCAGTTTCTATCAATATCTTCTTGACAAAAGTCCGTAGGATGAGCAGACCTGACATGAATGAGGTTCATCATTGTGAACCACACTCTCATTTAGTTTTATCATTGTCTGTTTATATATTCCACAATAAAGATACATCTCCAATAAGAAAATTTGCGATTTTCAAGGCACTATCTTTTATGAATGGCCCAAGAATATCCATAAAAACCGCACCATCCAATCATTTCCTTTGACACCATGCACGAAACATTGGAACATCATCAAATCACTGCGAATAGTTCTGAATGATGAACCGCATGGTGTGAATCACATTGTATTTATATCTCAAACTCATTGGCTGTTTGTGGGATGTAACACCACACAGTTAACATGCACATTGTGGTACAACAATCTTGACATCTGTACTAAATGTATTTTTGACAAAGTTCCATCTTTTAGAATGCTTAACTTCACAACCTGCATTTGTATACATGAGAATATTCTTTTCTTGGTGTGAATGTGATATTATCATTATATTATTACCATCTTGAAAGAATTAGAAAACATCCATTGGGGCACTGTATGATTTCCAGTTTCAGGTGTTCAAATGAATGTCTTGAACCGGCAAGATGATCGAGCAATGTTCCATTTTGGGGAACCGTCGTCTCTAGTCTCCACAATGGCCTCAGCAACAAGGATCTTCAACTCTGGACGACCATGTGCCTTCTGGTGCTTTCAGACGCCAACTTGCATGCACTTTCAATTTGAACCAGACACTGGAAAGTGCACAGTTAAGTATAATGCTGCATAATAATTGAAGTAGAGGCAAGAAGATGAACTGTGATGCTGCATAATGTGGTAAACCAGGGACTTCAGTGCATGTGCAGGATTATAAAGTGCACTCTCAAGTACGAGTTACAGTCAACAAATGACGAGTACTTACATTAAGCTATTCGTGGACATCAAAAGGACAACTTATTTGCAATGCTTTTAGGCAGATTTCATGAAAAGTGGTCTCAGATGGTACCTTAAACTTTCCAACCCTTTTGTTGTCCCTCTGTTGCTTCTTGAAACAAGTAACTTATTACTAAGTACATCTGTGAGCTAAAGAATAAATATCAATAAAATAATCCTCAAATATACAGCTTTTTTCTCTTAAGAATATATTTTTCTATCCCTCATTAGGACAATTTTGGACTTCCAAACTTACTGGTCACCAGACGTGCTTGCTTTGGCACTCTCTGGAATCTGCTAAAACCAATTCAGCACAATGTAATGATATGCGATTGATAAAAAACATTTTGAATATTATTTTGGAACCATTTTTAATTGTGTTGGTCATTTTAAACTTGGAAAAAAATAATAATAAGAAAAGACTGCTAATGTAACTCGATTCTTTCACAGGACATTAAGGTTACATTAGCAACTTTTAAATGGTGATTTTTCTGTGTTCTTGCTACTTATGCAAATTTCAAATGTGAAATTCTAAAATCTTATTGAAAAACATGTATTATTTGCTTATATACTTTACCAAAAACATAAAAGAATGGGTTTGGTAGCTGTTTTTTTAATGCCAATGTAACTACAATTTCGCATCAGTCCATTTCATAGTGTTACATTAGCAGAATTTCTCTATTCAAATTACGTAAACGAACACATGATTAGATCTCAAATTTTTTCTGAACAGAAAGCCAGGTTTCCCAGGAGCAGGCCAGGTGTGGTACCCTGCTGGTGTTTTTTTTTTTATTGCAGTAGGATCAGCATAAAAAATTCTGTCCTCCATTATTTATCATTGTTACATTAGCACAAGGCCATATTTTTAGCTGCTCTTATCTACCAGTCCAACAGAAAAAGTGAATATCCATGATTTTATCTAATGGGTTGACACAATAAAAGATTTAGATTTCGGTTTTTTTTGTCCTGCCAGCTATCCTCAGAAAAAGCGCCCTAAGAAAATCTGAGCAGCTACGAATCCGTTATGTCTGGCCTTATTAGTATTGTGCTAATTAATGTAACTTGTGGTAAGGACTTTTGCTGCTTTTCGTGAAATCTGTCTTTATGCTTTGTGATAATTATATAGGCTCACCTAGATTAAAATTTGTTAGAATAAACATTCCTTGTAAATATCAAAATGTTAAGAGTTTAAAATTTCATCCTAGAATTGTATATAGTTTAAATAAGAATTGAAGTTTGCATTGTTGTAATTTTCCATTTAGGATTGTACATTTTTCCACTGAAATTGTAATTATAATTTTACAGGAACTCTACGAATTATCACAAGTAAATCGTTCTTTGACGTTGATGTTTGTAAATTTTCTAATTATTTCGCAACAAATCTCTCTCTCTTTCTTTCTCTTTCTTTCTCTTTCTTTCTCTCCCTTTGTCTCACTCACCATTCACCAATACCGAATTTTCACTTGATATTTTGAAAGTCAGATTATACTAGTTTTTCTCCAGACTAAACAAGGACACACTGATTATTTCGATTCACTCATCACAAACATCATTTCATTTCATTCACATTCTTTTTCATTATCAACAATTGTTCATTGAAAGGTTTTTTACCATAATAGTAATGATAGTTCGATCACATTTATTTGACACTGAGATAATGTAAAATATACAAAATGTCTAATTTAAGCAATGTGAATGTATATTTTCTTTTACATGGTGGCATTTACTAAGCACCGAAATTGATGTCTCCTAACAATAAATATGTAAACAATGTGTACCTTCTGAGTAATAATTTACCGAATAGATATATAATCTTTCTAATAAATATATCTGCCTGGCTGACTGTCTGTCTCTCTGTCTATTTATCAAATTGCCATGGCACAGTAGTAACCAAAATAAACTGTATGCCAACTAGTGGCCAGGGAAGACCACAGTGCAACTCGTGGCCTACTTCTAATCCCCAAAATTGCAATCATTTCATAATTAACCAGGTCATGAAATTATTCAAATGTATGAATACGACTTGGTCACCCAAATAAATAAAATCTCTTATTCGACAGTGATATATCATGAAGATACATTACATGCGTCACGAATAAATATGTTTACCAGAAAGTAGCACTGTTGGTTACTAGATGTTTTGGTTAACAGTTGGCATGGTTACTAGTTGACTTGATCCCACTTAGGGCAGGTTGCCCAGCCTGATCCTTTTAGCTTTCACTTTTCTGCACTTGCTTAGCATTTCATTGAAGTCAATTTGGCTAATTGTTCGCTTGTTGTACATATTAAATTGAGTGTATGTATATGAAACCATATAGATTATAATCCCATAAATCAGCAATGTAATTAAAAATTAAAATGTAATAAAATGTGCACTTAATGGCTTTCTGGTAAAAATAAAAATTGAACATTTCATCACAATCACAGGAGATCTTCATTTTACTAAATATCAAGGAAAGTTAACACCACCCTTCTCCTCACATTATCACCAAATATTAACTTACTCTTATTCCAGAAGAGTGGCAAGCCAGGTACATACAGTGCCGCCTGTAAGTAAGTGAAACGCATGACATTGTGCCATTGCATCAATGCTAAACATCCTCAGCCAAACTGTTTGTGGAGGCATGAATTCTCATCGGATGAAAGGGAAACAAAGTGGGTCATAAAGGCCGATATGTGAGGCATGTGGGGTAAAAATAGCAGCCCATTTTCTTCGCTGTAGTTGGAGTTAGGTATGGGTCAAAGTCTTTGATAAGTAAGTGAACCACCCATCCCTATGTTTTAACATTGGGCCTGCGTTTCACTTACTTATCAAAGACTTTGACCCATACCTAACTCCAATTACAGCAAAGAAAATTGGCTGCTATTTTTATCCCACATGCCTCACATATCGGCCTTTATGACCCAAAATGTTTTCCTCTCATCGGATGAGAATTCGTCCTTCCAGAAGCATTTTGGTTAAGGATGTTTAACATTGATGCAATGGCACAATATCATGCGTTTCACTTACTTACAGGCGGCTGGCGGCACTGTACACGAAAGGGGGGGGGGTAGGCAGACTGGCGGTAAATTAGTGTGTGTGTGTGTGACAGTGTGTGTGTGTGATGTGTATGTGTTGTCCATATCAGAATGAGACAGACAGGCCATTTTTTAAGTATAAAAGCAGTGGGGATTTGGCCCACTAGACCCTGAAAAATCCCCACCACTGACAGAGATTTGCCCCACCAGTAAGTGCCCTTTGATCCTAAATTTCACACTAAAATGTAACAATTTTCAGTACAACTTGAGGTAAATCCAAGAAATTTAAATGTTTAATTCATTGTAGTATTTATTTGTGAGAAAAGTTTAATTTGAAATATTTTTGGCAATGCACGTCTCGTTTCTACGACGCGATAGTAAAGTGCCCTCTTCGGCCAAAATTCCCGCTGCTGAAATTTGCTTAAAAAATGCACTGAGACAGAAAATATTAAAAATAATGAGACAGAAAACATAAAAAATAAATGAAGATAAGTGTCTGGATGTGAAGCATTGGAAAAGAAATAAATTAAGAATTGCCAAATAGTACTATAGTCCTCACAAAGGAGGGGGCACGAGGAGGACAGAAAAGGTTTTTGCAACTGCACTATTGATCCTATTCACCAACTCAGGGACTGCTGCAGAGTTTTGATCAACAAAGCCATGTCAGAAATACGATGCCCATGGTAATGACTATTAAAGGAAGTTTGTGGCCAAAGAAAGTAAGCTAATTTGCCCAGATCAGAATATTCAGAATGCCCAAGAATGTAATGTGAGAATGGTGGAAGAGGTCAATGTCCCTGCAGAGGAAGAAAGGTTTCCACCCACTAACTGAGTGGTGGGCGAGTGGATATTGGGGATGTATGTCCTGTGTATATTTATGTATGTGTGTAATTTATTTTAAAACCGTCGCATTTCGGTACACTTCTTCAGCAAATGACAAGTGTTTCGTTAAGTTCCAATAACAGTCTGACACACAAGAAGCACCTTTCACAAGCTCTTCAATGGAAGGAGAAGACATAACACTTTTGCACCAACATTTCTATATCGTATAAAGCACATTATAAAAGGCTAAGTACATTGAATTGTTAGTAGATTTGATATAGTAGAACTTTTTTGCTGACAAGGTGATTTGCATTGAGTCAATGGAAGTAGATCATATATGACAACTTTACAGTGTACCGGCACACTGATAACATAAAATCTTACATTAACATGTGACGAATGTAATCTGTCAATAATTGATGAAGAATAAAATTGTCTAGAACAAGACTTGGACTGAGATCTGGTTTGTCTTAGTGTGTCATCTTCTCATTTTCCTGAATTAATTATTTTTTTTGTATTTACATAATTGTATGTTATGTGACCGATATCGATGTTATGTTTTGTGAACATGGGAAAACCCACGTAATTCTAATGGGCATTTCTGAGACGGAAGGAGGTCATCAGCCGAAGTACAGAATTTCAGTGACCTACATTAAATGATCTTTTTTGAAGCACCATTTCAAAGAGAATGTCAAATCATTCCTTTAAAGGAGGGGGACCTCATATAAAAGCAGGGTTTCAAGGCACCCCAATCATTCTGGGTTTGGCCTTCAAAGAGTGAACACCTCTCATCTCTCTCAATAAAATACCTGTAACTGGCGAACTATCACTTCAACCAAAATAGTTTTTGGACAATTCGTTTACAAGATGAACTATTGACCAACTGAGCTAAAATTCCGACTTTAAAAAGATGCCAAAAAGCCAATATTTAACGAAAACATCTCTATTTGTGCACATTCAGTCAAATTTAACTTTCCTGTCTCATTGGTCAAGAGAATCACATGACTTTTATGACCCAGCAACCAGTTCTAAGCATGCTAATGAGATAATGTGGATTGTGTTTTGGAATATATGTAACTTGGCCAATTTTCACCCGATTTGGATGAAACTTTCAGGTTTTCTCATTTGCACTATATACAATATCATGATAACCTTGATAAAAAAATTATTTTACCAGGAAAGTTTTAAATGTTTAAAAAATGGGAGTAAATTTCTCTTAATGACCTTCAATTAGGCTCAATGAGGGGTAATTAGGCTTCTGGTATCAAAGCAATCGGCATTCTCTTTGTAGTCAAAATGAGCTAATTGCTTAGTTGTGTAATCTCATAGCAACCCCTCCTGTCATTGGCTGAGAGCCTAAATTACCAATTTTATTAGCCAATCATTTGATAGGAATTAAACTGTTTCGAGAATCCCATATTCCATATATGGAATTGGTCAGTAATTGCTGACCGGTCGGTTTTTGCAGCCTCTAGACCCTCGTCCTTTAAGAAGTGCGAAGATGTCTAGGATTGCAACACACATTAAATATCAAGTGCAAATAAAATTTAAATTACCAATACTTGTGAAAGAGTACAGCATGGTAAAATGGCGCAACAGTGAGCAATGACATTTGCGAAGTGTTACAGGCACATTTGGAAATGAAAATAATTGTGTTTCTTTAAATGGCATGCATGATACAAAGATTAGCTTTTTCATTGTAAAATTTGATATTTTGAATCACATAGTTTGTCGTTTTCAGTTATAACAATCTGTGCGATTACCATTTATCATAATTTTAAACAACAATCTTTGTTAGCTCAATCGTGTTGTGCATGCAACCATATCACTCAATCATTTAAGCTGACTCAAAATTCAAATTTTACAATGTTGACAACTTTTGCAGTGTTATGTAACTCAGATCAATCCTAAAGAAAAAAGTGATATGAGTTTCTAAAATTCTGAATGGATTGTTTGATCTGGCTGCTTGGACTGCGCCACTATATATTAGTGAAGGAAATGATATATTATATTATTGTTGCAGACATAAAGGATTTTGAGCCCTTTCATTCTTTCTCTTTGTTGCTAGAATTAACACAGGGAGTGAATAAAGATAGACGTAATTAATGGAGATTTGTATGACATATAATCTAAGAAATATCACTTGAATGTTTGTGTTGGTCCAGACAAGCAGTAACAGTAACCAAAATAACATGTTGACAATCCACTGTTTATCTTTCCCTACAGGTGATTTAATTTGTACGCGATTCTAAGCTTCTTGGTCACTAAAATACATAGCATTTTTGTTTAATCTGATTAGTTTAGACACAACAGGACGTCACACATCGAGTATATGAAACGTAGTGAGTGCTTGTTTACCTTTCAATACATCTTGGTTTATTTCAATGCAGTCCAATATACTAACAAGGCAAGTTCAACAAATGAAAAACGGAAAAAAGTCTTGAGTAAAGGACGAGCTACTCTGAGATCCGAAAATGTGCTGTCATTTGACAAAAAGTTGGAGAATGAAACTCGCAGCCTTTATCTTGATTTGCTTAAGGGTTTCTTCTTGTCGTGTCTTATGAAATCCACCTAAATGGAACTGACATGGACTAAATTTGTGCCTCATGCTATCCTTACCTGACACAAGATAAAATGTGTGAAAAATTGCATGCATTGGAAAAAGAGTCATGTTGGTTTACCTGGGGCTAAAGAAAAAAAAACCTCAACGCAAAATCAATTTCCCAGAAATTTACAGATGCATGCTTATCCATATAATCTCTCTCAGACATTGTCATTGATATTGTTTGAGTATAATTTCAAAGAAAATCTTTTTTTGATACATAGCTCTCTGCTTTTCATTATTTACGATGAAATCCAAAACACTTGCTGTGTTGCTTTACTCTTTCTTTGATAATTGTATGATTATTGTAGGCCTATGATTACATTTCAACAGCAATCTTGTAATAAATTTCGAAACGGAATTTAATTATCTACACACAGTACATATAATACGAATACCAGACCTGATCAATCGATCGATTTTTATTCTATTTTGATGAGAATAGCAGGTGCAAAATAATCCTATGGAGCCATGTGCTTATGCATGACTTGGCAACGTTGTTGTCATTTGGGAACAAGTCGCCATTTTGTACCATTGCCAATGGGTGCTTGGCACTGCTTGTATTCCAAGCTCTAGAACATTCATAAATCCATTCAAACACTGAATTTGCATCACCGAGTCTTAAATGGAATGTGAAGCATGGATTCCCATCCACCTCCAGTTAACTGACGACATTTATCTTCATTTACGGCTAAGACGAAAATGCTTCAAATTCATTGCCGTTCTTGTAAATCTGCTTCAGCCTCATATGCATTATTGTATGTATACAAGTTAGGGTGTACCAAAAAATGAAAAAGTTCTCTGATCTTAACACCTATCAGTCAAAAGATGAGGTTTGGTTAGTAGATCACTATGAAATTTTTTTTTGAAAATCGGAGAAGTCCTTACGCCGGTCCAAGCCTCTTGAAATTTACATGTCAAAAATTAGCAAAAAATCACCATTTTCGCCTAGTTTTGTGCCTAATATGCCACCTACAACTATGATTTATGCCTAAAAGTGTGTCTAATTACTCCTTTCTAAGTCATGACTTGGATGATATTCATGTTGGGTCAGTTCTATCATTTCTAACCCTAAAAATAACCCATCTTTGGTCAGAAATAGTGTAAAAATGCTCTTTTTAACCAATGAAGTGCTGTATCTTGAGAACTAAAGCAGATAGAGACATGATATTGACACCAAAATCTCCGGAATACCCACATTTATATTCATCTTCAATACATTTTAGGGCCCTTTACCCAATACTTTTTGAGTTATTAGCAAAAAACCAATGAATTCCCTTTATTTTCATGGGAATCGTCAGTGAAAATACATTTAATAGCACAAATCATTGAAGATAGGTACCTGGTGAACCTCTGATTTATCTGCTACGTATATTTTATAATTGAACACAAAAAGCTATTTTATTATTATTTATAGTGAAGGAGTATTACGATACCATGGAATACTTATCTACATCAAAATAATGTCTTATTTTGAGAAAGGCATTCAAAGAAGTGAAAAAGTTTGATTTGTTACATAGGTTGCCATGTAATCAGGG
Source organism: Platynereis dumerilii (assembly GCA_026936325.1). Classification (NCBI taxonomy): domain Eukaryota; kingdom Metazoa; phylum Annelida; class Polychaeta; order Phyllodocida; family Nereididae; genus Platynereis; species Platynereis dumerilii. The sequence continues at coordinate 32,006,096 of JAPTHN010000001.1, read as the reverse complement.
GAAAAATGATTTTCTTTGTTGTACAATATGCTACTAAACCAGCATTATTATCAACAATTATGTGTCTGAGAAACAATTTGTCAAAAGGGGTAGGCTGAGATGTATGGCTTGCATACGAGTCTGCCTCCAATTGACAATTATGAGGACATACAACAATGATATGGAACTTGAGAAGGCCAGATAAATGCAGTACAATATGAATGAATAACACCAAAAGTCAGTCATTTGAAGAAGTTCTTGTGATGCAAGAATGAAAGCTGAGGGAAAGGTCTGAACAACAAAGAAATGAAAATATTCAGAAAATGTTCGCGTAAGATCCTGAAAATTATCAATTATCAATGCATTGAACCGATAATTAATCATAATAAAATTGTTTGAAGTAGTGGATGATATAATGAATGACATAGGGTTTTTCAGTAATGACAATAAACTGAGACAATTTATGTATAGGCCTACATGTCAATGAGAAAGAATTACAGACAGGCTAAATTGACAAAAAAAATTGCAACAAGCCTTTCAAGATGTGTGAGGGATAATCAAAATCACGCGCCTGCCAGAGACATAACTGAAGATAATGAATATAGACCAGAGGAACCCAATAAACAGTAATTTAAAGGGTACACTCCATGAAACACTAACAGTGACATTGAAAAAGCAATTATTATATCTTAGATGTTGCTGGAAATATTAATTCATGTTGTACTGCATTTATCTACCCTTCACAAGTTCCATATCATTGTTGTATGTCCTCATAATTGTCAATTTGAGACAGACTCGTATGGAAACCATCCAACTCAGCCTACCCTTTTTGACAAATTGTTTCTCAGACACATAATTGTTGATTACAATGCTGCTTTAGTAGCATATTATACAACAACCTTTGTAACAAATCAAACTTTTTCACTTCTTTGAATGCCTTTCTCAAAATAAGACAATATTTTGATGTAGATAAGTAATCCATGGCATTGTAATACTCCTTCACTATAAATAATAGAATAGCTTTTTGTGTTCAAATTATATAATATATAGCAGATAAATCAGAGGTTCACCAGGTACTTATCTTCAATGATTTGTGCTTTTAAATGTATTTTCACTGACGATTCCCATGAAAATAAAGGGAATTCATTGGTTTTTTGCTAATAACTCAAAAAGTATTGGGTAAAGGGCCCTAAAATGTATTGAAGATGAATATAAATGTGGGTATTCCGGAGATTTTGGTGTCAATATCATGTCTCTATCTGCTTTAGTTCTCAAGATACAGCACTTCATTGGTTAAAAAGAGCATTTTTACACTATTTCTGACCAAAGATGGGTTATTTTTAGGGTTGGAAATGATAGAACTGACCCAACATGAATATCATCCAAGTCATGACTTAGAAAGGAGTAATTAGACACACTTTTAGGCATAAATCATAGTTGTAGGTGGCATATTAGGCACAAAACTAGGCGAAAATGGTGATTTTTTGCTAATTTTTGACATGAAATTTCAAGAGGCTTGGACCGGCGTAAGAACTTCTCCGATTTTCAAAAAAAAATTTCATAGTGATCTACTAACCAAACCTCATCTTTTGACCGATAGGTGTTAAGATCAGAGAACTTTTTAATTTTTTGGTACACCCTAATACAAGTGCTGTATTCTTAAAAAAAAACAATTTTAACTTGAAGCTCTTGGTTATTATAGTTGAGAAAAAATATTGTCGAAAACACTATCAAATTTATGACCATATCAAAGTCATTTCAAGGCTATTTAAATGCATGAGAAGCATCACCATTGATGATTAGAAATTGCTCTCAGTTATTAATCCCACAACAGGGTAACTAAAAAATGCCAGGGAGTTGATACTGAGAATCCAATTTAGAATTTCAGACTTATATGGCGAGCTTTGAAGAGGACAAAAGTGCAAGCCAAATTTGGTCAAACATGAAAATGAAACAGTTCTGTAAGGCTTATAGCTCTTCGCAGATTAGCTGTCCTTAGTACAGTCTCAAAATTGACATTCAACTTGGTTTAGTGATTTCACTGGTTTAAAAATGGTTTAGATTATTGTTTGTTGCTGTTATGGTTTAATCAGTTTTTTCAATACATATCATATCTGGGATTGGAAGATTAGAAGATAAAGAGGTAACTGTCAATGACGAGGCAAAGCAAGTTTAAACTTCTAATTAGAAGTCAAAAATGATTTCCAATGGACCGGTAATCTGCAAGGAGCTCCAATACACTGTTTGCAGCCTAACATGCAAAACTGTCAATTAGTGCCAAACTTTTCACAGCTTAAATGTATCATAGTGAGGTCTAATACCATGAATTCAGAAAAGGGGAACACTTGGCGATGTATGGACAGTGAATACCATACCGAATACCAGACACCAGATGATTCAACAACACTACGACAAACTTTGGAAAGGAACTGGATGGTAGGAACAAGATCATTAAATTCGCTGAGAAAGAAACCGTCAATTGAAATCCAAATTATTAAGTGAGCCCCTGCAGCTCAGTCAATAGAGTGCTCGCGTCTCAAGTGAGGGACCCAGGTTCAATCCCCAGGCTGGCCATCATGTCATTCCATGATGTCGTCGTTTGCATCAGATTTAAATTGGAGGCGCCCTGGGCTCAACTGGAAAGAAGTCACTGAGTTAGCTTGGCTACCCACGTTAAATTAAAGTACCTTTACTTTTACCTTTTAGTTGGATTTTCAATGTTTTTTTATTATATATATTATTGCATTATTTTGATTTTCTTAAAATTTTTCTTGTAATTTTCATTAATTTTTTAGCATCCTAGATGTCCGACTCTGATATCATTGTACAGCTGAATTCCAGTACCCTACCGGATGCTGTTCTGAAAATCCAGGCATCCCAAGTGACAGCATTCTTTTTTAAACTTTTTAATAACTGTTATTTTATTTCAATTAGCAGTGTGTTACTTGTTTTTATGTTTTTGGTTTTTGGGGGTTTTTATAAGGAAAGGAAAGATAAACTATGTAATGTGCTTTGCTGAGCCAGCTTTTGGGTGGTGACAGCAACAGGAAACTTGTTGGAGAACTAGACAAACTGGATGCCTCAAGGTAATCCTGTCTGAGCACATATAAGACAAGCCAAGACATATAAAGAAACTCAGAAATACTGACACAAATACACTTTGGATCATGCCTTATCAAATTTAGCTGCAGCTCTCTATAATACAATGTAGCTTACCAGTGTGACCACCATCGGTAAACCTTATTTTGCCTTACAGACTCTTTTGTTACAAAAAGTATGAATATGTTGTGACACACATTTTAACAGAGAAACAATAGATGAGAAGAATCCAAGATCTCTCATGAAGATTTTAAAAACATGCATGAAGAGGACAAGATAAGCTTGTAAATGTTTTTATTTTCTTCAAAAATTCTTTAAAGATAACATAGAATGGATCATATATGAACTTTAACTCACCAGTCAGTTATAAAGCGCTCATTTGAATTTTCCTTTTAAAGAAAAAACACATTGTCTTTATCTTTTATGAATTGATAATTGTACTTTCATAGTCTTACAGATTGTCACAATTTTAAGCGCTTTGTAAGCATTTCAAATGTAGTTTTGAAGACATGACACTGCAAAAGTTACAAGTTCTGAGTTAGTTTGAGTTAAAACTGTGACCACGAATAACTTGACACTGCACGACTTGGTAATATGAATAATCGATTTTGGAAAAAAGAGAAAACTGTGTTTGCGTCATCATATAGCAGCTTGACAATAGCAATGAAGAGCCACTTTATTGTAAGCAACCACAATATTTAATTACCTTGTTTTTAAAGCTATATTTTTTTTTCTCTGAAATGAGTATGATGGTTATTTTAGCATTTGATAAAGTGTGACCTCACTGACAAAGATGAGCAGTTTTGATTCATTCACTGGCTTGAATATATCAAATTGGCCACATAGAAATCTGGCATATCTATGATATATAAAGAGTGTGTTTGTCTCGGTTCTTCGCATGGTGACATTAGGAATCATTTGAGTGCAGATTAAGGATCCTTTGCAAACAATCTTTGGTTGAACCCTCACTAAAATTTTTTACTTGGAGTATGCCTTATCAGAACATTAATACATCAATCTTTTTATTTGTAACTAGCCAATTTTTATAAAATCAGAAAATTACAAGTTGAAGTACCTAAGTTTATTTAGGTAAGGCTATCCACGCTTGTCTTTTTATTTGAAAAATATGTGCAACTGCAAATCAATAGCAGTATTCTGCCAAGAGAAGGCTTCGGTGTAACGGTTGATCATTCATCAATAACTACATTCCTTTGAGCTTTGGAACCTATCAGTCAATATTTCTCTAGCTCTCCTGGGCAATTTTTTTTATGAACAGCCAGATGAGCAGTGTTGAGCACTAACCCAAGAAAAATATCTGAGTATGAGATCGTTTCAGTAAATTTTGACCTTGTCTTACAGTTGGAAACAGACATTGTGCACTCCAACATGAAAGGAGTTGGAAAGTCTTTCTGATTTTCGACACCTGTAGGTAAAAATTTATCATCAACAAAAAAGCTATATTTTTTCCTTGCTTGTTTTCCTTAGCGCTGTAGTATAGTGGTGGTTCTCTGTAAGAGGATAATAGGCTCCTGACCTAAGGCTGCTGTGAATCACCTTCTCTTATAACCTATGATTGTCTGCTGCAGACAAATCGGCCTACTTCACTTTGGACTGAAACAGTAACACTACCTTGTAGACTCAGACAATCACAAACAGATCTGTCTGAGAAAAACTGATGGATGTTGGTCATTTATAAGGAGTCTGGTGTCAGCTGATGTGACATACAATTTACTTTTAAAAATGGTGCTTAATTGACGTGATACACGGGACCAGACATAGCACTAAGTCATGTTACAAGCCCAATGTCAAAGTTGGTGTGGAATTATTTGGCACCCCTGTGAGCAAAAGAAAATACCACTTTTTTTTTTCTTTGTTTGCACTCTTTATGCCTGATTGGGCACTACAACCACATGACAGACCAAATATATTTTGAGCACAGAGACTTTTGTCCTTGACTTTTTGGCGTTCTACACCATTATTAATCCTCAGATAAGACGATTTTTTTTTTCAGTTGTATCATTGATAAAACTTTCCAAGTAAGATGCACTTGGGACGCTATTAAAGGAGACACATAAACGGATCGATTGGGATATTGATAATTTGAATTTATGTCCACCACAGTTCGAGAGAACCTGACGGGGGTATGGATTTCCAGCTGATCGGAAGCTCAAGCGTGCTATCAACTGAGTAGAATCCTCTCTTGTTCCGAGTAAAAACCACTTCAACAACAATAATTGATTTGATTAAAAAAAAATTCTAATTGAATTCATAACCAAGCTCATATAATTTCAAGGCTATTTAAATGCAAGAGTGGGCCTAACACCAATGGGTGTCATAGATTGCTTTCAGTAATGGAATCTGACAACTACTCTGAAGTGAACAGCTCTCAACTTCAAGAGAGCTTTCAAGAGGATGAAAGTACAGGCAGTAACTGTTTACAGAGGACAATTTGCTGTCACATTGCACACAGCGTTCACCAAAAGAAAAGTCTACATCAAAATTATTTAGACTTGATGGAAGGTCTTCTTCAGAAGCTCCTGACTCTTGGTATGAATATTTGATAATTTTGTGACAGTGTAGTTGTAAATGATAGTGTAAAGTACATCCATGTTGTGTTGGAAGATGGAGAGTTATTTTGTGTTTGACGACAGTCTTTAATTATGAATTTTCACCACTGTCAAGTGATTCAGGTGTGACTCCATGGATAATGCATGTCTCTGCCAAGTTCTAGGAAATGGATTCCATGTCAACCTTTTATCCTTAGTCCCAGGAAAATCACCTTGACAAGTCCCCATTACCTGCACATTTTCACAGAGTCTATCTCATGTCAGAAAAGGGTAGCTGGAGGCACAAATACCACTCCGCATTAGTTTCACCTTGGCGCGTTACATAAGATGTGAAATGGAGAAACCTTAAAGCAAATCTGGATAGAAGGTGATAGCTGCATTTGCCAACTCTTTCCTCCCAACTTTTATTCTTTTTTTCATGTGTATATTTGGATTTTTTTGCTGGGCACGCAAATGTTTAATCAAACACACATGTATATACATTGTACTCGTATAGGTTATTCACCTAGGGAGAGGCAATATGTGATTTATCCAGTGAGGGCGTTAGCCCGAGCTGTGATAAACACATATTGCCGATCCCGCGGTGAATAACCGGCTTATACCATAAGACAAAGCTGAAAGTTGTCATTTGTTGCTGTGTTTTTTTCACAGCTTCACTTATTATTCTCCCATGGGAGGATAACTGGACAACAAAGAATATGGGTTTTATTGCAGTGAAATACTGGCTCATGATTGGCTGACAGAGGTGTCGAGTGGTGTAATATATTTAAAACTGTCACGTCAAGCACTGCAATCCCTCATGCAGGTCCTATCTTTTACTAGGAAATGAGTGGTCAGTTAATCATGTCCCATTCACTCATTATATGAAATTTTTCAATAATGACAGGTGTTACAGAGTTGTGGCACGAGATTATTATCCTGGGGCCAACAGCTTTTGTTGCATGGCACGTGGAGATTGTTTTCAAGATTTCAGGTAAATTTTTTGACAGACCTTCCAAATTCAAGTGACTTAATGATTATCAGAGAACAAATTTCAGGTTTTTTTCTATCTATTTTGAAAATTTCATATCTGTTGGAGTGTCTATTTTGAAGTCATCTGTCTTCTGCCAAGGGAAATAAAACGTCAGTGCTCCCAACTCAATTGAATAAAAATATCCGCCCGGAAAATTAGTCAGAACTTTCGAAGTTCCATTTATGGATTATGGGCGCTTTACATAATATATTTATACACGATGGTGCCCTACTTCTATAAAACTTGAAGCATAGATCTGCATTCCATTACACCTTTGAAGTCTCATTTCAAAGAGAATATTTTATCAATCTATCTCAGCATTTGAAACTCGCATATCTTTCTAGGATCAACACAACAAGTCCATAAGGTTTTAATTACCCACTCGTGTGAAAAAGTACAGCACAGTGCAGCAACAAACATGACCTTTGCAAAATAAGACACTTCGAAGATACAATTATTCGTTATCACTCAATACCAGAATTTGATTTTGCTGTATGGCAATTGTATATCTGAAGTATTGAGATCCTTTGGAATCAACGTTCGAAGGAATTGCATATATAATATTTGCTGTTTGTAATGGTCTGTTTGCCAATGTTAAGACAGTAATGGTAAAGATATTCACTCCTGTATTAAAATAATAATAAATAAGAATTCAACTCTTGAGAGAAATAGCTCAATAACAATTCAAAACCAAGGGAAATTGATTTTTTTAGTAAAGCAAAAAATCGCTTGTTATGACTTTGATGAAAATGCCTTAAATTTAAAATGCCCCAAATTCATCGCAGTTCTTGTAAATCTGCTTCCGATTCTTGTGTACTATACTCGTTATTCCCTAAATGTGGTCTAATCAAAATGTAATTTTGTGTATGTATTATTTTAGCTGAGAAAAATACTGTTGCAAACACTATCAAATTTATTGTAACATCAAAGTAATTTAAAGGCTTTTCAAATGTATGAGAAGCAACATGCTGTCAAACATACCAAATAATGATTTGCTTATAGGTCTGTTTATTTATGGCTCATTGCGGATTATTGGCACATTACAGTTTTAAAATCAACATTCGAGTTGCATTTTCATGTCACTGCAGAGTGTTTTAGTGATTTCTGATAAGAAGATTAGAAGACAAACAGTTAACTGTCAATGATGTGGCAAAGCAAGTTTTTAAGTCAAAAATGATTTCCGACGGGTCACTATTCTGCAAAGAGCTCTAGAACACCATTTGTAGCCAGACACTAACATTCAACATTTTTCACAGCTTAAAAGTAGCATTGTGAGGTCTAAAAGTATTTAGAAAAGGGCGACAATAAGTGATACATTGACATTACAAATTACCAAATACCGAATATTGGATGATCCAGCAACACTATCTGCCAGATATTGGATAGGAACCAAATGGCAGGAACCGGATCATTTATTTGCTGAAAAGAGAACTTTCAATTGAAATTAAATTCCTTTAGAAGTTGGATTTGTAACATTGTTGATTACACATGGCACTCTTTTACTTATCTTAAAATTTTGTTCGCACTTATCACTAATCTTGGCGCATCAGAGATGTCCGGCTCTGATACCCTCGTAGAGCTGGATGCCGGATATCCTGTGAATTCAAATATCTCACTGGATACTGTTCCGGATATACCATGCATCCGTAGTGACAATATTATATTGCAAATTTTGCTAACTGTAATTTGTTCAAAAATCTGTAGTGTAATGCTTGTTTTAATTTTTTGGTTTCCTGGGGTTTTTATGAGAAAGAAAAGATAAACTATGTAATGTGCTTTGCTGAGCCAGCTTTTAGGCTGTGACAGCAACAGGAAACTTGTCGGAGAACTAGGCAAGCTGGATGCCTCAAGGTAATCCTGTCTGAGCACATATAAGACAAGCCAAGACATATAAAGAAACTCAGAAATACTGACACAGATACACTTTGGATCAGGCCTAATCAAATTAATGCTGCAGATACTACCTATATAATAGCTTACCACTATCGGTATGCCTTATTTTGGCTTGTGCAAAAAAGTAAGAAATATGTTGTGACACACATTTTAACGGAGAAACAATAGATGAGAAAAATCCAAGAGTCTGTAAAAACATTTATGAAGAGGACAAGATAAGCGTGTATTTGTGTTTTTTTTTCTTTCATTAACAGTTGTTTAAAAATTACATAGGATGGATTACATGAACCTTAACTCATGAATCAGCTATAAAATGCTCATATGAATTTTCCTTTTAGGAAAAACACATTTCTTTTATCTTTTATGAATTGATAATTGAACTTTCACCCTTTAAAAGATTCTCATGATTTTAAGAGCTTTGTAAGCAATTCAAATGCAGTTTTGAAGAAATGATACTGCAAATGCTACAAGTTCTGATTAAGTTTAAGTTAAAACTGTGCCCACAAATAACTTATATACTGCACGATCATAACATAAGTAACTGAATTCAGAAGAAAGAGAAAACTGTGTGCAGTGTCAGCCTTCCAAAACCATGAACGAGCCACTTTATTGAAAACAGCCAAGAAATTTAATTACCTTATTTTTGAAGCTATCTCTAACTTGGAATTGAGTGACCTGGTGTTTCAGCATTTAGAACTAGAACCTTTCGGTTTTAATGATCTCATAAAGACAGCTGTGAATGGAACAACTTGGGCTGGGCTGGGAGGCCTAGCATTTAGACATTCAGTGGCAGTCTTGAGAGAATACATACCTGCACACTTACGAGTGCGAAATGTTGCATAATGGAGAATGGGTTAGGGAGACATCAAGTGCAATAGACAGAAGTGAATATATAACTGTTCAATTGTTGATAATGCCTTTACTTTTGGGCAACATGTACAGTGAAAGGAAGAATTTGCCTCTGAGGAAAATGCAAGCCTTCCCCCGAAAGTCATTTATGGTCACATCCTTAGTCTATTGGTTGGACGGAGAGCATAGTCATCTGATGAGAGTATGCACTAGGGTGCATCAGCCGCCCCATGAAAAATAAAAAATAGAGATAGGCAGCTGTACCTTGTCATGAAGTTGTGTTTTGGTAGCAAGATGAACATACTAAAAAATCAGCCAGATCAAATAATATTTAGGGGTGCCTCCGAAAGCATATTTCCTAAGACTTTTTCAGGAAAAGTTACGTTTCTGCAGAATCGCGGTTTGCGATATCTTAACTAATATAAATGATAGAAGAAAAATAATGACATATTTGGATTCTGTTGAAAATTTCCTTCAAAATGAATACCTGGAACATATACTTTCGTTGAGATAATGTTGATGCCATGGGGCAGGATGTGTTTTTATTTTGAATATTTTATTCGACTTCACTGATATACAATTTTTTTTATTTAAATGACTGCAAGATACTTTGTCTTTAATTGTTCCTTTCTTAATTATTATGTTTGGTACATATGAGTAATAATTTACTCAGTATTTCTCTTTGGCTCTCAAAGCTATTTCTATTATTCAAGCATCCAATGAACTTGATTAATGTTTTACGACTGTATGACAATTAAGAAACAACATTACTGATATGCTATGCATTAAGAAGTCATTATCTGTTTTAACACTGAGAAAACTTGCCTGATATTATTGTGCACAAGAAGATGTGTCAATGTACAATTGTACATAATATTGTAATCAACCATTCATATTCTGCAAATTAATGAAATACAAATATTGTCTGCACATTGTATATTTTCTGGAAGTACTTTCTGAGGCCACATTTAGCTTCAAACCAACATTTTAAGAGTAGGCCTATATCAGGGACTATGTTCACCGAGACTGTCAATATACATAATCTGTATATCCTGCACTAGATGGATGGCAAGGTCCAAGGAGGATTTATTTCATAGATTTAATCTATAGTCACAATTCCATGACAAGAATAGAAGCAATTTAATAAATGTAATATTTATTTAACATTTTCACTCAAACTATCATGGCGTTTTAAAAAAGGTATTGATTACTTGCAGTCTCATGCAGAAGGGTGCAAACCTTTCTACTTAAATTTCATTATATTAGGAATGTGTGAGATCTTCATAAGTAATAAATGTTTTAGATGCCATGCTGTGTGACCTTCAAGAAAAGTCTTTGAGAGGCAAAGGTGGATAGACCTTTTAAAAGGATATTTTCATAAATATAAATTAAATCAGATTAAATTCATTAAAACCAATCATCCTGCACGTGTTAAGAATGGTCAAGTTTAAGATATTGCTGTAAATTAATAATGAAGAAAGAGAATATCATTTCAAATGCAGAAATATAGAAAGAAAGAAAAGTAGTACTTACATTCCTCTAACTACCATAACACAAGCTCAAGCCATGGTACGGCTTCCCGGCTCTATTTTTTTTTATTCATAGGACAGCTGATGAACCTTAATGTACATGGTAAATGGAGCCATCTCCTTGTCCACAAAAAGTATTAGGGCTAGTTTTTCATAAGGTTTCAATAAATTGGGACTTATGGTCACTTATCACCACATAGCATAGCAAACTTGTTTTTTTCCTCTTTTCGTAGTCATAAAACTTTTTGAGATCATCATGAATAATTGAAATTGCTTTGAGAGATAAAACTGAATACTGAGTAAATCGCTGCTGATATTTATGAAACATAATTTATATGAAGAGAAAAGCAAAGAATAAGTACCATGCAGTCATATAAACAGAAACTTGTGTATATCAGTGACGTCGTACATAATAATCGAAGTAAAAGCATATCTTGCAGTTCATGATCACCATAATGTTGACGGAAACATAGGTTCCAGGTATTCATTTTGAAGGAAATTTTCTGCAGAATCCAAATATGTCATTAGTTTTTTTCTATCTTCTATAATACTCAAGTTATCGCAAACCGCGATCTTATGGAAACGTAATTTATCCTGAAAAACTCAAAAAAAGATGCTCTCGGAGGCACCCCTAAATATCCATCAATCAATCTGAAATTTCATAATCTTATTTTGTGTGGTAAAACCCATCTATGGACCAAGGTACAGCTGGATCGGTTGATGTTGGGGCAACTGATGCACCCTAGTATGCACTCATCCTATCTCAAATGATGTAAAAAGGAAGAACAGTACTTCCAATTGTCAGCTGTAGAAATGAACTGATGTTTGGCCTGATTGCTCAGCATGTAAAAGTCAAACAGTGTAATATACATACTCACAGATAGATCAGTCAAATTGTAATTAATTAATCAACCTTCTTGACACCATATTCCATGACTGAGAATGACAGTGATATTCACAGCAGTTTTGATAAGCATGAGTTTTTGGGCTGCCTACTACATATATATATTATCACAGATCTCATATTAGTTACCGTGTTCTTTTCAATTGCCACAGTGCTCATGTGATGTCGGTATGAGCATACTGATGTCACGGTGGTATATTCTTAGTTTCAGCTGTGTTACTTGGGACTTCTGTGATCACATTATTATAAATCTACAAGACGCTGCTAAAATGTTTGTGAGCCCTGATCAGTATGCTTGATGTTTTGAAAACTCCCAAAAGTTTCCAATCCTTGCTAACATGCTCCAACTGAATAAACCATCATGTACAATGATCATTACACATATGAAAACTGATCAACCAGTTGTTATTCACGCTTAGCCAGTAAGGCTAATTTTTTACTAGCAGTTGGAATCAATACTTGAGCTGTGGTCTCAAATGCTCACAAGGAGTGCCCAGATAGTGATGTCAGTATTGAGATACTGACATCATCTCTGCACATATTCACATGGGACATGGCACACTTATATGAGATCTGTAATAACACTGATTCAACAGTTCAGGAGAAGCTAAAGTGGTGCTTGGCAAGTGACTCAGAAACTCAAGCTTACTAAATTGCTGCGAAAATTGAGTGCTAGGGGTCTTTTTAGAGCATCAAATTTGATTTTGAGGAAATTCACATGCCACAGGTATTTTGTATTTCCTAACAGATTATTATTTCCTCACACTGATGTCGGTCATGATTCTCAATACCACCAAAAAATCTGAATTAAAAAAAAATTGATTCCAGTCACTGTGATGACCAATTTCAGTAACAAAAAGTACTATTATCACCAATTTATTTCCTAAGTGCGACTGAGGCTCAACATTTCACTCACAGATATGCTTGCATGAAACTGAAAAGCGATGACACCAAAATCATGCACAGATATTTTGTATCTGTGCACACATTTGCATTGCAGCAATAATAACATTGTCGCGGCTCACTGCTCTGGTGACCTACTTAGGAATGAGAGCCATATATGTTAGACAAGTGTTGTAAAATGACACATTAACAACACTCAAAACTTGTAAAACTAAAATTTCCCGGTTTTTTGTTTGTTGGTGCTGTCATGGTCCTCTGTCAATCCAACTAAGAGAAACTCTCTTCCCATTTGCCTCCGTTCCAGAATAAGAATTGAGCGGATACCTTTTCCACACTCCTTTGCAATATCTAGGTCACAGATACTCATTGACAACTAGACACAGATTAGCACAGAGAACTTCAGAAATGTAATAGATCTCATAAAGCTTTGCTTTATGAGATCTAAAAATGAGACGTTTCATGGCAACGATCTATAAAGTGTTTGTGTAGCTTAATGGTATAATACTGCCTGTGCCATCAAACTGCCAGTTAGCCTACCCTTGTTTCTCAAAATTTGAAGCTTTTCAATGGGTTGCATGGTAGAAATTATGCATTTTGGGGAGCCAACAGCTGGTCTAATCATGGAGTGGCTAGTGAAATGTATTTCTTTGTCATAATAATTATGAATTCAGTTGCAAATTGGATACTCTTTTTTGGAGGGGGGGGATCATTTGGTTGCAGATTACGGTCCTTTAGTTGAGCCCTAACTAAAAATTTTGACATGGGGAGTATGCCTGATCTGAACATAAATACATGTACACCAATCAAGCTAAAAATATATGCAGGCTTTTGTAACTAGCCAACTTTTATAAAATCGGAAAATAAAATTTTGAAATATTCTAGTTTATTTAGGGATGGCTAATTGGCCATCCTTGCTCCACTTTTTATATGATAAATATGTACAACTGTAAATCTTTAGCAGTATTCCACCAAGCAAAATTGAGGCTCTGGTGTAAGGGTTGGCTATTCATCAATAGTTGCATTCCGTTGGGCTTTTGAAGCTATCTGTCAATTTATCTCAATCTCTCCTGGGCAATTATTTTTTATGAACAGCCAGATGAGCACCAAGCCCAAGAAAATATCTGAATATGGAATGGTCTTATATATTGGCCAACTTGTTGGAAACTGATATTATGCACGCCATCATGAAAAGAATTAGAAAGTCTTTCTGGCTTTTTCACACCTTTAGGTAACACAAAATATAATTTAAAACAACAAAGGTATCTTTTTGTATGGCTTTCTTTTCTTTTTTCCTTTTTGCTGTGATGTGAGGCATCGTAAAAATATATGTGAGGCACCGTAAAAAGATATGCAAGGCTCCTGACCTTTGGCAGCTGTGAACCATCTCCTCGTATGACCTATGATTTTTAGATGCAGACAAATTGGCCAATTTTCTTTGAATTGAAACTGTAACACTACCTTGGAGACACAGACACTACAAGCAGCTCTGTCTGATAAAAACCGATGGATATTTGTCATTTATTGGGATTGTAGTTTCAGGTGATGTGATATACAATATACACTGTACGTATATCATAAAGGTGTTCTTTAGAAGCCTCTGCCTCTTTTCATGAATATTTGAACTATTTGGCAGTGCTGTTATGACTGATAGGGTGATACAATGATATGTACTTCCTTCCACGTTGTGTCGGAGTCATGGATAGTTATTTGACAACAGTCTTAGAGCTCTTGACAGATTGACGGTCCACTTAAAAAATGTATTTTCTTCTTTTCAGTTTTGCGAACTGACTTTGCCATGTCACTGACAGTGTTCTGTCGGTCTCCTGATCTGCTTATTTGATGATGTACCTTAACTTGATGTCATTTTTAGTTTGTTTATTGACAACTACTCTGCTAGACATGATATGCAATGAATCAACTGATTAACCATGACCGATGCAAAAACAAAACATTTTTAAGGCAGTGACATCAAAGAACCAAGGTGATAGTTAATTTGGATGTATTTGGACCGCCAATAATATGCAAAGAGATATAAATTATGAATTTTCACCACTGACAAGGGACTGAGGTGTGACTCTGTGGATGATGCATGTCTCTGCCAATTTCTTGGAAACAGATTTCATGTCAACATTTTATCTTAAGCCTCAGGAAAATCAGCTCGACTTGTCTCCATTACCTGCATGAGTTTGTCTCATGTCAGACAAGGGTAGCTCCAGAGGCACAAATGCTACTTCACATTAGTTTCACCTTGCTGCGTTTCATAAGATGTGACATGGGGAAAACCTTAAAGCAAATCAGGATGAAATCTGATAGCTTCATTTGCCAACTCTTTCCCCACAACTTCTATTTTTCTTTAACATTTAATTTTACAGAGATTCTTTAGCTGCACGTGTATGCAAATGTGTAATCCAATAAAACCCATGCATTTCATGCACTCGTGTTTGTACACTGTACAGTTTCTTAAAAACTTTCACATAACAAAGCCCTGCATTCCTTGAGGTTCTTTCTTTTACTACAAAATGGGTGATCAGTAATCATCAGTTCATTGTATCAAAATTCTGCATATACAGTGTATTGCAATCTTCCACTGTTGATCAAAAGCCCAATAATTACATCTCATTCAACCAGCTATTAAATATAGGCCTATAATTATATTATTGACTTCAAGTTGTTATTTTCTGTTGATAATTTTTGTAGACAGATAGGTGAATAAAAGAGATGTTTGCTTCATGTAACTGCCTATACAGCCAAGGTAGTGCGATTGATTACAATTGGTTTGTTTGGGAACCTTAATGACATCAATTGATGTCTTATCTTTTACCTTAAAGGAGTGGTCAGTTCATTAATTCCAAAATTGATAGTCATCTTGCAGTTATAACAAGGAAACTAATTTATATATGACCTCACAATGAGGATTTTTGATGCATTTTAGTAATAGTACTCATGCATCATTTTCAACCTTCTAGAAGTACGCAAATATGTTTATTCTTCATACAAATACAACAATCAAGCTACGAATTCACAGGCATGCAGTTTGTATGCAGTCCTTTTGCCCTGGCAAAGTTATAATAGTAGGGGAAATATTTACATGTAAAATATCTGTACAATTGTAACTCTGCAGGTTATGTTCCACCAAGACAGATTTGGGCTCAGGTACAAGGGTTGACCATTGATCAATAACAGCTATATTCCTTTGAGCTTCTGAAGCTATCCATCTATATCTCCCAATCTCTCCTGGGTAATTATTTTTATGAACAGCCAGATGAGCACTCGGCCAAACAAATGTGTTAAATACAGCAGAGTCATGCAAGAGTATTTGCCTTTCCGGCCTGTTGGAAACTGACATTGTGCGCTCCATCATGAAACGAATCTGCATATTTTTCTGGCTTTTTAACAATTGTCGGTAATAGCACAATTATAGGGAACAGGGGCAGATCCAGAAAATGTCGGATGCAGAAAATGTTGTACGGGGTTTACAAATGAAAATATACTAAAAATATATATATTTTTTTCCACATTACAATGTACAGACAAAAGGGGGGTTTGAACCCCTCTGATACATGTACGCTGCTGGGAATCACATCTTTACTTTTGTGGTGCTTTCCTTGATTGAGCAGTTGAGATCCTTAGCTAAAACTATCCTACTCCTGTAAAAAAACAGCCCTGCATACATGTTTATATAAACACAGGACATAAATCCCCCAATCATCCATCCATATTCTGGTAAAACCAATTTCTGTAATAGTGAGGCTATTTAAAAATACAACTTTATGCAATTTGTGTAAGCAGCTTAACTTCATCTGACTTTTGGCTGTCATGCATCACCCCATTTAAAAGCAATGATTGTCAGCCGCAGTCAAATTAGCCTGCTTTACTTTCATCTGCAACAGCAACACTAGCTGGAGGAATCCTGTTGACCTTGCAGATCTGTCCAGCGAAAGCTAAAGGTTCCAATGCTTACACCAAAGTTTGTACAGGAGTATCTTGAAAACAGATGTTGTAAAATGTAAACATTATAATCCTTCACTGATGTGCCTGTTTCTCATGGTGAAACCACAGGTGTCATGCTTTTCCTCCTCCCTTAAAGTTGAATCCCACAGAGTACAGCTACTCCACCTATTGGACTCCATGTAACTAAACTGTTCAACAAAAATACCCAGCTGGTGGCTCCCCCGCTTGGTCAAATTGTTCATATGCATTGGAAAAGCCACAGATTTTTGAAAACAGGGGTAGGCTCACTCGAAGGCTGCTGGTTAAGCCAGGAATAATGGCACTAGACTATGAATACACACATTTTGGGTCGATATACAGGCCTATAATTAAATTCAACTTTCATAAAAATCAGAAAAGGAATCTTTGAGATATTCAAGTTTCTTTTACGAGGGACTTATTTTTGTCGAACTGTTTTTCATAATTTCATCATATTGTACACCACGTAACTCTCAAAAAACATCGGTAAACCCCCTTCAAAAACTTGTTTTTCAATAAAATGTATATTCAGCTATATCCCTTTAATTTTTCATAAATATCTCATGGATATTGTTTGGGTGACGCTGCTTTTTATTATAAATGCCACACTTTTTTAGTATTTTGCTGTATGTTTTAATGTAATGACATAGATTTTGAAAAGATCATAGTTCGAAAATTATGTTGGATAGCCCGTCTATTTTTTTTTACGTTGGAAAGCTTTGGTTTTGAAGAACTTTTTGGCAAAGTTTCATGAATATTTCATGGATTTTAGATTTTTTGCCAAGTGTGGGATTCAACTTTAAAAGTGCTGAAAAGAGAAAAGGCCTTTTATTGACTTTCTTACCATAATCATATACACGCATCTTCATTATAATTGGCCTTTTGGGGACGACCATTTATTTGGGGGGGGGTGGTCTTGGAGTTTTTCTCGATGTGGTAAATTATCCCGAATATTCATTCCTAGATCAAGCAAAACCTTCTGAAATACTTTAGAAGAATTATATTAAGAAAAACTGGCACCCCCCCCCCTCTGGATATCAAATGGTCATTCCCTTAAATGATGCTCCATCCTGACAAGCTGATGCGTATTCCTATGTACTTACAAATGTTGTTTGTGACATTCAAAATGTATGTGTTTGTTAGATATCCTCTTTCAAAACATGAAATACTTCCATATTTGTTAATCTACCTTTGTTATTGTCATTTCCTAATTTGGAGAGCCATGATAAAATGTCCTTCATTTTAGTGCAGAGATGATTAGCATTCCCTGATAACATTCAGCGAATCTATTTTGTCGAGGTGGTTGACATTTCCAGAATATAACACATGATAAACAATTTGCCTAGTACAGATAAATGAATTCAGCACTATTGTGTGGGCTTAGTGTGAATAATTTTTTCAGTGTTTAAAGTTAGACCACGGATGATTTGTCATTTAATTCTCGTATTTATGTATATATATTAGGCCATATAGGGAGACAGAGAAATGAGGCGAATGATGATTTAAACTTCAGTTGGACATATCAAGATGACCTATCCAAAGATTGATTTGAAGCTTTGACCCGGCTACTGGAGGGTCTAAGTGCTATCAACTGAGTGAACTCCCCTCTCATTCGGAATGAAAACCTCTTTGATAACCATAATCGATTTTGTTTAGACTGACAAAACACTTCAAATCAAATTTATAGCCAGGTTCGTATCATTTTGAGGCAATTTAAATGCAAGAGTAACACCAATGGAAATCATAGATTACTTTCAGTAATGGAACCTGACAACTGCTCTGAAATTAGCCTGGGCAGCGATATCCAAAGCTTAGTTTGCAATGCCACAATGGCTTTACACAAGATGAAAGTGTAAGCTGTAACTATACAAAGGAACAGTCTCAGTCCAGATTTTCACATATTTCATAAAGAGAAAAACTCTACTCCAGAACTGTTGTGACTTGATGGAAGGGGTGCTCAAAAAGAGCAGACACTTTTGTTTTCATGAATATTTTATTATTTGGTGACAGAGCAGTTATGACTGAGAGGGTTCTATCTCCTTGTTGTGTTGGAAGCATGAACAGTCACTTTGTTTTCAACAAAGGTCTTAAATTATTGAATTTTCATCATTGACCACCAGTGACCAAGGACACCTGAGCTAGCAACGAAGTCCTATTTTCTGTAGATTTGGGCATACAATTATCTAAAATAAAACCATAGCTACTGAATGCAGAGGTGACTGTTTACTATTAGACTGTTAGGCCTGCATAATTAATTTTGTTGATAGTTAATGAAAATCATATAACCTTAAGTGTTGTTATGATTTTTTGGTGATCCATTTAGGTCATTAATTGTAATTGTAATTGTAATTGTAAATACTCTCAGTCATGCACTGCAATGCAGGCACGAAATTCGTGGTGAGCCTTCCACAATGATACAGCTCAGGGCAGCCATAGAACGGCGCCCATGGGCAGAGACTTCTTACATTCAGGCGTATGGAAATAATTATTTCGAATGTTTAGTACACATACAGATTTAAATCCCTGAAATATGTCATTAGAGGTTGTAGGACAGACTGAATCTTTTTTTTATTGAATGCTTACTCTGACACTGAGTTGAAACTGTAATGCTCAGTTTGGTGGATTCACATTGGCTAGAAGCCGGGGAATCTGACCCAGTTTAAAATGACTTCACAGCTTGTAGTTAATTTACATATATTGCAATGCTTGAATAGAGTCATCTCTGACATCACAGTTCAACAGCATAGAAAAGAACTTGAGATTTCATGTAAATATGACGAGGATTGTAATATCAAACAGTGGGCCTTTTATGACAGGGTCGCAGCTCTCAAGCATGCTCTATTAACTTTCAACATGCCTTTCTAATCCCAGGGGTTGTGGCTGCCCTGGCGCTGCCTACTTGGCTTGGGGCGCCTTGTATGTGATTGGTAATTCCCATATTCTGAGAAACAAGGAACCGACAGATGGAGAATTGGAGATACGTGGCTGGACATACTCTGTCTGTGAACTGAGGTTTTGTGAATGCAAGCTCTCAAATGTTCAAGACATTAAACATTTCTTAAGAGGGTTGTACATGTTTAAGATACATATGTTAACTAAGTATCACAACAACAACAACTTCGAATACTTCAGGAGACCAACTTTATGTTTTCTAGAAAAATAGTGTCACATATATATATATCAGGAGCATGTCAAATTACATGTGCTTGTGACCACGTGTATTTTATTTACAAAAATCCAAAAAGGATTGAGTTCTGACTGGTTGATTAACTACACATGCTCATTCAGTACAAAAACACGGCTCCATTTGCAGAAGTCAAATGAGCTTTGAGTGACAAAAAAGCAATTTTTGAGGATAATGAGTAAATGAGAGGTTGTAAGGACTGGCTGAACTTGCCCGTTTTTGAGAGCAACAAATGTCCTTTTCTGTGTACATAATTGCATTTGTGTACACGGCAGATAAGCAGGGCTATTGGGTGTCAGTTTGTGTGCTACTTGATTTTAACATAGAAGTACTCCAATCTACTATTCAGGGCTCTGTCCCATGCAGCTGATTGTCTGATTTAAGGCCTAGTTCAAAAATAATAAAACCAAAGTGTGACATGACCATCAAACTTTTAAGATGTTTATATTTACCAAATGACCACATAATATTGTAACAAACATGTCTAAGTTCTAGAAACTCTATTTACCATTTGGCTGTGCATTGTGGAAATAACTGATAAAAGCTGAATATTACCAAATTGTATGTATTTTTATTTCCATGGCCCTGAAAGAAAAGTTGACAAAATTGTAACTTATCTTGAAATTAAATCGATACTTTTTGTAGGATGACAAAAGTCATATACTCTTAAGTGTCCATGGCTGTTTTCATCAAAATTCACAACATATTTTATGAGAAAAACAGTATTTTTCGAAATTTTGTTGCATTATTAAAGAAAACACTTACATATTTTCTCCCCAGATGTACATATTTTCCTCTAAAATGATTTCCTCTGTCCTGTGTTATGCGTCTGTATGTGGACTTCGAATTAGTACCAAATAAGTGCCACAAAAGTGAATACGAACAGAGCAAATGATGATAGAAGCGTGTTTTTAGCCTATTTTTCCAGACAAAAAGGCAATTTTGGGTAAGGGGATGACACAAAAGTAAAAAAAAGAGTTCTGGTTTTGACCCAAATCCATTTTATATGCATTATCAGTTATAACTGGATGAAGCATAAGAGTAATTACAAAATCAAAGTGAAATGTGAATTGGTTATTGCATTTTTCAACAAATTGGCCCCAAATTTTGAGAAAAGTTTAACAAAGGGCAGATTTCACGAAAAAGCTGCAAAATGACTTACCACAACTTGTCCACAAGTTACATTAGCACAATACTGATAAGGCCAGACATAATCAATTTGTAGATTCTCAGATTTTCTCAGGGTGCTTCTTCTGAGGATAGCTGGCAGGACAAAAAAAAGCTGAACTCTAAATCTTTTATTGTGTCAATCCATTAAATGAAATCATGGGTAAACAATCTTTTCTGTTGGATTGGTAACTAAAAATATGGCCTTGTGCTAATGTAACAACGATGAATGATGTAGGACGGAATTTTTTATGCTGATCCAACTGCAATATAAATGAAGTCACCAGCAGGGTACCACCACTGGCCTGCTCTTGGGAGACCTGGCTTTCAGTTCAGAAAAAAATTGAGATCTAATCATGGGTTTTTTAACGTAAGTTTTATGTACACATTTTGCTAATGTAACACTATGAAATGGACGGATGCAAAATTGCAGTTACATTAGCAATAAAGAAACAGGTACCACACCCAGTCGTTTATGTTTTTGGTGATGTAAATAGGCAAATAAGACACGTTTTTCAATAAAATATTATAATTTCATGTTTGAAATTGGCATAAGTAGCGAGAACACAGAAAAATTTCCATGTTAAAGTTGCTAATGTAACCTCAGTGTCCTGAGACGGAATCGAGTTACATTAGCAGTCTTTTTTTATTTCAAGTTTTATGATGACCAAGACAATTAAAAATGGTTCCAAAATAATTTTCAAGATGTTTTTTATCAATCACACACCATTACATTTTCCTGAATTGGTTTTAGCAGATTCCACAGAGTGCCAAAGTAAGCATGTCTGATCACCAGTAAGTTTGGTCGTCCAAAATTGTCCTCATGAGGCATAAAAAAATATCTTTTTAAGAGGAAAAAGCTACATATTTGAGGAATATTTTATTGATATTTATTCATTACCTCACAGATATACTTAGTAATAGGTTTACTTGCTTCAGGAAGCAACAGAGAGATAACAAAAGGGTTGGAAAGTTTAAGGTACCTTTTAAGAGCACTTTTCGTGAAATCTGCCCTAGGGCAAAATTTTGATAATTAAACATTGAAACATACTCCAACTACTGAAATATTGTGTTGAGTATCAGTACAAGTAATACTAGAATGATCGCTTTACTCTTTACAAGAAATCCATGAAAATATGAACAATATTTTCCATAGCGTTACGCTTGCGACAAAGTCCCATTTAAGAAATCTTTGTATTTTACCACCAGAAACCAGCTGCGGACCTGGATTACTTGATTGTTTCTAAAAACTACACAGATTTTGCAATATTACAAGCCAAACCAGATTAAAACAGAGCTTTTATTGCTCTGTGGCGCTGCAAGGTATTCTGGGCGTTACGCTTGCGACGGATTCACCTACCCTGCTATTGATTGGAATCTTTTAGTGAAATAAATTTTCCACAACCATAAGAAGCTCGGAAATGGGTAAGAAGATATAAGACTAGGTCTCAGAGGCCAAAAGATTCAACTGACACATGTCAAAGGGACACTAGAGCATCCCAGAGCAGTAAGTGTCAAATTTGACTTAATTTTTGGAAGTCAACCTTTGAGTACAAATAGCTCAATAATGTCAACACTGTCAAATAAAAGTACTTGATTTTATAGATTTATGAAGCCTGAGTATGTAGAGATTCCAAAAAGTGTTGAGAAAATGTCTTAGAATACGTACAAATTTGTAAAACTGGAAGAATTCAAATGGTCAAAAATTTTATGTCACGTTTTTTTTGGTGAAAAAATGCTTGTTTTTCAATGTAAGTGGACTCTATCTCAATAACTATGCACCAGAATGTCGTGAAATTTTCAGGAAATTTGCACAAGAATGTACTTAAAGCAATGGTGTACCTTTTAGTTGTCACATACAGCCATTCTCATATTTTGAGACCCCTACAGAAAATACGCTGTGTGGCTTCATTATTTTTGAACTAGGCCTTAAAGTTGATATGCTCTCCTTCCAGGGGCAATGTTGAAACTGGGATGTGTCCACGAGCGGAATTACCGGTACTAGCATATGAAAGTCCAAGAAATGCCCTGGACATTTGCGATTTTACATATTTGTCACCTTTTCTATCAAATTTGACAGTTGACTGTGAAAAACGTTTTCTCTAAATTTACCGTTACTGTTGGGTGTTGTTAGTTCAATAAGTTACAGATTCTTATATATTTTTTGTGTCATGTCTAACTGCTAAAAGCACACATAGTAACACACAATGTATAAGAGTTTATGATCACTGCTATGGTTGTATTCTAATTTGAATTTTTCATGTGACTTTTGGAATGGGTTCCCACTAGTTTTGTATTTCTTCAAAATATGCAAATACTATAAAAGAGAAGATGCTTTGCTTGCTAGAACATTATCAAAATAATTGAGATGTACAAGGTCAACTATTGCATTTGCACCCTGTCCGTGTATTATTTGCGAAATGACTCAATCTCAAAATTCGAATTTCATGGTATTGTCTTATGGGGTATTATTGGTATTCATGCGCGTAGATGTGTTCTGGTATCTCATACAATAAACCTGTTAGAAGGATGAGGTGACCAAGTGTTAGATATTAAAGGGGATGAGGCGACCAAGTGTCAGACATTAAAGGGAGCTCGGAGTTTTCCTTTATGGTCATCGGTACAATAAAATCTGAGTAACTAATGAAGATTTTCAAGTGAAATTAATGAGACAAGCTGCACTTTCGATGAATATAATATCTGCTTCTCAACATTGGCACAGAAACCGAAACATTGTGCAGAAAGCAAATTTCAAAAAATCCAAAAAAATATCAGCAGTGCAGCAGAATTAATGTGTATATCACAAAAATAGTCTCTGTATAATGTATATTGCGTTATGTTGACCTGCACAAGCTTCATCTCCTTGGAATGTGATTTAAAAGGAATTGATGTTAGTCTCTTCGATTAATATTTGTGCTGTTAAAAAATATCCAACACTTGGGTAAATTTGCAACAAGGTGTGGATTCTTCTGTCGCCTTTCCATATTTCATTAATTAACTTAATTATGTAATCACCTGTGGGATTCAGTCAACTAGGTTGGTAGAATCTATATATCTTTGGCTACTGTACGAATTGTAGTGACAATATATCATAAAGGTACGATTTTGTTGATGCACTTCTGCTGACGGGATGGGCCAAATTTAATGTAATGTAGTATTCAGCGCTGGCACTAATGCTTTGAAGACATGGCATGTCTGCATGTGTCACCATTTCCTGCTGGTTCTCCGATCATGTTGCAAAGAAAGTACAAAATTGCTGACGAAACAGTGCAATTTATTTATTTCTAATGCCAGTAACAGACTTAAAAAAGAAGCTGAAGACATTTCCATCAAAGCAGGAACCAGATAATTCATGTCTGACACGAAAAGGGGCATTCTATCTAATAAATTTAGATTCTCTAGGCATGCATGTACATTGTTATGGGTAACATGAGCATCAAAAATAAAATTCCAAATTTAATGGATATACTTCTGTATTGAAAAGTCATAATGTGAATAGTTCATCATACTCTTGCAAATGCATGCATTATGTTTTGAGCAAGTATTATTAAACAATAAGTATTTAAATATTTCATCCCACTGAGGGACGATGGCATTGATTCGCTTATGAAAAATTGTTCAGTTCGTCAGACTATTACTTTTGGTGTAAACAGTCTTTTGTTTCCTCTGATTTTCAGAAATTAGTTTTTAGTACCTGAATTTACTTTTAGCTGATCCAAATGCAATTGAGGCATTTACAGTGCATGCTTTCACCGACCATCATTCAGCATGCTTACTTTTGTCCAAAGCTGTAAGATACTACATTTCCACATGGCAGGCTTTCCGACTGTTGAGTAGTTTGCCAGACCATGAATAGGAAACTGAGGTATATAAATCCCCATTTGAGAGTAGTTGGATTTTGTTGGAAGAGTGCTAATAGAATATGTTTCTCACAGGAGACACTTAATGCAGAATTTTACTTAAACGCCATCTCTGCAGGATACATTTTCTTAGCTCCAGGTGATCCAATAGCTGGGGTTGTTGTCGGTGAACACATTAAAATGAACGCACACTGACACACTGGAGCTATAGCATCCTGAAAACCAAAATTCAAATTGTGCTTCTTGGAAGTATATTGGTTAAATGAGGTCAATCCCCAATTCATCTCAATGTTGGGAGTATGTATCCTTTGGGAAACGGTTAATTCCAGGATTTTGCCAAAGCACTTCAAAGCAACTGCCAGGCCCCTGTGCTCCAGCTTGTTATAAATAATGGAAATTGCTTGGGAGGCAGATGTTTTTAGGCAACCAACATGAGGTTCAGTCTTGAGGTTAAACTTTGCTCAATTCTATACTCTTGCCCATAAAAGTGGGTGTACACGTACAAAAAATACAATTTAAGGATTATACTTCAGTGAAGTACTAATTTTAGCCATTGTTTGCTGTGGGAATGGATTTATAAAAATTCACTTCAACTGATTGAAAAGAGGTTCTTTAAGATCAACGCACGCGCATGCATACCAATAATACCCTATAAGACAATACAAGCGTATGCAATTCGAATTTGTATATTGCAGAAGGGTCATTTTGACCTTGTACATCTCACTTGTTTTCATAATGTTGTGGCATGCAAATCATTTTTTTCCTTTATAGTATTTGCATATTTTGAAGAAATACATAAATAGTGGGAGCCTATTCCAAAATCACATGACAAATTCTAATTAACATGAATCAACAGAAGTGATCACAAACTGTTATACATTGTTTGTTACTATTTGTGCTTTTAGCAGTTAGATATGTATAGGTTATTCACCTAGGGAGAGGCAATATGTGATTTATCCAGCGAGGGCGTTAGCCCGAGCTGTGATAAACACATATTGTCGATCTCGCGGTGAATAACCGGCTTATACCATAAGACAAAACTGAAACTTGTCATTTGTTGCTTGTTTTTTCACAGCTTCGCTTATTATTCTCCCATGGGACGATAACTGGACAACAAAGAATAAGGGTTTTATTGCAGTGAAATACTGGCTCATGATTGGCTGACAGAGGTGTCGAATGGTATAAAAGAGAGAAGTAGATACAAATCAACAACTTAAAGAACCAACAACACCCAACAGTAACTGTGAATTTTGAGAGAATGTTTTTCATAATCAACTGTCAAATTGGATGGAATCTGTGATAAATATATCAAAACACACATGTCTAGGGCATTTCTTTTGATTTGTCATATGCTAGATTGTAGGTGCACTGAAGCCATTGGCTGGCCCTGATACTTCATGCCTCTCAATGATTAGTATGGCTGCCCATGGATCAACATGTGTGCTTGGAGCAAATACAAGCAAATTTTCTGGGTTTCATACAAAATGGCAGTGAACAATGTTTTTTTTTGTGAAGATCGAGGGGCAGCGGGGGCGGTCAACCCCAATATTTGAGAAATATAAGTTTAAAAAAAAGTTGGGCAAGCGGTACGCCTCTGATTATTCTCTATTATTTATGATATCAAAACAATTGATGAGCAAATTGAGGTAAAGAATATTTGTGATTCCCTCTTCAACCTTGAACCTTCTGCAGTAGATGAATGACAAGTGCTAATAGAAAAGCACTGGAACGTTTCTTGTCAGGTCATATCCCTTTACCTGCCATGTTATTCTGTATGAATCATAAGCAGTTTGTGATGTCATATCCTATACTTGCAAAGCTCTTATTTAGGAAAAGTCATTTGAAGTGTCACACCACTCCTTAATGAGGTTATAAGCTACCCGATGACACATATATAGTTTATTTCAATATGTTTGATACGGCTTGTTGTCATTGATGTCCACCAAGAACTGAATGTAAGTACTCGTCATTTGTCGACTGAAACATGATTTGAAATTTTGTCAGGTTTGAAATAAATTTTGAATTGGTTTTATTTGGATAGTGATTCTGTGATGCTAACAAATTGCCTAACAGAAGTAATCTAGACTCAGACTCAGACTCATTTATTGTCAATAAAGAAAGGATAAGTTTGGAAAAGTGATAGATTGTTACACCGTATTTTGGTTTGATAATTCTCTATTGAGGGTGACCCCTTTAAGGCTAGTAGGCCGCTATCAAGGGGCCACCCATAAAATGAAATAGTGTTTTAAGTCTGTAAAAAAAGAACAGACCAAAGTATCAGGAGTCTCACAGCACAACATAAATATATGGTTGACTAATTACAACTTATAAGTTAATTTATTATCATAAGCTTCACACTTAAATATTGTATTCAATTCTATAATAGTAGTGTGAGGAAAGAAGAATGACAATTTGTGAAGCAATTTTAAAATAAGAAAGATACAGCACCA
Organism: Platynereis dumerilii; assembly: GCA_026936325.1. Classification (NCBI taxonomy): domain Eukaryota; kingdom Metazoa; phylum Annelida; class Polychaeta; order Phyllodocida; family Nereididae; genus Platynereis; species Platynereis dumerilii. Next base: position 31,978,731 of record JAPTHN010000001.1, on the reverse strand, counting down.
GAGCCTGGTGTTAAACAATAAATATATCTCATCAAAGTTGTACACTGTAAATTAACAGACTAGGCAGAGGATAGATTGATATGCACAATAAGATAAAGACGGTAATGTACATGTAAACAACACAAAAGCAGAGTACAAGAAGAAATTTAATTTATAACACAATTGGTGCTCTCTAAGTAGACATAGGTCAGTCACTTTAACGAGATTCAGAGTCTTAAACAATGGTTCAGTGTGATCATTATACCTAGCACCTGCCACAATTCGAATCACTTTTTTGCAGTCATGCAACTGTTCTCATTGAAATTTGTTGATAGTAGATAGTCGATTATCAAACAATTTCTTACTCCTAGTTCATACATGACATTACAAGCACAAGAGGCAACAGCAATGAACTGCCACTGGCAGTGAATGTACATACTCTGCCAGAATTCACATGCGGCAACAGGTAACTGCCCCTGTGGTGGAACAACTGCCCTGAAGGTTGAAACTGACCTCTATTGTCACATAGTGTAATTCGTTTTTGAATATCATTAGTATCAATACCAGAAACGGAAGCCCAAAGTCAGAGGTTTGTACATAAAAAAACTAATTTTTTTTATTTTTTTTATTTAGAATATATTTTACATGGGTAAACACACTCGGTAGAACCGTTTTTCAGGTGGCCCATAACAGGTAAAAACAGATAAAAACATGTATGTACAGATAATTGGTAAAAATTGAATAAATACATAGAAAAATAGCACATATCGTACATAAAAACAATTTAGCTAATTTACTCATGCATGACCATGAATTCTGCCAGTCTCTTCACGGCTAGTTCTGTTCAACAACAAAGAATAGCCTGTCAGTTTCTGTGAAGTGATAATAAAATGCCCTGTTCTGTAAAAATCTCTGCTGTTATAATCTGTCTAAAAAATGCGCTGATCTCTGTGATTCAATCGGCTGAGACAACAATAAGATCAACCTCAGGAATTCAAAAATTCTCTTTGACATCATCACAACCTGCATCATTGTGTCTGGGGTCAAAGGTAGGTACTTGCATGAGTATTTCATAAGATGTGACTCAGAAAAATCAAAAGACAGAGCTAGTTAAACGCTTAGAGCTTCCCATCTAAATAGGCCTATACAATGACATCTGTATGACTGCTGATTTGTCCACCTGAATAATATCATTTTATTTCTAAAAGCTTTAGAATATGCAGAAGTATTTCCCCCGGGCCATTACACTAGACACTCCCACAAGCACTCAGCCAACCGGAGATAGGAGAGCAGGGTATTTGGTGAGCAGCAGCTGATGGCTATTAAAATGTTATTTATTAGTCATTCTGGAAGACATTCACCTTACAGCTCTATCAGCAATCTAATATTTTGTGGCTGATTGTTTAGTTACACAATCAACTTGTCGGGATAACAAACTTTATTGAGTGTGGAAATCCTGGTCATGAGTGCTATTGCTTCGATGATATCATAGGAGGATCTGATATTCATATAATCAGAAAAAAAAACACCGAAATAAAATCAAAAGTTCATACAAATGTTGTTGTATCATAATTACCTGCACGACTACATCTGTAAATGTCATTCTTATGCGTAGGGCATTATATTACATCAGTTGTAGATCATGAGTACGTTCAAGAGTATGGAATAGGATTTGCAGGCTAACTGAACTTGTATGGCTCTGTGGCACAGTGGGTAGCATCACGTGTTGCTGTATCAAATTATCTTGTGTGTAATTATGTGACTTTCTTCATTTCACCATATCGTATTTCTTTGAATATGTTGAAGTGAAAGTATGTCCGTTTGTAGAACATGTTTCTTTGTGGTTTGTAAAGAAGACTGCAAAAGTATATATGTGGGTGGTAGTTGGACATCACTCACAATGTTAAAAACTATAGAAAATGGATGAGTCTTTGCCAAATTCACTGTAGTCAAGTGTCACTGATGAGGAGTGATTTGAGTATGCAACCAGAGTCCCATGCAGGTGAGTTGAATTTCTCACAAAAGACTGTATTTGAGAGGAAGTGATCACTTTGGGAAGGTTATGCATAAACTGCCACAAAGGAGTCATAACGACCAAAGGCTCTATAATGTGCCAAAAGTATACCCATGCCAAACAGGCTTATTGGGCAGGTTTGTGGGTATTGGCAGTAACTGCTGTCTTGTTATTAGGGGAAGCACATGACAGAACTATAATGTAACACACGTTCGTAATAAGTGATGCGTTGCTACGATGGCACCTTGTAAACATATAGCTCCAACCATCAAGTGTCAGTTCAAACTCACAGAAACTATGCGGAATTTTTTTTAATAGACTGATTGTGCCTGGGTTTCATTTCACCTTAGGCTGGGTCGCATAGACCTGTGTTAGATGGCAACCAAAGAGCATACATCCCTAGTAAAATAAAAAAAAATCCATATGTCTCACAAAATAAAACTTAACAATTCTTGGACATTGGTTTACAGTGGGTTGTGTGTGGTGTGACAATTACTTTGATGCTGCATGTCAGGAAATGACACATTTACTTGTAGGCAATGCACTACAAATAAATGCACGATAATAAGGAGCCGAATGTCACGATTTTGATGGCATCTAAATTTTTCTATTTTTTTTTTTATATTAGTGTAATAAAAATCGTGTCAGTAGTCGCCCATCCACTGAAACGGATGACTTATCGTAGTCTGACCAATCAGAGAGCCATACTATTGACTCATTAAACCGCTGTTGCAACGGCACAAACGGAAACCCACAGATATTCATAGTGCCATGCAAAGAAAACTAAGAATTCACTGGTAGACACCATAGTCCAAGATATCAGAAACTCAATCAAGGGCACTTTAATAACTCTTTGATACCTCTGGACATTGCAAATTCACCTTTACACTGTTAAAAATTTTGCGTAGAGGTACAGAAAATTCTGTAAGGCTACAGAAAAATCTGTTGGATAACTGCCAGTTCAGAAAATCTTACAGTTCCTGCTCTGTTGGCACACATTTCTGTAATCAGTTTACTTACATAATTATCTGTACAAGTACTGGCTTCTCACAGTGTATGTGCAGATATCTGTGAAATGCCTCTTTCATTGTTACTGAGGTGTTGTTGTATCACAATTTGTTAATCTCTGTCATAGTTTTTAAATCTCACCTATGAATAGAAACACAAAAAGGATAATGAAATAAGTTATGAAGGAACTCATTTGTATTTCTCAATCCAAACACCTGAGAACAGAGAAAGGTAAGATATAAATTTTCTATTTTAGAGAGAGGTGTGTGTAAGGTAAATGCAATTTGTTAGATTTACCTTGTGATAATGTAATTGTAAATTTGTGGGTGCAGATGCTTAAATGAGCTTTGAAATATGATGTGAAAGATGTGTATGTAACCAATCAACAAAGGGGAGACCGGGGTAAGTTGTTTCACCCGATGTTGGTTAGTAATAATAAACAAAACAACCAAAGAAGGCAATAACGCTCTACCCATTACTATGTTACATGACTTAACATGGTTAATATAATACTACAATAAGCTTCTTTCAAAAATTAACTTTATTGTTGAAAAGTTGATGTCCTGAGGATGGACAATAATGTTTCTCATTTGCACAATATTATTTGCAATTAGGTGATGTCTCTCCAGCTTATTGCTGATGGTACGTAGTGGGCCTATCTGACATTTTGGGTTGTCAGATTTAATCTATGATTTTTGGCAACTTATTTTATTTCTCATATATTGTCACTATTGGATATAACTTGCCTTAGGCATGATGCGATATAACTGAGATTAAAAATAATATTCAATTAGACTTTCCAAAGAAACTAATAATTCCAGTGTTTGCCACATTTTGCTTTGTTTGGGTATACAGTGTACAGCATCAATTTTTGATGAGTTACGAGTAATATATCAGTATTATAAGTTTAGAGGAATGACACCTTGTCAATCATTTGGCACATTTTTACCCACCTAAGGACAAGTTGTGCCACAATCACTACTTTTTATTTATGAATAACTATGATCATGTCCCTTGTTGAAACCTGCCTGAATTATGCAAGGGGAAAATGCTAAAAAAAAATTAGGACAACTTGCCCTAACCTCCCCAATCGGAGGAAACTCAAATAAAGACATGAGAAACAATTCATGTTTGAGCTATAATGCTGTTGTAACTTAGTTCCCAGCCTCCTTGTCCAACAAGAAAACTTGGCATCAAAACTATAATTGTTTTCCAACTTAACTGTTTTTTTTCTCTTCTATGAGTTATTGAAAATTTGGTATATCCATAAATTTGCTCATGTACAAATTTGAATACTCTTGCATATTGACTTTCTGAGTGATATCTTTCAATATAAATCTATTGTCTTAGAGGATTGTCAATCACTTAAATACCATAACTCTTATTTCATAATTATGATTTCGATCACAGTCAAAGCAGGCCTATTTCTAGTATAGGGTTGGTTGATGAGAGAACAAAGAATTAACATGTAACTCATTTGTAAGATAATTGTAGTTGTGTAGAATACGTGTTATACATTACAATAATTTATCTTTCCAGAGATTCTTCAGAAATGCCAATGGAAATGGATGATCGAGGCCTCTTCTCCTGTATTTATGTTCTTGGAAGAGGATGTAGGAATAAGGCAAAAGGTCAACATAGATCCAGGTGACCCACCCAGTATGGAAATTGAACTCAGGATCCAGCGATTGGCAACTATGTGTGATACTTACTTTGCTCCCCGGACCAGAAATAACAACAACACAAAAGAAACTTACAGATGTTATGATAATTTTGTTTTAAGTCCTAATGTCATCCAATTGATGATTTGTACATCGCATGATTTTTGAGAGTGAAAATGTGCAGTTTTTTAAGAAATTGTGTTCATAACCAGAATTCATACTATCTTACAAGACATCTCTTGAAATAAAGTCTGATACAATAGTTTTTTGTGACATGATCAATGTATGATTCCGCATTTTGAGGTAGATTTATAAAGATATAAACATGTTAATCATGCTGAAAGACGATTTCAAAAGAAACGAAAAATGCTACGGAGCATGTGAGTCTCATCAAATAGTGTGCATTTCTGTACTGTCAGAAATTTGGCTTCTAGAGTTTTACATAATTATGTATACGTTCTTTTATTATCATGCATATGAAGAATGGCAAGGCTGATGTCACTACTGGGAAAATGAGGTTGCAGCAGAATATATTTTGAAGCCATGTGTTTTGCAAAATTAGTGATTGATGTCAAGTTATTCCAGACAATGATATCACTCTTTTATTTTTTCTCCATATCAATGATTTGGGCTCTTCCTCAGTATTAACGTCTGCTAAAAACATTTGGCTTCAGTGAATAAATGAATTTTATGGTACTTTTGGCAATAACTATACCTACTAGTTATGCTGGGTAGACACCACATGTTTGGGGTTCTGTCATGAATTTTTGCTTGATATGTAACAAAACTAATCCATTAGAACTTAAAGTTGGTGGAATAATGACCAAGTAATTAAACACAAACAGCAAAGGTAGTTGACTGATAGGTTACAGTCTCTTGCTCCACTGGAAGTCTGTACAAATATTGTTTCCAAAAGATACTCTTATTTTCCCTTATTTAGAATGAGCTTATTCAGCAGTTGGGTGACAGAGGGGTTATGTGAACTGTCAAAAGCAAAATCTCAGCTGGATGTCGTTTGAATGAGATGTTAAATCGGTGGCCCCTCGTATCAGTGTCTGTGCTTTTCTATCTCATCAATCAACCCTTGTGAATGCCCAGAACTGGGCTTAGAGAACTGCATTTACCATATCTATCTATCTATCTGTCTATCTATCTTTCTATCTGCCTTTCTATCTATTTATCTATCCAACTATCTGTCAACCAATACTATTTCAATCAACCTATCTTTCTTCAAGAAACCCATCAATAATTATTGATATCTAATCTATCTATCTATCTATCTATGTATCCATCCATCCATCCTTCCATCCATCCATCCATCCATCCATCTATCTTTCCATCTATCTATCTATCTATCTATCTATCTATCTATCTATCTATCTATCTATCTATCTATCTACCTATCTACCTATCTATCCATCTATCCATCTATCTATCCATTTATCTATCTATCTTTCTTTCATTCTTTTCTTTTTTTCTTTTTTTTCTTTTTTTCTTTTTTTCTTTTTTCTTTTTTTCTTTTTTTCTATCTTTCAAGTATTTGAATTAAAAAAGGTGCCTCCAGCATCATATAGCACTACTTCGAATTCTCTTCTTCATTCGACTTGTTTTTTATGTTAGTGTTTTTGTCATGTTTTCAGCAAAAAATAACAATTTTCAATATTAAAGATATCGACATTAAAAAACGTTTTTTATCAATCTGTTTGTCTATCTCTTTATCTATCTATTTAGCTATCAATCAATCAATCAATATATCTATCTATCTATCTATCTATCTATCTATCTATCTATCTATCTATCTATCTATCTATCTATCTATCTATCTATCTATCTATCTATCTATCTATCTATCTATAATCTATCTTCAAGTAATGAACACAAATAATTTTCTATCTTATGGATTCTTGCAAGGTCTATTTGCTGATTTTTTTCATTGGCTGTAATTTTGTTTAAAATCCTACAGTGCTTGTGCTAAAATTAGTAATAATATATAGAGCTTATAAAACCCATTCTATAAACAGATTAATATTCGTTACCAAGAACTGATAAAAGAAATAAAACTAACAATCTCAGTTTCTGTATTTGTGACACCTTTCACAAGTCATTGATATATAACTGGTAATTCTGTGAGCTGACTGAAGAGTCTCAACCATTACTGTCAAAACTATCTGTATGATACTGAAATTCCAGTATGCACACAAATATGTTTTCTGTGAACTTACAGAGTGTTCTGGAAAAAAAATTTCCCCAAATGTCTGTAAATTGACAATTATTTTTTAACAGTGTAGGTTGTTTTAGTTTAATCAATTGTGACCCATGAGAGTTACACTGGCATTCACCCTTCCAAGATGCCATCACTGTCAGAGCCAACACAATCAAACAACAATTTATCTAAATCAAATGAGTATAATACTGGCTTACACCCTCAATACTAAGTTCCAAGATCCCGTCTGTGTCAGTTATAACATTATCAAATGACAACTTATCTCCATTAAAGAACAACTTTTCCATATTTACCATTAAATGTTTCTCATACAGGGTACCTATGTTTTGTCATTTTAATAAAATAATCATGAATGCAAAATCAACACTCACTGGCACTCAGTCAATGGCTTGTAAACGTAATGTCAACAGTACAAATCTGTGATGTAACTCGCGATGAATTGCATCCGAACTTCCTTTGTAAAGATCTCATAACAATGAAATTGTCTTTTAATATTTTTTCCTTATTATAAAAAAAAAATATTTTGACAATTTAATCTTATGGTATGTGGTATTATCTCATGGAAATGAAATTAATGCCTTATCTAAGTTCATCAGATAAAAGTATTTTTTTGTGATTACTCCATTCGTGTGATACTTGATTCCATGGTAATTTGATGGAAATTATTTCTTCTTTTTCTTTTATGTCTGTCTCTTGCATTAGAAACAAATGAATTGCACTGTTTCATCGGCGATTTTGTACTTTTGTTGCAACATATCTGAGAACCAGCAGGAAATTGAATTTTTTTAATTTATTTATTTTAAATGAGTATTTTCTTTTAATTTGTTTGTTCTTAATTTGTTCATCTTTAATATAATGCTCAAGCTACCTTTGACCGCAAAGTAAGGACCTCAGGTACAGACCAAATGTCAACATGTTTGGTATTATCACTGCTGGTTTTGTTCACCTGTGTAATATTATTTTATTTCTAAGAGCTTTTAGAAAATGCAAGAAAATTTCCCCCGGGCAATAACACTAGACACTTCCACAAGTACTCTGCCAACCGGAGATAGGAAAGCAGGCTATTTGGAGAGCAGCAGCTGATAGCTATTATGAAGCGATTTATTAGTCATTCTGGAAGACATTCATTTTACAGCTCCATTAACTATCCAACATTTTCTATGGCTGATTGTTTAGTTACACTATCAATTTTCGGGCTAACAAAATACAATGAGTGTCGAAATATTGATCATCATCTCATCGATTCATCTCTATTATCATGATATTCCATGTCACTGTGGCTCCTTCTAAGGGTAACGGTCATCTGCGACCTTCCCAAAGTCGGTCCATCTTTGGCAGTGGTTCATTTACTCCTCATGTGAGCATCGGGGTTCATCTGTCATCTATTTATTTATTTATGTACTGTATTTATTTATTTATTTTTTTTTATATTTTTTTTATTTATTTTATTTATTTTATTTAGAAGATGTTTCTCATTACCTAATCAGTATTTAAATGGTTTATTTAGCACTGTTGTTTATCAATTTGCCAACCAACCGGGTAATGTTTACTGCAAAGGTTTCGCTCGCCTTAACAATATGTCAGTATAGTTCATTGTTATGTTTCTTGATTTGATGTGGGTTTTTCTGGTGCACTGTAACCCTGTCCACCCCGCTCGACACTCATCAGCATGCTGCGCTATGTTTTCTTAATTATGCACTGGGAGTACTATTCAGACCACCTCTGCTGGGACAACCAAAATATCACCTGGACGTAACAACTTTACCACTCCCAGGAGGAGAACCCGAGAGGCCAACAACCACCTTGGTTTCGGCCTAAACCAAGTCTACAAGTCTACATAAGTGCCATTGCTATGCTGATATTATAGGATGATCTCATATTCATTAGAAAAACCGAAATTGATATCAAAAGTTCATTCGAATGAACCAGTGTATCATATAGCTATATGTGTTGCTGCATCAAATTCCTTTGTGTGTAATTGTGTGACTTTCTTTATTTCACCATATCATATTTCTTTGAATATGTCAAAGTGAAAGTTATCTGTCTGTTTGCAGAACATGTTCCTTAGTTGTTTGTAAAGAAGACTGCAAAAACATGTATGTCGGTGGTAAGACATCCATCACTATGCTAAAAACTATTGAAAAAGGATGAGTCTTTGCCAAATTCACTATAGTCAAGAGTTACTGATGAGGAGTGATTTGAGTATGCAACCAGAGTCCGATGCAGGTGAGTTGAATTTCTCACAAAAGACTCACAAATATTTGAAAGGAAGTGATCACTTTGATAAAATTGTGTGCAAATTGCCACAAAGGAGTCATAATGCCAAAAGGCCCTATAATGTGCCAAAAGTATGCCCGTGCCAAACAGGCTTATTGGGCAGGTTTGTGGGTATGGACAGTAACAGCTGCCTTGCTTTTGGGGGAAGCACATGACAGAACCTAATGCAACACATGTTGATGCTTGGCTACGAACAATATAGTCGAACATATAGCTCCAACCATCAGAGAGCGGTAGTTATGAAGCATTAAAATGCTTAAAGTGTTGCAACGGCACAAACAAAACCCACGGATATTCATAGCGCCATGCAAAGAAAGCTAAGAATTCACTGGTAGACACTATACAGCCCAAGATGTCAGGAACTCAGATAATAAAAGGTTTATCAAGGGCACTTTAATGACTCTTTGACACTTCCGGACATTGAAAATTTGCCTTTAGGTTGTTTTGGGTTAATCAATTGTGACCCATGAGAGTTGCACTGGCATTCATCCTTCCCAGATGCCATCACTGTCAGGGCGGAAACAATCAAACGACAATTTATCTAAATCAAATGAAAATAACACTGGCTTACACCCTCAGTACTAAGTTCCAAGATCCCATCTGTGTCAGTCATAACATTATCAAATTACAACTTATCTCCATCAAATAACAACTATTTGTTCCATGAAATGTTTCCCATACAGTGTATGTCTTGTCATTTTTAAATAATCATGAACGCAGTAACTTCCGATGAATTGCATCCAAACTCCCTTTCAAAAGATTTCATAACAATGAAACCGTTTTTTAATATTTTTTCATCATTATAACAAAAAATATATCTTGACAGCTTAATCTTCTGCTATTTGGCATTATCTCAATATCTCATGGATATAAAAATTAGAGGTGTACCGATACTGAAATTTACCGATACCAAGCCGATACCGATACTAGCCTCCAGAATCGGCCGATACCGATTCCGATACCGATACCTGATGCAATTATATTAGCCAGCAGGTGGCGTGATGAGTGAGGCAGTTGACAGGCAGTCAATCATGTGGACTCAACTGGAACGGGTCACGCACTGGTGTGTATGCCCAAAGCATCTATAATCACTCACAAATATCCACAAATATCCACAAATATCCACAAAAGACTGTCATGGATTTTGGCTTAGTCTTTTGACTTTGACCAAAGAGCCTATTTGACTATTAGCCTATTTGATATCAGGCTCAATTTTCATTGGCTGTTGGATATTAGATTGGAATCTCATTGAATTATCAGTGTGTCCAATGAGAATGCAACTTAATATCCACTGGCCAATCATGGCTCTGTGGATATTAGGGTTGGATGTCACTCGCTAGGATATTTGGCCGGATTCTCATTGGACAGGACATTAGGTGGCATTCTCATTGGACAAACTATTAACTACAGTGCCCCCTACTGTGGATATTAGGGTAGATTTTCATTGGTCAAGATATTAGGGCGTATTTTCATTGGTCAGTTCACTATCAACCAAAGTTGGATATTTGTCAAAATCCACTATAGCATAAAAGAGTTATTGTGAGTGACTTGGGCATGTATCCAAAGTATAAGATCTTTGCCATAATCCACTATAGTCAGGAGTTAGCGATAATGAGTGATTTAGGCATGCGCCCAAAGGACCTACATTTTGCCCAAAGACCTGGCGGATATTTTGAAGGATGCGATGACTTTGGGAAAGTCATGCCAAAAGGAGTCATAATGCCCAAAGGCCCTATAGTTTGCCCAAAGACCCTATAATTTGCCAAAAGACCCTATATTTTGCCCAAAGGCCTAATATCCATGCCCAATAGGCCGATTGGGCACAATAGTGGATATTGGCGGTAACAACCGGTGGCTTCAAGCACGAGCTGTGAAAGATGCTCCCTTTGTTCCCGCATAATAGTTGTAATTGATAGCAACAAGAAAGTATACATTTAATTTTACTCATTTATTTAATTTTGAATAACAGATAGTCAACCTCAAGAATGAAAATTATCAATGAGCAGAAGTATGATACCTATATACATACATAGATGAGGTCCGCACATGGAAATGATAAAATTACTACTTAAATCAAGATAAATTTTGAAGTAGATCTTTAACTTTTGTCACGTTATTAAAGTTAAAAATCTGATGATATTTCTGAAATCAGATTAAATATAATCAGTCTCATCACATGTGTATTTAGTAGGCCTACTGTGTAGTCAATATCCTCGAGTCAATGTAAAAACAAAATTAGTCAAACGATAATCCAAAAATTTATTCCAAGCTTTAGAATTGGATGACATATTACATAGCAAGTATCAGTTGCTCCAGCTGTGTCTGCAAAACCAGAAATACAACCCACATCATTAGACAATTACTGTGAATTAGGCCTAAACAAATTTATGCGGGTGTCATTGTCATGTGCTAGGCCCAGCTCTAAATCAACAACTGATAACTCAAGGGTACCTAGCTTTGAGCAGTTGCATAATCCATAATTCATTAGAAAATATCGCCAAAAGGTTCAACAATGAATTAATAAATGTAGAATATATCTATATTAAATATCTACTTATTAAAATGTTTATTATTATACTTTTCGTTAACCACATGTATTTCTCTGTTGGAATTTGGCCTACAAGATAAATGATACTGATTACTACCCTCATGGATAATGCTTGTAATTCTTTCTCATACGGCTATAAATAAATTGATATGATTTGATTTGATTTGTTGCAATACACATTGAGGAAACTTTCTCTGATAAGCTGTGCATCCTGAATTAATCATACATATCATAATTCTGTACATACAATTTATTTGAAACTGATGATATATGGCCTTTATCAAGTGTAACCGTGAGTTAAATTTAAGAGTGAAACACTGTATTCAAAGGCAGTGATTTAGGGCCGAGATGTGGACGGGGGTTAAGCCATTCAGGGCAATGCAGGGCCACAGATGGGCAGCTTGGTGGCGCCGGCCTCAGATTGGCCGAAGTTGTTCCTTATAAGTCAGGCCTGCAGCATGCATTGATAGGCCCTTCATTTAAGTAATAGTTAGGAATATGTTATTTAATTCATATCGATATTTTTGACACAGTGTCATTCTTTGTACTCGGAAAACATTGCTTAAAGTTTATTAAGAAATTAAGTGAAACTGTGTCATAATTTAAAATATACCTATGCTTCGTTCACCCAGTGGTTTAACTATGAATGGTCTGAGTATTTGAATGGATTTATAATAGTAGCCTATACACATATTTTTGATAATAGCCAACATCAAATCCTTGGTTAGAATAAAGTGGAATCTTGAATGAAGCCATTAATTGCTATGTCACATAGATCTAGAGATAAGATAAAATTTAACTTTAAAAGACACAAGCTATTATGAGATGAGACACAGACAAGACAAGCTCAGCTGTGCAATTTACCGCTGTTCAATGATGCACGCAATTGACAGCATGTGCGCTTGCCCTCTAAGTACTGGCTCCAGCCAAGCGTGGCTGATATACATCACTGACGTTTGGTGGCGCTGCAGAGAGGGGGTCTACTTCATGTATTGGAACCGGCTCTATGAAAAACCGATACCCCGATACCGATACTTAGACTGCCGATACCGCCGATACCGATACCCGATTCCAGTATCGGTACATCTCTAATAAAAATTAATGCGTTATCTAAATTTATCAGATAAAATGTTTGTATTATTACTTCATTTAGTGTGATGCTTGAATTGCATGGTAACTTGATGGAAGTTCCTTCTTCTTCTTCTTTTATGCCTGTCTCTGGCATTAGAAATAAATGAACTGCACTGTTTCGTCAGCGATTTTGTCCTTTTGTTGCAACATAATCTGAGAACCCGCAGGAAATGGTGGCAGAGACATGCCATGTCTCTAAAGCATTAGGGCCAGCGTGGAAAGTGTTGCTAAAAGTTGGCGTCTTGTTGTCCTGGAACACCGCATCAAGACCATTATACCTTTTAACAATGGGACAGGTTCAGATAGTAGAGCCAACTTGAAAAGATAGGTTCATTAATAACAATCTCAATTAACATTGGTATTGACGTTATGTTTGTTTCAGGTTAAAGTATTGTATAACATGTTGTTATTTCCTGAGTGTTATTTGTCAGAGTTAGGATGAATTAAAGCTACTCAATTGACAATAATTTTAAAAGGGGATCAGTGAATAGAATACATATCAATCATGCAATCAGTTGCAACCCATGCATGCTGGACCTCAGTGTTAATTCTACCCATTTTAAAGACATGCTTCACAGGAAGTCTTTAAAGAATTATTTCTCAGGCTTTGTGCTGCAAAAAATTCAACACAACTAGCTGTGTATCAAAAATGTTAATGTCTGTTTTTCTATTCATAAAATGTTTTACGTCTGTTTTCCTGTTCATATAACATGTATATTTCACTACAAATAAAGTTGGCAAAAAAATGCTACACTGAAAAAAAGGATTATCTGACTCTGATATTAGGGGTGGGCCAATCTGGGTAAAAATCATAAGACTTGTGATTTCCTAGGCCAAATATCCTCCTGATTAAGAATTAGGCAGGTAAAGTTGTCTCTGGATGGAATTTATGTTGGTAATTTGCATTTGGTTGCCCCTATCTTAATTTAGTAAAAAAAGCGACGTTTTTCATACATTTTGGGTGCCTTTTCAGCCAGTAGACAGACAAGTGGGCGTATTTTTATCACTGAAATTACATTAGATGTCATAAAATGTGTTTAGTGAATTTTCTATCATATATCATGGCCAAATTTCCCAAAAAGTTGATAATACATGGGAGTTTTATGCATTCGAGGGGTCTCAAGACTCAAGAATGGTTGTAAATATGTTGATTTTATAGATGTTGGTAGTTTAGATATGTGTAGCTGCAAGTAGTGCTTGTTTTAGTTTGCAGTATAATGTCTAAAAATTTTAAAACAATTAATAGGGTTGTCATAGATAGTGTCCTGAACTCTGTTTACAATTTAAGTATACATGTGCCTCAAAGTGCGTTACCCACTATGACAAGTTATCCTGAGCCGAATGATAACACTTGTCTTGTGTGACCAACCAAGTCTTTGAGAAGGAAGAGGAGGTTGTTGGTGAAGGAGAAGTGGTTCTTAAAATTGTAAAGGACTGGACTTCACGCTAAAATGTGTACTTAACTGTACATTATGCCCAAAAAGTCTGTTGCCAAAAAAATAAGGGACATTGATGGAAAGTAATCTTATTTTAGAAGCAACAGGAAATAGAAGACATAAGAGTTGTCAATGAAATTTACTGAATTGAATGAGCACATGACCAGGAGAGCCTATAACACCAGGAGAAAGAGGGATAAGCAGTTGGAGACTGAATATGATATTGTCATGAAGGCAGCAGAAGGCACAGTTTCTTTCACACACATTTTTCTTCTTCACAGACTGTGCGTAAGAACTAGTCAAAGCAGCAAAAAGGAAACAAAACAGGGAAGAGAAGAGATTTGTTCTAGGCACAGAGGTAAAGCTGAAGACAGGAGCAAACAGTTTGAAAAAAGAAGCACACACCTGTATGGAAACTGTGACAGATGACTCGGAATTTACCACACCAATGGTTGAACCTAGACAAGTCCCTCATGGCATACAAGATCAATGCACACAGTTAGAGAAACATATACTAATGCAGAACCATCTCAGGCCAATTTCCCAAAGGCCCAATCAAAATTGCTAAAACTGAAACACTGCACATCTGATTCTTGGGGCATGAGTGACCAGGCTTTTCGAAGATCATCAGTGCTCTGCCAGACACTTGGTCTGAATCACAATAGGTCTTGTCAGACCGAAAGAGTTTTTGTCAGACCGAAAAATTCAAGGACACAAAATTTCCCCATGTTTGGGCTTTGGAGGTCATTCACAACAATTAAAGTAAACAATAATCCATGCAGGAAATTGAACACTAAATGTTGCAAAATTTAATAATATGACTTTTTCCAATATTTTTGACTATCAAGTGTCAAACTCAGTTGTCAGACATTCGGTCTGACAAAGAGGATCAAGTTGTCAGACCAACTGGAAAAACTGTCAATCAGGTCTGAAGGACTGACGATCATTGAAAACCCTGGGCATGACCATGCAATTAAAAGTGTTTTCTGATTTGGAAAAAAGAATTGGCATTCAAGATCTCATCCAAAACTTCAAGGCATTCAGGGTTAGTGTCCAATGCAAGTAGGCCTATCCATGCCATAGTCTCACTGTCACTTCCAAGCTGCTTTCTCCAAGTCATGCTTGGCGTTAACCTCACTCACTGTAAAATGTTGATATATCTAGGATGGATTCCAATGATATCCAGTATGAAGCCAGTGCTCACTTGGAATGAGAGACCATGTAGCATTTTTTAATTCTGTCGTACCTTGCTTGGTTGCTTTCTGCTTGTGCTGGTGTCCCCTCATCAGCTGGATAGTTCAACCTTAATTTTGTAGATGGAGTTGCCATTCATTGCTGGTGATCTTTATAATTATGATGATGGGAAGCATGGGAGTCCAGCACAAGCTCTATTCATTATTGAAGTTGCCTTGGGATTGATGGGAATTAGTTCGAGGAGAATCCTGGATGTAACTGGGCAGGTGTACAAGGTAGACATTCTACAAGATCAGCACAAGCAGTTAAGGAAGTCCTGTCAGTGCAGATGGTATCATTGGTACTGTAGTTACTGCTGTCAGAAATTGATCTATTTCAAAGTTTGAAATGTGTGGCAACATGGGTAATATATCTTCAGACCAGATTCCAAAATTCTCAGAGTAGGAGCTTAGAGATGGAATCAAAGTTGTGTTTCCAAACCAGGGGGCAAGGTAAAGACAAATTTAGATTCCCTTCTGAATAATGTGTTTAAGTGGCTGTGATATGACTGTCCTAATTGGCATATACATGATGCTAGAATTTACATGTGACCATGTCTTACAATAATGTCTCTTCACAATCTTGTATATTGCAGCTTCTCATTGCATTTAAATTTAATGATACTTTCTGATTGGCCTAATTCTAGTTATTGTGAGAATGGGATTTGTGTCTCAACAATCCAACATGTTCTATTGGTGTTAAATGTAAAACCATAGTCATGAATAATGTGACATTAAACCAAAAAGACTAACCTGTTCAGAGTTTATGGGTTGTTTAATGCCTAATCACTTTGAAGGAACAGTTTTTCTTATGTCAAGACATGTATATTGTGTTTGAATTACAGAGAAGTAGCATTATTTCTGATTGCATGCTATGTATTAGTGTTTGAATGATGTTACTTGACTGTTTATTGGTGAAATTGCTCGATTTTCGCTGCTTATTTCTTAATAAATTGAGTTATTTTTCTTCAATTTGCAATTGATTTTACTATTTGATGTATTGAAATAGTTAAAATAATATTACTAACACCTAAAATCATGAATAGAAACCTAATATTAGTGTAAATTTGGAATTATGAGCTGTTTACTATAAAAAATATTTCCAAAAATTGCGATTTTTCAACTTTTGGGACCTATCTCAGAAAAATCAAAATTACCAACATAAATATGCCATTTAGATGAAAAAACCAGCCAAATTTGAGATCTCCAGATCATTTGGCCTATGAAACCACAAGTCTTCAGTGAGAATTTTGAAAATATTGTAGATTGGCCCACCCCTACTGATATCAGATAATAAATGTCTAACATGTGTCCGATCAAGCGATTGCCTAATCAAGACAATTAAATAGTTCAAAATGTCAACAAACTTGTTTGTTTCATTCATTTGATTCAATTGTCTTGATTAGACAACTGCTTGATCGGACACATATTAGACATTGATTGTCTGTTGTCAGACAATCCTTTTTTTTCCAATGTACTAGCCCAATAGAATTGCATCATTTGCATGCACTTTCAAACTACTAATTGATGATTTTATCAATTTTATACTAATTGACAGTAACTTTAGTATTTCGTTCACTTCTATTTAAAAATAAGTAGTCTTCAATGCATTTTGTCAACTCTCCTAGTACAGCTTTTGACGGCTTCGAAGAAAGTGGATTCTTATTCACAGGAGAATGTACACTCTAAAAAATGTGGGGACAAAATTGGTTTTTTAGATTCAAAATGGTTTTTTGAAAAACCAAATTTCAATGCAAAACCAAAATGGATTTTAAAAAAAATCCATTTTGGTTTTTTGCATTGAAATTTGGTTTTTCAAAAAACCATTTTGAATCTAAAAAACCAATTTTGTCTGAATTTTTTTAGAGTGTAGCCTGCTGAATACACAAGTTCCCTTGGGATGCGAGGCCAATCTTCAATTTAAATAAGAATTAGGGAGGATGTATCATGCAGGAAAAGTGACTGGAGACATTTACAAGCAACAATCCATCTGCTGAGTGGGAGTGCTATCAGGCAACTTCCAGGAGCTGCAGCACTTTAGTTTGCTAGGTTGAAAATGTCAGGAGGAATTATCTTTCTCTCTTGGTGCATTCCCATTTTGTAACTCCACGAAACAGTGGGTGCAATCACAGAAGTAAAATGCAGGATAGGTATAATGAAGTACAAGGAATTCTGTATCTGTCAATTTTTCGAATTATTTATATAAGTTGATTCATAATTTTTTTCTTGGTAAACAATTACTAAAAAGTGAGAAAAATTGCATTTTTCGACCTCCATACCATTTAGGTTCTTTTTAGGTGCCCTTTAAAATATAGGACCAAATTTGGATTGTGTCAAAGTCCAGATTTCAGATCCAATTATCTCAGTACCTTCTTGGTGTACCTCTGTTATATTTGAAGGGCCAAATATATGGACCCAAAGGTATCATTTGGTATCGCATTTATAATGATTGACTCAGGGTGCATATTGGATAATTGGATTTGAAATCTGGACTTTGACACAATCCAAATTTTGGCCCTATATTTTAAAGGGCCTCTAAAAATAACCTAAGTGGTATGGAGGTCTAAAAATGCAATTTTTCTCACTTTTTAGTAATTGTTTACCAAAAATTATGAACAAAATCTGAGTCGGGTGAGTATCACCCCCAATGCTGAAGTGCCTGAATCTTAGAAAAACTGCCTCTTAAAAAATGTTAACATCAATATAAGAGCGACTACATCCAGATACTAGTATCATACTAGTAGTATGTATATAAGGATTATTAAGAATTACATTACATAAAACATTGATTAAATTAAATTTCATTATATAGGAGAGATTAAATTAAACTTCATTATATAGGGGAGCCATTACTTAGAACAAAAACAGCCATAAGAAATGAAACACAATCATAAGAAGAAAAAAAAACTATAATAATAAAAATGACATTATAGTCCTTGTCATATTTACGTGGAATCACAAGTTCTTTTCTATGCTGTTGAACTGTGATGTCAGAGATGACTCTATTCTAGCATTGCAATATATGTAAATTAAATACAAGCTGTGATGTCATTTTAAACTGGGTCAGATTCCCTAGCATCTAACCAATGTGAATCCACCAAACTGAGCATCACAGTTTCAACCCAGTGTCAGAGTTTTATCTGGGTCTGGGAAAACCCATGCAAGTTTGACATCACAGCCTCTCAGCCAATGGGCTGCCAGAACAAATATTCATAACATAAGCCATGTGTTTACAAACTAATTGTCAAAGCCTTCTGTTTATACCAACTTCCATCAAAGTTTAAAGTTGTAAGTCAGCAAGTTTGTAGATTAATCAAACAACTCTGTGGGGACTATAACAGTTGTCTACTGTGAATGCTCACAAAGCTGCCCTTTGGTAGGATCAGACTGCTGATTGCTGTGATAAATCATTGGGATCACAAATTCAATGCTTCCTTCAATATATCAATGTTTAAACTGTGATGCGTAGTTTACTGTCAGCCCATTGGCTATCAAGCTGTGATGACGTACTTGTAGGGGCTATCCCAGATAAAACTCTTACTCTGACACTGTGTTGAAACTGTGACGCTCAGTTCAGGAGGATCCACATTGCCTAGAAGCTGGCAAATCTGACACAGTTTGAAATGACATCACAGCTTGTAGTTAATATACGTATTATATTGCAATGCTAGAATAGAGTCATCTCTGACATCACAGTTCAACAGCACAGAAAAAAAACTTGAGATTCCACGTAAGTATGACAAGGACTGTAAAAAAACAAAAGCAAAAAAAAAAAACAGTATGTGACAAGAAGGTATAATGACTGGCTCTAAGACAAGTTGAAGCCCAAATTTTCATTATTCAATAAGTATGATTTTATATGTTTCTTTACTGTAAATATTGATAAATGAGAACATGTAGGTCAGGGGCGTATCTAGAAATTGCCTGGGGGGGGGGCATTACATGGGGTGAATACGGGGCCCTCAGCGGCATTTTCTATCTCTTCCATGTTAATTTTTAGCCTGGGGGGGCCATGGCACCATGGTCCCCCCCTAAATATGCCACTGATGTAGGTATATGATCAACAATGTAATTCCATATAAAATTGTGAACATCCTATTCAGGCGACTAAAGTCACTTTTGAGATTATGGAGATTTACGATTGTTGATGCTTTAGGAAAAAAGGCTCTATTATGTTTGTATATAAAAACTACTGTCAGTGAGTCGTACTGTCTTCTTGTGGGAGCTCATAAACCAGCAAATGTTATGAATTTTTTCGGCCATATGCACTCTAGAAATTACAATTATGTTGCGTTTTTTAAGGCTTGTGTAATATTGCAAACTAGAAAATACCCATTTCTGAGTACATGCCGTATGATTAGAAATGACCCGTGGCAGTGGCAGTGGCACATGTATTGCATAGGAGTAAACCTGTGCACCAGGTGTTTTTTAGAATATCCAGGAGCTGCTACGATTTGGTGGCTTGCTTGTGACTCATGGCTAGTTCTCACGGAGACGTAACAGAGGGTTTAAGTGACGGCGTTTCTTATATTTCCAGGAAAGGGCATAGATTTGAGCATGTTCGCCGTCAATTTTGGCTTTACGGCGCAACAGGAACAGCATGCGTCGTTTTAAGAGGTCTTTCTACGCAATTCCTAGAAATTTGACGATGCAGGAAAAAAAGATTCAACCGGTTGAATCTTTGCGAGGAAAGAAGTGGTGAAGCAAGAAGAAGCGTAAAAAGAAATCAGTGCGCGCCGCAGATTTTTTAAGATGCGGCGCACAAAGAAGAGCTTCGACGCAGAAACAGCAGTGTAGCAGAAAGCTCTTGCTTCATGTCACATGTTTCAGACACGCGTCGCGGAAAGACACATGTTCGACGCACGTGAGAGGGTGCGCGCCGCGTCTTTTGGACCCCCAATGCAGCAGACAGAGTGGCGCCTGAGTGCATGCGTTGTTCTATTTTTAGCATCAACCCTTTGTCTGCGTGTCACCCTCTTTTTGCGCAGCGGCTGGGGCAGCAGCAGCGAAGCAGGGGGGGCGAAGGAGGGGGAAAGAGGCGGTCCGCACCCTGCATATATATAGAGGAGGCCAGTTTAGAGCACCATACCCACTCAGACCTTCGACCAGAACACACCTAGAATCCACGACACTATTATCAACTGCTACATTTGCTGCTACTTTTGTTGCTACAATTGTACTTTTGCTGCTACAACATGGGACCAAAGAGGAGAAAGGGCACCGTCGTCACCAGGGCACCAACCAAGCTCAGCACCAGGTCAACACTCCACACTCCTGGGAGCACTCCAGTGACAACTCCAGCTACAACTCCAGCTGCAACTCCTCTCCATGAACCTTCAGATGCTGCAGTGACTACATTCTTCACTACAGCCATGGCAGACCTCTCTCTACCTGGGCTCTACACCTCCACTACAGCTGGCAGCCAGACGAAGACCACCACTTCAACCACCAAAGCCACTGTCGTCAGCGAGACCATCTTCGAGGGCCGGCCAGAAGACAGCACAGACGAAGATTCTTCAGTTGAACTGTTTGAAACTGATGAAGGAGACAAGCCTGCTGCCAAGTCTGCTGACAAGCCTGCTGCCAAGCCTGCTGCCAAGCCTGCTGCCAAGCCTGCTGACAAGCCTGCTGCCAAGTCTTCCACGGGTCTTCCAGAGCCTACTGCCAAGTCTACTCCAAAGAAGACTCCAAAGAAGACTCCAAAGAAGCAGACTCCGAAGAAGACTCAGACTCCGAAGCAGACTCCCAAGAAAACACCAGAGAGCCAGCCTGTTCTTGCTCTAGACAGAGTGGCCATCCATGAGGACACCTTCGAGGAGGAAGAAGACTCTGCTGATGAGACCCCTGCAGCTGCTGCTGAAGCCAAGTCCAAGGGCAAGAAGGGCAAAGGGAAGACCCCCAAGAAAAACATCCGCAACAACCTGGGCATCACATCTGACCAAGAAGATGACCTCATCAACTGGTACAGAGAGCATCCTGTCCTCTACATGAAGGGCACCAGAGGCTACAAGGGGAACGAGAAGCTGCTGCTGGACACAGAAAAAGCAAAGGAGCTGGGCCCCAAGTACACCTCCCAGGACATCTTCAACTGGAGGAAGACAGTCCGCACTCACTTCTCCAGACTCGTCAGGCCTGAAGCTTCAGGAGCCGCCAGGAAGGAGACGCTCACAGAGAGGGACCAGTACATCCTGAACAACTGTCGGTTCCTGAAGGACTCCATCGTCCACAAGCCAGGGAAGGAGCTGTCCGCCATCTCTCAACTGTCTGCCAACCGGCCAGCCTCAGACTCCGAGGACAGCTACAACCCTGAGGATTCCCTGCCAGCTTCGTATGACATGCCGGACATGCCACCTGAACAGCCAGCACAGGACAGACCTGAGAGCCAGCAGTCCCAAGTCTTCCCTGGAGCACCAAAGCCTGGAGCCGCTGCCAAGGGAACCAAGAGGAAGGCCCCAGCAGAAGAAGCCATGCACTCCGCCATGAACGTGATCGCAGGCAGCATGCAAGCCATGTCCTCCGCCAAGAAAATCCTGAAAGGCTCTGGCTGCAAGATGTGCCCCGACCACCAGGAGTTGACACCCGACCAGGAGTACTGGAGGATGAAGTGCCAGGACCTCTACCACGTGGGAGTGCACGCCAGCCCTGAAATCAGGAGGAAGATGGTCAGGACCATTGAAGAGGCCGCCCTCTACTGGGATGATGAGGCCAGCCGCCATTCAAGACAGCAGCAGGAGCAGACCTTCCAGCCTCCTCATCCTCCTCAGCGCCTGCAGATGCCACCTCCTCCTCATCCTCCTCCTTCTTCGACGTATGTGCCATCCCACCACCAGCAGCACCACCACGCTTCCAGCAGCAGCCATCACTACCACCACCACCAGCCCAGGGAAGGAGGATCCTCCAGGCAGACTCCCAGCTACACCGTGATGCAGCCCAGCCCATCCTCCATGACACTGATGATGGATGCTCAGGAGAGCCCTGAGAAGTACGGCTACCCCCCTGGACCCAGCTTTGGTCAACCGGCCGTCCATCACCAGCACCAGCCTTCCCCTTCGGCCAGTTGGACTGACAATCTCCTTTCTCCACGAAAGTAGAAGATGCAGCAAAGACAACAAAAAACCTCGGCCCTTTTAAGGGCCACCAAATCCTCCCAAAAGGGCAGGCCACGTACACATCTTATGTTGACAAAAAAAAAGAGCTTGTGTTGACCGAAAAGAGCCAAAAAAGAGCAAAAAAAACGTTGACAATCCCCCAAAAAAAAGTCCCCCAAAAAAAAAGTCCCCCAAAACAAAAGTCCGGTCCTGGCCTTCATTAAAAGTAATCACCTTCATAAAAGCAAGGTGCTAGTTCCCCCTTTCTTTGCCCCAAAACATACCAAGTGCAGCACTAGTACAAGTGCTGCATTCTTTGGTATAAACATATTTTTATTGCACTAGTACAAGTGCATGAATTTCTTAATTAAAATGTAATGCACTAGTACAAGTGCTTTGCTTTTAAAACTTGTGTTGGTTGGTTGCACTAGTACAAGTGCATCACTTTGTAATTTCACTTGTCTAGGGCAAGTGGCAGGTAGATAGCTAGATAGCTAGCTAGATAGATAGATAGCTAGATAGATAGCTAGATAGATAGCTTGATAGATGGAACACAATGCTCGTTACATATATACACTGCAGCAAAAGAAAAGCAGTTGTCGTCACTTTGCATGGATTGGACTTGGATAGATAGATAGATAGCTTGATAGATAGATAGATAGATAGCTAGATAGATAGATAGATAGATAGCTTGATAGATGGAACACAATGCTCGTTACATATATACACTGCAGCAAAAGAAAAGCAGTTGTCGTCACTTTGCATGGATTGGACTTGGATAGATAGATAGATAGATAGATAGATAGATAGATAGATAGATAGATAGATAGATAGATAGATAGATAGATAGATAGATGGATGGAGGGATTGATTGATTGATTTTTGGGCTTGTTTTGTCAACATAGGATGTGTACATGGCCAGCTCAATTGGGAGGATTTGGTGGCCCTTAAAAGGACCTGGGGTTTGTTGTTTTGAATGCATCTTCTTCAGATTTTCTCCAACTGCCAAGGGACACTTCCTGCCGGACTGTTGACCCAGTCACGTAGGTAGTCTCGAGCAGCCTTGGCATCTCTGGAGGCATTTCCGTGTCGAAGTGGTTCTCCTAGGTCATGCAATTGACGGTCTCCCCTCCAAACTCCTTCAGCGACGTCATGTGTCTGTGGATCTTCTCTGTCCATCACTTCATTGTCACGGGCATGGTGGACGCCTACTCTGTCTCGCAGAATGTTGTGTAGAACACAAGCAGCCATTGTGATGTATGTCACTCTTGTAGGTCGTTGGGGCATGGTGGTCAGGAAGCATCTGAACCTGTGTGACAGCAGACCGAAGGCATTCTCCACCACTCTCCTGGCTCTTGAAATCCTGTAATTGTAGACTCTGGAAGGAATGTCAAGGTTCTTTCTTGGCACTGGTTTGAGCAGCCATGTCTTCAGGGGAAATGCCTCGTCACCCACGATGTAATATGGGAAAGGATTGTCTTCTGTGCCAGGTAGAGGTTCTGGAGGTGGTAGGCCTAGATCTTCCTCGTCCAGGAGTTGTCGAAGTACTGTGTCCCTGAAGACGCCGCCATCAGATGCACTTCCTTGACAGCCAGCCTGCACATAGATGAACTTGTAGTCGGCATCAACGAGGGCCATCAGGACAATGGAGTGAAATCCCTTGTAGTTGTAGAACAAGGAGCCTGCAGCCTTGGGACATCGGATTGCGACGTGCTTGCCATCCAGAGCTCCAATGCAGTGAGGCAAGTTCCATTTCGTCTCAAAAGCCTTGGCTATCTCCTTCCATCTTTCAGGCTGTGTGGGTAGTGCCAGCTGTCTTTCGAAGGCATGAACGATGGCAAGGCAGACCTCAGGGATGAAGTTGCAGATGGTGTTGGGTGCCACACGGAAAGCATAAGCTAGGGACTTGTAGCTGTTTCCTGTTGCCATGTACCGCAGGGTGATAGCCAACTTCAGACCAGGTTCCAAAGCCCTCCTCATGTTGGTGTCTTGCTTAGCGATGAGTGGTCCAACAGCTTCCAGGATTTCAGCAAAGATGGCAGGGGGCATTCTAGTGTAGTTGTAGTAGCCGGACACGTCACGTACTTGCAGTTCAGGCAGCAGTTGATGGAAGTGACCATGTTGTTCCCTCTGCAGCAACCAGTTGCGAATCCACCACCTTTTCTGTCTCCTGGCCCTCCTCCTCCTGTGTCTCAAATAGACAGCTCCGATAGCAACAGCAGCAGCACCAGCCACAACAATAATTTCTTCTTCATCCATCATGCATATGTTCAGTAGGCAGTCGTTGTGTTCTCATTGAAGGGCAATCAGCAAATGAAGCAAGGAGGTCCTCTGTGTCCCTTTTTATAATGAGCAAAAGTGACTCCTGCAGCAGCGAAACACACTTTGCCGCAGCGCTGCAACAAGAGACGTCCGTCGATGCTTAAGAGACCTTCGTCGCTGCTTAAGGCAAGGACGACGAAGAAGGTCAGCATCGACGCGCCTGTAATGTCCTCGGCGCTTTATGAATGCATGTGCGACGATGAACCATCAAGTTACGCAGTAACAAGTCCCTAAATGCGGCGTTGCATCCTTACAGTCTTCGGCGAGGCTGTCATTTTCAGCGACGCATCTTACCTCGGGTGTACGCCGAAGGTTTCCTGATGCGTCGCAGGTCGCCAATTTCAGACGTAGCTGCCTCACAACCATCAGCGGCGTAAGAGGAAACAACATTGGGCGAAGTAAAAGCAGCCTCGCCGAATTCCAAAACAAAGTGCGACGCGTCTGTTTGGAACTGCGCTGAGGAAAGAGAGGCGGAACGCGGCGAAGAAAGCTTAAGCAGCGCCGCGGACACCTCAAGACTCACCGCGGCTACTAACTTTAAGCGTCGCACATGACACTAATTGATTACGTAACGTGCCAAAACCAACGTTCTACGCCACAACTTTCCAAGAAATGACTTCTCTTGATGCGTCGCTCTCAAATCGCCGTCGTGAGAACCAGGCGTAAGAAATGTGGAGTGGATCCAGACCAGGGTTGGGCACGAGTACACATGTACTCGTGTACTCGTGTACTCGAGTACATTTTTTCAAGTACTCGCATGTACTCAGTACTCGTGCCAAATCATGAGTACAGTACTCGTACTCGTACTTGAGTACATTGCAAATGTACTCGTACTCGTAGTGAGTACATCACGAGTACAATTGAGACTTCAATAGAGCGAAATTGAACTCAAAATTAAGTGTTTAGCATCACAAAATGAATATATATAGGTCAGTTTTCTAAAAAACCTTCAAAGATGTCTTTTGAATTATAGCTTTAAGGTTACATATGATGTGTTACACTGACAATTCTCTTGACAAATTAAGTTAGTTAAATACTAAAAATTAGTCAAATGTCTGACTTAGTCAAGTTGCAGATGTAGTTAGACTTTTAACTAATTCAGTTAGTCATTATCATACTTTAGTTGACCAAGAAAGTTAGTCATTTTTACTAATTTAGTTCATCTTTTGACTTAGTAAGTTAGTCACTGACTTAGTAACTGACTTTTTTAATATCAATAAACAATATTTAGTGTGATTATGCAGTTTCTGTAAATATTCATTGCCAATTGCTTGACTATTATTTAGGGGTTTTCCAAATCACTGAGCCATGAAGCTGTGAATGCAATGTTATGGCTGAGTGGTTATTGAACACTGAAACAAATTAGAGAAAATACTGCATCTCTTTTAATACATGTTTTTTTAAAGTAACCATTTCATCTTTTTGTTTGTCAATATTCAATTGTCCAAAAATATAATTACTGTGTAAAATTTCTCACTGGCAATTGCATTTCTATTATTAATTTTAGGGGTTTTCCTGATCATTCAGCCATGAAGCTGTGAATGCAATGTCATGAATGAGTGGTTATTGAACACTGAAGTAAATCAGGGGGAACCCTACATTTCTAAAGACAGATAAATATATAGATAGATAGATAGATGGATAGATGGATAGATGGATAGATAGATGGATGGATGGATAGATGGATAGATGGATGGATGGATGGATAGATGGATAGATGGATAGATAGATGGATAGATATGTGAACATGACTGAAATCACTCAACAGACAATCCTTTGCATCTGTGGATATAAATACCTTCAATTATATCTTTTCAGGAAATATCAATCTTCTTCTATCGAATTATATATAGCTTAAAAGAAGTATGCTTTTGTCTGTTTGGTTGACAGATAGATTAATTGATTGTTTGATTGATTGATCCGAATGGATCAAAACAATGCTTTCTGATTTCTATTGGTTTGAACCTAATAACTTAATGACCCTATATTCTCCCAATTGATATTTTCCAACCAGACACTTAAAATAACACAATGCTATTCTGTTCTCATATAAAAGTATATTTTCTGATTTTTAACCACTCTATATTTCTCTTATGTAAAATAAATATTCTGAAAAATAACACTTGTAAATTTTTTCACACCTTTTAGCGCAAATCAAAATATCGTAACTTAGACGCTAATGGTGGCCTTATTATTAAAGATACAGTATTTTAAGGCCTGCCATTGTATTCAGCTACTTCAAAATAATATATCTTCGTTTTTAAATTATGTTCCTAGCTATATTTTAACCATAGCTAAAGCCATTTTCGTTTTGTTTTTTTTTGTTAAATCGACGCTTTTACGGAAATCGGAACCCAATATTTAGTCTATAGGCTCAAAATCATCTTAATTGTAAGAAGTATGGTTTTAAGGAGTCACTTAATTTAAATTGATCATATTTGTAATTTCCATTTGTTCAATTATACATGACATTTGTTTATTCTTGTTTATGTATTTATTTGTTAAAGGACGAGGGTCCAGAGGTTCCAAAAACCGACCGGTTGTCAATTTGTGGCCTATTCCATATAAGGAGATAGGGGTAATAAAATCTTAATTGATCAAGAGAGCTGATTGGTTTCCTGAAAATGATATTAGCCAATTAGAAAAGGGGTAGAAATTGCATAATTATTCCAATGCTATACTTCAACTTCAGAACTCTATAGAACCTTTGATATTCTGGGGGTCATAAAGTTATCCTATTTCTGACCAATCAGGTTGAAAGATGACCTGCCAATCAAAGTTACAAGACAAAATCCGTATTAATTCAATATTTTCCTTAATTTCTTAAGAAATATGAACTTTGAAACACCAGAAATAGCACTAATTGTGTGAAATTTTACAATGAAACGAAATATATGAAAATTATTTAAATAGATGTAATATATGTCATTGTATTCCATTGTTTATGAAGAGGAATGAGAGATGTTGACTGTTTGGAGGTTGGACACAGAATGACCGTGGGTTCAACCCACCCTGCTTTTATAGGAGGTCCCCCTCCTTTAAGTGCAAACATTGTGTTGACCTACTAGGCCCTAATCCAAAATGTCATTGTAATCTTTAAATAAGTATTTCTTATGAATGCTGCCAGGCCATAAGTCTCTTCAAACATTCAAATACTATATTATGATTTTCTCTAACGAAATATGTTCTCAGCTGAACGAAATAACCATTGCTACGTTTGCAATAAATTAAATATTGTATTTATTCTTTTTTTATTTAACCTGCCTTGCTAAGCGTTTATATGCGTTTTTAACGAATTCCTAGCACTAAGAAAAGATATTGAAATGAAATTAAAAGTGACAGATTGCATGGAAAAGTGCTGTTCGCTGAGCCTAAAACGGTTATTACCAAATTAACACAATCAGCAAAAAAATTCAACCATCTCGACCAATCACAGGGCAGATTCACTTCTGACATCACATTTTTATTTTCATTTGAACGCCAATTGAATTCTTATAGATTATAATATATCCAATCCAAATAGCTTCAAAAGATGGATTAATGGATTATTGGACTTTATCTCCTATATTTATTCAATTGTTAGGTTAATTAGGACATGAGGAGGACATGGTATTGAGCAGAGGATGATTGAAACTGCCGTCAAAGTTTGGTCCATGTGACCCGGCTGAAGTGGATTCTAACCCTCGACCCAGTGATTAGCCGCCCAGCAAGTAGCTGCAAATGCCATTTTAAATTAACACACTTCACCTTTGATTAACAAAGGAGCCTGAGGAGTAGCCTTCACTAATGTTATTTATTATTGATCAATTATTCTGTCTTAATAATGATTTTTATTTCTTTTAATATTGCACAAATTAGGTTCGTAATTGCATAAATGTACTCGTACTCGTACTCGAGTACATTTGAATGTACTCGTACTCGTACTCGAGTACATTCAGAAAAAGCTGTACTCGTACTCGTACTCGTACTCGTAGAAGTGGCAAGTACTCGTACTCGTACTCGAGTACATTTGCATGTACTCGTGCCCAACCCTGATCCAGACTGATCACTGAGCAAATTAAATAGTTAATGCGCCCAGCAGGGTGAGGTGAGCATCCAGAGATGAGATAAAAAATCGTGAGCCACTGTGGGAAATGGTAGTACTTGACTGTTGGTAAGGAAATAGCATCAGATTGGGAAATGCAAGTAGCTATCCATGGAAGTATGATGGCAGCGGAATTTGTAGGGCTTTGTGCCAGGTGAAAGCATAACAGCAAAATAAGTCAGTGGTGTTTGATGAAATAATGGCAATCAAAGGTGTTCAGGCTTTGGGAGTGACTTTGAGAATTGTAATTAGAGTGTACAGATTGTCTGTTGAGCAGACCAGTGGTTGACTGTGAAGTGTGTGCATTGTGTAGATCGTTTTGGCGGGAAGCGCGATAGTGGCGGCACCCTTTGAAGGTGAGCAATAGAGACTACCACGCATAAACAGGTGAGGCAAGGGTCGAATCGAGGGAGAAATGGAAGGAGAAAGGTAGCATAGAAGGGGCTGAGAGGAAAGGTATGTGGGAAATAGGAAGTAATGTGTATGAGAGGTGTTGAGAAGAGTTAATATGTTGGTTTGCAGAGACATAAAAAAAGGTGAGCTGGTATGACGTCATGTCACGTGCGTTGTTGTAATATGATGTTAGATAATTCGGCACTTTCCTGACACAACAAGAACAAGTAATCTAGTGCTGCCAACCGAGGTCCCAGACGACACGGAATAAGAAGATTATCTGCAGGAAAGAAAGTTGATCTGCTCCGATGCATGGACAATGTAATCACAGATTAACAGCTAATACCAACCATAATAACAACAGAGATAAAGACACAGTTGGTCGCCCTGGTTGTTCTATCACCAGACCCAATGAAAGCATAGCTCTGCAAAAGATAACCTAACGGCAGTGATAAAGCATCCCTCAAAAAGCCAATCAAACCTCATGCAGCTACTCTTGAGCCTGCTGTAAAACCTCCAGTAAAAGCATTAGGAATGTCCATTACGACTGTAAATGGTCATAAGATATTTCATAGCCAAATCTCTCATGAGAAAGTACATGTAGTTCAAACTACTATCAATTCCTTGGGCTTCTGTGTCTTGGTGAGATATTTGAACATACACAAAAAATCTCTCTGAAAAATAAAAAACACAAAAGGTATGATTGCTTCTGTAAGGTAATGAAGGTTATCTGGAATGAGGTATTGATACCAGTTGCAATCGCAGAAATAGGGTACTTCATGGTGAGAGTTTCATCTATGGCCTATGGTGATGCAACCCAAGGTTTTAAAACTGTCAGTCTGGTCAATGGTCATGGAAAACATCACAAGACTCAGTCATGAAACAGTCAGCCCTTCGTTTGACCAAGCACATTGTAAAGCGATTAAAAGATTGATTTTACCAACCATAAGGAAGGCAGTCCAGATGTGCCCAGGGCCATTGTGAAGAATCTATCTATATCAATCGCATATTACATGTTGATCATCACTAGTTATATATAATTATTAACTGTGTCGACAATAACAAATTTTGACTAAGTTACAAACACTTGAGCATTTCAGACCGACGCACGTTTTAAGTTTGAAGCTTCTGAACATCAGAAAATCAAGATTTCATTTTAACAAGGTGTTTAAGCAGTTGTTTGTACTGTCCATTGAATCTGCCAAGTGGTTTGTAATCATACTATTCAAAGGCCAGGTAGACATCTTCCTTAATGAAGATAAGCAACTTCTCTTGGAAGGCAAGGGAAGTTTTCCAGTGTTGCCATAGCAGCAGTATTCCCATTTGACTCAATGAACATTCCTTTAAAGCCACGAAATCTCAGGAAAGACCATAAAACCTTGGGCAGATAAAACTTAGGAGAGCCAATAAATATTACATGTAGTTCTGAGCCTGGATTTCTACTACCAGTTAAACCATAAGGAATGGCAAAACACAGTCTCGGTAGGTCACAAAAATGGACTGAATGGAAACATAAATATACATGACTCTAAAGGACAGTTATGTCCCAAATAAACCCTGATGCTCCTTTGCTACAGAAACAGGAGGAAGGTCACCTTGGGTTGAGTTTTGACAACCAGAGGTAGAAACCTACATCACAACACAGTTGGTCACAACTGTGAACTTCACTTTTCCATAAGGCATTTTGAAAGGCAACAGCCAGAGATGCTGTTTTTCTTCATTCTAGTGTCTATTACATGGAATTAATTAATTATGCCTGCTGTTCCTGACCTTTTGTGGACGTGTGCAGACTGATATTGACATATGTACATGTACAATATACATAGATGGAACACAGTTTTCTAGTATGGAGTTTGTGATGTTGTGTTGGTCACAGTCAGTGCAACAAAGTATTTCTGATATTGGGAGTATTTTTTTTTCCTGTGGCAATTTTGTCTCATGAATAAGATAGGTACAAGCTCCATCATCAATCACCTACCAAATATACTGGCATGCCACCTGCCGATACATCTTACGGACTCATTTCTCCATATACCGTGCATTTTATATGACCTCCTCAAACCAAGTCAATGCTTCGTTTGCTTCTCTGTATGTACATTGTTGGAATGTGCTGAGACCGTCTGACGAGAAGGGCGATTTAAAAAAGGTAAAACACTGAAATGGACAATAATGAAATTCCTTTAAATGTTTATTTCGACCTCTCAAAAGCCTTTGATACGCTGGACCATCAAATTCTTTTGGAAAAACTGCAATTTTATGGAATTAAAGAGGTTTCATTTGCATTACTTAAAAGTTATCTTTCAAATAGATATCAGTACTGTATGTTGAGTTTAATGGAAAGAAATCAGATTTATTACCAATTACCACTGGTGTACCACAAGGGTCTATCTTATGCCCCCTTTTATTTATCATGCATGTGAATGACATGGTCAATGCTTCTGATATCTTGTATCCTATAACTTATGCAGACGATTCTACACTTATGACAACAATGTAATTGATTAACTTAGAGACTAACAAATTATCATTATATTGTATTGTAAGAAGACAAAAGCAATGTTATTCCGCACTCATCAAAGAAAAATTGATATCCCGAAGATTTACATCAATGAACAAGAAGTCGAATTTGACAAGACTTTTAACTATTTAGGAATTATATTAGATGAGAACTTGAGCTGGAAAGCTCATTCTGACTATGAGTCCAAAAAGATATCAAGAACAATTGGTATGTGTATCTTGAATAAATTGAAAAACATTTTACCCATTGAAGCTCTGCTAAATATTTATTATTCTTTGATTGTTTCTCATCTTGACTTTGTTGTTTTTCTTTGGGGCATGAGACATCGATAGATAGAAATTTTACAGAAAAGGGCAATACGAATACTAATATAATGCACATACCAGTTCCACTTTTCAAAATTTGAAAATACTGAAGTTCAAAGATATATGCACTCTACATGACTATAAGCTATGCTATAAGTTTTTCAATTTTCTACTTCCTGAACCATTGCTGGCTCCGTTGTCTTGGATGAGCAGTTACACCGCATGTATGTGACCAGGTTTAATGAAAGTCAATTTCTGCATGTTAAATAAGACAAAAAATATTCAATTTTCTACTTCCTGAACCGTTGCTGGGCTCCGTTGTCTTGGATGAGCAGTTACATCGCATGTATGTGACCAGGTTCAATGAAAGTCAATTTCTGCATGTTAAATAAGAAAAAAAATATTTAGCCACAGTCTTATTGGTTTTAAATTGTATGTCAAAAATGGTCTAATCAATGACTATGAAACTGATTGTAATATCATTGACTGTTATATATGTATCAATATTTTTTTTTACTATAAATTTATAGACATTTTGCTAGGCTTGCATCACCATCCAGCCACACTGTGAAGTCACCAGTCAGCCTTGGTAAAATATTTTGATGTTTTCTTTTTTTCTAATCTTATTTTCACAACTTGACATGTATGTATGAAATTTTTCTATGTAAACTTTTTGACTGGTGGCCCCTCGGCAGCGGCAATTGATAGCCTTAGAGGGGTCTCCAATGATCTTGTAATTTCATGAAACACGGCAAATAAATATTTCTGAATCTGAATCTGAAAAAATCTGAAAAATCTAATGTACAAATGAACTTCAAATTAAG
Source organism: Platynereis dumerilii (assembly GCA_026936325.1). Lineage (NCBI taxonomy): Eukaryota > Metazoa > Annelida > Polychaeta > Phyllodocida > Nereididae > Platynereis > Platynereis dumerilii. Next base: position 31,945,687 of record JAPTHN010000001.1, on the reverse strand, counting down.
ATAACAAAAGCGAGATTCATGAGACCTTCTCTCTCTCTCTCTCTCTCTCTCTCTCATATAGTTGGTCTCCCAGTGATACTAATCTGGCCATGACTGGGAGACCAAATCTTCAGAAAGCAGGAAAATATTACGCATATATGGATTTTACAATTTTTTCTGCGACATTAAGCCATTGACAAATTTCTTCGGTTGAAATTAGCAACTTCTCGGATAAGGCAAGGGAATTTTTCCAGTGTTGCCATAGCAGCAGTCTTCCCGTTTGACTCAATGAACATTCCTTTAAAAGCCACGAATCTCAGGAAAGACCATAAAACCTTGGGCAGATAAAAAAGCTTAGGAGCCCCAATAAATACTCTACAGTACATGTATTTCTGAGCCTGGAGTTTCACTTTCAGTTAATCCATAAGGAATGCCAAAACACACATGACTCTAAAGGACAGTTATGTCCCAAATAAACCCTGATGCTCCTTTGCCACTGAAACAGGAGGAAGGTCACCTTGGGTTGAGTCGTGACAACCAGAGGTAGAAACCTACATCACAACACAGTTGGTCACAACTGTGAACTTCACTTTTCCATAAGGCATTTTGAAAGGCAACAGCCAGAGATGCTGTTTTTCTTCATTCTTCTGTCTAATACATGGAATAAATTAATTATGCCTGCTGTTCCTGACCTTCTGTAGGTATGTGCAGACTGATAATGACATACGTACATGTACAATATACATAGATGGAACACAGTTTTCTAGTATGGAGTTTGTGATGTTGTGTTGGTCACAGTCAGTGCAATAAAGTATTTCTGATATTGGGAGTATTTGTGTTTGAGTGTTTGGTTTCTGGTTTGCCTGTTTGTTTGTGTTTTACGCCTCTACAGCACCTTAGTGGGCTATATCGAGGCAGGCGATCGCCGTATGATGATGAGATGAGAAGACTGTGAGTCTGGCACATACCCTATTAATTCAGGGATGCCCATGGTCTTTCAGTTGCCCCAGCATAGAACACAGGATACAACCCGCCTCCATTTAATGTCCCATGGGCTCGGACTAAAGTGAGTTCCCGGGGTGAGATTTGAACCCACGCCCTCAAAGCCAGTTGAGTTTGGTTCGTGGTGTAAGCCGGTTATTCACCATGGAATCGGGTATACGTATACATGTGTGTTTATAAAGCCTTCAGGTGATACATACATATCCCTTCTCCTATGGTGAATAATCTATACTAACCTTCTGTCATTTGTCTGACACAGATTTATGCACCAGGAGGTTAAAATCGAAGCCCAAAAAAAGCCGCATATACAAATCAGGTTTGGATGGTCTTACTTCGAAATAGAATTAGAAAGTTCAAAAAAGGCAAAATATAATTATATCATTCCCCTAGAGATGACTGCATCTAAATTCTCGTGACATCTTTTTTCTATGAAAACTGATACCGTCTTATGAAACCTTACAAGAAAAACTGTCATTCCCGTAAACGAATGGAGGATTCTGAAAGTAATCATTTGGAAATTTTGCCATGTGATAACCTCGCTTCAGTTGATGGCTGATACTAATTTTGAAAGCAGACACTATTCTCAGCCTGTCCCTTGTCACTGTTGTCAGGTCTTTTCTCTTCCCACATCTTGCCAAATATAGACACAGCCACGTGTGCTTCACCTGAAGTTGGTTGTGTGGGCATTAGCATGTCAATGATGTGGGGGGTTTGTCATAATGAGAAGTTCAGTTTCATCAAATGTTTGTAATTTAAATCTCTGAGATCTCGGAATTGGCCAAATTTGAATGATTTTACCCTGAGTTTGAGCAAGGCGGTTGAGGAATTTAAATGAAGCAAAATATATGCAGTGGTCCCTGTATTGTAAGACCTAACCTTCTGCGGTGATGAAGCGTAGCTTGTGGGGTGCAAAATGCACTAAAAATATCACATAGTTGTAGTGCAGGAGGAGGGCCATCACATAAGGCAAGTCACTTACAAGAGGGGGTCTTACAATGCAGGTACCACTGCATAATATTTTTTTGAAGGCATAAAAGTATGGATTTTTTTTTAATCTTTCCATGGCTTACATGAGCAGTTCTGTGTGAGAGCATGCTCAATTCTATGCTTGTTGGGCTTGTTTTAATGAAGCTTAATAATATATGTATGCAGGAAATAAGGGCATATCGATCTAATTATTTAAATGTTGGAGAACTAGGTAAGTAGACTAGTCAGAGCAGAAATTGTGACCATTTTTAAAAAATGCTCTCTGTGGCTGTTCGCCTTAAAATCTGTCATCCACATGGCCGTGTCCTCCTTCTGTCCAAATTAGCCACCCCAGTGCCTAAATATAGGACGTTGGGCCTCAATCATCCATCCACCCATTGCATTAAAATCTGAATGTCCACTCATTGAATTCTGAAAGCTGGGAGACTGAGCAAGAAAGTTCAGCAATAAAATTTTACGGGGCATGATATGAGGCCTTTATAGGATTATTGGCCAGGCCGCCGGAGCAACAACTTAATGGGGGGAGCTGAGAGCAAAGTTTAAGAAAATACAGTTTTCAAAGTTAAAAATGAAGAGGATTTCAACACTTGTACCTGAACATTTTTCAAGAATTTGAAGTTTGTCTTTTTACTCAGTAAATGCACTATATATATATACATGTTTATTCATACCATATTTGTCTATACTGCTTTTTCATAATTCTTTAATTGCTTCGATGGTATTCCATTCTTCACTGGTGCACTGGTAGATGGCAAGATTGGCTTTCACTTTCCTCCAGCTTCTTTTCCAGATTTTCCAGCCTTCTCCTGCTGGCTTCCAGTTCCTCGACGCGGTCTCGTCTCGTTCTTTCCATTTGATCATGGTAGGTTTTCTTTTTTTCCTCTTTTTCTTCATCAGTACGTTTTTTTAGCTTCATCCATATTTCCTTTGTACTCCTCCTTAAGGTTAGTGACGGTCCTCAGGTGTTCCTTTTCTATATTGTCCATTTTCTTTTGGTGGTCCTTTGCTGTAGCACCCTTTTCGTTTTTCTTTTCAGTTAACTTGTCCTTTTCTTTTTTCTCCTTCTTCACTTCATCCTTAAGTTTCTGTATGTCATGTTCCTTTTCTTTGATCACTCTTTCTTTCTTCTCAGCATCCTTTCGGAATTTGTTGGCATCTTTCTCACTGTCGTCTGCTTTCTTCTTGTATCTTGATGCTCGATTTTCTGCCTCTTCCAATCTTTTCTTGAGGTCCCTCTTTTCTATCTCCAGCCGCTCAACTTCATCAAGTGCTCTCTGCCTGATTTCATACCATTCCTCCATGGACAATCTGGGGGTATTTCTCTCGTCTTCCACGTCGTCTGTATCGTTTACTCCCTCCTCTTCTAACTCATCTCCCTTGCTTCCTTCAGTGCTCTCGTTGCCAGATGATAAGGTCGAGGGCTGGGATTCGTACTCGCCTTCTTCACTTATCTCTTCTTCGGCATCGGTCTCCCGTTCATTGTCACTCAGTTGTTGGTGAATTTCAGCTGACACAATTTGGATAGGGCTCATCATGTGTGGTTCCCTACTCTCTTCAGTACCATCTTGTGTTGTCACATGATCTGGGGATTCCCCCCATGGGGCGCTGTACCCTTCGTTGGACACTGACATGTGGCCAGCTTCATCTTGTTCTGCCGCACGTATTTCTTGGTTGTCCGGGGTCTGGGCTTTTCCATCAGAGTTAGTGCTTTTTTGCACTGTATTCCCGTCCATTGGTCCTGAGTTTTCTGGGGTTCTCTGGTGTTTCACCATTTTTTTTCCCCTTATCTGGAGTTTCTCCACTATTTTCTCAGGAGTTTTTTCTCCTTTTTTTTCCGGAGTTTTTTCTCCATTGGCGGTTCCTTGGTTGCTCTGATCCTTCTTCATGACCTTCTTTTTGGGCTTTGAAGCCTCCTCAGTGGTTTGTGTTTCTTTTCTTTTTTTCCCACTGGCCATCCCTTTGTAGTCCCGGACTGGTCTGCTTCTCAGGTTTATCCTTGCAGATCCTGTTTGGTCCCCGTTGCCCAGTTTTTGGTTTTCATCATCCACCACTTTCTCTTTTTCTTCCTGGCTTCCTTGGTCTTGATTGTCAGCCAGATTTTCGGTTTTATTGTCACCTGTTTCCATAGTGACAGCGTCGTTCGTTTTCATGTCATTTTTCCTGGCGTTGTCCAGGTCGTTATTCCAGATGATTGTGATGAGTAAAATGATTAATATTGATGTGAAAATGAAGAAAATATATAGAGCTGATGTGATCGTGTCTTGTTGTTATGGCCTTACCATGTTCTCACATTTCTAAAACAGGCTTCTCAACCAGATTATCAATAAGCATGAGGTTTTTGCATATCAGCATTCAATGTCCCGTGGCGGGCAATGAAATTAACCAGGGCATTGTCCTTATTGTGCGGCATACTTTGTATCATTTTGAAAAATCTCATGAGAATCTGTGACTTGGAGTGTTTTATCCCAGAAAGCCTTTTTTAGAAACAGATATAATTACCACCTGACTATCTTTTTTAATAGCTGATAAGTCTGAAACACACAAAAATTTACTATGTCAACCACATCATCTGGTATCAAAAAGGCTACTGCATCAAATCTGTCACCAACAATCTCACACATTTCATGTAAAATTACTTTTTTTTGCCGGTGTGGTAGCAACCAGTGTCCAAGGACTGAGTGTCCTTTGGACCTTTATTCCTGGGAAATAATGTGATAGGACAATCTATACTAGGCAAGAGTGACCGGGTGGACAACTGGTCCTAGGAAAAAAGAGCAGGCATGCGGGAAGATGTGTCCTGTGAGGAGGAAAAATAGACTATGTCCTGGTTCTAATGGTCCGTTTCCAGTGTCCGGGATATTATATACTAGTAATAGTTGTCCATGTCATTTCTTCCTAGGACAGAATGCCCAGACCTTTGAAACTAAGGAATAATGGTCCTGAAAATTGAGCATTGCAGACAGGGTACCCTAGGATAGAACATCCTGGAATATCATTTCCTAGGAAAGATCATCCAGACACATTTTCCTGGGAAAATTGGTCCAGAATCACAGCACTGAGGACAGTCAGTCCTGGGAATGAATTGTCTTGGTATCATTATTCCTGGGATAGTATGTCCGGACCATAATTCCCAGGAAAATCTGTCCATAATGCACACATATATATGAGGGACAAGTGTTAATTACCAGTTATGAAGAGTCAGGACATCTTTGCATGATTTATCAATGCTACTGGCTCTAAAGCTATATCAGCTTTATATCAGCAGCAGCTGCTGTCAGAGGCAGTCATAATGATGAGATGAGAAGGCTGTCCACATCCAGGCACTCACTTTTCGCAAGGGTGCTGTATCTTACTGCTATAATATGATATCATATGATGGGCCTAATACAGCATATATAGGCCACTACTCACAGAGCACTGGTTTATAAGTGACAGTCGTATTCTGTAACAAAAAATAGGCGTGAGAGAGAGACTGAGGGTGACAACCCTCCGACATTCGCCAGCAGGGTCAGGTCGGTTGATATCAAACCTATAGTATAGTTGCTAAAATAAATAAATCATGAATTTTATATACAAATAAATTTTATTTTTGTTAAAATTATTCTTTCGTGAAAATCACATTTCAACAATTATTCTATTTCTTTTTTAATACTTTTATGAAATGACAGAATAATTTTAGTGAGAGGGGGTAAGAGGTTCACTTGCAAGTTGCCACCAAGCCCAGCTCTACCATGTTATAATACCCTGACCCCCTCAGGCAAAATTAATATAATGGTCAAGAAACCATGTTCATAATGCTTGTGATGTGATCCGCCAACCAACTTGATAGCAGCCTGAAAACACAGTCTGTGGCGGATCCAGGGGGAGGGCCTAGGGGGCTTACCCCCCCCCCCCCTACACCACTGAAATGGAAATAACATTTTGAAGAACTTATGAGCAATTCTGACCCACAAATGCCGAAACGACGACCACGCCGGCCAATGAATCCCAAAACGACGTCCGGGCATCCCCAGGCTATGCTGTCTGGATCTGCCACTGACAGTATAGGTTGTCCATACAAAAAGAAAAAGCATCTTTACATTTATTATTGTAACTACTTAAATGATGTTGAGTGTTGTTATTTCATAAGTACAATCTTTTTGTTGCTCCGTGATGCATGACCTGTCTTCCCGTTAATTCACAAAATCATTCTCCACCCCTGGTTCGAACTCGGTATCATTTGATTTCCAGTCTAGTGGCTTACCACTATGCTATGGGGGAGGCTGGGTTGAGCAGTGGGATCCACAGTTGGCATGAATCAAAAAGCTATTTTTAGAATTATTCAAGACATTTTATTCTGGTATTGAAGGACCAGACACTGAGTCCTACTATAGGTAACAGGAATGAATGTCCGTGGTCCGGGCATTTATATGGATATTTATTACTAGGAATGAGTCACCAGGATGTTTCCTCCCAGGAATAAATGTCTGGATATTCTGTCCAAGGAACGAATGTCTGGATACATATTCCTGGGACAAGATGTCCAGGATATCTAATCCTGGTAGGGTATTCTATCCCAGGAATGACTGTCCATAGGATATTCTTTCCCTAGGAACCATGGTCCGTTGGACCATGGTTCCCAAGGACATCTATTCCTTTCACAGGGGCATATAATTTTAGAAGCCTTTTGAGTATGTACTTATGCCATTGCTTAAAGAAGGTACTGAAATAGAATTTTAAAATGTACGATGATTAGATTTTCTTTTTAGGTTATCACTATAAATAAGACCAGTTAAAACGACATTTCCATTTTCCCCAATTAGTAATTGCATGACTAGATGTCTCATCTTTATAACGACCTTAAAAGGGTTGAGGAGTGATAGAATAAATGTACTGTACTTCCTTTCGATATTCCAGTGCACGAAAGTCACATATTCTACATTTCTCGTCTGATTGAAAATCCTATCTGGATTTTGTAACAACCATAAATGTAAATATATAATCTTTTTAGGCAGCTCAATTTCCGATTCCAAAGCGATATATAGATCAACAGATATGTGAAGAGATGTCAGAATCCAGATTACAAGTTGTTGGATGTTAGTCTCAGTCATATTTCATGAGTGTCTGTTTTCCACATACATACAAAAGTAAAACGTGGCGCATATTATGCCATATAATTTACAGTGGGTTGCATAATTATAATATACACCACCCTGGAGCGATCGTCAATTTCCTGGCACGGGGGATGACGGGGGATGATAAATAGAGATTTTTTCGATTTATTAGATCAAAAGCAATGGAAACGACAACAAAAAAATTTGAGAGATGCTAAAATATACCCTCTCCTCCTCTTCCTGGTGGCGAGTCTTTGCACTAACAATAAAAGGAGTGCTGTAGATTCATAATGTACTGTATTGTCTTTTGTTTGTCTTGTGCCAATTCAAATTATAATTGAGCCATTAGGTTTTAGAGCACCTCTGGAAATAGTGTAATAAAGTTTAATATAAGAAAATAGGAGGAAATTATGTGATCAAGCCAGGATATATTATATATTAAATAGAAAATGTTTTCAGACGTCGTTGACTTTCATATAACAAAACCATAATGAGTCTTTATTTCACAAAAACACTGAATTAGAGTATGGTGGTTCTGCTTTAAACTTAAACTTTCTGACAAGCAAATTATGGTGTGTTTCATGTCGCACTCCATGGGGCGATCCTAATAAGCAAGATCTTACAAAATTTGCCAAGTTCTGTTATAACATGTTATTTGTTACATTCCGGTCTTTGGCCCATTTTCTAGAGTAGGTCTCACAAGAGGTCAGGGCGACATTATCAATCCAGATGCGGAGTATTTTTGTAAAGTAACCAAAATTGTATGTTGTATTATGTACTAGTATGTGGTATTGATTGTGTGTAATTTTCTTTTGGTAATATTTCAGATTTCATAAAAGAGAACTGTCTTTTTTTGTGTGAAATAACTGCTGGAAATAAGCTTTAAGTTCACCCTCAAGGCAAGTCAGAGCATCTGTTGGAATAATCCGATTCCAGACAGTCAGAAGTGCAGGTCACTTTTGTTTTATCTCAGTCGCCTCCATTTTAGACATTTTCATCATTTTGTCAAGTGTAGTCATTTAAAATTGATAAGATGCTAGTCTAAAATGTATGAATCTGATGTCTGCAAGTTTCCTTTAGATTGGATTTTTTTCCAAGCAAAAGTCTGGTCATAAAACACAAGCAGAATTCCTGCTTCTTGAATTTTTTTTTTCACCGGCCATAAGTTTACAGATGATTTCATATTTGTAGACTTTGATCAAATAACAAAACATTTTGCAAAATTTTGGTCTGACATCAGAAAATCCTGCCAGGTGATTGGTCAAGCTCCACATAGTGGTCATTTTTTAAAGTTTGCTTCAAGCAAGTGATGTTCACTGGAAAAATGATGTCATAATTTCAATCGATAAACTGCTCCAAAGGCCAACTTTTTATTGTGGCCAGGGACGGCATTTCGGGCCCAGTGGCAAAATAAGTCACTAGGCCCCCACTTCCCAACCGTCGGCATTATTTCAAACTAAAAAAGAAAAATACTATAGGCCTTAGAGCTACGAACTGGGACACCTCATCAGTCTGGGAGCCGGGCAAAGGATCATGATATTATTGACATTGTAAAAATTTAATAGCATATGTAACATTGGTATGCTAGTGGGGTAACACTCTTCTGTGGAATCTATTTTCGTCTTTGTTTAAGGCAACCCCTGACCTGCCCATGTATGCTGGATCTTAATTGGCAGAGACTCTGAGCTTGAGCCGAAATGAGCCAATTCCATCTGTACAACGTAATTTGGAATTGTATATCACCGGGACTATGAGCAGTCAGTTAGAGAAATTGTAACTGACATTCCTGCTGTGAAAGTACCTGGATGTTAGATTTCTTCAAGAGCAATGGAATATCCAACCATAAGATTTGAGGGATGTAAAAATAAACCCCCTCCCCTGATTCCTGGTGGTGAGTGTGAGTACATGCATTTCTAATATTTATAAGGAGCTCTGCCTTTTCAATATATGCTGCATTGTACCAATTTAAATCGAAAGACATCAATAATGTTTTAGAGCACCTCTTGGAATGGTGTATATTTAATATAATAATATAATTAAGTTTAATGTTAGAAAGTGGGAGGAAGTTACTTTGTATGTGATCAAGGCAGGATATAATATATGTTGCATGGAAATGTTTTCAGATGTCATTAACTTTGATATAACAAAATTCTAATGAGTCTTTATTTCACAAAAACACTGCAATAAAGTCTGGTGGTTCTGCTATTACTACATTTTCTGACAAACAAATTATAGTGTGTTTCATGCATCTCTTCATTGGGAGATCATAATAAGCAAGATCTGTCTATTTCAAATTTTGCCAAGTTCTGTGATAACATGTTATTTGTTACATTCCGGTCTTGGGTCTACTTCCTAGAGTTGGTCTCAAAAGAGGTCAGGGTGACATCATCAATCCAGAGGACACAATTTGTCTTTTATGGAAAACCTTCTTTGAAGTGCACTAAAATTGGTTGCATGTTGTGGTAGTATGTGTTATGGATTGTACCTTTTTTCCCTTTAGTGATATTTCATTTGTCACAAAAGAGAACTGTCTATTTGTTTGTGAAATGAGTGTCTGACTTTCCTTGAGAGTGAACTTAAAGCTCCATTTCGACACTTATTTCACAAACAAAATAGACAGTTCTCTTTTGTGACAAATGAAATATCACTAAATCATCCGATTCCAGACAGTCAGAAGTGCAGGTCACTTTTGTTTTGTCTCAGTCGCCTCCATTTTAGACATTTTCATCATTTTGTCAAGTGTGGTCATTTAAAATTTATAAGATGCTAGTCTAAAATGTATGAATCTGATGTCTGCATGTTTCCTTTAGATTGGATTTTTTTTCCAGCAAAAGTCTTGTCATAAAACACAAGCAGAATTCCTGCTTCTTGAATTATTTTTTTCACAGGCCAGAAGTTTACAGATGATTTCATATTTGTAGACTTTGATCAAATAACAAAACATTTTGCAAAATTTTGGTCTGACATCAGAAAATCCTGCCAGGTGATTGGTCAAGCTGCACATAGTGTGTCACTTTTTTTCAGTTTGCGTCATGCAAGTAATGTTCACTGGCAAAATGAAGTCCTTATTTCAACCGATAAACTGCTCCAAAGGCAAACTTTTTATTGTGGCCAGGGATGGCATTTCGGGCCCCGTGGCAAAATAAGTCACTAGGCCCCCACCTCCCAATCGTCGGCGTTATTTCAAACTAAAAAAGAAAAATACTATAGGCCTTAGAGCTACGAACTGGGACACCTCACCAGTCTTGGAGCCTGGCAAAGGATCATGATATTATTGACATAGCAAAAATTTAATAGCATTATATTATCTAACATTTGTATGTTTGTGGGGTAACATTCTTCTGTGGAATCTGTTTTCGTCTTTGTTTAAGGCAATCCCCGACCTGGCCATATATGCTGGTTCTTTCTTAATTGGCAGATACTCTGAGCTTGAGCCGAAATGAGCCAATTCCAGAGAACATCTGTACAACGTAATTTGGAATTGTATATCACAGGGACTATGAGCAGTCAGTTAGAGAAATTGTAACTGACATTCCTGCTGTGAAAGTACCTGGATGTTAGATTTATTCAAGAACAATGGAATAGCCAACCATAAGATTTGAGGGATGCAAAAATAAACCCCCTCCCCTGATTCCTGGTGGTGAGTGTGAGTTCATGCATTTCTAATATAAGGAGCTCTGCCTTTTCAATATAATATTGTGCTGCATTGTACCAATTTAAATCAAAAGACAGCCATAATGTTTTAGAGCACCTCTGGGAATGGTGTACATGTAATATATAAAGTTTAATGTTAGAAAGTGGGAGGAAGTTACTTTGTATGTGATCAAGGCAGGATATAATATATCTTGCATGGAAATGTTTTCAGATGTCATTAACTTTGATATAACAAAAGTCTAATGAGTCTTTATTTCACAAAAACACTGCAATAAAGTCTGGCGGTTCTGCTATTACTACATTTTCTGACAAACAAATTTTAGTGTGTTTCATGCATCTCTTCGTTGGGGGATCATAATAAGCAAGATCAGTTTATTTCAAATTTTGTCAAGTTCTGTGATAACATGTTATTTGTTACATTCCGGTCTTGGGTCTACTTCCCATAGAGTTGGTCTCAAAAGAGGTCAGGGTGACATTATCAATCCAGAGAACACAATTTGTCTTTTATGGAAAACCTTCTTTGAAGTGCACTAAAATTGGTTGCATGTTGTGGTAGTATGTGTTATGGATTGTACCTTTTTTCCCTTTAGTGATATTTCATTTGTCACAAAAGAGAACTGTCTATTTGTTTGTGAAATAAGTGTCTGACTTTCCTTGAGAGTGAACTTAAAGCTCCATTTCGACACTTATTTCACAAACAAAATAGACAGTTCTCTTTTGTGACAAATGAAATATCACTAAATCATCCGATTCCAGACAGTCAGAAGTGCAGATCACTTTTGTTTTATCTCAGTCGCCTCCATTTTAGACATTTTCATCATTTTGTCAAGTGTAGTCATTTAAAATTGATAAGATGCTAGTCTAAAATGTATGAATCTGATGTCTGCAAGTTTCCTTTAGATTGGATTTTTTCCCCAGCAAAAGCCTGGTCATAAAACACAAGCAAAATTCCTGCTTCTTGATTTTTTTTTTTAAACAAGACATAAGTTTAAATGCAATTCTAAGTCTGAGTTCTCCACTTGTTAGACTGTCAGAGTAATAAGCTGCACAGTTTATCAGCCACCCTCTGACCAGAGAAAGAATAACAATGCCTAAATTGACCTGACCGGGTACCACTAGGACTATAATAGAAAATTGATCTTATATGGCCTGTTGTTTTCGTCACAAACGTAAATATTCATTAATGTTTTTTTTACACAATTCTAATGACTTGCTTGTTAACCCATTCTCTCTAAATTGAAGTTTGCAAAGTCATGGCTGGCTTTTTTTCATCGCGTTATCTTATCAAGCTTACAACTTATCGAATGTAGGTCTTCATATGAGTCTTAATGGTGAAATAATATCAGATAGTTTTTAACTATAACAACAGTTGTTGATCTCTTTTAATGATATATATTTAATCAAATTTGTCAGGTGAGCTGTGAAATGGGAAACCTCACTTGGAGCCTGGCAAAGGATCATGATATTATTGACATAGCAAAAATTTAATAGCATTATATTATCTAACATTTGTATGTTTGTGGGGTAACATTCTTCTGTGGAATCTGTTTTCGTCTTTGTCGTAAATATGCCAAGTGAAACAATAAGGCAACTCCTGACCTGCCCATATGCTGGTTCTTAATTGGCAAGAGACTCTGAGCTTCAGGCCAAATGAGCCAATTCCAGAGAACATCTGTACTAGGGAATTTGGTTTTGTGTATCACCAGGACGATGAACAGTCAAATTAGACAAAGTGTAACTGACATTCTTTTTGCGAAAGTATGCGGATGCACATCTTGACAATTACTCCTGAAAAAGTTACATACCCCGTATTTTCTCATGATCTTGCCAATCCCAAGGCTCTGTCACATTCGTATGTTCTGACAGTGTTTTAAGGGCCCTGCAACAAAATAGCAGACTGGATTAGTAGCATTTTTGGAATTGACTGTTTGTTACAATCACCTGTCTCAATCAACAGAGTCCACACTTAAAATGTGATTGCCACAAGAACAGGTTCTGTGACCATGCTCTTCCAGGAGGCCACCGCATTCTATAATCTACCAAATGTGATATTCTCACCTTTGTAGACTTGACTCACCTTTGTAGACTTGCGATGAAGGAGGAGAGATCAGAAAGGTTGTGTTATTACCATTTGTAGCTTGTGTTTCTACCAATCTCATCAAGTCACATGCAGTGAATCATGATAAGCCAACCCAACCTCCAGCAAGAAACCAAGAGAAGAACAATAAAAGCCTAGTGAGGAGATAAAATGTCCAGTAAATCCTCAAGGAATGTCAATAATGAGGGTTATAAACGGCTCTAAGGTACTTTATTCTGCTGATGAAACAGTGATAGGAGTCTATGAAATGTATATATTTTCAAGTAAAAGTTAATTTGAATTGTGCTTTGAGTTATTTCAATTACAATAATAATCAAACTGGCATCGTAAAACATTTACACAAAGTCCGTCATGGCAGGAAGTTCTTGACGTTTTCTGGTCAAAAAGACCAAATGGCAAATTGTAGTACCGTAATCCCATGAAAAAAGAGGATGTATCACAAATGAGGTTCTGATGCGCCTTGACCACTGTCACAGGAATCAGGTCACCTGAGGTTGAGTTGTGATGACCTATATGGCCACAGCAGAAGCCTTCATCTCCAAAATCTTATCACTGTCAGTCACGATATAATCAAATGACTTACCAACCCATTTTTTCCATTAGGGATGTCTGAAGGCCACAGACTAGACAAGGTGGATCTCCGCTAACAAGGGAATCGTATTGCCAGGGACTGGGTCAGTCACTTACCGAACCATATACATGATATGGGGACATTGTGATTTGCTGCACTTTCTGCAAACAGGGAAAGGCTGCTTGTTGGAGCTGTATGAAATATAAGGAAAAAGTTTTTGTTGAGATGGGGTTTATTGTCAGATAGACCACAACCATTCTGAACAATCCATCCAGAAAAGTCAGTCATCCATATGCTTTTATTTTATATTATGGTTTATATGTGGTTGATTGCACGTTTACTGAGTGCAGAAAGAAGAGATTTTTTGTCCATTCTATAAAGCAATGACCTGAGACAGGTTTTCTTCATTTGCAGGGAAGCGCTTTCTCCTGGTGTGGTCTTCGTTTTTTCTTCCCATCTCTGCTATGTGGTGTTGTCATGACTTGCCTGACGTTATAACACAGGCTCAGAGAATGAAGAAAGAATTGAATGAAGGAAGAGAACAGGGCATCACATTCACTTTTTATTAAGAAATTGACTTGGCAACAGTGTTGTAATAATATAGAAATATGGATCAAATGGGAGAAACCATAAACCCGGTCCCATTGGTCTGGGGCAACCGTGATCCTGGAAAAACATCATGATATGGCAAAAACAGCGTCACGTTTTGGACTTGTTGCAAAACGTTCCTCCTTGGAACCCTGCTATATCGTCTCTGTAGTAAATATGCCTAGCGAAGCAATAAGGCAATTCCAGACCTGCCTATAGTGGTTCTTAATTGGCAGGAGTCATCGAGATTGAGACAAAATTAACCAATTCCAAAGAACATCTGTACCATGCAGGGAATTTAGAATTGTACACCACTGCATAAAAGCAGTCAATTGGAGAAAGTGCAAATGACATTCAAGTTGTGAAAGCAACTGCATGGTTATAAATTCATCTGAGCAATGGCTACTGGAAAAATATTAATGGCTTTATTTTATGTGTATTTGCCCATAATTTTGTGTCTTTGCACATAATTCGATCCAAAATGATATTTATTGAGTTTTACCCCACATTGTGTTTCTCTTTTACCCAAAGTTCAGTGGCGTATTTTAGGCACAAAAGTAACATGGAAGAGATAGGAAAAGCCGCAAATCGACCCGCATTCACCCAAAGAAATGCTCCCCTCAGGCCATTTCTAGATACGCCCCTGCCATAGCTAATAAAAAACACCAGGAACGAGTTCTGTGTAAAAAGTAATCAAAATTTACCTGAATTCACGCAATTGAATGTTGTTTTGTTTCCTTTCAAGAGAAGCTAAATATATTACTGAGAATTAATCAATTCAAATTGTTTTTTAACTTTTAAAATCATCTGTTTTGCCAACACGAAATGTATTTTCAAACAAAATGGAGAGTAGGCCTGCACATAAAGAGGGAAACTACTATTGGGTGTAAAAGTCCTATTCTTTCCTTGTTTTTGCCAGGCCACATGCAGCCTGTAGGGAGCCCGGCGGACAGCTGCCTCCCTGAAATTTGACCATGAGCAATTTTCATGGCTTTTCTAAAGCCCTCCCAAGGATTCAGCTGCATGTGCCTATGCTTTTAGTTCTTGTTATGGATGAAAATGGATACATGTTGCAGCACTCAACTTATGAAAACGGCCACCATCTTAATTTTAGTCTTGAAATAAATAATTTGTGCTTGGGGGTTT
Source organism: Platynereis dumerilii (assembly GCA_026936325.1). Lineage (NCBI taxonomy): Eukaryota > Metazoa > Annelida > Polychaeta > Phyllodocida > Nereididae > Platynereis > Platynereis dumerilii. Next base: position 31,930,569 of record JAPTHN010000001.1, on the reverse strand, counting down.
TTCTTAACGAGGCGTTGCTTGATTTAGGGAATGAGTATTTGTGGTTTTTTGAGCACTTGAAAAAATTATTGCGGCTGCCAGTGGCGCATTTAAGCGGGGGCAGACGCTCCTGACGGCTGCCATTACCGTGAAATAAATAAAACTCCTAGCCACACTGGAAATTAAGTGGTCGGCCCCTAATAGAGTGATCATTGTATATACATGACATACGGCTGGTGAGTTTGACATAAATTTGAGAAAGTGCCCTGTTGTGACATGGCTGTCAATAAATGACAGGCACACGAATCAGGAGAATTACTATCAAGTAATACAGATGGTTGAGTATTGCATTAGGGCTATTTGAGTGTCAGAATGACAACTGTTCTTTGCACTTCCTGTTACAAGTTGAAGGGTTAATGGGTTTGAGTGGAGAAACCTCCCTGATTTGACATGTGACTGACAATATAACAATAATATTATAACACAGTTGCCGAAACAAGAACACAACGTAGATACGTGGAAATGTGTATCACGTTATACAAGGGTGTCAAAACAGGGGAGCAAGGGTAATTGCCCCAACTGCCCTTGGGGGGGGGGGGGAGATATGCCCTTCTGATCTTCGAAAACTGTTATTAATAAGGTTTCATTTCGGCAAACATTTGTCAGTATATAGCCTATACATCCAAATGAGATTTGCCCTTTCTCGTCCTACTGCGCCTGCAACCCTCATTTCCTTCTGTCAGCCCTTTATTATTTTGGGTGATGGGGTGACCACCATCCTCTTGAATTCCATAATCTGTAATGCTGGTGCCATTATCTGTACCTCTGTATGGTAAAGGCAATGAAATTAATTATAATTTTTGTGTTGCAAAAGTATCTTTGATCATGTGAAGTTACTCTCGAGAAAGGTAAAGAGGCAGTTCAAATTACTGAACACCTATTTTATAAACGCCAAATGTGTCTGAACATTTCTTCTCAGCATGCATAATTATGTAATCCTTCAAAGAAACTATAATGGTATCAGTCTGCTCATAAAATTGTGTAGCAATCTTGCCAATTTTGCTCAGAATATAACATTTTATTATTCCTTTTCTTATAATCACCAATCAGGAGATTTATGCTTGGAATGTGCCTCTCGTATTTGTTCTTTTTCCTAAAATCAGCATTTAGAATATTTCTGCCTGAATGTATCCTTAATTGATTCGTTTCCTAATTGCCATTCAGAAAGTCACTCTAAATGAAAATAATCCGCTGAGTGTGAACATCTGAGTTTCTTGGACTCCCAATGAAGAAGGAGAGATCAGAAAGGTTCAGTTATTCTAGTTTGTAGGCAAATTTTTTTTCCTCTTTACCAGTCACATCAAGTCATGTTAAATCAAGATAAGAGAACAAAACCTCCCATAAGAAACCAAGAGGAGGTCAATAAAAGTCTGGTGAGGAGATACAACGTCCAGTAAATCCTCAAGAATGTCCATAATGAGGGTTGCAAATGGTCTCTTTTGTGCCTTAATCTGTTCAAGAGACAGTGATATTAGTCTGCTACAATGATACATAATAAGATAATTTGAATTGTACTTTGAGTTATATGAATTATATTATAGTTCAAACTGAATAAATTATATATATAAGACATCTATACACAAGGTCTTTCATGACAGGAATTCCTATAAGTTTTCCTGGTCAAAAATACCTAACGGAAATAATCCCATAAAAATATATGATGCATCGCAAATGAGGTTCTGATGTGCCTAGACCACTGCCACAGGAATCACATCACCTGAGGTTGACTTGTGATAACCTTTAACATCGTTGCAGAGGCCTACATCTCCAAGATCTTATCACTGTCAGTCATGACATAATCAAATGACTTACAAACCCATATTTTCCATTAGGGGATGTTGTAGGCCACTGACCAGACAAGGTGGACACTGGACAAGTGGACATCCACTAACAAGAGAATTGTATTGCAAGAGACTGGATGGATCAGTCACTAACTGAACCATGTGAGACGTTTTGGTTTCTGTGCCATCTGCAAAAATTATATGGTAGTGTGGGAGAAGTTATTGTGCCTGATTGACAATATCAATCTAATTCAGTTGTCACTCATATTTGAAAGACAGCAACAACAGTCGATTTGTTAAAAAAAAAGAAATATTTGTACTGGTGAATTCGAATTCTCTTAAAAGAGTGGAGTTAGAACAGAAATAAAACACCAAAGTTATAATTTCATGATGAGCACACTTTTAATGCACTCCAATGATATACGACATGTACTGCAGCCTGGGATGTTGCAATGAACTGGCTTCGAAGTGTACATGCATTTTTGACAGAGCTTTCCTGGTGTGAAATTGCAGACAGACCAGCTCCATTGTCAACTGCGTTAATAGATTTCAGTGTAACCGAAAACTTAGAGAAGAAGTAAAGAGGTAAAATAGATATAAAACAAAGCTTGCACATGTGTAATGAAATTGGTTTCTACATTAAGCTATTAGTGAAATGGAGAAAATTGCATTAAAAACATGAGGAGGCATCCATTTGTGAGGAAACAAGACTGCGGTTCACAGCATAAAATTGAGGTCTGAAGAAATCGTACACCGCATTGATGTCCCAGGGCATTCCATGTAAATACACTGTGAATAGATGCTATTTTTTTTAACCGTAAATAGGTCTGGATGGCCTACAACACTGTTGTATTGCTACCAGCCTGTACTCAGTATACCTGTTGAGGCCAATAAAACTCAATATCGATTGACTCATCTTGTTATATTCTTAGAATATCATTCTATTTAAAATTTCCCTATATAGGACAAAGAAATAGTCAACTTTTTTTTCTTGGAATTTTTTTTTCTTCCGCCTTTTTTAGGAAAAATTATGTTTTTGGATTTTCTTTTTGGAAATTTTCTTTTTATTAATTTTTTCTTTTTTTGTAAAATTAATTTTTGTTCAGAATTTTTTTCTTTTTTTTACCATTGGTGGTGGCGCTTCCATCGATAAGCCCTCTTGTTTTCCTCTGTGAGTGAAAAAATTAACAAGATGGCGATCAGCCCTTTTTATTGCAAGCTTCATATCCACACTTTCTCAGTTCATACGTGACTAGTGTGGGAAGGATCGCTAAGTGATCGCAACATTGTATTTCGATGGATCGCAATCTGCCACCTATGGCGGCAAATAGCTCTTGCTTACCGTTCTATAATTATGCCAGACAATCTATTGATGTGTTCAATAATTAATGTGATTGTGATAAATTTGTGGCGCTCTTTTGTAATAATACTCTCAGTTATCATTATATTGCAAAAGCCTTTGATATGATTTTAAATCAAAGACTACTGTTTTTATCTAAAATATACATGTTTTTAACGGGTTTTTAGTCCCTCATAATTCCTTTGAGAATGGGTCATCCGAATTGTTTTTAAACCATGGATGGTTTTATTGTATCTGATGTCTGATGACCAGAGACTGTAATAAACTATACTATACTATTCTAATAGTATTCTATAATCCTGCCGCATATGATTCGTTGAAAAGAAACAAGGTCTATGTGATTGGCTGATCATCTTATGACCAGCTTGTCTTGAATTGCCTAAAATCTTATATTTTCTCTACCAATACAATAAGCCAGATTTATCCCGAAAGTCATATTGACTGCTGATCTGGTCTAGACAATACTTAATTTCCCTTACTCACTTGCTGACTGTCAAATGAGCTTGTCTGCCTTCATAAATCTGTATTGTTCGACCGTCAGGTTGCGGAGCTCAGAGTCATATTGGACAAGCTCAGGTTTCCTTTAGTTTCAAAGCCTATTGTGAATATTGTCTGGATCAACAGTGTATTGCATTCGGTTTGGTCAGGAAGAAGTTTATTTAGTTCAGTGTTTATAAAATACTTCAAGTCCATCGAAGAGATTAAAGAAGAGGCTCCTCTTCCGGAGATGACAAGTCATACTCATTTTGTGAGAGTCCTGAACATGTTACACATTAACCCCATGTGAGGGAACTTCACTTGCCCAGCATGGACACTGATACAAGGGGCCACCAATTTAACATCTAATCCGAAAGACATCCAGCTGGGTTTTTATTCATGAAGGTACACTGAAAATTGTGGGTTCCCTATCCGGGGTTCAAAACCATGCAGGCAAAGACCTTCAATGGAGCAGGTGGGCACCTAAGCCACCTGGCCACCCAGCTGCCAAATCAGTTATAATGCAATGGATAGGCACATGTTGTGAGGTCATTGGCATCCACTAGCAGCTGAATGTACAATATGTATAAGTGCACTGTACATGTTATTCGTTGACTGCAACACTCATGTTTCATGAGGTATTTTCTCATTTGGATGTAATTTCTCCTGTCAGTGTATCAAGCACTAGAATATTACTTTGAGCAGAAGGAAGGCATACAGTGTACACTGTACAAGGCAAGTTGGTCAAAAACGAGTGGTTGTGTAATGTAGGGCCTACTTCGGATATGCTCAATGGTAATATATTCACTCCCTGTTAAAAGATTTTCGACACCAACGAAGTGTGTCTAGTCTAGTTTCTTCATATTGAGTCTTCTATTTCAGCTGAAGTAATTAAAAAATCTGTAGAACATTGTATTTCTTACCTCCATGGACCCTGTATACACTTATATTTTGAAATCTATTGCCAAACGTCTTCAGCCTTAATTTTATTTATTATCTGTTAATGTATGTCATGCCATTAATATATTTTTTGTAGGTGAGTTCAAATAACAATATAATGACCCTCTGGTTACATTTCATTACGTTAATGTGGTTGGGATAGATTTACGGCTACTTTTTTCTTCCAAGAAAATGAGTTCATTTAGTGAAATCACCAAATTATTTTAAATTTGGAGATGTCAGCTTGACATTTCTTGTGCATTTCAATGCTGTTTTTGTTGAATAAATTGTCATTAGACTCATTGCGATGATAATGTAACATTTAATTCCAAAATGCCATTCTCAGAATTTCTACTCTCTTAGGATGACAAAATATCATAGTTATTCGTTCAGTCCAACAAGAAACTTCCAAACTTTTCATCACCTGTTTTTATTTTTTTTCTTACTGGCTGTGAGATTACGTACTTTTGAAATAACTGAACGCAAACAATACATATGTTTAATGACTTAGCAAACTGACGTACATTGCTTTTTTTTATAAATCTTCAGATACAAATACATCATTACCATCAACGCCCTCAAAGCCAGTGGACAAGCGGTCTTGACCATTAGGCCACAGGGGAACTCATATTTGTAAACTTTGATCAAATAACAAAACATTTAGCAAAATGTTTGGTCTGACATCCGAAAATCCTGCCAGGTGATTGGTCAAGCTGCACATAGGCTAGTGGTCACTTTTTTTCAGTTTGCTTCATGCAAGTGATGTTCCCTGGAAAAGTTATGTCCTAATTTCAACCAATAAACTGCTCTCAAGGCCAACTTGGCTTTGTGGCAGTTGTTCACACGTGTCAAACTGCTATCCACATGAACTCTTACTTACATTTCCTCATGAACTGTCGTATTTCAAACTCCTGTGTAACTGTTGATTGCTTTAGTAGATAATAAATAAGTCTGAAGCGAACTCTGAATCGCTTCACATTTCTAAATGCTAAATAATCATGCCTTGACCAAAAGCATTGTCTGTGATAACAGTAAGGGACTTTCAGAATTCAATTATGCCAAGTGAAACAATAAGGCCATTCCTGACCCGCCCATATACTGGTTCTTAATTGGCAAGAGACTCCAAGCTTGAGGGCAAATGAGCCAATTCCAGAGAACATCTGTACTAGGGAATTTGGGATTGTATATCACCAGGACTATGAACAGCCAATTAGACAAAGTGTAACTGACATTCTTTTTGGGAAAGTATGTTGATGCACCTCTTGACAATAACTCCTGGAAAAATTTACATTCCCTGTTTTTGCCCATGATCTTGCCAATCCCAAGGCTCTGTCACATTCGTATGTTCTGACAGTGTTTTAAGGGCCCTGCAACAAAATAGCAGACTGGATTATCTTGTTTAGCAGTTTTGGCATAGACTATTTGTTACAATCACCTGTCTCAATCAACAGAGTCCACACTTAAAATGTGATTGCCACAAGAACAGGTTCTGTGACCATGCTCTTCCAGGAGTCCTGCTCATTCCATAATTTGTAAAGTGTGAAATTCTCACCTTTGTAGACTTGACACACCTTTGTAGACTTGCGATGAAGGAGGAGAGATCAGAAAGTTGGTATTATTATAATTTGTAGCTTTTGTTCTTACCAATGACATCAGTCACAGTGAATCATGATAAGCCAACCCAACCTCCAGCAAGAAACCAAGAGAAGACCAATAAAAGCCTAGTGAGGAGATAAAATGTCCAGTAAATCCTCAAGGAATGTCAATAATGAGGGTTATAAACGGCTCTAAGGTACTTTATTCTGCTGATGAAACAGTGATAGGAGTCTATGAAACGCATATATTTTCAAGTATAAGTTAATTTGAATATTGTGCTTTGAGTCATTTGAATTATAACATTAATCAAATTGAGCATCTTAAAACATTTACACGAAGTCAGTCATGGCAGGAAGTTCTTGACGTTTTCTGGTCAAAAAGACCAAATGGCAAATTGTAGTACCGTAATCCCATGAAAAAAGAGGATGTATCACAAATGAGGTTCTGATGCGCCTTGACCACTGTCACAGGAATCAGGTCACCTGAGGTTGAGTTGTGATGACCTATATGGCCACAGCAGAAGCCTTCATCTCCAAAATCTTATCACTGTCAGTCACGATATAATCAAATGACTTACCAACCCATTTTTTCCATTAGGGATGTCTGAAGGCCACAGACCAGACAAGGTGGATCTCCGCTAACAAGAGAATCATATTGCCAGGGACTGGGTCAGTCACTTACCGAACCATATACATGATACACAGGACATTGTGATTTGCTGGTCTTACAGCAAACAAGGGAAGTTGCTTGTTGGAGCTGTGTGAAATATAAGCCAGCGCAGAAGGAAAATGTTTATGTTGGGATGGTCTGTATTGTCAGAAAGACCACGGCACCCTTCCGATCGATCGATCAATACATGTAAAAGGCAGTCATCCGTGGGCTTTACATATGGTTTATATAAATTATGGTTGGTTGCATGTATAACCTTTACTGAGCACAAAAAGAAGAGAGTTATTGTCCATTCTATAAAGCAATGACCTGAGACCGGTTTTCTTCATCTGCAGGGAAGCGCTTTCTCCTGGTGTGGTCTTTAATTTTTCCTTCCCATCTCTGCTATGTGGGGAAGTCATGACTTGCCTGGCGTTATAAATCACACAGGCTCAGAGAACAAAGAAGGAATTGAATGAAGGAAGGGAATAGGGCATCAGCTTCACTTTTGATTAAGAAATTGACTTGGCAACAGTGTTGTAATAATATAAAAAAATGGATCCAATGGGAGGAACCATAAACCCTGTCCTATTGGTCCAGGGCAAAGTTCTGTGATCCTGGAACAACATCATGATAGGTATATGGCAAAAACAGCGTCACATTTTTTTGTACTCGTTGCAAAACGTTCCTTCTTGGAACCCTGTTATCGTCTCTGTAGTAAATATGCCTAGCGAAGCAATAAGGCAATTCCAGACCTGCCTATAGTGGTTCTTAATTGGCAGGAGTCATCGAGATTGAGACAAAATTAACCAATTCCAAAGAACATCTGTACCATGCAGGGAATTTAGAATTGTACACCACTATGACTAAAAGCAGTCAATTGGAGAAAGTGCCATGGACATTCAAGCTGTGAAAGAACCTGGCCTGGTTATTCATCTGAACAATTCTGGAAAGAGATTCATGGCTTTATTTTTTGTGTATTTGCCCATCATTTTTTGTATTTGCCTATAATTCTTTGTATTTACCTATAAATTTGTATATTTGCACATAATTCGATCCACAATGATATTTATCAAGTTTACCCCCACAATGTGTTTTGCTTTTACCCAAAGTTCAATAGCGTATATTAGGCCCAAAATTAACATGCGAGAGATTGGAGTAGCTCCAAATCTCCCTGCATTCCCCCAATGTAATGCGCCCCCCCCCCTCAGGCCATCTCAAGATACGCCCCTGCCATAGCTAACAAAAAACACTGGGAAAGAGGTCTGTGTATAAATAATCAAAATTTGCCTAAATTCACACAAATTGAATGTTGTCTTGCTTCCTTTCAAAATGAGGTAAATACTATTGGGAATTGATCCTTTCAAATTGCTTTTTGCTTTTACAATCATCTATTTTGCCTACACAAAATGTAAAAATGGAGAGTAGGCCTGTAAATAAAGAGGGAAACTACTATTAGGTGAAAAGGTCCACTTCTTTTCCTTGTTTTTGCCAGGGCCATAGCCTGCAGGGAGCCAGGCGGACAGCTGCCTCCCAAAAATTAACGAAGAGCAATTGTCATCGCTTTTCTGAAGCTCTCCCAATGATTCAGCGGTGCATACAGCCCTGTTCACTCTTATTACAGATCTCATATTAGTGTGCCATGTTCTTTTCAACTGCCACAGTGCTCTTGTGATGTCAGTATCAGCATAATGATTTGACAGTTGGTATATTCGCAGTTTCAGTTGTGTCACTTAGTGCTTAGGACCTTCCCTGATCAGATCATTATAAATCAACAATAAGCTGTTAGATTGTTGCTCAACATTGATTATTCTGTTTGATGTTTTGAATAAATTCAAAAGTTACAAGATCCAGCTGATGCATGGATTTTGTGTTTGTAACTGCTATCAGTTTTAGCACTTTTACAACAAAACTAATTCATTCACTCTCATATACACTTGTTGGTCTTAGAGGTGATCATTTGCTCCTGTGTCTAGGCAAAAATAATAATATTGTGCTCAGGGACCATTCAAAATTTAAGAACGTCAGGATTTACAATAAAATTGACACATTTCAGCTTTGCAGACAACTAGAGTCATCTAAAATACCAAGAAATTGGTGTCCAACTTAAGAAAATTTCATCAGCTTTCATATGATACTACCCATGTTGCTCTACAATTAAGCCTGATGAAGATATGAGGCAAAATATGACACCCCCCTCCGATATTTTAGGTGTTTTTGATTAAATTAAACATTTAAACTTAATGGCTCATGAGGCAGGCATTCCCAAAGTCCAAAATTGAAAAAAAAGTCATATTTGGTCATTCCAGATCTTGGAGAATGGGAATCACTGCAATCCACATCAAAATAAAATAAAAAGTCTTTTTTGAACAGGTCTATTCCAGTTTGTTAGCTTCAGTACAGTGATGTGACGGGTCTGGGATGAACTTCACCTTTGCTGCGGCTCTGCAGATATCACAGGCTTGGAAATAGGGACCCAGCTTACACAGGTGTGGTGACCTCCATTCTTCAAGAGCTCTGCAGACAAGTATGAAGTGTGTCTCAGTCTCCAGCTCTTCATTACAGAGTGGAAACATCTCTCTTTGTTTTCTGCCTGAGCATCTTGCTGCCGTGAGAGGGTAACGCAAGGTGTTGCTTGATTTAGGAATGAATATATGTGGATTTTCAGCACTTGAAATAAATAATTACGACTGCTGTTACCGTGAAATAAAGAATTTCCCGCCAACTCCAAGCCCCCCTGGGAAATTAAGTGGTCGGCCCCTAATAGAGTGATCATTGTATATACATGACATACGGCTGGTGAGTTTGACATAAATTTGAGAAAGTGCCCAGTTGTGACATTGCTGCCAATAAATGACAGGCACACGAATCAGGAGAATTACTATCAAGTTACACAGATAGTTGAGTAATGCATTAGGGCTATTTGAGTGTCAGAATGACAACTGTTCTTTGCACTTCCTGTTACAAGTTGAAGGGTTAATGGGTTTGAGTGGAGAAACCTCCCTGATTTGACATGTGACTGACAACATAATACAGTTGGGGAAACAGGAACACACTGCAGATACGTGGAAATGTGTATCACGTTATACAAGGGTGTCAAAACAGGCGAGCAAGGGGGGGGGAGGCATGCTCTTCTGACCTTGGAAAACTGTTGTTAAATCCTGATTTAGGCAAACATTTGTCAGTATATAGCCCATATATCCAAAATTGTTATCGATGCTAAATTAAATTTTTGTCGCGCGAATTAGATTTGCCCTTTCTCGTCCTACTGCTCCTGCAACCCTCATTTCCTTCTGGCACCCTTGATGTCACACACAAGCCACCCCTTTATTATTTGGGTGATGGGGTGACCACCATCCTCTTGAATTCGTAATCTGTAATGCTGGTGCCATTATCTGTACATGTACCTCTGCATGATAAAGGCAATGAAATTCATTTTAATTTGTGTGTTGCAAAAGTATCTTCGTTCATGTGAAGTTACTCTCGAGAAAGGTAAAGAGGTAGTTCAAATTACTGAACACCTATTTTATAAACGCTAAATGAGTCTGAACATTTCTTCTCAGCATGCATAATTATGTAATCCTTCAAAGAAACTATAATGGTATCAGTCTGCTCATAAAATTTGTAGCAATCTTGCAATTTTTGCTCCGAATATAATTATATCAGTTGTGTTATTCCTTTCTTATAATCACCATTCAAGACGTTTCTTATTGGAATGTGCCACTCGTATTTGTCCCTTTTCCTAAAATAGATATTTAGAAAATTTCTGCTTGAATGTATCACTTTAACTGATTCCTTTTCTACTTGCCATTCAGAAAGTCACTCTAAATGAAAATAATCTGCAAAGTGTGAACATCACGCCTTCTTGGACTCTTGGAGAGATCAGAAAGGTTGTGTAATTCTAGTTTTTTTTCTTCTTTACCAGTCACATCAAGTCATGTTAAATCAAGATAAGCCAACAAAGCCTCCCGCAAGAAACCAAGAGGAGATCAATAAAAGTCTGGTGAGGAGATACAACGTCCAGTAAATCCTCAAGAATGTCCATAATGAGGGTTGCAAATGGTCTCTTTTGTGCCTTAATCTGTTCAAGAGACAGTGATATTAGTCTGCTACAATGATACATAATAAGATAATTTGAATTGTACTTTGAGTTATATGAATTATATTATAGTTCAAACTGAATAAATTATAAATATAAGACATCTATACACAAGGTCTTTCATGACAGGAATTCCTATAAGTTTTCCTGGTCAAAAATACCTAACGGAAATAATCCCATAAAAATATAGGATGCATTGCAAATGAGGTTCTGATGTGCCTTGACCACTGCCACAGGAATCACATCACCTGAGGTTGATTTTTGGTAACCTATAAGGCCGTTGCAGAGGCCTACATCTCCAAGATCTTATCACTGTCAGTCATGATAATCAAATGACTTACAAACCCATATTTTCCATTAGGGGATGTTGTAGGCCACTGACCAGACAAGGTGGACACTGGACAAGTGGACATCCACTAACAAGAGAATTGTATTGCAAGAGACTGGATGGATCAGTCACTAACTGAACCATGTGAGACGTTTTGGTAGTGTGGGAGAAGTTATTGTACCTGATTGACAATATCAATCTAATTCAGTTGTCACTCATATTTGAAAGACAGCAACAACAGTCGATTTGTGAAAAAAAATCTGTATTGTGAATTTGAACTCTTATAAAAGAGTAGAGTTAGAACATAAATAAAACATCAAAGTTATAATTTCATGATGGACACAATTTGTCTGCACTCCATGCAGTCATAGTGCAGGTACTGCAGCCTAGAATGTTGCAAATGAACTGGCCTCTAAGTATAAAGTATACATGCACTTTTGACAGAGGTTTCCTGGTGTGAAATTGCAGACAGACCAGCTCCTTTGTCAACCATGTTAAAAGAATTTAATGTAATCCGAAACTTGGAGAAGAAGTAAAGAGGTAAAATTGATATAAAACAAAGCTTGCACATGTGTAATGAAATTGGTTTCTGCATTAAGCTATTAGTGAAATGGAGAAAATTGCATTAAAAACATGAGGAGGCATCCATTTGCTGAGGAAACAAGACTCCGGTTCACAGCATAAAATTGGGGTCTGAAGAAATCTGAAACCGCATTGATGTCCCAGGGCATTCCATGTAAATACACTGTGAATAGATGCTTGTGAGACATTCTAAGTAATTTTTCATTCGTAAAATCAAGGTGTGCTGATAGTGGATGGTCAGTATGAATATAGTTTCGGCAAAAAATTCAGTTTGAGGAAGTAATGAACGATTCCAGTGAATTTGACAGCTCCTATAATCCTGCCGGCCACATATGATTTGTACAAAAGAAACAAGGTCTATGTGATTGGTTGATTGTCTTATAACTATAAAACCAGCTTGTCTCGAATTGCCTAAAATCTAATTGTTTTCCCCAGTTACAATAAGCTAGAATTATGGCGAAGATATTAACTGCTGATCTGGTCTAGACAGCACTTACTTATAATTTCTGTTACGTACTTGCTGACTGTCAAATGAGCTTGTCTGCCTTCATAAAGCCTGTATTGTTGGACTGTCAGGTCACGGAGCTCAGGGTCATATTAGACAAGCTCAGCTTTCCTCCAGTTTATAAGCTTATTGTGAATATTGTCTGGATCAGCAGTGTTCTGCATTTGGTTTGGTCAGGAGGAAGTTTAGAACTTCACGTGTCAATGTGCCACTCCTCATTGGTCTTGACTATTTATGCTCATGTGCAGTCGTACCTGTGTTGCAGTCGACGGATGTCAAGTACTGACAGAATTGGATTGAAGTGTTCCTTTTGAGGTAATATCTCTATCCATGCCATGTTATTCTCTGTGATCATATTCAATTTGTGAGGTCATACCCTACACTTTCAACGCTATCAATACAAGTCAGCAACTGAGTATCAACTACGACACAAGTTACTCAATGACAACTTGACAGTCGATGCTAAATTAAATTTTTGTTGCGCTAATTAGATTTGCCCTTTCTCATCCTACTGCTCCAGCAACCCTCATTTCCTTCTGGCACCCTTGATGTCACACACAAGCCATCTCTTTATTATTTGGGTGATGGGGTGACAACCATCCTCTTGAATTCCATAATCTGTAATGCTGGTGCCATTATCTGTACCTCTGTATGGTAAAGGCAATGAAATTAATTTTAATTTTTGTGTTGCAAAAGTATCTTCGTTTATGTGAAGTTACACTCAAGAAAGGTAAAGAGGCAGTTCAAAATACTGAACAGTCTAGGGTGTGGCTGGTGCCCCAAAGTTGTCAGATCCCACTGTACCATTTTTTGGTACTGTGTCTTGGTCAAGACAATATTTGTGTAAAGTTTCACGGAAATCAGAAAATGCTTAACTTGAGCACAATGCAGTTGAAAATTATTCATTACGCTTTAAAAGCGCTAATCGCGGTATTGAATAACTTTGTCAATATCAGTCATACAATAATGCAACCTGTATGGTTGAACTGTCCTCAATTAGAGCTTCATTTTGAATACCAACTTCAATGGTCTCAGAAAATATGACTTGGTGTAACAAATCTATAATTCAATATTTGTTCTGGCTTTGATTTGCAGATGACATAAGGATGAAGATTTGATGTTAATCGTGTAAAGATTGCAAGGCAGAAAGTGCCAAGGGCATTATTTTGACATTAAGAAGAAATTTGATTATACTTGGATATTCTGGAGCACTATTGCAAGAAGTTTACTGTTACATTGTATTTATAAAATCTCATACTAAGGCCAGCAAATTGAGAGTGCCTGAAATCGGCCTATGCCCATCCACCCCAATATCCCTATTCATTTGCAGTGGCATTAGGCCTATAGATGTCAACATAAAACAACAGACAAAGAACTTATTTAAGTTGAAAAAATAATAATGAAATCATTAAGTTGGCACCAGGTGGGTGAGACCTTAGTCTATTTTGCAAGAAAGTTGTATGTCGTCAACAGGTCAGGGCAAATCCCTTCTCAATCAGCTAATTTGGTATCACTTTCGGCTATAGCTACAGGTCTGGGATTTAATTCAAATCCTGGCCATATTACCTGGATATAGTAGGTATTTTGGAGGGCAGCTTTGATCATTATCAGTACTATAACAGTATAACAGGTCAACTCATTATGATTATGTCAGGCACACAATATTCCATAAAAACGAAGTTACTGACTATATGAGCTACGGAGTACAAAAATTAACCTATATAGCTGGTCACATTTTTAGAATTTGAGTTGAATAACTAAGTTATGACACATGCTGAATGTGATGACAAAAACAAAGGTTTCTGATTTTCTCTCTTGAACATTTTTGGACACTTGACCATTATTAAGACAGTACGTACATTAATTTTGTGTCTTTACTCAGATGTGACCAAGTAACTGAATTCACTGCAATATTAGCAGATTGAAGTATTGCTTAATCACCCCTGTTTATCACTTTACCCAGCATCCCCCAGTTAATTCTGATTTCGAATCTTAGCTTAAGGTCACTTGAAAAAGGTTTGTGAAAAAAGACAAATGGTTAGCTGCTTTCAATGTAAACTATTTTTGCATAATTAGACCAGGTTGTTCTTATCTTTTACTTTTCTTTGATCAAAGTACTCCTATAACTGATGTTGATTGGCAATTGGCTGATTCACACATAAAACAGCAAGCCTGGGTCAAAATATTTTGTATTTAAAAGCACCACTCATCAGTCACCAACCATTTCTAGAGCATAGCTTGCAGCATGCAGTCTCTATGTATCAACCACACATGCATGTGTTACCATATATTTGGCAGATACTAACTTTTTTTTCATTAAAGTCTATCAGGTTATTGTCATTGCTTCATTCAATAGGATAATGGGTGACAAAGGCCAGTTGACATTTAATATGAAGGTAATCACACAATGTGCAAAAACTGCAGTCAAATTATGAATTGATACACTGCTAAAAATTATCTGATACCATTGAAGTTGGTATTCAAAATGAAGGTCTTATTGAGCCCTGTCCAACTGAACATATTTCATTATTATTTAATGAATATTGACAAAGTTACGGGATATCGCGACTTTGGGTTTTAATAAAAAGAGACAAAACTTCAACTGCATTGTGCTCAAGTTAAACGTTTTTCAATTTTCTTGAAATTTCTCAGAAATGTTTCTCAGATCAAACCACAATACCAAAAAAAGGTACAGGGGTCTCCTCCAAAAATTTCCGATTTGATGGGCATCAGCCACACCCTACTGAACACCTATTTTATAAACGCTAAATGAGTCTGAACATTTCTTCTCAGCATGCATAATTATGTAATCCTTCAAAGAAACTATAATGGTATCAGTCTGCTCATAAAATTGTGTAGCAATCTTGCAATTTTTGCTCAGAATATAATTATATCAGTTGTGTTATTCCTTTCTTATAATCACCATTCAAGACGTTTCTTATTGGAATGTGCCACTCGTATTTGTCCCTTTTCCTAAAATAGATATTTAGAAAATTTCTGCTTGAATGTATCACTTTAACTGATTCCTTTTCTACTTGCCATTCAGAAAGTCACTCTAAATGAAAATAATCTGCAAAGTGTGAACATCACGCCTTCTTGGACTCTTGGAGAGATCAGAAAGGTTGTGTAATTCTAGTTTTTTTTCTTCTTTACCAGTCACATCAAGTCATGTTAAATCAAGATAAGCCAACAAAGCCTCCCGCAAGAAACCAAGAGGAGATCAATAAAAGTCTGGTGAGGAGATACAACGTCCAGTAAATCCTCAAGAATGTCCATAATGAGGGTTGCAAATGGTCTCTTTTGTGCCTTAATCTGTTCAAGAGACAGTGATATTAGTCTGCTACAATGATACATAATAAGATAATTTGAATTGTACTTTGAGTTATATGAATTATATTATAGTTCAAACTGAATAAATTATAAATATAAGACATCTATACACAAGGTCTTTCATGACAGGAATTCCTATAAGTTTTCCTGGTCAAAAATACCTAACGGAAATAATCCCATAAAAATATAGGATGCATTGCAAATGAGGTTCTGATGTGCCTTGACCACTGCCACAGGAATCACATCACCTGAGGTTGATTTGTGGTAACCTATAAGGCCACAGCAGAAGCCTTCATCTCCAAGATCTTATCACTGTCAGTCATGATGATAATCAAATGACTTACAAACCCATATTTTCCATTAGGGGAAGTTGTAGGCCACTGACCAGACAAGGTGGACACTGGACAAGTGGACATCCACTAACAAGAGAATTGTATTGCAAGAGACTGGATGGATCAGTCACTAACTGAACCATGTGAGACGTTTTGGTAGTGTGGGAGAAGTTATTGTGCCTGATTGACAATATCAATCTAATTCAGTTGTCACTCATATTTGAAAGACAGCAACAACAGTCGATTTGTGAAAAAAAATCTGTATTGTGAATTTGAACTCTTATAAAAGAGTAGAGTTAGAACATAAATAAAACATCAAAGTTATAATTTCATGATGGACACAATTTGTCTGCACTCCATGCAGTCATAGTGCAGGTACTGCAGCCTAGAATGTTGCAAATGAACTGGCCTCTAAGTATAAAGTATACATGCACTTTTGACAGAGGTTTCCTGGTGTGAAATTGCAGACAGACCAGCTCCTTTGTCAACCATGTTAAAAGAATTTAATGTAATCCGAAACTTGGAGAAGAAGTAAAGAGGTAAAATTGATATAAAACAAAGCTTGCACATGTGTAATGAAATTGGTTTCTGCATTAAGCTATTAGTGAAATGGAGAAAATTGCATTAAAAACATGAGGAGGCATCCATTTGCTGAGGAAACAAGACTCCGGTTCACAGCATAAAATTGGGGTCTGAAGAAATTTGAAACCGCATTGATGTCCCAGGGCATTCCATGTAAATACACTGTGAATAGATGCTTGTGAGACATTCTAAGTAATTTTTCATTCGTAAAATCAAGGTGTGCTGATAGTGGATGGTCAGTATGAATATAGTTTCGGCAAAAAATTCAGTTTGAGGAAGTAATGAACGATTCCAGTGAATTTGACAGCTCCTATAATCCTGCCGGCCACATATGATTTGTACAAAAGAAACAAGGTCTATGTGATTGGTTGATTGTCTTATAACTATAAAACCAGCTTGTCTCGAATTGCCTAAAATCTAATTGTTTTCCCCAGTTACAATAAGCTAGAATTATGGCGAAGATATTAACTGCTGATCTGGTCTAGACAGCACTTACTTATAATTTCTGTTACGTACTTGCTGACTGTCAAATGAGTTTGTCTGCCTTCATAAAGCCTGTATTGTTGGACTGTCAGGTCATGGAGCTCAGGGTCATATTAGACAAGCTCAGCTTTCCTCCAGTTTATAAGCTTATTGTGAATATTGTCTGGATCAGCAGTGTGCTGCATTTGGTTTGGTCAGGAGGAAGTTTAGAACTTCACGTGTCAATGTGCCACTCCTCATTGGTCTTGACTATTTATGCTCATGTATAGTCGTACCTGTGTTGCAGTCGACGGATGTCAAGTACTGACAGAATTGGATTGAAGTGTTCCTTTTGAGGTAATATCTCTATCCATGCCATGTTATTCTCTGTGATCATATTCAATTTGTGAGGTATATATACTTTCAACGCTATCAATACAAGTCAGCAACTGAATATCAACTACGGCACAAGTTACTCAATGACAAGCTTGACAGTTCATTTCAATGATGTGAATATTATGATAGAATGACGGAAATTCTGAAATTTCAAACTTTATTTTGACCCCCCATGAGACACTTTGAGTGCAAATACTATAAAATTGCCCTCATGAAGGTACACTGAAAATTGTGGGTTCCCTATCCGGGGTTCAAACCCATGCAGGCAAAGACCTTCAATGGAGCAGGTGGGCACCTAAGCCACTTGGCCACCCAGATGCCAAATCAGTTATAATGCAATGGATAGGCACATGTTGTGAGGTCATTGGTATCCACTAGCAGCTGAATGTACAATATGTATAAGTACACTGTACATGTTATTCGTTGACTGCAACACTCATGTTTCATGAGGTATTTTCTCATTGGGATGCAGTGTCTCCTGTCGGACAAGCTCTAAAATACAATATATTACTTTGAGCAGAAGGAAGGCATACAAGGCAAGTTGGTCATATAACGAGTGGTCTTGTAATGCAGGGCCTACTTTGCATATGCTCAATGGTATGTATCCATACCCAGATAAAAGATTTTCGACACCAACGAAGTGTGTCTAGTCTAGTTTCTTCATATTGAGTCTTCTATTTCAGCTGAAGTAATTAAAAAATCTGTAGAACATTGTCAATTTTACCTCCATACACCCTGTATACACTGATATTTTGAAATTTATTGCCAAACGTCTTCAGCCATAATTGTATTCATTATCTACCACTTAATGTATGTCATGCCACTAATATATTTCTTCCTGTTTTTCAGGTGTGCTCAAATAACAATATAATGACTCTCTGGTTACATTTCATTACGCTAAAAGCATTTGAATTAAACTAGTAAGTGCGGTTGGGATAGATTTACGGCTACTTTTTTCTTCCAAGAAAATGAGTTCATTTAGTGAAATCACCAAATTATTTTAAATTTGGAGATGTCAGCTTGACATTTCTTGTGCATTTCAATGCTGTTTTTGTTGAATAGACTCATTAAATGCCATTCAGAATCTATTCTCTCTTTAGGATAACAAAAAAAATTAATTTTTCGTTCAGTCCAACAAGAAACTTCCAAACTTTTCATCACCTGTTTCAAATAACTTATAAATGAGGAGCTGGCATTGTTATACACAATCTGGACTGCCTGGACATTTTTTAAAAAGATAAATTTAAGATTCCTCTATTTCAGTATATTGGTACTCATATCTGCATGGTCCACAACAGATTGCCATGCATAGTTTTATGGGAACACGTTACAATTATTTGTACCTCAGTGTTCATTGTTTCTGGCAATACTTTCATGTACCACTGAGAATACTTTTATTATAGAGTTACATCTACTTTTCTTTCATTAAAATACTCGCTACCACTCTCAAAAGTCCAAAGGAACAGGCATACCATAATTAGTTTTCTAGGATACGAAACAAAAGCGAAGTCTTCAGACATGTCCCAGCCAAGTTTTTTTTTCTTACTGGCTGTGAGATTACGTACTTTTGAAATAACTGAACGCAAACAATACATATGTTTAATGACTTAGCAAACTGACGTACATTGCTTTTTTTTTTTATAAATCTTCAGATACAAATACATCATTACCATCATCAGGCACATCTTTCCTGTAATTTTTGAAACATGTAAGTTTGAAATTACACTTTGTGACATTTTACATTTCCAGGAAAATACAGGAATATAGCTGGTAATTGTATGTACACTTAATAATGCCGCAACGACATGCCAGCTTTTTTACCCACCAATGAGGTGTGCCATACAGAATCTCCTGTCTGAGATACTTCACAATGTGTAATTGTTTCGGTTGATTCAGTGCTTATCATACCCAGCAGCACAGGTGACAATAAACAAGATAAATTGATGACTTCAGGTACTTCATTGAATATTAACATTAGGAGACCAACGAAAAACTGTCAATGACGTGGTAATGCCAAAGTGCAAATTGAATGAAGAAAATCAATTTTTCGAGTGGATCGCCAGTCTACAAGAAGCTCTAAGAGGAGAGAATGACTTTTAGGTAGGGCACTACACCGGTTCGATAAATACCCGCAATACTGGTACAGTCTGGCCGGTTTTCAGAGCAGCACTTTCGGTTCGGTTCAGTTATGCCATATCCAGCTAAAAAATCCATTTTATTGTGATAAAATCATGAACTGAACTCGAGAAGATCGTCATATTGATGTCCGTTCTAGTGCGAGATCAACTTTCCGGGCAAAAAAATTGGTTTTTGGGAAGCGGATTTCTCTTAAATCCGGATTTGCCCAAATTTGCGGACCGGTGGTACGCATCCTGTATCGATGAAGTGTATCGATGATACGTATTGAATAGTCCGAATTTTGTTCTGACTATTGAAAGTAAAGAACCTATTAGTGATGACAGAAATGAGTTTGGCTTTAACTACATGTAATTAGTGTTGAAAAACAAATTGATTTTTTTGTCTCACAGTAACTGATTGGCAGTCTTGCCATCTGCATAATTACCGGGCTGTTTTGTTGGCAGTATAGGCCAGATCAGAATAAGTAGGTCTGATACTGACTGACTGACTCATGCATAGGCTACAGCTCGTGTGAGCAGCGCTATAAGGCTGAGTCTACTGTATCACACCACATTAACCATCGCTATACAGATAAAGCCTCCTGTAAACCAATAAAGGCAGTACTGGAGCCAGTCATGAAACACTTGTTCCATACATTTATCCCAACCTTTCACAAGAAAAGCTACAATATTAATAACTGAATATAACTGTTTGCTATGAAGGACTTTCAGGCCTTTTATTTACTAATAAGGTTTAAGATTAAACCTAGTCAAAACACTATTTTCTACTGTGTACTGTCTGCTATATATACTATAGGGCCAAGAATAAAATTGAGACAGTGGGCCATGCTTATTTCCGTGTTCCTTTCCCTGGGCCAAATTGCATTAAGACACATTTTGGGGCTCACCATTGAGTATTGTGAAGGCTCAGATTTGATAAGGCACATCATTAAATGTGAGTTAGGAAGTGCAAGTCGCCCACTCACGACTGAATTACATGTAATTCACGTCGTGAGGTGACAGTGTGAGAAGTGTCCCGGGGATTTGTAAGAAGATTCTAAGGCAATGATGACATTTGGAGGTTTTCGAAGCAGCCCACATTTTCAGAAATCTTGTTAGCTCTTGTTTTGCATGAAAATGGGTCTCAGTTTACTGCAGTACGTAGGCAATGTGTCAGAATAATTGTCAGGCATCAAAAAATACAGTTGACATCCATGGCACAAAGCTGGTTAAAAAAGAAGAAAAAAAAAAGAAGTGCTTCGTGATTACATCCTTGGAGGCAATAATTATCATGAAGGAGAATATATCAGAATTCAGTTTTTCTATAACTTAATTTACATAAATTTTTCTGAATACCTCACAAAGTATTATGATGTTTCATTAATTGGTTCAGAGATACAAATGCATGTAATTTAATTTACAAAACCGAACCTTTATTCATATATAAAGCTAATAAACAGTGGTTGATAAAATCTCAATACCTATATGTATATAATAAGTCACGTTGTTTGTTTTATCATTTATTTTGCATTCTGACAACAGCAGCAACATAAGCAGCCCCTCTTCCAATGCATCTTCTTCTAGTACAAGCTTAGGCTGAAATATGAAAGCGGAAAAAAAGAATTACATAAAAAGCCTCAATTATCATAAAAATATCCGTTCCTCTGACATAATACGATGTAATATTAGAAGAACATTGTGCTACTTTGTATTCAGAGGCCAACTCTGCCACTTTCACTCTCATCATGTCATGCAGGAATGGATGGTATAATGGCACAAAGACCCATCAATGACAAAAGAATTTTCTTGCCACTTCCTGTGATTCACCAAAACAGCATGCTGTGGGTATAAAGAATCACATAACAACATGGCACGCAATATGACAAATCCTTTTTTCTTATTTACTTCAACTCAAGACATTCATTTATAAAGATGTGAGTTATTGATGTGATGTAAGAGACTTCAAAATGTTGGATTAATAAATAGATATACAGAAATACGCATGGAGTTCACATGTCACATGATGGGGTAAAAAAACGCACAGTTTAAATCTCGATATGGATAGAGATCATCCGTCTACAATATGTGCACAAGACTGCCGAATGTACATTGTAATATGATAAACTGAAAAAAAAAATCATGTGCCCAGGCCCCAGGAGTATTTCCATGGTAACCCTTAAATCTTCAAAACCTTCAAATCTGCTATAGTAAGACCAGTTCAAGCAGAGGAAAAATTGATGTATGATATCAGAGTTGTCTGATATTAAATTTTATTCAGATACTTACAGGCACATATGAACTGTGTTGCTCTGTGTGTCAGAGCCCAGCACAGGTATCTAACAACTCCTTTCTCGGCATCTGTTGGTGGCTGCTTGAGTCCAATGCACATGTCCTTCAGGGCTTTATCTGTGTTGCTGGTGTCTTTTTCAGTATCTCTGTAAAGATATTTTGGGAAAAACATATCCGTAAATAACCGATGCCATCTTCTGTCATTTGATGTCTAAAAAATAAATCAGATGGAATTCTTAGCACAAAGGAAGACCTGTAGGCACATAGATCCTTCTGAATAATCAATCAGACCAGACTGTTCGGAGAAAAGCTGTTTTCTTCAGAATAGCAGTGTAGACCCCATTTCCCGAATAAAAATAAAGTATCTTGGATTTGAGAGTAACAAAATGATAAGGAAAAAAATCAATGGTATGACCCAAGGGGAAGTTGATAAAAGAGATGATTTTGTTCAATCAGGAACTTCTAATCAATTT
Organism: Platynereis dumerilii; assembly: GCA_026936325.1. Lineage (NCBI taxonomy): Eukaryota > Metazoa > Annelida > Polychaeta > Phyllodocida > Nereididae > Platynereis > Platynereis dumerilii. The sequence goes on along the minus strand of JAPTHN010000001.1, from coordinate 31,908,234 downwards.
TCTGGTACACAATCTTGTGGATTTTGTCAATTCACAATAATGATTCATGGACCAAAATCATGACATCATTTTGCAGCCAGCTTCACTTGCTTGAAGCAAACTGAAAAAAAAGTGACACACTATGTGCAGCTTGACATATCACCTGGTAGGATTTTCTGATGTAAGACCAAACATTTTGCAATTGTGTTTTGTTATTTGAGCAAAGTCTACAAATATGAAATCATCTTTAAGTAGCACAAGTCTTGCCAGGTTGCCTATGTAATGTCCTCAAAAAGTTTCTCAAATAGGCCTATGAGGAAGAAAACGACTAGGACGAAAAAATTATATATTACAGATGTTTTCATATTTGTAGACATAAATCAAATAACAAAAAATTTTGCAAAATTTTTGATCTGACATCTGAAAATCCTGCCATGTGATTGGTCAAGCTGCACATAACATGTCACTTTTTCAAGCAAGTGATGCTGGCTATAATTTCAACCAATAAACTGCTGCAAAGGCCACCTTGGTATTGTGGCAGTTATTCACACATGTCAAACCGCAATCCACATGAACTATTTCCTCATGAACTGTTGTATTTCACACTCCTGTGTTACATTTGATTGCTTAAGCTGATATTAAATCAGTCTCAAGTGACTCTGAATGGATTCAAATCTCTGAACGCTAAATTATCATGCCTTGACCAAAAGCATTGTCTGTGATAAAAGTAAAGGACTATTCAGAATTAAATTTTACGATTGGGTAGAGGGGGGAGTGGTAGTGGCCTGTTTCACGCTATCGTGGGACAAAGTGTGACATGGAGGTCAAAAAATAAAATTCTTTATTTCTAACAAATTTCTTTTGTTTTGGCATGCTATGACTATTGGGCTTATGATATCAGCACATTTGAGGCATGAGCAATTTAATCCTTCAGTTTATAAACAGGTCTTCAGTTGAAAATATCAATTAATTTTCTCTGATATTTTCTCAGATTTTGCAACATGAAATACTAATAAACTGGCAGTTAATGTTCCTGAAGCCTCAAAACAAATATATATTGGTTAGTGCTCATTAGTAAGACCAGTTATTTGTGTTTTGCTTCTATTTATTAGATATATATAACCAAAAAAAAAAGGAAAAATAAGTCCTATAAATAATCAACAAAATATAAGTTTTATTGTACTTCACACAATTTAATGGGATTTGATAGCATATATCGCTCTTATCAACGTTCAACATTCACATAATGATCAGAAGGAATGAACACTGGATCAAAAGTATTTCTCATACCTTGACACTCAGTAGAACCTTAAAAGTCAGGCGCGTTTCTTACGGGACATATGTCCCATTTTACTTGTTAAAGGTGAGAACTGCAATACTGTGGATTTTGCTGTGAAGAATTAGTTCTTAAAATGTCAGGAATCAATATTGCATGTATTTGATTCAAATTCACAAAAGTGAATAAGTTTTTGGCAAAAAATTGTCGTGATTGCAATACAAAATTTTGAGTAACATGATGGTGTGCCAAGAGTTCATATATAATTTATACAAAGTAGCTTACACATGTATTGACGCAAAAACCATTTTTTTATGACCTTAACAAAACTGGTTAGTAAAATTTGTGAGAATACTTTCAATATTTCATTAGTAAATGCTAAGCAAAATAATTAAATTGCTTAAGGGACACATGTCCTGGCTGCAAATTGCCACGGAACGAGCTCCAAGAAAACAGCAGGAGTGACCAATGAAACTCTTTAAATGCTGAGATATCTAAAATACACAGCTCATGAAGATCAGTGAGCATCTGACAGCTGTTTTTTTTTTCATACTGAGTGCAGGGATCCTGCGCAATCTTGATCAAACTTGAGTATCCTGCATGCACTCTAAAACTGCATTTACACCAATTATGTTTGCCATATTGTCTATTATATGTATAAGTAACTAAAATATTGTCCAATTTTCACAAAATGTTCCGTTTACATATCATTTGCATGTCATTTGAATGAGTCTGGAGTCCAATCAGTGAAAAACGTTTCTTACGGGACGTTTCTTACGGGACGGGACACATTTCTATTTTTCTTAGAATTAAGCAGAAAAAACTAGCACAGAAAACCAACATAGCACAACATGATTTGCTGTTGAACAACAAGTTAGCACATGTAGGACAGAAGCTGTCAGACCATTGTATCATGCGCATCTGAGCCTTAGAATCTACCGTTTCTTACACCCGTCAACGGGACACGGAAAGAAAACATAACTTCATTTGATTTTCTGCTAGTTATACGTTTATCTATTTCATATTGGACAAGCTGTTCAGCTAGTATGGACTATTCGGCAACAAAAAGTAACAACTTTGATGAAATATATTGCATATGAAGGGTACACGAAAGACAATAGAACCATATCATTTCGGGACACGGAAAAATTACATGTGACTCCTATTCGGAAAGTTAACTACATGACATTTCATTGGCATTAGACCAACATATGTCTTATCTTTTCATCTGTGGGGCCCCATAGGTTGGTAAATTCGGAATTTCAGCTTTGAATATTCATGCTGACGGAAAATTTGACAAAAATAACACTCTTCATTTTCTCATGTCACAAATTAGGTGCAAATTTTGTCAATTTTGGGAGACTAATTTGTCCGTAAAACAATACCTTTTAAAGATAACTTAATATTACTTTCAGATTATGCTCAGGGCATCCTGTGGAGAATTTGTTTGCAGAAACAGTCCATTTATTGGTGATAATACTGCAGCATGAAGGCATTACATGCTTTACTAGCTCTTGTCCCGCGATAGTGTGAAACAGGCCTAGTTTCTAAGGTTTTACTTGAGTGGGAACCACCTTTTTGCACATGCTTCGTATGATTTGGGGCAATGGGAATTTTTCCCGACAGGGTACCAATTTTTCACGCAGGTTTCAAGGGGAGTAATTATTTTTCACAACATGCTTGTTGAATGAAATTCTAACAAAAGGAAAGCGAGGTACTACAAATATTTGTGAAACCAAAGGGGGGGATATCATTTTTCACAGAAAGTTCCATCAAACCCCCCCCCCCAAGTCATATTCTGCATCGTCCCTTAAGATGGGAGGATGATCAAGTGATGTGGCCAACATTAAATGAGAAAATCATAGTGAGGATCAAACCAGGGTCCCAGCGCTTGGTAACCCGATGTCAGCAGAGCCCTCCTCTGAGGAAATGTCACGTGCATGTGTTTGCTTGTTTTCTGAAAAAATGGTCATTATGGGGATCATCTAATCCCAATCATCTCAATGCATGGTATTACACTGAGAATGTGCATACTAGACATGTGTGAAACACTAACAGAAACTCTCACTTGAAACAGTAAGTGTCAGTTCCATTGAGGAGATCAATGGATTAGAATGCCATGGTCACCCAGGTAAAACGCTATGTCACTTTTCAGGAGAGACTGGTGTCATATCTTCTCTCAACCAATGAAAATTGCAGGAAAAATGATGTATTTTCTACCACAAATGTCTACAAATATGAAATCATCTGTAAGAATTAAGACCAGATATAAAACATTTTTAGTCCATCAGCACATCTTGAGGCCCTTTTCATCATAAATGATCATCATAAGTATGAAGCTTCTTTTTTTTATGAGCAGAAAATCTGTTTGGTTGGTTGACCTTAGATGCTAAATCAGTTATTACTTATTGTTTCGGCTAGCCAGTACTAAGGTTAACAACTTATACTATTTATGTGTCCACAATGATTAATCTCAAAAACTGGATACAGGGTATGAATCTTTTCTAGGACCAAGGATTTGATTCTGAGAAAATGGAAATAAAATTAAATTAATTTCTTTTATTTCAAAACTTTGTTATGTTAAAATACATACTTCTGTGAACAATATTTTGCATGTGAATGATGAAAAAAAAAGCAACCGCATCTAGTGAACTCATTAGTTTAAGAAAGAGACAAATTACTTGCATGAAAGAACCCTTGAATATGTCAAATTTATGGAGTCAAATTCAAGCATTATTGTTACCAACACTGGTGCCCCCCAGGGGTGCGTCTTGTCACCTTTACTTTTCACTCTTTATACTAGTGACTGCAGATGTATTAATGACTCCTGTAAATTGTTTAAATATGCTGATGATACAGCTCTAGTAGCAAAATGTGTTAATGAGGACAAACAGTATTTAGAAGACGTTAGGCATTTTACATCATGGTGTGACAACAATTTTCTCGAATTGAATGTAAAGAAGACTAAAGAAATGATTGTAGATTTTCGAACTTCATGTAATGACATAACACCTTTGTATATTAAAGATCAAATTGTAGAACAGGTCAAAGAATACAAATATCTTGGCACCATTATCGATGATAGGTTAACATTCAATCAAAATGTACAAAGTGTATTCAAAAAGGCTAATTCTAGACTTTATTTTGTCAGAAATCTGTGTAAACTGAGGATCGACACAAAAATATTGGAACTTTTCTATTCAGCTGTTGTTCAATCTGTCATTGCTTTCTCTATTATTTGTTGGTATGGTAATAGTAGCATGGAATCCAAGAGAAAACTCATTAGAATTATAAAAACATGTGTTAGATTAGGAATTACAAATGTCATGTCTCTAGATGAAATCTATAACAAAGCAACTCTCCAACGCTGTAAAGTCATTATAAATGATGCAGAACATCCATTGAACTCAATGTATAGCATGCTGCCATCTGGCAGGAGATACAGCTCCATCAAGTGTAGAGCTTCCAGATATTCAAGCTCATTTGTTCCATCGAGCGTAAGACTACTAAATGATTTAAGAGTAAACCTTCTACAAAATTAATTAATAATCACCACATATTTCTTTTGTATAAATGTTGTATGAATCTCTGTGTGATTGTGAATGTCTGAATGATGCCTTGAGTGAATGTCTCTGACCAAGATTGTACATGCCAAGTTTCATGTTTCACATGATTAAATAAAGTATTTATTATTATTATTATTTATTATTATTCCCGTTGGAGTGGGTATCAATGACTGTATCAAATTCTGTTTTGGTGAAATCTTAACTGCTATTGTCTCCGAAGGCTCCCCATTCGATCTCTGTTGCCACCTGTGCAGCAAAAGAGTCACTTATTTTGCACTGCAAAGTCAGCATGACATTGTTATGATATATATAACATTCACAACAGGAAACAGTAAAAAAACACATCGGTTGTGTTACCTTTGTCTTTCCATTTTTCAACGTTGTTTATCCTCTCGACATAAGCCGCATTGCATCCTGTGCCTGTTAGATCAAAGCAGATTTGAATGTCAATATTTTTAGAGGTTTTGAAAGATAAAGACGTTATAAACGAACAAACAAGCAACATTCTACATATCAGTTTCATCTTTCATGAATAAGAATTTAACATAGTCATTAAAGTAAGCCTCTAAAAGGGATTTTTCTCCATAAAGTTTGTAAACCTCCTCCAGACCTCAATAGTGAGATTAATGTTACATGCATGTCTAGACTATAACTATATGCTAATCTTACCCAGTCTGATGTACAGGTTAAATCATAGTGTGACTATGGATAAGCTAAAATACAACCTTTCTGGATGAAGTAAAATATAGTTGACAATTCCAATGGATTGATGCATGATTGGTGGTTTGCATGCATATCCTGCATTTTTTCCTGTAAGTGGCTAATTAAGAGGGCAATGAGATCAAAGATGATTGAAACGACCCCTAACAAAGGTTCGAATAACCTGGCCAGTGACCAGAGTATGAATGAGCCTGCAATCGGAAACCCACACTGATTTAAACTGAGCTAAGTTAACTACTTGAAAAACACATAGTTGCAACACTTTACAGACCAGATTCTAAATCAAATTATAATGCCTTCAAACTTTGCTGTATCATCTTAAAGTACATACAGTACCCTTATTTAAGAGTTCTTTTCTTGTTATACTTAATATGTGGTAGAAGTCTAACATGTGAGCTTTTAATTGCCCATGGCTCACAAGGAAAGGCATGAACATGTTTAAACCAAATAGAGTAGGTCGGGGCAAGAAGCCCGGGTTAGGTGAGAGGCCCCCCCCCCAGGTTTATATCTAAACTTACATTTTTGGTGCGTTTTCTTATTGTTAGGATTGAAGCTAGAGGCTTTTTAGGATGTCACAAATTTTCAAGGCGAACAGCACTAAACCATAGTAGAAATTAAAGAAGAAAAAAAAATGTGCATGGTTTTTGTAACTTTGACTAATTCTTTGAAAGCGGTTGTCAGAAATAACTTCGGAAATTTTTAAAAGTATAATGGATATCTGCATTGCTTCACCTTAGGACCATCACATAAATATGATTTGGATCATGTTTTTTGCCTTTTAGTTCGAAATATAGAGGTCAAATTAAAATATGTGGGTTTGGGGCGAGAGGCCCCACATGGCATGGGGCATGAATATATGAACAGAAAAATTCTTTAATTCAGAAAAAGTGAATAGAATGCCTTAAAAATGATAAAAGAACCCCATGAAATAACTTTCAAGATGAATGCACTCGCAAAAAAAATAGCCATAAGATTATAATAGGGGGCTTCTTGCCCAATGGGTGGGGTAAGAAGGCCATTTTCAATTTTTTATAAAAACGGCCGTAACTCCTCTATTAAAATTGGTAGATATCAGTAATTTCTCTGTGAATAGGAAGAAGGGAAACTTGGCAGCAAGCCTGCAACCTTTCTGAAGATGTTGCTTTTGTTTCATTTCCTAGAAAACTACTTTGCATCATTCTGTTCCTTTGCATTTCTGACAGTTAGTGTTAATCAAAAGGCACCATTAGGTTTTATCGAACCACTGAGAGTGGTAGAGAGTATTTTAATGAAAGAAAATTCTGTAATAAAAGGCAGTACGTCTTCTCAATTCTACATGAAAGACATATTTTAATGTGGTCACATAAAAACTTTGCATCACAGTCTGTTGTGGACCAAATTTAACAATATATTGAAATTGACGAAGCTCATTTGTCACCGGACAAAATCAAAAACCATTACGGTTTTTTATGATTATATCAGCCCCCAATGATTTTATTGTGACAGATAATGAAAAATTATGAAGTTCCCATGGGGTTAAACAATTTTGTTCCATGACCCCTATGTAACAAGCCTCCTATAAATTGACCAACAACCCACCTGCATAATGTGATGTTTACCTGTGTGCGGTGGTGTGTGACAGACAGGTCAATAACAAAAGTGTTATTCACTGATCAGTGAATATAACATTTGTTATTGACCTCCCTGGAAAAAAAATGTCCAAAATAAAAAATTTTCCCAAAAAAAAAAAATTCTGGAAAAAAAATTTTCCAGAAAAAAAGAAGAAATTTCCACAAAAAAAAAATTCGAAAAAAGAAAATTTCCACAAAAAAAATTCTTCCCAAAAAAAAAATTATCATGGAAGAAAACAATTGTGGACTTCAGTTTCGGTCAATATCAGGTTTTACGGCCTGACCTAGTGATATTCACCTCGGCCTTCGGCCTCAGTGAATATCACCGGTCAGGTCCTTAAAACCTGATATTGACCTCAACCGAAGTCCATAATTTTATAATATTGACCGTCTTTGGAAAACAACATCCACTCAGAGATTCTGTGCATGGCATTATCAGAATTCAATCTTACATTATCATAGTGATCAACTTTTTCCATTAAATGTACAAGGCTCCAGCTGACATCACAATTATTTCCAAATCTAAATAGATTTTGCTGATTTCAATAAAATTTCCTAGAACCATTTTGTTATATAAAAAAAATAATAAATAGTCGTAATTCTATCCCGCATATCCTTTATCCAGGTTTAATTCAAATGCCATTTCAACATGATATGAAATATGACCAGACAATGATTTTATTGTAAATATGAATGTCATGACATACAGCAGCTTGCACATTACGAATACAAAATTTTATGGCTGAAGAATTAGTGCTATTAGATTTCTAAATCGCAATGCTTAGTTTGCTTATATTCTGTAAAATTTTGTCTGAATACGCCATAAAACCAAATAGTTGTAGACAGGTTTATTTTGCAAAAATCGTAAAGCTTGGATGTGAAATGCTATTACTTATAATAACATTCATGTCTCAGCTAAAAAATATTTTTCGACACATTTTATATTTTCAAGTATAAATTCAGAAGAATCCACAGTTAGCAATCCAATCTTTCATTTTCCAGGAAACATATCATAATTTTCATGTTTTGTTAAATTTACAAAACATGAAGACATGCAGCATCTTAATGTAAATTACTTCTCTTCACAGACAGCTGAAAGCGAAATCAGCGAAACCAATCTCACATGCATTTTTTTCAAGTTTTGTTTCATGTCTAATTTCATGTCTTTGTACATTAACCAAGAGGCAAATAACACAAACTTCCATTAAACAAATCTTGTGATTCTGCAATTTCACACCAGCCGAGCACTCTCTTGAATAACTTGACACCATCGATCTTTTTCCTCTGTAAAATACAAAGTTACATTTACAACAATTAACCTTTAAAACAATGTGACTCTGCAGCAAAATAAAAGAGTACATGATCAAAGCACTCAATTTAAAATCAGCAAACTAGTCTTCATTTGGCTTAAGATTCATATCTGATAGTTTTGGACAGAACTTTACAATAAGGTGGTTTACTGATCTGGTCAGAACCATACTTCGTTTATTTTTCTTACTTGCTTGCTGACCGTCCAATGAGCCTGTCTGCCTTCATAGAGCAAGTATTGTTGGACTGTCATGCCGCTGAGCTCAGAGTCATATTGTACCAGCCCAAGTCCCCCCCCCCAATTTTTAAGCTTATTGTCTTCACTGACAGTCTATTTCATAGCTTTGTTGTCAGATGGAAGTTAAAAAGAGTTTTGCCCATGTCAATATACCCCATAATGTATTTGTAATGATATGAAGATGTCAATAAAGGATTATAATGTCTACAATACCACATGAAAAAGCAGTGGATATATCCCATGTGGTATTGCGTTGTATACTCAATGGTTTTTTGTATACTCAATGGTTTGATCATTGTTGATGATGTCATTGCATTGTTTGCCATTGTGACGTCATGCCCATGGTGACGTCACAACATAGTGATATCAGTTGAGCTGCTCTCTGTGCTCTGATTGGCTGATGCAACTGTTGAGTATTGATCACTTGAATGAAATTCAGCTTTCTTTGGAGTTACATAACGGGGTATAAATAAGACCAAATGGTTGTATGGTGGTATTTTGAGATGTACTCCCACTCGTGAAGATAACTTGAGTCCTCTGTACAGAGGACTCAGGATATCTTCAACTCGTGGAGTACATCTCAAAATACCACCATACCCATTTGGTCTTATTATAATACCGCTCCTCAAGGGTCTGGACTATGCTGATGTACATGTATGTTTGTAGTTTCTGTGTTTCTGTGGTCAAGAAGCATCTTTTCAAGGGCATTCAGAGTGTCGCTAGGTTGCAAAATGCACTAGGAGCATAAGTACGTGTCGTGGCTTTGCATTGCAGAGAGCATTGCAATGTCCTACAAGACATGCAACGTATCACATCTTGCAAAAATACTTGTTTAACCATAAGGTGAACTGTGGCTCGCAGGCGACTTTTTCACATTTGCTGAAGTTATAATGCACTGTTCTAAATACCAAAAAACCTCAAGACTTCAGCTTGAATATAATCAATTAAATGTTATTTACGTTAACTCAAATCCAAAGCATTCTAGATTACATTTCACCCTCTCTTTTCCAGTCTGACATCATAATATGACTTGAACATCACAGTTCCAATGAATCCTGACAATGAGGCACATTGGGACACAGGCTTGGAACATTTGGATGCTCAAACAAAAAGATCATCCTGAATCTAAAATCGATAACCCCCCCATCAAGTATCTTCTAGTTGAAAGTAGGAAACAATGCAAGCTTTTACACTGTACATTTTTTGTTTCCATAGAATCACAGGTTCTGCAGTTTCTGTTGGTTTGATTCCATTGCAACTTGAAATTAACAATCTTCAGGAATAATGTAACTAAATGTGTCTGAGATGAATTCCATATGACTTGCAGAATAAAAAAAGAAATGAAAATGCCATTCCCATGCAGATTCTGTTGCTGGATGTTGTCTTCCAAAGATTTTACAAGAAACCAAGTAGCTTTGAGCTTCATCCATTTCACAAAATTGGTACTCATAATTTCGTCTACAACAGATTGTAATTCAAAGCTTTTATGTGCACACGTAACAATATATCTCAGTGTTCATTATTTCTGACATTGCTTTTATGTAGCATTGAGAAGACATGCTCCCTTTTATTATAGAATCTCATCCCATTTTCTTTCATTAAAATACACTCTTCCATTGTAAGTGGTGCTTTGAAACCTAATGGTGCTTTTTGATTTATACTAAATTCAAAGGAACAGACACTAATTAGTTTTCCAGGAAAGAAAGCAAGAATAACTTCCTCAGACATGTTCCAGTAAAGTTTTTCTCTTTTTTTTTCTTATTAGCTTTTGAGTTACATATGGAACACAAAATAAACGAGGGACAATTGACTTTGCAACCTCACATAGCCTATATATACTACTTTGTTAATATGTCATCAATCTCATCATAAGGCACACATATATCCTTGTAAATTCAGGCACATTTTCTATTTGTATATATAGTTGCAAAATTAGTTTTGTCAGACTTTCTTGTAGTCTCTGAAACTTCTGAGTTTGAATTTGAAATTAAATTGAATCGTGTGGCACATCACATTTTCAAGAAAATATAAGAATAGAATAACTTCGTGATGAGACAAAGAGATTGAGCATCAATTTGTGTGAGAGATTAGAAAACTTGGCGTCACACGGAGTTTTTTTTTAATCAACAACATCCCATTACTAATTTACTATTGCATGCAGCTATCTTTAAGACTAAGTATTTCACATTGTTATAATTATAGTTGCATGATATTTTCGTCGAAAGATCTATAAATTTCAACTGATTTTAGGCTTGATGCGATCTAGTTTATCCTTGTGACGACTCTTATGACCAACTTATTCCATAATTTAAGGAATGTCAAGCCAACATCGAAATTATTTTCAAATTAGAATAGATTTTGCTGATTTCACTAAAATATTGAAGAACCAATTTGTTTTTGCTTTTTGTTTTGAAGAAAAATTAGTTGTAATATAATCTCAACCACATTTAAAGGTTCAATTTAAAAGCTATGTATGAAATATAACCGGAGAGTAATTTTATTGTTGTTTGAATGTCATGATATACAGCAGTTTGCACACTTAACATTATGAATAAAATTATGGCTGAAGAATTTTGGCATCAGATTTCTAAATCACTATGCTAAGTTAGTTTGCTTATATTCCGCAAAATTTTGGCAAAATACACCATACAGTCAAATAGATGTTCTTGAGCTACTTAGCAAAATTGTCACAACTTGGATGTGAAATACAATCACAAACCATAATATTCATGTCACAGATATTTTTTGTGACCTTATAAATTTTCAAGTGTACATTCAGAAGTATGCAAGAATCGTAAATTCATAAACTTTTATTTCACAACAAACGTATCACACTTTTCATGTTTCTTTGAATTTACAAAATATGAGGATATGCAATATCTTAATATATATATTCTTTTATTGACATCTATAAATATCACAATCGATACATATGTCATTTGTAATGGGGAAAAGTTAAATAAAATATATAAAAATAGAATTAATTATATACAAGATTAACTATAGGGGAACGAGGGGCAAAACGGAACGGCGGGGCAAAATGGTTTTTTAAGTTTTCTCGGAACTTTTTGACCCGCCTTCTAATTTTTCGGTTGGAAAATAAAATAGGATACATGACCAACTTTTCCTGAGAGTTTCGTTGATGAGAACGTTACAGGTATGCAGCTATGTTAATTTGACGTTTTCGATTGATTTTCTTAAAAAAATCATAATTTTCGGAAATGGTGCAATACCTCCAATGACATTCCCAGCAAAAGAATTCATAGTCAGTGGTATTAGAGGACTACTAAGCTTGTGTATTAAGCAAAAAAATCTAGTCTGGTACTTAGTCATTCGTAAGTAGGTCATTATTAATCTATCCTGCATGGTTGGGGCAAGATGGAGTCTTCCTGAGGGGGCAAAATGGGAAGGACAAAAAAGCGATCCCAGCCTATAAAAGGTTGAAGCTGGATATTGGGTCAATTCAACCATTACATTTGAGACATTTGATACACTTTCTGGTCATATAACAGGCAAAATTCGAAAAAATCACAAGATATTTGTTTATCTAATCCATGTCATCAGTAATACCTTGATTTAAGCTTAGTGGTAAAACCCAGTATTGTTGAAACTGAAATGAATGTAACTACCTTTCAAAAAGCATAGTCAAATTCAATACCAGTTTAAATTGTTAAATTATTAAGATAACTCGGAAATCAGAGTTATGTGAATATTCATAAAAATATCACATTTTCACAAAATTTAACTAATTTTGTTTCTTTTGTCACCTAGTGTTTATGGTTAAATAATTTGTTAAATAATTGCATAGAGTGTAGAATTACTAGCATCACTTCCCAGCTATAATTGCATCCTGTATTGAGATGTTGATTTCATAATTTATTGCTATGTTTACTCTTAGTATTCTGCAATATTCTCACATTGCAATGACATGAATTAATGCATTTTTGTTTGTCAACATACTTTTTAGTTAGGCTATTATCAAAACAGCTGATTTATTGCAGAACTTTTGCAACTTTATTTCTTCCCATTTTGCCCCATATGAAATTCCATTTTGCCCCAAGCATGGGGCAAAATGGGATAAAGTTGCATTTTTGAAAATAGGGGAAAATTTGAATTGGAACTATTAAAAAAACACTTTTCTGTGTTTGAGCAAGTGGTATTGGTACTTCTTCATGGATCAGACCTTATTTGGCATTCGCATGATATACCACCTTCGTGCAGCGAGCCTTCGAAGTTAGGCGGCCCGTTTTGCCCCTCGTTCCCCTATATACATAAAATTGATTATACACATGTTATAAATAGCTAAAATCAAGTGAGCATATTGATACAAACATATACGAGTAATAGTAGTTTTGGATAAAAAGAGCACTCAGCACAAGATTAAAATACATACAAACTAGGTTCCAGCCACCCAAATAGTTATAAAATAAAGTAGGTATCAAACATCAATTAATATAGATAACAGTCAATAAAATACACACACCACTGATACTGATCACTTACAAATAGTCATTTTGGCTTATTAAAAAAATAATGATTAATTATATATATATAAGACCAAAGCAAAAGACATACAAGTTAACAAATTTATAGATTAATTAATAATGCTTGATATTTCATATTTGAACATTATTTACAAAACATGTATCAAATAACATACATTGTTGCTTTAATATTGATCGATTGCTATATTGAATAGTTCAATTTATGTTAGAAATAACTTTTTTCTTAAAGTGTACATTGTATACTAATTATCATAATTATCATAATTGTGTATTATAAGTGACCGTGTGGATGCAGGAGATAGTCGCTTTAAATTTAAACATCAGCCTGAAGTAAAAATTTCCCTAGAGTATTTAGTAGGTCAGGTTCCTTACTTTTCATTATTGATGTGAACTTGTCACTGTCATTCAAAGATAGAAAATTGTTGATGAATTTAGCAGCTGTTGAAAACAGGTTTTCACGGAACGATTCATTAGCAGGGCATACAACAAGGCAATGGATTTCATCCTCCACCATATTTAATGAACACTTTTCACATATTCTATTTGCTGCAGGAATCACTGGCTTTTGATGTCTTAATGTAAATTACTTCTCTTCACAGACAGTTGGAAACTTAATATCTCGCAGGCATTTTGTGCCAGCTTTGTTTCGTATCTATTTCAGTTTCAAGTGTTAAACAAGCGGCAAATTACAAAAAAATCAATCAAACTTAATCTTGTAAATCTGCAATTTCACTCCAGCGGAGCACTCTCTTGAATAGTTTGACACCGTTTATCTTTTTCATCAGTAAATTACATAGCTACATTTACAACATTCATCGTTTAAAAAATGTAAACTGAGTCCAAATAAATTTGATTTTTTTTAAAAATGTAAATTGGCAGAAAACAAAAGTACTCATTTCTAAATCAACTAGCTTGTCTCCATTTGGCTTTATACATGTATCTGCATGATTGTCTTCAGCGGTTATTAAAAGCTAGGTTTTATCCTGAAGGTGGTTCAAACCACATCAAATCAAATTTATTTGGACTCAGTTTACAACTATAGAACTATCTAGATTAAAATTTTTTTTAGCTGACGACATTTTTGAAGAACTGCTAATGTTCTTGCTGCAATCATAAATGTAAGTATTCCCAGAGCCCCTGCAAACACAAATGTTGTTCAATAGTAGGCCTACTCCGCTATTTCTCAATCCGGTGTGCCCTTCGATGCCTGCATGCTGATTTTTACATGTTTCATGCATCCCCTGAGCTCAGTCAACCCAACAGTCCCATGCCATCGGGTTTGACTGAGACTCTTAAATGTTTCACATTGAACATTATATGTTAGCCATGAAGGACTTTAATAACCTATTTCACCGACTGAGTTAAAACAAGATTTAAGTTTAGACCGTTTCAAAATTTTGAAGAAATCCGTTCGAACATGGTACAAATACATCTTATGCATTGCACTACACCCCTTCATATTCAGCCCTTATGATGTTGGGACGGCCCTGCCAATGATCATGCTGATATATGGCTCAAGGGGTATGATACGAGGGCACTTAGAGCAGATACATGAAATGCCATGAGCTAACATATATGTACATGTATTCAAAGACAACTGGAGAGGCCATCAGGGAACTCTCACTTGCTGCCGAGGGTGTCTACCATCTCGACCAATGGACACTTGCTGAGATCAAAGACACTATCTTAAAATTTTCAATTAATTGACTTATCTAAACTTGTATTTATTTTCTTAATTATCTAAAAATTACTTACATTTGCTATATTGTATACTTGTGTTCAATGCACGAATAAATGATATATATTAGTAAAAGTTTGGGTGCTGGGTCTTGCTTGAAGGTTTGACTTCAGAATCATTATCTCTGTTTTCCTTTCCAAATTGCATTTGCACACTTTAGTATTGTTAAATGTTGGAATGGATAAAGCACACAATCAAAAGTGAGCGCAAATGGCACACTCACAGCCACACTGCCCGTAATTCACGTTATGAGGCGATAGCATAGTCGTACGACATACGGCACGCGTGATTTTTGGGGGGGGGGAGCGACATTTTCCAGAATTTCAAGATCTAGTTTAAGTACCATTTCAAATGAAAATACCTGGAAATCTTTAATTATCCATAGAGTTTCTGGTAATGACACATACGACAGTTAGTGGTTTTGAAAGCAGTCCACAGTCTCAGAAATCTTGTTTGCTGTTGTTATTGTTGAAACTGGGAATCAGTTTACTGCAGCAACCTGATAATATGTCGACAAGTTTTTTTTGAAAACGCCAGGAATTTGAAAATTCAGGCACAAAGGTTGTCTAAAAAACACAATGCTGAACAAACCTTTAATTTAAACTCAATAATCCCCATTGTGTTTGATTTACTAGATATTTTGCACCTTTGCTAATTGTAGTTACATTGGTAGCTGTCTAAATAAAGTTCTTAATGTGGGCTAAGGTTGTTGTAAGGATTCAAAGGGAGTTGTAAGGAGATTTGGGGTGGAGAGGAGAAAAGAGGGCAAAATAGGTAAAAAGAGGACTTCTGACCGAAAGTTTTCTTACTTTATATTGGGTTGTACTGTATACTATATTGTGCTTTCCATTAATAATTTCGAGAGACGAAATCCTGTAATTTAATTTTTAAAACCATAACCTTTATTCATACATCACAAATAAACAGTTTATAGATTCACAATATCACAAAATCGTCATGCTAGATTATATCATTCATTTTGCATTCTGACAGCAACAGCAGCAACAAAAGCAGCCCCTCTTCCACTGCCATCTTCTGCTAGGATAAGCTTAGACTGGAAAATAAAAGCAGAAAAACAGAATTACATAAACAGCCATAACGATTATTCAAAAATATCTGTTCTTCTGACATATATGATAAAAAAGTAGATAGCAAATGTTACTTTATATTCAGGCGCCAGTTCTGCCACTTTCGCTGTCATCATGTCATGCAGGAATGGATGGTAACGGTACAAAGACCCATCAATGGCAATGGAATTCTCTTGCCATTTCATGTGATTCACCAGAACAGCTAGAGCTGTGGATATAAAGAATGATATTACAACATGGCACGCAATATGACAATTCTATATCATTTAGTTCTGATCAAGACGTCCTTTAAAAATGTTTGATGTCAATTTATTTTTAAAATGTTAAACACGCACACAAAAATAATAAGTAGACAGGTATTCAGAAATTTGCAAAAGATCACTTACGATAATGTGAAAGGATGAAAAACACACATGTATAGCATCCTGCTTCATTTTTAAGGGTTAATGGACATGAGCAGAGATTGCACCGGCCATGATACGTATGTGGAACACACCTGCCTATATGACATGCAAGAAAAGTCATGAAGTCTAGGCTTTCCATGGCAACCCTTCAAATTTCAAAACCTTAAAATCTGCAAGTTGAACCTTGTCAAGTCGCAGAGAAAGATTGGTATGTACTTTCCATAAGGTCTATAGTGCCGGGGGGGGGGGATACAGCAGACACTTACAGGCACTTATGAACTGTGTCGCTCTGTGTGTCAGAGCCCAGCATAGGTGTCTAACAACTGCTTTCTCGGCATCAGTCGCCTGCTGCTTTAGTCCAATGTCCTCGAGAGCTTTATCTGTATTGCTGGTGTCCTTTTCTGTGTCTCTGTAAAGATATTTGGGGAGGAAAACATATCTATAAATAATAATTGCCATCATCTGTCATTTGTTGTCAAAAAGAATAAATCAAATGGAATTCTTAGCACAAAGGAAGGTTGACACATAGATCTTGCAGAATAATCAATCAGACTGGACAGTTTGGAGAAAAGGTGTTTCTTTCGGAATAACAGAGTAGACCGTGTTTTGCTTGATAAAAAATAAAAGAACCTTGGATCTGACAACATGAAAAGGAAAGGGAAAGAACCAATGGCATTACCCAAAGGGAAGTTGATAAAAAGATGGTTTTTTCCAATCAGGAACTTCTAATTCATTTTTCCTGGTACACAATCTTAATAATTTTGTTTCTACATCTACACAATAAAGCTTCATGGGCCATTGGTCACTAATCCAGTCTGTTTAGAAGTTGTTGTTTTTTTCATTGGGTATTTCCATTACCTTACTATATGAGACAGATGTGCAGCTGTGAACGACTTCCAGGTTTTTAGTTGCTCTGAAACATGACCACCAAACAAGAGACCCTGCTGCGTTAATTTGAGAAGCACAAGTCTTGCCAGGTCGCCTATGTAATGTCCTCCAAAGAGCTTTTCAAATCTGAAGAAGAATACAAACAGTATGAAAATAAAAATACATTGAGAACAAGTTAGTTTATTTCATCAGATCATCATGTTTCACTTTAAAAAATGTCAAAACAATTTAAAATCATAGGCAAGCTTCTTATTTTCTTCAGCAGAATATAGAAGCTAAAAATTGTTATTGCAAATTGCCAGTACCACCATAAACAACTTCATGCATCCAAAAATGATTAAACCTTAATACCAAACAGCTGATATTATTCCTTATTGGACCCACAATTTGATTCTGACAAAAATGAAAATAATAACCTTGATTTCTTTCCTCTCGGAACTTGAGTAAGTATTATTAATACATCTGTCAGAATGTTTTTCTCCTGATTGATAAAGAACTTCAACTAATAAACTCACTAGTTTTGGAAAGAGACAAACAACTTACGTGAAAGAACCCTTCCAGTTAGAGTGGGCATCAACGACCGTATCAAATTCTGTTTTGGTGAAATCTAAACTGCCATTGTCTCCGAAGGCTCCCCATTCAATGTCTATCACCACCTGCATAAACAGATTCGCTGATAACATATTGCTAAGTCGGCATATAATGGTTTATAGCACTTATAAGAGGAAACAGGAAAAAAAACACTCACAACATCAGTTGTGTCATCTTTGTCTTTCCATTTATCAACGTTGTTAATCCTCTCTACATAAGCCGCATTGCATCCTGTGCCTGCAAGATAAAAGCAGATATGAATGTCAATATTTTTAAAGGCTTTATAAATGAATATGCAACATTCCATATATATAACTTTCATCTTTCATGAATAAGAACTTAATACAGTCCGTAAAGTGAGCCTTTACAGGTGATTTCATTACCATGCGATTCTTGTCATTCACAGTTGGTTGTGAGGAATCAATGCTGAACAAGCAGTTACTACGTTTTATAAATCCAATGTGTGACGTTCTGTTGCTTCTAAACCAATCAGATCAACTAAAAATGTCATATATTTGGTGGGTCTAGAACCGAAGAATCGTGTACTAATGAAATCACCTGTAAAAGGTATTCTTCTCTATAAAGTTTGTAAACCTCCTCCAGACCTCAGTAGTGAGATCAATGTTACATGCATGTCTAGTCTATAACCAGATACTAATTTTCCCAGTCTCCTGTATGACATGAATTAAAGTGTGACAATGGATCGCATGAAATGCAACCTTTTAGGATGAAGTAAAATCAGAATACTGTGAAGACAGTTGATATTCAATGAATGGATGCATGACAGGTGGTTTATACATATATGTATATCCTGCATTTTGCCAGTTGGCCAATTAAGACAGCAATGAGGCTGATTGAAAATGTTGCCTATCATAGATCCGGAAAAAATGGCTAAAGCATGAATGACCTGACACAGGCGTATGGCGCACGTAATTTTTTGGGGGGGCGAACAACATTTGCCCGAGTTTCAAGATCTAGATTTAATACCATTTCCGATGAAATTGCCTGGAAATCACTAATTTTCAATAGTATTTATTTACAGATGATTTCATATTTGTAGACTAAAGGACTGAATGTGATTTTTTTCTGGGACATGTTATCCTATGGGGAAAAGTGATGTCATAATTGTTTTGATGTCACTTTTCCCTATTGAATACATGTCCTGGAAAAAAATCACTTTCAGTCCTTTAGTCTACAAATATGAAATCATCTGTAATCATCTGCCCAAATTTTTTAGCCTTTTTGCTAAGGATTGATTTCAATGTCTCTGCTCGAAGCAAGATATCAAAACAAGAATTTGATAATTCAAAAACTGAGAGTGTGACTTACATTGTAATATTATGATAGCCAGTGTTGATTTCAATGTTATTGCTGGAAGCTACAAATGAACAAACAGGTTGTTGCATTGTCTCAGGCAGCTGCTACTGGTAGTGAAGCTATTATATTAGGCCTACAGCTTAAACGAGCAGCTGCAAGAGGGAGATGTGATGAAGAGATCAGATGTTAGCGATCATAGAAGAGTTTACCAACCCATAATGAGACCAATGCCACACTTCTTATCAAGGTAGGATCCTGCCAGCAGAGTTCCAGTGGTGTCGTTCAATACAGCGACCACATCAACCTTGATGTCCTGAAAAGCAGTCCATGAAAAAACCATACACATCAGTGAATTTGTTTTAAGTGCAGTAAAAGCAAGAACTTGTAAATGGAAAAACTGTTCTAAAATGTAGTAATGATGTGGTAGAAAGTTACTGGTACTACAAAATACTATACCCCTCTTCGTTCAATGGCATCTTCAAGCATTTTCACAGCATCTTCCCCCACTCCATCTGGGCAAGCAAAGCTTTTCGTCCATGTGACAAGGATGCCTTTATTCAGACCTTCTTGTGTCATGGGGAAGGAGAATGTAAAGCCTGAAATTGAATGATAAATTGAATTACAGTTCTTGTCATACTTCCGTGGAATCTCAAGTTCTTTTCCATGCTTCCTTCAATATATCAATGTTTGAACTGTGATGCGTAGTTTACTGTCAGCCCATTGGCAATCAAGCTGTGATGATGTGGTTGTAGGGACTATCCCTGATAAAATTCTTACTCTGACACTGTGTTGAAACTGTGATGCTCAGTTCAGGAGGATCAACATTGGCCTGAAGCTGGGGAATCTGACCCAGTTTGAAATGACATCACAGCTTGTAGTTAATTTACATATATTGCAACGCTAGAATAGAGTCATCTCTGACATCACAGTTCAACAGCATAGAAAAGAACTTGAGATTCCACGTAAGTATGACGAGGACTGTAACATTGTAGTTCTCAAAAACTCCTCGTATCTTCTCTCTAAGAAAAGGACATTGGTCAAAACATTTTGTGACTGTAAGTTCATTCAGCAATTCAGGAGGAAACTAGTACAAATCAAAGTCTATTCTAAAGCTATAATTAAGTTTGTTGTGCAAATACAATATACATGTACATGTATGTTATGAGCTGTCATAGTAATTCCTAACTTTTATATTTGGTTTCGCCAATTGCTTGTTACCATAACTGAAGTGTTCTCTTCTTTAAACATCTAAATTTACGTATTGCACCAAATGAACAATCCATGTGACCTTTTTTCAACTTAGTGCACCAAATAACTCCTGGTGCTGTCTGTTAAATATGCATAAACCTCTCAGCTTTAAATAAAAAGAAACCTCATTCAGATAATACCCAAGGGAAGCTTTCTATCCAACAGGTTTTCTTCCTTCATAAATAAGAAAATACTTTCTGCTAAGTGGTCAAAGACCTGCAAGAAAAAGGAGAATTATCAGAACTAACAGTCTTGTTTTCTTCAGCAAAAGGGTTATACAATTGCAATTGATAGAAAAATTATAATGTCGATTTTTTTTTTTCTGAAAATGCAGTTATTGATTAACACCTCTGTTGCTCTTACATACATCAATAGAAGGTCCATGTAACTTTGGCTTAGGGACATTGTAATTGCGGCTCAAACTTTCACAGACCCCTCCTCTCATTTTGCATAATAAAACACGAAAGTTGGTGCCTCCGAGATCCAGTGCTAGAAAGTC
Organism: Platynereis dumerilii; assembly: GCA_026936325.1. Taxonomy (NCBI): domain Eukaryota; kingdom Metazoa; phylum Annelida; class Polychaeta; order Phyllodocida; family Nereididae; genus Platynereis; species Platynereis dumerilii. Next base: position 31,887,259 of record JAPTHN010000001.1, on the reverse strand, counting down.
ACCTTCCTCTGAAAATATAGGATTTAAAGTGTTTAGTGTTCTACTCAACAAACATGCACTTACTAATGAATTAAAATGTACATATGCCTTTTAACGTCCCAGCTCCACTGGCAAGAAGTAGTGTACAATGTACATACAGAATTTGTGAGCTCTTTTGTGTGACCCACAAGGCTCCACAATCCAGAGGGTTGCTTACAAAATTATTTCTGACACTTCAGTCTGGTCAAACGATTGTAAACCTACATTTTCTATTACGTAAATCGTGTAAGACTGCAAACCTACCTTTTCCATTAAGCAATGACCTGACATAGGTGTTCTCCATTTGTAGGGAAGTCCTCTTTCTCCTGCCTTGGTCTTTGCTGAGTCCATCCCACATCTCTGCTTCCAGGGTGGTCATGACTTGCCTGACCTGCCCCTCAGTCAGCATCAGTTGGTCCACCACCTCCCTGACCTGCAAAGACAACAAATGTGTGTAAATGTAAATGTCAGGTTTTTTTTTACAGTTCATTACAATTCCATGGCAACTTGAAATTGACAATTTTCATAAATAACATTCACCAATTGTGTCTGGGATGACTTTCAGTCTTTCATGTAATTACAATGGAAACAAATTCTGAAAAAGATTGCATCAAGCTAAAATCAGCTTTTATAGATGTTTCAGAAAAATATACAATTAACTTAATATGTTAAAATGTCAAACTCCAATGGTCTGTGAGGTAGTTGTGCTTATCATTGCAATGAGAAGCATTCTCTATTTAAATGACACTTTTTTAATAATTGATAAAAATATCAAGCTGACATCATAAGTATTTACAAATTAAAATGTATTCTGCTGATTTTCCAAAAAATTCCTAGAACTATATTTTTTGAGGAATGAATAATTCTGTCCTTCAATGCTTAATTCAAATGTCATTTTCAGATAATGGAATATTTATCTGTAGATATATTTATAGTTATTTGAAAAACACAAACGAAGCAATATGTATAGTGGCATTTTAAAAGTACTTTTGTTTTGAAAATAATGAATGGAATTATGCTGCAGACATTTTGGTATTAAATATCATCCTAGTGCCTCGTCCTACTATATATATCCTGAGAAATGTTGTCCAATTATCCATCAAGATTGAATAAATATTATTGAGTTTGGTTATAAACTTTAAGCTCTTATTGATGATTTCATAATTGAAGACATAACCAAAAAAATTGTGCTGAAATTTCATTCGGAAACCACATAATTCTGCCATTGATTGGTCAAACTACTCACAGCACAGTAACTTTTCTCAATTTGCATAAAGCATAGAGTAGCGCGGGGCATGCAGCCCCTTTAACTTCGAGGTGCGATTTGACCTACTTTTTGTGGTCGATTATTTGAATGATTTTGCTGTCAGGAAGGGATCACTTGACTCTACTTATAACTAGCGAATCAAATGTCTACAAATTTCAATAAAGGAGTTACAGCCCTCTTTGTAAAAAATATAAAATGGCCTTCTTACCCCACCTATCGGGCAAGAAGCCCCCCTATTATAATCCTATGGCAATTTTTTTTGCGAGCAGATTCAGGTTGAAAGTTATTTTTTGGGGTTCTTCTATCATTTTTAAGGCATTCTTTTCACTTTTTCTGAATATCAGAATTTTTCTAATCATACATTTATTTTTTAACAATTTTTGCCCTGTTTCAATTTCGGCCAATTTTTTTTTTTCTATTTTAATTAGCTATTCTATTAAGATTTAAGGTGAAGTACACATTATTAAATGGTTCCTGAAGCAGCTTCGAGGCCTCAGTGAAGGGGGCCTCATGCCCCATACCATGTGGGGCCTCTCACCCCAAACCCACATATTTTAATTTGACCTCTATATTTTGAGCTAAAATGCAAAAAACATGATCCAAATCATATTTATCTGATGGTCATAAAGTAAAGCAATGCAGATATCCATTATACTTTAAAAAATTTCCAAAGTTATTTCTGTCAACCACTTTCAAAGAATTAATAAAAGTTATATAAACCATGCACCATTTTTTGTTTATTTAATTACTACTATGGTTTGGTGCTGCTTGCCCTGAAAATTGGTGACGTCACCTAAAAAGTCTCTAGCTTCAATCCTACCAATAAGAAAAAGCACCAAAAATGTAAGTTTAGATATAACCCTGGGGGGGCCTCTCACCTAACCTGGGCTTCTTGCCCCGACCCACTCTAAATAAAAGCAAGTGATGTTTGATGGAGAAAGGATCTCAAATATTGTAGGCCTACAATGGTTAGCATTCCCGTCTTGTACACATGAGGACGTGGGTTCGAACCCCGCTCCGGCCATGTTCAGAGGTTATCACTATAATGATTGATATGATTGCCGTTCAGAATGGTGAGCGCCGGTGAGCAGATTTATCTGGAATTGGCGCTGTATAAAATCATACTATATATTATTATTATATTATTCACCCAGACATTACAAAGGCCAGAGCGGCACCAAGTCTTGACGAAAAGCACTGGCCCTGATAAAAATGAGTCTTTGAGAACACAGGTGTAAAGAAGGAGAAGAGGAAGAAGAAAGGCACGGAAAAAAATAAGAAGGAAAACGGTCTCAAGGAAATAAATAAATTAGCTGTGGAATGTGAAGAACAACACAATAAGAAAATATTAAGATGGATGGATGATTCGGGATTTGGGGCCTGCCTGCTTTTATGCACTTACTCTACAGGCAAAATACCACAAGAGGACATTACAGCAATGAAGTGAAGAATGATAGAAGCACTTTTCCAACATAAGTCTAAATGAGCAAGCCATATATATATATGTAGAAAATAAAAGAACATATTAAGCAAAACACACATTTGAAATTATCGATATGAAGCTCTTCCTTTGACCAAATATTATATCATACCTTACTAAGGCATAAATTTCAGAGAGAATCATACAAAATAATAAATTATTATGCAAGAGAATTATTATGTAGACTAGCATTCACCCGTGATAAAGGATATACTTTGGCAGTGTGGAGAATGAGAGAATGAATGAAGCAATCAATCAATGTGGGTATGTATCTATGTATCTATCTATCTATCAATCTATCAATCTATCAATTCATGTGGATTTATCAACATTTTCCTGATCCATTTCCACAGGCCAATAACTTTACCTAATTTCATAACCCACAGTGAAATAGCAAGGTCACAATGGGCAGTTCAAGGATGTCAGCCATTCTGAAGTGGCCATTTGGTGGCCAGCTTGGATGTCTCAACATGTTCCCGATTCATACCCACAGGCCAAATTCTGTACCAAATTTCTCAACTCTAAGCGAAATATTTAGATCACAATGGGCAGTTCAAAAAATGAAGAAAGATGGCTGGCAAAATGGCCACCATCTTTGATTTCTCAACATTGTCCCGATCGATACCCACAGGTCAATACCTGTACCAAATTTTATAACTGTAAGTGAACTATTGAGGTCACATTGGGCAGTTCAAGAAATGAAGAAAGATAGCTTCCGAAATGGCCGTCATCTTGGATTTCTCATCATGTTCCTGGTCCATACCCACAGGCAAATACCTGTGGCAAATGTCATAACCGTAAGTGAAATATTAAGGTCACAATGGGCAGTTCAAGAAATGAGGAGAGGTTGCTGCCAAAATGGTCACCACAAAATGGCCACCAGCTTGGATTTCTCAACATGTTCCCGATCGATACCCACAGGCCAATACCTGTACCAAATTTCATAACTGTAAGCGAAATATTAAGGTCACAATGGGCAGTTAAAAAAATGAAGAAAGATGGCTGCCAAAATGGCTGTCATCTTGGATTTCTCAACATGTTCCTGATCCATACCCACTGGCCAATACCTGTGCCAAATGTCATAAGTGTAAGTGAAATATTAAGGTCACAATGGTCAGTTCAAGAAATGAAGAAAGATGGCTGCCAAAATGGCCACCACAAAATGGCCGCCATCTTGGATTTCTCAACATGTTCCAGATCAATACCCACAGGCCAATACCTGTACCAAATTTTATAACTGTAAGCGAAATATTAAGGTCAGAATGGGCAGTTAAAAAAATGAAGAAAGATGGCTGCCAAAATGGCTGCCATCTTGGATTTCTCAACATGTTCCTGATCCATACCCACAGGCCAATACCTGTGCCAAATGTCATAAGTGTAAGTGAAATATTTGAAGGTCACAATGGGCAGTTGAACAATGAAGAAAGATGGCTACCAAAATGGCCGCCATCTTGGATTTCCAAAGTGGCCGCCACCCTGGATTCTCAACATGTTCCTGATCGATAACCACAGGCCAATGCCTGTACCAAATTTTATAACTGTAAGTGAAATATTAAGGTTAGAATGGGCGATTCAAGAATGAAAAAGATGGCTGCCAAAATGGTCGCCACAAAACGGCCGCCATCTTGGATTTCTCGACAACTGCCCAAATCATACCCATAGCCCCATACCTGTACCAAATTTCATAAAAAAAAGTGGAAAAATGAGAAAGCCTTATGGGTGAGTGTAAAATGAGCACACAAGATGGCCACCGAGAATATTATTATAGGATATCATTAGTATGGGAATTCATAAATTTATGGAATTCAGAGAGTTGTAAAGACGAAAATATCTGAATTATTTGAGAAAATAGAGATTTTTTTTAAGAGAAACACTGGTATACATTTTTGTTATCTAAAAATGGGGATAGAATATTTTTAAGAAAGACGAAAAAAAAAAAAAAGCTTTTAAAGTTTCTGTGGTATTTGATGTTAGCAATTACGACTCCAACATGAAAGACCTACACCCAAAACAAAGCAGAGGTTATAGGCTATGGCTTATTTTTCATTGCCTGGCTGTTCTTTGGGAATATATATGCAATTACACAAACAGAGGAAGAGCAGCAAGTATCAAAGCGATGGTTGATCAGTGAGGTCAAAGCTGAAAGACGACGAAGGGAGAGTACAGAGGGGCCTATTAGGCTTGTATCCTGGGAAGGCATACAGATTCTGGCCACCATTCAGGCCCGCCATACAAAAAAGGCTTTTATGACATGTGCTAGGTCTTGTGGCTATATCTGCTTCCTCGAAATTACTAACTTTCCATGCAAAGATGTTTCCATATCTGGTCGAATACAGGGGCGTATCTAGAAATGGCCTGGGGGGGGGGCATTTACATGAGGTGAATACGGGGCGCTTCACGGCTTTTCCTATCTCTTCCATGTTAATTTTTGGCCGGGGGGGGGCATGGCCCAATGGCCCCCCCCTAAATACGCCACTGGTCGAATATGTGATGCAAAAAATGGGACGTACATAAAATGTGACAAATTCCGACTGAGACATGGAGAGAGCTTTGTGGAAACTGGCTCATGCTTGAACTGTTCAAGCCAATAGCCAATTGTGAGTACCAAACAGCAGTTAACTCTACCTCATGATATGATTCGGAAGTTAGCTGTAAATCGAGACGTACAGAAAATGCGATGTATTATCATTTTTCGACCTCTTATCAAATACCTTCAATGACCTAGTTTTATACATAGGCAAAAAATATGACCAGGTATTGTCACTACTAACATACCATAAACAGTTGCCCTGTGGCATGTCTCGACGGTTCAAGTTCTGATGTTACATTGTTATACCATTCGACACCTCTGTCAGCCAATCACATGCCAGTATTACAGGGAAATAATTCCTATATTCCAGTTATCCTCTCATGTTTGAGTGTTTGTCTCACGGTATAAGCCAGTTATTCACCATGGGATCAGGAATATGTATTTATCTCACCTCAGGCTAAAGCCCTCGGGCGATAAATCACATATTCCCTCTCCCGTGGTGAATAACCTATACATATTATGTTCATCTACATGTTCCCTTACCACAAGCCATTATGGGGCTGCTGGTCAGAGCCATCATTGCATGACTCTTCAGTGACGATTGCATGTATAAGTTATCCATGATGACCAGACTAACTTTTAAATTAAAGGTCTCTTATCAATGGCAGACAGTCGACTGTGGTTTCAGGCTGACTGGCTTCTTTGTGGGATCTTAGGATTCAGAAGCATTCTGTTTGTATTGTGTACACCAGTCCTGCACTTCAACAGGCTTAAAATATTGGAAGGATCAGTAAAATTTAATGGACGTGTATCAGTTAACAACTTACAATCCTCGTCATACTTACGTGGAATCTCAAGTTCTTTTCTATGCTGTTGAACTGTGATGTCAGAGATGACCTCTAAAAATTTGAGACATTTTCTACCATTCATGTATTAAGTTTTACCAGAAAGTAAAAATGAATAAGACCCCGTTGTACTTTAAACAACTCCTCCCGCAAAATAGCCATTTACATACCCACTCAACTAGAAATAGCCATAATCTACATATTTACAATAGGTCAACGGAATTGAAATACCAATTAATTAATGTGAAAATCCCGCTCTGTTGGAATGAAATATCAGAATATCTGAAGCATAGCAATGATTCTACAACAGTTGACCACAGAATTAAATCACACGTAATCTCTAAGTATTCTCCTGACTGTTATATCAATAATTGTTACATTTGCCAAAAGTCATAGAAAAAGTGATTACCCCCCCCCCCCACAAACTCATTATCATTCCATTAGCCCTCCCACCTCTCCCACTCCCCTCCCTCTCTTTCCACAATACAAATACAATACTCTATTCTAGCATTGTTATACAGTGGTCCCTGCGTTATAAGACCGCCCCTTCTGCAGGCTTTGAGCGGTCTCTCGTGGGGGTGCGGTCTCTCGTCGGGGTATGAATATTTGACATGTTTTGAAATTTATCAATACTGTAAATACAGGACATCCAGCTTGATATAATTTATACCACAATTATATCATGAATAGGCCCTATTATAAATGTGACAATGGACCTACCGACTCAAGACAGGATTAATTAACCTGATCAAAAATGAACACTCTTTGAAGTTAGACAGCAAGGCATTTTAAGGTAAACTTACTGGTATGATTTTTTTTTAAATGATGGAAACAAGCGTTGACCAGTTTGAGTTTGGCCAAGCTATCATCCTGGCATCATTGACATCCATTGAAACTGGCCTATAGGCCTACAGCCTATAACTTAAAATTTTAGATTACCTTATTAAATCAATTTAAATGATTGTCATTCTGAGAGAATAATAAAGTGTAAGGACTGGGTAAACCAATGGGATAATATTTACATGATGTGCAGCTCTTTGAGTGCTTCAAAACAAGACCAGAACGACTTCTGTGTGACCAAAAACGGCAAATCTAACAACTTTCAGGATTGTTCAAGGGATTGTTTCACACTTTATCTTAGTACTTGACATCACTGGGAGTGGCGCTGTTGTAGAAAAGCACTGCCATCTAGCGGAAATATGCGGGAGTTTAAGCGGAAGTAGATAATTGGCGCAAAATGTAAACAAACAATCGTGGCTTCTTGATGAAATTTAGGGGTGACTTCCCTATATTCAGAAGGTCCAATGTTCAGAAGGTCCATTGGTCAGAAGGTCCAATGTTCAGAAGGTCCATTGGTCAGAAGGTCCGTTGTTCAGAAGGTCCAATGTTCAGAATTTTTGTCATTTTTTTTACAAGTTTACAGACAGTTCTGGAAATTTACTGCTTGAGTAATTGCCAATTGGTTGATTGCCCCTGTATATTTAAGTGGATGACAATTATTAAGATATTTCCCCGGGGATATTTCAAAATCTTAATTGCGCTCTCAATGCTGCCCAAATTTTGTGCCTGAATTTGGGCAAGAATATGGAAACAGGTCACAACTCCCCCCCCCCTTGGCCCTCCGAAAGTCAATACATGTAAATAGATATATATATAAATTATGCCTCTGGATCCAGGAAGTTGGCTACCTGAAGCTGGTTACTTGGTAGTTACCTGACTGCTACCTGAAATGTGAAGCTAGCTACCCGAAGCTGGTTACCTGGCAGTTACCTGGCTGCTGTCTTGGCAGCCACTTGAAACTTTGGGAAGATAGCTACTTGAACTGGCTACCTGGCAGTTACCTGGCAGTTACCCGGCAGCTACTTGAAACTCCATTTCTGGCTGGTGATGGGGCCGGAATCCAACCCTCCGAAAAGCTGCAGAGCCGGTGACGGGGAACTGGCTACCTTACTAATTATTGGCGGATAGTTCTGTTCTAGATCTGAGATGCAAACTCAGCTGGTTACCTGTCAGTTACCTGGCAGCTACTTGAAACTTTGGGAAGATAGCTACTTGAACTGGCTACCTGGCAGTTACCTGGCAGCTACTTGAAACTCTTCCCATTTCTGGCTGGTGACGGGGCCAGAATGCAACCCTCCGAAAAGCTGCAGAGCTTGGCCGGTGACGGGGCCAACTCAGTGGAAGTTAGCTACTTGAACTGGCTACCTGGCAGTTACCTGGCAGCTGCTTGAAACTTTGGGAAGATCTTCCCATTTCTGGCTAGCCCTGGACCCCTGGGGACAGGGGTCATGAATCCTCCCATTGGAAAACCATGAGATTTGACAGACACACTCAGGGAGAATTGAATATTCTCTTTTGTATTGGTAGTATACAAGCTGAAAGTTGTCACTGAGTTGGCCCCGTCACCGGCAAAGCTCTGCAGCTTTTCGGAGGGTTGGATTCCGGCCCCGTCACCAGCCAGAAATGAGAAGAGATTCAAGTAGCTGGCAGGTAACTGCCAGGTAGCCAGTTCAAGTGGCTATCTTCCACTGAGTTTCAAGTAGCTGTCAAGTAGCTGCCAGGTAGCCAGTTCAAGTAGCTATTTTCTACTGAGTTGGCCCCGTCACCGGCCAAACTCTGCAGCTTTTCAGAGGGTTGTATTCTGGCCCCGTCACCAGCAAGAAATGAGAAGAGTTTCAAGTAGCTCCCAGGTAACTGCCAGGTAGCCAGTTCAAGTACCTATCTGTCCAAAGTTTCAAGTAGCAGTCAGGTAACTGCCAGGTAGCCAGTTCAAGTAGCTATCTTTCACTGAGTTGGCCCCGTCACCTGCCAAGCTCTGCAGCTTTTCGGCAGGTTGGATTCCGGCCCCGTCACCAGCCAGAAATGGAAGAGTTTCAAGTAGCTGCCAGGTAGCCAGTTCAAGTAGCTGTCTTCCCAAAGTTTCAAGTAGCTGCCAGGTAACTGCCAGGTAACCAGCTTCTGGTAGCTAGCTTCACATTTAAGGTAGCTGCCAGGTAACTCCCAAGTAACCAGCTTCATGTAGCCAACTTCCTGGATCTGCCCCTGGATTGGTGTCTGTCATTCAGATTGGTAGAGGAGGCTGACGCCCAACTTACAAGACCCCATTAAACAAGGATCTGTTACAAGAATCTGAGGATTCAAACACTGGGTTTAGCAATTTTTGCAGTTATTATTATTTGTAAGATTTTTAAAGTTAGGATATGTCTATTACTCAATGACCTCCTTATGAAACTCATTTTACCTATAGGCCTACCTTTTTTATATTACCTTTTTGTGGCCGAGGGACCTCGGGCCCCTTGTCGTCATCAATGGTTTCTTATGTCAACAAATGGCAACAGGAAATGGAAATATTAAATTGTTGTGGGGACAAAAACGTTTTATGGATAAAATGACACACCAAAGTGATGATCCCAAATGATAATATAACTGTTTAACATTTGCACTTAAAGACTCAATGCACCAGCTCTTTACTAATTACACTATAATCAATAAAATACTTAAATCCTACGAAGCAACCTTGCTCACCTACCTCGGCAAAAACGACTTCACGCGCATGCGCAGGTGAGCACATTGTAAACAACGTTATGGCAACGGCAGGCGAGCGCATTGTAAAAAGTGTACGTGACTGAATGCAAATGTGATAGTATATGCTGCAGTCACTTGGTGGTTTGTGGTCACAGAAGGTCCAAACTTTGGGCTACTAGATATGATAAACTATAAGTTTATCAATACAGTTTTCCGTGTTAGTGTATATAACAGAGATAATCCTACGTCTTTACATTTGTTTGCTAAGCATAAATCTTTTCTAATACAAAAAAAGTCATAGAAAACTTATAGCTTGTGCTCAGGTATGTTATAGATGGCGCTGCATGTCTCCCTGGCAGATCCATGTACAATAGTGCATTTACAAGGTTTACAAGGGTTTTCCACTGCATGAACTTCATAGATTGGGGTCTTTATTGAATAGATAAATACATATAGATGGACAGTTACATAGACAGGTTAATAATGAATATGATTCCACCCTTGAGTAGGCTGCATGTAAGGGGTAAAACTGAATTTCCCGAGGCCACCTTGCATGCATTGCATGCTATTTTTAACATTAATTTTGTATACTGACAAATCATTAGCAAATATATATGCAACGTCATGAATTCCCATTTTGCTTATAATGTACCGATTGAAATAGGAATGTTTTGTCAGGTTTGCAAAGATCCACTAAATTTTGTGAACAGAGGTACCCTGAACTAGCACTGGTCCTACAGTCTGTGTAAACAGACTGGCACTTAGCAGGGCCTTCTCTGATCTGATTGCTTAACTGCCGTGATGATTCTTGGGATATGTATACAGGCCATCAGTATCTGATTGGCAGATTTGGTCATGTGGTTGAATTGGCCAATCAGCATCATGTCAGGATCCTGACACATCCGGGACCTTCAGAGTTCTTCAGCATTACTAGATGCCGACTCCAAAGCATGCCGGAAGAAGTGGCCCAACTTATACCCTGAACTAGACCAGCAGCCTGACCCTGAACTTACATTATTTATGAACAGAAAGTGCACCTATATCGTGCAAGTCGGAATATGCATGATTTGGGCCGATGTGTATGCCTAGTTATGCTATTTTAGCAGAAATAAAAATTTTCGGCTGTCCAGTCCGTTCCCTTTCCCGTCATTTTTAATGGAGGTGTGTACACATCTCCATTTATGGAGTCACATTGACAAAATGGACAGTTTTGGCGGGAAATTTGAAATTGGAGCATTTTCAGAATGTCTTTTGGGTCCTGTCTTGGCTATATTGTGTGGAGATGTTTGGGTCAAGAGATGTCAATCACTTAATTATAGAGCATGCATCTGGCATAGGAATGAATACCAGGCAAGTTGTAATTAAGACGTGTTTTCCTTTTATATCTTGCTTGGATCCACTGCGGGCAGCTGCACACATTGTGTGTTGGCCGGCAATGGCCGCTGTGCCTAAACTATTGCACATATGATATTTGGCACCGCTCCTATCCTGCACTGCTCCTATTCTACACTGCTCCTATCCTGCACTATTCCCATTACTCCTATCCTGCACTACTCCTGTACTCCTGTTCTGTGCTACTCCTATCCTGCACTGCTCCTATCCTGCACTGCTCCTATCCTGGATCTTCATATAAAAAGCACATAAAGACAGCAATTTCTAAGATTTCATGAGCAGAAGTATTTCCATCAACAACACATAAAGTCCATAGCCCCCCCCCCCCACCCCCATCGTCTGGTCGGCCCCTAAGGTCACTTGCATTGTGGCTCCCTTGCAGGGCAGTGGCTCAACTGTAGGGGAGAGCGGGGCATGATGGGCACCTTAACTTTGAAGGTCCACCATGTCATTACTATGCCAACAAAAATTACTATTTGTTGCTGACTGGTCTTGCATTAGGTTCTACTTTAAGCATAGAAAATCTTGTTTCGCTCAATGAAAATGTGTTTGAGTTATAAGCACTTTTAATTTTTGACAGGTGCCCATCATGCCCCGTAAGGGTGGGGCATGATGGGCTGCTTCAAATGTTGGTCAATACTTACGGCATTATAGGTGTAAAACTGAAATAATTCCAATATTCTTAATAAAAATACTTTCATTACATGATGAATGGTAGTTATTGAACCAACTCAGCAAACCATAATCACTTTTTTGTCTAAAAAATGCAGGTAACAACCCAAAAACGTAAATTTAACATCAGAAAAGGTGATTTGGCACACAGATTATGCTCTTAATTCTATACCTGATGTAGTAAATAAGATAATACCAATAGATATTGAAATAGGCAGTATTGTCCATTCTTGCCAATCTTCCACTATTATATGGCAAGAAATACATATACTTAGGGCCTGGGCCCATCATGCCCCAATCAAGAGACCCATCATGCCCCAAACTTCATTTTTCATAAATGCCCTCAGACACCAGTTTCCAAGAATAAAGTCAAATCAAAGAGTTTTCATGCAAAATGTTGAGATATCTCTTTGTGAAAGTAACACAAGACAGCTGTTAAAATGTCACATACCCATAATCAAAATGCACTTGGAAAATCAGGGAAAAAAGTTGTTAGGGCTTCAAAATCCTGGAAAGGGCAATATCTGAACCATGCAATTTTTTCTTCAATAAAGGTCAGCAAACGGTATTCTAAACAACAAACATCAGCTTCCTCCAGTGTTAAACTTTGGAGTTAAAGCCCAAACCCATCATGCCCCAGGGGCCCATCATGCCCCGCTCTCCCCTACTATGGGGCCATCCTGACTCAGACTGAGAATATGTCAAGATGTGTGGAGCAAATCTAGGGCTGCCCTAAGGACCCCACCAAAGGGGGCCACACCTAAACCCAACAATAAAAGAAAAAAAAAAAAAAGGGTTGCTCAAATTCTGAACATTGGACCTTCTGGACATTGGACCTTCTGAACAATGGACCTTCTGACCATTGAACCTTCTGACCATTGGACCTTCTGACCATTGAACCTTCTGACCATTGGACCTTCTGAACATTGAACCTTCTGAACATAGGGCTGTAACCAAATTTAGGACAATGTCTGGTCGTTTTGGTTGTTTACTGGTCATTTAAGAGGATGAATCTGGCCAAAATCAATGAAATAGGTGGTCGCTGGTCGCGTTAGACAGGTTGGTCGCATACTCGGGTGATATTTATGAAGAAAAACGTTAATACATAAGGTCTATGGTCGAATACAGGGGTCTGGTCGCATATTAGGAGGTCGTTCCTGGCAGGGACCACTGTACATGTAAATTAACTACTATGTGATGTCATTTCAAACTGGGTCAGATTCCCCAGCTTCTAGCCAATGTTGATCCTCCTGAACTGAGCGTCACAGTTTCAACACAGTGTCAGAGTAAGAATTTTATCAGGGTTAGCCCCTACAACCACATCATCACAGCTTGATAGCCAATGGGCTGACAGTAAACTACGCATCACAGTTCAAACATTGATATTATGAAATAAGCATTACATTTGTGATCCCAATGATTTATCACAGCCTTCACCAGTCTAATCCTACCAAATGGCAGCTTTGTGAGCATTCACAATAGACAACTGTTATGATCCCCACAGAGTTGTTTGATTAATCTACAAACTTGCTAACTTACAACTTTAAACTTTGATGGAAGTTGGTATAGACAGAAGGCTTTGACAATTTGTTTGTAAACACATGGCTTATGTTATGAATATTTGTTCTGGCAGCCCATTGGCTGAGAGGCTGTGATGTCAAACTTGTATGGGTTTTCCCAGACCCAATTTTCACTCTGACACTGAGTTGAAACTGTGATGCTCAGTTTGGTGGATTCGCATTGGCTAGAAGCTGGGGAATCTGACCCAGTTTAAAATGACATCACAGCTTGAAGTTAATTTAAATATATTGCGATGCTAGAATAGTGTCATCTCTGACATCACAGTTCAACAGCATAGAACAGAACTTGAGATTCCATGTAAATATGACGAGGACTGTAACATTGGTTTGAACTGCTAACGTATCTTTATTTTATTGGTTTTTAAAAACTGTTTAATAATAGTACAAAAATCTCGAAGTTAAATTGCAACAACCTCAATAATAAAAGCAATTGGTAGTATACGGTATATTAAAAAAGCAGGATTCATCTAAAAATCTGTGTTATGTTGGAATAATGGGATATTTTTGTAATATTAATCAATCAAGGAAATAGTCTAGGAAGAAATAAAAGATAACTTTTCACAATAAAGTTAGGAAAAATATAATAGATCTATATTCATTAGATGGCCTTCTTTTTAACACAATCGTGTTCGTCCGGCAATTGGATGATGGCAAATCACCACAACTCTCATCCATCATTTTATTCATAGTGTGAAATATTTTACTTGTGTCATGAGACGTGCCATATTGATGCAGGTGAAGCTCAAACCAGCTGCATGTGTGACAAAAAAGAAATCGAAACAGGCTTATACAATATCGCCCTGAGCTGCAGACGGTCCAACATGCTGGTTGAAGGCCGACAAGCTCATGTGACGGTCAGCAAGCTAAAGTAAAATTAGAATTTTTTTATTTTTTCAAACATGTTTTAAAATGACAGCCAGTTCAGCATGTGCTGTTTTTCAACTGGGTCCCGTTCAAAAGTTCTGGTCAGATGAGAAGTAAACCATTGGCCTTCTATGGATATACAAACCTTGTTGAAAACATTTAAAACAATCAGAATATAAACCAACCAGAGAATTTAGAGCCAAGTCAATTTAAAATTGTGGCGTCCCCATCAGCTTTCTTGTTTCTCTTCATCCATATTTTAAGGGCCATTACAAGACTACAGATATTTACACACATATAAAATCACATATCACTTTTGTGAAAGTTCAGTTATTGTCCTGAAGCACTTTCATAGCAACAATGTCAGTTGTACTTTACCTAATTGCCTGCACAATTCCCAATTTGCCAGCACAGAAGTCTTCAAGAATCAGCTCTCTTGGCCTCAAGCACCGCAACCTTTGCCAATTAACATTCTCTTTTGTCTCGGATTCCAAGCTCTGGACTTGTTCACCGGATAAGACTTGAGAGTAAAATTGTCTAAATTAGTAAGTTCCTATAATAGTGTCTAAATATTATTGTCAAATGATACCCACTGCATAACTTTTTTTCGCTTGTTTTGCTCAAATGAAAATACACTCTTGATCAAAATGCAGGAATAATTAGGATTTTCAAGGTGTCAGAACTTCGAAGTTCTAAAATTGGTGATTGAATGTGAGGAATTGCAAAGATTTGTTCCTCAGACATTAGATTTATGTATAAATGATATTATAAAACATTTTAGAGTCCGAGAATTATTTGAAAAAACATGATTTTTGCTTCTTATTGACCAATAGGGTGTTTCAGGTGCCCCCAATATTTTCCGATCCAGCTTGACCTTGGTCTGGTATTGCAGTTTATATAGTAAAAGTCACATGTAAAATTTTGGCCCATTCTATAAATACTTACCTTTACCAGAATTCACTTGAAGTATCTCATAATAACCCAGCTTCCTTGACTACGGAAATCTCCCCCTGGTTTGCCCCCCTCTTTGTTGCCAAAAGGCTCACTCACCTTCACTTCCACACATCCATTACCCCTATCAACCTCATATTCCCACATCCGCATGTGTCCGCATGTGGTTCATTCAACCCTCACCATCCACAATTTCCCATGTCTATCATTTTAAAAACTACTTTCTCAGCCTCCAACCACTCTCCCCAGTGTAAACAAACCTAATTCCCACCACTAGCACCAGGTGGCCTAATTCCCACCACTAGCACCAGGTGGCTGCGTGTAGCATAAACACAACACAGCGCCCCTATTGCCATATCCAAGAACTACCCTCAAAAACAAATGCATGTGTCACCTTATCAGAACACTACCAAAGTCATGCCATCTCAGCAAACAAAACACTGACAGCCCTCTGCAAGAATTTCTCAAGAAACCCAACTGCATCTCAAGTTGCCAGGTAAGACGAATTTGGCACCAAATTGTGACATCAGGTTCTGTAACCACAGCAATTTAAAGTTCACTATCCAATGAACCATGCAATCACATTTACACCTAGGCCTATTATGCAATGTTCAGTACTTACAATAAAATGGAACATACATAAAAATATTATATGCAAAAAAGCAAAATGTTGTACAGGAGGGCACCTGAGCAGAAACTGCTGTAACCCAAAGGGTAGGTGCACCCCCTCCCCCCTTTAGATAAACCCCGGATTATTAAATAAACCTACTTCCCGTTCGTAGAACGGGTAAAATGCTAGTATAAATAATGCAATTCCCCATTGGCGAACATGCAAATTCTCAAGATATTTCAAAAACCAATGAAGAAATCAATATTTTTTTCTCAATCCACAAGTTTTGAGAGGGAAATTCAAATCTGGTGTTATTTTTTGCATAACCCCGCTTGCCAAGCTGCCAGAAGCTGTCAAAATTGTGAAAATCTGCATAAAATAGCAGAATTTTAGGAAATTCAACACTTCATAGCTCATTAGGAAGACCTGCTGTAAAATAGCTGATGCCAGATTTGAATTGCCCTCCCAAAACTTACTCAGAAACTATGGATTGAGGAAAAAATATCTATTCCTTCATTGATTTTTGCAATATCTTCAGGATTTGCAAGTTCGCCAATGAGGAATTACATTATAAACTTCAAGTGAATTCTGGTAAAGCTATGTATTTATAGAATGGGCCAAAATTTTACATGCGACTTTTGCTATGTAAACTGCAATACCAGACCAAGGTCAAGCAGGATCGGAAAATATTGGGGGCAACTGAAACACCCTATTGACCAATATGGCCAAATTTTAGTGAAACTCTCTTGTACCTGGTCCACATGAGTTGGCTGAACCTCCATCTTCATGGTCACACAACCCTTTGAATGAGAATCCACTTTTAATCACATTTAAATGGGGTCAAGTTCAGAGTCTATTGACCTGAGGCTCAAGACAGGGGATTATAGCCAGCAATCAGTGCAAAACAATACAACAAGATTAAAATCTTGTCACCTGTTTCTTGAAAGAGCCTCATGAACACTGTCAAAGCAGAAGATATCAGAGCTGAGCCATGGACTTTTAGCCAAAGATATCTCAATTGAGACATTTTCAAGTCGATTTATAAACATGGAATTATTGATTTACTAAACCTTCATTGCAAGGGATATACCTGGAGAGGGCAAAATAAACGTATAGCCCTGTAGACAACAATATGCAAGGTAAGAGATCAAAATTCTCCTAAATCCATGTCAACACAGAAAACTTTTGCCAACTTACCTTGCAACTTTGAAGCCATTTAATTCAGAATCAAAGAAGTCTGAATATGTACTTTAGCATAGATATAACCAACAATGATTACATAGACAGTTCTGCATGGTGTTATGTTGCTGACAACAATTAGATTCATAGTAGTTTGACTTTTTTTCAAACATGTGCTTTTCACAAGACATTGTTATGATCAAACAGGAAGTGGAACAACAGTGCCACCTTACCTACACATGCATCTTGTGTGCAATATGGTCTAATATTATGGAATCCAAGTCAAGTCAAGTGAAAGCTGAGGTCAATGCATACGACATTCAACATGAAATTGTGATGTTTTTTGGTTCTACACATCAAAACTAAGTTGGCATTATTTGGATATGTTGAGAGGAGGGTTGTCTTATATATATAGTAGCGTGCTGGGCTGCCAATCATTGGGTCCAGGTTTTGAATCCAGCTGTTGCTGGGTCAACTGAGCCCATGTTTAACGACTGTTTCTATCTGAAAATCATCATTCGCCTCATTGCAGCGTTCTTAATTAGCCTGCCCAGTGCAGAAATATAAGATATATTAAAGCCCAAATCATCCATCCATTTTCATATCTGACAGAAATGAAAATTTATGAGAACAAATTAAAAGTTAGTCTTTTCCCTATTAATATATTAATAGCCAGAAATGATATCAATATACATACACTTATAAATAGAAAACACTTCTACTAGTAACAGCTTATCTGACGCTCAAATCATCAATCAGTGATGTTCCTTAAATGTGCACAATTTGATACTGATATTTCTGGAAAGGGATTTGTACCATGGTTTATGTGTCAATGGTCAATAAAAGTACATGACATGTGTATTATCATTTATCAAGAGTGGATTTTTAAGCCTATCTTTTGCAAACTTATCTTTCAATGAGAAGTTTCTCAATGAGGATAATGAAAGAACTGTGCATGGCACCCCCAGATGCAGATGATTCATTTTCCTCCATCAACGGTTGTTTCAAGTTCATATCGATAACAACATATCGATATCATTAAATTCAGAAAATATTCAATATTGTTATGTAGACAAGTATCTTATTTGAAGTATGACACCACTTCTTCTTCTTCTTCTTCTGGAAGTTCCTCCTTTTCATTCAGGAGCACCCTGTATAGGTTATTGTAAATGTCACATCAGAAACATGGTTATGTTATGTGTCAGCTAAGACGATATGGACTACAGCTACTCTACGACTACGTTTTTACAATGTCAAGCAAGCATATTAGCTTCCAACACTCGCTTCCTGTGTAGGTGTGCTTGGTAGCACAGTTCGTTAATCGTCATATTTATCTCCAGACACTTGGCTGTTGTGGGCGGGCGACCATTCAGTAGCTTCCTGAGCCCATGTTCCCCGCTCGTGTAGAAGTCCAGTTCCGCCAGTCTTGTGAGCTTAGGCTCCCGGATTTTCTTTGCAACTTGGCAGTTAAGTAGGAGATGTTCTCTGTCTTTGTCAGCTTGCTTACAAAGCGGGCAACATTTGTCTGCTCCTTTCGTGAATTTGGCCACCCTCACTCTTGTTAGGTAGGTGTTGGTCAGAAATTGTGCCCATGCACTCTGTAGCTGCTGGGACCAGCCTTGGGTGACTCTGACACGTTTTCCACAGTGGGTGAGGGGCATTCTTGGTGCTGTAGGTGTCCAGGAATTTGACCGATGACTTGGTTGTTTCCCTCAATGCAAACGTCCAGTGGTCTGTAATTGTGGCTTTGACATAAGTTTTCCAGGTCGCCTTTCTCCATGGTGCAGTCACTGAGGCCTCGATATTGATGTTGTACTTGGTGCATAATTGGACTACACTCTGAAACCAGCTGTTGCTGTTGTCTAGTGCCAACTTACGTTCGGCTAGGTGTTTGAGGGTACCATTCTCTTCTGCTCCCCTACAGATGGCACCGAAGAGTGACAGTGTACGTGTGTCCAGCTCCGCTTCGAGAGGCAGGGCTCCCATTAACAGGTAGATGGCCTCACTCGCTGTTGTCTTAGGGAGACCCTGAATTTGTCTCAGAAGGTTCTTGTGGTAATTTCCCAGCTCTTCTGTCTCTTTTCTCGATAGGACGGTTGCATCGAGCACGTACAGTAGTCGAGGGGTTACATAAGTGTTGATAATCTTGATTGCAACGGCCGGACTCATGCCGTTGGAGCCATGTAGCCCGGTCCCCATGAGAGCGTACGCCGTTCTTCTGGCGGTCTTTATCCTACTTTGTACTTTTGGCGTCAATTTGCTGCATGACCATTCTAGTCCCAGATGGGTGAAGATGTTAGTAGTAGGCAGGTCATTGGGTCCTAGTTACCAAGTCGGTTCTTCTGACTTCTGCGGCAGGAGTGTCCTGATGCTACTTTTGCCTGGATGGATGACATATTTCTGAATGTTTGAGTATTTGTGGCATGCATTTAGCATTGCTTGCATATCGCTGGGACTGTAAGAAAGAACGACTGTGAGAAAGAACAAACTTCCTGTTCTTTTGATATGAAATTGGTTGATGAAAATTTATTAACGTCTATTAATGAGATTTCCATTTTTTGGCATCTCGGCCTCTCTTTTCATCAGATAGAGACGCTTCGCGTCAAATATATAGCATTACCAAGCCTATATACATCAAAGGGCTCGATCAGGTAACAGCTCAAAAATATTTTCCATTTGAAGATTTTTTCAGGTAGGCTGTAGTATGCACTTACATATCAGTAAGATGGTTACGAACGAACAAGTGCCCATTACAAGAACAAGAAGTAATCTTATGATCAACATGATGAAAGAACAAACATAGCTTTTAGGAAGATTATTAAAGCAAGGTTTGGAACAAGTTGATGACAGAGGTCAAGATGAAAAGCTAACACAAGCAGAATGGCAGTAAAACGGAAGGCTCTTGTTTGAAATTATTTGACGATGTTGGTCAAAGGTCATCTTTTCTAATTAGAAAAATGTATGTTTTCCTTTGGAAGTGGGTACACTGACCATTGTGTATGATGCACAATATCTATGATTAGCAAGTTTGAAGTCTCTTATTTATCAAAACAGTGGTTCAGGAGAGAATCGAGTGAATAGGGGAGAGTTAGGTAGTCATATTGTCTTGAGATAGATCAGGAGATAGATGGATTTATGGTAAGTGTAGTTTCTAAGCCAATTTTTGGGCACTCATCCTTTGCCTCATTACGCCGTTCTCCCCGTATATTCAAGCAGATACGCAGATACTCGAAGAAAGTCCCGATTGTCCATACAGATCAAATACGGTTCCGTCAAAATGTTTCTCTACTTTCATCTTTCTGTAGAAGGTTATACGTGTGAGACTGAAATACCTCACAGATTTGCATAGTTCTTGCCACTTGCAGTAACCCTTGACACAATAAAGCCAATTATGGAAAGGAGAAGTGACAGTTTAGAATAATTAGGACAAATTGGAAAAAAGGATTTTTTTACAAGTACATTTTCTGTTTAGCTGCGCAAGTTACTTCTCTAAATGTGTCAGTCTACAATACATGTAGTACATATATATCTTTCTATCTAATCGGTATCCCAGATTATCTTCAGCAACACTAATTTGCTATGCACCGATGTTTTTCTTTTCATTCCTGTTTTTTAACACCTGTAAACAATTGGTACATATGCATGCTTTAAATACATGACATTATATAGGCCTATTGGTCCAAAATACTCTGAGCAAACACTCGTACTGTTGTCCCATTTACTACAATTGTCTCAATTTAAAGAGGAAAGACAAAACTGTTTTAAAACCTGACCTATTTATCTCAACAGTGGACAGCATTACCTACATAAATACTTGAACAAGAATTGAATTAAACTATTTAAAACGAGTCCATTTCATTTGGTGGCGTTCTTTTGGGGGCTGGGGTACCATCATGGAAGCTACGTATAATAGACATCTTATTTGGCCATGGTACTATATTTGGTCTTTGGCCATGGTACTATATTTGGTTTGTGCCCCCCAGCTTTATTTTATATTTTAGGTCTCGAGTGATTTTGGTTCTCCTTCTGTTCAGACTTTCAAGTCTCGTAGGAACTCTGGGGCGGATCGGTCAGAGGGAAGATTGTAGGATTAGCCGAACTTACCTTGGTGAGTGAAGGATAATCTGAATCTTCCCGATGACAACAATTCACCTCTAGAGTTCATACGCCCTTCCTTTGCCCCCCTAGTAAGAACTCTAGTTCCTGAACAGAATGGAGGCTTTAAAGTGTGAGTAGGCGCATGCGCAAAGGTATCTCCCAATATAAACTTTTCGACCTTGGATAAAATATACAATATTTTGTTCGTACCGGAGAATTGTGTCCCCCCTGCCCAAGTGCCTCCCCCTCCGCTCGAGTCGGCCAAGTTATGCAACTGACCACATTAATTATTGTAACGTAATAAAAAAGTCGACTCTCATATCCTCCATGGAAGTCATGTACCTTATTACGATTTGCCCGTTGTTCCAAATATGTTTTGGATAGCCCTAATTGTATTTCATATATACATAATAAAAAAAGGACAAAACAAAACTATCAGTAAAATGGAATCGAATAATTCTAGACAAAGAAGGAGAAGTTCTGAAAGGAATAAATGAAAGCAATATTTCATCCAGTGACAGGAAGGAGCCAGGCTAGATGATATCAGATTTAATATTCTGAAGAGGAATGATTGATCGACTCAAGTCCATTGCCATTCAACATTATTCCATGTCACCCAATCACTCAGGGAAATAGACTCAGGAGATGGATGACATCTATAAAAGATGACACGAAGCGGTCTGATAACAATTATTGTTATCCAAAGCTTAGGTCACTTTTTTCCCCTGATACTGGTGTTTTTCCCTTGAAGTTAGTAAAAAATCAGGGAGGATATGAGGGAACATTTGGCAAAATGAGGGAAAATATGGCAAAATGAGGGAAGAAGTGGCAAAATCAGGGAAGATATGGCAAAATGAGGGAAATAATGGCAAAATGAGGGAGGATATGGCAAAATGAGGGAATATATAATATTTAGAGGGAAAATATCAAATTTAGAGGGAAAATATGACATTTGTAGGGAAAATACGACATCTAGAGGGAAAATATGGCATTTAGGGGGAAAATATGACATTTAGGGGGAAAATATGACACAGATTAAAAATATTATTCAATGGCTTGGGAAGTATTTCCCCGATGTGGTTAACCTCGACCAGTATACCGAGTCTCTTGGGACGATATCAGGAAAATAGCCTACTGCCCAAGCCATGGGATAATCTATAATAATTATGCATAAGTGGGCAACTATTAGATTTTCAATGGGACTTGGGGTTTTCCTCGGCGGGATATCATTCATTTCAGGGTCACGGAAACAGTGATTAGGGCCTACTCATTTCGGTTGTGCAACATCCTCAAATATATTCCTTTTTAGAGATGCTTGCTTGCTTGCAAGCGGCATCTCTATTGTGGGAGGATGGCTCTGAAACTTATGACAACTGCCTTGGTCATGCTGTTTCATCTCTGTCATTAAAACTTTGCATAAATTCTCAATAGAATTTTATCTTGCGTTGATGAACCTTTGGTGTCTTTTTGAGATGAAAAAATAAATAAAGAAAACAAACAGGCTGAGTTTCTGCAGGTCAAAGGTCAATCACCAAAAGTAGGTCACAGGCCAGATACCCTCCAGCAGGTCTCACATGCCACATACCCTCTGCAGGTCTCACATGCCAGATACCCTTGTGCAGGTGACAGGCAAAGGTGGTAGATACCATCATGGGTAGTCTATCTACAAGCATCTCTTAAAGTGCTTGCACGTTATTTTTAAATCATGCAACTGGGTGTCTTGGAGATTCGAAAAATATTATTATTTTATTTTACCTTCCCTTAATTTACAGCTGGTCTCTAGTAGTTTTTTATAATAAAAGTTTTGCAACATACAATGTGCACTTGCAAAATTGCAGTAAAAATAAAGGGTGCAAAGCTCTGTTCTCATGTTATGTTTTGTTGATTACTTAACTTGTCACCTTTGGCAAGTCTGGTTTTCCATGCTTTTTTTAAAACCTAAATGTACGCTTGAAACAAGAAACGTTCTTTTTGGATTCTTTTAATTTTCGGCAGGAGAGACTATGAGCGGTTGTGCAAAGTTGGCCTATTGCTATCAAATTAATACATCATGATAATGCGCAAAAACATAGGCTGCATAGCAGCAAACCTTCAGCGAAAAAACAACATTTAAAAAGGACACCATTACACCATAAAAGCGATGTGAACCAAATTGCATGTAGTATTTGCAATAGTGGCCTGATCTTGGTCTGAAATTATCTATACGCCCCGCCATATGCCGGCCTGCATGCCACGGTATGTTGAATGATGGAAAGGCCTTACTAGACCAATGTACATATATAATGACCAGTTTCATGCATAAACAAGGAATAAGTTGTGAGGTATGGGTCAGAATATTTGAAAAAGCATCAAGAATAATAATCAAGCAGAGCAACAAAAGGCACTAAAATATTATATAGGTGATATATATAAAATTTAATCTACATGCAATGATGGCCAAGTTTTGGCCTGGAAACAAAAAATAATAATTTTAATATTTCTTTGTCAATATTTCAAGATGTATAGAATATCCATGAATCACACCCACAAAAGGCACAAATTAATCATATAGGTGACATGTGTAACATATTTCATCCATGTACATGCAATTGTGGGCAAGTTTTGGCCCGAAATGCAAAAAAAAAATTTGTAGTACATTTTTCTCAATATTCCAAAAAGTATGGAATATCAATCAATCAGACCATGAAAAGGCACAACTAGACTGTATAGGCTACATGTGTAAACAATTTCATCCATGTACATGTATTAGGGGCTGAGTTCTAGCCCGCAAAGGAAAAATAAATATATATTTTTTTTCTCAATATTGGAAAAAGTATAAAATATTCATCAATGAGACCATCAAAAGGCACAATGAGACCATACAGGCTACATGTGTACCAAATTTCATCCATGTGCATGCAATAGGGGCTGAGTCCTAGCCCAGAAACGAAAAAAATTTACAAAAGTTCCATCAATCAAATCATCAAAAGGCACAACTAGACCATATAGGCTACATGTGTACCAAATTTCATCCATATACATTCAATAGGGGCTGAATACTGGCCCGGAAACTATCAATCCGCCCGCCGCCCGGACGCCCGACCGCCCGACCGCCCGACCGCCCGAACGCCTGCCCGGCGGACGGACAACTTTTGACCAAAGTGATAACAATACCTTCTTCGAACTTCGTTCGCTGAAGGTAAAAAAGGCACAATGTGCAGGTGTCCCATAAGAGCTAAACAATCGTAAAAGTTCTATTCTGTGGCCGAAATTGGGCTATTTTGGAAAAAAATTAATTTTCAAAAAAGCGCTTCATTTCAAAAGAGATTTGGACTGCAAAGAGATTTATTGAAAATTGCCACAAGCCCAATGAAGATGTGTTCTTCTGTTCTTCATAATCACCTTTCCATGATAATTTACAGAACAGTCCAGGGTTAAAATGTCAACATCCAAACAATAACTCATGAGAATGTAGATCACACAGATCAACAAGGCAGACTGTCTGAGTGGTGGAAGTTAGAGCACTCCATCCACCCCCTTGCCAGCATCAATAGATCCGCCCTGAACAGCTGGCTGGCCAGCCTGGCCTGCAGAACAGAGCTTCTCAATGCAGCTCCTTCAGACTTCAGTGCTGCACAATCTAATCTCTCTATCAGCCTCATTTCTTTGCCTATCTGTGACAATCATTACAGAAGTGATAGCATTATTGTCCAATACACTTGCCATAAAAAAGACATTGTGTGTCTGTATAACTATCATTGATTCATAGCAGAAACTGAGGCTCTACCACAAAATTCAGTCAGCCACACATGCTATTTAGCAGCAGCATTTTCACCTTGAAGCAGCAATCTAAATTAAAATCTACACATACCTTTTTCTCCTGGTCTGGGGGCAGAGGGATCTGGACTCCTGTATTTGGCTTCTTGTCCATAGCGAACTGTTCTATGAATGAGGTGGAAAACTAAAACAATCCCAGCAAAGTACTTGATTGTGTCAGGCACTTTCATCGTTGCAAAAATAGGTCAACGTGACCTCATTAGAACACATGCGCTCCAGTTGTGCAAATCTGGGACACTGTGTCGTAGCTATCAAATAGAAGGTGGAGGTTATCTGAAAAAAGTTGCTTATATGCAGAAAAATACACGAAAATGATAAGAAATGAATTGAAGGTCATATATAAGAGTTTAGATATGATAATGATAAATATGGATGATCGACATGATTGTGTTCATTTTAATGAGCCTTAATTAGGAGACAATCATAGGCGTTTATTTAGTAGATATCCAAGACCAGAGTTGTCTCTGAGGTGACAGAGGGGGAGGGTGGATCTTGTTAAAATAGATAGTGAATTATCTTCTAAACAGACACCAATGCATGGTGTTGTGTTCTCAAATAGATTATTACATCTGCAATTCTGCATTTCATGAAATAAATAATTACCCATTTGGAAACACTCCAAGTGCCCCACCCAAAAATCTAATGATCGTCTGCAAATGGTTAATCAATAAATGAAATTCGCGCTAATCTCATTGTCGTACTGGTGGAGCAAGTAAAATATAGGTCCATTTTCAGTTCACATTGACTCACAGAATGATAGATACACAGAAAGATATATAGAAAGATAGGTAGATAGATAGATAGATAGATAGATAGATAGATAGATAGATAGATAGATTTTAATCAGGGACGGACGCAGGGAGGACGGGGAGATGGGGGGATGCATCCCCCCCCCCCACCAGATAAAAAATTATATATTTTTACATGCTAATTTTATCCGCGCGCGAAATACAAATGATACAACATGGCATGACTATCGTCTCTATTGCAAACATTTGTACAGATCTGTATCCTATACAAAATGGAAAACTCGACTCTTATACAATACACTTAGGAAGTTGTACAAATAGCAAAGGTGTTTTTTTTTCTGGAGCTTTGTGAAGTGTACAGAAACCGACACTTTAATGTATATGAATGTAGCAAGAATAGTCACTGAATACTGCACTTTCGTTGAAAAATCTCTAAATGAAACAGAAGATGTCTTATAAGGTTTCTGCATTTGTGCGTACAATGGTAGGTTCTCTCCCGCAAAGCTTTTTGTCTATGGCAAAGCAGATTGTGGCATTGCGCCATAAATGATTTCATTAGCTGTTCTTTAACAGGGGTTCTCGTTGTTGACGTTCCCAGATTCCCACACATATTTTTCTAAAGCCTTTACATATGTGTATTTATAAATGGCATCATTTTTAAAGGGTGTTTTCGAAGCTTCATTCTTTTTGCAAATAAAGAGCTCAAAAAGCCAGACATAAACTTTGAATGTTCATTTGTTCAGAACCTCTGTCACATTCAGGCAAATTCAAAAGATTTGATGTATTATATAGCAAAGCGCCATTACAATATCTGTTTTCATAGCACCTCGATGACTAAAATTTCTGTCTGTGCCATAAAACTGGGTGCGTGCCTCCTCTGCTCCTTGCAATTTTGAAAAATCCTGGTGTTGAGGGAGACAGCCAACTCGTTTTCTCCATGGTTAGTGATGATAACTATATTATATGGCTGTCTACAAGTTGACCGCTATTTGCTGCCACCTAGGGTGCAAAATTCGCAAGCTCCTGTGAGCGGTCAACAGAATTTCGACCTCTGGAAGAAACCAGGACAGTGTGGAAGAAACCAGGACAGTTCCATCATTTAGTGATGGTCTAGTTTATTTCCAAAAACTCTGCAAGTGTCTAATCTGACTTTTGTTGGCTTCAATTTTAAGCAGACAGCTTGTAAATACCAAAATAAGTTGGAACTATTTTTTATAGTAGCTCACATATATTGCCAGTATAGAGGGGGCCACTTGTGGCATGGGCAAGACATTTTGCTGAGTGTAACACAGCTTTTATGAAATTGTGAATTATATTGTTGTCCTAGTTCATAAATCTCCATAAAGTAACAGAATAAATACAATTGAGCATTTTTGATATCACAAAACAAAAACGTCATCTTTGTATGGACAAGTGAATAAGCGAGAATGAATTCTTTTTGGACCCTTTTCTGACCACAATTTAACATGCACTAAATGGCATAAGTAGATTGAATACCATCAAACTTCTGATGAGTAAAATCATCCCTTTCACAGGCAAAGTGTATGCTTAAGTTTCAAAACTTTCTTTTTGTCTCATGATTTCCAAACATTTTCATTCAAAGCAGTGGACTGGATATTTGCCAGCAACCATGCTTTGTGAAAGTAGTTTGGCGTAGTAATATGGACAGCCGTTGTTCGACCTGATCTGGTGATCTGCCCAAAACAGATCAAATTATTGTTGACCCAATTCGATTTTCCAGGGACTGTCAGCATTCTGCTGCCACTTGACAGTCCCGAACAGAGACAGATATTATGGATTAATATAGCGCTGATTTCAATAAACTGCTATCATATCATCAGCAGTATCCAGTAGCATCATTTGCATCAATTCATGCATCGGTAATTAGTAGACCGAGGTCACAGTCTTCACGTTGCTGTAGGCAACGTAGACTGAGGACATTGCATTGGTTGACCACTCATGAAAAGTCAAGAACTGAAAATCAGTTTTTAACAGTAACAAACTATGGGGATTTGGGTGTCTCAAACCCAGAAATGACACCCACAACAGTAAAAACAACAACTTTCAAACCGAGAAACACAAAACAGCCTCCTCCCCTGCCCAATGAACTGAGTGAGACTGGTAACTAATTAAATGGTGGCAGCACCTTACAGTGCATTGTCATGATGCTGAATAAATGATGTTTGAGAAATAATAAATAAATTGTGCGCTTAGAATAATAGAGTTACCCTTTTAAAATATGTGTGAAATAAAAATGAAAAATAAAACAACATAAGCCCATATGTTTCCCCCCATGGCAATAGCCTATCTAGATATATATATATGCCCTTGCTATCTATCTTTTTCATAGATCTATCCATCTCTATCCATCTCTTTATCTATCTGTCTATCCGATATAGAAAAAAAAATTGGCATGTAGGCCTTATAGTTTCAGGGTAACTGTTATCTTGACTTTTCATGAGTGGTCAACCAATGCAATGTCCTCAGTCTACGTTGCCTACAGCAACGTGAAGACTGTGACCTCGGTCTACCCAAGCGATAATGAGCAGCTCACTGAAATAAGTGCTATAATAGCCTTTGTTATTATTATCAGTATTATAATGCATTCAAAAGAATTGATATCACACAAATTGAAAGCTGTCTTATCATGCCTCTATATTATAAATCATGCATGAATAGAACACTTTCTTTTGTGTAACAGATGTGATTGGTTCACTTATTTTTGCATAACATACGTTTACTTTGGTATCAACATAATGATGGGCTTCTAAAGCAAATCTCAAGTTTTTCTCTTGCGGATAGATTGTGCCAAGCAATCGATGATGGATAACTGGGGTGATGGAAGACTTTGTAATTATTTATTTGTTCTGAAACAGATGCAGCTGTTCACGAAGAACACAATCAGAGACGGGTAAAGAATAAAGCCATTAAAATTAATGGGGCAAAATGAAGTGTTAATCTCAGGAAGTTTTATGTGAAAAATTACGACCAGAATCGTATTTAAACACCTTCAAGCCGCTCGTGGTTCAGTTTCAAAGCTTTCGTGCAAAACAATAACGTCTTTCGATAATTTTTCTTCCAAATTCAATCAACAGCAAACAAAATACTGAGAAGCTTATTTGATTTACGCATCATATGATACGATACGATACAATACGATACGATACGATACGATAAGAATTTATTGTCATGTAATACATGAAATTTGTTTTGACATTACGTGCAAACGATACAAACAAAACAAAAAATCAAATAAGTACATGAAACAATAATAGTGGTAATAATAATAATAATAAGGCAAGTAACTGGTAATTATTGAACAATCGGATACCAGCAGGAACAAAAGACATATATCATTTAGTCCTTTGGTGATTTAATTACACTCTTGCTCATAAATATAAAGAAATTAAATTCAGTTATAAATCTTAGAGTTCGAGTGGCAGCAAGAACCTTATTTCGCTGTAGCTCTACCTGAGGTTTATGGTGACCTGTTCTTCAATATAGGTAATTAGAAGTAATTGACCATCATGTGCTCCTGCAGTAGTTTCCAGTGTTATCAATTTCTACGGGGATTGCTGATGAGAAATTTGATTGAAAACTTTTTTTTTCTGTGAACATTGGACCAGCAACAATGAAAAATGGTCTACATCAGTCTGGTGAAACTGAGAACTGCGTGCTGCTGCCACCTGGCACAAAAGTTGATTTCCTATACTACAGCATTGCAGTCCCAAGAAATAGTTCCAATTTTATTGCACATTCACAAAATTTCTATTCAACATCGATGTATACCAGAGTGAGACTTGGCAATCACATTCCCTAAGGAAGTAGACAAGGCCATTAACACACTCAGAAACAGCCCCGGTGTTTTCCAGACAAAATTGTGTGTGTTCTTCTGGTTGAAAGTTGGTGGACGCTCACAGGAGCTCGCGGAATAGCACACCAGTCACCAGGTGGCAACACAAGACAGCATATGTTCTGATCTGTGGCAATGCAAGAGCAGTCCACTTGTAGACAGGGTCTACAAGTTCAAGTTCTTTATTGGAAAATAATAATTTAGCAAAATACATAAATCATGTACAATTATAAACAATCAAATTTTCCTTAGTCAAGATACAAAAAAAATGTATATATTGACGTATAGTTAATAATACAAATAATTTTTATGTTACATTGGTAAGAACTTCTAACAAACTAAATTATAACATATACTGAAAACAAAATAATAATAATCTTAATATACATAAAAAAATAAAAAAAATAAAAATCAAGAAAAATAAAAAATAGAATTAATAAATCATCCTTGGTTATTACAAAAATCTAAATCATTAACAAGGAGGTACTTCTTCAGGTGTTTTTTTATAGTGGATAATGTAAGATTACTCATTATAACGTCAGAAAGAAAATTCCACACAATGACTCCCTTATATCTCAAATATCTTTGACAAAAACTACTTCTAAAAATGGGCAAGTGTAACTTATCGCGTAATCTAGTATTATGAGCATGATACTGGGAATTAGAAAGAAACATGTCATTAAAAATGTCAGGGCTATCTCCTTTCTGCAATTTAAACATAAACAAGGCAACCTTGAGAACATAGATTTTGAAAATATCTAAAACTCCATATTTCAGGAAGAGGGGAATAGATGGCGTTCTAAGAGGTGAAAACGATATAATCCTTAAAGTTCTTTTTTGAAGTTTATGAATTGGAGCCAAGTTTGTAGCGGGCACTGAACCCCATACCTCAATGGCATAATTAAGGTATGGATAGGCAAGAGAATTGTAAAGACTGAGCAATGAATGTGAATTGAGCTGATGTCTGGCCTTTAATATTATGCCTATGGCCTTAGCTATCTTCTTTCTTATAAAATTTATATGGTCAACCCAAGCAAGTTTCGAGTCAATAATAACACCAAGGAATTTAGTAGACTCAACATTACAAATTTCTTTGTTAGCAATCTTAATTTGAAAGTCACCAGAAACATTTTTCCGATTGGATTTAAATAACATGCAATTTGTTTTATTTACATTGAGGGATAGTTTGTTAGCATTAACCCAATTATACACATGGCTTAATTCATCATTCAAGATATCTGTCATAACTGTAACATTTTTACCTTGAACAAATAACTAAGGAAATAACTAAGGAAAATTTGATTGTTTATAAGGAAAATTTGATTGTTTATAACTAAGGAAAATTTGATTGTTTATAATTGTACATGATTTATGTATTTTGCTAAATTATTATTTTCCAATAAAGAACTTGAACTTGAACTTGAACTTACATATAACTTCAGTTAGCTTTGAGGCCGAAACTAAATTTAGCCTGTGAAATAGCCGAAGGTTTTATAAGCTGAATTACATATGTTAGAGGAATGTTTATTATTTTCGTAACACTTTCCTTTGAACCGCAGGAGCCAATGGTCCCAGACTCCATGAGTCCCTATTTTTGCCGATGACACAAAGTGTCTGAGGGACTCCTTGAATTGGATTGTTTGGATTCTCCAAAAAAGGTTACTGATTGGTTATGTAACTTCTCATAAACATTGCTTTTTGTTTATGTCCAAAAACACCTTGTGTGATTAATTGTCAAGACTTGTTATGTCACTTTGTTTTGATTATGCCATTGTCCACTGTATAACTTGCAGAGGCACTGATAACTTAGAAGTATATAAACATTCATCATGTTATCCAATATTATTGTAACAATTAAAGATTCCCACAGCATGAAAGAAAACAATTAGGTAACAAGTTTACTCTGCCATATCTTGCTCATTTGCATGCTGCCTGTGCTCATTTACATGGCCAGTTCCAGTAGACTGCAATGGTTTTTGGTAATATTTGACAGTTGTTTTGTCAGCGTTATGGCAGATATTTAGTAAAACTCTGTGGTATCAATAGGGTCTCCTGAGCTTTGCAGAATCTCAATCAAGGGTGGCTTGCTTCTCACTATACATCTTTGAACACAAAAAGTTTTGTTGTGCCTCCTGAACCAGACTCCAAGAGTCCCTATTTTTGCTGATGACAAGAAGTGTCAGAGGGACCCCTTGAATTGGATTGTTTGGATTAACCTAAACATGTTAAATGATTGGTTATGTAACTTCTTAAAAAAACAACTTTGTATTTATGTCAAAAACACCTTGTATGAATAATTATCTAAACGTGTTGTGTCACTTTGTTTTGATTCTCCCATTGTCCACTGCATAACTTGCAGAGGCACTGATAACTTAAAAGTATAAACATCCATTTTGTTATTCAATATTATAATAGTCTATAACAATTAAAGATTACCACAGTATGAAAGAAAACAATTAGGTAACAAGTTCACTCTGCCATATCTTGCTCATTTGCTGATTGTGGTTGTTTACTTGGCCAGTTCCAATAGACTGCTCCTGAACTATGTTGAATTGATAGTTATATTATCCAATTTTATTTAATTTATCACAGCAATATTAAAAAATAATTGATTCTTCTTTAAGGGATATGTGCATTATATGCGCGACACCTTTGGCAGCTGAGAGGATCTTCATGTGATCACAGATATGAATGCATTTCCCTGTCATATGACATTTCCATATTATAAAGCCTACACGCTGTTTTAAGCTGAAGCCAATCTAATGGCATGTAGATGACGCCCCAGCTGGTTCACTTCAGTAAATTGTATGAATCAATGCTTTTGACTTTTTCCTGTGATGAAAATCACGTGGCAATGCAGTAATAATTGTTATTATCATCTAAACATGCTTACGTGTGATTGTTATTTTTAACCATTAACTGAAACAGTCTGACAAGCTTTTAATTCTTTTCCCCTTATTAGACACAACTACTCCCTGGCAGTGCATAAAACAAAGTGGATATACCCGGCATGAGAGTATTCGGCTGTGGCGCTCATCGAGTGAGCTGCCTATTTTCGAAATGGGTCCCTCATCTCTCACTTAGCGGCAGCCGATATGCTGAAACACATGTATCTGAAGCCTCCTTTGTCAGGAAAGAGCCTCTAAAGACACAAAAGGTTTGCTTCATGGAAGTAAAATGCTACCCTTTCTGAACCATATAGAGGTTTATGACACTGTCAAAAGCTTTCAATTCTTTGATGATGCAGCTAGAATGTTAAAACGCTCCTGTGATTTCTTTGATATAAAAGGAATGCAATGGATCCAGGGTATTTTCACCGCAGTTCACACGATTATAAACTCATTTTAGTGCAGATTTACAATCTCTCTCTCTTTTGACGATTCAGTTTATAGAAATCCAATTTTGGCCTCTAATTAATTCATCCACCTGCAAAATGATTTAGATTTCTTCTGGGTATTGAAAGGCCAGTACTAAGGCCAGTAACTGTTCTAGTCACTCATATAAAACAGAGAAAGTGGAACTAAGGAATCCTTAAAATGTTACTCATTTTACATCATGTTACCTACTGCTTTTTCAATTCAATGTCTCATGAGGAAAACCACAGGTAGCTGCCATTGAGGTAAGATCTGGTCAATATACACATAGAACGTGTCTCACATGAGATTTGGTCAAATCAACAAGGCCAGCTTGCAAGGCTTGCCACATCATTATTATTTAGAGAAAGCATTTAACCTGCCTGACACAAGTTCATCATAATATTTGAGAATGTTTTGAAGTGTTACCTGCATATGTTACATCTTCAACATCTTAGAATTCCTGTTTAAAGTGCTGGGTAAGGCTCAGAAGCTCATGAGAAATTCAGTAGCCCTCGGTGATATCTGCATGCTCCAGTTAAGTCAGTTGACCTGGGGGCCCTGAGAGGATTTCCTTGTCTATTAATCAGAAATGGCCGTAACCATGATAACAGCAATTGTGATTTGGCAGTTTAAGCAGGCGTGAAGAGCTGTGGGCATGGTTGAGAGACCAAGCTGTGATTGACATTGGATCAATTGATTGACTAATGCACTGAACAATTTGCAAGGCCTTCCTATGTTTCAGTTTGTCACAGTAGTGTTTTCTCTGTTGCTTATTATTTGACAACAACAATAACTGTCAATTTGGGATTATGTCAAGGTTGACCAATTTTTAAAACACTCCTCCATTGGCTGAACATTGGCTGAATGCTTTCATGACCTTTGATGGTCTGATCACTTGGCCCAGATCAGATAAACCAATGAGATGAGACACAGAGGTCATCCAGGGCTTCTGATAGGATCACCAATATCAGGAGTGCGGCACCTTCTATGTGTATATTGACTAGATCTTACCTCAATGGCAGCTGCCTGTGGGACAACATCCGCCTGGTTATCCTTCCCTGGCCTGAGATCTAAGAGAGATCCTTCAGCAATACAAAGCAGATATTGAATATTAATGCCTTGACCATGCACGATTGTCTTGAAGTTTTTAAATGCATGTGATTCTTGAGTCTCTTTTCCAGCTGTATCTACATATGATTTTTGCCTAATTTGATTGGCTCAGGAGCAACAGAAGGTCACAAAGGTGGTAGATTTGTCAAACGCAATAAGTACCTGCATGCAAAGCATTCCTCACTGTCACAAAAATGCTGCAACCATTGCCAACCAAATTGATATCTGGCTGATGGAGTGTCTCATATCACGTACCAGACATGGAAGATAAATGTGAATTGTTTTGTTGGACAGAAACTACACATAGGCCAACAACATGTACATGTACGTATGTAATGGCATCCATTTTTACCAGAACTCTTTGTTTGCAGCCTGCAAATTGCAGGCTGTCTATCTATCTATCTATCTTAAGCAAACATCCACCTTGTTTTGGTAATAGGCCTATATAAGAAACACGAAATAATCATACGGCCACCTACAAGTTACATTATAAGGCTGCAACAGTTACTGTCCCATGAAAGCAATCTTGTTTTCCTCCTTTTTATCAGCAGCTGATCTGTCTATCTGTCCATTTACAATCACAGCATGCCTATTTGGGAAGGAAGCCACCCTGCTTGACTTGTCCACACGACTTGTCTGAGACTGGCTCAGACCATAGAGCTGCCTCTCTGGCTGCAGAGGCAGCATTTCACATGGCTCCCCCTGGCTGTCAATGCTCAGTGTCCAATGGGCTGAGTTTGCTCTGAGCGGAGCTTATAAAGAGCGCTGCATTACAGGCTCTGAGCTTTTCTGAGCTCAGTTACAGGCGGAGCATCACAGTGAAGTGTTTTGGAACAACTGGGAGTCAGCTGTGAAACTTATTTGCAGTCGTTTTATCATTGTCATATCTTTGATGGAGTATTTGTTAAAAAAAAATAGGACTGGACAACAGAAAGTGCAATTGACTGGCAAAAGTTAAGTCATTCTGAAAGCTTTGATGGATGAGGACGTTTCTGATGATTTAGTTCTCCAAAATGACTTAAACCGAGGAGTTATTTTTCATTGAACAGAAATAATGGAAGCCAGCTGTTAATTAACTGACATGACCCAGCAATGTCATTGTGGAAGCTTGGATAGTTCTAAGTTATTCATACAACTTTGGAGTATACTGGAGGATTGCCATTAATGAGAATATAATGGACAGAAATACTTTGGTCAACATCATGTGAGTTTATCGCCCAAGTTATGTTGTTAGGTGTGAAAATGACTTCATGGTGGTTGGTACTGGCACAAATGTCCAAGACAATACAAGTTTTAGATGATTTCTCACATTGAAATGAATACACATTTTAAATGAAAGACAGGAAACCAGAGGATATTGAACTGTCATCCTGAAAGTTGGTAATGTAATATTGACTAAATGGTGGTTGGCCGCTTCTAAAATATCTTGGATTTAACAAAATGGTATTAAAAATTCCTCGACAAGAGTAAAATATCTTCAAGTATCATGGCTCACAGCTCTTTCAATTTACAACCACTTACTGTCACGGCTTGTAGTTTTCAGGAATTTGCATTTGTTATCTTCATTATGGAACATTTATTGTCTTCATCAGCAGTGCAATGAGAAAAAGAATGCTCCAAAGAACACATGGGATTATTATGTTTGCTGCCATCTGTGTGATTCACATCATGATCTGGAAGTTGCACCAAGCTATTAGCACGGAATCCCTTCAAGATTCTGTGGGTGTTCACCAAGTCAGGAGGGCAAAGAGGAGTGCTGGAAGAGGCAAATGTGAAGAGGAAACAAAATGGAGCAGCTTTTTAACCTTCGACCCCAACTGGATCGATGCAGGCTGCAAAAGGCAGTGGCCCGATGAGGGCTGTTATGCGCGTCGTTATGACCTGAAGGATTTTTATGGTTCTGACGGACCTCCACATTTGCCCCCGGTCAGGGTTGTGGACTGTGAAATATCAGCTCCCATTTCATGTTGGCAATCGTTGCTGCTAACAGGGAGACATTGTGACTTCTCTTTCATTAATCAGGCAGCAAAATTGACAATGGAAACCATGGCATGCCCAATAGACCACTGCCCGCGACTCATGATGAAAATCTCCAATCTGTTGCGATTGCGAGTTTCTCCTTTTGTGCTTGTCCAGTGCTATGGCCCCAAGGGAATGCAACAACAGGCAGTGGTTGTTATGGGAACACATATTTCACATCCTGGACCTTTTATTAGCAGTCCTAACAGCTCTTTGCATGTCAATGTATTGATGATGTCAGCCATGTCAAGAGATTACTTCTACAATGAATTAACACGGACAGAAAGTTTC
The DNA here is from genome assembly GCA_026936325.1 of Platynereis dumerilii. Lineage (NCBI taxonomy): Eukaryota > Metazoa > Annelida > Polychaeta > Phyllodocida > Nereididae > Platynereis > Platynereis dumerilii. Next base: position 31,851,054 of record JAPTHN010000001.1, on the reverse strand, counting down.
CTCAGCAAATCACAAGCTGTTTTAGACTTGCCTCTTTTCCAGCACATAACCATGGCTGAACTCTCCCATTATGTGGAAGCCCTCCTTTCAGGCAAAAACAACGCCTGTTCCTACGCCTTGAGCAGAAAATTGTCCTATTTCAGTCACAACCTGTGTGATGTCGAAGGCACACGGCTGGATCGATTTGCCATTGCGAGCGGAGATGTGAGAGGAAATGATGGTAATTTTCCAAATGGCACAACTGCGTCTGTCTCTTTTGGTCAATTTGTGTGCATGCTACAGAGCACAGGTCACCCAGTTAAATACCCATCAAGCCTCCATCTTGCCATGGCTTCCCACTTTTTGAAAAGAGACTTTTCCAAAGGCCCATCACTTAGCCTAACAGTTCTCAATACAGCGAACATCACTTCTGGGCGACAACCTGCTCAACACAATGCCTTAGACCAAGCTCTGCGGGATTACCTGAGAGAAGTTCGCTCATTAAACAAACCTATTTTGACATTGATAATTGGTGCCAGGGGTCTTCAGCCCATCAAGCTGCCCCATTCGTCAACCTGGGAGATCTTACAGGAAGACAACCCTGTCTTGCTAATGCTTGGCAATCATGGCGTTTGGGATTACGTGAAGCCCTTGCAGACATCTCTGAGAAGTAGCCTAATGACACTATGGGACCTGAATGAACTCCTGGGCCACCTAATGCAGCTTGATAGCAAAGTGAGGAGGCAGCGACAGCTTTCTTGTCCCGAGGGTTTCTCCATCACATCAAGCAAAGATAAACGCACCTGCGACAGCTTAGGTGTTGCTCAACCTAACTTGTGCGTGTGCGCCAGCCAAGCAGTGCATTTTTCCAATGACACCTTGCAGGTGGCCAAAGCTGAATTTGCTTTGGGCAAGCTCAATGAACTAATCCAGCAGCAAGTAACGAATCCTTTAATGTCTTCTCACACAACATCTTTTTCGCGTTCTTCTTACGGTCTGTGTCACAAGCTTATCGGTGTTTCCTTTTCAAATGTTTCTGTTATGCCTGGAAGGACTGGACTTCGGACTGTTTTGACAATTGCACTTTACAGCCCTACAAGAATGTGGCAGTCTCGTGATACCATATCTGTCACTGTTGACCTTAGTCACTATAAAGATCAACAGCAGATGACTCTGGTGGATTTCTCAGGTGTGCAATCGAGTTCGGATTACAAGGACTGCAGAGACGACAGGGTCATCCAGGGACTGTGCATATGTGACGTTCAAAGACCAAAGTTCACGCTTTCAAGATCTGAAGCCTTGATGCAGTTCCATAGCCCTCAGTTCGGGTTGCGGCCTATCATCATTAACTTGCACCAGTCTTGTCTTTTTCTTGGCGTCAGAAATTTTGTCAGCAGTGCATCATTTTATGCCCTGAATATTTGCGAAGATAGAGTTTATAGTTTACAGCTTAATGTAAGAGGAACTGCAATGGTTCTGTCCTCTCCTTCTCCCATTGTGAGAGACGTGCCAGCATTTTATGAGATTTTCCTCGTAGTGGCGATGCAAGCCACATACTACTCCTACCCACAAATCTGGTACACTCACTCCTTTTCTGTGTTTTATATCACGAATTAGATGGACAAAGGAAGGAACCGTTGCAGAATTAATCATGCCAAAGAAAGAAAATAATTGCCAAACTTGGTAAAACTGCTTGCCGTAAACGTGCTGATAACAATGGCCTTCAGTGGGTCCCCTTGACTTCCTCCATTCTTTAAGAAAGTATGTCTGCCACTGCCTTTGCTGGAAGCTGATTTGTTTTACTCTTTTGAGTTTTGAAAACTCTGGTTTACATTTATTGAGTTTTAAAGAAGACTTTTTCAATATTCTTAAGTTGAGAAACTGAAGCCTGTTGTTTGTCTTCAATTGTTGCAACAGAGTAAACTTGTGTATATTTTTGAAAATGTAAAGTTTGTAACACCAAAGAAATGAAAATATGTTTTTAAAAAAAGTTTCAGGCTTTTTATTTCTTTGTGTCAAATCTGAAGTTCGTGAGTGTGAATAGCATGATTGAATGTCTCTGAACCACACCTACAGCGCTTTACTATTGTTGGTAGGTGAAACGTAAGACGAGTAAGGCAATCAGTTGTCATGACACTGCTTGTTAAGCATAACCGTCACAAATATTTCCAAGAATAGCAATGCATGTTGTTCTTGAGAAATTCTAACCTGGTCTATGATAAAAATATAGGCATAATATTATACAACATCCTTAAATGCCTAATGTAATTGCAATGAAAATTGCAGCTTGCTTCAAGATAATGTCAGACGATAGATGTTCCAAAATAGTTTTGCATGGATTAATCACATGCCAGCATAGACACTCAAAGAAATGAATGATGTGTGTGATGATATATTTTCAGATAATATCAAAGATTGAGAGCTCATATGGAATTAATTTAAAAGCCTTGGTTTTTACAAATGCTCAATATTACACATTTGAAAACCAATAAGATAACGTTGTGACAGTCTGCACGAAGACAGGTAAGATTTTTTTTAAATTTTTTATTATTTTTTTTTTTGAATATATTTTACAAGGGTAAAAGCCGGATCAGCGGAGCTGTTTTGAAACCGGGCCCTTCGGTAGATGAGAACAAATATCGAGAGAAAAATAAAAACATGTAAAAACTAATGAGTAACAAGAGAAAAACAAACATAAAACCATAAGTAAAATTACAACAACATCTCTAGATACATCTCCTAACAATAAACGTTCATCTTCTATTTTTTATATAACTCTTCAACAGTCTTTTAAAGTTAACAATGTCAGAGCACCCTTTCAAATTAGCAGGTAATTTGTTCCATTCTTTAGCACCATTACTGAATAGCATATTTCGATGAAATTCGTTATCAGGTATACCTACATACAAATTCATATCATGCCTTCTTGTATTTCTAGATGATACCTCAAAATCAAAGACAACATTATTTGTAAGATAATTTGGCGCCAAGCCATAAATGCATTTGAAAATTAACAGTATCTGAAAATAGATGAAGCGCTGACGTACATTCATCCAGCCAATACGTTTAACAAGATCTAAACCTCTAATATTAACGTAATCAAAATTATGTTCAATAATTCTAGCACAATGATTTTGTAATCTTTGTACCTTATTCAAATTGTGCTGACTGGTGCTTCCCCATACTGATATGGCATAGTCGATACAAGGCTGAATTGTTGCATTATATATCTTCAAAAGTATACTTTTATGAAGTATTTTGCTCAGACGAGCTAATTTAGAAGCCTTAAATGCGAGTTTTCTACACAGTTTTGAAATATGGCTGTTCCATGTCAGAGCTTCATCAATTTCTATGCCTAAATATTTCAGAATATTAACTTGTTCTATCGGACAATCATTGACAGTGATATCTAGTGACATATTAGACAAATTTCGTTTTGACTTTACTACCATAGCACATGACTTATCCGTGTTGATAACTATATTATTTCTGCGATACCATTCAGATACATTGTCAACACAGCCTTGTAACATATCTTTTAGATCAGACATTGAATCAGAATTGCAATAAATGAGCGTGTCATCAGCATATAAATTTGCAGACGCAATACCAACATGTTGGCTAATGTCGTTAACAAAAATTACAAACAAAAGTGGTCCTAATATAGAACCTTGAGGCACCCCTATGGAAATGTTTCGGACATCAGAAACTTTACCATTAAACTTAACAACCTGATATCTCTGTGATAAATATGACCTTAACCATTCCAGTTCTTTATCTTTAATACCATAAAATTTAATCTTGGTGAGGAGGAGATTTTGATCAATAGAATCGAAACATTTCTTAATATCAAATGAACATACACCTGTATAAGTCTTGCTGCAAATATTATCAATGAAATCATCAATAACTCGATGTAAAGCTGTTTGGGTGTTATGGCCTTTCAAATAGGCTGATTGGTCACTTGTGATTAAATGATTTTTAATAAAATAGTCAAGCATTTGAGAGTGGGCCTGCGATTCTAGAATTTTGGCAATGTGACCGATAACTGAAATTGGCCTGTAATTATTCATATCTGAAATATCACCCTTGTCTTTGTACACAGGGGTAACTCGTGCAAATTTCCAGTCCTTCAAAACATTTGATGTCATCAATGATATATTAAATAAACGACAAAGTAGAGGAGCAATAATAGAACGACTGTAATACAGTAGCCTAGAGTCAAAGTTTAAAACATCATTACAAGTATCCGATCCTAGTAGTTTCAACTTGTCAACAACACATTTTTCATTGATAGGAGTGAAGGAAAAAGTTGAACGGCATGCCGGTTGTTTCCATGGAATAGTTTCTGGCTTACCCTCAGTGTCAGCAGTGATTTTTTCACCAATGGAGCTAAAGTAGTCATTGAAGAGTGTTGGACTCAAATTTCCTAGAGGGCTAACATTATTTTTAGATTTTGTGACTTCATTTATGATTTTCCATGTTTGTTTAGAGTTGCCTGCAGATAAGCTAAGTTTTTCTTGAAAATACAAGCTTCTGCCCTTTCTAATATCATTTGTGATTTCATTTCTTAGCTTTTTATATTCGGCATGGAGTACATGATCATTGTTTTTCACAGATTTCCTTTTAAGAAAATCCCTTCTATAAATCTTGTTGATATTTCATTATTAATCCATGGGTTTTTTCTATCTTTAAGCCGCATTGTCTTAAATGGGGCATGTTTATTACAGATATCAAGAAAGGCAGTTTTAAAGAGATTCCATCTTTCTTCTAATTGAGTATTTCCAAAGTCAGTACATGTGACACCTGGGCAAAGACTCAATTCATTTAGAAAACTCTGTTCAGAAAAATTGCTGTAATCCCTGAAAGTTATTTGTTTGTGATTGGCAGCTTCAACGTTTTCATTCAAACAGTAATCAGTCAAAACACAATAATGATCGCTCATAGAAACTTTGATTACATTGGTATTTAGATGTTTCTCACAGTTAGTTGTTAATATAACATCCAATAATGACTTGGTTGTAACAGTTTCTCTTGTTGGAGACAATACAATTTGTTTCATGTCAAAGAGTTTCTCCATACAGAAAATAGGATTATTGCTGGTATATCGATCATTATAGCAAGATTACAATGGTTATTATGTAACCAAAAAACCAAACCAACATGAGAATGATTTACTTCATAATCTAAGTTTAGAAAACAACATTGGGCCGTACAAAGTCTGCAGATTGCAAATGGTATATGGTATTGTACAAATTACATGTCACCCATGTGGAAAGATTGAACTGGTTATTGCCGTGAAAGCAATGGCCAGAAACAGATGGAAAGTACTTTGATCTAACATATGTATGCATGCCAACCATGTTGCTACGAAACCGTAGGTACAATTTCGGACCTGACGACAATGCAAAAATACAGATGAGAAAAAAATCAATATAGGCCTATATCAAAATAGAAGTTGTCTTCACTAGTGAAGCTTAGGTAACACCCATTCAGCTCATTTGATGGTTTTAAAGTTGTGTTGTTGACACACTGATGGCGAGATGACGTGCTGGCATGCAAATGGCTGCTTTGTCACAAATCTGTCTCAGTTTTCTTGTTGAAATATGGTTATGCAATGTCGGGAAAGCCACATTCAGGATCTTCGTGGGTCGCAGACAAGAATAACACATCATATGCAGGTGGAATGATCATAAAAGTATAATCTTGCTTTGGTATTTCTCATCCGCTTGGTCTTCTGAGTGAGTGAGTGATATGTGGCTTTGCCAATTTTTACTCCTGTTTTGAAGCTGCAATATGCCAAAGAAGCAATAAAACATGATTATAGTATTATGAAGCACTAAGCTGGCCCAGTTACTATATTGTCGTACATGCACTCACGGGTGCTCATGTTGGAACCACTTGAGTATTTCCTCTTTTATCAAATCATTGTTTTGGAAACACATGTCTCAGAAAAAATCATTCCGTTTATTGAAAATCAACTTGTTTTCAGCTATAGAAAACCACTAATAAGAAATGTGTATGAAGTCAATGTGGACCAAACCTATGCAAAGTATAACCTTGAAACATCTTTGATATTTGATTAACTGCCTCCACAGTTGGAATTTAAGTTGAAAGAAAATTCTGTGCAAATTTGTGTACTCCAAGTTGTCCTGTTGGTCATACCATTTACAGATGATTTCATATTTGTAGACATAAGGACTGAATGTGAATTTTTTTCTTGGACATGTATTCTATAGGGATAAGTGACATCAGAAAACTTATGACATCACTTTTCCCCATAGGATACCATGTCCTAGAAAAAAATTCACATTTCGTCCTTTGGTCTACAAATATGAAATCATCTGTAAGAGATATCCCAAGCAATATAGTTATAGTACATGAACAATATCATGTGGATAAACGGATTCTAAAATGTTCCAATTATTAATTCTTAGGCAATAAGTCACATATACTTATGTTCTGAGAGTGTTTTAAAGGCCCTGTTACAAAATAGCAAGCTGATTATCCTGTTTTGCACCGTTTGAAAATGACTGTTTGTTGCAATCTCAAGCCTCAGGTTAGTTACAGTAGAGTGCATCAATTTAAATGTGACTTCCATGCGAATTGTTGTGGGACATGATGCACTGCAACATGATACTTGTCTTAATTATGAAAAAAAAAATCTTCTTATGATGAAAGAAATCCATCAATCTGACATTATTGTTATTGTTACTTGCATAAACTGTTCACAGATATCCATCATAACTCTGAATCAGTTTAGAGGGCTCAGCACATTACTTTACCGGAAGTAACCCTTTCAATCTATTGTGGCTTATATCTTCACAAAGATGAACAGATCAATGTTTGTGTTACACCCTATGATCTAGCATTATTGGTCCAGTGGTCGTTGTATAAACTGTTCGCAGGTACCAGCAGGAACATTGAATTGGTCCGGAGGGCTTGGACTGTTACTTCCCAGGAGGTATACATACATGCCTTTGAGTCTGCTGCAGCTGTTTCTTCACATAAAAGGCTTTGAAAAGATCGATGTATGTATTTTGCCATATCGATTCAGCCGGTTCAGATACTTTTGTGGATTATTTCTGAAATATGTATGCGGCTCACTTTTTTAGCTTACATTTGCAGTTGGATATTGGGAGTGAGCGCTTCATGCTTTTTTCAATTGCTTGAAGCATATTGGTTCACTTTATTTTCTCTCAATACTGAACTCAGTGATGGTCTCCACATCAATGTACATTCTGACTGTTTTGTATCTCCTTGACAAAAGACAAAATCACAGTAACAACTGGAGAAAACTATGACATGGGAACCTTTAGCAATGTTCTCTTCAACTCTCTGTGCCTGTTGAAGAATCACCCTATATTAAATATGGATTGCTTCCCAGAAGATGACAACAAGGGTTTCAATTACAAATAGTGTAAGAGGCAAGTCTCCTTCTTCAAAATGGCTTGATCTAAAGCGTTGGAATATAAAGAGAGTTTTGTTTTATTTGTTTTGTATGTTCAATCAGTAATTCCAAAATCTCAAGAACATAATGTCATTGTCTGAAGCTTAAGTCTATGAGTTCAAATGTACTGAAGAACTCTGTAACTCCCTTGCCTTAATAGTAATCAGGTTATAGGCCCATGACCCCATGTAATGATTTTAAGCCAATTTAAAGAAGGATTACCTTACATTCAGAATAATATAAAATAACCAATCTTTTAGTTATAAGCTCTCATATCATGAAGAAACATTCTTATTGTTGTTTTTATGATTCTGCTTCATCAGAAAGGATGTTCTTTTCACTCATGACATCACAAAGTATGGAACTTTTGAAGGGGCGCATGCGGTGAAACACAAGAGCATTTGACTAACTATTGCGTTTATAAGATAATTTTTTAATTGAAAAAAAAAAAAAAAATCTGTTCGAATGCAAAAATTACTCAAAGGAGAGCAGGTACTGCCTCCATATCCCCTAAGCCTTATGGCTAGGTCTCACGAGCGTGGTTAAGTGACGGCGAAGTTGTAGAGGTTCCAGGAAGTCAAGTTTCGCCCAATTTCGGCGTTTCAAGCCATTTTTGGACAATTATATAATCAATTAGAGGTTCTAAATCGTCGTTGATGGTTCCTATTACGACGAGGCTCTCGTTTTTTACGCCGAATCGCTCGTAATTACGGACGAGGCAAGAAGACACTTGTGTCGGCGAGTTGTCAGGAGCCTCGACGCAGTTCCATTGCTTCAATGCTAAACTAGATTCGCCCAAGGAGTCTCTTTCTTCGCCCTAGCATGCTCTTTCTTCGCCCTAGCATCCTCTTACTTCGTCCTAATGTTCAATTACGCCCAAGCAAATACCTGTTACGGCCAAGCAAGTAGCTGTTTCGGCGTTTCAACAGCCTGTTTGTGTCGGCGAGTTGTTGTCTTTTTTCGCCGAAGTTCCATTGACTCAATGATAAGTAGCTTCGCCCAAGCTGTCTCTAACTTCGCCCAACCTGTCTCTAACTTCGCCCAAGCTGTCTCTAACTTCGCCCAATCATTTTGGGGGGCTTTCTGGTCTCTTGCATCGTGGTTTCTTCCTTCGCAAAGATTCAACCGGTTGAATCTTTCGTGAAGCAAGTTCTTGCCTCACCACAGGGTCATGTGACTTCTAGGAACTTTTGGCGAGGAAGTTTAAGAAGCGCCGTAGACGAAAATATCGTCGCCGAATTGTTGAATCTAGCTTAAGAACCTCCCACTTTCCTGGAAAAGCAAGAAGCGACGCAACAAGAACCCTCTGTTACGTCTCCGTGAGAACTAGCCATTACTCATCTGCTTACAATGGCCCTACATCCACCAAAATCCCTATTTAACTTATGCCAAATATTTCCACCAGGGGCGCAATCATGCATACATGAACTTCTCTTTCCAAAAAAACATTACTGCATAAAAATCACAGCAATGCAGCTGTTAAATGTATTTGGGATGTGGGAGTGGTTATGATATTTATTGATTTAAGTTAAAATTTGACAAGTTTGAATGTTGGGCAAGGATGACCAATGTGCATGGTTTGGTGTGTGAGATATTTGATGGACACCATCTATGGAGACTGAAAAAAAAAATCCCACCATTGCAAGTCTTGGAGGATAAATGCTTTTTATTTCATTTTAAGATAATAAAGATCAATTTCAAGATGCATGTCAAGATGCATTATCAAGCTAATTAGAAATAACCTCATGTTTTTTCAAAATGTTTTGGTCTTATTTTTCTCATAAGACCTCAGCGGTGCACCACATATTATAGTTTTTATAGCATGAAGAATACAATAAACAATTTTGATAGGTGTAATGCTATGTTCTCACGGCAGTGGTTAAGTGTCGGCGAAGCTGTCTAGGTGCCAGGAAGCCACATTTCGGCGATTCAAGCCATTTTTGAAGCCTTATATAATAATAATAATATAATAATAATAATAATAATATGGATTTATATAGCGCTAATTTCAGTAAACTGCTCATCAGCGCTTTTTCAGATCAAATCAATTGTAGGAATTCTGGAACAAATGAGTTTTCAGATTCTTCTTGAAACTTTCTAATGTTTGTGCAGTCCTCACTTTTTCAGGCAAAGTGTTCCTAAGCTTTGGTGCAGCATTGGAAAATGCTCGATCGTCAAACTTATTTTTGTTGCATGGAGCAGGTTCTGCTAACAGCAGTTTGTGGTTGCTTCTCAGGTTATGTTCTTGTTGAGATTTGACTTGAACAAGTTCTTGGATGTATTGTGGTGCCTGATTGTTCATTGCCTTCCAAGTAGTTGTCATCAATTTGAACTGAATTCTTGCTGTGATTGGTAACCAGTGCAGTTGTTTCCTACTCTGGCTGACACTTTCGTGTTTTTTCAACCTCTCAATTAATCGCACTGCTGAGTTTTGAGCAACCTGAAGTTTATTTAACAATCGGGTAGCAGTGCCATACAACAGCCCATTTCCATAGTCTAAATGAGGAGTAACAAGTGCATTGACAGCAGTTTTAACTATTTCCTTGTCCAGGTTTTTTCGGAGTTTCGACAGGTTTCTTAAATTGAAATATGCGTTACGACACATTCTGTTGATCTGCTTCTCCATGGTCATATTATTGTCAAAGAGCACTCCCAAATTGCGGACATGGTTGGCAATTTTGATTTCTACATTGTCAACATTGATAGATGTCATTTGCCGTTTCTTCAGTTGGTTTGGTGCTCCAATCAGAAGAAGTTCAGTTTTATCTCCATTATTGCACAGCTTGTTGTCATGCAAGAAATTTCTAATTTCTGCAATACAATTTTCCATTTTCTGTTTTGCATGTTCTTCACCCAAAAAGGTTGGTTTAAATGACAGGATAAGTTGCTCATCATCAGCGTACTTCTGATCGTGAACTTGATTTCTTCGTGCTACTTCACTGACTGGGGAAACATGGGAGTTAAATAAGATTGGTCCAAGTTTGGAACCTTGAGGAACTCCATAATTGAGCGGAAGTTTGCTTGATGTTTTATCATTTATTATCACAGACTGTGATCTTTCAGAAATGTAAGATTTGAACCATCTTAAGGCTGCACTTTGCACACCATACCTGTTACGCAGTCTTTCTAGCAAAATGCCATGATCAATTGTGTCGAATGCAGCAGACAAGTCCAACAATACTAGCATTGTCACCTCCCCATTGCTCAGATTAAGCATAATATCATTATGGATTTTTGTTAAGAGGGTTTCTGTGCTGTGAAATTGCTTGTAAGCTGATTGTTTTTCATCATCAAGATTGTTCTGAGTGAGATGATCAACGTACTGTTTGATTACAGCACTCTCAATGATTTTACTCAGAAAAGAAAGGTTAGAGACTGGCCGATAATTCTTTTTGATCAATTCAAGACCTTCTTTTTTTAAGAGTGGTTTGACAAGTGCGTGCTTCAGCTCAAGGGGCTTTTCTCCAAGTGTTAATGACATATTAACAATTTTGGTTATGACTGGCAGAAATTCATCAACACATTCAAGCAGTAGCCATGTTGGCATAGGATCAAGTTGGCAGTGTTTGACAGGCATTTCAGTGATAAGTTTCTTGACTTCTTGTTCTGATAGACTTTTAAACTGATGTAAATTGTGGCCAAGGTTGGTTTGAGAGGCATCCGTTGTGATCTTCGTTCCTGAATCTAATTTGGATCTGATGATTTTGATCTTTTCATCAAAGAAGTTGTTGAAATCATTCGCTAGTTCTGTTTCATTTATGTGATGTGGAAGAGGCAGATCTTGTTTTCTGTTGAGATGAGAATTTAGAACTTTGAACATCGCCTTAGAATTTCCCTTTGTGGCTTGAATTTTACACCTGAGATCATCTGATTTAAGCTGATGAAGCTTTTCATTGAGAGAATTCCGTTTTTCTTTGAAGATATTCCAGTCTTTTTCTAAACCAGTTCTTCTCCATAATTTTTCTGCCTTTCTCTTTTCCTTTTTAAGAGGCTTTATTTCTTGATTTGTGAATGGATTAGGTTTGCGAACTGTAACAAGTTTAGTCTTAACAGGGGCGTGCCTGTCAAAAATCTTTTCAGTTGATTTGTAGAGTGACACAAGTCTGTTCAAGTAGACTGATCGATTATGGTGTTTTAGTTTTTGTGACAGATGCTGTTCAATGTCTTTCTTGAATTTGACTATATTTATGCTGCGGGTCTTTCGGAAGGCAATTTTTTTCTGTGGATTCTTGCCCTTGTTAATGTCAATGTTAAAGAGGATACAGTTGTGGTCCGACAATAGGTCACTGACAGAACATTCTCTGAGAGTTGTTGTTTTATTGGTTATTACCAAATCAAGTGTGTTTCCATCTTTGTGTGTTGGTGAAGATACATGTTGAACAAGGTCAAACATTTCAAGAATGTTGTTAAATTGGATAACTTTGGCATCATATGGTTTATTCACGTGAAAGTTGAAATCTCCGACTACTATAGTTTCATTGTGATAAGTCTGATAGTGGGAGAAGAAGTTTGTGAATTCATTAAAAAATTCTGATAAACTGTATTTGTTCTTCTTTGAGGGTTCTGGCCTGTATACCACAAGAAGTGTGACAATTCTTCCATTTAATTGCAACTGAATTTCCATGTGCTCAAAAGTTTTTGTTTTTGTGCTTTCCTTTTTCATTGCTCGAATGCCTGTTTTTACAATGCATCCTACTCCACCTCCAGGTCTACCCTCGCGAGATGAACCCAAGTAAAAACATTCACCATTTCTTTCCAGTTCACCAATTTCAACTCTGTCATCTGCTTTCAGCCAGGTCTCAGTGAAAAGAAAAACATCAAGATCAAATTCATCTCTGAAATCCTTCACCACTTGTGTTTTTTGCCGTATGCTTTGAGCATTCCATATACAAGCTTTCAGTGGGCGGGACTCCCTCAGATTTTCTGAGCCAAGTTGAGTGTCTGCTTCTGCACACTTATTAAATCTGTTTCTTTGGTTTGTTATATATCTGTGATCAGTAGTTGTTCCGACTTTTTGTTTTATCATTTGACTTGAACCATGACGATTTTCCCAATCTTTTAAACCAGTGCGCACCACATCAGAGTACAGCTTGATTGGTTGGGACATACTTAAGCTGTCAGTATTCAACATCCACGGGCAACTGTGTGCGAGTGCTGCATATAGGCAACACAAGCAACTTAGTTTATCAGACAAATAGATTTTTTATGGTTGGCTGGTGTTACGAACAGACAACACAAGCAAGTGTATAATCAATTAAAGGTTATACATCGTCGTGGGTGGATCCTAGGACAACGAGGCACTCGTTTTCTACGCCGAATCGCTCGTAATTAGTGCCGAAGCAACCCCCAATGAGGAAGAGAATTGTGTCGGCGAGTTGTGAGGAGCCTCGGTGAAGTTCCATTGCTTCAATATTAAACTAGCTTCGTCCAAGCAGGCTGTTGCTTCGCCCAAGCAGCCTGTAGCCTCGCCCAGGCACCTCACAAATACTCAATTGCGCCCAAGCAAACAGCTGTTTCGGTGAGGCAAACAGCTGTTTCGTCATTTCATCAGAATCTTTGCGTTGGCGAGTTGTGCAGTTGCGTCGCCGAAGTTGTATTGAAACAATGATAAAGTAGCCTCGCCCAAGCAATCTGTAGCTTCGCCCAAGCACTTTGGGGGTCTTTCAGGTCTTTTGCATCATGAGTCTTTGCTTCGTCAAGATTCAACAGGTTGAATCTTTGGTGAAGCAAATTCTTGCTTCACCAACCTGTCACGTGATTTCTAGGAACTTTTGGTGAGGAAGTTTAAGATGCGCCGTGGACGAAATTATCGTCGCCGAATTGTTGAAAGTAGTTTAATCATCTCCTACTTTCCTGGAAAAGTAAGAATCGCCGTGGCAAGAAACCCCTAATACGTATTCGTGAGAACTAGGCATAAGAGGTGTGTGAACCTCCGCTACGGTGCGTTCCTGTATATGAATGTTAGACAGCTTAATGTAATTGCCTTCAGATTACAGTGAGAATAAGGATTCTTAAAATGACTTTTAAAACTTGTTTTGTAACACAGAAGGACAGGCAGACAGATAAAGTATACAGAGGATAACTGGTCGCTGCAGCCCTCTGAGCACAGTTTTGGAAAATAACGAGAGTTGATCGATGAGCAAGAGTGACCATCACATTTTACACATTTTCCTCATGTTTGGGATCTTTTACTTGCCCAACACAGACACTGATACAAGGGGTTACAAATTTAAACGTCTCATCTGAATGACATCAAGTTGGAATTTTGCTTTTAGAGCAAGGTCCAAAGAACTATCTTGGTTCAATGCCTGGGGTTTGAACCCATGCAGTCAAAAATTAATATCTTCACACTCCTTCAGCAGTTCAGTAGAGCATGCCCGGCTGTAACTGCTCAAGACACGTGATCAAGGACACACCATATTGAGATATTTATGGTTTCAAAATGATAACGTAGATTACAAATTTAATATGGAATTATTTTGGAAACCTTGGAATATAGCAGGGCTAATTTAGATTCTGATGAGACATTGTTTTGACAGAGTGAGCAAGCATAATAGAGGACTGCAATGGTTATTGTGTGAAGCCAAAGTAAAATTATGAATATGAAAATCCATATAAGTTCGCAATTATGAGAAAGATGTAATACTTATGTTATAAATGCATCTATATTGTATAAAATACGTTTTCAGTCTCCATAAATAAATGTCTTCATGGTTGTGTTGTGTCAGGAGATGAGTTCATGCTTGTAGTGTTAAAGGAAAGGAAATCTTCAATAGCCCTGGTGGGAAATTCCTTGTACACGTATAACAAGCATGAAATAAAAAAATAAATGGAATGGAAATACACAATTAAATGAAATCTAAATTGTCAAGTTGAGGGTCATTGTTTGTTAAAGTCTGATACTCAATAGTACAAATGATTGGGACATGCGGGTTGTTCTGGCTACAGCTGATCTAGGTCGTCTATACGGGAAGGCCGAAACTCATATTCATCATGCAGGTTGTGGCTGTGATCACACATTATCTTGTCCACTTTGTTCGTATCCTGTCTCTTGTGAATAAAGCCCTTCCATCTCACGCCCAATAATTTCTGCGTTTTTGCCACTTTCTGGATCTTGGCCTTGTTTTACACCGAAAGACTCCCATACCATCACATAAAATTGAAACATAAGATGGGTCTTATAAAAGTCTTTTAAAAAAAGTGTCATGATATCATGTTGCAGCTTCGAAACAAAATTTTTTAAAGCCATTTTGAAAATTCAAATATGGATCATACAGTATAATGCGGTTATAGGTTATTCACTTGCGTGGTTATCACAATGTTGCAAGAAGGAAAATGCAACAGGTGATTATTGACTTTAGGTCAATCCTGAATATCTCCAACCAAACTGCTTGTGGGAGCTTGGATTTGCATCCAATGAGATGAAAATATATCATCTAATTAAGGTTGAAAGTAAATTAACCCTTCTCCTAAGAGAAATTCAATACAATTGTTTCTGAATAATATCTCCTCATAAAAAAAATTGACTTTGTAGGTGCAACAGCAACATTTTGAAAAAGATCTACTACCGTAATATGGGGTGAATTGGGACAGAATTGGCAGTTTTTCTGTCATAGCATGGACAAAAATCAATCCAGAAATGAAACTTTAGTGTCAAATTGTGTCTGGGCACAAGGTCTAAGTAGCCCTAGGAGCTTGATATGGTATTTTAAATTCCCAATGCTCAAGGCCCAAAAAATAACTGTCCCAATTCACCCCATACTTTGGGGTGAATCGGGACACTCCATTATTTCCACAATTAATAGCTCCTAACTTCTTTGGGTGATTTCTACTTGTGACTAAACATTAGAAAACATGTTCAACATGGCAAAATATTGGTTTGATGAAAATCTTTAATCAATTTAATTAATAATATGCAGTTTTTAGAAAAATGTGATAAATGAGAGAAATCTATTAAAAATGCGGGTTTCTTCAAATTTTCCTGGTAACTGATAATTATGGACTTAATCCACTATAAATGATGCCAAGTTCAATAATATTCATCAAAAAGTCACGCCAGTACACTCAAATGAAAATTAGTAGGGTTATTTTGGTTAATTCCGAAAAAATTGGTCCTGGATTCCAATCCAGGTCAATGACAAACACACCCAATCCAATATCCAGTCTTTAACTATGGTCCCTTAAAACCACAACAGCATAATTTTAAAGTTTGAAGCAAGTTTGATGGCTCTATAATTTAAACTTTATATGGCACAAGCAACGTTTTTACCAGCTTCTAAAATATCAATTTTGAAGTGTCAAGTTTAAGTTGCTGCAGCTTCTCACTGCCTGCAGTTAGATGTACAAAATCCTATCACAATATGCGCTGGTATGCGCGCTATATGTGTACCAAAAATTTAGTTCGTAGGGCTAGTAGAAATTGGTGTTTTTTAACAAATAAAAATATTCTCTCTTCTGTCCCGATTCACCCCAGTGTCCCGATTCACCCCATATTACGGTACTCTAAAACAGCTGGGAGGCTAATCCTTGTGCCTTTGTTGTATGTGTATTTATTACAGCATATCTACTAAGTATTGGTTGAGGGGCTTCAGGGATTAGGTTAGAACCTGCCTCACCTGCTCTACATATCTTTCCTGACAGCGGAGACAAGTTGATGAAGACAAACATACACTTGTCAAAAATAATTTGAAAGTTCACACATGTTGATACGTTTACAAATCAATGGTGGAAGTATCCAAACATAAAAAAATATGATACAAATAGGCCCTATACTGCATCTGACAAAAAATTTTGATAATACCAGTTATCAGAAACTCTCTCAGTCAAAGCTGAAATTTCTGTCAAGAGGGCTAATTCTAATGAGACAATACACAGTGCTGCCATTTGTTTTCAGGGGCTGAGCTGCAGAATATTTTTCAAAGTAATAATTTCCTCAGGTAAAGATATGATATTATGTGTCCAGAGTTTATTAATAATAATAATAATAACTGAAATTTATCTAGCGCCTGTTCCAAAGAATAGTTCTTTGCTCACCGGCGCTTGTTCAATAGACTAGCTGTAATATTTTTTAAAGAGATGCGTTTTCAAGTTTTTTTGAAGCTTTGTAGTGAATCTTTCTTCATAAGTTCTAGTGGTATTTTGTTCCATAGTGTTGCACAGGCAATACAGAAAGCTCTTTCACTAAAGCTGTTGCCATTGCTCGAAATCTCAGGTCTTTCCAGATGTATCTTGTTTGATCTTCGCAGGGTAATTGGGTTTTGCCTGATCTTAATCAGATCAGTCAAATATTTTGGTGCTTGATTATTAAGTATTTTCCAAGTCAGAGTGAGTATTTTGTATTCAATCCTAGCTGGGATAGGGAGCCAGTGTAGGTCTTTCCTCAGAATCGACACATGGTCATATTTCCCAGCTTTGGCAATTAACCTTACGGCAGAGTTTTGAGCAACTTGTAATTTATTTAATAGTTTTTTTGATATGCCGTATAGTAGGCCATTCCCATAGTCGAGGTGCGGAGTGACCAGAGCATTTACTATTGTCTTTGCATTGTTTTTGCTAAGGCAGTTTCTTAATTTAGAAATATTACGAATATTGAAGTAAACTGACTGGCACATTTTGTTTACTTGTTTCTCCATCGTCATGTGTTCATCCAATATAACTCCTAGGTTACGGGCTTTGCTTGTGGATTGTCTTAATTTGTTGTCAACAGTTATTGCATGTAGTTGAAGTTTACTCAGTTGGAGCTTTGTGCCTATCAATAAAAATTCTGTGTTGTCAGCATTATTACAGAGTTTGTTGTTGTGTAGAAACGTACATATTTGCATTTCTCCATTTTTCCAAATGCATCTTTTTGGTCTACCCCGGAATCAGGCTTGAAAGACATAAGAAGCTGTTCATCATCGGCATATTTCTCATCAATAATACCATTTCTTTCAGCTATTTTACTTAAAGTCAGTGTGCCCCCTTGATATGAATTATGACAAACACATTTAATCTCTCTATCTGCTGCAAGGTTACATACCAAATATATTATTTCTGCCAAGTGAAGTGACCTCAGGTCAATGGTATCTCTTCTAATCCAATTTGAAAAGTTTTAACAACTGAACACTGCTGAAAATGTTGGTTACGTCACAACAGCAGCATGGCAGCAGCAGAGAGCTGCCTGGGGAAACCATTGTGACATCACTGTGCTATTTTTAGCTTAGCTGCTCAGCTGCTGGTGAAGTCAGCTGACAGCTAAGTGCAAAATACGACGTGCCACTCCGCATCCAGTTGGTATGATTAATCTTATGTTACAGCATAGAATGATGTTTTCTGGCTTGACTATGACTTAGGAATGAAAGTATGTGTATCATTCATTCTTAATATGTGGGATTGCAAATTTTGGCCAAATCAAGGGGGCACTCAGACTTTAAAGGAGCCATATAAGCGTTGAACAGAACTGGTCCCAGTTTAGAGCCTTGTGGTACTCCATAGCGGAGCTTTTTATTGTCAGAGACAGAGTTGTTCACTATGACTGACTGGGTTCTGTTAGACATATAAGATCTGAACCAGTCTAGCGCTTTATTCCGGACTCCATATACGTTATCCAGTCTATTAAGGAGAATTTCATAATCTATTGTATCGAAGGCGGCTGAGAGGTCAAGCAGCACTAGCATTGTAACCTCACCGCAACCCATGCTGGTCATTATGTCGTTGTGCACTTTTGACAACAGTGTTTTAGTGCTATGGAATGATTTATAAGCAGACTGTTTCAGGTCATTAAGGTCACCTCTTAATTTATGATCATTAAACTGTCTGATTACTGCACCTTCAATTAGTTTGCTCGAAAAAGGAGGATTTGAGACAGGGCGATAATTTTTTTCAGTTAATTCAAGACCAAGTTTCTTCAGCAGAGGTCAAACTAGAGCATGTTTTAATTTTTGTGGCATATAGCCTGTTGTCAAAGAGGCATTCACTATGTTTGTCATAAGAGGTAGTAGCTCATCAGTGCATTGTCGAAGTAGCCAGGTTGGTACTGGATCTAACTCGCAGTGTTTGGTTGGCATTTTTTGCAAAAGATTCCTTACTTCATCTTCCTTTAGTGTGGGACTCCAGAGAATAACATGTCATGTGAGTTTGTTGTTGGAATTACGTTCTGTCCCTGATCATGGTCTTTGTTCTCCAATTTGGAGCGTATAATGTCTATCTTGTCCACGAAATAGTCAGAGAACTTCTTGGCCAGTTCTGGATCTTCATAGTGAGGGGGTAGGGGTAGGTCTTGATTTCTGTTAACCACTTTGAACAATGCCTTGGTGTTATTTTTGTGGGTTTTAATTTTGTCAACAAGATCCTTGGTGCGCACATTTTTAAGCAATCTGTTGAATGCGTTTCTTTTTGCTTGTAATTTTCTCTATCACCAGTAGCTTTGGTTTTCCTCCACTTTTTCTCTGCTTTTCTTTTCATCATTTTTGCGTCCTTGATTTCAGCATTTGTCCACGGAGTTGATGGTCTTATTGTAACACGCTTTTCCATTAATGGTGCATATCTGTTTTGAGCTACGGTGGTAGAGTTGTACAACTCGACCAAATCGTCAACACTTTCATTTTCATTTGATTTTGAAGTGTTAACAATTTTATTTATTTAAGTTTTGAAGCTCTTAACATCCATGTTCCTAGTTCGCCTGTAGGTTATCTTTTTATATTTCTTGGTAGGTTTCTGAACGGTAGTGGTAAATATAATTGAGTTATGATCTGATATCAACTCATCAACCCAATAGTTCGCAAGTCGTGTGTCCTTTCTGGTAATGATCAAATCAAGAGTATTGATCTGATGTGAGTTGGATCAGTAATGTGTTGGGTCAAGTCAAATATCTCCAGGGTATCAGTAAACTTCTTCACATTTGGAAGATCTGGTTTGTTGAGGTGGAAATTGAAATCACCTGTAACTATAACATCATCTTTGCAGGATTGGTAACGTGCCAGAAGATCATGAAATTCTGTATGGAAGTCAGACAGATTGTAGCGATTTTTGTCACTGGGCTCAGGTCTATAGACAGTTATTTCCGTTGTACTCCGGCCATGCAGCATACTTTTATTATCATGTGCTCAAAGGTGGTTGATTGGAAAGATTCGTCTATGTCAACTTTAATTTCTGTTTTATGCAGACATGTTCTGTCTTGGTTTGGTGAGGAAGCGATATTGTTTGTTTTCTAAACTGGATATTTCAAAGGTATCGTCAGTTTTTTTCAACTTTCAGTGAAAAGCATGATGTCAATATCATGTTCTAAGCAATAGTCATTCACCATTTCAGTTTTATTTCTCAGACTTTGAGCATTCCACAAGCAAAATTTGAGCAGTTTCTTCGTTGACTTTTCATTAGAGACAAGACGAGGTTTGGCTTTACAGATTGGAATTTTAACCCTATTTCTTAACAGCGTCAGAATAAAGACAACCCGGTCTAACCATTGACACGGGAGATGATCCATCGGAAACGATTCTCGACTTAGAGCAATTATAATCAGACACAGCTGGATATGCTTCATTCATTTTATTAACACAATTAAAGTGGTGAGCATTGTGGGGGGCAGTCATACAGTTCGTTTTCATTGAATTATTCACAGCACAAGACTGATATGGTCAAAATTTTCTCCTTTTGTCTTGTGGTTCATCATTTTTTAAGCCACTAAGCCACTAGCTATTGACTTGACTTTTGCGATGGCTCGATTTACGTTTTTGAAGTAGCCTGTGATCAATATGCCACTGGACAGTTCCTCATCCCGATCCGCCCATTTACCAAATTTCATCTTCACATCAAATGCATCGGTGATTTTTTAAACCACATTTCCGTTTTTGCCAATTATAGCACCGACATGATCAGCATTGACGGCCACGAAAGACGTTGTCATTGTGTCGTTCTCTGTATCGGCTGTCGCTGCTGTTGCTCTTTTATCCTTAATGATCGATGGGACGTCAATCGTATTCAAGCATTCCGTGTAAAAGCGAATGCACTTCTGCGATGGGAGTCCATCTTCCTTGAGCCATTGTGATCTAGATCCTGAGGCTTTGATTTTTATCACGGAGATGTTGGGTTTGTCAAAGTCTTCATTGCAAAGCCTGTGATTGAAAACATCTACCTGAAGGTAGGCATTCTTGCTTGGAGGTAGACAAACTCCTTAGACTTGGGTAGTTTTGGAGATTTCTTCCATCAGAAGCTTGCCCGTTTTGAAAGTTTGGTTGCCACCATTGCCACTTTGGATCTCATCGCTGCCACAGAGCAAAACCACCATGTCCGCATTCTTGATATCATCATTTACGGACATATCAGCTAGTCTGGTTTTCTCGCATGACCAATCAATCTTATTGGAAAGATCTCTAATGAGGGATTCTGTGATGTCATCGTAAAACAGCATTCCTCTGGGTCTCATTGTGTTCTTGTCATCATCGCACTGTGAGAGCTGCTCGAGTAATTCATAGTAATTCTGCTCTTTTTCGGCAAACAAGCTCCTTATCATATCACGATCTTCATCCACTTGTTTGAGCTCAATTGTAAGTTACAATCTTATAATGCAAGTATTCTTCTGTAGTCTTTAGTTCCAGTATAAAAGGTTTGATACTTGCTTTGGATGTTCTAAGCAAAAAAGTAAGTTGGAAGTTTACCCCAATGACGACTCCCTTGTGTGCTCAGTGGATGAAGCAAACAGCTCCAGAAGTATCAAGTGCAATGTCAAAGTAGGTCTCATAAATATTAAAAGGTTGGTGTCCCAGTAGAAATTAAGAACTGAGACAGCGAAATGCCATGACGAGAGCCTTGAAATAGTTCTCTTTTCCTTTTGAAACTTATTATAAGTACATGTAGGAATAATAACCTGGAAGATTGATGGGAACGAAAGTGACAAATTTTCTTAATTTAACTGAAACACCAATTAATCTGATTCACAATAAAAGGCCGGTACTAAAAAAATTGTATTCTGGCAGTTTTGAAACAAATAATATCAGGTACATCCAGGTGGATTTCTTGGCACTTGTTTGATTCAGAAGGAATATTTCAGGACATTGAGTGAAAGAGTAATATTGTTGTCAGCGGTGTCCCTATGGGCACATCATCATCAGCATCATCATCATCATCATCCTGTTACTCCAAAAATCATCACAACTGATGACTATTATTCGAGGCGACCCATTGTAGACCTGTACCCCCCCCCAGGTTCCCCCCATATGAACTTCTTGACTTCGGCTAAAACACACATTCAGTATAGAGGTTCCCCCCCCCCAAGAGAATTGCGTGCCCCCCCCCCCCACCCCAAGGTACTCGGTATTGGACATTTATTTAAATGCAATAAATTTCATTTGAGAAAAACTCTCTAAGCGTCTGCTCCTGAATATCTAATAGTCATGGTAAGCTCAGGAAAAAACTACAGAGGTAACCTTGAGTCAGACTGTATCTCTGTATGACTGGGCTTTGAGGAAACAGTGGTTTAAGATTCTTCCAGTAGGCATACCATATGCAAAATTTTGTTGGGGTTAGCAACATTTGCACCTAGATCTAGATTTAATATTAATTCAAAGTAAATTGCTTGGAAACCGTAGATTTTCAATAATGCTGATTTAATCATCTGCTCGAATTTCTTGACCATTTTGCCCAAACTTTTGGAGGGAGTGGTCGATTATCGACTTAATACAATGTATATACTGGCTGTGAGACTTAAGGGACTCAGTTCTAGATTATGCTACCTGCTTCACCAGCTCTACATATCTTGCCTGATGGTGAAGTGAAGGAGATGACAAGTTGATGAAGAAAAACCTACACTTGTCAGAAATCATTTGGAAGCTCACACATGTCGATTCTTTTATCAATGTCGGAAATATCCCAGCAGAAAAACAACCAACTACTGCGTCTTACAAAATGTTATGATTTAATACGACTGCTTGGAAACTCACTTTGTAATGATGTGTGTCACCGGCAGATGAAATTACATGAAATGATGAGATGGTACAGTAAATGTCGTTCGCTAATGATCACTTTCCTCAGTCCTGTAGAAGTACTTGTTTATAAATGCTTGTTTATTTAATGTGTTGCTTGTAGTTGAGTGCCTTGCCTTGTAATTTCAGGATAGGTCTCATAAATAATGATACAGTTATGATACACTTGCCTCTGACTGGAAAAGAGAAGAATAAAGACAGTAAAATGTGGAGATGAAAGACTTGATATAGCATTTTAGTGTCTAATAGTTTCCCCATAGCAACAAGTCAGATGAATTAATAGATTAACGTTAATTCAGTTTGTTTCTTACTCAGAAAAATGAAGTGAAGTATATATTGCTGCGAAACACTTTGATATAGAATTAAAGTGGACTCTGGCACTGTCAAAATGGCACTTCTTGACTCATGATAGCCGATGAAATGTCATCATCTCTACTTTCAACATGGGAAACATAGATCAAGAGTAAGAAAATTGACTTCTCATAACAAATTTTAGAGTGAAAATCAGACGCATAATCCTTTTGTTTGGGATAAGTCTCCTTCAATCAAATTAACATTGAAAGTATTGGGTTTGATCATGACAAATCATCAGCATGATGACACACGAAGTGCCATTTTCACAGTGCCAGAGTCCACTTTAATTCTATATCAAAGTGTTTCGCTGTAATAAGTTTGTTGCCGACATTGTTACAGTTGCTCCGTACCTTTCTGGTTCATGCTCCTTTTCTTTATTTGATGTAACAAATTTTGGAAGACAAAGGAATCGCTGCGAAACTGATGAAGCCAAATGGAACAAGATTTTTTCCCAAATATTGATAAAACAGCTAAGCCAACAGCAAACTGACATCAATGGGTTTCACAATGGCCCTTGTCCTCCTCTTTCTTTACTAAGAATACCTGTCAAAAACTTTGCCTTGAGCCATTTTGTTTCGCTCCTTGGCTTCAGTTTTGAAAATCTTGTTTCATAGTTTTAATATTAAAATTCAAACTTGCTTTTGGAAATGGAGTATATTGTAGAGGCAGTAGAGTTTTTCATACCAAAAATGTGAGAATGGGAGTGCTTTTAAAATACTACTACGATTTGCTATCCTAAATTTCATCTATGGATGGTTAGAAGAAAAATCATGACGAAATCAACATTGGGCCTATATGGTTACCAGCTGAGTATTCAATTTCAAATTCTATACCTTCAATTGAGTAATGGCATTGCCATATCAGTCATAATTATCTGAAACGTTTCCAGGAATGCTGTGTGTGTTGTTCTTGGGAAATTCACACTGGGGCAATAATACAAACTTGTAATTGATATGAATTTGTAAAGGTTATTCCCCATGGGAGAGGGAATATGTGATTTATCACCTGAGGCCTTTAGACCGAGGTGTGATAAACACATATTCCTGATCCCATGGTGAATAACTGGCTTATACCGTGAGACAAACACTCAAACAGTCAAACATAAGAGGATAACTGGACAACAAAGAATATGGGAATTATTCCCCTGAAATACTGTAACGTGATTGGCTGACAGAGGTGTCGAATGGTATAACCAGGTTTACAAAATTGTAAAGTACAAATCATGATATCAACAATGTAGATTCCATTAACCACACTCTCAGTGAATAATTGGTTGGCAGAAATAAATTTGCGAAAGATGAATTAGACAATGACTTTGAGTGATTATAAATGCTGTATTTATCTGTCCTATACAATATAGTAATGGCATGTCAAAAAACCCTCAAAATAATATTTTGGATTATATGAATATTCTTCATTCCTGTGCGTCTTTCTTGCTGACTTATGCAAAAACTTTATTTGATTGTTTTAGTTCAAGGACATACTAGTTTTCATAAATTTAGTTTAGAGTTCTTTCAAAAGTGATTTAAAATCAAGGCTCGTAAATATATAATTTATTAATTTTTCCTGTTTTGTAAAATTATCCTCAATCTCCACATATAATCTCCTTGAAAGCAAAGCTCAAGCTTGGTAGTAAATGTGCGATAACCTTAATACAATGTTGCTTTCCTAATTCTGTAAGCTGTGTGCAAATTTAAGTTTATAAAAAAAACATGTTTTAAAACATACCCAGGATGACAGAGTTAAAGAAACATATTGCAATATTATTTTATTTTGAATGGACCCACATTTTCATCTGTTCAGGACATGACATTTCTTCCAAACAACATCACTAACCAAGAAGGACCGTCCTCATTATTAGCCCACTGAGTGTATCAAATCCATACATGCAGAAGACAAAGCCCAATCATCCATCTACAGTCACCAGGAATGTCAGGAGAGGAGAGTGGCTACAGGTTGCACCAACCCTAAAACACGTAACAGCAAAATAATTTAGAAATATTTCATTTCTAAATTTACATAATGATCATAATGTCATCAGACAGATGGGTATTGGTGCATAGAATTTCCATCAAGGAGATTATGTCTCAATTAATTATCAATCCAATTAATATTCAAGTTTGTGATATCAACATGAAACTGCAATCAATTCAAGAATGGAGAATTAAACAGCCTCTGTTACAATCTTAATAGGAGATTGTCTTCGCAGATTTGCATCAAACCCGACTTACTTTGCATGTTATTTGAGGGCCCTATCAAAATTTTAACTAATAGCAATATCTCACCAGCCGAATTACTTTTTGAATCTTACAGAACATGACATAACTATCCTCCAATGGAAGTGTAAACAAAGAATATGATACCATGAAAACCTTTTTTGTGTATCTGTTTAGAGTTTGACCATTACATGGTTCTTCCACAATATTTAAAACATGTTCAATTAATTGGACCATTTGTTCATGTACATAGAGTAGGTCGGGGCATGCGGCCCCCCTTAACTTCGAGGTGCGATTTGACCTACTTTTTATGGGCAATTATTTGAATGCTTATGCTGTCAGGAAGGGATCACTTGACTCTACTAAAAACTAGTGAAACAAATGTCAACCAATTTTGATAAAGTAGTTACAGCCAATTTTGTAAAAAATTGTAAATGGCTTCTTACCCCACCCATCGGGCAAGAAGCCCCCCAATAATAATCCTATGGCAAATTTTTTTGCGAGCGCATTCAGCCTAAAAGTTATTTCTTAGGGTTTCTCTATCATTTTTAAGGCATTCTATTCACATTTTCTTAATTTCAGAATTTTTCTGTTCATACATTTATTTTTTAATATTTTTTACCCTGTTTCAATTTCGGGCCAAATTTTTTCTATTTTAATTAGCTATTCTATCAAGATTTAAGGTAAAGTATACATTATTAAATGGTTCCTGAAGCAGCTTCCGATCCCCGGTGAAAGGGGCCTCATGCCCCATATCATGTGGGGCCTCTCGCCCCAAACCCACATATTTTAATTTGAAATCTGAATTTTGAATTAAAATGCAAAAAATATGATCCAAATCATATTTATGTGATGGTCATAAAGTGAAGCAATGCAGATAGCCGTTATAATTTTAAATATTTTGAAAATTATTTCTGACAACCCCTTTCAAAGAATTAGTCAAAGTTACAAAAATCACGCACATTTTTTTGTTTCTTTAATTTCTACTATGGTTTGGTGCTGTTTGCCCTGAAAATTTGTGACGTCACCTAAAACGCCTCTAGCTTCAATCCTATCAATAGATAAACGCACCAAAAATGTAAGTTTGGATATAATCCTGGGGGGGCCTCTTACCTAACCCGGGCTTCTTGCCCCGACCTACTCTACAGATACAGATACAGATACGCGCGTTGAAACTTGTCTCAATATAACTCATAGAGTGCATGTGTAAGATGCAATTAAAATACTTCAATATTTTGTTTACACCCAAGGACAATCCCCGTTTGAAGTTCATGAGAAACCAAAGCATTTTGAATTTCTTCTTATTTCGCTTTTGCAGCAGGCCTATAAAAAGAAAAGGGAAATGTGTTTCAGAAAATGTTTCAGAAATGTGTAATTTTTGTGCTTGACAAAAAAAAAATTATGCGATTATCCAGGTAAAAAATGTTGGTGAATCTAGCTTTGGGTATTACGGAAAATGTTGGCATGAAGTAAAGTGAGGAAAGCGATGTGTTTGTCTCACTCCTCATTCTGCTTATTTGTTTGAAATGCTTTCAAGAAATTTGAACCAGGTCTGGGCAAATAACACGAGCTTATATAGCCACTCTAATAGCTTAACCTGTAGAGGTTGTTAATGATTACAAATATCTTGGGCTAACTATCACTGTAAATTCTGAAACTCCGAGTTAGCTCAAATGATTGATTGAGACAGTTGCACAATTTGTTTGAGCCATGATAGCTTGCTGTTTTGAGTTATGATAATCTTTATGTTGTTATAACTTGCAAACAACAAGCTATCTTGGCTCAAAGGAATTGTGCAACCATCTCACTCAATCAATTAAGCTAACTCAAAATTCAAACTTTACCGTGTATAGATAATAACCTGTCATTTGCACAACATGTAATGATGTTACAAGTGATTTCGTTACAGTATACCATTAGATTCTTGTCATTTACAATTGGCAGTGAGGAATCGATGCTGAACCAGCACTTACTACATTTGATCAATCAAATGTGAGACGTTCTGTTGTTTCTAAACCAATCAGATTAGCTAAAAATGGCATTTGTTTTTAATGGGTCTAGAACTAAGAAACGCGTACTAATGAAATCACCTGTAAAAAAGACAGCCAACAAGAGACTGTACTGAATCAGAATCATGCGTAAGCTGAAAGTTATCCATGAAATCATCACTCTATTTAACAATAGCACTGTTCCTAGTGTCCTTATGAATGCAGGAGTTGCATTCTGACTGTGGGACTGAGAAAGCAGTTAGGTCGACCCTATAAAATCCGCAGCAGATTGCTTCCAGGATGCATATCAAATGAAGATATTTATTACAAAAGGGTTTGTGGCACGGGGCATGCAATTATCAAGGACAGTTGTCATCCACTGCATGAGGAGTATGTGGTGCTGCAAGTGGCAGAAGACTAATAGCGGGGCAGATTTGTCATGAATAGGGGAGTAATATTGCATTTACACATAGAAGCATGAAACTTGGCACATCGTTTAAAAACACCTTAAAGAATAAATTTAGATAGGAAGCCACTTCAGATTTGACCTGGTTTACCCATGGCAGCCATTTTCCAAAATGGCGGCTAATTCTCACATTTTCCTGCTTTCTGTGAAGTGCCTACAGTGGGACCATATGAAAACAGTGGTCATCATTTCTTCTAAAGATCTGAAAAACACTATGAATTGATTCCTGGGTTGAACTGAGGAATTTTAGGGTGGTCAGGGGCCATTTTGTTATAACTGTTGGCGAAAATGCAGCATTTTCGCGGTTTTCCATAATTCTATGAAATCTCGATTAATATTTAAATAGACCACATATTTGAATTCCTTGTAAAAAGAGCTTTCAAATGAATGGTAGCATCACTAGTTTCTGTGAATTCTTTGTCAAAATGAACCTCAGAACTGAAATCTTCAAAAAACTTATAATTTTCATTTTTTCCATTTCCACTCCAAATTTACGAAACCCATTAATGCGGGTACTCATTTGAAAGCTCTTTTTGCAAGGAATTCAAATATTCAACTTATTTTTATATTAATGTAGAATTGGCGAAACCATGCAATACCGCGAAAATACAGCATTTGAGTTGATAATTCTACAAAAATGGATTATAGAAAGCCAGAGATTAGTTGAGGCTACTAAAAATGTTGTAGTAATGTTCTGAATACCTAGAGAAGGAATAACAAGCACTATTTGCATGCATTCTATTTGTAGGAACTACACAGAAAGCAGCAAAATGGAAGAATTGACGGCCATTTTGGAAAATGGCTGCGAGTAGCCATCTATGCTAAATCTGAGGTGGCTCCCTTTCCAATTATATTTGTAGAGATGTTTTTTAAGTGTGCGCCAAGTTTCATGCTTCTATGTATAAATGCACTATTTTTTTACATACCTGCCCCGCTATAAGACTGGCCTGTGCTAGGAACAGTACAGGGTGGTCAAGAAAAATTTCATGTACAGTCTTTGGTTCATGAGACACAACTCAGTGAGTTCTTATCCAATCAGTCTCATTCATGCATGAAGTAAAGGTAGGGATATCAGTATTATGTTATGTTATGTTGTCATGTTATGTAATTTCAATTAATACTTGAATGGAATGTTATTTTTGTTGATGATTTATGCAAATACAATTGTTTTGCTAGGTTTACCTGCCAGTCTCAAAAAATTCCTGAATAACCACCCAAATGAGATTTTTAATTTTTCATTGCATTCCAGGAAAGTTTTAGTTCACCCATTTAAATCTTTAAAATTGCACTATTTTTTTCATAGTTGCTCTTGTTCGGCTGACGGAAAATCAGTTATTATTTATTACTCAGTCCTTTGGTCCAGTTTCATTCCATCCAAATGAAATATGAAAGTTTGAACTCGCATTCATGTAATAGGAGTTATTGCAAAAATGAGGAAATTGCACCTTGAGAATTGTTTTACCTATACTTGCCACTTTGATTGTCATTGAGGTGATTTGTCAAACAAAGACAATTTCGCAAAGTGAAA
Source organism: Platynereis dumerilii (assembly GCA_026936325.1). Lineage (NCBI taxonomy): Eukaryota > Metazoa > Annelida > Polychaeta > Phyllodocida > Nereididae > Platynereis > Platynereis dumerilii. The sequence continues at coordinate 31,822,116 of JAPTHN010000001.1, read as the reverse complement.
GTCACATATTTATCTAGATATAAATGGAATATAATACCACACAATGAAATTGTAACAAGATGTTCTGAAATATTTCAGGATACAAAGTGTGTTTCAATAATTGCACCTCAAGGTGGCATGATGTAAATCGAGTAAGGTAATGGCATGATGAGTATGGATGTCACTTCTCTTTCTGCAAAATGACATTAATGTTCTCAGCAAATTTGAACATGACATAGGCTCATGGCCACTTGGATAAAATTGCCATAATATTTAGAACACCATTTCTTTGAGATTAAAGATCTTATTATATGGAAGAATCCGAATCAACTGTATGACTTGCTCCTGTGATGAAAAATAATGCTTAAAATATACAAATTTCAAGGACCTCTTAATATAAACCAATTTGCTTGAAAATTTACATGCAGCATTTTTTGCATGATATAGGCATGATTTGAGAAGGTGGCCCATCAAAATTTCAAGCATTTTTGAAAAGTATTACATTGTACTGTGCATTTATATTTTATGGATTGGATAACTCATTATTATGTAGTAAATTAATAGTTTGTTGTAACCTGCATGGTGATACATTTCTGTCTTGATTGCCTTGGCATAGACTTAATTCCTCTTCTGATAGTTGCATGGTTAGCTCCCAGGACATATTCCAAAATGCATTCCATCCTGACATTTTCTAATTATCAGCAATCAGATTAGGCAAAAATGAATTGCTGTTGGCATTTCTATCTGCTTCATGGAACCAGCTCAGACCAAGCATATTTACGAAGCTAGTTGGCAGTCAATAATAATCTTGGGGACGGTTTGGTATATATGATTCTGAGCATTCAGAATATTACGAAAAACTTGCATTGTAAGTATACATTTTTTAAAGTAGAGAGATACTAGCCAAAGCCTTCCTTTGGTGTAGACTATAGAGCCATTCATTCAGGTTTTTTTTTTGCAGTTGGAACAACGCGTGTGCCTAAATTTTCCTAAATCCCATACTCTAAAGATCCATGCCCTTACATACCCTTCAGTTCTCCCCTTTCTGCTAAATGCTCTCATTGCCAGATTTGTTTTTATACTATAGTTCAAAAACATTTTTGTTATAAAAAGACGCTCTGGCAAATCTATTGGGATGTACTGAACTTCGAAGAAAGGTTAGCTAAACTACTGTCATCCAATCCAGAAATCTTTGATATTAATAGCCTTACATTTGTACTGAGCATTAATTGAAGAGTTTCATGCACGTACAATGCATTTTGTTTTCAATGCAAATTTTCAATTTCACCTATGATCAATTACTTGAAATTATTGCTTGATTCTGAATGCATTAATTCTCGGTATTTCTGGCAGCTCTTTTTGAAATTACAAAACTGAATATTTATGTGCATTGTGCATGTGTAATGATCGATTGAAGGAAAATGTGCATGGATCCATGGTTCTTAGCCTTGTCATTGACCAAGTGTTTTGAAAGCAATTATTCAATGTTCAGCATTACCATTATGATCAAAATAATTCATTAAATTGCTGTTCCCTTCAGTTGAAAATGCAACTCTACTGTCACTGAATTTATGAAAACAAATGCAAAGTTTTTGATATCCAAATTAAATTACAACTTTAACGACCAGATTTTCTGTTTCATTTGTCGTTGTTGCCTTTTTGAAAATTAATATCTTTTTGTCAATTTTCACAGTGTATTTAAGTGTATGATGACCTCAGCTTCTGACATATTCTCAAGCGTACTGTGCACAATATGTGAAAGGCTGGATGAAACAATATCCAGACTTCAGTGGCGTAGCTAGTGGGGGGGGGGGCAGGGGGGGGCAAGTTGCCCCTCCAGACAACTTTTTGGGGAAAAATGGGGAAATGGGGAAAAAATAGGGAAATGAGGGAAAAGTGGAAAGGGAGGGAAAAGGGGGGAAAAGAAGGGAAAAGGGGGGAAAGGGGGGGGGGAAAGAAGGGAAAAGGGGGGAGGGGGAGAGAGGGAACAGGAAGAAAAACTAGGAAAATGGGGAAGGGAAAATGAACCAGTAACCCACTGTAATTTGACGAATGAATTTCCAAACCTTTGACTCAAGATAATAAGACAAATTAATTAGGAGAATTGCAGGTAAAATGATGTATACCGTGACAAATACAGTTTGGCATCACTCTCTTCTTATAACTCTGCAACATTAAAAACTTTGAAACAGCTTAAAAACTAGCCTGTGCTACAGATATTTCCATAAGACGTTACACTGATCAGTTGATGACGGTTTACATCGCTTCTGAGAATCTGAGCTAAATATAAGAGTGTAAAAATAAGGAAGTTGATCAACATGGTCACTTAAAAATATATTTACCGCATTTTGTGATTTTTTGGTTGATTTTTCTGCCAAGTTGGTGTTTTTTCAAATAATGGTTTGTTAAATCCTATAACTTCTTAAACTTTCCCAATTCCAAACTAGATATGGAGTCACAAAAGCATGTCTGGCTTTGAGAAAAATCCATGGACTCTCTTCATACATTCACAATCTTTAGTCGTGTAGCTTATATAAGCAAATTTGGCAAGTTACATTTAGTTAAATGTAGTACTTCAAAAGTTATGAAACTTTGAAAAAGTGTGCATTTCTAATGTTGCTTAGTTTAGTTTACCATGCAGTATCATCATGTTGAAAGCGTCCTCGGCGGTCTGTGTGTGTCATTTGAAATCCAGTAGAGCTAAGAGAAATGTACTGTCGATACTCCAATGTTGACGATTGCTTTTTGGGGAAATTGAGGGTCATTTGCCCCCCCCCCAGAGAAAAACCCTAGCTACGCCACTGTATCCAGTGGAGGGCATGCATCTTTCATGTTCCATAAGAACTTTTTCGTCGGTGTTTTTGCGAGAGTTTTTCCTGTCAACCTCATCAAGGATGAGTTGTCCATGTATATTTGAACAATAAAACATTGGAATTAGAATTTTCCACTTGACTCAACTTGACTTAGTAGACACTCTTCCTCATGACACATTGACACAAGACAGAAACGTTTATGCTACCCACATTGTCCAACAACATTCAATCTGTTCACAATCAATTCCCTAGTGCTTTTCTCTTATTTTGAAGAAAACACTATATTTAAATCCATATTCTTTCTACGAGATCTTTACGTTGTGAGTCACGTACTATTGGAGTTTTGATCAGATAACAATACAAAGAATGTCAAGAGAGAAAGCTACATGTGTGGGCCTATAGTACACGGTCAACTCATCTCTGGAGACTCCGGCATTTCCAATCCCTTTGTTGCAATATCCAATCAGTGGCAATTGAGCAGTTATGGACATGGAGCAATTAAACAGTTGCACTTTGTGAATCATGATGCTGACGATGCGTCAGTGGTGGAAAGTTGAAATTTAGGACAGGGAATTAGAAGATTAAATAATAAGTGTTTCATATTACAGGTCAAAGTAAGGCAGAAACTCCAAGGAATAATGAATTCAATGGAAATGATACAACTGCAACAATAATTGGTAAAAAAAAAGTTCAGGAACTGTATTATTATTATTATTATCATCTTTATTCATATTGTAGGCATCAACATCAATAGGTTTCAACGGATCTCTTTGACCGGCACTTTTTCAAATGCAATAGTTGCTCATCTTGGGCAAAACTGTTTGGATCTTTTCCAGTTCTAAGAAAGGGTTAAATCTTAAATTTGTGTATTGGATTTAAGCAAGTTTTGTTTATTAAACATGCCTGTTAAACGCTTTTTTTATATCCAGAGAAGTGTACACATGTTTATATGTTGTGTAGAAATTTATTAAAACTTATCATTGAGAATTGTTCCCACTTGATTAGAGTAAGTCTCTCTGCCACGAACTCTGGACTGACCAGAGATGCCTACATCTCAGGACTAATCCCAGACACACCGGCTTCCTGCTGTAGAGCATATGGTCAGATGAGAATACTAAATTAAATGGTGAATGCTATCTTCTTATTTCAGCGAATGCTAAAGCCCCTTTAAGTCAGGTTGTGACCAGTCTCATCAATAGTTTTGTTTGTTCAGCAATAGTGGAAAAAAATGACTACTAATTGCTGGAGTGATAGATAAATAGCTTACGGTTCAATCTAGTGTAGCAAATCCTTTCAAGCACATGCTCATTGCTCACCAGTCACTAGTGCCAACAGTGGTTGTCTGGGCAAGCAAACTGTTTCATGAGCAATCTATTGTGTCAGGGACAGATTTGTGCATGTCTCATTCTAAATGTATTATCAGGAATACAATTCATTGCTCACCAGTCACTAGTGCCAACAGTGGTTGTCTGGGCAAGCAAACTGTTTCATGAGCAATCTATTGTGTCAGGGACAGATTTGTGCATGTCTCATTCTAAATGTATTATCAGGAATACAATTCTATTTCACAGAGAAAACGATTGAGTGAACTTATGAGAAATAATCAAAAATGTCATCTGGAAAAAAAGTTTGACAAATATTCCGTCCAAAGATAAAAAATTGGTTAAACAACTTAAACATGAGCATGCTGAGATGAATCAGCTTCAGAAGATCCACCGAGCTTACTCCTTTTATTTTGGAAGAATGCTGGTCAACGTTTTTGCCTCAAATTTTGCAAGATTCATTTGGCCCTAAAGGTTTCAGAACAAAATCCTTTGCACAATCTCATTGGGTTTAATTCTTTGACATGTTTGAAACCAACATTCCTTTCTTCGTCAACTTCTTGCCATTTGTCCTTGAGTTATTGTTGTATTTTGACATTGTTAAGTTTGTCAGATATACCCCGAATGATAGGTCAGGTATCGAAATAAAGTTTGTCTAATTCTCACATTTTATTGTGTGTCATGACCCAACTGTTCAGTGTGCAAATTTTCGTTGCTTTTGGGATCTTTTTCTGGCTTAATTGACCCCACATATGTCCTGAATGACCCCTGGATTTATTTCGGTTACGCACGGAAAAAATGATCAAGCCTGCCTGCATTTACCTTTGTGACGTCACCACTATTGTTAGAATTAGTTAACTTATAGCTATATATTTTAAACAATGGTCATTGTGACGTCACCAACAATGGGTGTGCTGGAGGATGGAGAAATTATCTTGAAAAAATATCTAAAATAACTAAATAATTTGTGTAAGCAGAGAGATACTTCAGCAAACAAGTCAAAAATATTATTTTTCATAAGTTTGTATTATACTGTATAAGAAACCACCAATATTTAGCCAAGGGTTTTATCATTCAGGGCAACTTTAATTACTTACTCCAAAGCAGCATGTTTAATATTTTCATCAATATAAATTATAAGCCTTATTTAAGAATACAAACACATTTTGTTAACATTGAACAAAAGCAAAGGTGCACCTATTTCTTTTTTTACTACCTACGCTAATCAATTATAATATTCGCGTAGCGACTGGCGGCGAAGCCGCCAGTCGCGAAACGCGAACTTAGCTTAAGCATGCTCCATTTGAGATCTGCTACTGGACCTCAAAACATCGATGGTCGACAAATTTGACGCTCCAGGTCCAGCCACAACGCACCTGCATCGTTTCGAATCCAATAATGTCGAAAAACGTACCTTTTGTTTCTCCAAAGTGCATCAATATTCAAATCTTGAGTCGTGATAGCCTCCGTATGCTTTATTACGGTGGATAAATCGATTTTTAAGCCACAATGGAAGAAAATCATCCACAAAATTGTGGCAGACGATTTGATGACTGCAGCGCCACCACGAACGAGCACTGATCAAACACACTGATAATGCTGTATCAGCAGACTTGTGCTTATTAACCACTTAACTTAGCTGCTAAAGTTAGCAGTTAGTCATATTTACATAATTCACGTGGCCATTGATTATTTTCACCAAGAATTGCTAAATGAAGCGATATTTCTGTTTATCCACTAGGGGGCATGTTTGTTGGTAAGCGCCATCTGGACTGGTTTCGTGCGTTTCGTGCGACACATTTAGAGATCTAGGTCAACAGGACGAGTGGCTGTGTTGACAGAGGAATGAACAAAAAGCTGGTATGTGAATTTATAAACTTTTTTAGCCTTGTTTCACCCAAATAATGTTTTTATCAACAGATATAGATTGTTCTGCCACTTCATCAAGGGTTATGGAGAGTGTGTGTAGGCCTACACTTTTATGCCTTCACAAAGCCTGACGTTTTCAGGAAATCAAAAGTGACAAATCTGTTCCATCATCAAAATGCTTCAACTTTGGGGTGTCTGTTTATTTTGACAGTTGGGTAAGCATTTTGCGAAATTCACACTGATGCTAGTGGGAGGTAAGCCAAGGAGGGAAGGGGGCACTCAATGTATTTAGTGTACATTGTATACCCATGCTCCGCAGTTTTGACCCTCGTTTTTTGGCCCAAGATGAGTCTTTTTGAACCTGATAATTACCCAAAGTCAATCTTGTTGATCCCCTTTTTTCACCAGTGAAAACAAAAAATGTGTAAATCTTACAATTACAGGTGAAAAGTCCATCAAAAATCATGAGTTACATTTAAAATTAAATAACACAAGGGCCACTTCTTAAACCCCATTCACACATTCCCGGTTTTGCCGTGGTGTTGCCTTGGATGGCCTGACAGTGTATTACGGCGGTTTTCCTTGAGTATTTCAAGGTTAATCTTCGGAAAAAACGGCGGAAATCCTACGGAAATCCGCCGTTTTTCTTAGGAATTTGGCTGTGCATGTATTTTTCATGGACGGAGTCACGCAGTAAAATCGCAGTAATGAACGGAGACACGCAGTAATGTCGGCAGTTTGACAAGTTTAACCCTTGGAAATAAGGAAATCTGACGATATTAAGGACTGTTCTTATGGTTAAACATTTCAATCAAGACAACACGGCGTAATTACGTCGTATTTCTAAGGTTCATTCGTTGCCATAGCTGCCTGGGGAGAAATCAAACATGTTTGATTTTGCCCTGGATATCGCTGTCATCCCCCGAAGTTGACGGTACGCCGTAAAACGCGGAGGACTTGTCGGCGGCCAGCAGCACATTATCGGCTGACAGCCACGGTTCCTGGCGTTCTGAGAACCGGCAGTGCTGTCACGGCAAAACCGGGAATGTGTGAAAGGTACTTTACTGACAAGTTCTAGATATAAATTGGCATGAACTATCATCTGAGCAACCCCTTAGGCACCACTGATATTTTTGACGTAGGTGCGGTTGGGAGTTTGGCCCTGAGGGGCAAGGCATGCAATTGGGGACAAGAGAAATATGTATTTACTTATGTCATACTCAAATACTTTGTTTTCATTTCAGGTTGAGTGCAGAAGATTAACAGAAGAATGAAGTAAACTTTTGAGGGTTGAGTGCAGAAGATTAACAGAAGAATAATGAAGTAAACAAGAGGCAGTCAAAGTTGCAGTCGATCTATCTACCCTTGGACTCGCTATACTTATAAAGAAAGAAATAAAGCCATTTTCATAATTAAGCATAAAACGTGAAGATTTGTCAGAGGAGAATAATAAGAGGATTATTTTTTAGATCTATTTAGATGTTAAGAAAATAACCACTTTAATTTTGTGGCTGTAATTACAAAGAGCAAACCTGGCTAAGGCATGCAAATTTTCATAACTGAACTATCAGTAGTTTGGCTGGAGTAGCGTGAGGGTCCATGAATTAATAGTATGATTGGTTTTTCAATTCGTAATAATAAATTAATTTAATTCTAGTGGACTATTTTGATGGTTTCCTCTGCCAAATTATTATGTACCAACAAATTTATATGACTAAACAAAGTGTTATAAAACCCCTAGGGCTTAGAATAAAACCCTACTATGACATAATAAACAAAGACAACTGCATAGTTGCTGAAGTGCAGGTTCCATCCATTGCTCCATGGACCCTTCCTTTACCAATTTGTATTCTAGACCTGACTAGTCTTAGAAAATCTTCTACAAGTCCCCTGGAATACCAGAGTAAATTCCTCATAATAAGATCCAGGTATCCATCATACAAGTTTCTTTACAGGGATGGGTCCAAAGATGGACTTCTGACTGGTTACGCAGTCACCTCTGCAAAGACAAGTTATTGTAATGAACGTATACCTGATGTGTGCTCGATATTCACAGCAGAACTGACAGCTATCTACAAGGCGGTAGAAATGGCAGTCAACTCGGAAACTAACAATTTTGTAATTTGCTCTGACTCAAAGTCTGCATTGCAGGCAATAGCCAACAAGCAGGTGGAAACTCCTCTTGTATTAGACATTCTTTTTACCTTAGCAGTGATGAAAGAAAACAAGGAGATTATATTTTGTTGGATTCCAAGTCATGTTGATATCAAGGGAAATGAGATGGCTGATCTTCATGCGAAGAGAGCCTTAAGTAAAAACTTAACGGACTATGTTGTCCCTTATACGGATTTTAGAAAGCATATCAATGACTTTACCAAGTATAGTTGGCAAGTACGATGGAATGCTTGCCAACGAAACAAGCTACGCACAATACTACCACACGTCATGAAAGATATAAAAATTGATGTGCACTCACGCAGAGAGCAAATCGTAATTCATAGATGTCTTATAGGGCACAGCAGATTAACCCACTCACACTTATTAAACAATGACGCAGCACCAATATGCGAAGGGTGCCAGGTACCACTTTCGATCAAACATATCTTGTTAGAATGTAATAACAATCTATATCACCGACCCTTTCAATCAGGTAATCTCAAACACTTATTCTTAGAAAATTCAGCGTCCAGTATAACACAGTTCCTCAGAGATAATGACTACTTCTACAAATTATGAGGAATTAGTTCCAGGATAATCTATCTAACCAATGTTGCCTCTAAATAGCCCACACTGGTGCTGATGGGGCGTAAAACACAAACTCACTCACTCACTCACTCATTATGCATGAAAGACAGATTACTTTCCACTATATTGAACCCAATACTGCTATCTGTATGCTAATCATTTCACAATATTGTCACCATTTTGCTAACTTTGTGTTCTTACAATCTTGCTCTTATGATGAATTAGTGTGAAAAAGTAGCCAAAAATGCTGATGGCACATAATCTATTATGGTCATAATTGATATTGGAAATTTCACCTTAATTGATTATTTTGATTAATTGGCTGAGTCCTATTAAATACGTAGTTTGATTTTTTCCGGGGAATACCACACAAAAGAGAAAATGTTCTCTTGGCATAGTATGGGAATCTTATTGAGAATTTTGTGTTTGGTAAATTGAAAGAAGAAAGTGTTCCTTCAGCATAACATGTGAATTTCATTGTAATGTGTATTCAGTAGTTAGTAAATTGAAACAACGAGAAAATTTTCCTTCGGCATAACATGTATGTTTCATCATTTTGTGAATTTGATGTTTGTTAAATTGAAACAATGAGAAAATGTTCCTTCAGCATAACATGTGAATTTTGTGGTAAATTTAATATTAATTCGATGTTTGGTAAATTCAACAAAGAAAATGTTCCTTCTTAGCGGGGCAGGTATGTAAAAAAATAGTGCATTTATACATAGAAGCATGAAACTTGGCGCACACTTAAAAAACATCTCCGCAAATATAATTGGATAGGGAGCCACCTCAGATTTAGCATAGATGGCTACTCGCAGCCATTTTCCAAAATGGCCGTCAATTCTTCCATTTTGCTGCTTTCTGTGTAGTTCCTACAAATAGAATGCATGCAAATAGTGCTTGTTATTCCTTCTCTAGGTATTCAGAACATTACTACAACATTTTTAGTAGCCTCAACTATTTCTGGCTTTCTATAATCCATTTTTGTAGAATTATCAACTCAAATGCTGTATTTTCGCGGTATTGCATGGTTTCGCCAATTCTACATTAATATAAAAATAAGTTGAATATTTGAATTCCTTGCAAAAAGAGCTTTCAAATGAGTACCCGCATTAATGGGTTTCGTAAATTTGGAGTGGAAATGGAAAAAATGAAAATTATAAGTTTTTTGAAGATTTCAGTTCTGAGGTTCATTTTGACAAAGAATTCACAGAAACTAGTGATGCTACCATTCATTTGAAAGCTCTTTTTACAAGGAATTCGAATATGTGGTCTATTTAAATATTAATTGAGATTCCATAAAATTATGGAAAACTGCGAAAATGCTGCATTTTCTTCAACAGTTATAACAAAATGGACCCTGACCACCCTAAAATTCCTCAGTTCAACCCAGGAATCAATTCATAGTGTTTTTCAGATCTTTAGAAGAAATGATGACCACTGTTTTCATATGGTCCCACTGTAGGCACTTCACAGAAAGCAGGAAAATGTGAGAATTAGCCGCCATTTTGGAAAATGGCTGCCATGGGTAAACCAGGTCAAATCTGAAGTGGCTCCCTATCTAAATTTATTCTTTAAGATGTTTTTAAACGATGTGCCAAGTTTCATGCTTCTATGTGTAAATGCAATATTACTCCCCTATTCATGACAAATCTGCCCCGCTATCTGCATAACATGTGAACTTGATGTTTGGTAAATTGAAAATTGAAAAAAAAAGTTCCTTCAGCAAAACGTGAATTTCACCGTAATAATTTATGGTAATATGAAAATCAAAGGTTAGGTAAATTGAAACAAGAAAATGTTCCTTCTGCATAATATTCAAGTTTCACCGTAATGTGCATTTGGTGTTATGTAAATTCAAATGAAGTGTTCCTTCGGCATAGCATGAACCTAAACATAATGTGAATTTGGTGTTGGGTTAAATTTAAATGAAAACTTGTGTTCCTAAATTACCCTTAATTGGGATTTGATGGTGGATTGGATATTTCGCTATATATTTGTAGCTATGAAAAACATTTTTTTGGTAAAAATTTATAAAAGCCTTGTCTGACGGGCTGTGAATTTCATGATTATTTTTCCATTTCAATCTGTAAGTTTTGTGGTGCATCACTCACTTGACCGCATTCGAAAATCTAAATTTCTTGTGGGGAACAAGAAAAAAGCCGTGTTTAAAAATCTCAATTTTTTTTTGTATTGTGATGACCGAAAAAAAGCCTTGTGTGATGGTCTGTGAATTTCATGGTTATTTATCCATTTCAATCTTGCAAAGTTTCGGTCAGTGACCACATTTGAAAATCTAAATTTGTTGTGATTAACGAGATAAAAGCTTTGCCTGATGGGCTGTGGATTTCTTGGTTTTTATCCATTTCAATCTTTCAACTTTCTGTCAGTTTTGTGGTTCTTCACTCACTTGACCACATTCGAGAAAAAAACCACGTTCAAAAATCTAAATTTGTTGTGATGAACGAGAAGAAAAGCCTTGCCTGATGGGTTGTGAATTTGCTGGTAGGTTTTTTGTATTCATATTTTTTTCTTATCGCAGGACCAATTACAATTGCTGTACAATATACAAGTGCCAATTTATTTCAATTATTTTTCCTCACTTGGCATGACAATGTTTGTATCACTATGTCATACATAAGATGTCCTTGCACTGTTGCAGGTGTATATGAAATGCAATCACTACGCGAATTTCATGGTTGTGCCATTATCATATTACGATTTTTTACATTTACATGGACATCTAATAAGGAAGCCAGCAGCCAAATAACTACAGTTTGTCTCACAACAGGCGAACTGGTGTTTGGTCTCATTTCTCTTACCCAGGGGTAGAGGAGCTGATCTGTAATTTGTTTATCATGTTTTTGTGATGTTTTAAAACTGTTTTTGTCAGATTTTTTATGACGACTGCCCACTCCTGAAATGAGAAAGACTGCAGACACTGGTCAATGTTAATAAAAATGTTCACACTATCATGGAATAAATTTTGAAGGCAACACCACAATGATGATTGAAAAATCACATTTCCATTATGTTGCAATTACATGTAATAGTACACCATCTTTGTTTTCCTGGAGGCAGCAACGAAAATCAATTTATCATCAGCTTTGACGCAAAATTTCCTCCGAGCAGATGATGTTTCAACTTGTCATCAATCATGTTGTTTTAAGATTTTACCATGGTATTGTTTGAACTTTTGAAGATGCAATTTGCAAAACAGTTTTTGTCAAAAACTAACATTGGCATGCTTCTCGTCTGTCACAACTGTTAAAAATACTAATTGGGTAAGAATGGACAAGGAACAACAGCCGATTTATTAGCAAGGAGCAGCTGCAGTTGAGTTCATGATTTTAGTCATGCACTGCAATGCAGGCACTAAATTTGTGGTGAGCCTTCCACAATGATACAGCTCAGGGCAGCCGTACAACAGCGCCCATGGGCAGAGACTAGAGGAACATTGCCCAAGGTTCCCATGTCATAGCATTCTCCAGTTGGTGCCTCCGTATGATGATGAATGATGAGAAGACTGGGAGTTTTATGCATACCCTATTAATGCAGGAATGTCCAGGGTCTTTCAGTTGCCCCATCACAGAACGCTGATACAACCCGCCTCCATTTAATGTCCCATGGGCTGGGACCAAATTGAGTTCCAGGAGTGGGAACCCACGACCTCACAGCCAGACTGGTAGCACAAACAAGCACCTTAAACCATTAGGCCACAGAAAACTTTGTGAGGGGAACTGTGATTGTTCCTGTGATAGACGTGTCAGACGTGTCAGATATTTGGTCAAAAGTGCGTCATTTTATGCCTTGAATATTCACGAGGATAGAGTTAATAGTTTACAGCTTAATATAATGGGAACTGTGATTGTTCCTGTGAGAGACGTGCCAGCATTTTATGAGATTTTCCTCAAAGTGGCAATGCAAGTTACGTACTACTTCTACCCACAAATCTAGTACGCTCACTCCTTTTCTGTGTTTTATATCATGAATGAGATGGACAAAAGAAGGAACTATTGCAGAACTAATAATGCCAAAGAAAGAAAATAATTGCCAAACTTGGTAAAACTGCTTAGCCATAAACGTGCTGATAACAATGGGCTTCAGTGGGTCCCATTTGGCTTCCTCCATTCACTGAGAAAGTATGTCTACCACTGCCTTTGCCGAGGGCAGAATGGTTGGCTCTTTTGAGTTCAGAAAAATCTGGTTTATTTTTTAATAATTTCAAATGAGTCTTTTTTTAATATTCTTAGTTTGAGTAACTGAAACCTGTTGTTTGTATTCAGTTATGGCCAATGGAGTGTGTGTGTATTTTGACAATGCAATGAAAAATGTTTCAGACTTTTTATAAATGTGAAGTTCGTGGGTGTGAATAGGATGATTGAATGTCTCTGAACCACACCTACAGTGCATTTCTATTGTTGGTGAGTGAATTGTAAGACGAGTAAGGCAATCAGTTGTTATGACACTGCTTGCTCAGCATAACATCAACAAATATATTAGAAAAATATATCGATGGCTGTTGTTCTTGAGAAATTCTTAACTGGTCAATTGAGCAAGTGACCTGCAGCTTTACCGAATAATCTTGTTTTGCCGGGGTTGAGTTTATGAGGGCTACAATCGGCCAGAAAAGCAATTGCATATAACAATAACCAAGCTGCCCGGTCAGTAGTACAAACTATGTAACATGAAGTATTGTATATCTGCCCTAATAAAAATAAAAGCTTCATAAAATGAAAACACATTATTACTCTGAGTCTCCATTATTGTTATTTGGGTAAACTGTTCACAGATACCCATAAGAACATCGAGTGAGTCTAGAGGGATCAGGACTTCACATTCGGGGAGGCAAGCATTTAGTCCATTATAGCTGATCTCTTCACAAAAATGACTTCGTGCAGATTAGGGTGGTCCAAAAATCTTTTTTTGTCAATATCAATTCGCATACCCTCCTATTTTGTGAGAAATGGTGCAAAAACAATGCAGCTTAAATTTTATGAAAATCCAACAAGAGGAAGGGGTCCCCCAAAGGCCTTTAAGTTGCAATGTTTTTTTAATTTTCGACCATTTTCGCCAATTCGCGGTTCTCTATAACTTCGTCAGTATTAGTCATACAACATTCTAATTGCCATGGTTTGAAAGCTCTCAAAAAGACCTTCAATTTTCATATCAACATCAGTGGTCTAGGACGATATCTTGATTCCCATTAGCCCTTCAGCCTGCACTCTATAGAATTAAAATGACGCAGATTGTCTAATCCTGTTTAAAAAATGGCTTTGGAATTTTTTTCAATGATAATTACAGTGATTCGCATTCTCATAGTTCCAGCATGACCAAATACAAAAAACTTTTTGATTTTTACCATGGGAGTGCCTGGCATGTGAGTGATGAAGTTTTAATGTTAACGTCAGTTGAAAACTCGTAAAATGTGAGATGGGGCCTGTTGCATTTCATATAATATCTTAATCAGAATTTATTGCAGGGCAACATGAGTGGTACCAAATGAAAGAAAATACTCTTAGCATTCTCCTGGTACCAATGATGTAGTCCTATATTTAATTCTTGTGAAGTAAAAAAATGAAATATAACAGCCCCTCCATGAATAGTTTCAATAATTCCGACAAAATTTTGCATTAAAACTTCCAAGCTTAGAAATCTTGATTTTCCATGACCAAAATTTAAAAAATATTTTGTTTGCTTATTCTGGAACTTGAAGAATGTGAATCACAGCAATTATCAGTGAAAAAAACATCAAAAGCCTTTTTTTTAATAGGATGTGACAGTCAGCGACATTTTCATTCAGAAAAGTGCATGCCGAAGAGTCAATGGGAGTCAAGATATCGTCCTAGACCATTGATGTTGGTATTCAAAATATAGGTCTTTTTGAGAGCCTTCCAACCATAGCAATTAGAATGCTGTTTGACTAATACTGACGAAGTTATGGAGAAACGCGGATTGGCGAAAATGGTCGAAAATTAAAAAAACATTGCAACTTTAAGGCCTTTGGGGGACCCCTTCCTCTTGTTGGATTTTCATAAAATTTCTCCTGCATCAGTTTTATACCTAACCTCATCAAATAAGAGGGTATGCGATGTGAAATTCACAAAAAAAAATTTTCCCATCTAAAAATGAACCACCCTAGTGCAGATCTGTGTTTGTGTTCCAACATATCAGTTAAGCTGTTCACAGATACCGGAGAGAAAATTCAATGGGTCCAGAGGGCTCGGGGCATTACTTCCCAGGAGGTCAGCAATTGAGTCTGCTTATACACATATGTGTTACATCTTATCGAAGTTGAAGGTAAAATTCCTCATAGACAACAAAAACAACCAAGCCAAAATAGAAACATATGTAAACCACCTCAACAGAATGCAAGTAAGTGCTATCTTCAAGGCAAGGATAAGAATGTTCCCTGTTTAAAATAACTACAAAAACAAATACACCAACAACAACTGCCGCTTCTGCAAGAACAACACGGAAACACAGCAACACATACTTGAGGAATGCGCTGACATTGACAGATCAAAAGAGCCAATAACAACAATGAGTGAAATATTCTCCACAAACAAGGAAATGCTCAAAGAAGCAAGCGAAAAACTAATCAAAACAATAAAATACCTCACTGAAAATAACCAATAAATGTACAACCATCTCTTATTCACAGGAGACAGTAACCCACCAGATGTGGACAAGTACACTAAAGAAGAAGAAGAAGATTCAGCCAGCACATATATTTTTGGGAATTATTCCCAAAATGTCTGTAAGAAGAAAGAGGAAGAACTTTGTCGGAAATTGCATCTTGGCCAAAAGACAGAATTAAAGTATTATAGGACTAGAGAAGGCTTCGGCATGGGAACCTAGAGCAATTTTGTCTTTGTCTCTGCCAATGTGCATGGCTTTTATTTATGACTGCTCACAATAAATTGAATATGGTAGGATCCCAGATCATGATGCATGTCCAGTTGCATGTCATTATACTTTTCAAGATATCATATTTGAATGTCAAAACTCATGTCAAAATGTCTCAGTGAGTAGGGCAACAAGTTGTTGTCAGATTGCTCAGTGTCTTTTGGAACTGGCACATGGAAGCAATATTTAAAATAATATGCAAGTAATATTAAAATAACAAAAAATAATATGTAGCCAGTTAGACAGCTTAATGTGATTGCCATGGAAATTTTAACATTACTTCAGGCTAGAAAACCCATTGCAAGCAGTATTTGAGCCATGTAGGCTAGGATGTCTGTGCTTGAATATGACAGTGAAGGAGGTGGTCAAAAATTGATAAGCATAAATGGACATAATTAATTATTAATTATATATTGAGCAATATGCATACAATGAAAATGTTAAGGTAAGAGTCTTTTGTTGATGCAAAATGTCAGATTGGGCTTGGAAAAGAAATCCACTTAGAATTTATGAGGCATATTGTGGCCATTGCGGTGGCAGCACTTGACAGTATAACTGGGTCATGCAGCGTCCTGGATAGCCTGATCGAAAGTACATGACCCAGTTCTGCACATTGATCAAAAGTTGAAGGGAAAGGTATGAAATGAAGATGTATTTTAAAGAAGGTAGGAATTGTTTAAGTACAGGTACTATTGCAAAACAAAGTGAATGTCAGTGATGTGGCACATGCAGCATTTGATGAGTGTGATGAGAACAGGGACAGAGTCATGCTTGAGAAATGGAGCCAAGAGACATAACACTTTTATGTTTAGATTACATTAAGAAAGCGGAATCTTATAATGACTGAAATTGGTTAATTTGGTTTATAACCCAGAATGACAGACAGACAGACTGACCGTGCACTGTAGATAGAGGATAACTGTCTGCTGCAGCCCTCTATAAGCCCAGTTTAGGGCACTGAAGAATGTTGATGGATGATCTATTCAAAAAAATATGTAGCTGGTTAGACAGCTTAATGTAGGCTTATTGCCTTCAGATTACAGTGAGAATAAGGATTCTTAAAATGGCTTAAATTGTTTTATAACACAGAAGGACAGGCAGACAGATACAGTAGATAGAGGATAACGGTTACTGGTCGCTGCAGCCCTCTGAGCACAGTTTTGGGAAATAACGAGAGTTGATCGATGAGCAAGAGTGACCATCACATTTTACACATTTTCCTCATGGTATGGATCTCTTATTGGCCCAACACAGACACTGATACAATGGGCTGAAAAATTGTTAATGTTTCGTCTGAATGACATCCAGTTGGGATTTTGCTCATAGATTAAAAATGTTGGTTCATTGCCTTGGGTTTATGGGTGTCATGGCCTAGTGCATAAGGAAGTTACACCCAATACAATTGACTTTAAAACCCGATAAATTAAATCCCGTGCAGTCAAATATCTTCACTCCTTCAGCCATTAATATACCATGATATAACTGCTCAAGGCACGTGATTAAGGACACAACTTTGAGACATTTACGGTTTCCAAATGACAATGTAGATTACGAACTTAAGATTGATTTTTTTTTTGACAACTTGAAATATAGCAGATCTAATTTTAGATTCAATAAAACTGATGAGGTATTTTTGTGGCAGAGTGAGCATATATAGAACTACAATTAATGTTTTTTATGAAGCCAAGTGACTTCAAGAATATTAGTGTTTGGTAATTAAATGCACATAACACCGCAATGTATCATGAGAAAAACATTCAGAGTACAAGTTATGATGCATCTAGCCCATATTGTGATGATTGTTTTTTCAACCTACTGTAACATATTTTATTTGTTTTCAGATTTGTTTTATTCAGAGCATTGTTTTGAAATATACAAATCAGACATGTGTGTAATGTGTATGTAAAGTTCCAAACAAAGTTTTCTTTACCTTTTTTCATTTGAATAGCTATATACAGTACACTGCAGATCAAATTTTTTTCAGACCACATTACTTCCTTGTCTTATTATTTGCTAATGTTAAACTGGAGCTCCAATCAAAGGGAGCTGTATCTTTATGTGAATAATGTGTGGTTTCCCACTCTTACTACATTCTCACATTCGGGTGATTTCATCCCATTCAGTTTGTAAATGAAAAACAAATGCCCGGACTACTATAAGTAAAGCCATCGATTACATGAGATGGTTTGTGTGAGAAATACCAGAGCTTGATAATGATAATAACCTGTTAGCATCCCCATTCGCTATTACAGAGCAATACTCCACAATGCGCTGAATACAGTGGTACACCAGACAAGAGAAAATTGGAAGTAAAATAAAATTTTATGGTGCTCCCTTCAAGCCACTTTAGCTTTGGGTGAATATGGAGTCCATAGGGATAGTGTCAGAATAAGCAATACTCTCAAACAGCAAGGAGGCAAACCTTTGTGTCTTTGTTCCATGTATGTCAGCTGCAGCATATTGACAAAGTACTGGCTGAGGGGCTTCAGGCACTGTTATAGCCTGTTTTACCTGCTCTACATATCTTGCCTGATGGCAGAGTAAAGGAGATGACAAGTTGATGAAGAAAAACATACACTTGTCACAACTCATTTGGAAGCTCACACATGTCGATTCTTTTATCACTGAAGGATGTATCCCAGCAGAAAAAACAAGCAAGTACTGCGTCTTACAAAATGTTTTAGTTTAATACAACTGATGAGTTTCTCAGGAATTCATTGTTGTACATCAGAAATGATGGGATAATATAGCGAAGGTCACTCTAAAGTGATCTTTTAAAGCGTCAATTCTGTAGAATTACACATTAGACGATTACAGGCAATTTCATTAGTACGAGATTTTACAGGGTCTAATCATCTTTCCACGTCGCATTTTTGCTTAATCTGATTGGTTTATGATCACTAAAAACGTCACAAACTCAATAGATTGAACGTAGTTAGCAGCTCTTTGCATTGCATTCGCACAGTCAAGGCTGGATTACCAGAATCGCATGGTAAGGAAATCACCTGTAAATGTCTTCGGGGTCTTCAATTTATACAATTAAAAGTGGGATTGTAGAAAGGCATAAATACACCGTGTGCCAAGTTTTTAGGCAGCGATGGTTTTTTGCGTATTTTTATTTCATTTGCCATCAAGGTAAGGTTTCGTGTAGTAGATTATTCTCTGCAAATTTTGTCCCATTCCGTTCACTCTGTCAAATGTTAGGGCATTTATTAGAGTTTTTGGGTGTGCCAAGTTATTAGGTACATTGGCACGTTCCATTCAAATATCGACAAAAATTTGGAAAACTGGAATGATAATGGCCTAGATATATTCCTAATAGTAATTTCCATTATGTTAAACCATATTCAGAAGCTTCTATGCCTTCATTTGGAAGCCTTCCACTTTATTCTGCTCCATTGAAGTACCATTGGATACAGCTAAAATTCCAAAAACAAACCCTTTCCTGAATTGGAAATATTTCATTTTGATAAAAATACTTAAAACTCCTCCTAGTCTTATTTGATGCCATTGACTTTGTCCTGCGCCAATTTCTGTATATGGCACAACTTCATGGAAATTGATATTAGGGATATATCCAGGTCATTATCATTCGAGATTTCAAAGTTTTTGTCTATGTTTTAAAGCAACGTGCCAATGTACCTAATAACTTGGCACACCCGAAACCTCTAGTAAATGCCATAAATTTTGACTGTGTGAACGGTATGGGACACGTAGAGAATAATCTTCTACCCTAACCTACTCTTGTGGGTGAAGGAAGTAAAAATATTCCGTATACTTTTGGAGATATTGCAAAAAACCATCGCTGCCTAGTAACTTGGCAATCAGTGTAGATTTCGCTAAGACTTGATATAGAAATGGATAGATAGCTAAGGTTAGATTTTAAAAGACGAAGGAGTTATAGCATTTTGAACTGCACAAGTTGCACCATTTGTTTTCAAGGGCTGTACTGCAAAATATTCTTCTCAAAGTAGTAATTACTACAGCCATGGAGTTGATATTATGTGTCTCGGGTTTATTAGAATCTCAATCATGTACTGCAAGTATCCTTCAGTGATCTATGTTTTCTTTTGTTGGCTTGTTATTAGGTCTATTCAGTTCCAGTATGATGGATATAACACTTGCTCTGGATGTTCTAAGAGAAAAAGTAAGTTGGAAGTTTACCCAATTTCCTCCATGACAGCTCCCTTGTCAGCTTAGCGGATGAAGCAAACAGTTCCAGAAGTATCAAGTGCAATGTCAAGGCAGGACTCATAAATATTGCAATATTTGTCTCTGAGTAGAACTAAGACAGTAAAAAGCTGTAAAGAAAGCCTTGAAATTGAGATCAGTTGTTTTGGTAGGAAGAATGAGGAGAGTGGGTGGAAACAACGGTGTCAGATTTGCGTAATTTGCCTGAAACACCAACTGATTTAATTGATAATAATCTGAAAAGGCTAGAACGTTGATGTGTCTTGAAGTAAAACATGAGGGCAGGATAGAATTACCAACTATCATCAAGGGGAATCTTCGCATATTTTTCTTAATAAATAATATTTTGGCCCATTCCAATAAAAAGATTTTTTTCTGGCTGTTTCAAAACAAATAATATCAGGCCGGTTGATTTCTTAACACTTGCATGATTTAGCAAGAAAAAGTTTTGGACATCAGATGAAGGAATCATATTGTCCAAAGTTTCCGTAAATTGAATAAATTTCAATCCCCATAAACTCCAAGCCTCAGCCCCTAATAGTCGCCCAGTGAGACAAAGTTATCAACAGCACAAATTATTGAAAATTATTCAACTTCAATCGCATTGTGGCTAACACAGAAATATCTGGAGATACACCACTGATATATTTTCTGCCATTATACTATTACATTTGACCTATCATTCGGGTTCACTTTCCTTGATATCACAAATTTGAAAGACAGGATCAGTGCTGCAAAACCAATGAAGCCAAATGAAAGAAACATTTTTCCCTAAAATGCTTAGCCAGCAGCAAATTGACATCAATGTGTTTCACAACGGCCCTTGTCCTCACCTTTCTTTACAAAGGAAACTTGTCAACAACTTTGCCTTGGGGTATTTTGTTTCGCTTATTCAGTTCAGAAAATCTTATTTAGAGTTTTAATTGAGTTTCATAGTTTTATTCAAAATTTAATCTAAAACTTGCTGAAGATAGGAAATGAAGTATATTGGTAAGCCTGTGACGTTTCTTGTAACAAACAGATTAAAAAAATACTGTCCAAAATTATTTAATGAATGACATCAACATAAGGCCGATTTGAGGATTTGAGAATGGCGCATGGCAAGCTTTGCATTCCATTTTATGATATATCATTATTTTCGTTTTCAAAGCTGTATGTTTTTCTGAAAACTTCGTTTTGCAGTTAAACTGTGACATCAGAGGGTATCAGTGAATGTGATTGGTCTAATCTTCAACCTGTGACACTCAGTTAAGAGTTTGACATCACAGTTTTTGCCAAAGGAAACTCAAACTGCCAGGCAATCTTATTTTTTGTGTACAACCACAACAGCTCACAACAAACAACTCCTGTCTTAGCCGAGTGTCGCACCTCGCCAGAAGAGTCTCAATGTTTTGCAAACAACGTGTGTTATTGTTTTTCACAAGACACTAGTTATCGTAATATAAAATAACTTCTAGAAATTTGTGCTCAGTCATGGTAAGGGATCATTCAGAATTTATGTTTGGGGAGATGGGAGTTTTGCCCAAGGAGACACTAACTTTTCAGACATGTTTCAAGGGGGGTACTAATTTTTGACAACATATCCAAGGAAGGTAAGAAGTTTAAAAAAACAAAAAGGTCCAAAACGCACATACACTGAGTTTATTGGCACTTTTTATGCGCCAAAGTCTGCAAATCTGTACATAAGATTGTCCAAGGGCACAAGTATAACAGTTTTTGTATAGGTTATTCACCTAGGGCGAGGCAATATGTGATTTATCCAGCGAGGGCGTTAGCCCGAGCTGTGATAAACGCATATTGCTGATCCCGCGGTGAATAACCGGCTTATACCATAAGACAAAACTGTAACTTGTCTTTTGTTGCTGTGGGTTTTTCACAGCTTCACTTATTATTCTCCCATGGGAGGATAACTGGACAACAAAGAATATGGGTTTTATTGCAGTGAAATACTGGCTCATGATTGGCTGACAGAGGTGTCGAATGGTATAAATACCATTCAACACCTCTGTCAGCCAATCACATGCCAGTATTTCAGGGAAATAATTCCCATATTCTTTGTTGTCAAGTTATCCTCTCATGTTTGACTGTTTGAGTGTTTGTCTCATGGTATGAGCCAGTTATTCACCTTGGGATCAGTGTGTAATCACCATAATCAGAATACCATGAAGAATAATCATGCAGTGCATTTGACTTTTGTTAGGATAATTCAGGGAGATCACAAGATATAACAAAAACGCATGAACCACTTCAGATGAAGCTCAATTGCCCTTTTTCATTTCCCACAATGAAAGATAATTTTATTAGGTAAAGATCCCTATAGAGATTATAGCATTATCAACAGATGGTTTGACACAGTTTTACAATGTACAACTGGCAGCATAATATCTCCAAGAAAGGCCACTTTCATGCTGATTTTTTAAAAGACAGCCCTTTTTAAGGTCCAAAACAAATGTCAATCAGACGTATCTTCTATATTGAATGTCAAGACCTAAAACAAAATGTAGGTCGATGATAAACATTTTTCAATGTGAGCTAAGAAGACTGATGGAAATTCCGAGTATGTTTTTAAATACAAATAGAGAAATTGTGAACCAACGTAATGGAGGAAGCCAGAATATAGAGAAATTTGTTTCCGCAGCTCTCTGGGTCCCCTGCCTCTGTAATGCTCTCTTAACAAACATTCATACCTGTCATCTTGAGATATATTTTTTGGTCTGTTAGAGTGCAGGGAATATTTTTTAATGGTTTTTCACAGTAAAAGGACAAAAGAAAGTGTATTTGTGTTGTTTAATACAAGTTCATCAGTCTACCTTTTACTCTTTTTCATAAAAAAGGTCCTGTTGTAAATAAAACAGAAATAACATGTTTGTGGGTCATCATTAATGGATTATTAAAAAGCACAAAGACAGATTACATAATGACTGATTCAGTTTTGAGAAATTTATGTAATTATCGAAGTTTACTAAATGCATGCAATGTATACATAATTGCACTATTCACGCAGGAATGCATATACACTACCCAAAAAATATTATCCATTTTGATAATGTAACTCAAGCATCAGGTAAAAAGAATGATTCTTGCTTGGTTTGTTTGCCACAACCTCTATATGATGACATTCAATGTATATGTCGTGATAGTGCAAACTGACATTTAGTTGTAACTTGTGCTGCATCGAAAAGCTTGAGCTCATTCACGTCTATAATGTGCCATACATCAACAAAAAAATTAATTTTGCGGGACTGAGTGTTTTTGTCCTTTCATTGTTATCCTCGACTTCACAGTAAATTACAGACAAAAAATACAATTGAATGTTTGAATACATTCATATATCACAGTGCATGCGAAAGCATATTGACTTAGATCAGACATTTTGTCTGACAGCGAGAGAGTTGCCATCAGACAAATTAATGTTTTGTCAGCAAACGTAATAGATTTAATCTATAATTTTTCAAATGGTTGAAACATGTTTTAATGGAAAATTGTTTTTTGATTATTAAAGGTGGTTTCGCGACATTGCAATTAAGTTTCTTAAGGACTTACAATACAATTCAACATCAGAGAGGACTAGCGCTTAATATGCCTATTTCGTGTAGAGATTTTTTGCCAGTAAATTTGTCTGACCTGAATTTGAGAATGGTCAGACATTTGCAAAAAGTGCCAGTAATGTCTGATGTGGCTGACCATTATCGCACGCACACTCTAAGAAATTTCAGACAAAATCGGTTTTTTAGATTCAAAATGGTTTTTTGAAAAACCAAATTCCAATGCAAAAAACCAACATGGATTTTTTTAATAGAGTGCACTGATCACATGTCAATGCAAACATTCAATGAGAATATATATTACTATAATATTATATATTTAAGAACTGCGTCTATGAAATCTCTAATGCAAAATTGCAGCTGAGTCAGGAAAAAGTGAACAGCACATGTTTGTCGGTCATTGCGATACTGTCACTAATCGTGATCCGTGGCTACCACTTCGCAATAGTTTTGGCTAAACATTTTTCTCACCTACATTCCAAGTGGTCAGCCACGTCTGCGTTTCTAACCTCCTTGCCTGAAATATAGATGATTCAGTGCCTTCAGCTTAATATCAAAAATTATCTCATGTAAGACATTTTAAAACAATGGGATGAAATAACATCACCAACCACAAAGTAGTCCTTCATTTTGTAAAAAAAACCTTGTGTAATATGAGAGGGACACACATTTCACCCATATGATATCTTAATACAATTGCATTGTACCTGAGAAATAACAAGTTGGACAGCCTTGCATACACGCAGACCCAAATAAGTCTGTTATGTAGGGGTGTTTTAAGAAACCCTCCAAAATTAATATTGATTGTTGTAACTTTTTCAGTTCCATCCGGAAAAAAAACATCATGCATTTTATAGGTTTAAAGATATATTGAGTTATATAAGCCAGAGCTCTTTCAAACATTACTCAAAATCCAGGCTTGCAAATATAACATTTATTAAATTTTGTTGCTTTTTAAAATTATTCTAAATCATTCTGAACCTATAATCTCCTTGTATGTAAAGCTCAAGTCTGGCAGTAAATGGCAGTAAATGTACAGAAGCACTATAAGTTAATGCTTTGTTGATATCCTAATACTGTTATGCAATGTGCAATTTTTAAGTACTAAAGAACATGTTAAACAAACTCTGCACGACAGGGATAATTGCCCGGATAAAGAATCATTTTGCAATATTATTTTGTTTTGAATTAACCCACATTTTGTATCTATTGAGTGCATTAAATTTCATCCAAGCAAATTTGCTAACCAAGAAGAACCATTCATTTTAATATTTTTTCTTGAGTTCATCAATACAATCGGCCTTATATCAGTCACCAGGAATGAAGGGAAATTCCTAATACAAGTAACAGCAAATAATGATTGAATGATTACATTTCAACATTTGAATAATCATGTCAGACATAGAATTTCCATTTAATGGGGTATGATGTCTCAATTCATTATTCAGGTTTGTAATATGGACATGAAATAGCAATTAATTTAAGAATTAAGAATCAAACAGCCTTTGTAAACTATTATTTGGCGATAGTTTGAAAATTTGCATCGAACCTGACTCAGTTAAATCTATATTTGAAACTAACACAACAGGATGTATCTATCATATATGGCAATGCAGACAAACGACATTTGATACCATAAAAAAACCATTACCTGTGTCTGTTTACATTGTGAGCATCACAGGGTTCTTTCAGAATATTTAAAACCTACTTAGATTACAGGACCTTGAATATAAAAAATAATTCTTGTTTCATATGCTTGTAAGATGTAATGAAAATCTATCAACGGATAAATGTTGGTTTTTATCCTTCCAGAAAGTACATAGAATATGAAAAATTTGGTAAAATTGTGTGTGACCTCACACTAATGGGGCATAGTGATTGGCTGTGGTGTGGAGTATGATGTAGTGTTGGCATATGAAGTGGTGTACAGAACAGCCATATATGGTATGTGACATATTATGAAAGTCTTATAAAGCATAACTAGGTAAAAGAAGAAGATTACAAGCTGCTAAACTCAACAAACGAAGAAGATTACCAGCTACAGGTGTAAGGAAAAAACCAACTGCAACTCATAAACTGCCTGATCCGAATGTCGTTTACTGTTGTTTTCAGTGGCACAGCTAGGGTGGCTCAAGAATGGGGATAGACAGTTGCACACTTTTTGTTTTATAGATTCAGGGCTGAGGGGCATGGCATCCCCCCTCAGGCCAAAGATTAACACGGAAGAGATAGGAAATGTTACAGAGCATTGTATTTTCACCGCATGTTGTGCCCCCAGGCCATTTCTGGATACGCCCCTGCTGGCAAAGACTTAGTGTTTCATTTTTACACACCTGTGACCTCACATGGAACACCTTAATATCAATGCTAACCTATGGGAATTGCCACATGATGTCACACTTCCACATTACAACAAAATATATATCACTTTCTACGTACCTTCTGGAAGGATAATAACAAAAGGACAAAGCTCAAATGAAGTTTATGAGAAACTGAAACATTTTTATTCTCTTCTTTTATTACATTTGGAGTTGGCCAACAAAAAGAAAAGAAAAATATGTTGTGCAAAATGTTTCAGACATGTTTTATTATTATACTATAAATATGCGATCCCTCAAAAAGGCAAAAATTGGTTGTGAACCACACCCTGGATATAAGGGCCGGCATGAAGTAAATTGAGGAAAGAGATGCGTTTGATGTCACTTTTAATTCAGCTTATTTGACTGTAAATCTTTCAAGATAACTTTAACCATGCCTGTGCAAATAACATGAGTTACAGGCAATAAGATGGTAGAATCCAAGTCGATATCGCAATGTTTTTCACAAGCAAAGGCTAATAATAATTATGATCAAATAAGCAAAGCAGATACAGATGATAATCAAGGTCATACATTCATGTTATTAACCTTATCGATTATATATTTAATGTTTCTTGTTTAATATTGAAGATTGAGAACACCAATCATGGTGCAGCAACGTGACAGCACTGTACATGCTGGACATGACTTCCTGTTTGATCAAAACATTGGCTTGGAGAAAGCACATGTTTCAGAAAAAGTAAACTCATATAAAATCAAATTGCTGTCAGCTATAGAAAATCACTTAGAACTGTGTATGTAGTCACTCTGGACCTAATCTATGCAAAGTGTAACCATGAAACATCTTTGATATTTGACTAACAGCCTCCAAACTTTCAATGTGAGTTGGCAAAAAATTCTGTGTTGACATACATTGTAGCCATGGGAGAATTTTCTCTTACCTTTCTTGTCAATAAGTATCCTAGGATTTGTCCTGCTAGCCATTCCAAATAATAGATATTCCTTGCAATATAAATATAGTCCATGAACAATTCCATGCGGATAAATGAATGCTCAAATGTTTAAATTATCTTTTCTTGGGCAAAAAGTCCCTGGCTCAGTCATACATGTATATTCTTATGCTCTGACAGTGTTTTGAGGGGCCCTGTTACAAAATAGCAAGCTGGATTATCTTGTTTAGCGTTGTTTGGCATTGACTGTTTGTTGTAATCACCTGTTTTGAACCTCATTTCAGTGGAGTGCACAAAGTCAACTGAGTTCCATATGTGTGGTTGTGGGACCATGACAAATAGAGAACGTCCAGCAAGACTTTTCAGAACTATTGTGGTGAACATGATTAAAAGCTATTTTAATTCAAAAGTAAAAAGAACTTTCAAACTGCAGTGATAAGGTCCGAAATAATTTATCTTTAGCTTCTGTGATCTATCAACACAAAATGTTTTCTTCCAATGGTAAAAATTGATGCTAACTCACATTATTCTTTAGTTTGAATGAGGAAAAGTAGCGAAATAATTCTTCTTCTGCATATAGAATCTGTAATTTGTTAGCTCCCACAACATATTCCGAAATGCATTTCTGACATTTTCCACTTATCAGCTTGTAATCAGATTAATAAAACTTGATTGCTGTTGGCATTTCTATCCGCTTCTTGGAAATTGTTCAGACCAAGCATATTTATGAAGCTAGTTGGAAATCAACAAAAATCTTGAGGAAGGTATATAATTCGAAGCATTCAGATTATAAGAAAATAATTGCATTATTTGTAAAAATTTGAATGGAGAGATTTCAGCCAATGGCGTGTAATGCATGGAAGTCTCTTGGCAAGCAAGTACGGTATATTGGGAAGTACGTACTTAGAAAATGCAATGTTCGCAAAACCACAGATAAGATAGGTTTGATGTTTATTTCCAAAACCAGAACCCATGATATTTAGGAGTTCAATTCGTACAATGCATTTTGTTAGCATTGCTTGATTCTGAAATACTTGTGACATTTTCTCAAGCGCACTTTGCACAATATTTGATGACCTGGATGACACAATTTCCAGCACAAGGCATGCAGTTTCGATATTCTGCAAGAATTGTATTTTTTCGATGGTGTTTTTTCAAAAACTTTTTTGAGGGATTTTCCTCTTCAAGGCTGAATTGTCCATGTATATTTATCAATAATCCATCGGAATTTCAATTTGACTTCATATATAGAAACAGAATTCCCCGAGAGGCAGATACAATTGAGAATGAGTATTATAGCAGAATTTCATTTTATTTCCCGCACGGTCTATCCCTTTGCAGCAATATACAACCAGTGGCAACGACTGCAATAATAAATGGCAAAACAACTGAATTGTATGCACCATCATCAATAGGTTTCAGTAGATCTCCCTGACTTGGACCTTTCATGGGCAAAGAATTCTGGTCTTGGGCAAAACTGTTTGGATCTTTTTGTACCAAAATACTTGTCACACTTTGTTTGAAGAATTTCATTAATTTTTGTTTATTTAACATGTTTATAAACTGCTTTATTTTTGTCATCTGTAGAACCTGACAAATATGATCCCTTTGTTGTCTAAATGATTAAAAATAAAATCTTAATACTGACTCAGTGCTGTAGTTTTGTCAGGTATTGTTCATATAAAAACTTATCATTGAAACCATTGACGCTTGTAAAGCATATGTTTCCCTGCCACTAACTTTGGACTGACCGGGGAGGCCGACACCTCCCTCGTAAGCAAAACCACTTCCTCCTGCAGAGCACACCATCTGATATGCAGACTGAACCAGAATGGGGAATGTTATCTTCTTCTTTCAGCAAACGCCAAAAACAAGGTTGTGTCACGTCTTGTCAACAGCTTTGCTTTGGGTTGCAATAGTTGGATGGAATGACTAAGAATGTCCTGAGAGATAGATAAATAACTGAAGGTCCGCCTAATATCCGGTGTAGCAATTCCTTTCTAGCATACAGGCTCACCAGTCAGCTGAGTGAATGTCTGGACAAGGCAAGCTGCTTCACGAGCAACAATTCATTGTGTCAGGACAGACCTCTGCCTGTCTCATTCTATATTTCTAATCAGAAAATAATTTTGTCTCAGAGGCAAAATGATGGCAGGAAGTTATTGGAAATAATAAAAAAAGGATCATTTGGTAAAGAAGTTCGACAAATAAACCGACCAACGAACAAAAATTGGTAAAACGACTAAATCATGAGCATGCTGATAAAAATGAGCTACAGAAGATCGCCTTGGCTTACTCCTTTTACTTGTGAAGAATGCTGGTCAATTTCTTTGCTTTACAAATTGGCAGACTCTTTTGGTCCTAAAAGTTTCGAAAAAAAAACTTTCTTTGGGAAATCTCATTGGGTTTAATTCTTTGTCATGTTTGAAACCCAAATATTCCTTCTTCATTAAAAAAGTCATCTAGCCTTTAGATGTCTCTGAAAAGTTCAGATAAAAAGAAATTTTTATTATCTATTCCACAGCAGCAATGTGTAGCATATATCTGATATTGACCATTTTGGATAAATACACGTGAACAACAGCATCTTGTTAACTCCATATAACATGCACTGGGTGACATCCGCTGAAAAAAAGTTGCATTTCATTTGTTTGAATAACAGCACACTGTTAAAAATACTTACTCCTTTGTGGACGAGGATGGATGATGAATAGCCTCAGCAAGAATATCTGCAAATGAATTCATGACTTTTTGTTTTCTGTCTCATGTTGTTTGTGTCCAGCGTACTTAATTGGGAAAGGCATGGGTGATCTTGGGTCTTACGGCTCTTTTTGTAAGTGGGTATGCTTTTGCTTTTCTGATTCATTAGTTCACATTAATATGAAAATGCTTGTTCAAGAGCATGTGAATTTCATCTTTTTCTGATCTACATAAATTACCTTAATGCTTCTTTCATAAGAAAAAGAAACTGGAAAAACCTTCATTCATAGTCGCTACTATTTGTTTGGTTGAACTGCCTCTCCTTGCCTGAGCCTCTCCTTTACAATTCTAAGTGTTCACCTCGTCAACAGCAAGTAGTTGCCTTAGGGATATCTTCCTACTCATGTAATGCTTTTTTTTATATCTATGTATACTGTATAGCCATCAAACATCATATTGTGTATATCTCATGCATTTCATGTCAAATAAAACTTCTTGAGTCTTGGCTGTAATCTATATTATGTTAGGTCGGTTGTTTATATGAAGCTTGTATCAGTAATGCGATTGTAGTTCCTATTGGAGATTTTGTTGTTAAAACCCAGGATTGTATACACATTTATTTTTATTAAATATCTCAATATTTCACCAAAATTTTGAAATATTCAAACTCGATGCAACGACTTAAATATAAACAGAAGCGAACATTAAAATTCTATGATATACATCAACTCTTTTCCATTCTTTGCTGTAATGGATGCAATCTTCCCTTTTGGTCTGCTGCTAAGCTTTGCAAACATTAAAAAAAATTAAATGAAAAATGACAAACCTGGAGCCAAACTTCCACCTACAAACTTGAATGATGAAAGACAGGCTTGTGTGACCTGAATCTTAAAATGAGAACCAACAGAAACAGGTTTTTTACTTGATGAGTTTAGGGAAATGACACATTGATCATCTCAAATTTTCTCCAACGAATAACCTTGTTAAAATTTAAACGTACTTGTCCCACTGCACCTTGCTCCGAATAGTGTTGTCTTCCCCAGGTGATGAGTGAAAGTAATACCCCCAAGGACAATGCCACATCTGAACCCATCTCATGCTTAAATGGAGTGCAATAAATCCTTTGGGAGCAATATCATTTGCATACAAAGGGATTGTTTAAGTTTCCAACCGCAATCAATCATTGTACAGCCCTTCATCTATTCAAAGAGCTTTCAAGAACGAAATGTGTTCGAACCATACGAGATCATGCTATTATTCCGCATTATATCAATGCTCCCGCAGCATAATCACATGCTTGTTTCTGGAACTTCCGTTAGTAAAACTGCACAATTGACAAACCACAAGCTAAAAAGGAAGACCGTTTTCAATCTCAGTTGTGTTTAAATTTCTACCTATAATTTCTGTCAGGACTGTTTTACAGTATTTGCACTTGCCAATGTTTCCAGGATCTTCAAGTTTAATCCCTGATTATAAAATTCATTTTGTATTGCTGTCAACAACATAATAGTTGCAGTTGTTGTTTATCATATTGAATGACATGTGTGCCAAATTTCAAGTTCTTGAAGGCTGTAATGCATAGTTTTGATGCAGTACTATGGGACAGATGACTGGCAATGGCATAGATTCAATACAATGTTTCTCCAAACCTCTATCAGTAAAGAACCTGAAGTTTTTCAGCAGTAAGTCAAACTTTATCATTTATAATGTGTGCCTGAACTGGTCTTATACTGTTAGGCATAGGCGTACGGCGCTCGCGATTTTGAGGGGGCGAGCGACATTTGCCCAAATTTCAAGATCTAGATTTATTACCATTTCCAATGAAATTGCCTGGAAATCACTAATTTTCAGTAGTACTTATTTAATCATCTGCCCAAATTTTTTAGCCTTTTTGCCCGAATCTCACTGTTTCCAAAACTTTTGGGGGGTGGATTGCCCCCCTGCCCCCCCTCCGATACGCCTATACTGTTAGGCCTAATTGCCGAAATTTTGTTATACATGAAAATAAATGAAGTGTCTCACGGTGCCCCGCTCTCCACTACTATAGATGCAAAACTATCAGCAGAACTCCCCATGGGTTAGTTTTTACTATCTCTAAAAATCTACAATATAAACATGCACATATAATTTGTAAAGGTTGTGATCGAGTGGTCACAACCAGCTGTCATGAAATTTGGCACAAAAGCTAGTGAATTATCTTTCAAATAGCGCCTAAACATGACGCATGCAAAGAGGTATTTCGATGTGATAGGCTACGATAAAAAAAAAACACAACAAAACACAGGCCACGACTGTTTTGTAAGATGAATAATTCTAGCCTCTTTGTCATATTTCTTAATCATATGAAATTGCCCATGACTTATATATTTGTGCTGTACTTCAAAATAATACATTAAGTTAGATTGTGTTCATGTATAAGTAGTAAATTCCAAAACACTTTGCAAAAATAGGGACTCATGGAGTCTGATCCACTTGTATATTGTATCAAAAACATTATTATCTGCAGCACTGCATTCTAAAACCAAAGACTAGACTAAAATCCCTGCCCATGCATGATTCCCACCCAAATTCCTGAATTAGCTTAATCTGGTAGACTGTAAATTCTGAAATTTTGAGTTAGCTCAAATGATTGAATGAGATGGTTGCACAATTTGTTTGAGTCATGATAGCTTGCTGTTTTGAGTTATGATAATCTTTATGTTGTTATAACTTGCAAACGACAAGTTTTCTTGGCTCAAAGGAATTGTGCAACCATCTCACTCAATCAATTAAGCTAACTCAAAATGCAAGATTTACAGTGTAGCACAAGCGGATAAGACAAAGAAGTGTTTGATAATGAGATCATCCCATTCGCTTGTCCCAATTTCCAAATAATCTGTGTTGACGTGACTGCCTTGTTCGCTAGAATCATAGCATCCTTCCCTCATGTCAGCATAGTTTTTTTCAGTATTCACTATGCCCCCATTTCCCCTCTGTATTAATATACATCACTTCAGTTAATAATAGATACAGGGCAAATGACACAAAGTAACAGTTACAGTGATAATTATTTATTCAACCTGTAATAAATGATAATAGCTTGTTTAGATGCAATACCAGTGTCACGTCAACACCAGGGGCGTAGATTTTTCATTTTTGTAGTGGGGGGGGGGGGATGGTGATTTCGGCGAACGCAAACTACATGTTATAGGCTCAATGGGCCGAAGCCGTGTGGCGAGGGATTTCGCAGGCCACAGAAGTGCCCAGAAACCACTAAGATAAGTTCTGGGACACCTGTAGGTCTGTAACTTGTACATATAACATCCAACTGGTATCACAGAAAAACAGCTAAATAACATTAATAATTGACAACACTAAGTAACTATATTCGGAATTCTAGGGGGGGATAATCATGTGATCACCCCCTGGCTCATCCTAGGGGGGAGGATGCATCCCCCCATCCCCCCCCCGGGATCTATGCCCCTGGTCAGTATAGTTGCTCATCAATGTGGTGTCCTTGCCAGAACCTTTCAATGTTGCATGGCTTGCTCTGGGCAGTGGCCAGACCATGGAATACACATAATCCAGCATTAAGAATCCAGGAATCTGGATGGGAACCATGCATGAACAGGGTTTATAGCATAGTCTTTGGTTATTGTTAATGCAGTGCTGCAAATAATAATGTTATTTTGATTGTGTTTTGGAATTCTTTATTCATACACTTTTGAGTTTAATTATATATTATACACACACGATCTAACTTCCTCTATATTTTGAAATACAGCACAAATATATATTTCATGGGCAATTTCATGTGATTAAGAAATTTGACATCTTACAAAACAATTGTGGCCTGTTTTTTTATATTATTTATTCATTTTTTCAACGTTTTTTTTTTCCTTTTCTTTTTTTTTTTTTACATAATTTAATAAGCGGAAACGATTTAAGTGCTTTTAGTACATGCACAGTTCTTTCCAAGATTAGAAATACATAATCTGCGGATGTTCTAGTGTGTTTGTATCAGACCATTATTTAAATGTGATGACAGAACACCATCTGTAATTCCATTGCATCTTCACAATTCCATCTCTGCTGGAAATGTGGTTTCATTTCAAGTTGATAAATATTTCAATGTTTATGACCATGCTGCGCAATGCAATGCATTCAATTGTGCTTGATCATGTTGATTTGTATTTTGGATTTGACAAATGAGGGTTCCGTGGTGTTTGGAAGCGTTTGAATAAAATGAGCTATTGACAAGTTGTTTTAAAACATTGGTGCAAAACTGCTACAGGTGCATTGCAATTCTCGAAGATATGATATCAGATTCATATCAAATAACTTTAACCAGTGATGGAAATAGGGGGAGCTTGGGGGATCAGCTTGGGGGATCATTGTATTGGGGGAGCTGCAGTTGATCAAGGGAGTCTTAAATAATAGGAATACCCATTAATTATTTTGATAGTATTATGCCACATGCACTACCTGTTTGAGCAAAATGGATGGCAAATCGCAATAGGAATTGGTAAAGCTGCTCGCTAATGAACATGTTGACATCAACAGGTTTCAAAAGGTCCCTTTGACTCCTCCTTTCAATTGGCAAATGTGTCTCTGGATTGTTTTTGGTTCAGAGTTTCAGAGGTCTTATTTTATTTGGAATTTCGAGATAAAAGTTCAGTTTCAAACTGATTAACTGATATTTTCATTATTACCAAGTCGTTGTTGAGGTTTTTGTGAGTATTACGAAGTGGGACCACTTAAATGAAGCTATTGCCACACAACATTACTAGAACTGCAAAAGGAGCTTGTACTATGATGTTAGAGATGACTCATATTCTCTAGCATTGCAGTTTATAACTACAACATGTGATGCCATTTTATACTACCAGCCCATGTGAATCCACCAATAATAAGCATCACTGTTTCAACACAGTGTCGGAGTGAAAATTGGGTCTGGGAAAACCCATGCAAGTTCCACATCACAGCCTGTTGGCCACTGGCCTGCAAGAACATCTATGTGTTACATGATCCATTTGTTTACAAAAATTGTCAAAGCCTTTGTTTATTGCAAGGTCCATTGATAGGTCATTGTGATTACAAATTTAATATGATGATGTTGTTTCACAGGCTATCCCAGATAAATGCTTACTTTTACACTGTGTTTTTACTAACATGTATATTGCAATGCTAGAGAATTGAGTCGTCTCTAACATCACACTTCAACAGCACAGAAAATAACTTGACATTCCATGTAAATATGACGAGGACTGTAAAGAGTGAATAAGAATTGCATTCAGAAGACCTGCAGGATATAACCCCAGTCATCAATCCATTCATTATGTCAGCAGCAGTCATATATGCGCATTGTATAAACATACATTTGTACTAAAGCGACAACAAGTTATCATGCATGGATGCCAGAAAATAATTCAATTCAATTCTGAAGACAACAGCCTTGTTATGATCAAAAGATGACGTTTTGATTACATCAAAATCAGATAGGCTACTGCATCATCCATTTGGCCCAAGACAGCTTTGGAAATTGATTTTTGAAAGAATCCAATTATCTTATCAGGCACCAACCTGTTCCAGCAGAATATTTCAAGCAAGCAGATAATGTTTTCAATTTGCAATCAATCCTCTTGTTTCAGATTTGAAAAATGCGTGGAAAGAAAAAATCATTTCCAAACAGGTAATAATGACATTAAGTCAATAATTGAGATGGCTGTCTGTTAGGACACAGTTGGTTATATGGAGTCAATATTGCTAAAAAAAACAACCTCCGAGATTCACTGTTTGGTGTAAAAAGGAGCATATCTTGAAATGACCAGAGAGTGGCATGGATGAATACGAGATGATTTGTGGCTTTTCCTTTCGTTCCCTTAATTTTGGGCGAGGAGGGGGGGTATGGCTCAATAAGCTCCCTACCCCCAAATATGCCCTGGGACTGAAGTGCCTTATTGTTATCCTAATCAGTGTGCAATGTTTTACAATCATTTTTTTACATAATTTCTGAATAAATGCACTCCAGATGATAGCTTTCCTTGTGTCTTCACAAAAAAGTAGCTTTTTTTAATGCTAAGATTGGTGAATTACAGTCTGTAAATTTGATATGCAAAAGGAGAGGACGAGTTCACTATGAAAATGCACCTTGTGACATATGATCCCTGATGAAGTGTCATCTTCTCTACATTCAACATGGGAAACAGAGACTGTTTGATTAGTCGTGATTAAGAGAAGGCCGTTTGATTTATCATAACTGATTTTAGAGTTTTTACACCAAACTTTACCAACTGTATTGTCTATTTCAGAGTGACGCTACCCGACGACCCAGGGTATACAAGCACGCAGGAGAAGAAGAAGAAGAAAAAGAGTAAAATTCATGTTCAAAATCCTTTTGTTTGCCTGTCACGGTGTCACTAACAAGTGGGATTAGTCTCCTTAAATCAAATAAACATAGAAAGTATACGGTGTCACCAACAAGTTGGATTAGTCTCCTTAAATCAAATAAACATAGAAAGTATTGCATGGGTGTGATCATGACAAAGCATCAGTATGATGACTCACGAAGTGCCAATTTTCACAATACAACAGTCCAATCTTGATGCACATCAAATTTACACACTGCAATTTAGATTGTATGAAGTTATCTATCTGATAAAAGCATATTTTGATTTGGTACAGTGTATGCCACTGACCACTGGAAATGTATTCTGAGAATCTGAGGTCAAGGCAGAGAAACATTTTTGCCTCAGGTCATTTTTTAATTATTTATCTCAATGGCTTTGAGTGTCATTCGCTTATCTATTATTCATACATTTC
Source organism: Platynereis dumerilii (assembly GCA_026936325.1). Taxonomy (NCBI): domain Eukaryota; kingdom Metazoa; phylum Annelida; class Polychaeta; order Phyllodocida; family Nereididae; genus Platynereis; species Platynereis dumerilii. The sequence continues at coordinate 31,785,974 of JAPTHN010000001.1, read as the reverse complement.
TTGGAAAATGCATGACAAAAGATTTGTTTCTCAACCTAGCATTTAGCCCCAGGCTCTAAATATGTAGTGCATTATTACAGTGGCGTAGCTAGAAATTCAGAAGTTGGGGGGCCAAGGGGGGGCCAGGGTCTGAACCAGGGGGGCCCACCATTAGCGGCATTTTTGGGGCAATACAAGGGTAAAAATTAACCCCGCAACACAAGCTCTCTTTACAAACGACATAGGAACATTGACGCAACTTTCTTCTGGCGAAGATTTAATGCATTCACCATTTAATTTAGATGTGGTAAAAGAAACACTAAATAAAATAATCTTTCACAATTACTTTTTAGAGAGAAATGACTCCATATAGTCCTTGGACACAGTGCAGAATGGGCTGATTAGTTGCCTACTTTTGAAAGAGCATGGCCCCTATCTGGATAAAAATTCCCTGATACAACATCAATGATCATTCTTGTGCACAAAGAGGAAAACCTGAAGAGTGCACAGCACTATGTTGCATAATTGCCATGATAAAAGTTTAACACAGACTTGAATGGTGTCATGAAATTACTTATTTTTTTGTATCTGGTCATATAGGCCTACAAGCTAAGTGATTGCTGAAAATGACACAAATTCCAAAAATATAGGAAATTCTATGCAACACATGAAAATTTGAGCTGTATGTACAAATCACTCTAGTTAATTAGTCCTGGCAAAGGCGCTATATTTTTTTAAACAGCTCAACAATGGCAAGGGAAAGATTCTTCATATCACAAGATTTATGATGTTGCATCGAACTGCTATACGTATAGATAGAAATGCACACCAGAATGGGTAGGGGATAAAATTGGTGAAACACTAAGATTCAAGGCAAAAAGGCAAACAATTCAGGTAGAATATTAAATAAACATAATCAAAAACCAATGGTTTCCACAAGATTTCTTTTGAAATGGTATTAAATCTGGATCTTGAAAATTTGCAAATGGCGCTAGGCCGCCTAAATAGTTTGGATGCAGGTATGCCTAGAACTTTTCAAAGGGCAAGTGTCATATTGGTGGGAATCAAGGATTAAGTGAGCGCCGGCTGAAGTCCTAAAGACGAACGTGCTCTGCTCAAATAATTTTTCAAATTTTTCAAATCTGAAATGGGGGGGCCAGTGGGGGGGCCACTAATCCATTTGGGGGGGCCTTGGCCCCCAGCCCCCCCCCCCCCCCCCCATAGCTACGCCACTGCATTATTACACAACCCAAGAATGTTTCAATTTTAAAGCTGAACTGATTCAATTAAATGAAAAAGAAATCCGATGCAACCCAGATCTGATGGAGGAAATTACACTTCAAAGATTTCCAGTTTTATCCTTGTTGGACCCGGTGGACCAGAAAGTTACTTCTGAAAGATAATGCCTTGATTTGTCATTTCTCCAGTTTATTTAATAACTTAAAATTGCCACTGGGCTGAAAGAGAACGGTGGGTAGAAACTTGAAGTTGAAGTATGGCACACTGTCAATTCCAGACGGTTATATGGTTGGAAGATGGGAAAATAGAGGCTTCATGGCAGGAATTGTCATATTTTACTCACCTTGTTTGAGAGGTTTTCATTTTTAAATGAAAAGTTTTAAAATGAAGCCATCCTGCTATACATAACAACTACCACATTCTGGCAACAAATATACTTTTTCAAATGTGCAGTTCATGTAGAGTAGGGTGGGGCAAGAAGCCCGGGTTAGGTGAGAGGCCCACACAGAGTTACAATGTATATCTAAATTTGCATTTTTGGTGCGTTTTGTTATTGATAGGAAGCTAGAGGTGTTTAAGGTGACATCACAAATTTTCAGGGCAAACAGCACCAAACCATAGTAGAAATTAAAGAAACAAAGAAATGTGCATGGTTTTTGTAACTTTGACTAATTCTTTGAAAGGGATTGTCAGAAATAGCTTGGGAAATTATTCAAAGTATATTGGATATCTGCATTGCTTCATTTTATGACCAATGTGACCATCACATAAATATGATTTGGCTCATGTTTTTCAAATTTTAGTCTAAAATATAGAGGTCAAATTAAAATATGTGGGTTTGGTGCGAGAGGCCCCACATGGAGGGGGGCATATGAGGTCCCATTCACCGGGGCCTCGAAGCTGCTCCAGCAACCATTTAATAATGTGTACTTTACCTTACATCTTGATAGAACAGCTAATTAAAATAGAAAAAAAAATTGCCGAAAAATTGAAAGAGGGCAAAAAATATTAAAAAATTAAAGTTAGGCCTATATGAACAGAAATGTTCAGAAATTAAGAAGAAGTGAATAGAATGCGTTGAAAATGATAGAAGAACGCCAAGAAATAACTTTCAAGCTGAATGTGCTCACAAAAAAAAATTGCCATTGGATAATAGTAGGGGTTCTTCTCGCCCGATGGGTGGGATAAGAAGGCGATTTTCAATATGTTCAAAAATAGCCGTAACTTAAAGTTAATCACCCTGAAGTACACTAGTGACACCTATTGTTTGTTTGAGCAAGCCTGGTTTCTATTAACAACGCCTACAGAATCAACGCCTACAGAATCACATGACTGTCTGTTGTTAAATTGTGATGTCACCACAGCTGATGAGGTCACAGCAGCCAAGCTCCCATTGTGACGTCATGCACCTGGTGCATAAGAGACAGAACAGCTAAATTTACCTGTTGTGTGAAACTTTCAGCATGTGCACCTTTTCAAACAGGATTGATTTTTGATGACTTGGATGACCAAGTATGGTATCACAATACCCTGTTGAATGATATAAGAAGCCATCATGCACCCAAAAAGAAACGAGTAATGAAATCTAGACAACTTGTTTACATGAATGGTGAACTCCGTAGAGCTATAAATGTAAAAGCCATGCTGAAAAGGAAAATGGACAAAGTAGCTAGCAAAGAAAATGTCAAGAAATATCGTGCTCAGAGAAATTATGTCACCAGTTTAAAACGAAAGTCCCTCAAATCATATTTTGATATTAAATGTACTACCAATGCCATACATGAAAATCCAGGCCAATTTTGGAAGACAGTTAAACCTTTCCTTGGGGAATCAAGTTAAGGAACTGGTGACATTAATCTGCGTGAAAATGGTGACATCATCACTGATATGCTTCTGAAGTCTGCAACATTCTAAAACAACTAGAGTAGGTCGGGGCATGCGGCCCCCTTAACTTCGAGGTGCGATTTGTCCTATGTTTTATGGGAGATTATTTGAATGCTTATGCTGTCAGGAAGGGATCACTTGACTCTACTAATAACTAGTGAAACAAATGTCTAGGCCTACCAATTTTAATAAAGGAGTTACGGCCATTTTTGTGAAAAAATTAAAATTGCCTTCTTACCCCACCCATCGGGCAAGACGCCCCCCTTAGTAGAGCAGCTGGAGACCGATTTCCAGGATGAACCCCGCACGGAAGTACAACAGCAAGTTTCATATACCAAAATGTGCGGAAAATTCTCTAGTTTTAGGAAATGATAGTAAGAAAGGCTGATTTTGTGTGCGAACTTGGCAGTGGCGGTTACCATGGCAACAGATTTAGAAAAAATTATTTAAAGAATTGTTTTAGTAAATGCTGCATAAAACAGAGACTATTAGTGATAAATGCAATCTGACTTCACATTATGGTAAATCGGAGAATGGGTGAGCAGACTGAGAAAATCATAGACATCCATTGTTTATATGGTTGCCATGACAACCGGAAATTCTTAAAAACAGTTAATTTTTTTCTGAAAGTCACTGATAACTTCTCTAAAACTAAGGAAATTTACATATTTTTAGGATTTCAATTAAATGCACCTGAAAGCCCCTTTTCTCAGCTTTCTGGTGATGTCTTTCTTTTCTCTGTCGGTTTAATACCCTTGACACAAAGTGTTACCAAAGTAACCCAAGTAAACAAATTCGAATCCACCAGTAAGCTCACAATTTCCGCAGTATAGAAGAACAAGCAATTCAATTCAAACTTTTTTCATCAGAGGGTGGTCCATGTGTGAGGGATACTTTAAAAATGTTAAAATTATTAACTGATGATCAAATTGGTTGCCATGGAAACAATCAAATTGGCAAAAATACACCATTTTGAGAAAAGAACCTCATGATTCTGAGTTTGTGTCTCATTTTTCATGAAGAAGTATTGAAAAATTTGTGTATGGAAAATTTATCATTAAAATATTTGAATTTCACTTGGTTACCAAGGCTCAGCATTTGTTTATTACCTTAGCAACTGATAAATAGTTACATTTTGGTGGTATTGGCATGCCTCAGTCTGGACAGCTCAGACATATTTCTTGTCACATTTGATCAGAGATTTACTGTTTGGTGTTCTGTATCATCACTACATCATTTTTGAAGAGAGATTCATGTCCAATTGGGTTATCCAATATTTTTAGTGTACCTTGATGAGATGAAATGCTAAGTAGGTGGCCCCTTGAATCAGTGCATGTCTGTGCTGGGTTATCAAAAGATCCCTAACACGGGGTAAATGTGTAAGACGTTGAGAACTCCTACACTTTCTCAACCATCTGATCAAGCAGCCCTCGTGGACTTAGAGGGCTGCACTTAGGGCACTATATCTATCTACATGTATCTATCTATCAGTTTATATTCGATATAGTCATAATACTCTCACAAGTGAATGTTTAGTCTCACTATCATTCAAGCTGCAACTACCAATGAACTGTGCAGCCTAAAAGTGTTTGTCTGTACAGTAACTGTTTTTCGCATCTTCTTTGATTCAATTTCAAGGGAGTTCAATCTTGGGAGATGTACACAACATGAACGATGTGAGCAGTCACTGTTGCAAGTTGTTGTCCTATACTACAGGCCTCAGATTCTGGTTTCTAAAGAGAGTGTCCAATGTCCGTCAGTATAATGCCGGTGATGGCAAGTTCTTGGCAGTAACAGTGCTATTATGCTAGTAAACATAAATATATTGAAGACTCAATAAATGGACTGCAGCCCAACTGCGTTAGAAGCCCTATATGGGGAGACACATTGGAAGTACATGCCTAGTATAAGTGGGGTTCGGAAGGGAAAAAAGGGACCAGAGAAAGAAAGGATGAGGAAATAAGGCTAAGAATACATTTGTGTTGGGCCATAAGGAATGGAAGTGAAATAGGTGATGGGAGCAGAGGGGATAATTTAAGGCTAGAAAGAAGGACAGAGACAGTGGAGAATGAAGAAAGGGAGGGTGCAGATAATGACATTTGGAGGACACCCTGAGTAAGTAGGAGGGAGAAGGCTAAGATTTACACCTCTTCCTTGCCGCTGGGTCACTCAGACCTATGTTACAGCCGACGAACGGCGAGTACTTACATTTGGCTGTTAGTGGAAATCAATGACCTCACAGCAGGCCCTAGCTATCCATGGCATTGAAATATGCTGTTGAAGTGTCATTGAGTAACTTGTGACCTCATTGACACTTAGTTGGTCTCTAGATTTGATAACATTGCAAGCATAGACTATGACTTCATAAATTCCTTATGACTCATAAGAATAACATGGCACGTATAGGGCTCTTGCCTCACAAGGAACATTTCAGTCCAAATCTGTAAGCACTTTATGTTCGTCTACTGTAATTGTCAATCATCTTTTGCCTCATGGTTGTCTCTTTGTTCTATCCCAATTATTTCAAATGTAAAGTACCAATCACACAGTAAAACTTCCTGATCTCACACAGCCTGATTCTTCTCTTATCTGCTTCCTCCCTCCACACATCATTCTTCAAATCCTCAAAAACGTTCACTAGCCACAGCCCTCCTTGTTGTCCCCGCCCCTGTTATCCCCCTCCTTCCTAACATTGAGGTGGTGAATGGATTAATAGCTATTAAACGAGGAGGCATGCCGAAAGGGAGGAAGTGCATCATCATGCATATAAATGTGTACCTGAAACAATGCAGGGGGATGGAGGAGGGAAGCAACCTTGGAGCAGAGAAGAAGATAAAAAAGGAGACTATGGAGGAGGGAGAGGGGGACAAATGCAAGGATGCAGGAACAGGGGGCGCAAGGAGGGGGGGGGACCAAGTGCCCCTCCTGCCCTTGGCAAGGAGGGGCAAGGTTGCCATTTTGATCTCAAATAAAAAAAATTATTAAGCCTTAATTCATTTTGAATTGAGGCAAAAAAAAACTGTTTTTGCCTCTGCAATAAATTTTTATCCTTTCTCGACTGTTGCCCCTGCACCCTCGTTTCCTTCCAGCACCCCTACAACATTTCATTGGTTGTGGTGCCAATCAGGACTGCCCTTACATGTGTTTTTGGGCTATTCCTGCACTGTTCTGCTGGGCGCATGCCTGATAGGCAACTGGTCTAGTGCCCTTGATTCAAATTTGAGACTCAGTTCGACTTGGAGTTTGTTAGTCTGCAGCCAAACTGTGTTCAGCAGACTATTGTCAGTCAGGTGGAGCAGACTATGAGAGAGGAGACTGAAAGGAAGAGACAAAGGAGTCTAAATTGATAGACTATGAGGGACAGACTAAGAGGGACGTAATAAGATTGAGAGATTGACAAGGAGGGACTCTATGGAGATGGATACTACATGTAAGACAAATTAGAATTGAGAGTAGGAAGGAAAGACTGAGAGGGGGGGGGGAGTCATGGAAAGAGGAGACTAGGGACCAGTGAAACAGGAGACTAATGTAGAACCGTGACTATGTAGGGGGAGGGGGCATGAGTTGAGAGCAGGAGGGAATGGAAAGACAAGCATTGGTAGGGTATGGAAGGAAGAGATAGTGGACAAGGAGACAAAAAAAAAGAACAGACAAGGAGAAAGTGAAGCAAAAAGTTGAACAGAGACAAGTTTTTCGCTATGAGTTTCTGCTCGAATCAATTACTTAATCATATTACAGGTATGTCACTGCAGTAAAGTAGCCAGTGGTTGTGCAAATAGAGTGAGCAGGCCGCAACATTTCATTGATGGTGCTGTATTTGAAGTCAATGAACACATACATGAAGCATAGTGCTTGCTCCGTTCGGCCTAATTTGGACTGCTGTTTCAATCATCCTTCGCCTCATTTCTATGTCCTCCTCCTGTTCTAATTAGCCTACCAAGTGAATAAATATAGGAAGTAAATCCCCAATCATCCATCCATCTTGCTCTGTTCTGCAAGGCATGTACCTGAGCAGCAGTATCTGGACATTCTGGATTCCCATTCGATAGACTCAGTCTACAGCTTTGCTGCTGCTAAACAGCAATGTCATGGTAGTAAAAATCTGATTGATATTGCCAAGCAAAGAGTGCCATGTATCAACGATTCAACATAGCTGCTCTGACATTAGTCATCAGTATGTTATACCGCTGATTAGGAGCATGCATGTCTATGGGCTTGAACTGTACCCGTAAATTATGTGTTACCACGATACAGACAACTATCTTTGATCAAGACCCTAAGCATGTCAACCATGTAGGCCTATACATTGGGCCTGTCAGCTGCTTCTACCATGTAACTGTCAGGTTCTAGTTCTTGTGACTGAGCCTGGCAATCAAGTATTGGTTTGTTGGCAATCTGAAGTGTAGACTTGCAGTGAATCACAATGCTTGTCTCTTTTCTACTTTAGTTGACCTGGAAATATGTGTAGTTCCTTTTATATTGTTGCCACTCACCTTGGAACATACTTATTGAGGACCATTCCATCAGAAGGTGGTACAAATCCATAAAGATATGAGGTCCAGTCAGAGGTGTCAATGTGGCATTGCAGTGAGAATTTGTAGCTTAATTTCTACAAATATGTTAGTTGCCAGGTTAATAAACAAATGCTAGACCCTGGTAACCCTATCAAAGTGCCTCGGCGGTCCAACGTCGGCCCGAAGCTGGTCCGATGCTACTGACATCGGACTGACGCTGGGCCGACGTTGGACCGCCAAAGCTTGCTGACAGGGAATCAACTAAAATTCCAATATTTTGATGATGAACCTTGAATGGCATTTTCCACACTCAAATTTCTAAATATTCCCCCATGCAAACAGAGACTAAAATTCAGAATCATCGGATGTTTTCCTCAAAATTGCATACTTTTGTTGATTTGGTGGTCTCCATGGCAAACAGTTCGATCCTATAACCATTTTGATATTCTTGGAGTACATGGACCACCCTCTGATGACAAAAAATTTAATTGAGTTCCTTGTTCTAAAGCTGTTGGATAACGCAACTGGAGGTGAATCTCTCTTCAAAAATGATGTAGTGGTGATACAAAACACCAAACAGTAAATCTCTGATCAAATGTGACAAGAAATATGTCTGAGCTGTCCAGACTGAGGCATGCCAATACCACCAAAATGTAACTATTTATCAGTTGCTAAGGTAATAAACAAATACTGAGCCTTGGTAACCAAGTGAAATTCAAATGTTTTAATGATAAATTTTCCATACACAAATTTTTCAATACTTCTTCATGAAAAATGAAACACAAACTCAGAATCATGAGGTTCTTTTCTCAAAATGGTGTATTTTTGCCAATTTGATTGTTTCCATGGCAACCAATTTGATCATCAGTTAATAATTTTAACATTTTTAAAGTATCCCTCACACATGGACCACCCTCTGATGACCAAAAGTTTGAATTGAATTGCTTGTTCTTCTATACTGCGGAAATTGTGAGCTTACTGGTGGATTCGAATTTGTTTACTTGGGTTACTTTGGTAACACTTTGTGTCAAGGGTATTAAACCGACAGAGAAAAGAAAGACATCACCAGAAAGCCGAGAAAAGGGGCTTTCAGGTGCATTTAATTGAAATCCTAAAAATATGTAAATTTCCTTAGTTTTAGAGAAGTTATCATTGACTTTCAGAAAAAAATTTACTGTTTTTAAGAATTCCCGGTTGTCATGGCAACCATATAAACAATGGGTGTCAATGATTTTCTCAGTCTGGTCACCCATTCTCCGATTTACCATAATGTGAAGTCAGATTTCATTTATCACTAATTGTCTCTGTTTTATGCAGTATTTAGTGAAACAAGTATTGTGGTAAATTTAAATGAATCCGTTGCCATGGAAACCTGTACTGCCAAGTTCGCACACAATTTCAACATTTTTTAGTAGCATTACCAGAAACTAGAGAATTTTCCGCACATTTTGGTATATGAAACTTGCTGTTGTACTTCCGTGCGGGGTATCTTCTTAAATATTGCACTTTTTGGCCTCCAGCTGCTCTACTTTTACCTATTATAATCCAATGGCAATTTTTTTTGCGAGCGCATTCAGCCTAAAAGTTATTTCTTGGGGTTCTTCTATCCTTTTTAAGACATTCTATTCACTTTTTCTGAATTTCAGAATTTTTCTGTTCATACTTTTATTTTTTAATATTTTTTGCCCTGTCTCAATTTCGGGCCAATTTTTTTTTCTATTTTAATTAGCTATTCTATCAAGTTTTAAGGTAAAGTACACATTAATAATGGGTCCTGAAGCAGCTTGGACCCCCCAGTGAAGTGGGCCTCATGCCCCATATCATGTGGGGCCTCTCGCCCCAATCCCACATATTTTAATTTGACCTCTATATTTTGAACTAAAATGCAAAAAACATGATCCAAATCATATTGATGTGATAGTCATAAAGTGAAGCAATGCAGATATCCGTTATACTTTAAAAATTTCCAAAGTTATATCTGACAACCCCTTTCAAAGTATTAGTCAAAGTTACAAAAACCATGCACATTTTTTTCTTTCTTTAATCTCTACTATGGTTTGGTGCTGTTTGCCCTGAAAATTTGCGACGTCACCTGAAACGCCTCTAGCTTCAATCCTATCAATAGATAAACGCACCAAAAATGTAAGTTTGGATATAAGCCTGGGGGGGCCTCTCACCTAACCCCGGCTTCTTGCCCCGACCTACTCTAATATGTCAAGATGACAGATAGTATTAGCAAGGATGAATTAGTTACTTCGGAAAGTCCGATAAGTGAAATTGTTGATGTTTATATGGATCATCCAAGTATAATAAAAATCGAAGAACAAGTCAGATCTGAATTTGATTTTACAGAAATAAAATATGATGAGCTATTTAGCAAGCTCAAATGTGTCAGAAGTAATAAAGCCGAGGGGTTTGATGGAATTCCCCCTCAGCTAATAAAGGCTGGGGCGACAGTATTAGCCCATACATTCCTTCCTGTCATAAACACTGGAATCAAAACAAGTTTATTCCCTAACCATCTAAAATGTGGTGATATCACACCAATTTTTAAAAGGGATGACCCTTTAAACAAAGAGAAGTACAGACCAGTTAGTGTACTTCCATCGCTATCAAAGCCTTATGAAAATGTCATATTTGACCAATTAATGAGATTTTTTGACAATATTTTGTCACCTTACCTGTCAGCATACCGTAAAGGATATAGTACCCAGCATGTACTGGTGAAAGCCATAGAAGATACGAAGAAAAGCTTAGATGAAAATAAACATGTAGGTTGGGTATTGATGGACTTGAGTAAGGCCTTAAGATGCCTTGCCACATGGACTTTTGATAGCAAAATTGAATGCTTATGGTCTTTCCGAGTCTGCATGCAAATTAGTTTGTAATTACCTTTCTTCACGTATGCAAAGCGTAAAACTAGGAAATATTAAAAGCAGCTGGCAAATGTTGAAACGAGGTGTTCCTCAGGGATCAGTGTTAGGTCCCATACTATTTAATATTTTTAAAAATGACATCTTCTATTTTCTTGAATGTCAATGTAAACTATATAATTATGCAGATGATGATACCATAAGTCAGAGTGATCACAATATTTCACAACCAGAAAACAAAATAAGTCTAGCCTCTGTTAAAGCTGTCGAATGGTTCAAACACAATGGCATGCAGGCAAATTCTCCAAAATTTCAGGCAGCCTTTTTCACGAGATCAAAGGAAGTTAACAGCATAAGGGTTAAGATTGACGAAGTGGTCCTAGAAAGCCAGCCATCTGTAAAACTGTTGGGGGTTACTGTTGATACTAAGCTGAATTTTAGTGAACATATCACAAACATATGCAAAAAGGCTGCTATTCAGGTCAATGGTTTAAAAAGACTGTCTGTGTATTTGTCAACAGAAACCATGTTTAACATTTATGTATCATTTGTAGTGTCAAATTTCCTATATTGTCCTCTAACGTGGCATTTTTGTTCAACAAAAGCCTCAAGAAGTAGAAAAGGTGCAGGAAAGAGCCTTGAGAATATTATTGAAAGATGTTGATAATGACTATAGAATCTTACTACAGAAATCTAATAGAAATTCTTTGTACTTAACTCGACTCAGACTATTTGTAATGGAAATTTGCAAAATAGTTAATGGAATGTCACCAATCTTTGTAAGAGAACTACTAATGAAAAAAGACAATGTTTATACTCTCAGAGATGACAATGTGTTAGTACTTCCTTCTTATAAGACAGTTCTGTATGGTAAAAATAATTTTTCCTATTATGGTCCTTTTCTGTGGAATTCACTAGATACAAGGTACAAAAATTCAAATAGTGTGAATGAACTTAAGGAACAGTTACACAGCTGGTTAGGACAGGCATGTAATTGTGGTTTCTGCTTGGTATGTTTGTTTCGGTGATGTTTTTTATGTCCTCTGTCTATGTATGTTGTTTTAATGATTTTACGACTCTCAATGTCAATTTTATGAAATTTGTATCATTTATTTCATCCTTTCATCCTCTCATCTCTCATTTGTATATATATATTTCATATTTTAAATGTTTTTATCATGGATTTAAAGCACAGTTTTGTGCTTCTGTTTCTGTTATTGTACCAATCCATGTAAAATAAAGATTTCCTTACCTTACCTTACCTTACCACTGCTCAAAAACGGATGCGGATGGACCACTTTTTTACCAATTTACAGTTAATAAAGCAAGGATCATCTGGTTAGAAATTTAAGGACATGGTAATAATCTAGCCATTTTTTTATCCATAAAAACTAATAGGCCTAATCTAAGTATTTTTATTAACATTTTAATGTAAATTCGGCCCTAATGAAAAAGTAAGAGCGGATAGGACACCTTGTTTTGGCAGGATTTGTAGCATTTCAGCACAGTAACATCATACTGAAATTTCAGAAATATGGTAATACTTTAGGACTTTAGGGTAATTAACTTTTACATTTGTTTCACTAGTTATAAGTTGAGTCAGGTGATCCCTTCCTACCAGCATAAGCATTCAAATAATCGACCATAAAAAGTAGGTCAAATTGTACCTCGAAGTTAAGGGGGGCTGCATGCCCCGCCCTACTCTATGCGATTTCTCATGCTCCAAGGAACAAAATGCCCCAATTCTCTTCTTAGTATAGGAATTTGTGGACCTTACAGTAACCTCAACAAGGATTATAAATTGGGACAAGGACGGATTAAGGCAATCCCATTATTGCACACTGTTAATTGCTCCTTTTCCTATCCTAATCCAGTTATAATGTAGAATTAAGCTAATTTATAGCTTCTGGGTGTGCCTTATTATTTTCTTGGACATGGGTGGCTTACATTTCACTTGCTTACAGTGCAGTGTATTTGTGTTTGTGTTTTATTGGTGATATGCCTCTCTGGCACCTGATTGGACAATGTAGATTGTAGAGGCCTATTCTTGATCAAATAGAGTTTGTGAAGCTTCAACTTCAAGTTACAATCTATGAATGACGAGTATTTACATTCCACTGCTACTGGACATCAATGACCTCACAACAAGCATGTCAATTTGTCAGTTGTCAGTTGGTGACTTAATTTGATAGAATGGAAAGTACAGGCAACAAAGTGATTGTAGACTGTGTACCTCTTGGACATGATTTTAGGCCTACACTTTCAGTTGGTTGCATGACAGTCTGAGAACATGTAAACTTGAGACAACCTGATGATGGTGCCCTCTTTTAGAATTTCAGCATAAATCACACCTCAACACAATCGCCAGGGCTTCTTCTTGCTGGGCAGAGCGTCTTGTTGGGCTGTATCCCTCCCCCACACCCAATTCCTCGAGGCAATAACCAGATATCTGCCACAACGGAGCATCACTGCATTGTGTCATTGTGTTTCATGTATTGTGGATGATGCCGTGTGTGAGATGCATATAAGAGATGAGTTTCTCTGTGGCTCTCTTCACTATATCGTCAAATATGTGAAGGAGGCTGGCCTTGCGTCTTTCGTTTCTATTGTACGTAAAGTTCAGTTATAACAACTTTGATGATCACATTCATGTATTCAAGCTGAGGGACTCCGGCTAATCCTGTCTGCACGTCCACATTTTCAAGGTATAACAATCAACAATGTAGAATGCCTTATTTACATGTTCATCTGTCCTGGAGCCATAACTTCACCTCGGCGCCAGAATTTCTTCTACTGTTCTATTGCATCCCACTATTCTACTCATGTGCTGCATTCCAGCCAATGATCCTGCATTTGATGTGACAAATGTTTCAATGGACCAACGAGAGTGCACTTACGTGCAGCAATGGTATAAGGCCTCAATGGTAAGTTCAGCTGTGCCTGACTTTTATTCTGATGGGACGAAATAAATGATTCATTCAGGATGACTACGACACAGTGTAACACAGAGGTCACATGTATGATTTGACTTGAGAAAATCGGTTGTTTCTTTTTTATTATACTATTTCTTGCCTGGTTTGGTGAAATTAATCAAATTGTTTTGGACTGTCTTGAAATATCTCTTGACATGGTGTAACAAATATTTGAGGATGCCATACACTAAAAATAAATCATTGTTGTTGCAGTCTGTGAAACATCTACAATATGTGAAACATCTACAATGTAATGGTTATACCCCTCAGTATTTACTCAATGTGGCTGGTAATCCATTATGATTATATAAAAAGTATTCTAAATTTTAAAAAAACATAAAATGACAAGGACATGATTGTAACTGTATAAAGGTCAACATGAAAAATTGAACATTTCGCTAAACATACGCTAAAGCCATTGCCAACATTATTAAGAAAAATGACATTTTCAATTACATTGAAATCAGACACTAAATCATCCATTTTGGCCTCAGGCCTTATCAAATCGTTTACATTTTGAAGAAAATCTAACAATTTCCTCCAGCTAGAATGTGTTTCAACTTATTGCTGTTTCAGGATTGAAAATTATGTCATTCATACGAAATTTGGCATTTCATAAACAACAGTTTTTGTCAAGAATTAGGACCTGAGGGTCTGATTTTGCCAACAGAGCCAAAACCATATTTACTTCTAAGTTTAACCTGGTCTAAAGTATATTTCCTAATGCAGGGTGCAGCCAGAATGTCACATCAGGTAAGCCGGTCTCAAAATAGGGATCCTATAATGCAGGGACCTCTTTATTCCATTGGTGTGAGACCACAGACATGAAAAGGACTTGGACAAAACTTGAGGCATGTTGGGAAATTTTGCTCATTACTGGGGAGTAGTCTATTCCATTCAAGTTTGATCCTTTTTCGCCAATTGATTAAGCCAATTTGCCATCCAGGTACCCTTCCGCGTGGCTTATTTGTCGTTGCCTTGCTATCAAAAGCTATGGTTATTTATTCACTGTCAGACTCTTGGCAATTGTTTTTTTACCATTTGGGCTTACGTTGTTATTTCAGATAGGTGGCAATTGTTAAACTTGGTTATGTATTATTGCATTTTTTGTCCTATGTGGTCGCTGACAATTGAAAAGCTGTGAAATCACAATTTAAAAAAGGGTTCTTTTATTCCTTATTCTCAAAAAACCATAGACAATGAGTGGTCAGAGTGGATATATTAAACTGAAGTAGGGGAGACAGGGGTAAGTTGTACCTTTTTTTGTGGCAGGTTGATTTTTTTTAAAAACCAAAGCTTGATCATGTATAATACGTTGGCCATAATCGACCAAAGTTTCTTGGCAGTCCGACCATTGGGAACATAATGGTCAACATTTGAGCAAAGTAGGTGCCGGGGTAACTTGTGCCGCATGACGAGGTAAGTTGTTCCATCTAATTTATTCTAAAGAAATCTCGTATTTCATATGTTAATTTCTTCAGATGGATCATTTGTATCATGTGTTTAGCATATGGCTGGTATTTTACATGAATCTTATCAAACTTTTATGCACTAATTAAATTATGCAAAAATAAAAAGGCTGCAGGAACTATAATTATTTATCATTTATAGGGTGGTACAACTCTTTTAACACATGTTCCTTTCAGTGTGAGTTATTTCACAACATGTTTAGGCCTTGCCTTAAATAGAAAAAAAAAACGATGAATAAAAAATTAAATCCTATGTCATGCCATTGGCACAACTCACCCCGATCAAAATAGCACAACTTACCCTAAATTTATTTTTTGGATAAAACTGGTTGTCAAAAATTAACAAACAATGAAGATGAAATCTGACAACACAGATGCCTAGATATACATCCTAACTCGATCCTACCGGAGGGACATCAACTTATTCCAAATACCAAATGACTGAGAAATATGAATGTCAGTAATAACAATAACAATAACAATAACAATAACAAATTTTTATTTAACGTCACTCTACAAGTAAAAAGACAACACTAGCCACAAGGCTATTGGGTGACAAGTAAAAACAAAGAAATAAAAACCAATGAAATATGTACAATGAAAGAATGATGCATGTATGTGGAAGATGACATTGACAAAAATTGTTGGCCTGATAATCTAGCTGTCTAATCTTTCTCTGCCGTACAGTAATTCATCAAGATCATTTACATTAAAATCTGCATGGTGCAGTAAGCATTTGAAATTATTTAAGTTATCAGCTGTCTTAGTGACATTAGGTAAGCTATTCCAAATTTTGGGTCCCATATACCGGAAACATTTTTGACCGTACTTAATTGTCCTAGGCCTTCGGAGTACATAATTATTAACTTGCCTATTACTGTATACATTATTACGTTTATTAAAAAGCTGAGATATATAAGAGGGGGTGATATCATTGTAACATTTAAACATTTCTACTGCAATTTTATAAGCATTTAGTTTCACAATACCTTGTATATCATATTTTGATAAAAGTTCTGCACTATTACATTCAAAATCATTATAAACAAAACGAATAGCTCTATTTTGGACCTTTTGTAACTTGACAATGTCACCCTTATTACAGAAAGCCCATATTAAAGGGCAATAGTCAAAATTGGCTTTAATAAATGAATTATAGATTGCTACCTTGGTCTCTTCATCAAGGACATTACATAATCTATATATGGCATTAACCTGTTTGCCGGTCTTTTTACAAACATAATCAATATGACTACTAAAATCCATTTTGTTGTCAATAAGGACACCCAGATGTTTAACAACAGATTGACATTTTATCAAATGACCCTGAATATTGAGATATTCTAAATCAGGAGAAGAACCAAATATGATTACCTGAAACTTATCAGGGTTAGAGATCATACCGTTTACATCAAACCACTTGGAAATACTGACAATATTGTTTTCAAGAAGTTTCTTAAGACTGACATTTGTTTTAGCTGAGCAAGAAAGAACGTTATCATCTGCATAATTATATATGGTACTGTTTGTAGTTACATGAAACACATCATTAATAAAAATATTAAAAGCAGTCCTCGACACTTCAAGTTTTTAGCAGCAAAATTGAATTCATGAGTGTAGCTTTTCATGCTATTATATTTGGTAGTTTTTTTCTTGGTGCCTAATGATGTTGACCAAGTGGGTACGATGTATATATGGGTAGCATTACCTTCTTTACCCACTTCTTCATTTCACTCTTACAGTGGGTGGCACAACTTACCCCGGGCTCCCCGACTTCTTACAATCAAGGGTAGGGTGCATCAGTTGCCCCAACATTAACCGATCAAGCTGTACCTTGGTCCTTAGTTGGGTTTTACTATGCAAAATAAGATACTAAAATTTCAGCTTGATCGACGGATATTTAGGGGTGCCTCCGAAAGCATAATTATTACTTTTGAATTTTTCAGGAAAAGTTACGTTTCCGTAGGATCGCCGTTTGCGATAACTTGACTAATATAAAAGTTAGAAAAAAACTAATGGCATATTTGGATTCTGCAGGAAATTACCTTCAAAATGAATACCTGGAACCTATGTTTCCGTAAATATTATGGTTATCATGTACTGCAAGATATGCTTTTACTTCAATTATTATGTACGACGTCACTGATATACACAAATTTCTATTTATTTGACTGCATGGTACTTTAGTTTTTGCTTTTTTCTCTTCATAATTATAAATCATGTTTTATAAATATCAGCAATAATTTACTCAGTATTCCATTTTGTCTCTCGATCAAAGCTATTTTAATTATTCCTGATGATCTCAACAAACATTTTATGACTATAAAGAGGAAAAAACAAGCTTGCTATGCTATGTGTTGATAAGTCCCAATTTATTTTAACCTTGTGAAAAACTAGCCCTAATACTTTTTGTGCACAAGGAGATGGTTCCATTTATCACATGTACATTAATGTACATCAGCTGTCCTATGAATAACAGAAAATAGAGCCAGGAAGTCGTATCATGGCTTGAGTTTGTGTTATGGTAGTTAGAGGAACACAAGTACTGCTTTTCTTTCTTTCTCCTTTTTGCATTTGAAATGATATTCTATTTCTTCATTACTAATTCAATTACCATTTCTTAACACCTACAGGATGATTGGTTTTAATCTGATTTCATTTATATTTTTGAAAATATCCTTTCAAAAGGCCTATCCACCTTTGCCTCTCAATTCTCAAATACTTTTACTCAAGGTCACACAGTATAGCATCTAAAACATTTATGCAGATATCACACATTCCTAATATAATGGAATGTAAGTAGACTAATGTGCAAGGTTTGTACCCTTCTGCATGAGACTGCAATTAATCAATACCCTTTTCAAAACACCATGTAAGTTTGAGTGAAAATGTTCAATAAATATTACACTTATTCAATTGATTCTATTCTTGTCATGGAATTGTGACTATAGATTAAATGTATGATATAAATCATCCTTGGACCTTGTCATTCATTTAGTGTAGGATATACAGATTATGTATATTGACTGGTGAACATAGACTGATATAGGCCTACTCTAAAAATTACTTCCAGAAAATATACAATGTGCAGACAATACTTGTATTTCACTAATTTGCAGAATATGAATGGTTGATTACAATATTATGTACAATTGTACATGGACCCATCTTCTTGTGCACTGTAATATCAGGCAAGATTTTCTTAGTGTTAAAACAGATAATGACTAGTCAATGTATAGCATTATCTAGCATATATATCATCAGTAAAGTTGTTTCTTTATTGTCACACAGTTGTAAAACATTAATCAAGATCATTGGATCCTTGAATAATAGTAATAGCTTTGAGAGCCAAAGAGAAATAGCAAATTATTACTCACATGTATCAAACATAATAAATATAAAAGGAACAATTAAAGACAAAGTATCTTGCAGTCATTTAAAGAAAAATTTTTGTATATCGGTGAAGTCGTATAAAATATTCAAAGTAAAAACACATCCTGCAGTACTGCATCAATATTTTTTCAACAAAAGTATAGGTTCCAGGTATTCATTTTGAAGGAAATTTTCTGCAGAATCCAAATATGTTATTACTTTTCTTCTATCTTTTATATTAGTCAAGATATCGCAAACCGCGATTCTACGGAAACATAACTTTTCCTGAAAATGTCTTAGGAAATATGCTTCCGGAGGCACCCCCAAATATTATTTGATCAGGCTGATTTTTTAGTATGTTCATCTGGCTACCAAAACACAACTTCATGCCAAGGTACAGATGCCTAGCTCTATTTTTTACTTTTCATGGGGCGGCTGATGCACCCTAATCAAGGGTGTACATGGTGCATGAAGCCATTGGTGGTGGTTCCAACAGAGAAAATAATTTAATCATAAATTTTGCGCCATTACCTAATTGTTAACCTGTAGGGATTGAAGTTTAGAGTAGTAGTGTAACAAAATAGCATAAACTTGGTTAGTTGATTGCAGGACAAGATGTCTAGCACTTTGGGACAATTAAGGTATTGGTTGTGAGCAACACTAAGTTCATGTGGTTGAGAAACACTCACACGTGCTCATGATTACCTGTCCATCTGCACTATTATTGCAAAACATACATTTCCCTGCATGGACTGAGAGCAAAGTATCTTCAAATAAATTTTGATGTGATGTTTCTTTTCATCACAGGAGATTTTTTTTGTCAATGAAATTCATTGCAATTGCAACGTCATCATGATGTTCAATTCAAGATTTTCAATTCCCAACACATTTTCCACTATGTCTGGACTAAATACAACAACATAAAGCTAAACAACCCGCAAGACAGATACAAATGTTTCAAAATTGTATTTCTCACAAGAACTCATGACGCATTGCGAAATTAATCCGAATCATGTCGAATGGATTGTGGGAATAATTCCACCAATGCAGGTAGGACATAATAAATTATTTTTAGTCTTAATTAATAATTGGAAATTCCCATATAATAAAATTAATATATTATTATGATTAATCAACATAGCCAAGTCAAGTTCAGTAACTGCAGCATTAGAAAGAACATAACATACTATATTCAGGTGCTTCTGTGAACCGGATGCATTATTTACATGTTCATCTGTCCAAGGGCCATGACTTGACCTTGAGGCCAGAATTTCATCTTCTGTTCTTTTGCCCGCATTTGATGTGCTGAATGTTTCAATGGACCACAGTAATGCTCTCAAGTGCAGCAATGCAAGAAACTGACTTTGCATTACTGATTGGATGAAATAAAGTATTCATTTAGGATTACCATGATGCAGAGAATAGCAGCACACGTAGGTCACATAGAATTTGAGTTGAGAAGATAAGCTTGAATAGCAGTTAATTCACAATTTTATCAAGGAATTATTTTATATATCGAGGTCACTAGCCTATATCTCCTTCTCAGTTACATTCATTTAAAAAGTGCTCAAAATTTAGAAAGTAAATAAATAAATAAATTGACAAGGATATGATTGTAGTACTACACATGTTGCTATATAAAGCCATCGCCAATGACATAAAGAAAAATCCAATTTTAATTACTTTGAAATCAGACACAACACCATCCACTTTTGCCGCAAGCCTTATTTTTATCTTAAAAAGGAAACGGAACAATTTCTTCTAACCAGATCATGTTTCATCTTGCTGTTTTCAGGTTTGAAAATTTTCATAATTTGCCACAAACGAAATTATGCTTGTCATAAACAAGCGTTTTTGTCAAGAACAAGGACCCGAGGGCCCGATTGCACAAACAGAGCCAAGACCAAGTTTAACTTTAAGGTCAAACCTGGTATATTTCTGCTGTAAGGTGCTGCCATTAGAATTTCATAGTTTCAACGGGCCAACCCAACGTTGTTGTGGTTGAAAATACAGTTCACAATGAATGACACAAGGGCGTATCTTCATTATTGTTTGGGTTGTCCCTGGTACATAATGCCATTTCTGAAAAGGCCCTAAAAGCGGCCCAAAAAGTGGCATTTTATACATATACGATCTAGCTTATATATATATGGGGATGTGAGGTCCCAGAGTTAATTTCATATTTTTCAAATTTCAAGTTATAAGAAAACCAAATCTGTAATCACTATTTTCCTACTTGCCGCGGAAGCAGAGCTTGGGGGCTCCAAACAAGTTGTGTTTTTACTATCATTTTAATATAAAATACTCCGTTTTGGACCGAGGGGGGTAAATCTTCGAAGGCCTATAATTCCAAAAATAAATGATTTTGACCCGAAATTTCGACTCTTGGTTTTCTAACTTAATTGACACTATGATCCATGCCAATATCATTTTGATCCGCCACGGACCACGTTTCAGCTACATAGGGCATCCGCATGATTTTTACGGCCTCTTAAATCATTTGCAAACTTTTATTTAGTGGAAGAAATCCCTTATAATGTTGAATCAACAACATGCTGTTAAGAATACTTACATATAAGTTACTGATTTCTTTTTATGTCTTCAATATTCATTATAAGTATCTGTGGAATCACTAATCATTTTAATCTTGCGACTCAATGCAGTCATCCCGTCATAATATGACCACTTCTTCTGTGGTCATAATATGACCACTTCTTCTGTGGTCATAATATGACCACTTCTTCTGTGGTCATAATATGACCACTTCTTCTGTGGTCATGAAATGTTCTCTAGTTTGACCGGGTGGAGTCACTGGAGTCTCTCCTGTGGTGCAAAAATGCACTAAAAATAGTACTTAGTGTTGAACGAAAGAGGTCACATGAGGCAAGTTGGTCCTATAACAGGCGGTCTTACAATGCAGGATTCAGAACTTCTGCATTCCATTTGTGCTAGACCACAGTCATGAAAAGAAAGTTGGCCAAAACTTGAGACATTTCGAGAGACATTGCTCATTACTGAAGAGTAGTCTATTCCACTCGAGCCTGATCCTTTCATGCCCATTGATTAAGCCAATTTGCCATCCAGGTACCATTCTGCTTGGCTTATTTGTAGTTGCCTGGTTATCCAATGCTATGGTTATTTATTCACTGTCAGGCTGGTAATTGGTGTTTTTTTCATTTCGGCTTACAGTTGTCATTTCAGATAAATTGCAGTTGTGGATGCTTGATTGTTCATTATTATGTTGTTTTTTTTTTGTCATTTGTGGTTGCTGAAAGTTCAAAAGCTGCCAATTCCTAAATGTTTTGCCACTGAAGCGTGCTCTGAACATTGTTCTAAAAGTCTACTTATTGAGCCATTACTTTTTGTTAAGCTATAGGAATTGACAGCTAAAAACAGGGACCAAAAGGAGGGTCTTACTGACACCACTGACGTCAGGATGGGTACATTTATTAAGCTGTACTGACGTCAGTATAGCAATAGATTGTGTTCTTCCTGACTGTCAGTCCAGGTCATAAAAATGGCTCATCCTGACCTCTACTGGCACTATATTTGTAATGATTTCTAGAGTCAGGAAGACAGTCTTTCAGCCAGGATACTGACAACAAAAATTAGGTCTTACTGACAGTGCTGACGTCAGGAGGGATTCATTTATTAAGCTGTACTGACTTCAGGATAGCAATATTTTGTGTTCTTCCTGACTGTCAGTCCAGATCATAAAAATGGGTCATCCTGACCTCTGCTGCCACCATATTCGTAATGGTTTCTATGGTCTAGAAGACAGTCATTGACCAAAGATACTGACAGCAAAATTCTGGTCTTACTGAAACTGCTGACGGCAGCAAGGATAGTTTTTTTTCACCATCCTGACGTCAGAACATTATGTTCAGCTGACATCCACGGCCAATTGGAGTCCTGTCAGCAAGAGTCTCAAAATGCCCCACTTCTGACATGCGGTCAGCAAGGATAGATTTTTTCCATCATCCTGACGTCAGCAACAAACTGAAAATATGACCTTTCTGACGTCAGTAGTGTCAGTAAGGACCCAAAAAAGGTCCCTGTTTTTATATGGGAATTGAAGGAGAAGGTTGTATAGCATTACAAAATAGCATCAAATTGGTCGGTCGATTGTACAACAAGAGGTCTGCCCGACTTGTTGCATGATGACAAAGTAACGGTTGTCAGTGAACTGATGTAAGTTCATGCGATTGAGAATCATTAGTTGATCATGAAAATAACATTAAGACTTGACATTACAGAAGATATTTTTAGTGACACCAAAATTCATCTCATGTGCAACTTCATTATGTTAATTCAGGGTTCTTGATTCACAGCACATTGTAGATTCTGCATGCATTATTCACGTGTGTGTACCCATCCCAAGGCTGTCAATGCAACATTGAGGGCAGAGATTTAAGTGAAAGTCTTTTGCATTCTTCATTTGTTTAAATTTCTTCTGCCAAATGCTGATGCACTTGATTTATAAAAATTCAACTAAGTAAAGAAAAGTGAAGGAGTGTAATGTAGTGAAGGGAAATGCCATTGCTAAGTTCAGTTGTGCCTGAATTTGCACTGAAGATGTGATGAAATAAATCTTTCACTTAAGATGAGTGCTATGCTGTGTAGCAGCGTGAGGAAGTCACATCAAATGACCATTGGAATATAAAATCTTAAGTCGAGTCTTGTTGACAAGCTTCAAGAAAGAGTCGACCACAGTAGATGATATACTATATGTATCAGATTGGTGTTTAAAGTAGTTCTTGTTATATAAAATGGATGCTTTGAACTAATGCTGCAAACAACAACTTACTATATGGCCAAAATAGCTGTAGGCCTATACCCAACTATGTATACATAAATTTCTCTTTGATGATGCAAAGTGCTGGTGTGAGAAACGCCACTGGCAGTCTATTCCACTCAAGTCTGCTCCTTTTACGCCAATTGCTTAAGCCAATTGCCATCCAGGTACCCTTCTGCTTGGCATATTTGTCATTGCCTTGTTATCAAAAGCTATGGTTATTTATTCACTGTCAGACTCTTTGTAATTGGTGTTTTACCATTTTGGCTTACAGTTGTTATTTCAGATAGATGGCAGTTGTTAAAATTGGTTATGCATTATTAAATTTTTTGTCATATTTGGTCGCTGACAATTGAAAAGCTGTGAATTGACAATAAAAAAAGGGTTCTCTTATTCCTTTTCTCGGAAAACCATTGACAATGAGTGAATCTATTAAACTGAAATGCTTCTTACAATCAAGGTCGTACATGGTGAATGGAGCCATTGGTGGTAGTTCGAACAGAGAAAATAATTTTATCATAAATGTCAAGTCATTACTTTTTTGTTAACCTGTACGGATTGAAGTTTAGGGTAGTGGTGTAACAAAAGAGCATAAACTTGGTTAGCTGATTGCAGGACAAGATGTCTAGCTGTTGGGGACAATTAAGTGTGAGCAAAACTAAGTTCATGTGATCGAGAAACATAATGACTTACACGTGCTCATGATTACCTTTCCAACTGCACTATTATTGCAAAACATACCTTTCCCTGGACTGCGAACAAAGTATCTTCAAATAGATTATGATGTGATCTTTCTTTTCATTACAGGAGATTTTTTTTGTAAATGAAATTAATTGCTATTGCAACGTTGTCATGATGTTCAATTCAAGATTTTAAATTCCCAATTCATTTTTCACTATGTTTGGACTAAATACAACAAACAATATAAAGCTAAAACTACTCACAAGACAGTCACAAATGTTTCAAAATTGTGTTTCTCACAAGATCTCATGACGAATTGCGAAATTAATCCAAATCATGTCAAATGGATTGTGGGAATAATTCCACCAATGCAGGTAGGACATAATAAATTATTTTTAGTCTTAATTAATAATTGGAAATTCAAACAAAATAGTATGATTAATCTATTATCATGATTAATCGACATAGCCTAGTCAAGTTCAGTACAGCAGCATTAGAAAGAACATAACATATTATATTCAGGTGCTTCTGTGAACTGGATGCATTATTTACATGTTCATCTGTCCATTGTCCACGGGCCATGACTTGGCCTTGAGGCCAGAATTTCATCTACTGTTCTGTTGCCTGCAGTTGATGTGATGAATGTTTCAATGGACCAACAGTAGTGCACTTAAGTGCAGCAATGCAAGAAGACCTCAATGGTAAGTTTAGCTGTGCCTGACTTTGCATTGCTGATTGGGTGAAATAAAGTATTCATTCAGGATCACCATGATGCAGAGAATAGCAGCACACATAGGTCACATAGAATTTGAGTTGAGAAGATAAGTTTGAATAGCAGTTAATTCACAATTTTGTCAAGGAATTATTTTATATAGCAAGGTTACTATATCTCCTTCTCAGTTACATTCATTTAAAAAGTAATCAAAATTTAGAAAATAAAATAAATTGACAAGGATATGATTGCAGCAATAGACATGTTGCTAATACCATCACCAACGTCATGAAGAAAAAGCCCATTTCAATTTCTTTGAAATCAGACACAACATCATCCACTTTTGCCGCAAGCCTTATTTTTATTTTAAAAAGAAAATGGAACAATTTCTTCTAACCAGATCATGTTTCATCTTGCTGTTGTTTCAGGTTTGGAAATTCTCACAATTTGCCACAAACGAAATTATGCTTGTCACAAACAAGCGTTTTTGTCAAGAACAAAGACCCGAGGGCCCAATTGCACAAACAGAGCCAAGACCAAGTTTAACTTTAAGGTCAAACCTGGTTCAAAGTATATTTGCTGCTGTAAGGTGCTGCCATTAAAATGTCATAGTTTCAACAAGCCTACCCAACTTTGTTGTGGTTGAAAATACAGTACACAATGAATGACACAAGGGTGTATCTTCATTATTGATACTTTCCAAGCTGCATTGAAGCTTAGAGTGAAATTCATGCTTTAAACTTTTAGGTTATTCAAGCCATCTTTATTCTTAACATCCCATCATAATATGACCACTTCTTCTGCTGTCATGAAATGGTCTCTACTCTCTAGTTTGGCTGGGTGGAGTCTCTCCTGTGGTGTAAAAATTCACTAAAAATATTACTTAGCGTGGAACGAAAGAGGTCACATGAGGCAAGTTGGTTTCATTACAGACGATCTTACAATGCAGGATTCAGCAGGAACTTCTGCATTCCGTTGGTGCTAGACCACAGTCATGAAAAGAAAGTTGGCCAAAACTTGAGACATGTCGAGAGACATTGCTCATTACTGGAGAGTAGTCTATTCCACTCAAGCCTGATCCTTTCATGCCAATTGATTAAGCCAATTTGCAATCCAGGTACCCTTCTGCTTGGCATATTTGTCATTGCCTTGTTGTCAAAAGCTATCGTTATTTATTCACTGTCAGACTCTTGGTGATTGGTGCTTTTCTATTCAGGCTCACTGTTGTCAATTCAGATAAATAGCAGCTGTGGACACTTGTTTATTCATTATTACATTATTTTTTGTCATTTGTGGTTGCTGACAGTGCGAAAGCTGTGAATTCTCTTAGGGTTTCACACAAAAAAGTGTGCCGAACATTGTTTTTATTCTGAAAAAAATTGACAAGTGGTTATGTTAGGTTGAAAAATTTTCTTTCAATCATTGGTGTACGTGTTACAGTTACTGGCGGTTGTTCCATTTTGATCAAAACACTGGTTTACAGAAAGGACAAGTTTCAGAGAAAATCATTGAATTATTGAACCATTACTTTTTGTCAAGCTACATATATAGGAATTGAAGGAGACGGTTGTATAGCATTACAAAATAGTATCAAATCAGTTGGTTGATTGTGCAACAAGAGGTCTGCCCGACTTGTTGCGTACCGACAAAGTATCGGTTGTCAGTGAACAGGTGTAAGTACTTGTGATTGATGATCATTAGTTGATCATGAAAATAAAATTAAGATGTTTGTTTACATCACAAAAGACATTTTTAGTGTCCACCAAAATTCATTGCATGCGCAACTTCATTATGTTTTATTCACGGTTCCTGATTCACAGCACATTGTAGATTCTGCATGCATTATTCACATGTGTACCCGTCCCAAGGCTATCACTGCAACATTGGGGGCAGAGTTTTAAGTAAAAGTCTTTTGCAATCCTTCATTTGTTTAAATTTCCTTCTGCCAAATGCTGATGCACTTGATTTGATAAAAATTCAACTAAGTAAAGAAAAGTGAAGGAGTGTAATGTGGTGAATGGAAATGCCATTGCTAAGTTCAGTTGTGCCTGAATCTGCAATGAAGATGTGATGAAATAAATCTTTCATTTAAGAAGAGTGCTATGCTGTGTAGCAGCGTGAGGAAGTCACATCAAATGACCATTGGATTACAAAATTCTGAAGTCGAGTCTTGTTGACAAGCTTCAAGAAAGAGTCGACCACAGTAGATGATATACTATATGTATCAGATTGGTGTTTAAAGTAGTTCTTGTTATATAAAATGGATGCTGTGATTACAGGGGCGGACTGGCGACATTACGGGCCCGTGGCAAAATAAGTTACTGGGCCCCCACATTCCTATATTTGTCATTACTCTATTTATGCCAAGGTGGAAAGGGCCCTTTGCATCACAGCCCTCTCACATTGGGGCCCTCAATTAAAAGTTTGATTGTATCACATAGTCACAGATTTGGTCACAAAGACAAAATATTGTTTTTAAATTTTTGGGCACCTTTGCATGGGCCCCTCTGAGTGGTTGGGCCCGTGGCAGCTGTCACTCTGCCACATAGGCCAGTCCGCCCCTGCGCACTACTGGACGAAAAGCCGAGCCTTTGAACTAATATATATACATTTATTTCACACACAAATTATGGTGTACAAGCAATTGCATAAGTCACAGAAGATTATTTAATACATAAATATTGAAAAAATTCAGAAAAATTTGAATTGTCTTTTAATTCTTTGATTGCCTGGACCGTACATCTGTCCTCTTGTGAACAGCGCAACCGGAAACTAACAAGTGTCTGCACAAATGGTAGCTTCTAAACATCAATCCCACACGAGCGACTAATCAGTCTCACATTCCGGCCAATTATAGAGTCTGCACATTTTAAACCTTTTAGGGCAATGTACCTCACCAGATCGTTTGCACTGTTCATCATTGTTTGCAGCATTTTGCAGCTCCGACCGAATATCTCAGTTTCTGAATGGGGCACATCAGCAATAAGGGGAAGGAACCTTGTGTGAGTCTGGAATGGGAGCATCAACAGTCTACGTATTCCTCTGTTCCACACTCGAAAGAATTCTGGGATGGCCTTGTCACTTAAATCCCAGGCTTGGCAACCATAAAAGTGACAACATTGAGACCGGAATGTGAGCATCTTCACATCCTTTGGAGCCAAATCCAATGTTGCAACTAGGGTATTCGTTCTACCAATAAAGTCTCCCTTCTTCACACTTATTTCCCTAGCTTCACTAAGATCTGCTGACAGCGTGTTTCCCAGGTGCTTCACATGTGATGTCCATGATAATTTACTCCTTGGTTGGTATCCATGTGTGAGGATACAAGTGAACAAGTCTGCAATCATCACATACAAACTTTCTGATCCATAAATCAAATGGTTAGAAATCAGTCCTTTGTCTCCATCTTTCTTTCCTTCTTTCAACTTCTCTACTGCACTCTTCACACTATCATAACTTACAACAGCCTCTGTGTGATTTGTATAGCACACATCACGCTGCACAGTCTCAATAATGTTTTTCAGATTTTCATGATCAGATGGCACAGAGTTGTATAATGTTCGATACTTATCTGCTAATAAATCAGCAATTTTTTCTGGGTCCATCTCGCCATTCAGGGAATTCGGTACCTTCGGTTTGCTGGTTGTGACAAGCTCGACTTCCTTAAAGAAGTCACGAGACCGGTTCTCAGCAATACAACCTGCCATCTTTTCAAATTGTATGTCCCTCTCGCGTCGTTTTCTTCTCCTTTCTGCGTACATGTATTGTTTCTTGCTTCTTTTCATGTTCACAAAAACATCACCATAAAGTGGTTTACCCATCTCCTTCCAAAGATTATACCACCACATGCAGTCCTCTCTGAACGGTTTTACCACATCATTCCAACCAGGCTTGCAACATTTTATATGATGTGCTGATCTCCTTGGAAGCACAGCATCGGCATCTATGCAACAGCTGACAATTTCATTGCACCAATTGTCAATTTGTTCTTTATGATTGCTCAGGTCACACTTTAAATCATCACAATGTGTCACATCATGGGCCTTGACATTTTTTACATTCTAAGGTTGGGAACGGTGATGCAGGTTAATGGTTGGGGTTAATGGTTGCTGTGTAATTAGTGTGTACAGCTGAATCTAATATTTGTGCAGCAAACGGTTGAAGGCAGTTTCATAGAAGAGCAGAGAATGGTGGTAAATATTTTGCTTTTAACCTAGTCTGCCTGTCATTGCCCTGGAACACCAAGCTCACCCAGACAAACAGGTATATATTTCCAAGACAACCTCTCCTTTAATAAAAAAAAAAATTAACTGACTGTATATACTTGTCTGCAGGAGTAAAACATGATTTAAAAGTAAATACCACAGGTAATAACAGTTAAAAGAAAGAGATTGGTCCGATGTCTTTTCTTATAGTAAAATGAAGTAAATATGTTACAATTGACGAATGTTCCTCATGAGGTGTTAATATCCACACCATGTTATTCTCTATGACTCACTAGCAATGTGTGAGGTCTTATCATATTAATACATAAATTCATATATACTTTCAATGCCATCAGAACAAGTCACCAAATGAGTTACAAAGAGGTCACAAGTTACACAATGACAATTAATTGTCAGTTCATGGTTAATTAGCGCACTCGTGGGTACAGAAGACCCAGGATATTCTCATGGAGTTCATCTCAAAATACCACCATACCCATTTTTGAAATATTGCCAAAAATTCTAATTATTTGTTTTTTGTTTCTGGCCCAAGCCTCATTAGCTATTTCATGTACATGGATTAAGTTTGGTACACATATGGCTTATATGGTCTAGTTGTGCCTTTTCGTACATTGCATATTCAGCAATGACAGTTTCAACACATATCACCTATGCTATGTAGCAATGCTTTTTCACGTGCATTTAACACTTTTGGAACGACTGCAAAAACTTTAGAGAAATATCACAGCGTTATATTTTTTGGTTTCCAAACAACAGCTCATAACCTAAACTTTGTACACACATGAAACGATCACTACCGTAATATGGGGTGAATAGGAACACTGGGGTGAATCGGGACACGCCAGGAAAGAATTTCAATCTTCAAAAAGGAACAACTTCTACTTGGTGCAGGGACTAGATTTTTTGCACGTTTTTAGTATATATTCTAATAAAGGTTCCGATGGATTTTCATGATTCTATCTGCCGGCAATAAGGAGCTGCAGCACCTTAAACCTCGCCCTGCAGAATTAAGATTTTCACAAGCTGGTCAAAACTTTGCATATATAGTGCAGTAGCTTAGCCCCAAAAAACCAACCGATTGTTCACTTTTATGGTAAAAGCACCAAATTTTGCTTATAGGTACTTTTTAATATGCTCTTTCAGGAACAATGGAGTACCAGAAGATATCTGGCCCGGAACGGCCGCCATCTTGGATTTAAAAATGGCCGCCAAAATTTTGCTATTTTCCCTTTATCTCAACCATTTCTGAAGATAGAGAGATGATATTTGGCCAAAACGTGTATTTTAAGGTATTTTTCGATATCAAATTTACTTTGTGTAAATATTTTGGCCATACGGCGGTCATGTTGGATTTAAAGATGACCGTCGCCATTTTTGCTATTTTCTCTTTATCTCGACCATTTCTGTAGATAGAATGATTAAATTTTGTCAAAACATGTATTTTAAGTTATATTTTGATATTATAATCACTTTATGTTAACCATTTCGACATGTGGTGGCCATCTTGGATTTTGAAATGGCCACCACTGTTTTGCTAAATTTTCTCTTTATCTCAACTATTTTTAGAGATATAGAGATGATATTTGGCCAAGTCATGTATTTTATGATATATTTTGATATCATGATCACTTTGTGTCAATAATTTTGCCATAATGGTGGCCATCTTGGACTTAAAGATGGCCGCCACTATTTTTGTCATTTTTGCTTTATCCCAACCGTTTCTGCAGATAGAAAGATGATATTTGGTCAAAACATGTATTTTTAGATATATTTTGATATCATAATCACTTTGTGTTAATACTTCTGCCATGGTAGTGGCCATCTTGGATTTTAAAATGGCTGCCACCACTTTATTCTTATATTTTCCTTAGCTTGTTTATACTTGGCCAAACATGTCTCATTGTTAAATTGTACAAATCAGTGCATTTTACCTTAGTATCCATGTTTCTATTTATTAAGGCTCATCTATGAATAAAGTCATTTATGCCTTATAAATTATGATTTTTATAATCTCAATAATTAATTGATTAGGCCATGCAAAGGCAGCCATGTTAAATAAAAATAATAGTAGTTAGAGTAATATATAATAGGGTGTAACACACATCTTCAAAGAAAGCTAATTCTGTACATTCAGTGACAATTTCAGCCCTGAAAAAAGTGCATCATCAATGTATGATGCACATCATGTGTTTGTTAATATGATTTTAAAAAAAATCTGGTCAATTGTTAAGATATTTAATTTGACTGCCTAAAAATATAGGCACAAACTGTACTAGATGGTCTGTTTTCCGTACAGCATAGCTACCCAAGCAGGAACACTGTGATTCACACTTGAGACTAACTTTGAAGCATTTGCAAAGATTTTCAACAAGCTTCTTGAAGCCACCGAATAATGCATATCAGGCTATAACATGCCTTCCAAGCTTCGGCCAGATCTGTCCAATGTGGAGCCCAGCCTTGTGCACTGTGTTTCCATCTGTATTCTTCAGGTGCTATATATCATAACTGGATTGGTGATTAAAACTTGTCTAAGTGCAGCCTGGAAATTGGCATTTTAAGATATCGAATGACGACAACATGTGCTAGCGTATTCTTTGTAAGAACCATGGGCAAAAAGCCTTTGCTTGGCCTCGTTACCAACTTGACTTGAGTGCTCATGTCTTCGAGCAGTGAAGAACAGCAAAACACTCAATATGTCAGAAGACCTCATATATGTACAATTGTACATTGAGTTTGTACCGTACATAATAACCAAATATAGCAACAACAACTGATGTTTTATCTCTGCACACAAACTAAGTTTCTCATGCAGTAATTTCTCTGACCCTGCAAAAGTGATGTTTTATCACATCTGAACCTGCACCATTAAATACAACCTCCAATCTCTCTCAACAGTAGCTTGTGAAAAAGGCAACTAACAACACAACTTCATCAGGATCCAAGGCACACACAGAGTACTGTCATCTGGTGATCCTGCCTTTCTGCATCATGTGCATTGGCAGCATCAAGTGTTAATGGTTGAAACAATCAAGACTGATCACCTACTTCCAGGCCTTTTGCAATCAGTCCTTTTTCGAAGTGACATATTAGGCCTACTGTTGTGCACTCACATAAATTTTCATTAGTTCTCAGACACAAACAGAATTAGCTCTTCATTGCTGCTCGAATTGTTAAATTTCTAGGAATCAGTGAAATGTCCTTTTTTACCGACATCCCTGCATGGTTTATTCCTTTAAAGCAGTCTGGAACAAGAAATTGGTTCTGACTTTATGGTCAGTCTTAATCTTGCTTTATATTGCCATGGTTTTAATACACCTCCTGACGAAAGAGCTGTTGATTCGCATTGGTTCTCATGTGAAAATAACATGCGCAGATCGTCTTTGCCAGACTCACATGCAGTAAAAAAAACAAGAAAATATCTTGTCTCTCTTGGATGCATCCAGTGGCAAGGATGATTTTTCAGTTTTTCTGCAAGAGGATTAATTAAGCAGGACAATTAGTTTATATCTTCCTCATGATTTTACTAACATGCTGTTTCCTTCTCTGCAGTATTTTAGAAACATATAATGTCTCTCACCACAGTCCATAGATGATCTTACAACTGGCATGAATTGCCTATGTCTTCGAACACAGCAATCAGAGACATCCGGGACAAAGGGAGTCTCAAATAAACAGACTCCTCATAGTGAGTGTGACCAGATCTTAAGCACACGGACAGCTCCTCAGATTCATAAATTGACCTTAAGACTTCCAGACCTATGGCTGTCCACTTTGAAATGCTGATATATTGTCAAGAAGTCCGTGGCATCTCCATAATTTTTCACAAACTTGCTAGATTGCTCATATGATTGGTCAAGGTCCATCACTTAAAATATATCTGACGATATGTTAAGTACTAAATGACCTTCCCTAAAGATTACTTTGTTGCAGAGAGGTGGAATCCCTGGGTGACTATCTGGAATAATGCAAACAAACTTTCAAGGAACAATCCAGTCAAGAGAATCAACATCAATAGAAAGTCTCCATCCCTCTGTGTCCTGAAGAACTGATGTTAAAGCATTTAAATTTCTGAAACCATATCAGAGCAATAGAACAGAGCAGGCCATCCCTGCCATCATATGCCTATGATAATCTGAGAATTAAAATACTAGTCTGCATTAATCATTTTGTGATATCAAAATTTAACTTAAAATACATGTTTTGGCCAAGTACAAACTCTCTCCAGAAATGGTCTAACTAAGGAAAACTAGAATAGCAAAAGTGTTGGCACTTGGCAGCCATTTTAAAATCCAAGATGGCCATTATTATGACAGAAATGTTAACACAAAGTGATTATGATATCAAAATGTATCTAAAAATACGTGTTTTGACCAAATATCATCTTTCTATCTGCAGAAACAGTCGGGATAAAGCGAAAATAACAGAAATGGTGGCGGCCATCTTTAAATCCAACATGGCCACATTTATGGCAACATGATTGACAAAAAGTGATCATGATATCAAAATGTATCATAAAAAACATGACTTGGCTGAATATCATCTCTATATCTATGAAAACAGTTGAGATAGAGAGAAAATTTAGCAAAACAGCGGTGGCCATTTAAAAATCCAAGATGGCCGCCACTATGGTGGAATAATTAAAATAAAGTGATTATAATATCAAAATATATCTTAAAATACATGTTTTGCCCAAATTTCATCATTCTATCTACAGAAATGGTCGAGATAAAGAGAAAATAGCAAAAATGGTGGCGGCCATCTTTAAATTCAACATGGCCGCCATATGGCCGAAGTATTTACAAAAAGTGAATGTGATACATCAAAATATACCTTTAAATACATGTTTTGGCCAAATATCATCTCTCTATCTTCAGAAATGGTTGAGATAAAGGGAAAATAGCAAAATTTTGGCGGCCATTTTTAAATCCAAGATGGCGGCCATTCCGGGCCAGATATCTTCTGGTACTCCATTGTTCCTGAGAGAGCATTCTAAAAAGTACTTATACGCAAAATTTGGTGCTTTTACCATAAAAGTGAACAATTATATGCTAAGCTACTGCACTAGTACTGTAAAAAGCATAAATACCAGAGCCACCAATCTTATAGGAAACATGTATAGCCTAGTTTTGGCCTGTTGGAGGACCAGAATAGTGGACTAGATATGAGATTATGTATGTTTGGTCATGGGTTCAGATCCAGGGCAATGACAAAGTTTCGGAATCAACTAAAATAACCCTACTAATTTTCATTCGAGTGTACTGGCGTGGCTTTTTGATGAATATTATTGAACTTGGCATAATTTATAGTGGATTTAGTCCAGAATTATCAATCACTAGGAAAATTGGCAAAAAACTACCGTTTTTGATAGTTTTCTGTTATTTATTGCAATTTTTTTTTAAATCTGCATATAATCTATATGAAATTTATATCAGATTTTCCTGAAAATTATTTTTTGGAATTTTGAGCATGTTTTCTAAAGTTTACTCACAAGTAGTAATCACTTAAAGAAGCTAGTAATAATTTATTGTAAAAATAATGGGAGTGTCCCGATTCACCCCAAAGTGTGGGGTGAATTGGGACAGTGGTTTTTTGGGCCTTGAGCATTGGCAATTTAACATATCATTTCGAGCTCTGAGGGATACTTAGACCTTTTGCTCAGACACAATTTGACACCATATTTTAATTTCTGAGTTAATTTTTGTTCATCCTATGACAGAAAAACGGCCAATTCTGTCCCGATTCACCCAATATTACGGTACTTGTATTGCTTACCAATATACAATCATCATACTCTTAATTCATGGACCCCTTACGCTACTCCAGCCAAACTAATAATGGTTCAGATATGAAAACTTGCAAGCAGCTTTTCTACATTATCTACAATGTCCTTAGTCAGGTTTGGACTTTGCAATTACAGTCACAAATATTGAAGTGATGTTTATTTAACATCTATACCTAGATCTTTAAAATCTTCCTCTTCTCTCACATATCTTCACGGGTGTTATGCTAGTTTGTTAAACACGCTGATTTTATGGTGTAGTTGTAAACTTCTAATTCGCTGAAGGTTTGTTCTGTGCAGCCTATGTTTTTATATTCGATTTCATTTTGACCTAATACAATGTATATTTACCATGGCATGTCCAAATTCTTAGAACTTTAGTTAGTAGGTATAATACCCTCTGGATGTATGGATGAGTAAGTTCAGCCTAAATCTACCCAGTTCCACTTGAATTGTACTTAGAATGATAGCAGGAACTGCTGCATCAAGTAACTTTGTTGGCAGTTTATGAAGCATTACCTGAAAAGGTCAGAGTACAATTAGTTCAAATCCTGTGAAAAAAAAAGCAGGAATAAGTTTTATATTGGCTTCCTAGGTTAGTGTGACATTTGTGAACTTATCTGTTGAAGCTCCAAATGTGAGTGCAGGACCGTTGGTGAAGAGAATGCTGCGAATAGAAGGAATTTTTTTTTTCTTTTACCTCAAAGATCAGTCAGAAGTCAGTGCCCACCTGACAATTTAGCCTTTCTGACACCAATAATGCAGCCACAAAAATGAAAATTCATTATATGAATGTAACCTATATGAACAAACCTTGCAATCCATAGATGCAAAAATTCTAGTCACTAGATAGGTGACTGAAAAATAACTGTCAGAGATTTACTTTGTTCCTATGGCCCAGTGAATTTTTGTTGAAATATATTTTCAGAGAGGGTAAACACACTCCACTACTTAGTATAGTAGTACTATCAGTTTGGTGTAGGTAGAGCAATTAATCATCCACTCTCTTATTCTGAAATTGCTTTCCTGTTTTTATGGATGGCATCTAAGATCCCTAGCAAAACTATCAGATTAGGGTAACCCCCTAAATACGACCTTCCTCCTAAAGATTGTGCCAGCCACACTTGACAAAGTGGTGTAATGGATAGCATCCCCGCCTTCCTCCCCACGTGTCAGGGTTCAGTCCCAGGCTAGGGCAAACATCATACTATAAAAACATTGATGTCGAAATAAAATTTCATGTGCGTTCCTACGATTGTTGATTTTCTTCAATGATGTCTATATTTCATTTTCCTTATCACGTAAATATTTTGAGATATACACAGTCAGATAGACTTGGGACACTTTCAATGAGAGATTTCCTTCAGCTCTTTTCGTATATTGTCATTTCATAATTGTCATATTACTCGCTTTTGAGACATCAAATATTTTATTACTTGTCAGTTGTTTTTCACTCACTAGAGTAATGACAAGAATTTTGTCCCCAATAAATTGTAAGAATGGTTCACATGATATATTCATGTGAATTCAAAGTTGTGTACACCCGCAACAATGGAGTCAGGAAGTGGTGCTCTGATACAGAAAAAATTGTGAAGTGACAGTCAGCGCTTTCATCTATTATTAAGCAACTGTACTGAGGTCATAACAAGATACTGGAGACTGTCAAGAGAGCAGTATCACATGTACACCATGTGCAGGGTCTCTTACTTGCCAAGTGCAGACATCGATACAAAGGCTGCCAATCTCATCCGAACATCATCCAGCTGACATCTTCCTTTTGAAGGTCCACTGCTGTGGCGGATCCAGACACGATAGTCTGGGGGGCCGGACGTGTTTTGGCATTCGCGGGCCCGCTTTATCGCACTTTTTCTTCAAAATACTACTATTTATCTTGGTGGTCTAGGTCCGGGCCCCCTAGGCCCCCCCCCTTGTATCTGCCACTGACCTGGGGCTTTTAACTGGTATAGGCCCTCGCTGTGATGAACATATTGGCCCTCAGGATCAAGACTCTGCCCTCGCTGCAGATATGGATAATACATGTCTATTGGGGTCGAAAGTGATACCTGTGTAAAAGAACTACTAAAACACTAAGTGATGACAGAAAATATTGGTTCCAATATAAATTGAACAAATGCAGTGCAGATAAGTCAAGTGCTCTAAATTGTCTACGCAAGCTTTTTACACTGGCTCGTTATTATATCCGGAATGATAAGTCCAGAAGCCAACCAAGGCCTTTGATGTCTCTGCGTAAACCTGTTAGCGAAAGGTGCCGATTCTGCTGAAGCCTCACAACCCACATTCTTGGGTAATAAGAATTCTACAGACCGGAGATAGATGTGGACTGGTTGTCAATAATAGATAGCTGCTGATATTTCCTTTGTAGAAAGCTGATTACCCCAATATAGAAGACCATGCACTATGGGGAGATAGCCATCACAAGTTATTGCAAGCCTTCATGAATGAAGGTAAGACAATAGTATAGAAGTTTTTAAAGAGAAAATTTCTATAAACATCTGATTCACGCTCCTTACCAAGAAACTAAAAATCACAGCGTAAAATGTGTTTATCTGCAAGGGAAAGAAGAATGTTCACACAAGTTGTTTGATGTTTTGAACAATTCAATTGTCTGGTGAGGACAATTAAAGAATGAATATATACAAGACATAAGACATAAGACATAAGAATTTATTTATCCTCATAAACATGAGATTACATAAACATAATAAAAACAGTAAAAAAAAGTATACAAAATAAAAATGAAATAAATGGTAAAATACTAAACTAGAATTAAAAAGGTTTTAGCAGGAGCCTCAACATCTCCTTGTTTTCATTTTTCTCATATTCACTGTGCACCATTTTGCAGGAATCACTTCCACCATCGGAGTAGAGATGTCTAAATTTCTTACAAGCTTCATTACAACATGATTTATCTAGACAAATCTTGATTAAACTTAGGTTTTCGCCTTTACATATAGAATTTACTCTATCAGGTAAACTAGTAACAAAAGCAGCATGGTTATTTTTAAAATAGTTAAGATAAAACATTTTTAATCGGGAAGTTCCTGCCATTACATAATTTTAGTGACTGACAATTCATCAGACTATTAATCTTTCTCACAACAAGGGCAGTTAGTAGAGGCGATGATCTCAGGAATTTACTGAGACCAAAGGATGTTTTAGTCAATTTTGATTGAATTTTTTCAAGTTCAAAAATAATACCTCTTTTAAGCGAGAAACACTCGTCTGCATAACAGAGAATTGGTTGAAGCGGCCAGAGGTGTGAGATTACATTTGGGTTAGCACCATTTATACTGCACATTCCTGCACTCTGTATGCTTGGCGACATTTTCTTATTCTTCTATTAACATGTACATTCAAATTATTACTCATCATAGCTCCTAAATAGTCTATTTCATCTACTTTGTTAATTGAACAATTATTAATTCACCATACAGGATCAGGTTGCAACGTACATTTATCAAATATAATTATTCCCCATTTTTTGCATTAAATGAAAAACCATGTTCAGTGACATAACTGTTGGCATAATTAATTAATGATTGTAACCCTGTTGCAGTGGAACTAGTTAAAAGAAGATCGTCAGCATAACAATAGACATTATACGAATAATTCCCTATTTTTAGACCACCTTCACATTGCGATAAACCAGTTACCATATCTTGATACATAACATTAAAAAGAAACGGCAAGGTTAGGCCACCTTGTCGAGTATCCTTCATTAATCTGAATTTACCTGACAGAAGGCCATGCCATTTAATCATGGCTGAAATGCTGCTGTACCAAATATACATTAATCTCCACCAATGATCACTCGGCAGTGTACAACATTTAAACAGAAGTATGACATTGTGGTATAGCGTCAAATGCCTCTACTGTGAAAATATCTCATAACATCATTTGCATTTGAAATTGCCATTTGTGTACCTCTACCTTATACAACTCCATACTGCATGTCACTAAACACATGATAAGACACATCTTCCAAGATAGCATATTCTAAAATTTAAAAAATTACAGAGGATAGTATTATGGGTCTATAATTATTTGGCACGTTGAAATCCAAGTTGGATTTTTTAAGTAATGGTAAAAGGACACCAATTTTAAATGAATCAGGAATTACTCCATACATAATACATACATTGAAAATACTACACAACAGTTCAGGAATTTTAGTACCAATGGCATTCTTAAGATGATCTGGTGTTACTCAATCATAACCAGCAGCACGGCCAGGTTTAAGTTTCTTTATGTATTTTACAACATTATTGATACTAAATTTTTTATTGAACATCGTATCACATATAGAATTAAATTTTTCCTTGACATGAAGTTTGGCACTTTTCATTGTTGGGCCAGGAGTGGAATTACATTAAAACTTAACTGTAAAAAACTGTTAATTTGTTGATATCAATATCTTCACTATTGTCTTTACCAGAGGCTTTTTAGCCCTCACATGATTCCGAAAGGTAAAATAAATGTATGTTGTCAGTCTGACATAGAAAAGCAATTATCTGACAATGTCATTGTCAAATAATTGCTTTTCTATGAATCCACTGGCCTGCGAGGACAGGACATGGGTTGCCGGTGCTGGAACTTCACTGATCAATCAGAAGCATGCGCAGGAAAAATATAGTCCAATAAGCATTCTGCTCTTAACCTCCTCTAGAGAATTTAGGAAAGTTATGAGGACAATGAAACTTGTCTATACTCAAAACTGGACCATTAGTGCGTTAACCATAGATTTACTTGGCACTGCAAGTCAGAGTGTGGACCTCGGTGAAATGTGGTGGCTTGCATGTTCCGCCTAGTCGCATAATTAGCAACAATGTATAACGTTGCTCCAACGTACTGAAAAGAAGGCAACAACCATATAGGGTTATGTGCATGACCTTTGACAGCCAGGCCCATTAAGCAGCAACAATCCCCATGAAGTCATATCAGCTTTCTTAAAGGCCCTTTTATCCTCTGTGAAGGTCATTTCCCGTGGCAACACATCTGCTTGCTTATCCAAGATGAGGTGGAATATACTACAGGCTGGTAATAGTTCAGTGGCTCTGTTTTGGTGAAAGGGTGATTTTCCTTGCAGGGGCCTTATATTAGGTTCCAATCACACTCCAGGGATAATTATTGTTACAACAGCACCTGATACATAACTAATCAAATCATGTCCCATCTAGACTGGAACAGGCCTAAGTATAGGGAAATATCTGTTCATGTTTCATTCTAAGGAAGGGGATTGTAAATTTGGATGGTAGGTTGTCGCCATCCTTGGTGTACTGAATAACAATCCTGCTCCAGCACAGAAAACACAGTTTTGAATCACACTTCAAGAGTTTTACTTTAGCTGCTCATTTTCCTTTGTCAAATGCCTGAAAGAGTGAAACTACCAGTACCGTAAAATGGGGTGTATTGGGACAGAATTGGCCGTTTTTTTGTTATAGCATGGACAAAAATCAACCCAGAAATTTTGGTGTCAAATTGTGTCTGGCCACTAGGGCAGATTTCACGAAAAAGCTGCAAATGACTTACCACAACTTGTCCACAAGTTACATTAGCGCTATACTGATAAGGCCAGACATAATCGATTCGCAGATTCTCAGATTTTCTCAGGGTGCTTCTTCTGAGGATAGCTGGCAGGACAAGAAAATCTGAAATCTAAATCTTTTATTGTGTCAATCCATTCGATAAAATCATATGTAAACAGTCTTTTCTGTTGGATTGGTAGGTCAGAGTAGCTAAAAATATGGCCTTGTGCTAATGTAACAACGACGAATGATTGAGGACGGAATTTTTTATGCTGATCCAACTGCAATATAAATGAAGTCACCAGCAGGGTACCACCCATGGCCGCTCTTGGGAGACCTGGCTTTCAGTTCAGAAAATATTTGAGATCTAATCATGTGTTTTTTAACGTAATTTTTTTATACACATTTTGCTAATGTAACACTATGAAATGGACGGATGCAAAATTGCAGTTACATTAGCAATAAAGAAACAGGTACCACACCCAGTCGTTTATGTTTTTGGTGATGTATATAGGCAAATAAGACACGTTTTTCAATAAAATATTATAATTTCATTTTTAAAATTGGCATAAGTAGCGAGAAAACAGAAAAATTTCCATGTAAAAGTTGCTAATGTAACCTCAGTGTCCTGGGACGGAATCGAGTTACATTAGCAGTCTTTTTTTATTTTTCATTTTTTTCAAGTTTTATAATGACCAAGACAATTAAAAATGGTTCCAAAATAATTTTCAAGATGTTTTTTATCAATCACATACGATTACATTTTCCTGAATTGGTTTTAGCAGATTCAACAAAGTGCCAAAGTAAGCATGTCTGATCACCAGTAAGTTTGGTCGTCCAAAATTGTCCTCATGAGACATAAAAAAAAATATTTTTAAGAGGGAAAAAGCTACATATTTGAGGAATATTTTATTGATATTTATTCATTACCTCACATATGTACTGAGTAGTAGGTTTACTTGCTTCAGGAAGCAACAGGGAGATAACAAAAGGGTTGGAAAGTTTAAGGTACCTTTTAAGAGCACTTTTCGTGAAATCTGCCCTAGGTGTTTTCTGTGCTGGAGCAGGATTGTTATTCAGTACACCAAGGATGGCGACAACCTACCATCCAAATTTACAATCCCCTTCCTTAGAATGAAACATGAACAGATATTTCCCTATACTTAGGCCTGTTCCAGTCTAGATGGAACATGATTTGATTAGTTATGTATTAGGTGCTGTTGTAACAATAATTATCCCTGGAGTGTGATTGGAACCTAATATAAGGCCCCTGCAAGGAAAATCACCCTTTCACCAAAACGGAGCCACTGAACTATTACCAGCCTGTAGTATATTCCACCTCATCTTGGATAAGCAAGCAGATGTGTTGCCACGGGAAATGACCTTCACAGAGGATAAAAGGGCCTTTAAGAAAGCTGATATGACTTCATGGGGATTGTTGCTGCTTAATGGGCCTGGCTGTCAAAGGTCATGCACATAACCCTATATCTGGTTGTTGCCTTCTTTTCAGTATGTTGGAGCAATGTTGTATGTAGGAGGTTGTTGCTAATTATGTGACTAAAGGGAGCATGCAAGCCACCACATGTCACCAAGGACCACACTATGACTTAATTGCAATGTAGAGTAAATCTATTGTTAACGCACTAATGCGCCTGTACAGAGTACAGACAACTTTCATTGTTCTCAAAACTTCCCTAGATTCTCAAGAGGAGGCTAAGAGCAGAATACTTACTTTAATCTTATTGGATTATAGTCTTCCCACCCATGCTTCCAATTGATCAGTGAAGTTCAAGGACCGCCAACCCAATCCATGCCCTGTCCTCACAGGCCAATGGATTCGTAGAAAAGCAATTGTCTGACATCATACATTGATTTTACCATATATATATCCACTCTTTAATTGTCTTCACCAGAAGATTGAATTGTTCAAAACATCAAACAACTTGATTCTTCCATTTGAGTTGTCTAAACCGAAAAATAATAGAATGGAACTCTATGTTGTTTGATTCTTTAACAATTCACCTGTCTGGTAAAAACAATTGAAGGATTGGACATACTGAGTCAGACAATCCTTTTTTCAATGAGCTGATGAGGGAATGTATTAACATTTTTATTCATAATTAAAGGTATAATACTCATAAAATCTAATTAATGCTTTTATCTGCAACCCCCTATCCTCATACTATACTGGTAGAAGTCTAAGCAATGGCTTACAGAATAACTAATATCGTAGCGCATATTTTGCCAGGCATGCAATCCCGGAACCCTTATGTTGACAGCTGCCTGATAAAGCACATATTAACTGGACTGTCTATTAGTTCTCCATAGTTATGTGGCTTGCGCCTATTTGCACAGAGAGAATGTAATGACCTGTGGATAGGTACGCTATGAACCATGAATGGAGGAAACCAGAGCAATTTGTGATATTTACTTTGCAACACCCCATGGCCTAGCCCTATAGTGCTTGTTTCTGCAACCACTGGCTGTATGGTTATGGGTATTAATTCCAAAATTATTCACACCATATTAATTGTAAGAGAGTTTTATGGAGAAAGTGTATATTTACAACATATTCACAACATACACTGCAATAAATGTGC
Organism: Platynereis dumerilii; assembly: GCA_026936325.1. Classification (NCBI taxonomy): domain Eukaryota; kingdom Metazoa; phylum Annelida; class Polychaeta; order Phyllodocida; family Nereididae; genus Platynereis; species Platynereis dumerilii. The sequence goes on along the minus strand of JAPTHN010000001.1, from coordinate 31,743,333 downwards.
AAAAGAAAGCATTTTAAAGAAGGATATTGCAGTTGTCGTGTAATGTATAAAAAAGGAAATCTCTCAAGAAATTCTATACGGTTTCTGAGGAAATGGTGCTGACTTAATTATCAAGGAAAAAGAATTTTTATCGGAGTTCCTAAATGCAAAAAGAGGCATAACACACTAAAAAACACATTAGTCAGTAATTGTTACAGTATTCTTTGCTTGTCTTTCTATTCTTTAAACCTAATTTTAGTTGTTTTGTTTTACATTACTTTTTATCCTTTCTTTTCATTTACTTTCCAATTTGAAATTAATCTGGGCTCTTCTTTTTGCATTCCTTCTCCGTGCATATTGAATGGTTGATGATTTTGTTAACACACTTTTTTTTGTGACATACAGGCATTCACATTTCTTGTACAATGTACAAATTTTCCCTGGCACATATTTAGAGAAATAACTCTGTTGGATAATCCTCCATTTTGCAAGTAAACACAAAGCTGTCATCCTTGCACGTTGATCAATTCTCCTACGCCCCGCATAAAGTGATCAACTGATTATGTAACAATCATCAATTCATCATGTCTTCATTGTTTAAATGACTCTCAAAGTGAAAAATTCAGAGTTGATCGTTACTTTTCTTCTAAATATTCAAGCAGTTGAAGAACTGCTGTGTTTAGTCAGTGTCACAAGCGTAGAAGTGTTTTGCTCTGGATCTTTTTTGAAGTGACGTAGATACCATCTGCATCATATAATGGATAATTCAATGTTACACATTCAACAATCATGGGGATTAGTTCTGGTTGCTGACTGAATTTGCTTACCTCAGGTATTGGGTGTGTTGAATACGTGCAAGTGACAAGACCATGATTGAACTTGCAGGGAGAAATCAAGTTCACCTGTTCCTTGAAATGGGATTTGCAAATGATCAAGCAAGTTCAATCACATATATTCTGAGAAATGGAGGAATATATGACAAACGGAAACCTTCATAGACCTTTTTTTCTCTTGTTTATCAGCAAACAACGGCCATTTTTACTTGGCCGTTATTATACCAAGTCAACATGTCTGTGCATTTTTAAAGCAAATTCCAGTGGTGAGGATTTTGTGTGAAGAGGGCATTTTATTGTCGCGTCATAGAAACAGAGGCGTGTGGCTGCATGCAAAGATCTCAAATAGGAGCTATTCTCAGATGACACTGACATACATTATGACAAGATCTGAGAACTATAATGTGTGAACATTCTTCTTTCCCTTGCAGATAAACACATTTTACGCTGTGATTTTTAGTTTCTTGGTAAGGAGCGTGAATCCGATGTTTATAGAAATATTCTCTTTAAAAACTTCTATACTATTGTCTTACCTTCATTTGCGAAGGCTTGCAATAACTTGTGATGGCTATCTCCCCATAGTTGATCATGGTCGTCTATATGGGGGTATTCGGCATTCTACAAAGGGAATATCATGCAGTCTATTATTGACAACCAGTCCACATCTATCTCCGGTCTGTAGAATTCTTATTACCCAAGAATGTGGGTTGTGAGGCTTCAGCAGAATCGGCACCTTTCGCTAACAGGTTTACGCAGAGACATCAAAGGCATTGGCTGGCTTCTGGACTTATCATTCCAGATTTGATAACAAGCATGTGCAAAAAGCTTGCGTAGACAATTTAGTGTGCTTGACTTATCTGCACTGCATTGTTCAATTTATGTTACAACTAATATTTACTTTCATCACTTTTTAAATATCACTTTCAGCCCTAATAGACATGTGTTAGCAATAACTGCATGTAGACGGGCAGAGTTGTGGTCCTGAGGGCCAATATGTTCATCACAGCGAGGGCCAATCAGTGGCGTTACTGGGGGACCTCGAGCAGGGGGGAGGGCACCGGGGGGGGGCACGCGACACTATGGGGGTCACCCACTATACTAATTGTATATTTTAGCCAGAGTAGAAAAGTTCATATGGGGGGCACCTGGGGAGCACAGTTCCAATATGGGGGGGGGGACTTACCCCCCCCCCCCCATAGGGACGCCACTGGGGCCAATACTAGTTAAAAGCCCTTGTGGTGAATGCAAAATAAAAAGGAAGATCTAAGCTGGATGTTGCTGGGATAAGATGCTGGATTGCCACCTTTGTATCGATGTCTGCACTGGGCAAGTAAGAGCTAGACCCTTCAAAATGTGTACATGTGACACTTGTTAACTCTGGAATGCTCTCTTGACAGTCTCCGGTTTCTTGTAATGACCTCAATACAGTTGCTTAATAATAGATGAAAGTGCTGACTGTCACTTCACAATTTTTTAGGTATCAGAGCACCAGTTCCTGACTCAATGTGCACAACCTAGAATTCACATGAATATATCCTATAGAGGACCCCCATGGTCCGTAGTGTATAGAGAGAGGCCAAAAAATTAGCAGCAGTGTGAGAAAGTATAGCAGGTGTTGGCCTCTCCGAAACATGACAGGACAGTGTGAGAGTGGAAGGTGTCTCCCTCTGGTGTAATGTGGTACTGTCGGATTCGGACCTCTTGTGTGAATGGTTAGAAAATGGCAAAAATGGAAATGGCCATAGGTGCAGAAATAATGGAAGTAAAGTGCCAGTAACATAAAAATCGGTAGTGCTGGTGAAGAGAGGAAGATTGATATATGGGATATAGGGATGCATTGAGAAATGTGGATTTGTATAGAAGAACACAATTTGAGAAAAACTGTCATTTATATGTAAGGATGAACCATTCTTACAATTTATTGGGGACAAAATTCTTGTCATTACTCTAGTGAGTGAAAAACAACTGAAAAGTAATAAAATATTTGATGTCTCAAAAGCGAGTAATGTGACAATTATGAAATGAAAATATACGAAAAGAGCTGAAGGAAATCTCCCATTGAAAGTGTCCCAAGTCTATCTGACTGTGTATATCTCAAAATATTTACGTGATAAGGAAAATGAAATATACAGTGTAGAGACTGTGGAAGAAAATCAACACTGATGGGAATGCATATTAAATTTTATATCGACATCAATGCTTTTATAATCTATGTCTGCCCTAGCCTGGGATTGAACCCTGACCTGTCAGGAGGAAGGCTTGGATGCTATCCATTACACAACTGGGCACGTGTGGCTGGCTGAATCTTTAGGTTAAGGAGTTATCCAAGTGCCTCTACTAAGCAAGATCCTTTGTGGCTTATATATGTTTGAAGATCTTAAAAGCGTTTTTTTATAACTAATTGGAAAACAAAAAATAATTTGCATGTATCTGTAAAGATCACATTTAAGCATAATGATCAACTTATTCAATACATGCATTCACATTTGAGCAGAAACACATGAATCAAGGGTCTATGTTTAGAGACTCCTGAAGCTATTCGCAGAAACTGATGACTCTTTTTTAACATGTGTCGGTATACCCAGTCACAGGAGGAAGATTGTATTTGGGGGATCCCCCTAATATAATCAGACAGTTTTGCTTGGGATCTTAGATGCCATCTACAAAAACAGAAGAGCAAATTCAGTATAAAAAGTGGATGATTAATACAAAACACCAAACAGATAGTGCTACTATACTGAGTAGTGGAGTATGTTTACCCTAACTGAAAATATATTTTAGAAAAATTCACTGGGCCATTGGAACAAAGTTAATCTTTGACGGTTATTTTTTCAGTCACTTATCTAGTGACTAGAATTTTTGCATCCACGGATTGCAAGGTTTGTTCATATAGGTTACATTCATATAATGAATTTTCATTTTTGTGGCTGCATTATTGGTGTCAGATAGGCTAAATTGTGAGGTGGGCACTGACTTCTGACGGATCTTTGAGGTAAAAGAAAAAAAAAATTCCTTCTATTCACAGCATTTCTCTTTATGAACTCACATTTGGAGCTTCAACAGATATGTTCACAAATGTCACACTGACCTGGGAAGCCAATATAAAGCACATTCCTATTTTTTTTTTTCACAGAAGTTGAATTAATTGTACACTGACCTTTTCGGGAAAGGCTTCATAAACAGCCAACAAAGTTATTACTTGATGAAACAGTTCCTTCTATCATTCTAAGTACAATTCAACTGGAACTGGGAAGATTTGGGCTAAACTCACTCACACGTCCAGAGGGTATTATACCTACTGACTAGTTCTAAGAATTTGGATATGGCAATATACTTGGTCAGAATTAAACAGAATATAAAAACATAGGCTGCGCACAGCAAACCTTCAGCAAATAACACCTTTAGAAGTTTACAATTACACCATAAAATCGGTGTGTTTACCAAATTGTATATTGGTATGCAATACAAGTAGTGATTGTTTCATGCAAAATTTCAAGATCCAAGTTGTAATACACTTATAAATTAAATTTCTTGGAAACCATTGATTTTCAAGAATATTTCATCATTTACCCAAATTGTTTAGCCTTTTCGTTCACGTCTATAGGTAGGGGAGTGAAGCAATTAATAAATTCTACCAGACGTTTCCCTGTTAAAAAAGCACAAGAAGAATGGTTGTTGGTAGCTTTTGACTAAGTGATTTAATTTGTTTTGAAATTTTAAGTCAGCTCCACAACTAATCATATGCAATGAGAAACCATTCTTCATTAAGAAATGGAAAATTTTAAGCATCATCTCAACAAAATTTTCTTGAATTCTTTCTCTTGCAATGGAATAATACACCAATAAAAAATGTACTGGTAGCTTCAGTCGTTCAGGCATTTTAGGAAAGCAAATGAGTTGCTAAAGTAAAAACTTTTGAAGTTCGATTCAAAAGTTCTGTGTTCCCTTTGCTACTGCAGGATCTTTATCCAGTACACCAAGGATGGCGAATACCTACCACCAGGAATTTACAATCTCCTTCCTTAGAATGAAACTTGAACAGATGTTCCCCTATACTTAGGCCTGTTCCAGCCTAGATGGGACATGAGTTGACTGGACCCTGAGGCCTCTGCAAGGTAAAACACCCTTTCACCAAAAGGGAACCACTGCACTTTTACCAGCCTGTAGTGTATTCCGCCTCATCTTGGATAAGCAAGCAGATGTGTTGCCACAGGAAATGACCTTCACAGAGGATAAAAGGGCCTTTAAGAAAGCTGATATGACTTCATGGGGATCGTTGCTGCTTAATGGGCCTGGCTGTCAAAGGTCATGCACATAACCCTATATGGTTGTTGCCTTCTTTTCAGTACGTTGGAGCAACGTTATACATTGTTGCTAATTATGCGACTAGGCGGAGCATGCAAGCCACCACATTTCACCGAGGTCCACACTCTGACTTGCAGTGCCAAGTAAATCTATGGTTAACGCACTAATGGTCCAGTTTTGAGTATAGACAAGTTTCATTGTCCTCATAACTTTCCTAAATTCTCTAGAGGAGGTTAAGAGCAGAATGCTTATTGGACTATATTTTTCCTGCGCATGCTTCTGATTGATCAGTGAAGTTCCAGCACCGGCAACCCATGTCCTGTCCTCGCAGGCCAGTGGATTCATAGAAAAGCAATTATTTGACAATGACATTGTCAGATAATTGCTTTTCTATGTCAGACTGACAACATACATTTATTTTACCTTTCGGAATCATGTGAGGGCTAAAAAACCTCTGGTAAAGACAATAGTGAAGATATTGATATCAACAAATTAACAGTTTTTTACAGATAAGTTTTCATGTAATTCCACTCCTAGCCCAACAATGAAAAGTGCCGAATTTCATGTTAAGGAAAAATTTAAATCTATGTATGATACGATGTTCAATCAAAAATTCAGTATCAATAATGTTGTAAAATATATAAAGAAACTTAAACCTGGCCGTGCCGCTGGTTATGATGGAGTAACACCAGATCATCTTAAGAATGCCATTGGTACTAAAATTCCTGAACTGTTGTGTAGTATTTTCAATGTATGTATTATGTATGGTGTAATTCTTGATTCATTTATAACTGGTGTCCTTTTACCATTACTTAAAAAATCCAACTTGGATTCCACTGTGCCAAATAATTATACACACATAATACTATACTCTGTAATATCTAAAATTTTAGAATAAGCTATCTTGGATGATGTTTCTTATCATGTGTTTAGTGACATGCAGTATGGATTTGTATAAGGTAGATCTAATGAATTTAACAAGGCATTTTCTCACATCCTGGTGGCTCATTTGCCACTTTTCTTTAGTTAAAGAAATAATAAAGCCGAAATGGGCATGTTTATATTTGATTTGGCACATTATATGATTCGGCGAGTTTGCAACACCCTTAAATGTTGAAAATGATGTGAAAATTAGAAATAAAATGCTTTTTATTATTATTTTTCACCTGATTCAGTAACCTAATATGTACCTAGATAAGCTGTGATGTTTCGATAACACTGCAATGCTATTTGATAGATCTAAAACTGATATTTTGCATGCAACAAGGGTGTGAAAAACTAAAAATTTTAAATTTCAATTTTCTCAAAATTTTCCCAACAGATTTTTTAGATCTTTACATCAAATCGAAGCTGAGACCACATACTACAATACTGTGTTGACAGATTCTTTGTACATTTTTTTAAACCTTAAACTTCGTTCAAGGACACTGTGTAGAGGTACACAAATGGCAATTTCAAATGGAAATGATGTTATAAGATATTTTAACAGTAGAGGCAGTCCCGTCTTTGCCTGTTCATTAGGCGCAGAAAAGGCATTTGACGCTCGCTATACCACATGTCATACTTCTGTTTAAATGTTGTACACTGCCGAGTGATCATTGGTGGAGATTAATGTATATTGGGTACACCAGCATTTCAGCCATGATTAAATGGCATGCTCTTCTGTCAGGTAAATTCAGATTAATGAAGGGTACTCGACAAGGTGGCCTAACCTTGCTGTTTCTTTTTAATGTTATGTATCAAAATATCGTAACTGGTTTATCGCAATGTGAAGGTTGTCTAAAAATAGGGAATTATTCGTATAATGTCTATTGTTATGCTGACGATCTTCTTTTAACTAGTTCCACTGTAACAGGGTTACAATCATTGATTAATTATGCCAACAGTTATGTCACTGAACATGGTTTTTCATTTAATGCAAAAAAGTCGAGAACAATTATATTTGGTAAATGTACGTTGCAACCTGATCCTGTGTGGTCAATTAATAATTGTTCAATTAACAAAGTAGATGAAATAGACTATTTAGGAGCTATGATGAGTAATAATTTGAATGTACATGTTAATAGAAGAATAAGAAAATGTCGCCAAGCATATTATAGCCTACAGAGTGCAGGAATGTGCAGTATAAATGGTGCTAACCCAAATGTAATCTCACACCTCTGGCAGGTGGCGCTTCAACCAATTCTCTGTTATGCAGACGAGTGTTTCTCGCTTAAAAGAGGTAATATTTTTGAACTTGAAAAAATTCAATCTAAATTGATTAAAACATCCCTTGGTCTAAGTAAATTCCTGAGATCATCGCCTCTACTAACTGCCCTTGGTGTGAGAAAGATTAATAGTCTGATAAATTGTCAGTCACTAAAATTATTTAATTCTGTAGTGGCAGGAACTTCCCGATTAAAAATGTTTTATCTTAAAAATAACCATACTGGTTTTGTTAATAGTTTACCTGATAGAGTAAATTCTATATGTAAAGGCGAAAACCTAAGTTTAATCAAGATTTGTCTAGATAAATCATATTGTAATGAAGCTTGTAAGAAATTTAGACATCTCTACTCCGATGGTGTAAGTGATTCCTGCAAAATGGTGCTCAGTGAATATGAGACAAATGAAAACAAGGAGATGTTGAGGCTCCTGCTAAAATTTTAGTTCTAGTTATTTTACCATTTATTTCATTTTTATTTTGTATACTTTTTTACTGTTTTTATTATGTTTATGTAATCTCATGTTTATGAGGATAAATAAATTCTTATGTCTTATGTCTTATGTCTTGTATATATTCATTCTTTTATTGTCTTAACCAGACAATTGAATTGTTCAAAACATCAAACAACTTGTGTGAACATTTTTCTTTCCCTTGCAGATAAACACATTTTACGCTGTGATTCATAATTTCTTGGTAAGGAGCGTGAATCAGATGTTTATAGAAATCTTCCTTTTAAAACTTCTATTCTATTGTCTTACCTTCATTCACGAAGGCTTGCAATAACTTGTATAGTTGTCTCCCCACAGTTGATCATGGTCTTCTATATTGGGGTAATCAGCTTTCTACAAAGGGAATATCAGCAGTCTATTATTGACAACCAGTCCACATCTATCTCCGGTCTGTAGAATTCTTATTACCCAAGAATGTGGGTTGTGAGGCTTCAGCAGAATCGGCACCTTTCGCTAACAGGTTTACGCAGAGACATCAAAGGCCTTGGTTGGCTTCTGGACTTATCATTCCAGATTTGATAACAAGCCAGTGTAAAAAGCTTGCGTAGACAATTTAGTGTGCTTGACTTATCTGCACTGCATTTGTTAAATTTTTGTTGGAACCAATATTTTCTGTCATCACTCAGCATTTTAGTATTTTTTTTACACAGGTATCATTTTCGACCCCAATAAACATGTATTAATTAGCCATATCTACAGAGAGGGCATAGTCTTGATCCTGAGGGCCAATATGTTCATCACAGCGAGGGCCTATACCAGTTAAAAGCTCCAGGTCAGTGGCAGATACAAGGGGGGGCCTAGAGGGCCCGGGCCTAGACCACCAAGATAGATAGTGGCATTTTGAAGAAAAAGTGCGATAAGGCGGGCCCACGAATGCCAAAACACGTCCGGCCCCCCCAGACTATCGTGTCTGGATCCGCCACTGCAGTGGACCTTCAAAAGGAAGATGTCAGCTGGATGTTGCTCGGATAAGATGCTAGGTTGGCAGCCTTTGTATCGATGTCTGCACTTGGCAAGTAAGAGACCCTTCACATGGTGTACATGCATGTGACACTTGTTGATTTTGGACTTCTCTCTTGACAGTCTCTGGTATCTTGTTATGACCTCAATACAGTTGCTTAATAATAGATGAAAGCGCTGACTTCACAATTTTTTAGGTGTCAGAGCACCACTTCCTGACTCCATTGTTGCAGTGCACAACCTAGAACTCACATGAATATATCCTGTGAACCATTCTTATAATGTATTGGGGAAGAAATTCTTGTCATTACTCTAGTAAGTGAAAAACAACTGAAAAGTAATAAAACATTTGATGTCTAAAAAGCGAGTAATATGACAATTATGAAATGACAATATACGAAAAGAGCTGAAGGAAATCTCCGTTTGAAAGTGTCGCGAGTCTATCTGACTGCGTATATCTCAAAATATTTACGTGAAAGGAAAATGAAATATAGACATCATTGAGAAAATCAACAATCGTAGGAATGCACATGAAATTTCATTTCGACATCAATGCTTTTATAGTATGATGTTTGCCCTAGCCTGGGACTGAACCCTGACACATGGGGAGGAAGGCGGGGATGCTATCCATTACACCACTTGTCAAGTGTGGCTGGCACAATCTTTAGGAGGAAGGTCGTATTTAGGGGGTTACCCTAATCTGATAGTTTTGCTAGGGATCTTAGATGCCATCCATAAAAACAGGAAAGCAATTTCAGAATAAGAGAGTGGATGATTAATTGCTCTACCTACACCAAACTGATAGTACTACTATACTAAGTAGTGGAGTGTGTTTACCCTCTCTGAAAATATATTTCAACAAAAATTCACTGGGCCATAGGAACAAAGTTAATCTCTGACAGTTATTTTTCAGTCACCTATCTAGTGACTAGAATTTTTGCATCTACGGATTGCAAGGTTGGTTCATATAGGTTGCATTCATATAATGAATTTTCATTTTTATGGCTGCATTATTGGTATCAGAAAGGTCAAATTTTCAGGTGGGTACTGACTTTGACTGATCTTTGAGGTAAAAGAAAAAAAAAATTCCTTCTATTCGCAGAATTCTCTTCACCAACGGTCCTGCACTCACATTTGGAGCTTCAACAGATATGTTCACAAATGTCACGCTAACCTAGGAAGCCAACATAAAACTTATTCCTGCTTTTTTTTCACAGGATTTGAACTAATTGTACTATGACCTTTTCAGGTAATGCTTCATAAACTGTCAAGTTACTTGATGTAGCAGTTCTATCATTCTAAGTACAATTCAAGGGGGGACTGGGTAGATTTAGGCTGAACTTACTCATCCATACATCCAGAGGGTATTATACCTACTAACTAAAGTTCTAAGAATTTGGATATGGTATATATACATTGTATTAAGTCAAAATGAAATCGAATATAAAAACATAGGCTGCACAGAACAAACCTTCAGCAAATTAGAAGTTTACAACTACACCATAAAATCGGTGTGTTTACCAAACTAGCATAACACCCGTGAAGATATGTGAGAGGAGAGGAAGATTTTAAAGATCTAGGTATAGATGTTAAATAAACATCACTTCAATATCTGTGACTGTAATTGCAAAGTCCAAACCTGACTAAAGACATTGTAGATAATGTAGAAAAGCTGTTTGCAAATTTTCATATCTGAACCATTATTAGTTTGGCTGGAGTAGCGTAAGGGGTGCATGAATTAAGAGTACTAGCGTAGTACCCGTGAAAAAAAAAAAAAAATTAAGGGACCAAACCAATATTTGGTTGTTGTAGGATGTGAAAGAAAAGAGGTTGCAAGTTTTCATGGTTGGGCAAAGAGTAGTTTGGGAGGAGTAGCGTAAAACATGCATGATTTAATAATATAGCATAATAGCCGTGAAACGGGAATAAGAAAAGGATGATGGATAAATGGTGATTGAAGGAAGCATACATTTTGTGATGAGCTGAGAAAGATAGCATTCAGGAGCGAGACCTTGAGGGCCAGTGATCTACTAGGCTCATGTCTCCCTCTCCGGAGTCCAGGTAGAATCATCAATCAACCATCACCATTGGAGAATAGACCATTGATAGTCGTGCATAAATGAGTTATTGCACAGGAATAGGCCTAATATGAACAGTTTGAGAAACCAGACGCTCTTATGGTTGTTGTATGGCGTGAAATAAAGTTGCTTGCGAATTTTTAGTCCTGGGCAATGAGTAGTTTGGGAGGAGTAGCGTAAAGCATCCATGAATTAAGGGTATGATGATGATTGTATATTGGTATGCAATACAAGTAGTGATCGTTTCATGTGTGTACAAAGTTTAGGTTATGAGCTGTTGTTTGGAAACCAAAAAATATAACGCTAAAAATATTTCTCTAAAGTTTTTGCAGTCGTTCAAAAAGTGTTAAATGCACGTGAAAAAGCATTGCTACATAGCACAGGTGATATGTGTTGAAACTGTCATTGCTGTATATACAATAGTGGGCAAGTTCTGGCTCCGATATGAAAAAAATATTTTTAATATTTTTTCTTGATATTACAAAAAGTATAGGATATCTATGAGTGAGACCACGAAAAGGCACAACTAGACCATATAAGCCATATGTGTACCAAACTTAATCCATGTACATGAAATAGCTACCGAGGCTTGGGCCAGAAACAAAAAACAAATTATTATAATTTTTGTCAATATTTCAAAAATGGGTATGGTGGTATTTTTGAGATGTACTCCATGAGAATATCCTGGGTCTTCTGTACCCACGAGTGCACTAATTAACCATGAACTGCCAATTAATTGTCATTGTGTAACTTGTGACCTCTTTGTAACTCATTTGGTGACATGTTCTGATGGCATTGAAAGTATATATAAATTTATGTATTTTAAAATATGATCTGACCTCACAAATTGCTAGTGAGTCATAGAGAATAACATGGTGTGGATATTAGCACCTCATGAGGAACATTCGTCAATTGTAACATATTTACTTCATTTTACTATAAGAAAAGACATTGGATCAATCTTTTTCTTTTAACTGTTATTACCTATGGTATTTACTTTTAAATCATGTTTTACTCCTGCAGACAAGTATATACAGTCAGTTAACTTTTTTTTATTAAAGGAGAGGTTGTCTTGGAAATATATACCTGTTTGTCTGAGTGAGCTAGATGTTCCAGGGCAATGACAGGCAGACTAAGTTAAAAGCAAAATATTTACCACGATTCTCTGCTCTTCTATCATAGTATGAAACTGCCTTCAAACGTTTGCTGCACAAATATTAGATTCGTCTGTACACACTAATTACACAGTAACCATTAACCCCAACCATTAACCTGCATCACCGTTCCCAACCTTGCTCAATATGAGCCAGACAGCTTTGCCAGTGGCGTTTCTCACATCTTTGTATCGTGAAAGCAAGATTCATGTTATTGGGTATAGGCCTACAGCTGTTTTGGTCATGGTTGTTTGCTTTATCAGTTCAAAGCATCCATTTCATACAGCATCAATCTGATACATACTGTGGTCGACACTTTTTCGAAGGTTGTCTGTGAGACTTAATTTCGGAATTTAGATTCCAAGGGTCATTCGATGTGACTTCCTTACACTACTACACAGCGCAGCACTCATCCTAAATGAAAGATTTATTTCCACAAATCTGCAATGCAAAGTCAGGCACAACTTGAGTTGCCAATGGCATTTCCCTTCATCACATTACACTCCTTCACTTTTCTTATTTAGTCATTTCTGATAGCATTGAAAGTATAGGGTATGACCTCACAAATTGCTTATGAGTCATAGAGTATAACTTGGTATGGATAGGTATATTACCTCACAAGGAACATTTCAGTCCAATTCTGTGAGCACTTGATATTCGTCAACTGTAAAACATTTACTTCATTTTACATATAAGAAAAGACAAAAACCGATCTTTTTCTTTCAACTGTTATTACCTGTTGGTACTTGCTTTTAAATCATGTTTCACTCCTGCAGACAAGTATATACAGTCAGTTAATTTAAAGGGAGGTTGTCTTGTCAATATATACCTGTTTGACTGGGTAAGCTTGGTGTTCCTGGGCAATGACAAGCAGACTAAGTTAACAGCAAAATATTTACCACTATTCTCTGCTCTTCAATAAAACTGCCTTCAACCGTTTGCTGCACGATTATTAGATTCAGCTGTACACACTAATTACACAGCAACCATTAATCCTGACCATTAACCTGCATCACTGTTTCCAACCTTGCTCAATATAAGCCAGACAGTCCTGCCAGTGGCGTTTCTCACACCAGCACTTTGCATCATCAAAGAGAAATTTATGTATACATAGTTGGGTATAGGCCTACAGCTATTTTGGCCATATAGTAAGTTGTTGTTTGCAGCATTAGTTCAAAGCATCCATTTTATATAACAAGAACTACTTTAAACACCAATCTGATACATATAGTATATCATCTACTGTGGTCGACTCTTTCTTGAAGCTTGTCAACAAGACTCGACTTAAGATTTTATATTCCAATGGTCATTTGATGTGACTTCCTCACGCTGCTACACAGCATAGCACTCATCTTAAATGAAAGATTTATTTCATCACATCTTCAGTGCAAAGTCAGGCACAACTGAGCTTAGCAATGGCATTTCCCTTCATCCCATTACACTCCTTCACTTTTCTTTACTCAGTTGAATTTTTATCAATCAAGTGCATCAGCATTTGGCAGAAGAAATTTAAACAAATGAAGACTTTCACTTAAATCTCTCCCCTCAATGTTGCATTGACAGCCTTGGGATGGGTACACACACGTGAATAATGCATGCAGAATCTACAATGTGCTGTGAATCAAGAACCTAGAATAGAACATAATGAAGTTGCACATGAGATGAATTTTGGTGACACTAAAAATGTCTTCTGTGTCGTCAAGTCTTAATGTTATTTTCACGATTAACTTATGATCCTCAATCACATGAACTTACATAGATCTGTTCACTGACAACCGTTACTTTGTCGTCATGCAACAAGTCGGGCAGACCTCTTGTTGTACAATCAACCGACCAATTTGATGCTATTTTGTACTGCTATATAACCTTCTCCTTCAATTCCTATAGCTTGACAAAACGTAATGGCTCAATAATTAGACTTTTTTTCTCTGAAACTTGTCCTTTCTGCAAACCAATGTTTTAACCAACCTCTAGTAACTCCACCACATACACCAATCATTCAAAGAATATATTTCAACTTCAATATTTCCACTTGTTGTCAATTTTTTTTTTTTTGGAGAATAGAGAAAAATGTTCAGAGCACGCTTTCGTGTGAAAACATTTAGGAATTGGCAGCTTTTATACTGTCAGCAACCACAAATGACAAAAAAAATAAACGTAATAATGAATAATAATGCGTCCACAACTGCAATTTATATGAAATGACAACTGTAAGCCGAAATGAAAAGAACACCAATTACCAGCCTGACAGTGAATAAATAACCATAGCATTGGATAACCAGGCAACTACAAATAAGCCAAGCAGAAGGGTACCTGGATGGCAAATTGGCTTAATCAATTGGCATGAAAGGAATCAGGCTCAAGTGGAATAGACTACTCTTCTGTAATGAGCAATGTCTCTCGACATGTCTCAAGTTTTTGCCAACTTTCTTCTCATGACTGTGGTTTAGCACCAAAAGAATGCAGAAATTACTGCAATGGAAGACAGCTTATTATGAGACCAACTTGCCTCATGTGATCTCCTTCCCTCCAGGTTAAAAGTACTATTTTTAGTGCATTTTTGCACCCCAGGAGAGACTCCACTCGGCCAAACTAGAGAGTAGAGACCATTTCATGACCGCAGAAGAAGTGGTCATATTATGATGGGATGTTAAGAATAAAGATGACTTAAATAATCTAAAAGTTTAAAACATGAATTTCATTCTAAGCTTTAATGCAGCTTGGAAGTTATCAATGATGAAGGCACGCCCTTGTGTCATTCATTGTGAACTGTTTTTTCAACCACAACAAAGTTGGGTTGGCTCGTTGAAACTATGAAATTTTAGTGGCAGCACCTTACAGCAGCAAATATACTTTGAACCAGGTTTGACCTTAAAGTTTAACTTGGTCTTTGCTCCGTTTGTGCCTCGGATCCTTTTTCTTGACAAAAACGCTTGTTTGTGACAAGCATAATTTCGTTTGTGGCAAATTATGAAAATTTTCAAACCCGAAACAACAGCAAGATGAAACATGATCTGGTTAGAAGAAATTGTTCAGTTTTCTTTTAAAATAAATATTTTAATGAGGCTTGCGGCAAAAATGGATGATATTGTGTCTGATTTCAAAGTAATTGAAATGGGCTTTTTCTTTATGACGTTGGCGATGGCTTTAGCAAATCATATCCTTGTCAATTTATTTATTTTCTAAATTTTGATTACTTTTTAAATGAATGTAACTGAGAAGGAGATACATGTATAGTGACCTTGCTATATAGAATAATTCCTTGACAATATTGTGAATTAACTGCTATTCAAACTTATCTTCTCAACTCAAATTCTGTGTGACCTATGTGTGCTGCTATTCTCTGCATCTTGGTCATCCTGAATGAATACTTCATTTCATCCAATCAGCAATGCAAAGTCAGGCACAGCTAAACTTACCATTGAGGTCTTCTTGCATTGCTGCACTTAAGTGCACTACTGTTGGTCCATTGAAACATTCATCACATCAACTGCAGGCAACAGAACAGAAGAAGAAATTCTGGCCTCAAGGCCAAGTCATGGCCCGTGGACAATGGACAGATGAACATGTAAATAATGCATCCGGTGTTCACAGAAGCACCTGAATAAGTAATGTTCTTTCTAATGCTGCTGTTACTTAACTTGACTAGGCTATGTCAATGAATCATTTTATCTTGTGGGAATTTCAAATTACATATTAATTAAGACTAAAGATAACTGTCCTACCTGCATTGGTGGAATTATTCCCACAATCCATTTGACATGATTTGGATTAATTTCGCAATTCGTCATGAGATCTTGTGAGAAACACAATTTTGAAACATTTGTGACTGTCTTGTGAGTAGTTTTAGCTTTATATTGTTTGTTGTATTTAGTCCAAACATAGTGAAAAATGAATTGGGAATTTAAAATCTTGAATTGAACATCATGACAACGTTGCAATAGCAATTAATTTCATTTACAAAAAAAATCTCCTGTAATGAAAAGAAAGATCACATCATAATCTATTTGAAGATACTTTGTTCGCAGTCCAGGGAAAGGTATGTTTTGCAATAATAGTGCAGTTGGAAAGGTAATCATGAGCACGTGTAAGTCATTATGTTTCTCGATCACATGAACTTAGTTTTGCTCACACTTAATTGTCCCCAACAGCTAGACATCTTGTCCTGCAATCAACTAACCAAGTTTATGCTCTTTTGTTACACCACTACCCTAAACTGCAATCCATACAGGTTAACAAAAAAGTAATGACTTGACATTTATGATAAAATTATTTTCTCTGTTCGAACTACCACCAATGGCTCCATTCACCATGTACACCCTTGATTGTAAGAAGCATTTCAGTTTAATAGATTCACTCATTGTCAATGGTTTTCCGAGAAAAAGGAATAAGAGAACCCTTTTTTTATTGTCAATTCACAGCTTTTCAATTGTCAGCGACCAAATATGACAAAAAATTTAATAACGCATAACCAAGCTTAACAACTGCCATCTATTCATCTGAAATAACAACTGTAAGCCAAAATGGTAAAACACCAATTACAAAGAGTCTGACAGTGAATAAATAACCATAGCTTTTGATAACAAGGCAATGACAAATATGCCAAGCAGAAGGGTACCTGGATGGCAATTGGCTTAAGCAATTGGCGTAAAAGGAGCAGACTTGAGTGGAATAGACTGCCAGTGGCGTTTCTCACACCAGCACTTTGCATCATCAAAGCGAAATTTATGTATACATAGTTGGGTATAGGCCTACAGCTATTTTGGCCATATAGTAAGTTGTTGTTTGCAGCATTAGTTCAAAGCATCCATTTTATATAACAAGAACTACTTTAAACACCAATCTGATACATATAGTATATCATCTACTGTGGTCGACTCTTTCTTGAAGCTTGTTAACAAGACTCGACTTCAGAATTTATATTTCAATGGTCATTTGATGTGACTTCCTCACGCTGCTACACAGCATAGCACTCATCTTAAATGAAAGATTTATTTCATCACATCTTCAGTGCAGATTCAGGCACAACTGTGCTTAGCAATGGCATTTCCTTTCACCACATAACACTCCTTCACTTTTCTTTACTTAGTTGAATTTTTATCAAATCAAGTGCATCAGCATTTGGCAGAAGAAATTTAAACAAATGAAGAATGCAAAAGACTTTCACTTAAATCTCTGCCCTCAATGTTGCATTGACAGCCTTGGGATGGGTACACACACGTGAATAATGCATGCAGAATCTACAATGTGCTGTGAATCAAGAACCTAGAATAGAACATAATGAAGTTGCACATGAGATGAATTTTGGTGACTCTAAAAATATCTTCTGTATCGTCAAGTCTTAATGTTATTTTCATGATTAACTAATGATCCTCAATCACATGAACTTACATAGATCTGTTCACTGACAACCGTTACTTTGTCGTCATGCAACAAGTCGGGCAGACCTCTTGTTGTACAATCAACCGACCAATTTGATGCTATTTTGTAATGCTATACAACCTTCTCCTTCAATTCCTATAGCTTGACAAAAAATAATGGCTCAATAATTAGACTTTTTTTCTCTGAAACTTGTCCTTTCTGCAAACCAATGTTTTAACCAACCACTAGTAACTCCACCACATACACCAGTCATTAAAAGAATATATTTCAACTTCAATATATCCACTTGTTGTCAATTTTTTTTTGGAGAATAGAGAAACATGTTCTGAGCACGCTTTAGTGTGAAAACATTTAGGAATTGGCAGCTTTTGAACTGTCAGCAACTACAAATGACAAAAAAATAACGTAATAATGAATAATAATGCGTCCACAACTGCAATTTATCTGAAATGACAACTGTAAGCCCAAATGAAAAAAACACCAATTACCAGCCTGACAGTGAATAAATAACCATAGCATTGGATAACCAGGCAACTACAAATAAGCCAAGCAGAATGGTACCTGGATGGCAAATTGGCTTAATCAATTGGCATGAAAGGATCAGGCTCGAGTGGAATTGACTACTCTTCAGTAATGAGCAATGTCTCTCGAAATGTCTCAAGTTTTGGCCAACTTTCTTTTCATGACTGTGGTGTAGCACCAACAGAATGCAGAAATTACTGCAATGGAAGACAGCCTATTTAATTATGAGAGCAACTTGCCTCATGTGATCTCCTTCCTTCCAGGTTAAAAGTACTATTTTTAGTGCATTTTTGCACCACAGGACAGACTCCACTCGGCCAAACTAGAGAGTAGAGACCATTTCATGACCGCTGAAGAAGGGGTCATATTATGATGGCCCGGGATGTTAAGAATAAAGATGACTTAAATAACCTAAAACTTTAAAACATGAATTTCATTCTAAGCTTTAATGCAGCTATCAATAATGAAGGTACACCCTTGTGTCATTCATTGTGAACTGTTTTTTCAACCACAACAAAGTTGAGTTGGCTCGTTGAAACTATGAAATTTTGGTGGCAGCACCTTTCAGCAGAAAAATTCACTTTGAACCAGCTTTTACCTAAATGTTAAACTTGGTCTTGGCTCTGTTTTTGCCTCAGGTCCTTTTTCTTGACAAATACGCTTGTTTGTGACAAGCATAATTTCGTTTGTGGGCAATTATGAAAATTTTCAAACCTGAAACAACAGCAACATGAAACATGATCTGGTAAGAAGAAATTGTTCCCTTTCCTTTTTAAAATAAAAATAAGGCTTGCGGCAAAAGTGGATGATGTTGTGTCTTAGTTCAAAGTAATTAAAATGGGATTTTTCTTTATGTGTTTGGCGATGGCTTTATATAGCAACATGTGTAGTACTACAATCATATCCTTGTCAATTTATTTATTTACTAAATTTTGAGGACTTTTTAAATGAATGTAACTGAGAAGGAGATAGTTACCTTTCTATATAAAATGATTCCTTGATAAAATTGTGAATTAACTGCTATTCAAACTTATCTTCTCAACTAAAATTTTATGTGACCTATGTGTGATGCTATTCTCTGCATCATGGTCATCCTGAATGAATACTTCATTTCATCCAATCAGTAATGCAAAGTCAGGCACAGCTAAACTTACCATGGAGGCCTTCTTGCATTGCTGCACTTAAGTGCACTAGTGTTGGTCCATTGAAACATTCATCACATCAAATGCAGGCAACAGAACAGTAGATGAAATTCTGGCCTCAAGGTCAAGTCATGGCCCTTGGACAGATGAACATGTAAATAATGCATCCGGTGTTCACAGAAGCACCTGATTATAGTATGTTGTGTTCTTTCTTATGCTGCAGTTAGTGAACTTGACATTGCTATTTTAATTTATCTTAATAATAGATTAATAATTTTATTATGTGGGATTTCCAATTATTAATTAAGACTAAAAATAATTTATTATGTCCTACCTGCATTGATGGAATTATTCCCACAATCCAAACAACATGATTTGGATTAATTAATTCGTCATGAGATCTGGTGAGAAATACAATTTTGAAACATTTGTGACTGTCTTGTGAGTTGTTTTAGCTTTATATTGTTGTATATACACTGTAGTCCAAACATAGTGAAAAATGTATTGGGAATTGAAAATCTTGAATTAAACATCATGACAACATTGCACTTGCAATGAATTTCATTGACAAAACAATCTCCTGTGATGCATAATTTATTTGAAGATACTTCGTTCTCAGTCCAGGGAAAGGTATGTTTTGCAATAATATTGCAGTTGGGCAGGTAATCATGAGCACATATAAGTCATGTTTCTCAATCACATGAACTTATTTTTGCTCACATCCAAATTGAATGCCTTAATTGTCCCCAACACCTAGACATCTTGTCCTGCAATCAACTAACCAAGTTTATGTTCTCTACCCTAAACTTCAATCCCTGCAGGTTAACAAAAAAGTAATGGCTTAACATTTATGATAAAATTATTTTCTCTGTTGGAACCACCACCTATATGGTTCAATGCACCATGTACACCCTTGATTGTAAGAAGTACTTCAGTTTAATTTGTCCACTAATCGTCAATGGTTTTTCGAGAATAACAAATAAAACAACACTTTTTTGTTATTGTGAATTTACAGCTTTTCAATAGTCACGGACCATAAATGACAAAAAATGTAATAATACATAACCAAGTTTAACAACTGCCATCTATCTGAAATAACAATTATAAGCCCAAATGGTAAAAAACCAATTACCAAGAGTCTGACAGTGAATAAATAACCATAGCTTTTGATAACAAGGCAACGACAAATAAGCCACGCAGAAGGGTACCTGGATGGCAAATTGGCTTAATCAATTGGCTTAAAAGGATCAGACTTGAGTGGAGTAGACTACTCTCCAGTAATGAGCAAAATTTCCCAGCATGCCTCAAGTTTTGTCCAAGTCCTTTTCATGTCTGTGGTCTCACACCAATGGAATAAAGAGGTCCCTGCATTATAGGACCCCTATTATGAGACTGGCTTAATTGCCTGATGTGACATACTGGTTGCACCTTGCAGTTGGAAATATACTTTATACCAGGTTAAACTTAAAAGTAAATATGGTTTTGGCTCTGTTGGCAAAATCAGACCCTCAGGTCCTAATTCTTGTCAAAAACTGTTGTTTATGAAATGCATAATTTCGTATGGGGCAATGACATAATTTTCAATCCTGAAACAACAACAAGTTGAAACACATTCTAGCTGCAGGAAATTGTTAGATTTTCTTCACAATGTAAATGATTTGATAAGGCCTGAGGCCAAAATGGATGATTTAGTGTCTGATTTCAATGTAATTGAAAATGCCATTTTTCTTAATAATGTTTGCAATGGCTTTAGCGTATGTTTAGCAAAATGTTCAATTTTTCATGTTGACCTTTATACAGTTACAATCATGTCCTTGTCATTTTATGTTTTTTTTAAATTTAGAATACTTTTTATATAATCATAATGGATTACCAGCCACATTGATTAAATACTGAGGGGTATAACCATTACATTGTAGATGTTTCACATATTGTAGATGTTTCACAGACTGCAACAACAATGATTTATTTTTAGTGTATGGCATCCTCAAATATTTGTTACACCATGTCAAGAGATATTTCAAGACAGTCCAAAACAATTTGATTAATTTCACCAAACCAGGCAAGAAATAGTATAATAAAAAAGAAACAACCGATTTTCCCAAGTCAAATCGTACATGTGACCTCTATGTGCTGCTTTACACTGTGTCGTAGTCATCCTGAATGAATCATTTATTTCGTCCCATCAGAATAAAAGTCAGGCACAGCTGAACTTACCATTGAGGCCTTATACCATTGCTGCACGTAAGTGCACTCTCGTTGGTCCATTGAAACATTTGTCACATCAAATGCAGGATCATTGGCTGGAATGCAGCACATGAGTAGAATAGTGGGATGCAACAGAACAGTAGAGGAAATTCTGGCGCCAAGGTCAAGTTATGGCCCCAGGACAGATGAACATGTAAATAAGGCATTCTACATTGTTGATTGTTATACCTTGAATATGTATACGTGCCTACAGGATTAGGTGGAGACCCTCACCTTGAATATATGAATGTAATCATCAATATTGCTGTTACTTTTGCGTACAATGGAAACAAAAGATATTTTGACCGCTCTAGAGAATTTCTCCTCTGACCGAAAGGACAATTTGCAACAACTGTTTTACGGGATGAATAATCGTGATTATGATTTCAGGTTCATACTGCTCACAACCAGCTCAGATTGCTCGCACACATGAACTTGCTCTTGACAACAATCAAATTCAATTGTGCTGTTCAGTCGGAAGTATTGTCATGCAACCAACTGAAAGTGTAGGCCTAAAATCATGTCCAAGAGCAATACACAGTCTACAATCCCTTTGTTGCCACCTGTACTTTCAATTCTATCAAAATAAGTCACCAACTGACAAATGACAAATTGACATGCTTGTTGTGAGGTCATTGATGTCCAGTAGCAGTGGAATGTAAATACTCGTCATTCGTAGATTGTAACTTGAAGTTGAAGCATCACAAACTCTATTTGACCAAGTATAGGCCTCTACAATCTACATTGTCCAATCAGGTGCCGAAGAGGCATATCACCAATAAAACACAAACATAAATACACTGCACTGTAAGCAAGTGAAATGTTAGCCGCCTATGTCCAAGAAAATAATAAGGCACACCCAGAAGCTATAAATTAGCTTAATTCTGCAGCGTAACAGGATAAGAAGAGGAAAAGGAGCAACAGTGTGCAATAATGGGATTGCCTTAATCCGTCCTTGTCCATATTTATAATCCATGTTGAGGTTACTATAAGGTCCAGAATTCCTATACTAAGAAGAGAATTGGGGCAATTTGTTCCTTGGAGCATGAGAAAATGTGTAGAGTAGGCATGCAGCCCCCCTTAACTTCGAGGTGCAATTTGACCTACTTTTTATGGTCGATTATTTGAATGCTTATGCTGTCAGGAAGGGATCGCCTGACTCTACTTATAACTAGTGAAACAAATGTAAAAGTAAATAACCCTTAAGTCCCGAAGTATTGCCATATTTAGCTCAACATTTTAACATATTAATAAAATTGATTTTTTTTTTCACTTGCTTGAAAAATTCAGTGTCCATGTAAAAGGCCCTAATCCTACATCAGCCAAAATTTGAGAAATTACTGGTCAGCTGCCCATGGTGATGTCATAACCACAACAATAGCAACAATGGCCATGGTGAAGTCACCAAAGCACCGATCGGGCAAGAAGCCCCCCCTACTATTATCCTATGTCAATTTTTTTTTGAGAGCACATTCAGCTTGAAAGTTATTTGTTGGGGTTCTTCTATCATTTTTACGGCATTCTATTCACTTTTTCTGAATTTCTGAATTTTTCTGTTTTCATTACTTTAATTTTTTGATATTTTTTGCCCTCTTTCAATTTCGGCAACATTTTTTCTATTTTAATTAGCTATTCTATCAAGATTTAAGGTAAAGTACACATTATTAAATGGCCTCTTGCCCCAAACACACATATTTTAATTTGACCTCTATATTTCGAAACTATTTCTGACAATCCCTTTCAAAGAATAAATCAAAGTTACAAAAACCATGCACATTTTTTTGTTTCTTTAATTTCTAATATGGTTTGGTGCTGTTTGCCCTGAAAATTTGTGACGTCACCTAAAACACCTCTTGCTTCGATCCTATCAATAACCAAACGCACAAAAAATGGAAGTTTAGATATAACCTCTCATTTACAATAACAAAACGCACCAAAAATGTAAGTTTAGATATAACTTCTCACCTAACCCGGGCTTCTTGCCCCTCCCTACTCTACACGAACTGCACATTTGTAAAAGTATAATTGTTGCCAGAATGTGGTAGTTGTTATGTATAGCAGGATGACTTCATTAGGCTTTCATTTAAAAATGAAAACCTCTCAAACAAGGTGAGCAAAATTTGACAATTCCTGCCATGAAGCCTCTAAATTCCAATATTCAACCCAAATAACTGTCTGGAATTGGCAGTGTGCGATACTTCAACTTAAAGTTTCTAACCACCGTTCTCTTTCAGCCCAATGGCAATTTCAAGTTATTAAGTAAATTGGAGAAATGACAAATTTAGGCATTATCTTTCAGAAGGAACTTTCTGGTCCACTGGGTCCAACAAGGATAAAACTGGAAATCTTTGAAATGTAATTTCCTCCAGCAGATCTGCGTTGCATCAGATTTCTTTTTTATTTAATTGAATCTGAAGTAACAAATCAGTCAATGCAGGTTGGGAAATAAATCTTATGTCATGCATTCTCCAAGAAATGTATGAATAATAGATAAGAGAATAACACTCAAAGCCATTGAGATAAATAATTAAAAAATGACCTAAGGCAAAAATGTTTCTCTGCCTTGACCACAGAATAGCTACATTTCCAGTGGTCAGTGGCATACACTGTACCAAATCAAAATATGCTTTTATCAGATAGATAACTTCATACAATCTAAATTGCAGTCTGTAAATTTGATGTGCAACAAGATTGGACTGTTGCATTGTGAAAATTGACACTTCGTGAGTCATCATACTGATGCTTTATCATGATCACACCCATGCAATACTTTCTATGTTTATTTGATTTAAGGAGACTAATCCCACTTGTTGTTGACACCGTGACACTGAAACAAAAGGATTTTGATTATGAATTTTACTCTTTTTCTTCTTTTTCTTCTGCTGCATGCTTGTATACCCCGGGTCGCCGGGTAGCTTCACTCTGAAATTGACATTAAAGTTGGTAAAGTTTAGTGTAAAAACTCTAAAATCAGATATAATAAATCAAACGGCCTTCTCTTAATCATGGCTAATCAAACAGCCTCTATGTTTCCTATGTTGAATGTAGAGAAAATGCCACTTTTTCAGCTATCATGAATCACAAAGTGATTTTTCACAGTGAACTCATCCTCTCATTTTGCGTATAGAATTTACAGGCTGTAATTCACCGAACTTGGCATAAAAAAAGCAATTTTTTGTGAAGACACAAGGAAAGCCATCATCTGACATGCATTATTTTATGGAAATGTTAGAAAAAATTGCACAAGTGTCAGGAGAGACAATAAGGCACTTCGGACTCAGGCGTATTTATAAGGGGAGGGGTTATCGAGCCATATCCTCCCCCCCCCCCAGCCCAAAATTAACAAGAGAACGAGAGGAAAAGTCACAAATCATCCCGTATTCATCCATCCCACTCTCTGGCCATTCCAAGATACGCCCCTTTTCACACCATTTGAACAGTGAATGTCAGAGGTTGTTTTTTTAAGCTAACAAATCTGTTGCATATTAACTCCATATAACCAACTGTGTCCAAACAGACAGCCATCTCAATTATTGACTTAATGTTATTATGACCTGTTTGGAAATGATTTTTTCTATCAACGCCTTTTTCAAATCTGAAACAAGGGGAATGATTGCAAATTGAAAACATTATCTGCTTGCTTCAGATTTTCTGCTGGAACAGGTTGGTGTCTGATAAGATAATTGGATTCTTTCAAAAATCAATTTCCAAAGCTGACTTGGGCCAAATGGATGACGCAGTAGCCTATCTGATTTTGATGTAATCAAAACGTCATCTTTTAATCATAACAAGGCTGTTGTCTTCAGAATTCAATTGAATTATTTTCTGGCATCCATGCATGAAAACTTATTGTCGCTTTAGTACAAATGTTTGTTTATACATTGCGCATATATGACTGTTGCTGACATAATGAATGGATTGATGACTGGGGTTATATCCTGTAGGTCTTCTGAATGCAACTCTTATTCACTCTTTACAGTCCTCATCATATTTACATGGAATGTCAAGTTATTATCACGGCAGTCTCTCTGACTGGAGTGATATAGGAGTCGTCTTGACAGAATTTACACACTTGCACAAATTTCCAGACAGCCCTGCTGCATCCTGCCTTCACTTCCAGTGTTCCCCTTTCGATATATTTCCAAAGATCCCCCACCCCAATGTGTAAGACCTTCAAATACATTATCAATCACCTCTCTTTTTTATAAATGCTTAAAAACTGTAATTTTTTGGTCAATCTTCGCACTTTCATTTTCTTCCACACTCAAAATTCTGCCCCCTCCTTTTCATACACCCCCTCTTACCTCAATCATGAACATAAAGCCTGCCCCTTCTCCAGGACTGCCCAATCAGGGTTGCAAATGGCTCATTACCATAAAGCCTGTCACATGGTTTTGTTTACATCAGCCAGGTGGCATGGCAGTAGAACCAAACTCCGCTTGGTGGAAAAATTTGTAAACAGGTTTGGGGCAAAATCTGTGCTGAAAAAAAAAATCTCCTACGTCAATTAATTTCCTTAGATTTCCGGCTTTTACATTTTACTTCTTTAGACTTAACTGGCTGGTTTTTTCATCTATTGTAGCAATAAATGGTAAACTAGGAATTTACTAATTTAGGCTATCTTAGCAATACTTTTTCAAAAATCTGTCTTTTGAGTCAATAACATATATAAATCACATAGGCCCCTTTTATATAAGTAAATTATACAATATATTCTATAAATATACCTCAGTAGATCAATACAGATAATAAAACACAACAATTTTATTTCGATCATTGCATTCTCAGTACACTTTTTTAATTAAACACATGAATCCTACTATTAATAGTATCAAGCCATATGTTGCAAAAAGAAATAAAAAAAAGTTTTATTATTGGTTATTTGATCACATAAGGGGGAGATCATTTAATAACCAGGGGGGAGGGCACTTGGAGTTTCTTTGAAATAAATAATTTCTTGCTCAATTTTGGTGAAATAAATAAATACGTTTTGGCCCTCCATAATCGAAACATGGCAAGCTACCCTTGATAAAAGGCTGAATGACAAGAAGCAGCAGTACTTCATTGGCTCCATCCAAAAACGAGTGTAAAATGACTGCCGTGAATCACACACTGCAAGCAGTTTGTAAAAGAGGCACTTCACCTAATTGCTGCAGTGTATCCCGTACCCATTGGTGTTACGTACGATTTTCCTATGCCCCTATCATGTTGACCTCTAGTTTTCTATACTGTTGAAGTGTGATGTTAGAGACGACTCAATTCTCTAGCATTGCAATATACATGTACATGTACGTAAAATAACTATACAAGCTGTGATGTCTTTTTAAACTTGGTCAGATTTCCTGGATTCTAGCCTATGTGGATCCAACTCAAATGAGCATCACAGTTTCAACACAGTGTCAAAGTAAGCATTTATCTGGGATAGCCTGTGCAACCACATCATCATAATAAATTTGTAATCACTATGATCTACCATTGGCAATCACCAGTCTAATCTGACTTAATGGTAGCTTAGTGAGCATTCACAGTAGACAACTGTCAGAATCCCTGCAGAGTTTTTTGATTAATCTGCAAACTTGCGACTTCACAACTTTAAACTTCAATGGACCTTGCAATAAACAAAAGGCTTTGACAATTTTTGTAAACACATGGATCATGTAACACATAGTTGTTCTAGTCAGCCAGTGGCCATCATGCTGTGATGTGGAACTTGCATGGGTTTTCCCAGACCCAATTTTCACTCTGACACTGTGTTGAAACAGTGATGCTCAGTATTGGTGGATTCACATGAGCTGGTGGCTGGGGAATCTGACCCAGTTTAAAATGACATCACATGTTGTAGTTATAAACTGCAATGCTAGAGAATAAGAGTCATCTCTAACATCATAGTACAACAGCATAGAAAAGAACTTGAGATTCCACGTAAATATGATGAGGACTGTAAGCTCCTTTTGCAGTTCTAGTAATGTTGTGTGGCAATAGCTTCATTTAAGTGGTCCCACTTCGTAATACTCACAAAAACCTCAACAACAACTTGGTAATAATCAAAATATCAGTTAATCAGTTTGAAACTAAACTTTTATCTCGAAATTCCAAATAAAATAAGACGTCTGAAACTCTGAACCAAAAATAATCCATGGCAGAGACACATTTGCCAATTGAAAGGAGGAGTCAAAGGGACCTTTTGAAACCTGTTGATGTCAACATGTTCATTAGCAAGCAGCTTTACCAATTCCTATTGCGATTTGCCATCCATTTTGCTCAAACATGCACGCATATGGCATAATACTATCAAAATTACTAATGGGTGTTCCTAAGTCTCCCTTGATCAGCTGCAGCTCCGCCAATGATCCCCCAATCTCCCCCTATTTCCATCACTGTTCAGAGTTATTTGATATGAATGTGATATCATTTCTTCAAGAATTGCAATGCACCTGTAGCAGTTTTGCCCCAATGTTTTAAAACAACTTGTCAATAGCTCATTTTATTCATACGCTTCCAAACACCGCGGAACCCTCATTTGTCAAATCCAAAATGCAAATCAACATGATCAAGCACAGTTGAATGCATTGCATTGCGCAGAATGGTCTTAAACATTGAAATATTTATCAACTTGAAATGAAACCACATTTCCGGCAGAGATAGAATTGTGAACATGCAATGGAATTGCAGATTGTGTTCTGTCATTACATTCAAATAATGGTCTGATACAAACACACTAGAACATCCGCAGATTATCTATTTCTAGTCCAGGAAAGAACTGTGCATGTACTTAAAGCACTTAAATCATTACAACTTATTAAATTGTGTCCAAAAAAAAAAGAGAAAAAAAAAATGTAGAAAAAAATAATAATAATGTAAAAAACAGGCCACAATTGTTTTGTGAGATGTCTAATTTCTTAATCACATGAAATTGCCCATGACATATATATATATTATTTGTGCTGTATTTCAAAATATACAAGAAGTTAGATTCTGTGTGTATTAAACTCAAAAGTGTATAAATTAAGAATTCCAAAACATAATCCACTTGCATATTGTACCAATAAAATTATTATTTGCAGCACTACATGAACCAAAAACTAAAGTCAAGATATTTTATTTTGGCAGTAAGTTTTTTGCTGATTATTAAAAATGTACCTTACTCTTGGCAAAAATACTTGTCTCCTCCTGTTCCTGACACCTTGACCAAAGAGTTTCATAAACATTTGGAAGTATTGGCATGTTGTAGTCCTGGTTTTGAGGTAGTCCCATTAGAACAACATTGCTGTCAAAACAGCTCAAGAAGCCATTTTCTTCTACTGCTTCTATTGCTACTGTTGTGACGTCACCATTGTTTCAGTGATGTCATAGAGCCAACAATGCTGATGATGTCACAACAGAAGGCTAAAAATAGCTCTAAATGTGCTGAAGAGCAGCAGTAATTTAGCATTGTAAGTGTCTGCATGATGGAGCAGGGGGATCAGAGGACATAAGTTTAGTTCAAATCATGCTTGGTCATGGTGTACTCACCCTGGTAAACCAAAAATTAAACCTCAGACTTAATCATGTATACTTTTATTGGCTAAAAACTTACTGCCAAAATAAAATGTCTTGACTTTAGACTATAAACCCTGTTCATGTGTGGTTCCCACCCAGATTCCTGGATTCTTAATACTGGATTATACATGTATTCAGTAGTCTGGCCACTGCCCAGAGCAATCCATGCAACATTGAAAGGTCCTGGCATGGACAGCACATTGATGAGCAACTATACTGACACCGGCAGTGCATTAAAACCAGCCATTATCATTTATTACAGGTTGAATAAATAATTATCACTGTAACTGTTACTTTGCATCATTTGCCCTGTATCTATTATTAACTGAAGTGATGTATATTAATACAGAGGGGAAATGGGGGCATAGTGAATACTGAACAAAACTATGCTGACATGAGGGAAGGATGCAATGATTTCTAGCGAACAAGGCAGTTACCTCAACATGGATTATTTGGTAAATGGGACAAGCGAATGGGATGATCTCATTACTGAACACTTCCTTGTCTAATCCACTTATGCTACCAGA
Source organism: Platynereis dumerilii (assembly GCA_026936325.1). Taxonomy (NCBI): domain Eukaryota; kingdom Metazoa; phylum Annelida; class Polychaeta; order Phyllodocida; family Nereididae; genus Platynereis; species Platynereis dumerilii. Next base: position 31,713,950 of record JAPTHN010000001.1, on the reverse strand, counting down.
TTAAGCTAATTCAGGAATTTGGGTGGGAATCATGCATGGGCAGGGATTTTAGCCTAGTCTTTGGTTAATGCAGTGCTGATAATAATGTTATTGATACAATATACAAGTGGATCAGACTCCATGAGTCCCTATTTTTGCAAAGTGTTTTGGAATTTACTAGTTATACATGGACACAATCTAACTTTTAAATTCCAACATCTTGCGCCTCACTGAGATCATAAGTGAAAACATGCCAAAGGTGCTTCACACTGTCAACTCAGTCTAACACATCTCCACACAATTTATCTCAGGTTTAAAACTAGAAGACTGTCCTGTGTACAAAATGCACACCGTTTTCTCAGGATTGTACTTTACACCATAAGTCTCTCCAAAACCTTCAGAAATCACTAACATACGTTTCAATCCTTTTCAGTGGCGTAGCTAGAAATCCAGGAGTGGGGGGGCCAGGGTCTGAACTAGGGGGGCCCACCTTTTGCCGAATTTTTGGGGTAATACAAGGGTAAAAATTAACACCGCGACACACGCCCTCGTCACAAATGACATAGGATCATTGACGCTATTTTTGTCTGGCGAACACTTACTGCATTTACTATTTAATTTAGATATGGTACAAAAAAGCACTTCACAATTACTTTTTAGAGAGAAATGACTTTCCATAAAACCAGCTGGTCATGGTGTTTGGTTGCACTTTTTGAAAGTGCACAGCCCCTATCTGGATAAAAATTCCCTGATACAACATCAATGACCATGCTTGTACATAAAGAAGAAAACCTCAAGGGCGCATACAGTAATGTGATGTTACAATCTTTGCCACGATGCAAGTTTAACACAGACTTGAATGGTCTCATGAAACAAACTTATTTTTTATCTGGTCATATAAGCCTAAAAGCTAATAGAGATTGCTGAAAATGATAAAAATTCCAAAATATAGGGAAATTTTATGCAACACATGGAAAATTGAGCAATTTGTACGGATCATTCTGGTTAATCAGTCCTGGCCAGTGATATTTCAAAGGCACAAAATTTCTTTAGCTCAACAATCGCAAGGGAAAGATTTCCCCAAAATCACAAGATATTTGATGTTGCATGGAACTGCTATAGATAGGCCCACACAGACATACCGGGGGGGGGGGGGTAAAAATTGGGAAACACTAAGATTTGAGACAAAAAGGCAAACAATTGAGGCAGATTATTAAATAAACATAATTTAAAAACCATGGTTTCCACAAGATTTGTTTTGAAATAGCATTAATTAAACCTGGATCGTGAAAATAAGGGCAAATGTTGCTAGACCTCCCTGAAAAGTTCGGATGCAGACCTGTATGCCTATTGCCAGTTTTTAAAGAAATAAAAAATATCAAATTCCTCAGAACCTTTTAAAAGGTAACTCATTCTGGTGAGAATCGGGAATATAAAAGTGAGCTCACTAAGACGTATGTGCTCTGCCCAAATAATTTTTCAAATATCTCAAATCTGAAATGGGGGGGGGCCAGTGGGGGGGCCACTAATCCATTTGGGGGGCCCTGGCCCCCCCAGGCCCCCCCATAGCTACGCCACTGATCCTTTTACACTAGGAGACAATGACTTCAAGTCATCTGCATAACCTATTGCCCCATAGTAATGACCTTTAACCCCGCAACCAATGCCTTCATTTTTTAGCTGCTTCAATAAAGTGTCCAGGTACACACAAAAGAGAATCAGAGTCTCAAAACTTTTGGAATAACTCTTATTCCAGACAGTCCTCATTAATTGATTTCATACATATCCACAATAATTTTCAAGATGAGAGCTGGCACTTTCCTATCAATTAATAGCTTTATTAAATCTGGATCTTGAAATTTGTACAAATATTGGCCGCCCTACCAAAAATTTGCATGCGGTAATCCTATGGAATCACTGAACTATGGTCAGCTTCAAAATTTATCATAATCATAGTCACTTTATCCCGATACTAGAAGTAATGTATCACACATTGTGAGCTGCAAGCTGAATGCATTACTTCTGACTTGAGGGCGCATATTTCTCTTTATTTCAGAAAGAGATGATAATTTTTCTTTCATATGCACACATCGCAATAATGAAGAAGCCAATTTCCCGAGGACTACTCCATGGGCATAAATGAAGTCATGAATGCAAAAGGCCTTTATGGAAATGATATATCGCCCATATAACTTTGGGTTCACTGCAGCAGCTTGTTGAATGCAATGTTATGGAAGTCAAAAAGAAATGCATAAAGTCAGGGAAGGGTTGTTATAGTGACCTAAAGATAACCATGGCAATTTATCATGTCAACATCCTTGTGATATGTTACCTCTTTTAGCGCAAACTCATATTATATAATCTGAATGAGACTGCAGAGCAATCTGTAAGCTCGGGAACACTTATCGTGTGAACAGAGTAGTATAATGGAAAGGGGGAGCTCAGGGAAGGTCTGTGCCTGCATAGTTTCAAATACAGGGTTTGAACACCGAAAATATTTTCTGTGGACTACCATGAAAAATATTCCAGCTTGAAGTCATCGAGATGAGGCATTAAATTGGTGCAAATTCTTACAAAGATCTGCAGTACAAGTGAATTTCTCCCAGCTGAAATTAAACTGGCGTTCTACTTAATCCTGCAAGAATTTGATCCATAATATATGTAACTGTGAGTACAGCACTGAAAGGTGGCGTTTTCATCTCTTTGGGTAAGAATCCATGCTCCCACAAGCAGCTTGGTTGAGAATAAATTTAAAGGCAACTTTAATAAACTTGTACAACATATTTCATACTGGGATGGTAATTCTTTTGTGTACTGTATACATACAATGATGAAGTAGTTAGAAGATAGGATTGAAGGGCTAATTTCCTGAAGTGTTCAGCGTGGGCTATCTTGGACTCTTGGTGAATGAAGTCATGAATGTGAAAAGCTTGAATGGAAGTGATATATTGCCTTCATAACGTAGGGAGTAGCTTGTTGAATGCATCCCATGGAAGCCAAAAGTACAAAGACGTAGGAAGGCGATGTTACAGTGATTAATTATAAAACAGTTGCCATACCTGAAATGGCAATTTATCATTTCATATTGAAGGCTGTTAAATGGCCAATCTTATCCCCATTCATTAAGTTCTTAATCAAAATCACAAGCGGAGAGAACAAAGTATATAAAGTTTACCCCGACTTCCCATACATATCTTTAAAGTTATATTTTCAACACTATCTTATATTAGTGAGTTTGTACAGGGCAGCCTGCTTAGAAAAACCTTTGTATGAATGACCTTTGACAATCAAGCAGAATCACACTCTTAGAAATTCCAGAAGATTTCGAAATCAAAGGAGTGGAAATGTCACCTTTGATTTTTTTTCAAAAATGATATTATGCAAACTGCAATTTATGCGAAGTAAACTGAAGGACAAAAATTAGTTATCACCTCTTTAGGAGAGTTTGGTATAAAGTCCTGGAGGAAAAATACCTGGATGGCACATGAAAGCAGTTTGTAATTCTGTATTTTTTCAACAAATCAGATCAAACAAGGTCTCGGCTGACCCATTTAACTGCAATGAGTACACATCAGGAGGTCAGAAAACAGAGTTCACAGATCTGTAAAAACTGGCCTTTTTCATGGATGTCTGGCTGCCAGGCCTGCTTACAGTGCTTAGCGACCCATCTCATTACTGTTTTAGCACTTACTCTTTGCTTGTGAGTGCCTGGAATTTCCAGCCGCTGTGAATGTGGCAGTCTTGCAACGGCCTTGAAATGATCACCAAGATTCTGATGGATGTTGTGCCTGTCTTGATCATGGGTTGTGACTACAGGTCTGCCTGGCTTTAGCAGGTCAGCCTGTTAGACCAAACTTGGTCATGAGCTTGCTGATTTCTAGCTGGGAGCAGCGCGTCTGACATGCCTAATTACTGCATTTCATGACCTGTACAAGGGCACAGGCAATGACCCGTGACAAGAATACATGTATGCAATCATGAGTAATTGGTCATTGTTAATGTCTGGAATATCGAACACACAACAAATAAGTTTGAAGAACTTTGTTTTAAAATTATTTGAAATTGAAAAGTGATTACTTATTTTCGTCTATTCAGTTTAGTTTGAAGATAAAATTCTCAAGCTAATTCCCTTATTTGTGTACTTGTGCAATTAAATTGAATTAATCTTCGTGATATAGTAATGAACTTCAAAAGAGTTGATAAATGGATTTTTTCCTATTTGGTTCACACCTGTGAAGTTCTTTTGAATAACAGTTCTGACAATCACATTCTCTCATGTATGTAAAAAATATTTACTTTCAAATGCGGCAATCATCCACCATAACAGCCATGAAAATTTTGGAATCAGTTCTGCTAAAAAGTCTGTGCAACTGTAGAGTGGAATGTACATTGTAGCTATTCACTTCCACTGACTCAGTCTGGCTGACTCAATGGCTGAGACCCTGTGTATGCTTTGCATGCTAATCGTACATATATGAGAGCACAAGACATTTCCTCCCATTTGTATGACAGCTTTCTGTGCAAATAGGAGCAAGCCACATAGTTATGGAGAACTAATAGACTAGTCCAGTTAATGGGTGCTTCATAAGGCAGCTGTCAACAGAAGGGTTCCGGGATGCATGCTTGACAAAATATGTGATACAATATTAGTTATTCTGCAAGTCATTGCTTAGACTTCTACCAGTATAGGATGAGGATAGGGAGTGCAGGTAAAAGTATCAATTAGATTTTATGAATGGTATACCTTTAATTATGAATAAAAATGTTTATACCTTCCCTCATCAGCTCATTGAAAAAAGGAATGTCTGACTCAGTATGTCCAATCCTTCAATTGTTTTTACCAGACAAGTGAATTGTTAGAGAATCAAACAACATGGTGTTCCATTCTATTAATTTTTGGTTCAGACAATTCAAATGGAAGAATCAAGTTGTTTGATGTTTTTAACAATTCAATCGTCTGGTGAGGACAATTAAAGAATGAATGTATACAAGGTAAAATCAATGTATGTTGTCAGTCTGACATAGAAAAGCAATTATCTGATAATGTCATTGTCAGATAATTGTTTTTCTACGATTCCACTGGCCTTTGAGGACAGGAAATGGGTTGGGTTGGCGGTCCTGGAACTGATCAATAAGAAGCATGCGTGGGAAAAATATAGTCCAATAAGTATTCCGCTCTTAACCTCCTCTAGAGAATTTAGGAAATTATGAGGACAATGAAACTTGTCTATACTCTATACTGGGCCATTAGTGTGTTAATCATAGATTTACCTTGCACTACAAGTCAGAATGTGGACCTTGGTGAAATGTGGTGGCTTGCATGCTCCCTCTAGTCACATAATTAGCAACAACCTCCTACGTATAACATTGCTCCAACGTACTGAAAAGAAGGCAACTACCATATAGGGTTATGTGCATGACCTTTGACAGTAAGGCCCATTAAGTAGCAACCATCCCCATGAAGTCATATCAGCTTTCTTAAAGGCCCTTTTATCCTCTGTGAAGGTCATTTCCCGTGGCAACACATCTGCTTGCTTATCCAAGATGAGGCGGAATACACTACAGGCTGGTAAAAGTGCAGTGGCTCCCTTTTGGTGAAAGGGTGTTTCCTTCGCATCAACGAGTGACTCTTTGCAGGTGTCTCACGTTCCAATCCCACTCCTAAATTGTTACAACAGTACCCGATACATAAGTTGTGAACTCATGTACCATCTACTGGACTGGAACAGGCCTAAGTATAGAGAAACATCTGTTCAAGTTTCATTCTAAGGAAGGAGATTGTAAATTCCTGGTGGTAGGTATTCGCCATCCTTGGTTTCCTTCGCATCAATGAGTGACTCTTCGCAGGTGTCCCAGGTTCCAATCCCACTCCTGGAACTGTTGCAGCATTATTAACCTGATACAATACACAACTAGAGAACTCATGTCCCATCTACTTAACTGAATAGAACAGGCCTGAGTTTGGCAAAACATCTGCAGTTCCATTAGGAAGGGATTGTAAATTCCTGGTGGTAGGTTGTCGCCATCCTTGGTGTGCTGGATAACGATCCTGCTCAAGCACAGAAAACACAGTTTTGAATCACACTTCCAGAGTTTTTTCTTCTGCAGCTCATTTTCCTTCGTCAAATGCCTGAAAGATTGAATCTACCAGTACATTTTTATTGGTGTATTATTCCATTCCAAGAGAAAGAATTCAAGAAAACTTTTTTTAGATAAAGCTTGGAATTTTCCATTTCTTAATGAGGAATGGTTCCTCATTGCATATGATTAGTTGTGGAGCTGACGTAAAATGTCAAAACAAATTAATTCATTAAGTCAAAAACTATCAACAAGCATTCTGTTTTTTTCTTATCGGCCAAACGTCTGGTAAAATTTATTAATTGCTTCACTCTCCTACCTACAGATGTGACCGAAAAGGCTAAAAAATGTGGGCAAACGACAAAATATTATTGAAAATCAATGGTTTTCAAGAAATTTAATTTATTAGTGAAAACAGCTTGGATCTTGAAATTTTAACAAGCTTGCTCTACCAAACATTCACACGCATCTCTATGGAAATGATATATTGTCCATATAACTTTAGGTTCACTGCAGCAGCTTGTTGAATGCAATGTTATGGAAGTCAAAAAGAAATACATTAAGTCAGGGAAGAGTTATTATAGTGACCTAAAGGTAACCATGGCAATTTATCATGTCGGGAAAGGTACGAAAGTTTAAACACGTCAAAAAGTCATTTTGTGCTGAAACCAAAAATGGCTGCCACAGGCCTTCCTATATTTTTTCAAAATATTGTATTTTCAACATTTTTATTTACTTTATTATACAATGTGAGTTATTTCAACCTATTTGTAAGCTGAGCATATCTTTATTAAGTTGTTTCTAGCTGTTGACCAGTTAGGGTTTGAAACTTTGATTGTTTACTAAAATGCACCAAGTACCTACTAGCTTCTTCCAAGCTTTGTAATGTAAAGCCTGGTCCCATCGCCACATTCTCCAGTGTCGGTTCAGCTTCCAGTCAGCTTCCAGTTACATGAACTCGAATCTGGATTGAATAGAACTGCTGAACTGACAGGCCCAGTGCACAGAGACAGGACCGCCAAGTCTACCGCAATGGAGCGTAGTCTGCAGGAATACAAATGCGAAGCATGCACTCAGATTTATATGTGATTTTTTTCAAGATAGATCTATCGGACTCTACTATCACATGACACCTGAATCAGTACTATTACAAAACAAAGCCCGAGTAAATGTTGATATATTTGTCTAAGGTATTAAAGATTCATGTGAGTGTAACAGATTTGCCAAGGACAGGATCATTTGATCTTGCACAATGAAAGGATTGTGAATATTTCACGTTGGTTTTAAAATAGCATTCTTTTTCATGATGATTATAGAAACTATTTTCTCATGATTATAATTAATACCTGAATGTAAAGCTCGTCGGCACCCCTCAGATTTTAAATCAGCACCCTTGAATTACCCAGAGTCAAATAAAATAAATGTGTCCGTATTTGGCTAATACAATGAATTTTGGAATGCTCCTGTTGTTTTAACTCCTTTAAACGATTTTCTTTGGTAGTAGTATTTCAAACATATCATTCATCGATCACGCCAGAAAAAGCATAAGAATATTCATCATGAAACTTCAGTATACTATGTAGTGCTGGCAAGCAGGATGATTGCAAACTAACCCTGCAATGGGAGGATGTTTTGATGAGTGATAGGCACTATCGTCTGAAAAAGCTAAGGTTATTTTTGCTTGAATTTTGCTGGTTTATTCTGAATCCTCTCAGCGGCCTGCACAACCTCATTTTTCTAGGCGCGAGCAACACTTTCATTGCTGGTGACCACCATATGCTGATGACATCAGAAGACTGGGAGTTTAGGATATGTCTTGTATTCATTGGGAGATGTCCAACGTTTCTCAGTTGTTCCAATATTGAACACATTCACTCTTGTCTGTAAAAATATTCATTTTGAATTCCCGCTATGATCTGCACCATGACAGCCATGAAAATTTTGTAATCAGTTCTGCTAGAAAGTCTGGGCAGATGCTGGGTTGAATGTCCATTGTAGCTATTCACTTCTTCTGGCTGAGTCTGGCTGAGACATTGTGTATGCTTTGCATTCTAATCTTACATATATATGAGAGGACGAGACATTTCCTCCCATTTTTATGACAACTTTCTGTGCAAATAGGCATAAGGCGCAGAGTTATGGAGAACTAATAGACAGTCCAGCTAATGGGTGCTTTATCAGGCAGCTGTCAACAGAAGGGTTCTGGGATTGCATGCTGGGCAAAATATGGGCTACAATATTAGTTATTCTGTAAGTCATTGCTTTGACTAAGTTTTCTACCAGTATAAGATTGGGATAAGATGTACAGTAATGGCAGTTAATCAGATTTTATGAGTGATATACCATTTACTATAGGTACAAAAGGTTAATCCATACACCAAAGAGCAATAAGAGGTCTCATTGAAAAAAAAAGATTATCTGATTCAGTATATCCAACTTTTAATTGTCTAAACCAGACAAAATATTGGAAATCAATGGTTTCGTAGCAATTTAATTGATAAGTGTGTACAACTTGGATCTTGAAATTTTGACAACTTGCTTTACCAAACATTCACACATGGTAATCCTATAGAATCAATGAACTATGACCAGCTTCAAATTATCCCGAACGCCAGAAGTAATATATCACTAATTAAGAGTTTTGCACATTGCTCCTGAATTGAGGGTGTATACTTCAGAAAGAGATGATAATTTTTCTTGTATATATGCACATATTGCAATAATGAAGACAAAATTCAGAGGCCAATTTCCCGAGGACTACTACATGGGCATAAATGAAGTCATGAATGTAAAAGGTCTCTATGGAAATGATATATTGTCCTTACAACCTCTTGTTCATTGCAGCATCTCCTTGAATGCAGTGTTATGGAAGTCAAAAAGGAATGCCTTTAAGTCAGGGAAGAGTTATTAGAGTGACCTAAAGATAACCATGGCAATTTATCATGTTAACATCCTTGTGATATGTCACTTCTTTTAGCACAAAATCATATTATATAATCTGAATGAGACAGCAAAGCAATCTGTAAGCTTGGAAAGACTGTTTGTGTGTATAAATAGTTAAGAATTTCAAGGCAGATTTAATAAACTTTAAAAACATATTTCATACTGGTATGGTAATTCTTCTTTGTATTCTATGTATACAATGATGAAGTAGTTAGAAGATAAGATTGAAGGGCTAATTTCCTGAGGTGTCAAGCGTTGGTTATCTTGGACTCTTGGTGAATGAAGTCATGAATGTGAAAAGCTTGAATGGAACTGATATATTGCCTTCATAACGTAGGATTCAACAGAGTAGCTTGTTGAATGCATCCCATGGAAGCCAAAAGTATAGAGACAGGAAGATGTTGTTACATTGATTCATCATATAACAGTTCACAAACCTGAAATGGCGGTTTGTCATTTCATTTTGAAGACTGTACATTGGCCTATGCAATCCCCATTCATTAAGGTTTTAATCGCAATTATATGCTGACAGAACAAAGTGTGCCCCAACATCCCAGTAACATACATCTCTTTAAAGTTATGTTTTCAAATCTATCTGGGTGAGTCAGCATTGGGCAACCTGCTTAGAAAAACATGTTTACGCATGCCTTTTGACAATCAAGCAGTATCTCACTCTTAGAATTTCCAGTATATTTTACTTTCAAAGGAGAGTCCAAGTGTCAGCATTGATTTCCTATCATAAATAATATTATGTAAATTGCAACTTAATATTTAATGAAGTACTTTGAAGAAAAAATTCCCAAGCTGATTCCCTTATTCGCGTACTTGTGCAATTAATTTTCTTAATGGGGTAATGAACATCTGGAGAGTTGATACATTGATTTTCTCCCATATGGTTGACACCAGTGAAGCACCTTCGAGTGAATCGTACACAAGGCAGACTGGTGGTTCACATAAGAATGAGGTGGGAATTAAACCAAGAAGAAGAAGAAGTGAAATTTAATCTTATACATGAAGAAGAACATGAATGTGCAGGAGGGGGTAGTCTGTCCCATATGAAATAATATTATTACACGCTCACTGATCTGATGTTTTGTATTCTCAAAAATTCCTCTCCATTTGATATTAATTGAAATGCAAAGATATATTCACAAAAAGCATCCATACAAGCCTTGCCATGTGGAAGTTCTGTTAAACTGACATTGATAATATATGCTACTGCTTCAAGCAGGTCTAAAACCTGGCTCTCTGACAGCCTAATTAAAGCTTTGAAAGGAAGGACAAGTTCTAACTTCTTTTAAGAGACTGAAGTTCAGCAAAACCTTAAAAGAGTTTGGAAAGGAAATGAGGTGGCATGTTTTGTGAAAAATAAAAAATTCATACTTCCGGTTTCAAGTTGCTCTCTCAATCTTTCAAAAGAGTGTTCATATTACCCTAACATCTTCCGCCCTTTTGAAAAGTTACTTTATTGTGATTCACATGGCGTTTTGACAGGTTATAAAAGCATTGAAAAATCATAGAATTTTGCAAGAAATTTACTGAAAAATAATTATAAGAGAGCAACCATCTGATCTTGGGGACGGGACGGAGTCAGTTTTTGATCAATCCTTGCCTAGTTTTGATAAATTAATAAATAATTTCTAAGCAGTCTTGAACAAAATAATCTCTGATGTGGGTAATTCTTAACATGTTGTTTGGTTTAGTATCAAATATTTGAGCATGTCATGCACTCTAAATGAATAATTACTGTCATCATTACCGTGAAACAAATTATTGCCCATCATGGAAAACTTCAAGCCCCTCCCCTTATTATTTCTCAAAATATTCTGGAGAAAATAGATTAAAAAATTTTAGTTTTATTTTTTCAACATCAGAGGTAGAAATGGGAAAGTAAATGATTTTGATCATTCTAGGTACTGCATTTGCGCTTTGTCATTAGTCTGACATATCTCTCTCGGCATACTCAAAGGTCCGTGCAAATTTTTGGGAGGACAAACTTTTCTTTTTTTTCGGAATTTCATAATCCAGATGTCATACCATATCACATGGCTTGTTAAGAATACCATTGATTTTCAATATAAGGACTTTATTTTCCATAATGCCTAGGGCTGACAGAATTTGTGGGGGTAGGTGAAGGAGGTTGCTAAAAAAATGTGGGTGGGGATTGCTAAAAAAAATGAGTGGGGTTGCTCTACATGTCTCTCCCAGGTCATTACCTTCCACTTTCAATTTGATAAAACAAGAGGGAAATGGAATTCTGATCCACAGTGGGCATTCTGACCTCACCTGACATCAGGATAACGTCTGTGATGTCACGCATGATCTCCTGATGTCAAAATAGGTCAAATTACCTTCAGGGAAGATCTTGGCTTCTATAGGATTTCTGATAAAATCAGTTTCTGTTTGTTTGTTTGTGTTTTACGCCTCTGCAGGACCTTAGTGGCCTATATCGAGGCAGGCGATCGCCGTATGATGATGAGATGAGAAGACTGTGAGTCTGGCACATACCCTATTAATTCAGGGATGCCCAGGGTCTTTCAGTTGCCCCAGCATAGAATACTGGATACAACCCGCCTCCATTTAATGTCCCATGGGCTCGGACAAAAGTGAGTTGCCGGGGTGAGATTTGAACGCATGCCCTCAAAGCCAGTTGACAAGCGCACTTACCAATTAGGCCACGGGGGAACTCTGATAAAATCAGTTATATTTGCAACAAACAAAGCATAGCAATATCTCTGCCTTTGATATATACTTTGCACGAAGATGCTGCTAAGAAGATAGAACAAGGCATCATTGTACTCAAGTAGACCACCATCTCATGTATTATTAATTGAGAGGCATCTTTATCCTACTTCTTCTTCCTTCTGGATAAAAGAAATTGCACTATAAAATGCCTGTAAAATAACAAGAGCATGTATGCCTGATATGTCCAAATTTTGTTTTTATTCGATCTTCAAGAAAAAAGACCACTCAAAAATCCAGACACTTAAAGTGTATCTTGATATTATTCATGAGGAGATGCATTATTAATGGGAAAAGAAACTCCCAGCAGACAACTGAAAGCCTCAAGGCAGTTGATGGAAGCAATAGGAACTGACAAAATGAGTTTACATCAAACAAACCCACATCGTTTGAATCCATGAAAATAACCTTAAATCCCCTGCAAAGTGGATGGCTGTTTCTTCACTTTCAGTGTATCACTTCGGCTCTTGACAGTGATTCAATTCAATCATAATACAATGTAGCTATAACTTGCTGCTGATCAAAATGCCAAATTTGACAGCATATGTGTCAAATATAAGTTAAAAGTTAATTTTTTGAAAAGGATGAGATTATCCGAACAGTTGAGACTATATTTGCTTAAAAAAGCTTTATATGAGAAAAATTTAAAAAAATGGTGTATTTCATAAAGGCCAAAGACTTGCAGTGATCAATATGTTTTTTTGTTGTTCACATTGATGCAAATTGTTTTGAATGATTTTTAAAACGAAATATTGTGCTAATGTCATCTAGCTTTATTTAGAACTTAGATATATGTTACACATTCCCGTTTTATTTGCAGCCTTTTCTCTTTGTCAATTAAAAGTGCTGAACTCATGCACTGGTACATCAAAAATGCAAACAAGTCGTGAAGACTCCTGATACAGGTGCATTGCCGTCATGTGACTCACTTTAACTCTTCCAGAATCCAACAACTTCAGAAAGAAAATATTAACTGTGATTTAACTTAGATAGCCATTTAATACCAAAACCAGCTATAGGCCCCTATCTTGAATAAATTAGTTATTACTGGTCAACTGGTTGAGATGCTTTCTTGCTGCAATGAAACTATATGTTATAAAAACACTTTTTTCCGAGAAGGGGCATGAAGGAACGAAGTTCAAAGACATAAATGTGAACATATTCCGGGAAAATCTTTTGAGCTTCACTGTATGTAAATGAACAATACGGCATTAAAAAAAAAAATTATATTCCGCTGTTTCTCATCTTTTCATCCAGATATGTTGCATCCACACAGTTGAGCTGACAAGACTATTACTCACGTTGTTCTAAATTAATGTAGTCAGACGGATCTCTCTGACAGCCTAATTAAAGTTTTGAAAGAAAAATAAGTCCTGATTCCTTTAAGAAGGAAAGTCTGGAAAGGAAATAAGTTAGGATGTTGTCAGGTTCATATTTTCATGTCTTTGGGCTTTTTATTGCACTGAGCTCAAGTGAAGACGAAAATGTCAAACGCGAGTGCTAGTTTTTGGTGTCTCTGAATACTTTGAAATAATCATAACTTTAGGGTGTGCAAGTGAATCATATCCTGCAATGTATGTGTTTAATTGAACAATAGTAAGGCCAAATAGAAAAATGTCAAACACATGTTCAGTTTTTTCTTGCTGTCATCAGAGCAAAACAACGAACAAAATCATCCAGGTACTTCAAATTCACTGAGCCCAATTGCTGTTGACGGCATTGGCGAGAGCTGACAAAATTGGTTTACGTCAATTCTCGAGCTCTCGCTGCATGGCAAATATGAAGGCCTTCCTGAATATTGTGGAAAAAGTCTATGTAGGCTACCGGTATAAAATATGCATCCCGGGGGCAGGAAAACACTAAAAATGCTGCAAGGAAACTGAAAATTCCAGATGATCAAATTAACATTATTGAAAATCAATAGTTTCAAAGGAATTTAATTTGAAATGGTGTTAAATCTGGTTATACATATAAACAGAATTTCTTACATTTCTCTTCTAACCAGAAAGGAAGCAATCTGGTTCCAGACTGCTGTTTTTCATTGATTGAAGGTTGATTTGAAACGTGCCCATGGGGAAACTGAAGGTAACTTCCACTAAAATGCTATTTTTAATGAAATAGTTTTAGTATCACTACCATATAATGACCACCTGTCTAGAGCCTCAGGTAAATGATCGAGTCAAAAAACCATGCACCATACCTAATTGAATCTCTGGGTGATTAGAATGTCTTCAGCAGAACAATAGATTTCTGTCAACTTATGAATATAAAATCACACAAGTCATCGTATCCAAAGGATCAATAAAACTGGCAAGGAGACCTGGCCCATATACGAGAAAATCCAGGTACTAACAAGGGCTCAGACAAGCAACTTACTCTGTTTGTCTTCTGGGATTATCTGAAGTACTGGATGAACTCCTGGTTTGTGTGACTGACTCAAAGGAAAGTTGGGAAATGACAAGAACATGGAGAATCCTCTGGAGATTCGTAACACAATTACGACCACTGCCTTCAAGCAAGTACCCATTTATACTGAAGTTGTAAACTCAAGGAATGTTACGGATGATCTCCCTTTTTGCTTCATGCCATGACTGTGATTCGGACCCATGACATGTGCACGTTAAGTGGACAACTATTAGACCATGAGAACACGCCTCCACAGAACACCATCACATTGTTCAAATCCAGGTTAAATTTGCCTCTGGTATATCATCATATCTTTTTAAGGCTTCTTTATCAATCATATGTCAGGAAGTAACATTTCAGACTGGAAAGAGACAAGAACATGACCAATCTGTCTCCCCCCCCCCCCAGAAGAATGAGAAAATACGTCAAGGATATCTTTTATGGCCTCAGACAAAATGGGTTTGCTTGAGGTAAACCTATTTTGTCAGGTCCTATTGCTACCATCAACTGCCATTAGGCTTACATTGGTCTGCAGGGAGTAAGTCTTACAATAAATAATGCATATCTCGTAAATTATGTGAAGGCAAAGCACATCTCTGTTGTCTGCATCAGCAGATGGTGTCAGTCTGTGCACTGAAGAAATTTAGCTATAGATCAGCAGCAAATGGCCGGAGAGAGGACCATAAAACAGCGAATACGACGATGCTTGCCACTTTTCGGATCATCCCAATATTAATTTTGGGCTGGAGAGGGGGAGGGGGAGGCAGATGGATAATTATTGGACGTACATGTACATGTATTTCACTAGATGACTACGTATTTGAGATAATAAATTTTTCAAAAATAAAAATCAATGTCAATAACTGTAATTTAGACATCATATTTTGATACATCTAAACTTCCAGCCCTTTTGACTAGCAGACAATCAATTGAGAGGCACATGCATGAGATCCAGACCTTTGCTAAGATATTTCTGTAAGTTAGTTACATCTATTTGTAACTTTGATTTGGCAGTTGCGAACTTCACATCCAGATGCCTTTAACAGTCTTATCTGTATATAATATAGACTCTGTTTGTTTTGCCTTTTTTCAATTTGACTGCTATATGCCTCAGCAATGGTTTGTATAATTTGTGGAAATTTGTATCGGATATAAACATGATAATATTATATTATCAAATCCACAAGATAAGACATTATTCTTCGTTCAGATAGGTCTAAATGTATTTTATATTCTCTCCTGAAGATGCATATTAAGTTTTGCTCTTCATGTTTTTCAAATGTTGTGTTTCTTTCTTTTTCGAATCGCCTCCGTTGATAGTATGGATATAATTGCAAAAAAAACCCAAATCTAAAATAATCTTTAGCAGTTCAGTGTCATGCAACTTACAAGCTCTGAAGCTAAACTAAAATGACGCAAAGTGCAGTTCTAATTCATCAATTGGAATCACCTGTCATTTTGCTATCTTTTATTTAAAGTGTTAATGGGAGGCTGCGGCACCTTCTCTTCTGGCTCCTTTAAGATACGCCGACAAACATCTATATCAAAGGCGATTACATACCTGCTACAGAATTTAGCAAGATTACATGAAGAAATGAGAGCCAAATTCATGCATATTCTCTTTATCCTGCATGCATGGGAACTGTCACATTAGATGTGAGATTCATAAAGAAGCTACACACATGCATCATAGTATATTAAAATTAATGAATGTACATGTTGTAGCAGCTAGCATATTTATATGGACTCGTGTTGTATTCTTATTCATGAATGTCTGCGGCAGAATTAAACACTTGTATGGACTCGTGTTGTATTCTTATTCCTGAATGTCTGCGGCAGAATTAAACACTTGTTCTTCGGATTCATGTTGTATTCTTCCACGACCTGATATTCACGAGGTTCAGTGCTGTGAACCACACTCTCATTAAGTTTTATCTTAGTGAGGCACTACAATGTGCGTTTTTTTGCCAAATAATGAGTATCAAATCAGAGCTGCCAGAAATCTTACAGTGAACAAGCAAAAACCTCCTGTGAAAACATTTCTGATGCCAGGTGACAAATTAAAGTCACGTTAAAATGTCAGCACAAAGTATGAGGAATAAATCTTAAATAGTCACTTCCTGTAAATGCATGTTTGCAAGATTGGCAGGATAGTGATTAGTGAGGCCAGTTTGCAAGGGTTGCAACTCATTGCTGGTGTGATATCTACACATATCTATCACATTGTATTGAGATAAGGGTCATTCTCAAATTTTGGGACAATTTGTGTCACTCCAGTTCCCTGACATTAGAATGCAATTAATATCTGAAGCGTCACTCGACATCTGTTATTCATATTTCTATTTAGAACCACTGAATTTCGAAAAAGTCATTGATTAGACTTTGTTTGTGCGTTGTGTCCAGTAATCCGTGCCAAATGTATGCTTCATTTTCAAAGTTTCTATGCACAATTCATGAGAATATAGACTTGAATTAATATACATGTATAGTTTGTATACATCATATTTAACTTTTTTCCTGATTCATTTCATTGAATTCATTGATGTAAAAGATGTGTCACTACCTTATGTTAATTTTTTTGTCCACTCTGTTCCTTGCCATGGCACGCTATTGCTTTTGATGAGTAATTTCCACTAAATGTCGTAAGATGCGCATGCGCCACACTACCACACCTTTGTAGCTTTCATTAAACAGGTATTCAACAAATTAAGGCATAGTTTCACTGGAACATGTTTGGTTCCACTAAAATGTCCACTGCCTTTCCTTCAATTCTGAGCTTACCAATGATACTTTTTCAAAGAAATTTTATATATATATTGCTGAGGGTGACAGATTTCAATAGAATGCAATCAAAACTTTTTATCTCCCAAATAGAAGGTACTTTTACGAGAAAACCAAACCGTTCCTGTCCACTCCGTTTCCTTTTCCTGTCCACTCCGTTACCACAAAAAAATTGATATTTTTAAAATTAAAAAATCGATTGAGCTGAGATGAAGTGCTTCTGAAAATAAGATTTAAAATTTTTTTTTCTATTTTTAAATTGCTAAAAAAACAGGTTTTTCGCATCAAAAGGCCACCACATTTTCCAGGGCACTTTGTCCCGAAATTCGAGAGTGCCCTAATTGTTATTAATGACCATGGCCTGATATTTTTAGTATCCACATTACCAAGGCTCCTCCACTTGGTCTGCCCTGTCAAAATGTAAGTCTCAATCAGAATAGGTAATAATATCTTACTCCTGCATGGTCCATGGATAGCTTGATCTTGAAATAGCTATGCTGTCATATACTTGAAATAATATGCTATAAATAAGTTTTGGAACATATCATTTCTCGTAACTTCAATATTCCTGAACCAATTGCCTGGCATTGCAGTATATTCTAATTGTATTATACTTCAAGATTATTAAATAATTATCAAAATTGTGATAGGCTATTTTCTGTAAGCCTACCTCAAAGAATTCATTTCTATGAATTGCATAAAATCATTATGAGTGTAGGACTGTAGGTGAATGAATCAGCAATAAGGTGTTGTGCGAATAAAAGCTATAGTATTTCTGAATATAGCAATGACAAGTTTTCAAATGTTTAACCCATGAAATATGTTCAGATACCAAATTGAGATTGAAAAACAGTTGTGCTTGGTATTAGATATATCACTAAAACACTTAGACTTTCTAATTTATCAAGTTTGCCTAAATTTCATCGAGTTAAGCTGAAGGTGCTACTCGCTGCAATTTACAGTAACAGTTCCTGATAACTGGGACAACAAAAATCATAGTAGACCCATCATGTGGGTACTCATTTTAAAGCTCTTGACAAGAGGAATCCAATGGTACTATTTGTTTTGTCATTCGTCTAATAGTCACTTAACGCGGTAAACGTAAATGTTCTCGCGAGCGTTTCAAATCACCAAAACTTCAAGGCATATGTCAAGGGGGGTAGCACTTGTCGGATTTTCAAAAAAATTGTTTTTTTTGTTAATGGGGGACCCAATGGCACAAATTGGGCTGGTATGCATATTGAATTGCCCAAAAAAGCAAATTAAGTCCCCCCCCCCTATTTTAAGTGACAAATCCCAATAGAATCACTCAGGAGCCTAGTATGAATATTTATATATCAGTCAGTAATCCTAGCTGGATAGGCATGATTTGTGGCATTCTTTTTATGAGATTTTTTTTCCCTCACTGTATAGTATATATTTCTTTTTACGAAGGACCTTTGTCAAACCTGATATTATTATCAAGACCAAGACTTACAAAGTTTCATAACAAGGTGTCGTTCTTCATTTCTGGATTTCATATGAGGCTTACATGTACAGTACAACCCAAAATAAAGTATGATTACCCCAGCAGGAAGGAAGAATCAGCCACTACTTTACCCTTTCACACCTTTTGACTACCTCTGAATCACTTCCTACTTTTACGTATACTTGAAACTACCTTTTAAAATTACATTAAAATCATATTTAAACAACACCAATTCAAACTCAATCACCCCCATTGTGTTTGATTTACTCGATATTTTGCACCTCTGCAAAATGCAGTTACATTGGTAGCTGTCTAAATAGGCTTCTTAATCAGGGCTAAGGTTGTTGTAAGGAGTCGAAGGGAGTTGTAAGGAGATTTGGAGTCGAGAGGAGAAAACATGGCAAAATAGGTAAACAGAGTACTTCTGACAGAAAAATTTCTTACTTTATTTTTGGTTGTACTGTACCTGCAGAAGAAATTAATTGGATTCATTGTCATGCCCTGGCCATTGAAATTATCTGTACTTGGTAATGGCGGCCGAAGCTGGTAAACAACAGAAGACACACTCATTATTATTGATGTTTACATGCATTACCAATATTTTCATATTAATTCACCAATTTTTTGGCATGGTAATCCAAGCATATACTTAGTCAAAGAGATCAACATGTGGAATCAAGTCTAAATAGATCATACACTCCGCTATAGCTAAGGATTATAGGTGGGAAATCTCAAGTTTTTTTTTTCAGATATCATTCCTGGGCTTGAAATCCAAATAAAGTGGATTTGTCTGTGTTCAGGATTGATAGCTATAACAATTATCAATAGAGTATTCAATGTTATTAAAATGAATGAAATACTGTTACATATCAGTCGCATATATATCCAAACTCGCTATGGGTGTGGACTTCACTGACTTGTGTAGGCAAACTATTTAAGAGGTATGATATAGCTGGTGGTGCAAAAACATGCCATGTTTGAGGGACGTTGAATTTTTTATTTCTAGCGGAATGATGGTTGGTAGTTTGACGATAGATAAGACAGTTTAAGGTGAAATATTTTGGAAGAGAGTTGTGGGAGAGTTTATTGTAGAAATTCAGAAGTTTGAATTTATAGATATCAAGAATTTTAAGAATGGGATTTTTGTGTGCAATACGAGGGGCGGACATTTCTATTTGAAGTTTGAAATTTTCACAGAATTGATTTATTTTTCTATCTATTTTGAAAAAAATCGAAACTGTTACAAGTGTTTACTGTTTAAGTTACTTTCCTGTCACCATAGATACGAAAGGTCAGTGCACCCAGTGCAGCTCAATTTCTTTCACAAAATTCAACAAATTAGCTTTGTTTACGAGGGGCATTCAGAAAGTTCGAGGCTTTTTTTTATATGAATACTTTTTTTCAATCTAGAACTATGAATTTTTCACACGATAAAATTCAGCATATTTGGAATGGAAAGTTCAGCTTCTTGGGGCAGATAATACTGAAACCACTAAAGCCAATGAATTTTGGCTGCATGTAAGAGACCTCTCTCTATCACTTGCATTAGTGAGATTGACAATGTTTGACACAAGAAATATAATAGGCCTATTAGCCTTAAAAAATACTCCCAAGCTCACCAAAAGCATTGATTCATACACCTGACCCATTGAAGTAAATGTTCCTGGAAGTCCTCCAAACAAAGTTCTGTGAAAGAATTTCGGTCATCCAAAGCCTTTTCTCCTCCAGTGCCTGAAACTATAGCCCCCATGGACTAAAGTAAGGGAAAACCAGGACTTATGTAAAGCAGCATGTCACAGGAATAGCTAGGATGGATAATGCTGTCCATTTTTGTCTCTTGTTCATACTAGTGAATCCATGCTTTCACAAGTACTTATGTAGTCAGGGAAATACACCTTTGCCCTCTGAATTTCCCACGCCAAATCTGGCATGATGGAGTGCTTTCCAACAGTGTAAGAATACACACATTTGGTGTGCTTGAAAGCATATTTAGAAGCTAATCCCATATTTCTTGTGTCAAATATTGTCAATCTCACTAATACAAGTGACAGAGAGAAGTCTCTCACAGTCACAATTTCTTGGCATTCTTGGTTTCAGTGTTACCTGCCCCAAGAAGCTAAACTTTCAGTTTCCATGGCAACCACAGAATGACTTAAAAATGTCCAAATTGTCCAAAATTTTGGAAATCCATTCCAAATATGCTGAATTTTATCCTGTGAAAAATTCATAGTTCTAGATTGAAAAAAAGTATCCATATGAAAAAAAGCCTCGAACTTTCTGAACGCCCCTCGTATACTATAATGAGAGAATTCACAGTAATAAAACAAATGATTGGAAGAAAATATATTTCTTGATAGGCTAACAGTGTTTCAAGATATCCTCCATTACATTTAAACATCTATATTTCAACCTGATCAGCTGAGGCAATTGCCAAAGACTTTCTCCATCAGTTGCCCCAAAGCTCTTGAGATGGTTCGGCTGAAACAATCTACTGCTAAGAGGCAGTGCACAAGAGCTATGGGATCCAAACCCAACGTCATCTGCCTTTTTTACCATATTTGACCTTCTGTGACTTTTGGTGATACTAAAATATAAAAACCAGTTTGCAAATTAAAGAGATCATACTTATTGTGAGAAAGGAAGCTCTAACCAATACACTGAGATTCAACAATTTAGAAACAGCTCAGTTATGAGGACAGGGGGTACACTGACTCATTGTGACTTTAAATGTCAGAGAACAACTACGAGATATTGTCAAGCTGCCTGTAAATGCTTTTCATGATCATCAGTTGCATATTTACAGTACATCTTGTAACTATTTACACACTTAGACAATTGGATTTGGGCTAAAAAATTGAGCTGCGCTGCTCGCACTAACATTTTTTTCCATGGCAACAGAAAAGTAATTTAATTTCTTCCAACAGGTACCAAATTTTCAAAATAGATAGTGATATACCTGAAATTAATTGTGTGAAAAATTCATACAGATACTTAAAATGGAAAGGTCTTCCATAAAAAAATGGTCAAAACTTTTGGGATGCCCCTTGTATACCTGGTTTTAGCAGTAGTTTACTGTATGATCTGCAAAGTTGTGCATGTAATGTAAACAAGTTGTGTTTTGATATTATTGAAAGAAAACATACATTGCATATTTTAGACTATTGCAATACAGAACACCATCACATTGTTCAAATTCAGGTTAACTTCGCCTCTGATGTATCATCATATCTTTTAAGACTTGTTCATAAATCATATGTCAGGAAGTGCAAGACTGGAAAGAGGCAAGAGCGTGACCGTCTGTCTTTTTTCCCCCAAAAAGAATGAGAAAATACATCAAGGATATTTTTTATGGCCACAGACAAAATGGGTTTGCTTGAGGTAAACCTATTTTGTCAGGTCCTATTGTTACCATCAACTGCCATTAGGCTTACAGTAGTCTACGGGGAGTAAGTCTAACAATAGATAATTCATATCTCATAAATTATGAGAAGGCAAAGCACATTTCGGTTGTCTGCATTAAAATAAGGTGTGTGCATGTGTATATACCTGCCTATGCAATACAGAAATTTAGCAAAATGCATCAGCAGCAGCTGGAAAATTATCTGAAATCACTTGTCTTTGTAACCTTTCTTTTAAATTTCTCACCAGCTTACAAATGTACTAGAAGACTGAGATTAGTGAAATGTTGCAGGGCACGTGTCTTGAATAGCTGAAATCACTGATGTAAAGAAGAATTCAAATAGAATATTGTTGTCACTAATAATGAAGATCCGTTCTAGATGAATATAATTTACCTCACATTTTTATTTAAACAATAAACAATTTTGATTACTCCAGCTTATTAACACTCACACTGGTCAGTGCTGATTAATGATTATGCTTGTATATCTGCTGGCTACTCAAACATGTGGTGAGTCACTGGGATCTCTTCATCTGTTTATGGAATAATGCATGATCGAAAAGATTTATTCGGTAAAAATAATGGCCAAGCTTCTGACGACCCTCTATTAAAGTTGAATCCCACACTAGGCAAGAAATTTAAAATCCATGAAATATTCATGAAACTTTGCCAAAAAGTTCTTCAAAACCAAAGCTTTCCAACGTAAAAAAAATAGATGGGCTATCCAACATAATTTTCGAACTATGATCTTTTCAAAATCTTATGTCATTACATTAAAACATACAGGAAAATACTAAAAAAGTGTGGCATTTATAATGAAAAGCAGTGTCACTCGAACAATATCCATGAGATATTTATGAAAAATTAAAGAAATATAGCTGAAAATACACTTTATTGAAAAACAAGTTTTTGAAGGGGGGTTACCAATGTTTTTTGAGAGTTACGTGGTGTACAATATGATAAAATTATGAAAAACAGTTCAACAAAAATAAGTCCTTCGTAAAATAAACTTGAATATCTCAAAGATTTCTTCTCCGATTTTTATGAAAGTAGAATTGAATTATAGGCCTGTATTTCGACCCAAAATGTGTGTATTTATAGTTTAGTGCCATTATTCCTGGCTGAGCCAGCAGCCTTCGAGTGAGCATACCCCTGCTTTCAAACAGCTGTGGCTTTTCCAATGCATATGAACAATTTTACCAAGCGGGGGAGCCGCCAGCTGGGGTATTTTTGTTTAACAGTTTAGTTACATGAAGCACAATAGGTGGAGGTGGAGTAGCTGTACTCTGTGGGATTCAACTTTAATGGAGGCATAAGGAAGGGCCAAACCAAATTAATGCAACTCTACACACAATCTTAAGTGAAAGATTAGATTTATTCATGTCCGGAATTTATCGCAGCAGCTTGGATCGGATTTGTCCTAACTTGACACATTGTACCAAATAGCCGTAGAATCACTTACTTATGAAAACAGATGTTAACAAAATGCACAGAAACAAAGTATAAATCGACACAGTTACATGCACGTAAATACACCATGAGTCCATGACAAAAATATTTTCGCATGAGCATGTCACGGCGCGTCAGGCTCCAACCTCATAAAAGAGCTTAAAAGCTGTATTGCCTATAGTAATACAAGTTTGTACGGATGAAACATACCATCGTTTTCATCACAAACAGAAAATCTATTTTGCAAATCAGATAGAGGATCAATGCCTGCCGTCCAGGCCTGAGCAGCTATATCTTGCTGTTTTCTTCTGAAATTATCATTGTTTTATTATACCTTATACAATTACATTACAGTGATTACCCCAGATGTCAAGTATATAAATTAAATATATACAATACAACGTTACAGATAGTGGTTATACATTGATGATACCTTGAACTGGTTGTCCTTAAAGCAGGGTCTGTGCTTGGTGATGTTCAAATGCCATCTCGCCTGGATTTTACCATAGGCTCTGATTGTTCTGGTTACCCAACCTAGCTCATAGAACTATCACATCATTGAACATATTGGCTCATGCAGAGGGGAAATGGCTCCTATAATATCATCAGGCCATGCAAGAGCATACAATTAAGCTGCATGAGGGTAGTCTGGGGAATGTCAGAACTCCCTTGTGATTACGATGCCCTGACTTAAAATATTAGTATGTGGTCAACATGGCTTGGTGGAAGCAAGTGCAAAGCGCTACAGTCCCTTTTTAGTATTAAACAAATAACTGGAATTTCCAAGTTGTTTGGTCATTCACATGCATGCATTAAACGTTATGCACTGGTTTGCTGGGTGCCCATATGCAGTTATAAAATATAATTGTGACTGATAAAAAGTAAAAATTTTAGGACCAGTGCATGCTAGGAAGTACATAATGCATTATATTCTGTGTCTGAGATTCCGGTGGCCAATGTCTCAGTCTGCTCATTAGTGAATATTTTGACGGTACAATTACTCCCTTGGCAGGCCTCTTCAAACAATCAAGCATGAGTCTTTCAAACTTCCTCAGTATCAGGGAGTATGCAGCTAGGGCAGATTTCACGAAAAAGCTGCAAAATGACTTACCATAACTTGTCCACAAGTTACATTAGCACTATACTGATAAGGCCAGACATAATCGATTCGTAGATTCTCAGATTTTCTCAGGGTGCTTCTTCTGAGGATAGCTGGCAGGACAAAAAAAAACTGAAATCTAAATCTTTTATTGTGTCAATCCATGAAATAAAATCATGGGTAAACAGTCTTTTCTGTTGGATTGGTAGGTCAGAGTAGCTAACAATATGGCCATGTGCTAGTGTAACAACGATGAATGATGGAGGACGGAATTTTTTATGCTGATCCTACTACAATACAAATGAAGTCACCAGCAGGCTAACACCCATGGCCTGCTCTTGGGAGACCTGGCTTTCAGTTCAGAAAAAATTTGAGATCTAATCATGTGTTTTTTAACGTAATTTTTATGTGCACATTTTGCTAATGTAACACTGTGAAATGGACGGATGCAAAATTGCATTTACATTAGCAATAAAGAAACAGGTACCACACCCAGTCATTTATGTTTTTGGTGATGTATATAGGCAAATAAGACACGTTTTTCAATAAAATGTTGAAATTGGCATAAGTAGCAAGAACACAGAAAAATTTCCATGTAAAAGTTGCTAATATAACCTCCATGTCCTGGGACGGAATCGAGTTACATTAGCAGTCTTTTTTTATTTCTCATTTTCTTCAAGTTTATAATGACCAAGACAATTAAAAATGGTTCCAAAATAATTTTCAAGATGTTTTTTATCAATCACATACCATTACATTTTCCTGAATTGGTTTTAGCAGATACCACAGAGTGCCAAAGTAAGCATGTCTGATCACCAGTAAGTTTGGTCGTCCAAAATTGTCCTCATGAGGGATAAAAAAAATATCTTTTTAAGAGGAAAAAGCTACATATTTGAGGAATATTTTATTGATATTTATTCATTACCTCACAGATGTACTGAGTAATAGGTTTACTTGCTTCAGGAAGCAACAGGGAAATAACAAAGGGGTTGGAAAGTTTAAGGTACCTTTTAAGAGCACTTTTCGTGAAATCTGCCCTAGGCAGCCATATTTAGCAACACAATGCCAAGTCCCTCCCTACAATCACCATCCTTGCACATCACCAAGTACTCATTTACACCAGGGTAGAGTGGAGCAAAGAGTTATGGATGATCTGCTCAGTTCCTCCATGCCAGATAATCTGCTTTGCTGAAGTGCCAAGCCATAGCTGAGATTCAAAGTTGCAATTTCTCAGTTACCAGGCGAGCAACAAACCCATAGACAGCGTCACTGGAGCTTTTATTTAAGCATAAATATCCAATTTACCACATAAACTGTCACCAGCCCGACATCAATTTGTTCTGCAGCTTTCTTATGCTTCCATCAGTGCAGTCATTAGCAGCTTGGCAGGTACTTTTCCCAGAAATGATCTATTTCATCATGCATAATTCTGGGATGAAATCACATTTTCAGTGACTGGGCTGGACAGGCAAACAGGTATAAAACATAAACTGTATATAGTATGTACAATTCATAGGCGTATCGGATGGGGGGACAGGACGGGTGGCCTCCCCACCCCTAAAGTTTGGGGAACAGTAAGATTCAGGCAAAATGTCTAAAAAATTTGAGCAGATTATCAATTAAAAATTATCGAAAATTAATGATTTCTAGGAAATTTCATTTGAAATGGTATTGAATTTAGATCTCGAAATTTGGGCAAATATCGCCCCCCCCCCAAAATCGCGCGTGCCGTACGCCTATAGATGGTACAATTGCATGTGTCTATTTAATCCAATGCAATGTGTGTTGTTTCCAAGTAATAATATATAAGACTCCAATCCACAATAATAAACCGTTTTAATCATTTGAGGCAAATCGAAAGCCCTGAGCTGGTGAAGTACTGAGGTTGGTGAGCACACATTTTAGTGGCTCCTGCGTGTTAATAATCAATTCAAGAATCAGCAATAAAGAGCATCCTGGATTTATAAATGTTATATAGCGTTGTTTTAGGGACCCCAATAAAAGTAAATTATAGTATCCCCAGTAAATGAGTACACCCCTGCGACTCCTGGATTAATTTGCTCAGAGCTCCACACTCAAGTGAAATGATCCACCAAGTTCATGATATGATATAGCCTAGACCTAGCAGAATGCCCATGTAAACTTCGAAATATATGCAAAAAAATATTTGTAACTGACAAATATTAAAAGGTAAAAGTGCCACCAAATAAGCGAGCACACCCAATGCAAAAGAGACCTGAGAAATGAGTAAGTATTGCTTATGAGTGGCAGCGAAAATTCTTATTTTGGAAAATGGCATTGTCACTGTAAATTACATCACATCCACTAAGTTTGTTACAAAGGACAACCAATTTCTACTGCCACATTATGAGTGACAGAGGGTGCATCATATTGTAATGCAAAGGAATGTCTTTCTCTCTCCACTGAAATAGCATTGCTGATTTGGGATGACTACCTCTGGATATGTTTCCCGCTCCATGGCATCTACAGTGGCCATTGGAATTTCCTGCTCTTTTTGCGACATAAAGTTGATGTGATCAGGGGCATATCTAGAAATGGCCTGAGGGGGAGGGGTTCATTACATGGGGTGAATACAGGGCACTCCGCAGCTTTTCCTGTCTCTTCCATGTTAATTTTTGGCCTGGGGGCAGGGGCCATGCCCAATGGCCCCCTCTTAACTACGCCACTGGATGTGATCTATTTTATAATTACATACTTTGTACACAATTTCCATGAGGTTAACATGTAAAACTTGCAAATTTTTAGATCACCCCCAAGTATATTTTGCATTAGTTGTACTCACTTATTTTGCAGCACAGTTATTTTAAACACTCACTACTTACAAATCTGCACCATTGAAATTTTACAAACACATTTTCTAAGGTCCAAGGAATATCATAAGTTGGATTACTTAAGTTAGTTCCTGACTTATAATAAGCAAATTAGTCAATATGTCGCCAGGGTGTACTCATTGACTGGGGATACTGTATTATGAGACGCAAGTGAAACCAGTATACAGAGTACACTCAATAGAGTGCTTAAACTCGATAATTTAGATTATAGACTGCTGTTTTTAAATTTCTTGGCACTTTGTTTAAATGAGCTTTTTCACTTATACGTAAAATCCATAATCTGGCTTTTTTGTTATTATCTGGGAGAATTGTGAATATATGGAGTTTGGAGCTTAAATTTATTATGTACAGTGTACACAGTTATCTGTGTTGTACCTGTCAGACAGATCTCTACATGCATTTTTATTTTGGAAGTTCGGAGATGAATTTTTAAAAACCAGGCTGACATCATGCAATATTGTACTCCTGATGAATTCTGATATTCCCAGTTGGAAAATTAATAAGTACATTTCACCAGGAATTAGATCTGGAAAAATTGTAAGATATTAGCAAGCGTCCCCCCTTACGACAGCAAAAAGTCGTAAACAACCTTTAAGATGCACACATCAACTACTGTTGCAGTCTTATGCATTATGTGGGTTTTGGTTAACACATTTGTTGTCATTTGAAGTAAAGAATGGTTCAGATTTACTTTTACCATGCGCTCAGGTTATGGTCAGGGGCGTAGATTTTTCACATTGATGGCAGGGGATGATTTTGGCAAACTCAAATTTTGAGCGAGGCCTAAAGGACCGAAAGTCGCGCAGTGATATATTTCAGCGACCGCTTTAGGGCTCAAAAGTCAATATATTTTAGATTATCCAAGATTAGTTCTGAGACTTCTATTTCCAAATAAAAGGCAACTGGTATCATTGAAGAATTCGATAGATATGACTGATAAATGTCGACACCTTGTGGTAATAATTTTAAATTCTGGGGGGGGGGGTAATCATATGATCATCCCCAGGTTCATCCTGGGGGGGATGCATCCCCCCATCCCCCCAGGATCTACGTCCCTGGTTATGCTGATTACCCAACCTAGCCCATCAAGTTATCACATTATCCAAGCATAATGGCTCGTGTACAGGATATCATCTGGGTTGAAAATTGGTCCAATGTCATTTGCCATGTGAGAGCATAATAATAAACCAGTATAAGGGTAGTCCGGGAGATGATAAAACCCTCCAAAAGTCTCGGGGAACTAACCTTGAACATGAGGATGTTAGCATAAGAGTCCTGTGAAGAATGATAAAACAATCTGAAAGTCTCAGCAACGTCACTTTGTATATGTGAATGCGGTTACCCACTTTAAATTTTAAATTTAAACACATTCATAATAGGACATACAAAGGTGATTGGTGAATCACATACATTTAGACAGGTCAAACGCATTAAGGAAGTGACCTTGACAACATTATTTGTTGGCTTTCACCTTAGACACAATAAGAAAACTTGCATGCAAAAACAAGTGCATGCAAGGAAGTACATCATGCTGAGTATTTCGAGTGTGACATTTGGGTGACCAGTCTAGCAGGCTGTAGTATGGTAGTATAATAGTATGGTTTCATACAGCACTCATTTCGACCTATAGTGATTGGAAAACATACCAATCGTAAAAGCAGTAATTTTTGGGCATGCCTGGAGTGTCACTTGAGGATGGTTGAAAGGTAGACATGCCAACCACTTTGCCACGGAACCTCAGTTTTGCGTATTTTGTTTGAGCATGCTTTGCATGAATGTCAGTTTCAACATAAAACTGTCAACGGCATAGCCTACGTGCATCAATTTGTTCTGCAACTTTCTTATGCCTCCATTACAGGTGATTTCATAACCATGCGATTCTGGTCATTCACAGTTGCCTGTGAGGAATCAATGCAATGTATACACTTGCTACATTTGATATATTAGCTGTGTGACGTTCTGTTGTTTCTAAACCAATCAGATGAAGCAATAATGCTATGTATTTAGTGTGTAAAGAGTCTCAGAATCGCGTACTAATGAAATTGCCTGTAACGGCCAGTCTTTAGCTGCTTGGCAGGTATTTTTTCCAAGGAATGACCTGTTTCATCACGCGTAATTCCCAGATGAAATCACTTCTTGGTGACTGGGTTTGGCAAGCGCACAGGTTGTGTGTTGGTGCTTAGTGATAGGCTAATAATTCCAAATCCAGAGAAAAAGACAATTTTAATCATTAGAGGCTAATCCAAAGCACTGATCTTCGGAACTACATATACTGAACTTGCCGTAAAGATCTACAATGTATATAGTGGTTCCTGAAAGTTAAGATCACTTCAAAGATCGACAAAAATGGGTATACCTGATTTATGTTATGAGACACAAATGGAGCATGTAAAGTGCTCAAACTCTTGATAATTCATGGTATTGACAAAATATACCACAGCAAGCTCAAGATTGCTGTCATAGATTAATAGAGTATCAAATAGCTTTATAGTACTATGCTAAAAATTCGTTATTCAGCAATTTGATGTAGAATATGTTAGCTATAGATTCACTGATGAAGTAAAATATGCAATGGAGTTCATGGCTTGATACAAATTTCCCTCATAAATACAGAGCTCTCAGTGTAGCATCTGCCAGGCAGATCTCAACACACATTTGAATTCGGAAGTTCAGAGATTAATAAAAAATATATATACTATATAAAAAAGAAACTAACATCACGCAATATTACTCTTGAATCCTGATATTCCCTGTTGGCAAATTAATAAGTACATCTCAAAAGAAATTGGACCTGTAATTTTTTTTTATATATGAGCAAAGCGCTCCTCATTGAAAAGCAACAAGTCGTAAACAACCTGTTTAGATGCACAGACCAACAACTGTTGCTGTCGTGTGCACTATGCAGTTTATATGGGTTTTGGTTAACACATTTGATTTACAAGATTGTTGCTCTTTTAGAACAGAGAACAGCTCAGATTTTCTGTTTTCCAAAAAATAATGTAATGTCCCATCACAGTTTGCTCAGTTAGCTCAGTCAGTAGAGCACTTGCCTCACAAGCAAGGGACCTGGGTTCAATCCCAAGGCTGGCCATCATGTCATTCCACGGCATTGTCGTTCGCATCAGACATTAATTGGAGTAGCTGTGGGCCCAGCTGTAAATATGTCTCTGACTTAGTCTGGTTGCCCACGTTAAATAATGTCTTCCTTCATCATGCCTTTACCCATTTTCCAGGTAGATACATGTAATGGTTGGCAGTTATTGTACAGTCAATGGCTGATTTCTTTATTTTCACATCTCTTTTCCCTCTGCCCAATGCAGTTGCAAATCCCTTTTGTGAAAAGACTCATATGTCTGTCAAAACCCTGAAATAATGAAAGCAATGCTTACGTGGAATCTCAAGTTTTTTTTCTATGCTGTTGAACTGTGATGTCAGTATGACAAGGACTGTAAGGTGTTGATATAGTAGTCAATATGGATTCAGAGGAGGCCACAATACAGAACTTGCCGTATTGGAGAATATTGATAGAGTAATTGAAAACTTAGAAAAGGGAGAAATACCTGTAAACATATTCCTGGATCTATCAAAGGCTTTTGATACCCTTGATCATGACTTGCTTCTGGACAAATTATCCCACTATGGAATTCAAGGAAATGCTCTAAAATTATGTGAGTCATACTTGACCAATCGTAAACAATATGTAGAATTCAATGGCTCCCAATCAACTCAACTCACGATACAAACTGGAGTACCTCAAGGTTCAATATTAGGCCCTGTTTTCTTCTTAATATACTTGAATGACTTTGATAGATCCACGAATATGTTTAAATTTATAACATATGCAGACGACACAACTTTAATAGCTTCGCTCTCACTGAATACGTCACCTCGAGACTTTGAATTTTCATTAAATGAAGAACTAAAGAAAGTAAATGACTGGCTGAAAGTAAATAAGCTCTCTCTAAATGTAAAAAAAACCAAATTTATGATGTTTCATACCTTGAATAAATGTATCCCCCAACTATCCTTAGAAATTGAACAAGATCAGATAGAATGCGTTCACCATTTTGACTTTCTTGGAATTATTATCGACAAAAACTTAACTTGGAAAGCACATATTGAGAAAATTGAAAAGAAAATTGTTAAAATTTTGGCTATCTTAAATAGATTAAAGCACTATATTCCAGTGAAAACACTTAGAACGCTTTACAATTCCCTAATTTCGCCACATCTACTTTATGGCATTCTGCTATGGGGACAAAAAAACAAAAGCATCACTAAACTTCAAAAAAAGGCCATGAGGCTGATTACAAAATCAAGATACAATGCCCACACGGAACCTTTATTTAAACAACTAAGAATATTAAAGGTATCAGATCTCTTAACCCTACAAGAATGGAAATTTTATTACAGATTGGTCCACAAAACACTTCCAATTCACTTTTTAAGCACTGCCCTTCAAAGACACAGCGACCTTCACCAATATCCAACTAGATATAATAATCGTATGGTGATACCTAAGTTAAAATATCAACTCTCCCTTTGTTCAGTAAAAAATCGACTACCTCGTTTGATAAATCAAGCTGCACACTCAACACTAGAAAAAGTTTACACGCACAGTTTATTTGGAATAGGTTTCTATCTGAAAAGGGTATTCATCAGTGCCTACTCTGATTCTTGCGAGATAATAAATTGCTATATTTGTAGAAGATAGATTTTTTTTTTCCTCCTTAACTTATCTTAAATAAAAATTTAAAAAAAAAAGAAAAAGAATTCATCTACAACTGGCATTCATAATTATCGTTAATCTCCTCCACCTCCTATTCGCTTGAGCACTGTTTTTCGCAATTCCCCATCTTGTTGTCTCCTGTAAGGATCTTAGTCCAAATTGGTCTTTGGCCGAGAATCCTTTTTGAACACTCCCATGCTTGCACACATATTCAAATTTATATTCACTGGATATTCAAATTTTCATACATATTTATGGCGGTTTGCAGACAGCGGCTTCTGCCTTATGCAAATCCCCGTTGCTTCAAGGTTCATTTTATTTTATATCAATTATTTATACTTTCATATATGTTCATTTTGTAACCATTGGATCAAAAATAAATACATTCTGTCTGTCTGTCTGATGCTTGGCTTATCTCAATAATGCCTTTGTTGGCCATTGTGAAAAAAAAACTCAATTATTCTGAATGTTACTTAGATGACTAATGATAGGGCTATTTGAAATAAAAGGTGGCATTGCTTTCATTATTTCAGGGTTTTGACAGACATAATTCTAGCATTGCAATATATGTAAATTAACTACAAGCTGTGATGTCATTTCAAACTGGGTCAGATTCCCCAGCTTCTAGCCAATGTTGATCCTCCTGAACTGAGCGTCACATTTTCAACACAGTGTCAGAGTAAGAGTTTTATCAGGGATAGCCCCTACAACTACGTCATCACAGCTTGATAGCCAATGGGCTGACAGTAAACTACGCATCACAGTTCAAACATTGACATATTGAAGGAAGCATTACATTTGTGATCCCAATGATTTATCACAGCAATCACAGTAGACAACTGTTATAATTCCCACAGAGTTGTTTGATTAATCTACAAACTTGCTAACTTACAACTTTAAACTTTGATGGAAGTTGGTATAAACAGAAGGCTTTGACAATTTGTTGGTAAACACATGGCTTATGTTATGTATATTTGTTCTGGCAGCCAATTGGCTGAGAGGCTGTGATGTCAAACTTGCATGGGTTTTCCCAGACCCAATTTTCACTCTGACACTGAGTTGAAACTGTGATGCTCAGTTTGGCAGATTCGCATTGGTTAGAAGCTGGGGAATCTGACCCAGTTTAAAATGACATCACAGCTTGTAGTTAATTTACATATATTGCAATGCTAGAATAGAGTCATCTCTGGCATCACAGTTCAACAGCATAGAAAAGAACTTGAGATTCCACGTAAGTATGACAAGGACTGTAATGAAGTTGTAGCACATTGAAATATTTGCTAAAGCAAAATACTGTCAAGAAATAACATGTGCTTATTGGCCATATAACAACAGAGCTTTCTAAAAGCACGATGAGTGTGGAGACCGACTGGAGATAACATAATAAAATATCTATCTGCTGATCATAACTCAATCTTAAACAGTGCTAATGGTTTTTCAGTTTACCACTGATCAGTAATGTACATTGAGCATTGTTCTAAATGCATTTAAAAGAATTCATGATGTATTTTTCAGATAATCAATGATTAAAATATACAATTATTCAAAATATTATTGTATGAAGACAACTAATATCCTCTCAGAGTTTTTCGATCCTTCCAGAGAGTACTGGGGCATCATGATTGGCTGTGGTGTATGCAGTGTTGGCATATGATGTAGAATCAAAAAGAGTCATGTATATGGTTATGTGACATTGGATGGCAGTCATTAATATTAATAATTAGTCATCCTGATGAGAATCAGCTCGGTTAAACAAGAAGATTATTCACAGCGTTTTTCAAAAGAAAACTGTTGATGCGAACAAACCGTGTTTTCAAAAATTAGACAGTGGTGAAATACAACAGCTATAATGCGGCGTGTATGCAGTCTTGAAAAGAGTGATGCATGCTGACTCACTTCCTCTGAGTCTTGGCCATCATAGTCTGAACACATCTGTGACCTCACAAAAAACACATATCTACAAAACTTCAAATGCTTACCTATGAGTACTGCCATATGATGTCGAACTCCCACATTACAAGAAAAAATCACTTTCTGTATACTTTCTGGAAGGATAGTAAGAAAATATAGAGAACAATTGGCAAGAAAGTGTATAGGACAATCTCAGATGGGCATCTGTTCTATGGGCAATTGGTTGCCTTGTGGCTTGCAGTCTTTCCAGAGTTTTACCATGCGCTCAGGTTATGCTGATTACCCAACCTAGCCCATCAAGTTATCACATTATCCAAGCATAATGGCCCATACCCAGGACATCATCCGGATGGAAAATTGGTCCAATGTCATTTTGCCATGTGAGAGCATAATAATGAACGGTATAAGGGTAGTCCAGGGGATGATAGAACCCTCCAAATATCTCGGTTACCTCACCTTGAATATGAGAATGTGGTCAGCATAGCTTGATGGAAGCACGTGCTTGTTACCTACAATGGTAGGACAATCCTTACACCTTATTCACTTTCTAACATGAAACAAAATACTTAAATTCCCAAGAATATTGATAATTTGCATGCACTGGTTTGTTGAGTGCCATTAAAATTCTAAAAAGCAGCTGTGTCGAAGGCATTCAAGTCGATGTACACTGAAAAAACGCTTTGTCTAAATATAGACAAATTTTGTCTGGATTTACACAAAATCGCATGTTAGCTGGTGTCCGTCCAAAGTCTTGTCTGTTCCAGACAAAATGAAATGTGTGATTTTTTAGACAATCATTTTGTCTAAAAAATTTTGTCTAAACCAACACAATATTTTGTCTGCTTTACACATCAAAACTGTTAAAATATGTGTTAATTTTATGATAGATATTTGTCTGTTGCAACATAGACTTTGTTTAGAATTTTGTCTGTTTTGACACAGACCATTGCTTGATTTAGCATAGACTTTGTTTAGATTTTTGTCTATTTCAACACAGATCATTGTCTGAAGTAACAATGTATTTGTTCAGAATTTTGTCTGTTCCAGCACATGCCCTTGTGCATAATAACATAGCCTTTGTTTAGAATTTTGTCTATTTCAGCACATGCTCTTGTTTAAAATAACATAGCCTTTGTTCAGAATTTTGTCTGTTCCAGCACATGCCTTTGTGTATAATAACATGGTGTTTGTTTAGAATTTTGTCTATTACAGCACATGCCCTTGTTTAAAATAACATAGCCTTTGTTCGGAATTTTGTCTATTTCAGCACATGCCCCTGTGTATAATAACATAGCCTTTGTTCAGAATTTTGTCTATTTCAGCACATGCCCTTGTTTATAATAACATAACCTTTGTTCAGAATTTTGTCTATTTCAGCACAGATCATTGTCCAAAATAACAATGTATTTGTTCAGAATGTTGCTTCAGCACATGCTCTTGTGTATAGCAACATAGCCTTTGTTTAGAATTTTGTCCATTTCAGCACAGATCATTGTCTGAATTAACAATTAGTAAATCTATGCGCAGTCAATGAATCCTTAACCCTTTAGATATAGATAAAAAAGGTATATTTCATTCTCCAAAATGCAATGATAACCAAAACAAGATTTCCATTGATTATATGAATGTTTAATTAAAAAATAGCAAATAATGATGGAGTGTACAGTAGTTGAGGTAATATTAATCATATGCTTAGAATAGAGTCAATATGTATTTTTTGTATAGATCAAAAAGATATTTGCATAGTTCTTTCACAATATCAATGTACAAATCAAATAAAGTTTATAATTATAATTGGTCTACATACCCATCCCTGAATAAAAATGTCCTTAATTTTAAATGGGCAAGTCATAAATAATGTTTTCCAATTCAAGTAGGTCATGTATTATACTGCTGCGCTTCGACAATGCTGCAGCTGCGAAGAGCAGGAAATTGTTGCTACCATGTGACACCTCCTTTGCTAAAGGAATCTTTCTCAACCCCGCATACTCGTCCATGCTTGGTCCCACCTGAATAGTAATAGATAAAGAAAAGAAACAGTGAATTACACCATTCATGTTTGTACGTATTGATCCTTACAATGTTATTTGTCAGTCATTTTCATGCAAGTAGAGCATAATAAATATAAACTTTCGCATGCAAATAGATTACAACCCAGTTTGTTTTGCAATACCACATGAAGAAGTAGTGTATACAAACCATGCAGTATATATTGTTGTATACCCAATGGTTCTTTTTGCATGAAGAGATATGTTGGTGGTGTTACTGCATTGTTTACCTTTGGGAAATCATGTCTAGGCAAATTCAACTGACTAGTATAGATCATCTGAGCGAAATTTAGCTCTCTTGTGAATTGTATAATTGGGCAAGAATAAGACCAAATGTTTGTACGATGTTATTTTGATATGCAGCCCCACTCATGAAGAGATCTTGAGTCCTCTGTAATTTATTAATTAAACTGTTTTTCTTGAGTAACCACTACAATGTTACCAATACAATTTGTGACTAAACTTGTCGCTACACAACATCAGCCAAAATTAACATAAAATTTGCAACATCAGAAGATTGTTGCAAGTTGTCTTTGGGCACATCTTAAACACCACAAAACATTGTAACCATTGGGTCTTATTATAATTATACACCAAGAAATATAATAACAAAATACAAACTTACTAGTTTGAAATCCACAAAATATTCCATGGTCTCTGTAAGTTGCCATTTTCGCCACAACGTCTGCAAAAAAAGGAATGCTGACCATTTAATGAGGAAAGAAGATGATTTACCAAATAAGATTCTGCAACTATACCAATAAGGTAAACTAGATTTGTGTGTATTGAGAAAATCAACAGATATATAGTATATAGCGTAATTCGAAATGTATTAGTATCTATTGACCATATTTGAAAATACATACAATATTATTTTCAATTTTTGTCTAACAAGTGCCATATACATACTCCAGTCCTGTATGTCTTTATCAATTGTTCACTCATAAAATATATTTAATTTACAAAATACACTATGTTGAGTTATCCAATTAGTATAATTAATCTTGCATAAAACATCTGCAATTGGCATAGTTGTAATATAAAAAAGATAAAGGTGCTGCCCAAGGTGGCCACGCATTATAAATGTTGTGTTGTAACTCTATTCTGTAAAAGAATAAATAGTTATAGCCACCTTCCTAATTATTTGCGATGTGCTCCTTTCTTACCTGCTTATAAATCAATTCCATCATTTGCAATTTTAAGATCCATCTCTTTCATTCTATTGTTGAGGTTTTGGTGTAGCTTTGACAGCAGTGCTGGTGTAGCCTTGACAGCAGTGCTGGTGCCATTCTCTCCCATTTCCCAGCAAAATTATCGAAATGTCTGGCCAACTAGTTGAGAAATCGTTGTCACTCTGAAATAAACAATTACAAGTATTGAATACAGACAGAAATAAAACTGAAGTTGTTCTACTACTGTCTTTGCATGAGTATAAATTCATAAGCAAAGAGCAAAATCAAGGCTTTAGTAATGTATGACTGATGTGTCAAGTGATCAGCAGCGAAGACCGGTGCTCACAACATTCTACTACAAACACACACATCATTTTAAAAAAAGCACTCTAGACTCTTTAATGAGCACACAGGACATGTTATTCTATTCATTGTAATGCTTTTATAACCCTGCCCATTTCCCATCTCCTTCAATTTCAGAATACTGTATCTCCGGGAATTACAAGCCCTCACTTAAATCATACATGTACATGTAATGAACCATGTCCTATGTACCACACACACTACTACCATCCCAATAGTAACCAATGTACGGTCCATAGGCGCAGGAGGTCAATACATTTTGGGGGGCTGCCCAAAAAATATAGCCGAAATTGTCCCAAAATCTAAGTTCACAAAATATTCAGCCCAAAACCAGCTGAAAAATTTATATTTCAAAATTTTATTTTTGGGGGGCTGTAGCCCCCCCCCCGGCCCCTGGCTTCTACACCTGAATGTACCATTTCCAACTATTCCAAACATACTACGCATATAGATGGCTTTAGCCCGATATCTATGCACCAGCCCTGTACCCATCATCAATGTCAACCAAACATGATCAAAGTCCACCAAACATGACCAATGTCCAACATCCATACAATATGCACTAACCCTAAACCTATCAACTGTCCCAAGCACCAATGTCCAACATCTACGCACTAACCCTTTACCTGTCCTTAAGGCTTAAGTATCCCAAACAGCAACTATCCCAAGCATGACCAAGGTCCAACATCTATGCACTAACCCTAAACCTACCCTCAACTGTCTCAAACATCAACTATCCCAAGCATGACCAATGTCCAGTATCTGTACACTAAACCTAATCCAAACTGACTGCCTATTTAAGAAAAAACTATCCCAATATATTCCAATGTTCTACAACTGTCCTAACCACTCTACACCTATACTCCTATAGCCACAGATATGACCCAGTAATTCCATTGTTTTCAAAGCAACATATAAATCAGCAATATTGACAAATAAGTATATAGACGCAGTCTTCAAGCTAATAATTAACAAAATTTAATAATTAATTAAATTTTCTTAGAAATAAACAAATGAACTTTATCCCACATAATTTCATACATGAATTTTCAATGCCATATTTTTGAGACATGAATTAGCCCTTTGTAATGGCCTATATTTGACTCATGTCATGCTATTAACTTGGAAGTATCTGTTAACTTGGTATCTGAGCATTGTAATAATAGTCAATTTTCCGCTTAAAATCTGTTATATATCACATTTGGTTCATGCATGCAATCAAAAATAATTAAAGCAAATCTTTAACTTACCTTTACATATTTCAGTCAGCTCCAGCAAACCCCACAATGTCAACTTCCAAGTGACAATGTACTTTTAACCAAGGTTGCAACATGCTTGTCTTTTGCTGACAAATATCTAGTCAGTCTGAGTCAGTACACTCCTTAAGTGAAGCTTGATGACTTTAAAATCTAGACCAGGTCAGTTTTGATCCAGTTTAATTGTTTGCCATGTTGGCCAACAAAACAAAACGTTTACAAAGAGATTAGTCTCGTTCCAAGCAAAAGTACCCAATATTTTGTGTGAAATTTTGTGTGAAATATCAGACAAATTGGAAGTTGCTGGATCAACAGTGTGCTTTATGCTGTTTTACAACACTGTTAGTCTGTTTCTCACATTATTTTGACTGGAATACACAAAGCCCATTTTACACATAGATTTT
Source organism: Platynereis dumerilii (assembly GCA_026936325.1). Lineage (NCBI taxonomy): Eukaryota > Metazoa > Annelida > Polychaeta > Phyllodocida > Nereididae > Platynereis > Platynereis dumerilii. The sequence continues at coordinate 31,674,870 of JAPTHN010000001.1, read as the reverse complement.
GTCTGCTATTTTACACAAAGTGATTTTTCAGTGTAAAATTCCCAGTCACCTGGACTTCATTAAGAACAAAATTATAAAATCGTTCTTGGAAAACCATTGAGCATAAAAGGTACGCACTGCCCAGTCTCTCAGGCTGCATATTAGTGCATATTTTGTTTCTGTATGTTTTACATGAAAATCCAATGTTCGACATAAAACTGTCACCAGGCAGACATCACTTTGTTGGACTGCATCTTTCTCATGGCCCTCATTAACAGCCAGTCATAAGGCAGGTACTTTGTTGCAGAATGATCTATTTCATCATGCATAATTCTGGAATGAAATCAGTAACTTGGCTAGACAGGCACACACACATACACGTTCATTATGATAAACTATTACACATGTTAACTTATTAAATACATGTAAAACAATTCCCATTCCATGATGATATATGACATTTTTAATCATTAGAGGCTGAGAACATAATACATTATTGGCAAAAAAATTAGATGAATAAATTATAAATTGAGTTCCTGCAGGCTTGATTACATGTATCATACCAATAGTTATATCGTTGAACCTGCTAGTATGGATGAACACGCACATTTGAATTTCTGGATACCAAGAAAAAACACTTTGCAATAAACTCCTGAATCTTGATATTCCCAGTTGGCAAATTGAGAAGTATTTGTAAATAACTTTTCCATACACATATAAACAACTGAATTGCTGTCTTGTCTATAGTATATACTGTATGGGTGTTGTTCAGACGTTAGTTTACTTTGAAACAAAGCAAGGCCCAGGTTTACTCATTACCAACATGTTTTGTCCCACTCATTTTTCCATGCATTACAAAAAGGATAATGGTTGTCATGTCATTTTGCACGAGGTGGCTGCATTTGTTGAGAGTCACGTCTCTTTTTCCGTTTCAGCACAGTTGCAACTCCCTTTTCGTAAAGCCATATTTATTTGTATGTGTTATATATTCAGAAGAAGGATAATAGCAATATTATCATCAGCCTAATTGTACACGTCACACAGTGTTTTCGGTCAAGAAATAATTTATAAAAATGTTGAATAGTGGTGGACGCATCATTGAACCTTGGGGGATATCTTTTTTGGGGTTCAACCATTCACTTTGGATATATTCTCCAGTTTAACAGCTTGTTTTCCGTTTTTTAATTAACTAAATATCAGAGAGCATGTTTCTCGTGAGTTTATCAGTGATGTATAGTTGAGGCCAGGGCATCTGAGACTCAGGCAAGGCCAAAAATTTGGCATCGAGACAGAGCCAAGGCAGATGCCATCAAAATATGGTCCCCGAGCCTCCAACACTGCTAAATTAAATGACACACCATAGTCATGCAATTTAACAATCAAAAGTCCACGAAGTAGACTATCAAATGTTTTGGAAAGATCTATAAACACACATCCTACATGGCAATTATTACCTGGCACTTTTCGCCAATATTCCATGCATTTAACAGGAACATTGTTGCTGCTGTACATCTTACGATACGCATACAGAAAGATCAACTGATGCATATTTCAGGCAACTTCACTGTTGAGATCTAGAAGATATTGAATCTACATGCTGCATTGCTAATGAACATGGATGTCTGTAAAGACATCAGTGCTTACTGGACAAATTATTTCATCACAATTTGTAAGATTCTTGGATTTCGTTTAAATATGACAAGAACTATAAAATATTAAATCAGTTTTTGTAAACGAGGAATGACTGAAATCACCAAAAAACGTTCTCAATTATTGTTGTGTTTACCTGTTTTATGAGCCTAAAATTCATTTAAGTCTGAGGCCCCTCCATCAAGTGTGAATAACTTTTGAATGGTTTAAAATATTTGGTATTAATTCGGTCATAACCGTCATTCTCACTTTTTTGCAACCATTTCATCACAGGCTGATAGTCTACATGTATGTATAGTCTCACTAGTGAAGGTATACGGGTCAAAATTTGAAAACCTTGAAATTTCAGCTGAAAAAATTTCGAAAATTTTTCGCTCCAGAAATGCCTTTTAAAGTTTGCGTTGGGTAGGTCAAACAATCAGCTATCACTGCGCTTTCATGTCCAAGGGTCCCAATGCCCTGCTGATCTGTACTGAGGTGATAAACATAGCTGTAATGTTTTTCCACTGCCATTAAAATCACACTTCTAACTAAAAAATCCTGACCATTTGGTGCTAAACAATCTATTGCCAATGATTAGGCAAGTGGCTGGCACATTTTCGGCAAGTTCCAGGTCTCTATTTGCAATTATTTTTGAAAAACTGCATTTTGATCAATTAAAATACCAAATATGTGTGTCATTAGCATCATGCCCATAACTTGAAATCCGTACCATTTAGAGCTGAATAATGTATTACCAACAAATAGGAAAGTGGCTATTTTGCACACAATGAGCTATATTTCAGGTCTCCATGACCAATAGTTATTGAGATAGAACAAATCCTTGAACCAGAAATTTACAAAAACAAACAAAAATACTCTTTTAATCAATAGTTTGGATTCTGAATAATAAAGATGATCTCCACTACTCCCTCCAGTGCCCCATGTCTTTGCTAAACCATATTTCAGATGCTAGACAATGGTAAAATGTTGCTGGCACCCCATATTTGGTTAGTAGTTTCAGAGAAGAATCAAACTTCATACTAAGCATGTCAGATGCAAGGAAAATGCAAAAATGTTATGTAATAGTCTGTTGAAACATTTATTGATAATATATATTCAACTGATTTCAATTCCACCTGCAACAAAATTTTAGTGAGATAAAGGCAATAAGCCATTTTTAGCATGATGCTAATGACAGCGTGATGCTAATGATAATTACAGTAAAAATCTTTGTAGGTACCAGTGCAAAACTGGCAGTCTGGCAATATGTGCATGCAATGACCCTATGAACACCAGAAACATGATTGTTCACAGTGATTTTGGTCCAGAAATATGTAGTCAAAATAGAGTAGCAAGGCGTTTGCTGATGACAAATTGAGATAGGACAACTGACATGCCGACAGAAATACTCTAGTATTTTGGTTTACATAAATGATACAGAGCTACAGATAATTCAATTATTTTCTTGGGTTCTCAGACAGCATCAGACACAAGGTTTTCTCACAGAATGTGTGTCCCTTTATTTTTTTATTAAGAAACAAATCCGGCGTGATGCTTATGACGCAATATTGGAGACATTGAAACAACAACCTCCTGCTCTTACAAAGAATATTATTTCAGCTATTGGTGACCAGATTTCAGAAGACTGACAGTCAAGTCTCCATGTATGGAAGAGTTTAATTGAATCAGAATCCTGTACTAGTTTTGGTGATGTGATCTTTCAAAGAAAGTATTGATGGAGACAGGCCATTTTCAGGGGGGTTGGCCACTTCAATGCTATTTTTGGATGGGATAAAAATATTCTGCCACATATTTTTTGTGTTATAAGTTTTGCTAAGATCCTTGTCTATGACAAATGACAACAAGAGGTCGTCTATTGGTCTTCCTGCCATCATGAATTATTGTTAAACACTGGAGACAAGAATTTCAGACATATCAAATTTTGACCCATACAAAGTGCCAAGCTCTGACAGAGCCTACAAACTTCATCGGGACTGAAAATAGGTCGCCTTTGAACTTGACCAATCAGAGAAATTCTTACAAATCTAAACTTTGTGAGAACTTCTTTGACTGGCTCATTCCACAAGTGACCTCTTTTCCGTGCCGATGAAATTGGCAGGTCAAATACGAGCACATTTGAATACACTAAAAAGGTTTGTGTAAATCAGACAAAAGTAACATTATCTTGTGTCCGTTCAAAATTGATTGTACATCAGACAATACTTTTATGTGAAATAGACAATGGATTTGTAAATTCGGATCAATTTTTGATATGATCAATGAAATGTCGAAAATATTATTAGCTTTTATCTGAATTTACACAAAATGGTGAACGGACACAAGCTAAATATGAAGATTAATTTTTGAGCCTCAACGTCATCCAAAAATGAAACTAAGAGCTTGAATCATTCTTATACACTGAATAAGCAAATATCTCCTTCTGCAAGTAAAAGCTGTCAGCAACCTACAATGTAAATCCTAAGTGCTGTTGCATACCTGCGTTACTCATGCTGACATGGAGATGAATAAGTGACAATCTTGTTGACGTGGATTCGGCATGCTGCAGCAACAAGATTTGGTTGTGCCATCCCATAACTCATTCATTAATTCACAAATTGCGTTCTTGCAGAGAGGCCAGTGGCGTATTTAGGGGGAGCCATGGGCCAACCCCCCCCCCCCCCGGCCCAAAATGAACATGGAAGAGATAAGAAATGCCGCAGAGCGCCGCATATTCATCCCATGTAATACCCCCCCCCCTTCAGACTATTTCTAGATAGGCCCCCAATGGAGGCATCATCTGAACTAGACAAAAATGTAAATGTAACAGGTTTCACATCTGCGGTCCTCCAATGAGCTCGACCGAGTGTACAAAAACTGTATCATTATGAAAATGAAAATCATCCTTTGCACATTGTATATACTGTAATGTTGATTTTCTTTTTTAATATATAATATATTATCTGAGTGAGTTGCATATTAAGCCCGGGGAATATCGTTCAAGCATATGCCTATATTTTAATTTTCATGAGCAATGCATGGAAGTTCTGTTTCACCAGTGAAGCAAATGCCTATTCAACATCTCACCATACACCTTGGGACTGGTTAGCTCAATGAATGAAGAGGCTGACTTTTAATCAAATCGGAAACATTGATCAACATGTGATAGGAAATATAATAATTGTTCATGATTTGTTTATAAAAAATTGTATATATGGTGCAAAAGCTACACTAAACATGGGCCTGCGTCGCTGTGAATTTTCTTCAAAATACTATTATTAATCTCAGTGGTCTAGGGGGAGGGGCCCGAGCCCCCTAGGCCCCCCTGGATCCGCCACTGCAAATTGCAGATGCACCAAATGAACCAATCCTAAATTGTGGGACCACAGTCACACATGGAAAGTCAGATTGTTATTTCTAGATTCAATAATCTTTTTCTCCTGGTTCTGCTCACCATCCTCTTTTTCTTATTTTTCAAGGGAAAAGCAAGGTCAGAGCATTTGAAATATTGTAGCACATAAATAGATCTTCTGTGATGTGGACAATATGCTGCAGGAGGTATTCACATAAAGTATGCACACCTGTTTCCTGTGAGGGAGGACAAGCCGTCAGCAGTTGAGTCGTTGATGTCCTACGCCTACAGCTCCACACATGACCTATGATCCAAAGGGGGCCTAAATGAGTGCTGCGTATAGAATTATAGATCAAAAAGATTTGTGCAGCTATTTGAGAAATAGCCCACCTCCAGCAATGAGTTCTCTGGTCTTCTTTTGAGAAGAAACGTTACACATGGACTTACAAATTACATTCTCTTTTAAATGTATGGGGTTTTGTTTATCTCAGTTGTGATGATTGGGGGAGGAGGGGTGTGCCTATTTGTATAATAAAATAATATTACATTAGTTATGAACTTATGATATATAACAATTTTAAAAAATTTGCAAGACCCCCTGTGCTGTAGACAAGGTTAAAGGTTTGCCTTGTTGTTGCTCCAAATACCCATAAATAGCTCTATGTTGCAGTAATGCAGTTGACTGAGATTCTCACCCAACTTTCTTAAACTCTATGATGTTATGCAGACTCCATGAGTCCCTATTTTTCCGATGACACGAAGTGTCAGAGGGACTCCAGATATTGGATTGTCCAAAAATGTTTACTGTTTGGTTACATAACATTTAATTGTTACAACCTAACTAGCTGGTTATCTTTCTATCTATAGATAGACTATCTATCTATCTATAGATATATCTATTATCTATCTATCTAGGCCTATCTATTTATCCATCTATGCCTATTGTCTCTCTGTAAACTGAAAAATAGACTTGATTGAATAGAACAGAAATTTTATTTCAGGAAAACAGAGATTGGTACTTGTGAATATCTTTTTATGATTCAGATGCTACTTTGAATTTGAGATGACCATGTTTCAACATGTATAACTACATAATTAATAATTATTATCGTGTCCACAATTTCATATTATTGGCTTTTCATTATACCTATCACCTATGTGATGTTTTTTGGGGAATTTGACTCAATCACAACCTCCCTGAAAAACTGGAATATTTGGGGGGGGGGGGGGCAGCGGGCAGGGAGTGACCTCCAGCTATGGTCTACTGCCGCATAAACAGTCCCAGAAAGAATGGCCTAATTTAGCCGTGGTTCCTAAGGGGGGGGGGGTAGTTATTGTAAGTATGCATTTATGTCTGAGGAATGCAACAATATACAATATACATGTCATCCAGTGTGCATACATGTACAGTACGCTTTATATGAATGCTGGATGGAGTTCAATGTTATCTTAATTTATTATAAAATATATATGTTAAAACATAATAAAACAGCAGCATTTGTTGAAACACAATAAAACATTACAGATTCTTAAATTTGTAGGTACATATATTGGCTGATAAAAGATCATATCTCCAGTAGACCTCACGACAGACAGATAGATAGACAGATAGATAGACCGATAGATAGACAAATCGATAGACAGATAGATAGTGATATCAAACTTCATTTTTGTCTATTTCTTTTGTGTCCTTTGTTCATTTGATACATACATGTAGGCCTATGTCTTGCAATTTATTTAATAGGAGCCCATGCAATTATAAGCCCTGGGCGGTGGGGCGCATAGGCCTGCATGTATGATAGCTTGTTGCTTGTAGGCCTATTTACAGAAATTATACATAACTAGTATTCAACCTTTAAAAAGGTTAGGCAATGATTCGACCTCAAATATATGAGTAAAACAAATTATATGAGACTATGTCGGACTATTATGGTAGAGACCCTGTAAGCTGAAGTTTCTACTTATATTATGTCGTAAAGTAGACACACTTAGCCCATGCAAAATTTGAAGAAAATTGTCCATGTCAATCACAAGATATAGCCATTTACCCCTTTTGGGGGTTACTACCTAAAACCGAAACTGTTCATCCAGTAACATCCATTAAGTACAAGCCTAGATCCAACATAAACTTGACATTCCATTTTAAACAACCAAATTCCTCAAAATACGTATTTACCCCCCTTTGACCTTGATTACGAGGGTAAATTATCCTATACTGTAACGTTTTCTCTTTTAACATGTGCCTGAGTCAATATCCCATACGTGTGCAAAATTTGAAGTAAATCGTCCATGTCAGTCACAAGTTATAGTCATTTACCCCTTTTGGGGGTAATTATTAAAAACCGAAACTTTTCATCCAGTAACATCCATACGAATAACCTAGACCAAACGTGCAACTAATATTCCATTTTAAACAACCAAGTTCTTCAAAATATGTATTTACCCCCTTAGAACTTGATTACGAGGGTAAATCACCCTATTCTGTGAATTTTTTCCTTTTAGCATGTGTCTGAGTCAATGTCACAAACGTGTGCAAAATTTGAAGTAAATCGTCCATGTCAATCACAAGTTATAGTCATTTACCCCTTTTGGGGGTAATTACCCAAAACAGAAAGTTTTCATCCAGTAAAATCCAACCGGATAGCAGTAGACCAAATATACAGCTGATATTCCATTTTGAACAACATAACTCCTCAAAATATATATTCACCCCTTTTGGCATTGATTACGAGGGTAAATACCCTATGTTGGCAATACTGTTAAAATTATTTGTTTAATATGTGCCTGAGTCAATATCCCAAACGTGTGCAAAATTTGAAGTAAATCGTCCATGTCAATCACAAGTTATAGACATTTACCCCTTTTGGGGGTAATTACCCAAAACAGAAACTTTTCATCCAGTAAAATCCAACCGGATACCCGTAGACCAAACATACAGCTGATATTTCATTTTGAACAACATAACTCCTCAAAATATATATTCACCCCTTTTGGCATTGATTACGAGGGTAAATACCCTATGTTGGCAATACTGTTAAAATTATTTGTTTAATATGTGCCTGTGTCAATATCCCAAACGTGTGCAAAATTTGAAGAAAATCGTCCAGGTCAATCACAAGTTATAGACATTTACCCCTTTTTGGGGGGTAATTACCAAGCTTCGGGCAACAAGGATTACATAATACAGAAACCATTAATATATTACCAGACTATCATTGAAATCCTTTCATTAAAACCAAAGTTTTACAATGTTTTCACTCTTGGGGCAAAACACCCTATTTTCAACACCCCATTACATAGTTACCCCTTCACATAATCAAAATATAAAATATCACTTACCTTGAATGGTTAGTCAGGCTACCTATCAGTGAAAGAACTGAGTTTCTAGCTTGCTTAGTTTTTCTGGAAACCTGTGCAAACCTGTTTTAGTCAAATTGGGGTAATTACCCCCTTACCCTCATTGCACAAAAACAATTATGGGTTACAAATGTTGGGATACATGTTTATATATATATTCCAAAGTTTCAAATTGATTCTTGTAATATTAAAAAAGTTATTCCACTTTTAAGTTTTCCAATTTTCGACTTTGAGATGACCTGTGACCTTGAGTTCAAGGTCAAGGTCAACCATCTTCTCCCAAAATGAAGTACTAACCATGGACTATATATGTACCAAGTTTCAAGTCTCTAGCACAAAAACCTACTGGCCAAGAAAATAATAATAATAATAACTAGACATCAATATTACTGGTGAACCAGTAATGAGCATTCACCATAAAAAAGGATTTACTTGATTATCAACTTGACTTTTATTCTTCATATTGACATTTATATTGACACTTGAATTGACTTCATTTTGACATTCATATTGACATTCCTATTGACATAATTCATATTGACATTCCTTTAGATATTCATATCGACATTCATACTGATATTCATACTGACCTTCATATTAATCTTCAAATTTATATTGATGTTCACATTGACATTCATATCAACATCCATATTGACATTCATGACATTCATATTGACACTGATATCAATTGACACTGATGACACTGATATTGACACTTATGACACAGATATCTACACTAATATTGACATTCATTTTGACATTCATTAATTTTGACTTTCATGTTGATATTCAAGTTGACATTCATGTTGACATTCATATATATTGACATTCATATTGACATTCATGTTGAATTCATAATGACATTCATATTGAGTTCATATTGACCTTAATTTATTCTTTAATGCATTCTATTCTGTACTTATCTCATTTCTTCATTTTTCCTGTCTTTGACTGGTGATGACCTTGACAAGTGATTAACCTCTTCTCAAGGTCAAATATATTTTAGATCATTCAAGTTTCTCTTGATTGGAAATGATAGACCACAATTGAACAACCTTGCTTGAAAAAGTTGTGTAATGTACCTATCGTGGCTTTTAATTCACTTTCTGTGACCTTGACCTTGATGTCAAGGTCATGGATGTTTGATGAAAATATTCCTCTATCACAGGGCTATATATGTGCCAAGTTTCATTGAGTTGTCTTCATTCATAACAAAGTTAAAAAATATTTTCACTTTTGGGCAAAATATTCTAATTTTGAAAGTCGAATATCTCAGTAACCCCTTGCATGATTTTCACCACATTTCTTTCTGCACTGGCCCATGCTATAGAGCACCTTTGGCTATAATTTCATGAAAGTGCTGCTTGTAGTTTTCTCAAATCCGTGCGCAAACTGGTTTTCATTAAAAGGGGTTAGGGCAATTACCCCTTTTTGAAAATGATCAATTTCATGGCTGATATTTGTTCAATAGGGGTCTACTATCTTAACACTGAAGACCAGGTGTCTCTATCTTTATTAGTTCAGGAGATAGACCTCCAAAATCAGTGACTTTGAGGTGACCTGTGACCTTGAAAAATAGGTCAAAGTCAAAAATATTTTGGGAAATTAATCCACTCATCCAGGACTATCTATACACTAACTTTCATGTTGAAATTCCAAAAAAAAAGGGAAGAAAAATAATAATAATACGACCAAAATCAATAGCATTCACCATAGTGATGGTGAATGCTAATAACTAGAACCCTGTAACTGACCAAGGTCAGTGACTAAGAATTTACCAAGCTTTTAACAGTTCATGCAGCATAGCCCAAAGACAGCTTGCAACAATATTGTGGTGCACAGTGCCACCGTGGTGTACAGTGAGATGGTGGCGCACAGAGTCGCTGCTCAGCACACTGCCACTCTGGTGCACAGTGCCACTGTGACTGTGACTGTGACTGCGGTGCTAAACTGCCATTGTGGTGCACACTGCTGTTGTCTAAACTGCCACTGTGTTGCAGAATGCCACTGTGTTGCACACTGACACTGTTGTGCACACTGACACCATTGTGCACACTGACACTGTGGTGCATGGTGACACTGTGGTGCACCCTGCCATTTTGGTGCAGCCTGCCATCGTGCCACAGTGATGCACAGTGCCACAATGATGCACAGTGCCACCATGATGCACAGTGCCATGATGATGCACAGTGCCACCATGATGCACAGTGCCACCATGATGAAAAGTGCCACCATGATGCACAATTATGATTACCCTAAGCACATAACAAGAGTGAAAGCTGATGTTCCAGTCTCTGCAGAGCTACAGTCATTTGATAAGGTGTGGGAAAGATGAATTTTTCAGGGTTCACCGATCTTTTTACCTGTCGATGTTACAAGAAAATACACAATAAACTAAATTAAGAGGAGAATCTGTGCTTTCCAAAACTGCTTGTGTCATTCATGTAGCTTTATAAGAACCGGAGATACAGCCCATTGAAATAACAGTAAAATTGCAATATTTCATCGAAAAATGGTCCCTGAAAATGTCAAGTTTTGAACTTCAATTTGTTGCAGAAGGCAAACGGTTATGAGAAGAGACTTGAAATTGCACAAACTACTGTAAATGTGTTAGGACTACACCCCCAAATATTTTTGAATTTTTTGAAGATGGATTTCTGGGTAAAAAAAATGCAAAGATGTAAAATCATGACCGAAAACATGAACTTTTCAGGGTCGGGCGATCTTTTTAACTAATAGAGATACGTTAAAATGTATAGAAAACAAATACTAGAGGAGAATCTGGGCTTTCCAGATCTGTTTTTATTTTTCCTGTAGCTTTATTAGAACCGGAGATACAGACCGTCAAAGTATGGGTACATTTGCAATGTTGACAAATGAGCAGGTCATTTTTCAAGTCATATCTTGACCTTGTGACCTCAATTGTGTAATGTAGGTCAATCCGAGGGCCTTCAAATTTTGCATGGGGCCTCTAGGGTATTATGGCACCAAATTCTGAAGAGATAATGCAAATCCCTCTATTGCTTCTCTGTTAAGAAAAATGTAATGTCTCAAATGTCAAATTTCGCCCAATATTTGACCTTGAGTTTGACCTTGAAAATACCTTTCTAGGTCAAAACCAATATTTTCCCCAGATTGGCAATGTGTGACATAGGGGGGGTCATTTAATTGTTGGAACTGTGTAGGACCAATATTTACCTGTCATCAGGGCAAAAATAGGGTGTTTTTACATGTGGCGCGGTATGCAATATTCGTGATTTTTTAACAAATCAGCATGAAAAGATATCTGAATTCCGATTTCAAGCATGATACAAACTGGCTGGTGGCTTCCAGAAACCAGAAGATGAGACTGATATGTGAAAAAAAAGATAATTTTCAGAATTTCTGAAAATTGCCCATATTTGAACTTTGAGGGGTCAAATGACCTTGAAAAATGAGGTCAAGGTCAAATCTGAAGGTCAGTATGGGGTTTTGGGGATATGATAAGGGTAGTTTGTTATACATTTGCATGACCTCAAATGACTCCTTCATGGTGTTCTGAGACCCATACCCCATACTGCGCGGACTCATTTCACTAAAATGGCCGCTGCTCCGTAACGGTTGCAGATATCTGCATGAAAAATAAAACGTGCAATGGTCCCAAGTAACGGCTATCTTTTGGTGTCTTCAGCTTATTTCCGCCTATTCCGGTTTCTGACATTACGTGCGTCAACCGAAAACGGCGTTTTTGCTCTAGCTCCGGTTCCGCTTGAGCGATTTCTGAAATTTTTGTGCCAAAATACAGGCAAGTACTTTTGAGTATGACATGCACTGCAGAACAATACCAAGTCACTCTGTTCCGGAGTAACGGGCCATGTAAATATACCAAATTTCATGTTTGAAAGGCCCTGTGACCTTGAAAAATAGGTCAAGGTCATTTTTATTCCAGGTGGGTGAGTTTCAGTCATAGACGGACCCTGTGACCAAGTTTCATGAAAATCGGAGCAAAAAAAGTGAAATAATAATAATAAGAATAATACCAAAAACAATAAGAATTTACCATGTAATGGTAAATTCTTAATAATAATAATAAAATCAAAGAAAACAAGATGATTCTCCCGATAGGTCGAATCATAATGAATAGATAATATAATATGAGCTACAAATAAAATATCTGAATCTGAATCTATTATAATCTAAAAGAGCTCTTTGGATTCTATTTTCTATTAACTATGCCGTTTTTCATTTAAACTCCAAATTAGGCCTATATAGGCCTAGGCCTGTGAACAATTTTTTAGCTAAAAGTTTCCGCTAGTCTTATATCACTGAACATGACGATTGATTGTGTTTGATCAATAATAGGGGAAAGTTTATGTATATATGCATGTGATGACAAAAATGTAGTTAATAAATAGTTATAGGCCTGGGCCTATTGCTTGTTGATCTGAATAAACAGAGAGCTTTCTGTTCAGAAATAGTCTTGCCAGCAGAGAATATGACATTGTGCTGGCAGCTGCAGGCTCACAAGCTAAGCACTGAGTGTCACGTGATATGATTACTGATTACGTCACTTTCACTGTGACGTCATCACATTTGCAGCTGCCTGGTCACCCACTAACAAAAAAGTGGACTCTCCCTTGCTTCATGACGTTGTCAAAGACTAATGATCTTGTCGGATTTTTTAACTATTTCTGCGAGTGATCTATAATGCAGAAGAAACTCCATAATATTCATGCAATTGGGACAGGTGTGAAGCCAACAGTCCATGCTGTAAATGGACGAACTGCAAAGTGGCAGGTGAGTGTCTTTGTTGCAAAATCAGTTGTTAAAGTGGACCATGTCAAAAGTGTCCGACTCAAAGAGTCCCCTGTCCGAGTCAAGGTGACTCTCACCAATGGCCTATTATTGGGATTAGAGCCACATACATGGCCAGGTGGCCTGTCAAGTGTTCATCATCTAATAGGTTGTAAGCAAAGGCATCACTTGATACCTCGTTTGACTGTTGATAGGTTATCAATCAAAGTCCAGGCCACTTTGAATAAATGTGCGATGTCAAAAGTGTCCGAGTCACGGAGCATTACCCTACACCTTCATCACCATAAAATTTTGAGCTGGGGAGTGCATCATCCCAAGTCATACCATGACAAAATGGCCCATAACCTTTGCTAATTCATGAATACTTAATTAACTGACCCAGTTTTGGCTCAGCTACATCACAGTTTGAAATTGTTGCTTCTGTTTCACACTGTTACAAATGGAGAAATTGTGTATTGTTGAAAGGTGCTATCACAGTTCCGAAAATTCCATTGAATTATGTATTTTCACAGTTCTGAAATGAAACTGTTTGAAAGTTTGCTTGTTTTACACTGTTTTTCTCAGTTGCCAGTAATCCTCTAGGTGTCCATAATCTGACTAAACCTGCATGCAAAATGCTTATGACCTAAATAAGCAGCCAATCACAGAAGAAGTTGGAAATAGCAGAAAGCCCTGTCCATTTTAGCAGGGCTTGTGTGGGGAGGATGGGGGAGTGAGGCTGTCTCTGTTCGGGACTGTCAAGTGGCAGCAGAATGCTGACAGTCCCTGGAAAATCGAATTGGGTCAACAATAATTTGATCTGTTTTGGACAGATCACCAGATCAGGTCACACAACAGCTGTCCATATTACTACGCCAAACTACTTTCACAAAGCATGGTTGCTGGCTAATATCCAGTCCACTGCTTTGAATGAAAATGTTTGGAAATCATGAGACAAAAAGAAAGTTTTGAAACTTTAGCATACACTTTGCCTGTGAAAGGGATGATTTTACTCATCAGAAGTTTGATGGTATTCAATCTACTTATGCCATTTAGTGCATGTTAATTTGTGGTCAGAAAAGGGTCCAAAAAGAATGCATTCTCACTTATTTACTTGTCCATACAAAGCCAATGTTTTTGCTTTGTGATATCAAAAATGCTCAATTGTATTTATTCTGTTACTTTATGGAGATTTATTAACTAGGACAACAATATAATTCACAATTTCATAAAAGCTGTGTTACACTCAGCAAAATGTCTTGTCCATGCCACAAGTGGCCCCCTCTATACTGGCAATGTATGTGAGCTATAATGTATACATCCTCCATGATAAAAAATAGTTCCAACTTATTTTGGTATTTATAAGCTGTCTGCTTAAAATTGAAGCCAACCAAAGTCAGATTAGACACTTGCAGAGTTTTTGGAAATAATCTAGACCACCACTAAATGATGGAACTGTCCTGGTTTCTTCCACACTGTCCTGGTGTCTTCCACTGATCCAAATTCTGATCCGAATTTTGCACCCTAGGTGGCAGCAAATAGCGGTCAAATTGTAGACAGGGAGTGAGGCTTAAATTTCAAGACAACTCCAACTCAGGTGACACATTGTTCATACCAATATTTAAAGATAAAGAGGATTACTGTGAAAAAATTCATAAGTTACAATGAAAAACAAAACGAAACAATGTCTCGATTATTTTTCACAGATTTTTAGATGCGTAAATGAAACATTATTTACACTACCTTGGTCTTTTGCCATACATCATGTATAAAATTAAACATACTGCTGATCTGATTAGTCAAAAGGTCAACTTCAAAAAAGAACTTCAGTGCTAAAGGTAAAACGTTCTATTAGAATTTGTAAGTGATCTGATTTATCACATCAGAAATTTACCAAAGGGACACCAGACAGTGAAAATGATATTTTTCTCGACATATATCATTTGGGATTAATATTTTAGATAAGAATAGCATTATGAGTCCATGGAAAAACTTGAGCTTCAGTTAGTCTCGTTTCATCATATAGAAATGATTATTTGAAATATGGGTTATGTGAATCCAAAAAACATACGAACATAATAATATATAGCTGATGGACGAGCTTCAATTTAAATAATACAATAAACCAGATCGAACCAATAAAAAACTGAAATCAAGAAATGCTTGTGTGTGGTTCCTTCCCTTTTTCCCCATAAGCTGTTTTCTGGTTTTCATAACAACAAAAAAAGAAGTAAAAAAGAAGAAAATGCTGTTCTGCGACAACAGAAGTGGGTTTTTGGACTTTTTTGGGTCAAAGCCATATCTATGATATAATGGTTCACTGAAGAGTTTCACTTGACACATCTTCCAATTACTGCCAACTTCAAACCCAGCTATTGTGAGCATTGCATTTTGTCATCCTCTTTACAGATTGTTAAAAAAATGAAATTGAAACCCTTTCGCCATAATGACCACATCTATGAGCTCATAAAAACATCTTGTTACTTTGATATCTACACTCTAAAAATTTTCAGACAAAATTGGTTTTTTAGATTCAAAATGGTTTTTTAAAAAAATCCATGTTGGTTTTTGGCATTGAAATTTGGTTTTTCAAAAAACCATTTTGAATCTAAAAAACCAATTTTGTCCCCACATTTTTTAGAGTGTATATTTGCAACATTTCAAGAGCTTCAAAGAGTTACCTCTTTCTTCACATATATCATCACCTTTGGATGATTTGGTTTATTCTTAATTTAAACACAAAACAAATTAGTTTAATATGGATTTTATTTTGTGGAGACATTTCATTCGAATGTCACTGTCTCCTTTAAACCAAATCAAATTAAACCAATTCAAAATTGTTGCCACTGAGATTTAAAACCAACGAAAAATAGCTCATTAGCTACTTTCACCATCTTTGGACCAGGAAAAGGCTCAGGTGTACCACAGCCCCTCTCCATTTTCATGGAAATAGGCCTAATGTAAAGTTGGCATGTATTTTCCTCTGGTTGGCAGCAACTCTTGCCATTTTTTTTGTTCCATTATCACTGCATTCCTAATCTTATGCTTATCTGTCGAAATTCTAAGGAGTGAAAGCAACAATATCTTTAATCGTATTGTATACCTATCCATCCAAGACATAAAGCCTCTATGCATTTGAGGGATAGTTTGATTTCAGATATATGTCTATAAGTCGTATAAAGGGGTCAGGATTAATTAGTATAAGTATACACCATTTACTATTGTTTATCACCCAATTATACAGCATTTCAAAATGAATACAATGAAATAAATAAAACAAGTTACTACCTGATCAGTGATCACCATGTTTTTTTATTCTATAGAAATTATAACCTTTAATATTGCAATCAATACTAATACTACAACCGTCTATTTGATCTAAAACAGGTTGCTTTGAAGTTTGTCTGAGCATGCAAATGTGCACATGAAAATGTCCCTATGTATGTACAAAGTATGTTGGAAAATAAATATGTCTATGTCTATGTCTATCTAAATTTATTGGGTAACAAGGCAGGCCATAGGGTATGTACCAGACTCACAGTCTTCTCATCACTCAACACTCATCATCATACGGCGGTCACCAACACTGGAGAATGCTAAGGCATGGGAACCTTGGGCAATGTTCCCCTTGTCTCTGCCCATGGGCGCCGCCCTATGGCTGCCCTGAGCTGTATCATTGTGGAAGGCTCACCACGAATTTCGTGCCTGCATTGCAGTGTATGACTTATATTCGCGCAGCGAAACGGCCGACTCAAAAATCTGTGCAGTGATGGTCTCAACATCAACAGTCCACAGTTTTGAATTAGGTCAAGTGGGACCAGCTTCTTATCAATGATTTAGTTTCTTATTTAACAAAACATAACATATTCATCTTCAAAAGTGTCTTAAAAATTCAATTTTCTCTAGTAATATATCCTGTACAAATAATTTTTATGGAATAGTTAATTATAAGCATTGACAAGCTAAATCAAATTATTAACATGTGATTCATTTAATTTCAATCAGACAACAAGAAAACATAACAAAATTAAAGTTACATAATCTTATAAACAGATAATTATGTAACAGTGAACAGATAATCTACATGCAATGTTATTGTTTTTGTATTACTATATATATATTTATACTATTATGTAATATCAACAATCTAACATAGACTTGACTTGGGCAGCTTTCAGGACTGTCTACCTTTTTACCATTTAGCTGATTATCTATCAATCTTATTTATCTATTTAATATATATATCTATCTATCACTTTATCTATCTATCTGTCTGTTGTTATATCTATCTATCTATCAGTCTATCTATTTATCTCTCTATTTATCTATTTATCTATTATATTTTTTGTCTAGTTTATCTTGCTATTCTACATTTTTCTCAGTCTTTCCATGTATCTGTCTTTCTAATTTTCTGAAACAGTTACATAACTCCTGTCATACATTGAATATAAATAAACATGAAAGTTATGGTAACACTATAAGTCCTACAAAAACTTTTTAAAGTGCTGCGCGAATTTCATGGCAGTGCCATTTACATATTAGTATATACAATACAATACAATACAATACTGTCAAATTGATGGTTGATATTCATTAAGACCACTTTTGGGCTCTATTAAATCGAAACAACATATTTTCAATGCAGGTAAAATATATATTATGTTTAAAAGGACTACTGTATTATAAGTGCATAGAAGGATGATATTTATCAGGTGAAATATATCTGCATCGACTTATGCATAAATTCTTCATAAATTCAACATACAGGTCTGCGTACAATACGAAGGGTGTTCAGGAAGTTCTGACCAATTTTTGTAGCAGACCTTTCTCTTTGACGTACTTGAATGATATTTTGACAGTACAAAATTCAGATGTATAGCCATTGATTCTGAACATATTACATCCGTGGCCAATGCTAAATTTTTCAAACAAAACTCATCAATATTGTGGTGTAAATTGATATCAAATTTATTGCATATATACATAATTATTTGTGAACATTGATGATCGTCCATAGCTTTACAATTTTTCAAAGTAATCTCAGTAGCATGAAACAAATTTTTCATCCTTTCAATCCACTTGGAGAAATAATTTTCAAAGTATTGCTCCCCTAACTTATAAAAAGCCCGGAAATGGCATGTCACATGTCCTGATTTGTTGCATATCTTTCACCTCTGAGCTCATCTTTCAGGTTAGGAAATAAACAGAAGTCACATGGTGCTAAATCATCATCGAGGTATCGTGAAATGTTGTCCTGATGAGATCCTTGGTTTGTGCACCATTCTTTCCTGCATGGAACAACACACAATTTGATAGAAGCTCTCTGATCATGTTTCGGGTCCATGTCAAATGCATGCTAGTCCAAAATCACTCTTTGCCGTGCAGAAATCAGGTTTAAATGGGTAAACAATGGATTGGCACAACATTGTGATGTCATATCATAAAGTTACTATCACAATGGTGAATAAGCGCTGCACAGGTCTGCAGTACTTTTCAACATAATTTGACGGCAGATTTCAGGGAAAACACAATGCCGAGTTCTCACGAAAAATGAGCTGCGCTGGGTTACCCATATTGCCATATCCACGGCAACACAATAACATCTGAATTACATTGTGCCCCAAAGGTGCTTGGCCATTTTTTTCTATGACGCCTCAAGTTGTATTCTTGAAATCTGAAGACTCTAGCTTAATTTTAAGTATCTCTCAGAAAACATTGGTCAGAACTTTCTGAACACCCTTGTACATGCATATTTCAAGCTTAGTATAATGTATGTGTCTTCTTGCCTCTGTGTACGTATAGCAAAAGTGTATGTTATGATTACATTCATGGCAGGTTTATGAGAAATTATTGTCAGAGCGTGTGCTTGGTCCAGAATGATCTTGCTCTGATACTTATATATTCTATGCGTATATGTCCGTAATGCTTAATGAAATTCTGAAGCTTGTTTTTTTAGCTTTTATGAGCAGCTGCTAGTGAATCCTACCAAAATTTCCTTTATCTTCAACCATAGCTTTTTTAAAAAAGCTATAATACATAATATGTGTAAGAGCTGATTTCAATATCAGACAAAAAACTACAAATGGCAACAACCTCCAGACAGCAAGTAGCAGTAGATAAAATCAATTCGATTTTCCTTCAAGGCAGACTTTGTTGTCTATCATTGATATTTATTTTAAGAATGACAACCTTATCAAGACCGGAATAGAATCGAAACTGATGATTCCAAACAGCCATTAATCTTCACTTTATCTTGAGCCACTGCCTCCCTTGTATTGTTATTTCCAATATACAGCAAGCTGCCTGAACTGAAAATACAGCAAGACATATTCGAAAGACCAGCTTTCCACAGAAAGTGAGTTCCACACAAAATTCTAAAAATAATACAAACTTCAGAATTTCCTACAACTCTGTACTTTCCCAACTCCATCAGTGGCGGATCCGTGTCGGGGTCTAGAGAACTCAGGCTCCCCCTATCCCTGGACAACTGAGACAAAAAGCAGCATTTTGGAGATAAATGTGCAATGATACAGTCCCGCGAATGCCGGAAGCTGTCCAAGCTGCCTCAAGACAACCAGCTCTGTGTAGATCCGCCAGTGACAATCAATTGGAGTATTACTTAATTGAGCTCTTTGCTGCACCTTTGGAAACCAACTGTCAACAAGCAATGAGGTATGGTAAATCAGAATTATTCACGGTTTTATGCAGACATTAAGAAGAATAAATGATCGAAATGCAAGCATACATTTGTCATGTCGCGGCAATAGAAGTGGATTTTTATATGTTGTAGCAAGCAAGTGTGATTGTCATTTCTCATATTTCCTCCACAGAATAATTGTTTTCCTGACCAGAGGAATTATCCAGACAATGGTATGTAGTTAATGGATGCCTCCGAAAACAGCATACTATACATTATTTGTGTCAAAAGAATCTCAGTTTCACATTTTTATGGCAAAGCCAATGCCATCTTTTCTTGTTTGTTAACCACTTGGTATTGTTGAGCGTTGACCTGTTTTGGCCGAGACGGTAATATTCACAGACAACCAGGGTGATAACTAATCAGGAGATGAATTCTGAATTCTGAAATCTGTAAACATGTGTATGTATTTGTGGACATTGATGTTGCAATCCTCTTTGGCACTCTTCTATTCCCGGATTTTAATCCTCAACTGCTGTGGTTATAAACCTGCTTAGCATGATCCCTTCTGTGAGGTTTCAGTGTTGCTATTCATCTTTCATCATATTTCAACACTTGAAACCTGATGTATATATATGTAAGCACAGAATGCCTTTGCATCACATTGAATCAGCTTTTCTTTAAAATATTTTCTTGTGTTTAGGCATCCATAAAAAGCTTCCGTTATTCAGAGTAGGTACACCTCAAGAATTTCAAGCGCATGGTCTCACTACGGCTTTTTTTTTAATAGCATGGAGTTTATTTATGTCCCTCCCCTCCTTCTTTGGAGTCCAGGGAAAACCAAACTACTACTGCTGTCCGTATTTTGCAAAACAAATGTGTGTTGGATGTCAAATGCTGCATGCAATCTGAGATGATTTTCGTCTATTACAATCTTATATTCAAGAGGAGAAACATGCAATTCCAGGTAGGGTATCATTACGACTAGTGTGACCACTGGCACCCATTACTTTGAGATGTCATTTCGCCTGTGAAATGTTTTAGTGATCATAAAATGTTCATACTTTCATTGTTTACACTTGACAAAGCTGCATCACTGATAGTCACAAAAATCTACTAAACTCTAAAGCTTGTAAACCAATAGACAAGAGAACATAAAATGTACAGCCTCAGGAAGATGCGGCCTTTACACACCTTTCAGTACTCACTCTCGTCTGACAATGCTCTCACTGCAAATTCTGTGCTTTTACTTTATAGATATAACACCATGAAGTAACCTTTAATACTAATACTAAAATTATGTACCAAGTTCACTTATTTGACTTTAAACAGGTCGCTATCTTAAAATGGTTTTGGTAGTTCAAATATTTTTCGTTGCAAGGAGTTCCTCAAGGTTCCAAACTTAGACCAATCTTATTTAACTCCTATATTGCCCAAGTCAATGAAGTAGCTCTAAGAAATCAAATACACAATCAGAAATATGCTGATGATTCACAACTTATTGCGTCATTCAAGCCAACTTTTTTCCTAACATACATATAAGTATACGGTCGATAAATTTATGGAAATTATATTTTTTATTTTCCAGATGCCATGCAGGGGTCTAGAGATCCCCCTTCCATTCTGGACCACTGAAATGAACTGTGGCATTTTGAAAAAAAAAAATTATGCAATGACATCAGCCCACGAATGCCACCGTCTTTATGAGCAAAAAAACTTGCACAAATTAGATTTATTCACCATTTCATGCAGACATCAAGCAGCAATATCAAAATGCAAGCATAGATTCATCATGTTGCAGCAATAGAAGTTGACTTCATATGTTGCTGGAAGAAAGTGTGATTGTCTATCTCGGAACTCTTCCACTGAGAAGTTAAGCCTCTATATACCCCTGCTCATGAATATGGAATTATTTTTTGGAAAAAAAGTGTCAAATAAAAGCAAATTTCAGAGAGTGTGCAAGCAACGTTCATTGTAAAGGTCAAGTCATCTTCTATAATCACTCTTTGAAAGCCTCAACAACATTTTTTGCAAGAATTTTGTATTTTTGTTGGAATGCACCTCACGGTCCTCACCCTAAAAAAAACCCCTGAATTCCCATAATTTGTATTGCTGGAACTTTTCCTTGGGTTAAAGCTGGAGCATGTGTTTTACATGAGAGCATGTTCTTCCCTTTAGCGGTCATTGGAAGTAGTTACTATTGAATCAGACCGTCATGTGCTCCAGCAGAAGTTGCTAAAGTTATCAATTTCAATGGAGAATGATGAAGTATTCCATATTTATGAGCAACGGTGTACATGTGTATGTTTGTGTAGGCCATTGACGTTGCAATTCTTTTTGGCACTCATCTGTTCCTGGATCTTAATCCTCAACTGTTGTGGTTATAGACCTACTTAGCATGATCCTTTCTGTGAAGTTTTGTGTGGCCATTCATCTTTCATCATATTCCAACACTTGAAACTTGATATATATGTACAGTGTAAGCATAGTCCGGACAGCCTTTGATACACCTTGAATCACCTTGAATTACCTACCTTTTTCTTTGAAATATATTTCTTGTTTTTCGGCATCCATAAGGCTTTTGTGTGGTCTTTGAGCAGGAACCCCTCAAGAATTATGAGTGCATGGGTTCCGACCATGGCTTTTTAAAAATGGATAAAAGGAACATATGGAGTTACCCATGCGTGGTTGGGCATAGATATTGTTAAAACTTGTCTTTTACTGCATTCATGAAGAAAAAAAAAAAAAAGACCAAGTTAAGGTGGCTCGCTACTCATGGTGCAGCAATGGCGGCGTCACCATAGCAACAACAGCCTGCTGAGCTCTGTGGACTGCTTTTTTGGTTTTTTATAATTCCGTGCGACTGCCACTTCGTTTGTCATTTGCGTCACTTCTATTAGGGTTAGAAACTTCTGGTTTGAAGCATTAGATGCGCTATGAACATCACTATGACATGCCAGAGATTCAGCTTTATGGTCCGAATAGAAACTTTTTACACGCGATTTTCGGCAAGCAGGTCTAATTTCTAAAAATTGACTTTGAGATATAAATAGATTTTTATCTCAATTTCTATCGCGGTAGCAAACCTTCTCTTATACATTTTATTGTTCCTAACAATATTTGGAAATTAATGACAAAAAAATGAGAAATCCTATCCCGTCAATTTTTTTTAGCGCCATGGTTTATAAAAAAAATTAAAATTGTCAAAATCAAAACTTTTATTCCGAGCCCCTTGGAAAGTCCTTTAAACTAAATATATCTCTTTGAAATTGTAATCAGCAGTTCCATTGAAGTTTTTTCTTCAATTCCATGCTTCATTTCATAATATGGGATGCATGACCACTGAATGGCAGGACAAACTTCACAGAAAGAAAGATAAGAAAAAAATTGAGTTTTTCAGGTTTGCGTGGACTGACTTTCTTGTACATAACCTCAAATATTTCGAAAAAAAGGCTGGTTGCGACCACTTTTTTTTACATATCCTTGCTATAAACTATATTTTGGATCATTCTAAACTATTTTTGAGAAATGCTATCTTAGAAAGTTCACGAGTAACGAGCCACCTTAAAACATATAGAAAAAGAGACATCCTAATTATTTATACAGGAGCCCCGTAGGCTTAGTATTAACTTCCGCCTCAGCTCCTTGTGTTTCGCTGGTGAAATGAGTTGTATAGTTTATAAAGAAAAGTATCAAAAAATTGAATTATGGCACAAGAAAATAGTCACAAAATTTCAACACATGAGAAAAATGTCAACTTTATCTTGATATTTAACAGCTTAAGAACATCACGCCGTCATGTTGAATGCCACACGCTTTGACCTCAGCCTTCACTTGTCTTGGCATGAATTCATCAAATTGTTTTTGTTTCGTTATGACAAATATGGCCATTTTTCTGCGAAAGTACATTGTACCTTGCGCCTGTTTGGCTGGTTCAGTTCAGTTGGCTGAACCTCTTATGCACAGAATGGTCCAAGATGTCCTTATGTTGTTCTATTAGTTCAAGTTGAAGTCGGGTGAATTTTCCTTGAATATACACTTTAACGTGTTTGTGTAGGCCTTTGACTTTGCAATCCTCTTTGACTTAAATCTATTTCAGGCAGTTAATCCTCCACTATAGTGTGGTTATAGGCCTACCCTATCAGCATGCCTCGGCGGCCCAACGTCGGCCCGAAGCCAGTCCGATGCTGTTGATATCGGACCGACGCCGGGCCGACGCTGGACCGCCGAGGCACGCTGACAGGGTACTTAGTATAATCCTTTCAGGGAACTTTCCACACAGCAGTGTCTGCAAACCTGTTTTCCATTGGTCGCTACATGCGAAGAATTACGAGTGTGTACCTTCAACTGTTTGAAGTTAATGATGTTACAACAGGCTTCTATCTTATCCGTTGAAATATACCTAGGGGCCAGTGAGGTCCACCAGACACGGGCTGAAGTAAAAAGTTGTGGGGTATGGTTGGATTCCTCAGCTATCACGTCCAGGTTCACAACCTTGCCAACCGGCTGCTCGATCCCGGCAATTCAAGATGGCGTCCAAGATGGCCGCCATTCCTTGAAATCTCTATATCTCGGTTAATAATGATCGAATGTGAGAGTGTGATAGGTCTATTCAGAGGTTTTTGGGGTCACAGAATTCAATGGAATGCATTTCAGGACTGTCCAGGCCACCTAACATCATGTATTAGGTATATTGGGCATTTTACTGGGATAATTATCAAGACAGGGAAACTGATGTTTCAATTGCATATATGACTTACAATAGAAGGTGTCATTTATTAATTTGCTCAATACTGAGTTCTGTTCAGATGGTCAGTAACAACAGTATTGGCACATAAAATAGATGTCTATCTATTTGTCTATTATTTAACAGTATGAACTGCACATTGACATTACAAATAACATTAGCTGTATGTAAAGTGGAGTTCATTGATTGCATTCCTTATTTTATAGAGATAGGCAGACAATGACCACGAATAATGCAGGGAATTGCACTATATCACTCTAAAACATTTTAGACAGAGATGATTTTGTAAATACCTCATGGTATTTCCACAACAATGGTTGTTTTTACATAATGGGGAAATTGGGGCACAGTGAATCGCAGTACTGTACACAGTGAATCAATAGACTTCCTTGGATGCTGAATAGAAATATTTCAATATATTTTCATATGTTTGATGTATTTTAGGAGCACTCAGCTTAATTAGGCGTGACACTTGAAAAAACATATTCCGTTTGGACATTATGAGGCAAAATATGATTTTCAGTATGAAAACGTGGAATTTTTCGAATGTTTTATTTGTTAAAAAGTACAGAAATTCTTTGAATGATTCCCTGCAATTGAAATATGTGTGACAGGTACAACTAATGGAAATAATTACTAGGTGATTTGAAAACATGTGGATCAAATTGGCAAAATATGTTGAATTATGTGAAAAGTAGTCATACGGAGAACAGTGAATCGGGGCACAGTGAATCACTATGTTCTTCATTGTAACACTAGAAACATCTTGCAAAAAGCACCAAGAATAGCGTATATTGAAGAACCACACCTGTGACAGTTTATGCCATGTATGCGTTCAAGGACGTAAATTGCCATCCACTGGACTTAAAAGTGTGCCTTTGCACAGAAAATATTCTAAGGAATATTCGGCAACATGCATAACAAAAACTAGTTCCAATTAATTTTTTTTTTTAATAAATGGCTCTTGATTCACTGTGCCCCTAGAACTGATTCACTGTACCCTGCTATCGGGGCACAGTAGGGTGGTTCATTTTTAGATGGGAAAAAATTATTTTGTGAATTTCACATCGCATACCCTCTTATTTGATGAGGTTAGGTATAAAACAGATGCATGTGAAATTTTATGAAAATCCAACAAGAGGAAGGGGTCCCCCAAAGGCCTTAAAGTTGGAATGTTTTTTTAATTTTCGACCATTTTCGCCAATCCGCGGTTCTCTATAACTTCGTCAGTATTAGTCATACAGCATTCTAATTGCTATGGTTGGAAGGCTCTCAAAAAGACCTATAATTTGAATACCAACATCAATGGTCTAGGACGATATCTTAACTCCCAATGACTCTTCGGCCTGCACTTTTCTTAATGAGAATGTCGCTGACTGTCTAATCCTATCAAAAAAAGGCTTTTGATGTTTTTTTCACTGATAATTGCTGTGATTCACATTCTTCAAGTTCCAGAATAAGCAAACAAAATATTTTTTTAATTTTTGGTCATGGAAAATCCAGATTTATAAGCTTGGAAGTTTTAATGCAAAATTTCGTCGGAATTATTGAAATAATTCATGGAGGGGCTGTTATATTTCATATTTTAACTTCACAAGAATTAAATATAGGACTACATCATTGGTACTAGGAGAATGCTAAGACTATTTCCTTTCATTTGGTACCACTCATGTTGCCCTGCAATAAATTCTGATGAAGATATTATATGAAATGCAACAGGCCCCATCTCACATTTTACGAGTTTTCAACTGACGTTAACATTAAAACTTCATCACTCACATACCAGGCACTCCCATGGAAAAAATCAAAACGTTTTTTGTATTTGGTCATTCTGGAACTATGAGAATGCGAATCACTGTAATTATCATTGAAAAAAAATTCCAAAGCCATTTTTTAACAGGATTAGACAATCTGCATCATTTTAATTCTAAAGAGTGCAGGCTGAAGGGCTAATGGGAATCAAAATATCGTCCTAGACCATTGATGTTGGTATGCAAATTGAAGGTCTTTTTGAGAGCTTTCCAACCATGGCAATTAGAATGTTGTATGACTAATACTGATGAAGTTATAGAGAACCGCGGATTGGTGAAAATGGTCGAAAATTTAAAAAACATTGCAACTTAAAGGCCTTTGGGGGACCCCTTCCTCTTGTTGGATTTTCATAAAATTTAAGCTGCATTGTTTTTGCACCATTTTTCACAAAATAGGAGGGTATGCGAATTGATATTGACAAAAAAAGTTTTTTGGACCACCCTAGGGGCACAGTGAATCAATTTTTTGTTTTCATTCTAAAGATTATATCTTTGAAATCAGAAGAGGTTCTATTATTTTTTTAGCATGCATTTTTACTTTACAGTTATATCTTTCCTAGAACAATTTGTAAAAAAAATATTGTTATAAATCTCTGAGATATTGCAAAAATAAACTTATGCGATTCACTATGCCCCCGTTTCCCCATCATTAATTTTTCATTCCATTTGTTACTAAACACATTTTGGTATTTCCACAAACCCTTATAGGAATGATATGGAAGACAAACCTAGATGAAAAAAGACAATCAGAGTTTTTGTAAGATACTTTGCAGAGTGTATAATGAAGTGGGGTGGTTTAGGGGAAATATTGGCAAGTGATTTCTGCATCTAGATCTACAACATTAACAAGAAGCATCCCTGATGATTTTTTTTTTGATTGGTTGATTGCTTGATTTATTTCCACAATTTTTGACATATACAAAATATATAAGATGCGGAGGAGATTCCAAAAGACCAGAATTGATCGCTTGTGGGAAACCACCTTGTAAAAAATTTGTGAGTATATGGTTTTTACAATATGTGTTCAGATCTATATATCATTAATATATTTATTTTATCATTATTCATTTGATTGTTGTTGTTGTTTTTTTTAATTTTTATTATTATTATTCTTTATATGACGAATCACATACATAGCAGTTTTGAATTAGACAATCTTCTTCATGGCCACTCAACAATTTATCTTTGGCATAGTTGGTGAAACCTCTTTTGCTGTGGGTGTAATTTTTAAGCATCAGCTACAACAGTAGCTGATCGCTTATTACAATCGTCTGTTTCCATGCCGGCAGGCAGTTTTTACCTATCACCGATGATTTCTCTGTCAATCTACCAAGTAAACCTACCAAAATCCTCCCGAGTCTTTCTTAGCACCTAACCACAAGACAGGGTTATATTTCGGACATCCCGAGAGCCTATTTCTTCTGATTCAAGCCATTTTATTTCCCTCCCCATCGCGCACAACCTTCCTCGTCCGCCATTTTTTCTCAACTGGATGTCGGCTAACTTCGGCGTCTGACGAAAACACCCGAAGTATCAAATGCTATTTCTTGCGATTCTCATTTTCCGATTTTAACTATTTCCTTGTTGCCAAAGTAAACTAAAACCACCATTAAAACCTATTTACATTCCTGTTTTCATAATTTGCTGCCATCTATTAAAAAATAATAAAAAATTTATCAGCCAATCAGGTCACGGCATTTCTCTGGGATTCCAATATGGAGGACGAGAGAAACAACAATCAATGTTTTCTGACAAATTTCAGCCGTACTGATCATATATGGCCTTACACATGACTGTCAGGTATTTAAACTGATCAAGTTAGGCGATATTGTCATTGTACTATAGAAAAAACTTTTTTCAAAGCAACCTTGGGTGTTCTGTGCCTTGATTTGTCATTGTTCTGTAATATCGCTCAAGCAAAAAATTGCGATACTGTACTAGTAGCGGTCGCGGTAAAAAGTGCGTAAATTCTCTCAATGCTCTGTCAATGCAGTTTAATGACCACAGTTATACAGCTATTAGGTGTGTATAAATGGCAGACCCCATTTTTGAAAGCTCTGGTGTATATCTGTTTTCTGATGACCATTTAGTTGTTGTTGTCCTCCTCCTTCTTCTTCTTCTTGTGCTGTCAATTGATAGTGATACTCCTATAATTTTTTTTAAACATACCAGATCATTCACTTTTTAAGCAATGTTTATTCCTACAGCTGATGCTTTACATGCTTTGCATGGTATTTTTTTCTGTTATACTGGATGGACTGTTATTAAAAATGATTGGTAATTTGTATTGAATAGCATTTTTAACATATTCATGTTTAATTATTGGAATTTGAAAGTTATGTTGGTGTCATGTACGAATTTCATGGCTGTCTGAGTGGTGTCTGCACAAAGAGATAGAATAGGCTGGCAGTAAATTGTTTTCATAAAGATATGCAAACTTTGTACACACAATGTGCTCAGATCTGCAACTTTTAAAAGTTTTAACTGCTTAAAAAATGGCTCAGTGTGGGAATTATATTTAACATTAACAATGACTCTAAATGCTTTTTTCTGTAGTTTAGCTAATTTGTTAGCTTTTGTTCCCCAAAGGAGAATGCCATAGGTTAGATGTGGTAATACCAATGAGTTATATAATGTGACTAATGTGTTTTTTGGGATATAGTATTTTATTTTATTTACATACCAATTGTTTTTGCTACTTTTGTTGAGATTTTCCTAGTATGTTGATTCCAGGTAAGATTTTAGTCAATTTCAATATCTAAGAAATTAAAATATCCTACAAATTCTATTGGTGTATTATTTATTCGTAGAGAAGGGGTTTCTGGTTTCTTGTGTGTAGAGTGGAATATCATGCCTTTTGTTTTCTTTAGATTAAGCAAGAGCTTATTTAGTTCCAACCAACAATACACTTTGCTTAGCTCTATGTTTATATTAGCACATAAATTATAATAATCGTTAATTTTAAATGTGTTTAATATGGCAGAAAGAGTTGTATCATCTGCGTATACTATTGGATAAAAATCGGTGCTTGAGTAGATAATATCATTTATATTAATCAAGAATAGTAATGGACCAAGTATAGACCCTTGGGGTACACCCATACGACATACGTACTGTCAAGCATTTAGAATAATTGCCATTGTAATCTACATATTGTTTTCTGTCTTCTAAATATTTTTCCATCAAGAATAATGCTATTTCATTAAATCCATAATAACCAAGTTTATGTAGTAGGATTTTATGAACACTGAGTTCCTTAACCATTCATAACATTGTGTAATATATGCCAAGAAATGTCCAAGTTGCACCAGGCTAGTCTATGCTTAGTGAGGCCACACAGCCATTTGTGAATTATCTCCTCACAAACAAAACAAATTTATTTATGCCATATCCTGGAAAGGTGTTGAGTACCAACAATATCAAGCATTTAGAAACTTGGAAGTGTTGTGGTCACACTCTTTTTTTGCCACTGTGCACTATTATTTATTCCAACAAATATGAGTATTGCAAATGTCTGACTTTCTGCAAAGATTTCTGACATTTGCCTGTCTTTGTAATTGTGTTGCCATGTTCTAGGATACTGCCTTCGTCTGATTTATGTCAATGTTCAGCTTTCTCAGTGTACCAGGTGGAGATTAAAGCTATGTTAGATGCACACTACAACCAATATAACACAAGCTTGGTTGCCAAAATGTATTGCAAACTGCCCCTAATAGCAGTACAGATGAATAGTTTTATGACTTTAATTGACAACCTATATCCGTCTAAGATCATGTGTCAATCCTGCAATAAGAACCTGGTTTCAACAAACAGGTCTGTGTCTAATTGTTGGATTGGCAGTTCATATGTGGAATCATATAGAGTCAGTCTCTTATTTTGCTGGCTGGGAGTCATGTCCGCTTTGAAATTATTCATACATGGGGATTGTGTGGTAACAAACACATCATAAGCTAATATCTACCTGCACTCACCAATTCTACACTCATTTCAGTTGTTTGACAAGATTTATCATTATATATCTCCAGACCAATTTTGTGACAACTTAACAATTGAGCCTTTCGCCAAAGTACCATATCTTTGTAAATGTGTCACAGTATTCCTTGTTAAGTTGTTATGATGTAGATCAGTTGCTAATCTTCCTGGTAGGAGACTTCACTTGGACTCAATCATCAACATGATCAAGGATTCAGGCTGTTTCCAAGTTCATGGGGTCATATGATATCAAATATTAATAGTAGGGGAGACCGGGGTTAGTTGGCACACTCATTTTCATTTTTGCTCTGGAGAGCAAACGGTAAAAGATATTCACACTAAATTTTAGCATGTGATAGTGAGCGTGTTTACCTCAATGATCAGCCCAAGAGATATTGTAAATGATTATTGAAATTTGTGTCACAGACACAAACTTCCAGAAAAAATTTTGATTCAACTAACCCCAAGCGCTATAAAAATTTGGAGACAACTTCTTATAAAAGGGGTTTCCTTTGCATAACTGATATCCCTATGATGACCACCAGCTTCAGTACAACACTCATTTGAAAAGAAATTGTATACTGTAATTTACTAAAATTTTTGTCTATTTTTGGCAAAAAAGCTGGTTTTTCCGTATTTCTCTTTCAGGAATACAAACATGCACTGTAGTAGTTCTAAACTGCAGTAACTCCAACCAACGATGACTTGCAAGGCAATTTGAACACTTGAAATCTATGTTACGGCCAACTCCGCCATGCATGATTCAACTAACCCCATCACACCTGGAACACAATATTGTCTTATTTTTCAGTCTTATCAAAGTCACACAACAAAAAGCTTCTGGGTGTGGATTAGGCATGGATTTGCTTATTTAGAAATAAGGTTAGTTCACCTGGATTAAAATCATAGCTAAACATTAACCCCCTTCGAAGACTGAGCAAACAAGTTACTAGAGCACCCCAAAAACAAACTTTCTTGCCTACAGAATTAGCATTTTCAAATTTTGAATGAATAAAGGTATGGTAACATGTGCCAATAAACAGGGTATCTACCAAAAGTACCAGTTTGGCCAAAAATTTAAAATAAAGCTGATTTTAGGCCAAGATTCAACTAACCCCGCGATTCAACTAACCCCAGTCTCCCCTACCAAGTTTTGGGGAACTTTTTTTCCATAACCTGCTTTAAAGGACAATTTTATTCCTAAAATTGAATTTTTCCAGATATAGTGAAGATTATACACAATCCTGAAATTATTATATTGTGATGCACTTCTGTTTAATGAGTATTATTTCTACTGATAATTAAATTACTGGGGTAATTTTCATTATTATGAGACTATTTTAACTCTTTCTCGAGACTTCAGTAGAGAAAATAATCTGCAAAAAAGCAAAATTTACTTATGTAATGGCCTTTTTAGCAGAGGCTGTGCCTAACAAATTTACAGCTACTCTTTGCTTATTCTGTATGCTCGATGCTGGTGGTCTAGTCGCAGATGTAAATTTTACCTACCATTTAGGAACATTCTTTGATAACCAATCTGTGTTCACTTTAGTCATCAAGCTAACTGCTGCAGCAATGTGCAGCATCATGTGTGTTCTCTGACGTCTGAAAAATATCCCAAGTTGTTTGGTGTGGCTTGCCAAAGCATAGTTATCAGAGTTAATGGCTTTTTTATCAGCCTGTTCCAGTAGACCGCCCAGAAGCGCTTAAACTTTTTTAAAATCCTGTCAATTTTCTGCATGATCCAAGAAAGAGAAAAATCATATTGGTACACAATCTTATCCGATCCACCTGTAAATTAACCAGACCTATACTAAAACATATTGATATCACTAAACTTCTAGTTGACAGTGTGCAGCACTTGTTTTGTGTAATCTGAGTGAATGTTAGGTCCAGGAACATGAAATAAACAACTTAGCCTATTATAAAAATACATAAGATCACAGGATGTCATTATTGCAAATGATCATCCTTAAGAAATTAGTTCTTAAGCTGTTATTAAACTAAGTCAACATTTCAATCCTTTTATTGTCTAGCTTGACAAATCATATGCAATTAAAACATCGTTTTCCAGTTTTCTGTTAATTATTGCAATAAAATGCCCAATATGCCTAATACATGATGTTAGGTTGCTTGGACAGTGCTGAAATTCCTTTCGGGATTGAGCAGCAGGTTGGTGAGGTTGTGAACCTGGAGGTGATAGCTGAGGGTCTTAGGAATCCAACCAAACCCCACATCATTTTACAGCAGCCCATGTCTGGTGGACTGAAATATTTGGCCCTGGCCCCCTGGGTAAACTGTCATTTTTTCATTGGGTAATCTTTGACCTCAATGGTGAGCGGTATATGATTTGCTGACCATCTGACTTGATAACATGTCAACTTTTATATGATATATGACCTGAAATATACAACATAATGTTATTATGAGCAACTAAAAATAAAATAGCATACATGTATAAAGAATGAATAAGGATTTAAAACTGCGCTATAGACAAATGCTTCTGACAACAGGGACAGATCCAAACATTGTCGAACGGGGGGGGGGGGGTTATGAATGAAAAAGTGCTAAAAATATAGGGAATAAACCCTTTTTTAACGAATCTATACACTATGCTACTGGCCAAATTCGAAACAGAAATGTTATCAGATATCTGTTATTTTGACCTGTGACCATCAAATTGACTGGCGAACACTTCATAAGTGGAGTATCTAAGACTTGCCCTGCATGGTGATCATTACACTGTAAAATTGGAGGCACTGATTCAGCTCAACTGATTGAGTGAGATGGCTGCACAAGTTGATTGAGCTAACATAGATTAAAGTTTTAAGCTGAGATAACTCAAAATACCGAGCTGAGATAGCTCAAAATACTAAGCTATGTTGACTAAGGTATTCAAGCTGAGAAAACTCAAAACAATGAGCTGTGTTGACTTACAGCTCAAAATATTGAGTTTTGTTGACTTATTGATCCAAGCTGACACAACTCAAAATTTTGAGCTGTGTTGACTTATTTTTAGTTGTTTTTGATTTATATTTGTGTGACCTGTCTTATAAAGATATTTATGAATATGGGCTGTAATCCCAAAATATTGTTTGATCTCTCAAGGGGATCCACCTGATCCAGTATGCTTCATTTTAGAACACCATGGACAGGCCCAAGATGCATTCAACAAAGACCATTGCATCACAAGGAGATTTAAAAATTAATTTCTTGTGAATAAATCCCAATGGCCTGTGGCTCATCTCAGTTGGTTTACAGTGCTAGAAGCCTATATTTGAACACACTCTCACTTAGAAATGTTGGTTGACATGTGAAAGCATGCACCTGATTACTCCCACAAATTAATTTAAGAGAGATAAAAATAAAAAAGTAACCAGCTAAAGTGGTTTGCTACTCATTTTTTCTCTGGGATAGTGTAATATAAATGTTCTTTTTTCTTGTAAGTAAATAATTATTTAAAACTAAATGCAGTCTTATGAGAAGTGCTTGTTATAGATGGCGCTATATGTGGCATGACTGAGATGTCAAGCTATCTGCAACAACTGAAGCTTTCATGTTTTCACAGCTTAATGTTATGATTCGTTTGGACAACTTACAGCATTGAGCTATCATACCTTGACAACTTATAGGATTGAGCTATCATAGCTTGAAAATTATTAACATTGTCAGACAGCTCAAGTTATTGCTTCAACACAGTTTTCAAATTTTACAGTGTACCAGTCTGAATCAGCTTCTCTTGCAAAAAGATTATCTATTTGAGAAGGTCATGATCGGCTTATTCGTTGAACAAAGACAAAAATAACGTGCAAGCACTTTAACAGCTGCTTGTAGATAGACTATCTATCTATCTATCTATCTATCTATCTATCTATCTATCTATCTATCTATCTGAAAACCTAGATTTGTCTATATGCATCTCCCTTCCTTCCATCCTTCCATCCTTCCATCCTTTCTTCCTTCCATCCTTCCTTCCTTCCTTCCTTCCTTCCTTCCTTCCTTCCTTCCTTCCTTCCTTCCTTCCTTTCTTCCTTCCTTCTTTCCTTCCTTCCTTCCTTCCTTCCTTCCTTCCTTCCTTCCTTCCTTCCTTCCTTCCTTCCTTCCTTCCTTCCTTCCTTCCTTCTTCCTCCCTTCCTTCCTTCCTTCCCTTCTTTTATAGTTTTAAGCTTTTTAATGAATTTGCAAACAATCCCCCTGGCTGGCACTTGGCTTGCTGCTGCTGTCACTGCATCAGAACATTTGAAATTCGCGGGAAAAGCATACATTTTAGTTTAGAAAATAAAAATTTATTGTCACAGAAGTTTATCAAAAGTTGATGGAAACAAGATAAAGTTATATTGAGACTGTATACTAAATTTTGAAGTGATAGGAGAAATAGTGTGACCTCCTATATGGTCAGAAGGTTCCCAAAAATTCCTCCTGCAATACAGGCTGCAAGCAGCTGTAAAAACATACAAAATTACCATGAGAAAGCAACGTATAGCATACCGAGAGTATCATGTAAAAGGCAATATTCTCTATGAAGACATTTAGTGCTATAGGGTGGTCAAAAAACACTTTCTTCTGAATTTATCTGATTTGAATCTTGCATGCTGATCTTCTATGGATAGAAGGTATTGTGTAAAAATTTCAGCAAAATCAATTAATTTAGAGGTGGCACAAAGCCGGCATCTCAAGTAGGTTGTCACTTCAAACTAACGGAAATTAAAATTTGCTCAAAATTAGCCTCATTGTAAAAACTGTTAATAAAGGTAACCAAGAGCTGATTGCCAGGTAACCACTTTGATTCATCTCATAAAATGTTTTACATAGCATTAAAAGGAAATTTTCGAAAATTTCGTTTACAATTTTCCTGTGTGCTTATTGAATATTACTGCACCATATAATAAAACCATAATATAAATACAGATATTAAGGTGCAATTAATCAATTTAAATCATTCTTTCCCACATGGAGCAGTTAAACATAAAGTGACAAGCAAAGATGAAACAGTGAACTAAGAAAATCGATGTGAGATTAAATTTGTTTTTTCCCTTTTTTTAATGCGTTTTGCATTATTGAAGGGAAAATTTTAAAATAGTTATAAATCAATTTATAACATTCTACTAAATGTACCAAATTTCCTCCTTTTGTACGTATTTCAGATACATGCATTATCATCACGTAATATTCTTGGAATAACAATACATGTACCTGTCTGTATCAAAACACCATGTCATCCTGGTGTTGACAAGACATATTCTTCTGTTTTCTCAAAATACATGGTCAATTTGTAGCCAGACTTGCTTCAACTCTGATCAACACAAGTTCCAGGATTATGTTGATATATGTATGGACCCAGTTGTCACCTGTTGCTAAAAATCCAGGTGGTTACTGAACAAGGATACTTTTATGGCCAAACTGACCATTGGGTAGTCCTTTAATTGCAACTTTTACTTGAGATAAACTCCGCCACCATGGAATCCACATTTGACAGTACACTTAAATTTCTTCCTGCACCTGCATAAAACTGCATAATTCTGCAGTTCTGCAGTTTCCTGCAGAATTCTGCAGAAAACTGCAGAATTCTGCAGTTCTGCAAAAAATTCTGCAGAATTCTGCAGGAAGTAATAAATTCTGCAGTTCTGTAGGAAGTTCTGCAGAATTCTGCAGTTCTGCCTATACAAGAATGAGGACTGTGAGGAAAGCAAGTGGGATCGCAAAAATTTCATTTTACAAACTGCTGTATAATCAAAATTAACTTCCATGGACCTTTTGCCTCTCTGCTTGGTCAATTCTCAACCAAATTTCATTCTGAAAAAAGTTTCAGGTACTCTACAACCAGGGCTATTTAATACAGTAGTCAGTCTTTGTCCGTCGTTGTTTCTTTTTGCCATACGGCTCTTTTTTCGGCGATCAGTGTGCTCGCAAAAATGGCAATCCACAAACTGCTGACAGTGCTCTGTCAAAATTAAACTTCCATGGACGTTTTGCCTCTCTGCTCGGTCAATTCTCAACCAAATTTCATTCCGAAAAAAGTTTCAGGTACTCTGCAGAATTCTGCAGTTTTTTGCAGATTTTTTTGAAACTGCAGAATTCTGCAGTTTTCTGCAGAATTCTGTAGTTTTCTGCAGAATTCTGCAGTTTTTTACAGAACTGCATAAAATCTCCCAGGCTGCATATCTCCTACAGAATTACAGATTTTGCTGTAGAAACTTTTCAGAAACGCTGCAGTGACCCCGACCCCCAAATCACAACCCCCCAAACCAACCCCCCAAATCAATGTTTCCTTGGTAGCGGCAAGCTCAATGTCTAAGAGGTCTGAACTGTACAGATGCAATACACTGGTGGCAGGGAGCAGCAGAACTGCAGAATTCTGAAGCTTCCTGCAGATTTTTTTGAAACTGCAGAATTCTGAAGCTTCCTGCAGATTTTTTGGAAACTGCAGAATTCTGCAGTTTGTTGCAGAATTCTGCAGTTTTTTGCAGAATTCTGCAGTTTGTTGCAGAATTCTGCAGTTTTCTGCAGAATTCTGCAGTTTTTTGCAGAACTGCATAAAACCTCCCAGGCTGCATATCTCCTACAGAATTACAGATTTTGCTGCAGAAACTTTTCAGAAACGCTGCAGTGACAGAGGACTACCAAAACCCCGACCCCCCAAATCACAACCCCCCAAACCAACCCCCCAAATCAATGTTTCCTTGGTAGCGTCAAGCTCAATGTCAAAGAGGTCTGGGCTGTACAGATTCTACACTGGAGGAAGTAACAGAGGTACAGAAATCATGCGGGGAGCAGCCGAACTGCAGAATTCTGAAGCTTCCTGCAGATTCTGCAGTTTTTTGCAGATTTTTTTGAATCTGCAGAATTCTGCAGTTTCCTGCAGAATTCTGCAGTTTCCTGCAGAATTCTGCAGTTTTCTGCAGAATTCTGCAGTTTTTTGCAGAATTGCAGAATTCTGCAGTATCCTGCAGAATTCTGCAGTTTTCTACAGAATTCTGCAGTTTTTTGCAGAACTGCAGAACTGCAGAAAGAAATTATATACTCCTCACATTTGATCACCGCTCTGCCCACATTCAGACCATTTCCAAGTCATGTGATTACAGCCATGCTGTTCTCTGCTCTCTTTGTACTGCAGAACCATTAAATAATTGTCCGAAACATGATTTACAGGCCAAAACAGTCACCAAGATGATGAAAATTAGGCTGACTCGATTTTGTGTTTGAGGGAATGACAGAAGTTTGGGTAATGCTGAAGATTTGTGGTAAATAGTTAATTATAGTTTCAATGAGGCAATATGGTCAATCTGAATCAGTGGGGTGTTTTCAGTGGGAGGAACTTCTATCATTCATCTTAAAGCTCTTACATGGTGATTTGCTACAAAGGCTTTGTTTCTCTCCTGGACTTTTTCCTCCAGGCAACCTTTTTCCTCAAGGCAACCTCTCAGCAAACATCCAATGCACATAGGACCCAGTGTCACTAGATTGCGTAAAGTGTCGACAAATGTTTACGGCTATGATACATGGTACATAGCGTAAATATTGGATATTTCTCCAACTTCCCTTTGATTCTCTATCCATTATTCTTGTACTCTCCCAGTCTATGACATGGTTTGTCTTGTTACGTGATCAGTGATGGCAGATTTGTGGATGGTGTTTTCAGACTGTTTCCTGGTGTTTCTGGTAAATGTCTGCTTGTCCGTACTCTCCACTTCTTTTCTGTGCTCCTCTATTCTTGTTTTCAGTTGTCTTCCTGTCTCTCATATATATAGCCATGTCATAGACTGCAGGGCACCAGAATAATGGATAGAGAATCAAACCGAAGGAGGAGACAATGTCATGTGAGAGAAGCCATCTGGATAAAGAGAATGACAGGGGCCGTAGTTGTTTCCAGCTTTCACACCTAACAATATATTGTATTGATAGATAGATAGATAGATAGATAGATAGATAGATAGATAGATAGATAGATAGATAGATATGGTAAGTGCAGCCCTCTAAGCCCACAACATGTTACACATTTACCCCATGTGAGGGATCTTTTACTTGCCCAGCACAGACACTGATACAAGGGGCCGCCAATTTGACGTCTCATCCGAACAACATCCAGCTGGGATTTTGCTCATGAAGGTACACTGAAAATTTTGGGTTCCCCACCCTGGGTTCAAACCCATGCAGGCAAAGACCTTCAGCAGGCAGGAACCTTAACCACTATACCACCCAGCTGCCATATTGTCACAACATCAGTCAGGGGAAGTCTGCTTGCCAAGCAGATGAAAGTCTCTACAGGTAGTTTTAATCAACATTGGATGGCGAAAAGGAAAAAATTAAGACTATGAATAAAAGGTATGGTCATACGTTATAATCTAAGGTTGTACAAACCTAAATAAAGGTTTGACATATGTGTGACTCAAACGTTTGGCATTACATTACAACCAAACTTTCCTCTCAACTGAAGGTATGACTTACCACTTAGGGGGCACCGATTGCCCCAACATCAACCGATCAAGTTTTACCTTGGTTCATATTTGTGTTTTACCACACAAATAAGATACTAAAATTTCAGCTTGATGGATGAATATATTTAGGGGTGCCTCCGGAAGCATATTTCCAGTGAATTTTTCAGTTATGGTTCCATAGGATCGCTGCTTGCGATAACTTGAATAATATAAAAGAGAGAAAAAAACTAGTGAAATATTAGCATTCTACAGAAAATTTCTTTCAAAATTAATACTTGGAAGCTATGTATTATGGTGATCATGTACTGCAAGATATGCTTTTACTTCGATAATTATATACGACGTCACTGATATACATAATTGTCTGTGTATATGACTGCATGGTATACTTAATCTTAGCTTTTCCATTCATATTAATTATGTTTCATAAATATGAGCAATAATTTGCTCTTTATTCCATTCTATCTATCAGAGCTATTTCAATCGTTCATGATGATCTCGATAATCGTTTTATAACTATGAAGAACAAAAAAAACCTTGCTATGGTATGTGTTGATAAGTCCCAATTTATTTTAACCTTATAAAAAACTAGCCCTAATACTTATTGTACACAAGGAGATGGGTCCATGTTCCATGTAAATTAAGGTGCATCAGCTGTCCTATAAAAAAAAGAAATAGAGCTGGGAAGCCGTACTGTGGCTTGAGTTTGTGTTATGGCAGTTATAGAGCAACATAAGTACTTTACTTTTTTCTTCTTTTTTTGCATTTGAACTGATATTTTATTTCTTCATTATTAATTTACTACAATATCTTAAACTTGAAATTGCCTTCTTAACAACTGCAGGATGATTAAATCTGATTCAATTTATATATGTGAAAATATCCTTTTGAAAAGCCTATCAACCTTTGCCTCTCAATGACTTTTCTTGAAGGTCACACAGTATAGCATGTAAAACATTTATAGTCATTTATGCAGATATCACAGTCTGGTGAAAATGGGAACTGCATGCTGCTGCCACCTGGCACAAAAGTTGATTTTGTATCCTACAGCATTGCTGTCCCAAGAAATAGTTCCAATTTCATTGCACATTCACAGAATTTCTATTCAACATTGATGTAAACCAGAGTCAGACCAGGCAATCACATTCTCTAAGGAAGTAGACAAGTCTTCCAGACCAAATTGTGTGTGTTCCTCTGGTTGAAATGCTGTGGACGCTCCCAGGAGCACGTGGAATAGCACACTTATCACTAGGTGGCAACACAAGACAGCATATGTTCTGATCTGCCAAGGCTGGAAAAAGAAGTGGCAATGCAAGAGCAGTCCACTTTTAGACAGCAGATATCACACATTCCTAATATAATGGAATTTAAGTAGACTAACGTCCAAGGTTTGTATCATTCTGCACTTGCTCATGAGACTGTAAATAATCAATACCTTCCTTAAAACACCATGTAAGTTTCAGTGAAAATATTAAATGAATATCAAATTCATTCAATTACTTCTATTCTTGTCAAGGAATTAAACTACAGATTAAATCTATGATATTAATCCTCCTTGGACCTTGCCATCCATTTAGTGCAGGATATACAGATTATGTATATTGACAGTCTCGGTGAACATAATCCCTGATATACGCCAAATGTTGGTTCCAGAAAATATACATATTTGTGTTTTATTAATTTGCAGAATATGAATGGTTGATTACAATATCATGTACAATTGTACATGGAATCTTCTTGTGAAATATAATATCAGGCCAGTTTTTCTTAGTATTAAAACAGATTATGTCTTATCAATCAATGCATAGCATATTATTGTTACTTACCTTGTAAGGTTGTTTAATTCAATATGGCGACCTCACATCCGTCTTCTCCATTCGATTCCCGCCGATTTGACGTTGCGTCACACACCCCAGTCCAATCACGGATTGGGGCCATCCAGAAGCGATGGAGCGACCCGGCCAACATAAATAGGCTGGTGTTAATTTCGCGGGCCACTCGCCCTCTTCATCTCGTTCATGCACGATCGCCGCACATCATTAGCACAGTAAGTCATTGAGCTGCACCTTGTCTGCTGCACCCTGTATTCGATTGTTGAGGCCTTCACCTACCTGGTGAGTGAGCAAAGCGTCCGCTGCTAGTCACCATTTTCTGATTTGCCTGTGAGTTCTCGATTCGCCATGACTAGAAAAAAGAGGCGATGCACTGTGTGTAGAGACCCGGCCGCTGGCCACCACGGCCCGATGGGTGCCAAATGTTATACCATTGCTGATATGGGAGGCGTATCCTTGGGTGCTAGTATTGACGCAGGGCAGACTCGGTTATTTGACTATAATGGCGATCGTGATGGCGTCTTGAGTGGGGAGAACTTAGGTCTTGATGGCTCGGGGAGCGTTGGGGATTCACTGCTTCTAAATCATTGTTTGAATGAACCCCT
Source organism: Platynereis dumerilii (assembly GCA_026936325.1). NCBI lineage: Eukaryota > Metazoa > Annelida > Polychaeta > Phyllodocida > Nereididae > Platynereis > Platynereis dumerilii. Next base: position 31,633,741 of record JAPTHN010000001.1, on the reverse strand, counting down.
CGGCACGCACGCACCTCAGTCTTGCCAGATAGACTTGGTGGTGGACCAGGGTCCCGGGGCGGGCATTGTTAGTACGGAGCATCGGTCGGTTGCCATGGAACCAGCACCTGCCGGCGGAGACCCTCTCCATAGGCCACCTGTAGCGTCGCCTAGCGTCGGATCACGTCGATCAGCACGCACTGAGAAAAATCTTAGCAAAAATTCTGTCCCATGGCACGATGGTTACCACTTAGCAGCGCCCAACCTGGAGCGCCCAGGGTCATTTCGGTCATCTAGGGACCACGATAATGCCTCGCAGACCCTTAGCAATGAAACCATGAATCCAAAATTGGTAAAATCCATGTCCGACGTAGCTCGCTCCTCGTGCTTGCCAGCACTGACACTAAATAAAAATGGCCGTCCGGTTGTTTTGATAGGGGGCGACACCAGCCCAGGTCGAACAAGGCTAGCCGCACGGCAGCCCCATGCTAACCATTCGCGTCCGCAAGGTGGAGACACCATCCACAGCTACCAATACACTGACCCAATACAGACCGATGCCTCCGGTCGACAGCAATTCGCCACCCGGCGGTTTGATACCAGTCCCATGCATCCGCAAGGTGGAGACACTATCCACAGTTACCGATACCACGACCCAGAGGTCGCCACCCGGCGGCCTGCCTCTGCAACGTACCAAGCGCCCCTAGCGCATAGCTATCACCAAGCCGGGTCCTTACCTGCTACAAGTTACCAGTCTCGTCCCACTCAATCTGCCAGCTGGGATAGGCCACCAGCAGAAAATTTTGTGAACCAATGGCAGCCTAATGATACCATGTCACGTCCCATGTACCATGATACCAGACCCATGCCTGAACCTCAGGCCCGTGTGTACCAATCATATGGCACCTCTGCATATGCCCGGGAGGACCTACGCCAGGAGGACCACTACGCCAGGACACGCCCCGTGGATGACGCCTACGCCCGCCCGAGGACCTACCCCGTGGACGATGTCTACCCCCGTGACGTGATCCGACGAGGACCTACGATGCCACCCCCAAGGGACATCAGGACGAGGATCCACAACCCCCAGGACTTCGCCTCCCATGTGCCTCATCACATAGATGCCCGCGCCACCCAGGCTGCCCTACAGGGTGAGTTTGTTCACCTCGAACAATTCTTGAACAATAACTTAAACGAATACGAAGAAGTCAGGGCAGTCGACCCAGCTAGTGGCCTTCAACTCAGGTCTTCACGCCCACGCAAAATGTTGACTAGTATGTTCAAATGGATTGAGGCCTGGGGACATTATGAACGTTTGTTAGTATGCCATTATGGCGTGGAGCTATATTTTGAGATGTCTGATTATAGAGAGTTCATTCTATCACTTTGTGAAAAATATAAAGTTCCTTATGTTATCACCTACGACGAGCGTAGTCGCGCAGCGTTGGGCAGAGCATGCTCCTTTCACTTCACTCGTTTTGATCAGCAGCTCTACGTCACAATATTCGATGCTAGCGCTCTTAAAGCAGTGACCAAGTGCCCAAAGTGTTCATCTACCGAACACACCGTGAACGATTGCCCCTTTCGAGGCAATGGCCCCAAAGGGGCCCCCGGTCAGTCCGGACAATCGGATAAAGGCAAAGTCAAAAAATCTGCCGATCCGAATGAAATCTGTATCCGATACCAGGACGGATCCTGTCGTTACGCGAACTGTCAACGCAAACATGCCTGCATCGTCTGTGGTGGGCCAAAGGGAGCTAAAAATTGCCCCACATGTGCCCCAAAGGCCCCACAGTCATCAACTTCTTAATTTCAATTATTGCTCTCGTATGCTGGATGCAGTATACGAGCCTGATCATGCTGATGTTGTTCGTACTATGTTGTCTGAGGGTGTTAGAGTCGGACGGCCATGTGCCACATCCATTATTGTGTCCCACAACTGGCCGTCTGCTCTTGAACACAGGGTTAAGGTAACGGAGATCATCAACTCGGATGTCTCCAAGGGTCGCCTCCATGGCCCTTTTCGCACCCCGCCCTATCAAGCCTACATCATCTCCCCTCTTGGTGCCTTCACCAAGAGGGACTCAGATAAAGTACGTCTTATACATGACTTATCGTACCCAGCGGTCGGATCAGTCAATGCCGATATCGACCCTGAGGAATTTTCCCTTCGTTACGCGTCCGTTGATGACGCAGTGGCCATATGTAACACTTATGCCACTTCCCCCCCTTACATGTCCAAATTGGACCTTCAAGATGCATTTAAATTCGTCCACATCCACCCGGATGATTGGCATTTAATGGGTTTCTCTTGGCTTGATGGGGCGGGCTGCAACCAATTTTACTTTTCAAGGGTGCTTAGCTTTGGACTTAGGTCCGCACCCGCCCTTTTTGACATTTTTGCTTCGGCACTCAAATTATTTATGGTTAGAAGTGGGGCACCCGACACTATCGTTCGCTATGTAGATGACTTCCTGGTAGTCACTCCCGATGCTCGTACATGTCAGGATGGCCTGTCCATCATGCTCAGGACATGCGAGCAGGCAGGGTTCCCGGTCCAACCATCTAAGGTTACCAGCCCAGCCACCCAAGTCAAGTTTTTGGGAATTACGATTAACACCTTGGACCGGACCCTGTCAATCGACAGGGCCCGGCTTGATGAGATCCTAAGTTTGGTGTCCCACTTCCTGCACCAGCGTACTGTCTCCAAGAGACGTCTTTTGAGCCTTATTGGCAAATTGGCTTTTGCAGCACGCGTGGTGAGCGTGGGCAGGGCGTTCCTGGGTCGCCTCATAGAGGCTGCCAAATCCACCAAATATCTCCATTATAATGTTAAATTGACCAAAGACGCCAAAGAAGATCTCCGCTGGTGGCTTGAATGCGTGGAATCACATAATGGAGTCTCCATGTTCCCGGCCCCTTGGGACGATAGCTCTGCTCTACACGTCTTCACAGACGCATCGAATAGCGCCATAGGGGGCTATTACGAGCCCGAATGGTTTTCTACACCATTCGTGGGGTCAATGACCTCAGCCCTTAATTTCTCAATCAACTGGCGAGAGATGTACGCAGCTCTCACTGCTCTCGCCACATGGGCACCACGCCTCGCAGGCACCAACGAGGTGTCCCATATTGACAACCAGTCAATAGTAGCCGCTATCAAAAAACGCTACTCCCCAGTCCCATCCCTGATGGCCTTGCTCAGAGCTTGGTGCTTGCTTATCGTATGCCATAATATTAATGTCAGGCCAATTTACATTAACACCCTTGATAATACAGATGCTGATGATCTAAGCAGGCTCGCTGCCGACCGTTTTCTAAGTCGTAGGCCCGAAGCATCTCGTACTCCAACTTGGCCCACATTAATTAATTTTTAAATCTCTTACAGATTTGGATCGATCGGTCAATTCCCTCATCTTTAATGGCATCACTGCCAACTCAAGAGGAACCTATGCTGCTGCGACTAAAAAGTACAACTCATTCTGTCGCATCTATTCACTTAATCCTCTGCCGATCACCTCTTCAAATGCTATTAGATTTGTTGCGTACCTAGCTAATCAGGGACTGGTAATTTCAACCATAAAAGTGTATTTGTCTGGCCTTCGATCTTGGTCTATTGACCTCGGCCTCCCCGTCCCCGACATATACACCCTCAGCCTCTCCCAGGCTCTTAGATCCCTCGATCGCATACATGTCCCCAACCAACCCACCCCTATACTATTCAACCATCTCCTTGCGATCATGGCCAAGGTCCCATTTAATAAATGTAACTTGATGGCATTAGGGGCCATTTCTCTGGCATTTTTTGCATGCCTCAGACCGAGCGAGTATCTGACCACCAAAGGGGTCGGGGCCTTCCCTACAAGATCCGACGTCGTCTTCAACGAAGATCTCTCAGCTCTCGACTACAGGGTGCAGCGGTCCAAGACCAACCCAAAGGGATTTGTAGTGCACGTTGGATGCTCCAACACACCTGTATGTGCTGTTTGCATTATTAAGCATATCCTGTTTAACTTTCCGGCGCCTGCCGATTCTCCTTTATTTATTTCTTATTTTAACACTCCACTTTCCTACAAAATACTATCAGCCAAGCTCTCTGGCTTCCTAAAAATTATCGGTCTTAATTCCGATAACTACACTTTACACTCTTTGAGGGCGGGCTCTGCTACTACAGCTGCTGCCGCCGGCTGCACTGAGTCAGAAATCCAGAGACTAGGCCGCTGGGCTTCACTATGCTACCGCAGATACATCCGTCCCACTCGTGAAGCCCAGGCTGCTGTAGCACCCCGACTCGCACTATCACTCCCCTCTAACCATTTCATCTCATAATCATTACTCTTCTATCTGTACATTTTCTATTTACACTTATACTGATCTTGGGCCTATATATTGATTGGGCTCCTCAAGATCATTTCTATGTTTTATGTCAATTTGTGTGTGGTGTCCTGTCTCGTCCTTCATCATCGGATCCTCGGATTCTTCTGTCTCGTCGGAATGATTGTGTTTGTGTGTGAATGTAAATGTCTTGTTTTAGCCTAATAAATAGGCAACGATTCCAACACTTCTAACGTGTCCGAGTTATTTGTGTGTTGTCTATTTAATTAATTGTTACTTACCTTGTAAGGTTGTTTAATTCAATATGGCGACCTCACATCCGTCTTCTCCATTCGATTCCCGCCGATTTGACGTTGCGTCACACACCCCAGTCCAATCACGGATCGGGGCCATCCAGAAGCGATGGAGCGACCCGGCCAACATAAATAGGCTGGTGTTAATTTCGCGGGCCACTCGCCCTCTTCATCTCGTTCAAAACCCGCCGTCCCACCCTTTAATCAGATGTCTCAAAAATCCAAAAGGCTTCGGTAAAAATCAAAAATTTTAATCTCAAAATTTAATTTTTACAATTTCAAAACTTAATTTTCAATTTCAATTCTTAAAAAATTCAAAATTCATTTATTAACAATTAAGGCTTGGGCTCCTCAAGATCATTTCTATGTTTTATGTCAATTTGTGTGTGGTGTCCTGTCTCGTCCTTCATCATCGGATCCTCGGATTCTTCTGTCTCGTCGGAATGATTGTGTTTGTGTGTGAATGTAAATGTCTTGTTTTAGCCTAATAAATAGGCAACGATTCCAACACTTCTAACGTGTCCGAGTTATTTGTGTGTTGTCTATTTAATTAAGTATGGTTGTTTCTTTATTGTCATGCAGTCATAAAACATTAATCAAGATCCTTAGATCCTTGAATAAATAAATAACTTTGAGAGACAAAAAGGAATACTGAGTAAATTATTACTCATATGTATCAAACATAATATGAGCTTCGCTCGTGGCTGCCGAAGGCAGCCATGAGCGAAGCTCACTTAGCACAAAACAAAGATCTGAATTACACAGCTGTCAGTGCAATCTATCTATCTATCTATCTATCTATCTATCTATCTATCTATCTATCTATCTATCTATCTATTTATCTATCTATCTATCTATCTATCTAATCTTATCTACAGATCTGATCTTATCTATCTATTCTATCTATCTGCCCATTTGCCCAGTCCTTTAAAAAGATAAATTGGCCTTCTGCATGGAAAGTTGAAGATAATGCAGTAGTTCTATGACAATGCTGCGCGAATTTTCATGGCAGTGCCATTTACATATTACATATAAAAGAAACAATTAAAGACAAAGTATGTTGCAGTCATTTAATGAAAATATTTTGTATATCAGTAAAGTCTTATAAAATACTAGAATTTCCCAGTAGATAGGGGATAGTCAAAAAGATTAATGAAAGGAATGTGTCAGTTTAGGGGAGCTGTGCAGTTGTGGAAAGACACGGTATATTGCATTTGAAAGTGTGATTAAATGGCATGCAGATTACTATAAAGCAAAAGAGCATTGAGCGTTTTAGGTATTAGTTGATTGGCAATTGGAATTGACTCTATTTTTTATTTTTCATGGGGTGGTTGGTGCACCCTAACAAACTTGTGAGTGAAAATATGGCCCAACATTACAACCAAACGTCAGAAGCGTCCCTATGGGGGGGCCCGGGGGGCCATGTGCCCCCCCATGTGCCCCCCCATGTGCCCCCCCAGGTGCCCCCCATATGAACTTTTCAGCCTTGGCTAAAATATGCAATTAGTATTGCGAGTGCCCCCCAGAGAATCGCGTGCCCCCCCAGGTGCCCCCCGCTCGAGACCCCCTAGTTACGCCACTGCCAAACGTTCTTCGAACCTCTCAACCAACTATGACTCAAACGTTAGACCAAACTATACAACAAACTATCTGCCAACCTCTTACTGAGGTTGCAACCAACGTTTGGTTTTACATCGGAGTGTAACGTTTGGAAATTACCTTTGACATATCTTTGTCATATGTTGTTTGGCCAAACGTTTGGTTCTAACTTCTAACCCTAAAAGTCACGTAAGGACACCTCCAGATTACCTACCTGTCCAGGAGGGTTGGTATCTTCTTCTTATCTTCTTACTAATCTTCTTTTTACTAATATTAAAATAACAGTGTCTGGGATTTATCTCAGTTCCTACTTGATGCCTGGCCTTCTAACTTTCCCCATGTCTTCCTCATGCTCATAGGGAGCCACTGCCACATTTTCATCCAAATTGCTTTCCTCTAAATGTCCTAATTAATGATAATTAGTTTTAAGCTGTTTCATATGCAATACACAAGAGGGCAGCAGCTGCAAGATCTCTACCATCTTCCATTGACCCAAGGTTGTGATAATCCCATACATGCACCTGAAAGGTTACAACTCCTCCTCTTAAAACTATTTAAACGGGCACTTATTGCATTATAACTAAATTGTCAAGCTGCTTACAGCCAGGAAATCTGCAAAAGAGTGAAATGCTGCACTGTGAAAATGGCACTTCGTGTGTCATAATGCTGATGATTTGTCATGATCATACACAATTCACTTCCAATGTTAATTCTATTTAAGGAGACTAATCTACCTTGTTGATGATGGGCAAACAAAACTGTCAAAAGGATTATGCATCTGATTTTTACTTTACAATCAGTTATGACAGATCTAATGGCCTTCTCTTGATCATGGCTAATCAAACTGCCTCTCTTGACCATGTTTAAAGTAGAGAAGATGACAGTTCATTGGCTATCATGAGTCACGAAGTGCTGTTTTCACAGTGCTACAGTCCAATCTTTTTTGTACATGTATATCAAATTTTCCTGGCTGTAATGTTAAATGTCATTAGACATTCGGTGACAATAGTCTGTGGCTAATGTTTTTTTTTGTATTTTCTAACTGACTATATAGACCTAATAAAATGTTGTATTGTACTGAATAGCAGGCTGAGATATTCTATGCACTGAAAAAAAGGATTGTCTAATATGTGTCCGATCAAGCGATTGTATAAACAAGACAATTGAATTGTTGAAAATGTCAAAGAACTTGTTTGTTTCATTCAATTGATTGTTTGAACCAGACAATTATTGTCTGTTATCAGACAATCCTTTTTTTCAGTGTGGCTTTTAGCCTCAGAATACTGATTTGAAAATAATTTAGGTCACACTTACAACATTTGGAGTGACAGATATTAAAATAAAATGTCTTAAAACTTTGATACACATGTGACTCCTTTAGGTTCGAATTGCAACAAGGAAGTTTAAACGATTTATATATACCAATATGAATTACTGCTGGACAAAATTATGACAGACATTTGAGTATCCTAGTACAATTAAGTTGTAAACAAGTATTGTAAGCCAATCAGCTGCTGACCAACCATTTATGGGGGGTGTACCTAAAGGATCTACTGTGTGGGCTGTGTCTATATAAGGAGAGAATGGGTAATGGGAGTTTGTAGGGACTGTGACCAGTGGCATCTCTTCCACAGGCATTGCACATCAACTTGAAAGGTGAGATTTATTTGTTAAATTGTTCATTTTTTCAAAATTGACGGGTAGAAAAATTTGCCATTTGGAAACTGTCATCATTTGTGGTACTTCAAATTAATCAGAATTTTCCAACATTCTTTTGAATGTTTTGCTCTCGTTTAAAACACAGGTCAAAATCCAGGCTTATTGTTATGATATATATATATTCATTTCACTTTTGAATTTACAGTTCATGAAGTTAAAAGACCGAACTGAAACGATTTTATTGACAAATATTAATTTCACTTTAAAATTTAACTTTCACGAATTTTACAGTGCCGCCTGTAAGTAAGTGAAACGCATGACATTGCACATGCCATTGCATCAATGCTAGACATCCTCAGCGAAACTGCTTATGGAGGGATGAATTCTCATCGGAAGAGAGGGAAACAAAGTGTGTCATAAAGGCCGATATGTGAGGCATGTGGGATAAAAATAGCAGCCAATTTTCTTTGCTATAGTCGGAGTTAGGTATGGGTCAAAGTCATTGATAAGTAAGTGAACCACCCTTCCCTATGTTTAAACATTGGGCCTGCGTTTCACTTACTTATCAAAGACTTTGACCCATACCTAACTATAACTGCAGCAAAGAAAATTGGCTGAAATTGCTATCCCACATGCCTCACATATCGGCCTTTATGACCCAAAATGTTTTCCTCTCATCGGATGAGAATTCGTCCTTCCAGAAGCATTTTGGTTAAGGATGTTTAACATTGATGCAATGGCACAATATCATGCGTTTCACTTACTTACAGCCAGGCGGCACTGTAAGACCAAACTGAAGCATTTAAAGGGGCGCTCAAGTATTAAAAGACATGGCTTATTTCATATGGAAAGTTGGACACAAGTATTTGGTGTGCTTTAATTTTAAAGCTCATATCAAACATTGTCAATCTCATTGATAGAAGTGATAGAGGAATGCCGTTTAAATTGGCTTTCTTGATCTCACTATGTCTTGCCACATCTTTCTGAAGTAATACTTTCAAACACCATGCAATGAATTAAGAACTTCCAAATTATCCGATATTCCCGCAATGGAAGTCAAAACTGCTTAATTTTGTCCTGTGTATAATTCATAAGTCTCCTAATTTAATGTATGCTCTCGATTTGTCAAAATGGTTAGCACTATGAAGGAAAGTGACAATTTATTTATTAAGATACCTTGCACATGCCTGTGGCAGGACAGCTCACTCTGTAATTGGAGGGAACATCTCATACATCCAGAAATCCTACAGTGTCTCCATAGGAAACCTTAGAATTCCTAAAAAATACTGTTTTGAAAGATAAAGATATGGCCGCTTTGCAGGCAATGCATGAATTCAGACATTATTTCACGGGCCTGTCTGTGGCAGAAAGCAATGAACTTTTCGATTCTATTGTAAATTCTTAAATAATCTTACATAATATCCTTTGCACATTCAAATGTATACCTTGTTTCAAGTGTATGAGTGAAGATATATAATATGTATATATATATTACCCTTAATTATGGTTTGTTTGAGTTTTACCAATGAACCTTTATGTCAGTGTAATTCATAATACCAGACAGTAATACTTGTTACTCTTACATCATTGCAATGTTATATAAGATAGATGGATGATGTTAACTAAACACCTCATGTCAATTTTTCTCTCAATACCTTGCAGACATTACCATGCGGAGACCACAACTTCTGGGTGCCGCTTTGGTTGCTGCTCTTTTCCTTCTTCTTATCCCAGATGGCATCACTGATTCTATGGCTCAAGAGTTGGATATTCAGAGTCAGTATCTCTCATAACTTAACATAGTTCATTGTATTAAAATAATAATAATTTATTGCAATGAATTAATCTTTTTGCTTCATGCGGTTGTTTCAGTTTGTCATTTTCCCTATATTACACTCTAAAACATGTCGGGACAAAATTGGTTTTTTAGATTCAAAATGGTTTTTTGAAAAACCAAATTTCAATGCAAAACCAACATGGATTTTTAAAAAAATCCATGTTGGTTTTTTGCATTGAAATTTGGTTTTTCAAAAAACCATTTTGAATCTAAAAAACCAATTTTGTCTGAAATTGTTTAGAGTGTAATATACTGAGCAACTAATTAATGTTAGCCCTTTATCATATAGGAGAACAGTATGAATGGAATATCCTGACATCTAAGGATGGACAGCACATCCGGCAAAAGCGCCTGGCACTCATAGTTGCTGCGGGAGTTGCCTCTGCAGTCTTTGGAGGAGCTTCGTTTACATATGGTGTAGTGAATGGGCAACAGCGCCTGGCAGCATTGAAGAAAATCCAGAGTCAACTGAAGAATCTTGATAGGAAGATAGATGGCATCTCCGCTGAGATAGACTCACTGGTTGCTGGTCAGGAGAGACTGCGGGCAACGGTTCTGTACGGAAAGGACGTTTCTCGGCTGCGTTTCTTCCTCTCCCTCTTGGCCGACACCCTCTACGTACAGTCAGACAAAAGTCTAGGTCCAGCTGCACAAGCTGAAGAATGGGCAGAGAATGTCCTGGACTTGGGGAGTGATGGTGTTGCACAGGTGAGCCTATCCAACCCGTCATACATCTTGTATCAGTTTCTATGCTGGGCAAGTAAAAGATCCCTAACATGGGGTAAATGTGTGACATGCTCTCTCTTCCATTTCATCAATCAACCCTCGTTAGTGCCCAGAACTGGGCTTAGAGGGCTGCACTTACCATATCTATCTATCTATCTATCTATCTATCATACACTCTAAAAAAATCAACTTCATACAGAAACCCTAATTGGTTTTTGCACTTGTCTCTTGTATAATTCCAATTTTGGTTTGGAAATACTGCTGCAGCTGTATTGTTGTGAATGTTGCAAGTTTTTGAGAATACCAAACTTTAATGTAAAAAACACCGAGGTACTTCCACATCACCATTTTGTAATTGAAAACATATTTTGTCGAGAAATTTTCCGGAGTGTTGCTGTTCTTATGCAATCCAAACATTAAAGTGCTATTTCTCTTGGGTCAATGTCTCAAACATAACTCTCTCCCTATTCTCATCACACTCATCAAATTCTGTATGTGCCACATCACTGACATTTACTTTGTTCGCAATAGAACCTATATACTTAAACAATTCCTAAAATACACGTTCTTTTGAAATATCTCCCTTCAACTTTGGATCAATGTGCACAACTGGGTCATATGCTTTCTGTCAGGCTATCCAGGTGGCAGCATGGGCCAGCCACACTGACAAGTGTTTCCACCACATTGACACAATATGCATTTTTTTTCCAAGCCCAATCTGACACTTTGCATTGACAAGAGATATATCACCTTCGTCGCTCAGACATCCTAGTCTAAATCGCTCAAATACCTGCTTGCAATGGGTTTTCTAGTACATATACCTAAATCACAATGGCACACTGAATTAGTATAACATGCTCAAAAGCTATTATTACAAGCATTGACTGTATGTACAACTAACATTTCATTCGTTTATTAACCAAGGGCTTTGATTTATAAATATCATATACAGATCTTGCACAACTTCCATGACATGGTGATGGGCCACAGTCCTATCTTTGGCAGTCGACCAATCTTCATGCTCCTGGAGGAGAGACTCAACAGAGACAGCAGCCAGTATACTTCTCAAGTGCGTGAAATTGCAGAGTATCTTCACTCCATTCAGGTGTCGGGCTATGCCGCCTGGGCCACAGCTCTGAACATCAAAGGAAGGACTGGCGAAGTACGTCATGTGCAAAACACGGGCAGGAGCAGATTGGCTGCCCAGAAAGTCATTATTGATCCCCTGACTCTTGGTGAGTAGTTTACACTAAATTAGAGTCTAATTATACAGTTATTGCTAGATTATGTAATAACTAATAACAATGTTAAATAGCAGCGGACCCAGCGGAGAAGTTTAGAGGGTTCCTGGGCCAGTAGATTTTAATGCAAAATAAAATTTTCCGATATTTTTTTAACATATCATTTGTAACCCCCCCCCATCTTTCTCTGGATCTGCTCCTGCTAAACTCATTACTCATTATGTCATTGAAATTGTTTCAGAATGGCCATCAGGTACATACGGTCTGCCTAAGACCAGTTCAGGGTGTCCAGTGGCATCAGGGGTGACCTGGCGGGATGGGTACAGATACCACGACACAGAAGACAAGAATTCCAACAATCAGTGGACTAGTGGTATTCACTTCCCTTCTAATGCTGTTCGCAAGAACAACATGTATCAGCATTTCTGCATGAAGACCAGCACATCGGGAGCAGGAGCATGGCCCGCTGGCAATTATTGTATCTTCAAGAAGAACTCCTGCCCATCAGGTACGGTAATTCTAAAATATATTTGCAAATTACATGCAAGGGAATCTAAAGTAGGGGAGACCGGGGTAAGTTGTGCCATTTTTTGCTACAGGCTGTTTTACCGAAAAATCGAAGCTTAATCATGTTATCTGAAATTCAGACATCAAAATATAATACATTGGCCAGAATCGATCAAAGTTTCAGGGCAGTCCGACCATAGGGAAAATCATGGTAGGCGTTTGAAAAATGTAGGTCAAGTGGCACAACTTGCCCATGGTACCTAATTTATTTTAAAAAATCCTTGTATTTAACCCGTTTCTTCAGACAGATCATTTATATTGTTTTTTTTAACTTATGGATGACATGTCTTATGAAACTAATCATACATTTATGTGCTATTTTATGCAAAAATATAAAATGCCACAAAAACTATAATTATTCTCTTGTTTAAATGGTGGTATAACACTTTTAACACATGTTCCTTTCAGTGTGAGTTATTTCACAACACATTTGGGCCTTGCATAAGACAAAAAAATGTGATTAAAAATTAAATCCTATGTCATACCATTGGCACAACTAACCCCGATCAAAACGGCACAACTTACCCCAAATTGATTTTCAGGATAAAACTGGTTGTCAAAAATAAACAAACAATGCAAGATGAAATCTAGCAACACAAATGTCTAGATATACCCCCTAACTCCATCCTACCAGATGGACATCATCTTATTACAAATACCAAATGACTAAGAAACAAGAATGTCAGTCCTCTGCACTTCCAGTTTTCGGCAGCAAAATTGAATTTAGGAGTGTATCTTTTCATACCATTATATTTGGTAGTTTTTTTCTTGGTGCCTAATGATGTTGACCAAGTGGGTATATATGGGTGGCATTGCCTTCTTTACCCAGTTCTTCGTTTCACCCCAACAGTGGGCGGCACAACTTACCCCGTGGGACCGTGGCACAACTTACCCCTGTCTCCCCTAAGGCTATGGTACAATGTAATTCCAAAAACACTTATTATATTACATCACTCATCGAAGCTGCTTATGAAGAAATAATCAAGCGAAAGTAAAATAATTAGCAACCGTTATCTGCTGCAGTTTCACCAGTTCATTCACAATATAGCTTGAAATATTGCTCTTATGATACTGACCATTTGGTCGAGAGAGATAATCATAATATTGTAACTTTTGATATTTTTGCTTTTTAACTTAATTGCGGAACTTTGTATTTCCTTTTATTCCAAGTAATTGTTTCAGCCTTATTAAGAACATAATATTTGTTCTCCATCTAGGTTTCAGGAGCGGCAAGCTGTTTTGGGATGATGAGGACTCTGACAATGCCAACAAAGTGAGTGGCTACCTTCCTGATGGCAGATACGACCGCAACACTCAGGTAGAATACTGCTGCAGAAGTGACAGATCCTACACCAGACCCATTCCTCTGCCCTCCCGTAAGCCTTTCTACCTGTTCCGCTACAGCACGCATTGCCAGAGAGTGAGAGACATGAATGTGAGGGAGGAATTCTTCCGTTGGGATGACGAGGACAAGAACAACAAAGACAAGAAAGAAGGCTCTTACCCACGTGACGATGGAGGCAGCAAGAACCACAAACTCTACTACTGCTATTATTATTAGCAGACATGGCCATCTGTTTTTGCATGATAATTAGTGACAAATTAATCTATTCAATTCAATTCTTTATTCTAGATGTTCATTGTTCAAGATACATATATACAATAAAAAGAAACATAGCTAACAGTATCGTTACCAGTGTCTGTCTTCATGCACTTCAATTAGAAAGCTACTCTATACTCGCGGCACATCTATAGATGGCAGTTGAAATACTACGGTAGCATCTATTATATTAAAATGATAGCTTACGGGATTTATATCAAGCTATACCCAATGCCTAATCTTCTAATTCACCCTGTGCCTTCCTGACCGTACTAAGGCAGAACTCTCCCCTTTTGAAGTCAATCCAACACTTCCACATATCCTTAGTGAAAATTACATTTTTTGCGCAGCAGACAATCCAATACTTCTGCCATGCCTATCATAATACACAGTGGTGCTGCAATAGTTGTTAATCTCTAAGGGCCGATTTCACCAACACAGCTAAGACCAGGCTTTAGGTTAAAACTGGTCTTAGGTAATTTGCTTACTAGAAGGTGCCGGGATTCCAGTGTGTTGCATGTGAAAGCAATCTTCCGTTTTTTGGTAACTTCCAGATTACTGCCTTTCTTACTAGGTTTTATAATCCATCAACTTACATCACTGGGAATACGACAATGAAAAGAGAACGAACAAAGGAATTAAGTCGCAGACAATGAATAATGTATTACGCTTTGCCTCAGTTTTTAGCTGAGGCAGTACTGCCTCATTCAGGCTATTGTCGAAGTGCATGACCTACATGGCCAAAACTTGCATTTGCCCACACGGCTGGATACAATCTTTGTCTTAGCACAACTCATCGCATGTCACACCTGCTGCTGTCAAACTATACATGTTGCTTTATTTCTGCCTAAATTCGGGAATGACAGAAGTTCAGTCATGTGCATTTCTTAAATCCACACGAAACAATGCTTTTTCGTCACCTGGAAAAATAATGCTAACCTCCTGCTCTCCGACATGTTTTGATCTGAGCTATAATTAAATAGGCCATATGTTTTCTACTAAAAGGGGTGTTTTAAGTGTGACCCAAGCTGTCATCATGTGTCACCAGGCATAAATTGTGAGAATTGGTCCTTCTTGATGTAGACCTACCTCTGGAATTTATCATCAAATCCTGTTCTTTTTTACTTTTCTGTACTTTCTTATCTGGAGAGTGGACAGGGAGGGGGGGGCAATATGAGGGAAGTGGTATGTAGGCTGCTGGAGGGTAATTGGCATGTTTACCACGGCTGGATCAGATTCCTTTGTCCTAGCACAACTTAGTCTGTGTGGCATGTCTACCCTGCACACTGCACATTTACCTTTATGTATACCTATATTACTTCATTATTGATAATGGATATCATCAGTACCTCAGGCACAGGTATGCAATCTCCGAGCGCTTATTCTACTTTCTTTATATATGAACAAACTGAACTATGCCTCCAAGACTTTCTCAGCTGATTACAAAGGTACATAAATACAATTCATGGCAATTCAAGTCCATTCTACTTAATGACATGACATATCTTATTTTTCTTCAAACATAATTGGTCACTTGAACCATTCCGTCTTGTGGACTTTCTTTTGTAAAGCAACCATTTTCGTAACAAAGTCATTTGTCTGCATATAGCCGAGGGTTTACGTGCTTGCACGGTATTTTTATGTGTTTAAATTTAGTAACAATTCGAAAGTGTCTTTACCTTTAGCTATCCATTTAAGAAGAAGTTTACTCCTGGACCTGCAAATGCTGCGAGGGACTTGTAATGGACTTGGGAATAGCTTTGACTTGTGAATATTCTCTCATGCTACATCCGACTTATATTCACACATAAGTCCTTCAAGAAATGTATATCTTTAAACCTAATGAAGCTTTTCAGGATAAGGGAACTAAGGTGGCTACTAAGAATGTCCCCTTAAATGCTTATGTTATGATTTCTGTAATTCATTACATAATAATCACACTGCAGGTTTGCTCAAGCGAAACATATGTTTGCACACATATTCAACAAGATTATTTAAAAAATTCGCATAAAACGGTTTGATTACCCCCTCTTAGTGACCTCCACTAAGCCTTAATGGACATAAGTTCTTAGTAACCAGCTAAGTTCCCTTATCCTGAAAAGCTTCAGTAGATTGTCGATCCTCAGTATATATCCTACCCTGCTTTACAACCACCTGAAGAAAATGATATTTATACATACAGAATGAGGAGGCACTATTTTCTAAATCTAACAAATTTTTTATTTCTATTTCACCGATTTACAAGTTGAGGCAGATAACACTAGGCGGTATCAAAGCCTACTCCATGTAAACAGCTCCACCTTTTGAGAGTCATGATGCATTGAGTGTCATTTCACATAAATGGATATTTATATACTGACCCTGCAGGTTCAAGCCTCCAAGCACAAGTTTGAGATCTGTAATTTTAAGAAGTTAAAGCAAAACGTTTTAATTACCTTCGCCGAGAAGCTCTCAGCCAAGCTATGGTGGAGCACGGCATTTCAATATGTGCGTTCGTTAGTCCAAGTTCAATTTCAAATGCACTGCGAAGCAGCATTTATTCCAACATCACGTTTCACAGATTGAATGTAGTAGTGATCAGAATCGTGTGGTAATTAAAATTCCCGTAAGAAACTTTCAAAATTTTGTTGTGCACCCGGGGTTGTGCAAGACTAAAATCAATGAGCGGTCATTCCTCGGCACATTGTCAGAACAATAATTGTTCAATGGACGTGGAAGTTACTATTCACCCTATTTTTTTCTTTTGAAGTCATGCAAATATAAAGTTTTGTAAAATCTTGCTTCCCCAACCATCTGACATTTTTGGTTAGAACCAGAGCTAATGTATAGGAGCTGGCTCACTCATTGGCCGGCCATGTTGATAACGTGATGCGCCAGCGCACCTAGTGGCGGGAAGTGGCGTAACCAAGACTGCAAGCAAGAATGCACAACAAAAACCAACAGTTTCACATTTTCGGGGCTGGAAATGGACTGGGTGGACGTTTTTGAACGCGGAAAAAAATACCTGTGTGTGGATTAAGCCTAGAATAATCCCTCAGGCATGAATTATGATGTTCTGGTGACGTTTTTCCAGTAAAAACGACGTGTATAACAGTGCTCCCATTGTTGTAAACTAGCATTTCACATTTTCTGGGCTGGTTATGGACACTGTTGACATTTTTGAGTGTGGAAAAAAATACCTGTGTGTGGATTAAGCATAGAATAATCCCTCAGCATGGATCCTGATGTGCTGGTGTTGTTTTTCTAGTAAAACAGACTCATATAACAGCGCTTCCATTGTTATGAACTTCTGATTTTGTCAATTGTGAACAGCTAACTGCAATGCAGGCTGGAGCAAAGCACCTAACTGGCTGGCCCAGTCAGCAGCAGATCAGACTGCTTGGGTTAGTCAATACCCAAGGTGTCCAGTACTGTCCACTCAAACAACTTTCAGACCGAGTGCAATTATATATTGAATTAATTAAGAAATTATAGCTTCTAACCCGTGTAAACTTAATTTTTCATAAATTATATGTATGGCCTGGGCCTAGGCTACTAATAATACATCTCATGATGTGTGAATAAAAAAAAAAATAAAAAAAATATATATACATAGGCCTAATGTACAGGCCTAGACCATGGGTAGGGCAGAAATCAGATTATAATTAAACTTGTGATCCTCGATTTCTTTCATATTCCAACTCCCAAGCCTTTTTTTCTTCACTTAATTGTCCTCTATTAAAAATTGCTATGACAGTCCATGACAGGAGCTCTTGGCTCAACTGTTGGCCTGTTCAATTGGATTGAATTATGCCAAGTACTGACAATTTAAATTGGCTGGTGGCACTTGGAGTGCAATTCAGCCAATTACGTAGATCCCGGGGATCCGGTCAGGTGGCAGTTAGGTGGCTACAAGTTCATACTGAGACTCCAAATACAACATATTTTATTCCTTTCTGAAACTGCGGTTATAAAAATAATATGAAGAGATGAAAACAAAAAAGCTTGTCATCAGATCAATAAATAATTTAGATAAGATAATTGCAAATTATTAGGAACCTGAGCATACTTAATATAGAGGGCTACATGTATACATTTTGATGAGAAGCACATGTCTCCAGATTCTAACCTGGGGTGCCTGGGGTAAATGGGAGGGGGGGTGGGGCAGCTGCTTTTTGGGAGGAAGTGATTACTCAGCTAAAAGACTCAGAAAATAAAAAACAGGTAACGGCTGAAGAGATCACCCGCCTAAAGAATTAAGAAGCTTGACGAAAGGGAGGAAGTGATAACTCCCCGGAAAAAAAAGAGTACATTTGCAGCGTAGAAAAGTACAAAATCATTATATATCCCATATTTGGTATTGGAGTACAATAAGAAGCATAAAAGAAGTATATTGCGCAATGATTATTTGGATGGTTGAGAGAGACTTTTTCACACAAATTTGGCATTTGCAGTAATATGTAAATGCCATAGCATGAAGACGGGACCGCCTGAACGCAAAAAATAAATTTTAAAGACTAATATTCTAAAAGAAAATGTTTAAAAAAAATTTTGAGGGAAAATGCATCTTTTTTTTTGGAAAATTTTTTTTCTTCGAACATTTATGTTTGGAATTTATCAAACATTTTTCTTTCTTTTTTTTTTTTTGGAAAAGTTTTTAATTTTTATTTTTTAGAGAATTTTAGATCTTTCAACTGATTGTCACTTATGAGTGTGCTGTGATTCATAATTTCCAGTGATTTCAAGACAGACTTCATAATGAATAATTGAATATTGATAGGTCTGATCATTGGCATTGTTTTGTATTTTGAGCACATTCACATGTTGTACTCCAACATTCCTACAGGTTCCAGGGAAACACCCAGAAGTGACAGCAATCTACCAAGCGACGTGCATCAAATCTATAGCATTTATAACTCTGCATCTAATTTCAGTTAATTAAACTACAAAATGATTTTCTTCTTGTAGTATTGTCTCTATAATGATGCATTTTATGACACAAAATGTACATAATAAAATGTTGTTCTCATTGGGATTAAACATTATTTCATTTTCACATACTTAAGTATTAAGACATCACATCAAAGAAAAGTGTATGCTTTCTGCTCAGTATCATTAACATGAGTAGGAATCTAGAAATAGATATCTCACAATTAAAATGATAACATCCGGGAATTATCTCAAGTTATACTCAATGTCTGGTTTTCTAATTTTCCATGTACCTTCCTGTGTGCTTCAAGGCTTGGGACTCCCCTTTTGGGCCCTATAACACTTCTCTTAATAATCCAATTAATTATCATTAATTACTTCAAACTAATTCATATACTAATTCAGATACAATACACAAGAGGGCAGCACCTGCAAGTTCTTCACCAGTTGCTCCCTTTGCACCACATTCTATTTCTGGGAAACTTAGCAATTCCTGCATCTCAGTATAGTTTATGCATCTTTCCAACTAATTATGCAGGTAGCACGGGCTTATTGCTATATCGTATCTAGTCAAACAAAGGTATTTGCCTCTAAAACCTGCATAAAGGACCCATTCTTGACATAAATGCGTTTGAATCAGTGGCGTCCCTATGGGGGGGGGGGCACGTGCCCCCCCATATTGGACCTGTGCCCCCAGGTGCCCCCCCCCCATT
This sequence comes from Platynereis dumerilii, assembly GCA_026936325.1. Taxonomy (NCBI): domain Eukaryota; kingdom Metazoa; phylum Annelida; class Polychaeta; order Phyllodocida; family Nereididae; genus Platynereis; species Platynereis dumerilii. The sequence continues at coordinate 31,614,284 of JAPTHN010000001.1, read as the reverse complement.
TGAACTTTCAACTCTGGCTAAAATATACAATTATTATAGAGGGTGCCCCCAAGAGAATCGCGTGCCCCCCCAGGTGCCCCCCGCTCATTGATAACAAAATGAGGGGGTGTCTTGCCCTCTATGGTGAAATTGATGTTTTTCGAACCACCCTAACATGTATGTAAAATTTTCAAACAGGAGGGCTCTGCTCAGACGACATGACAATGGGCTACCAATCGCTGGGTCCCTGGTTTGATTCCTGCTATGATTTTCTAATGTTGGCCACATCACTGGATCATCCTCCTGTCCTGAGGGACCATTCAGAATTTATGACTGGGGGGGGGGGATGGGGAGTTTTGATGGAACTTTCTGGTTTCATGAATATTTGTAGTACATGTACCTCCCTTTTCTTTTGTTAAAATTTCATTCAACGAATTTCATTCAACAATTAAACATGTTTTGAAAAATAAATACTCCCCTTGAAACAAGCGTGAAAAATATATCGGGAAAAATTCCCATTGCGCCAAGTCATAAGAAGCACATGCAAAAAGGTGGTTCCCACTCAAGTAAAATGGTAGAAACTACCACCCCCTCAACCCAGTTGTAAAATTTAATTCTGAATAGTCCATTACTGTTATCACAAACAATGCTTTTTAGTCAAGGCATGATAATTTAGCATTCTAAGACGTGAAGCCATTCAGAGTCAGCTTGAACTGATTTACTATCAACTGAAGCATTCAACAGTTACACAGGAGTGTGAAATACAACAGTTCATGAGGAAATGCAAGAGTTCATGTGGATTGCAGTTTGACACGTGTGAACAACTGCCACAATACCAAGTTGGCCTTTGCAGCAATTTATTGGTTGAAATTATGACATATACTTGAAGCAAACTGAAAAAAAACTGGCAATCTGTGTGCAGCTTGACCAATCACCTGGCAGGATTTTCTGATGTCAGATCAAAAATTTTGCAAAATGTTTTGTTATTTGATAAATGTCTACAAATATGAAATCATCTGTAAGTTACAGGTTGAAACAAACTTTTTTTTCATGTGCTGATCAAATTTTCTTTTTTCAGTGTCAAATGGGAAACAATTTTTTTTTTCACCAAAATTCCATAGCACGCCCCCAAAAAAATCGTCTGGTACGTAGCCCCTTACTACAGCTGGCTTGAATAAATCATGGCTGCGCAGGGCTTGGAGAGAAATTGGTGGCTGGCTGAAAATTTGGACATCATGACTGCTTGATGTAGCTCATGGCTGCGGCTTCAGGGTAGACCCAGGGCCGGCAGGATTTTTTAAACTTAATTCATTGTTTGATTTACATGCAATAACATATCGTTATACCAGTTATTTCAGTATGTTGTGTGCTGAAAATAAATAATCACATCCTGATTTCCAGTCAAATAAATAAATTTTTACAAGGAAATATCCAAGCCTCCCGCCGTTGGGCCCATCCGGCCCATCCAAAAATATCTATAACGGTCCAGATAGCTGCAGAAGCATAACTAGACGCCTAGTAGACGGGGCACTATATAGTCATTGAATTTCGAATAGGGCCTATTAATCAGTCATCTTATAGTGTGTCTCCCCCCTCCCTCCATAGATGTTAATGGTGTCCAGGTCAAAACATACTAACATTTCTATAAAAGTGCAGCGCTTGAGTGCCCCTCTAGGGAATTCACTGCCCCCTCCCCAGAGAGCTAGCAGTTTCTGTGATCGGAAGCATCACTGAGACTTACCCCCCCCCCCCCCCCAGCCTTTTACTTGCTGTGGTATTTGTATGATATGTATATGTGCTAAATTATTTAGAAAAATAACATTTTCCTGGTGGGAGAGAGGAGGATTACATATGCCACCACTGCCTGTGGTTGTTAAAAAACACAGACAATTTTATCTATTCATTTTTACTGCGTTTTCCTCACATTTCATATAAGTTACGCTATAAAAGCTTTGCATTTCAGACTCAGGGACTTTGATTTTAGATCAATTATTTCTATAAAAATAAAATTTCAGTCAGTACAGACTCCAATAACCTCTTTCAAAGAGCTAAAATGGTATGCCAAAAGCAGCAGATCTCTATTGTTAGTGTCCTCTTTCATGATAAATGTAAAAAAAGGTGCTAAAAATGTGATGGCTTAAGTGATAGTATTAGAATGTGTTTCAAGACAACGAAAATAAGAAACACTTAGTTAAGCTTCTACTGTCACCATTTAATTGTGTATAGATTTTTAAAACATGTTTTTAGCTTCTGATTTTATATATATGCATGTACTGATTTTAAAAACTATTCTACCCATTTGTACATGTAATTTTACCAACTACTACCTATTTAATTGTACATGTAATTTTACCAACTTTTTGATTTTCCAATATGGAAGCATAATAAATATATATTAATTAATTAATAATTATTATTGGCCTAAAATGAAATAAATGAATGCTTCCCAATTGGGTGGCAGCTAATCCTTTAATTAGGCTCTGCACTGTGGTTACAGACTTAATTGCACTTAGAATGCAGTCAGCTGTTTGTAATCAGTGATAATCAATCACCCATTGTAATTTAATAGCCATAACCAGGCTTCCTGAGTGGGTTTGTCAGCCTGTTGGGCCCTGGAGTTAGGCAATTTAGTTGTTCTGCAACACATGTTTACATTGAGAAGCGGTGGTCATGCTGTATTCACGGACGTTTTACAAGCAGATTACTGAAGAAAATAGGAGAAGGACGATGTCAGTGGCTTTCTCCCATTCCCATTGCTCACACAGGTATTTTACCAGGTTCAAAAATCTTTATTTTCGGCGATTCTAGCCCAGAAACCATGAGAGAGTACTCAGTCCATTCATTGCTGCATTGTTTTGACAGCGTTTGCAACTTCCTGCCGCTGCAGCGTCGTGGCGCCTGTAGTTAAAATGTCGGCGCCTTGCTAACCAATGAGTGATGCAGCTCCTATACATTAGCTCTGTTAGAATCTTACATTTTGCCGAATACATCCAGGGTGGTCAAGCTAGTTGAGGCAGACAACACTTGGCGAAATCAAAGCCAACTCTATGTAGACAGCTCCACCTTGTGACACCCATGTTTGTGACAGTCTTGATGCAGTCAATGGACGCTGTAACTGATCCACAACCTCAAAACACTTGAGATCCATGGTTAAAGTTAAAGCATACATTTTAATTCAATTGGATGTCAGTATTATACTGCATCTCTGGAAATCGTTCTTGTTATCTAACTTCAGTATTCAGCAAGGGCACTGTGACCCCACTGTCAGGTTGTGTGCACTTCAAACATACATGTTGATCAGGAGTCTCATTCATTGTTCCTATATTACTACATAGCCCCTAATTTCCCTAATTTTTTGCTGTAGAATACATTTTAAAAAAATCATACAGAGGTTTTTGTCGAAAAGTAAGCCAATAAGGTGAGAAATTCTCATTTTCATTCCATCCTTGGGCCAGCTCCGCTTCCGAGCAGCAACGTAAATCAAACCTTTCACTACGTAATTATTTTGGTTAGAATCAAACGTTGGGCCAAACAATGTAAGACAAAGGTAGGGCAAAGGTAATTTCTAAACGTTGCACTCAGATGGAAAACCAAACGTAGGTCGCAACCTTAGTAAGAGGTTGGCAGATAGTTTGTTTTATAGTTTGGCCCAACGTTCGAGTTACACATAAGTCATACCTTTGGTTGAGAGGTTGGAGAATGTTTGGATGTAACGTTTAGCTAAACGTGTCAGTCATACGTAAGTCATACCTTTGGTTGAGAGGTTTGAAGAACGTTTGACTATTACGTATGACCGTACCTTTGATTCATAGGTTTGTCCAACATCCATTTGAGAGGTTTTTACAACCTAAGACCATTACGCATGACCATACCTTTGATTTATAGGTTTATCAAAAGTATGGTCGCACATTTGGCAATACCTAAGTTCCAAGGTTTCTCCAACGTGTTTTTGATATGTATGGACAACGTTTGAAAGTAATGTTCAGGGCAAACGTCTGATCATACGTATCTGCCAAAGGTTTTTTTAAAGTTTGCACAAAGTTGAAGAACCTGGTATCCTGAGTCTCAGAGAGCCTTGTAGCGCCATCTATTCCATACCTAATTCAATCTATCTGGTGACTTTGAGCTTATAAAACCTCCAACAGGATGCTTGCTGGTGATAATTGGATGAAGCCATAAAGAAATAGTAGCTACACCAGTTATAAAAATTACCTAATAAATATCTCTTAAACTGTGTAAGATTAGATTGGGCAAAACAAAATTTCCCAAGTACTGCTCAACCACAAACAACCAAGAGAGAATCACTTAAGACCAGAGTTGAAGTGAGCTTACTTGCATCGGAATGCCACCTATCCAGCAGGCCAATTTGGATTGGGATTTTTCCAACTCTTCAGAGTTGCAGCATTAATCCCTCACAAGGTAAGTGAATATTTTTATCTATTTTAGGCCTTAAATGGACTGTAGACTGCTCGGTAAAACAAGGAAGTCTGCTAATTTTGGAGCCATCTCCTGTGCTTGCTGCTTGGCTCTGCTCTCTCTGACTACCTCTCTCTCTCTCTGTTTTTCTCTTCTCTTCACTATTTTAATTTATATTTTCTCTTTGCAGATCTCCAACAATCAATTGACCAACCACCCATCCCCTCAAGGCCTCAAAAAAAAAAAATTCTTGAAATCCCCCCCCCCTATAAAAAAAAATTCCTGCAGCAAAATCGAGAACATTCTTTCATAATAAGGGCCATTGTGTAAGGGCTTTATTTAATTTATTTGATTTTTTTCCACGGGGGCAGCAGCCTGGGAGGTTGGCTGGACCGCCAGAAGCAATGCGGTAGCCCCCCGGTGCATGTTAGCGCTCCGCCCCTGGCCGGGCCTCCCTGCCTGCTTTTTGACAATGACAATTTCAAGGTGTCGTGTACACCAGCAATCAGTCCAGAACAGGAGCATGTTCTTCCTCGATGTTATACACAGAATCCATCCTCAAACGAGTAATTTCAGGCCATATTTCACTAGATTCAGTCCGTTTAATTCCGAATGAAAGCACCGTCAAGAAATCCAGGTTTCACATCGCCGTCTTGACCGGGTCATTGTCGAGCATAGACAACTGCCACAGTCCGTCCGATGCTGTCAGAATATCAAGCATACTCCTGCTAACCATCGACAGTCGATATATCATATGTTACGGTGGAATTAACTGCTCCTGGAGCGAAATATTTCCTAACAACAACCCACGGAAGCCATTGCCAGCCTCCCTCCTCGATCTAATGTATTCATTGCGCATGCGCAAGTATGCAGCGCGCTGGGCTGGCCTGCCGCGCCTGACGCCCCAGAGGCGTATAACGACTGTTCCTTCAACCTGGGGGCCACGTTGTCAAGAAATGTTGGAGAAATACGCAATATTTATGATATATACGTACGTAATAATGTCGTAACCATTTGTCGACAAAATACGTTGAGTTTTGGAACGTTTGGTCCGATGTGGATGGGAGGTTTAATGCTACCTTAGACCAACGTTCCCACTATAGAAATGCAATGGAAAATTTGCCCTGACCTAATTTGGCACTGCCCGGGAGTGACCTGATTCCACTGAGCATGCTCAGACCTATTGAGCATGTGCAGAGAGCAATAACAAATGGTGGCCATTTTGAAATTTCCCTTATTCAAACTTTTAAGGCCAGTTTTCACCACAAGCTTCATGGGGTCACTCGTCAAACAAGGCTCATATTAATCTAAATTTTGTAAGGAATTTTTTGGTGTGGATCTGATCAGTGAACGTTATGTAGCTCACTTTTGGGTGATAATGGATCAAATTTTACCATGAATGATAAGGATAGTTTTCATAGTGGTTCCGCTCCTCAAAGGAAATTGTCCGCAAGGGTCAGTTGATTGGAGCATAGGTAAGTTGAGGCAGGCAGTTAGGGCTGAAAGGGTTACAGATTTTTGTAACCGATTACTCGACTCCCTTTAACCGAACCGTAACCGGTTAATCGTTGAGTATATAATGCCTAATCCAGTTTGGGGTACAGAGCTATCACAGACCCTCCAGCAGCCTACATACCACTCCCCCTCATATTCCCATTGCTTCACATGGTACCCCCCCCCTCCCTTTCCACTCTCCAGATTTATAAAGTGAAAGTACAGAAAAGTAAAAAAAGAACAGGATTTTGTGATAAATGCCAGCTGTTGGTCTACATCAAGAAGGACCAAGTCTCACAATTTATGTCTGGTGACATATGATGACAGCTTGGGTCATGCTTAAAACACCCCTTTTAGTAGAAAACATATGGGTGACGATTAATCGGTTATTAAAATTTCTATTCGAATAGTGCTGTAACCTAACCGTGGTCGGTTAACCGAGTAATCGTTTCAGCCCTACAGGCAGCACTAGGCGATATCAAAGCCTTCTCCATGCAGACGACTCCACAAGCCAAGGAAATTGAATTTGTTAGCAAATTATTATCTTCATTCAAAATGATTCAAGCTATCCTTGTCTATTTAAGTTTGGCAGATAAAGCTGTCTGTTGGAATATGGAAAATCATAGTGGTGTTTTTTTTTTGTTTTTTTTTTGGGTGTAAGTTCTCATTTAACTTCAACCAATCAGTTATAGTCACAAGCCACTGAATTAACTTAAAAGAATACAAAAGGAGCTATTACTTGATCTCAAAAAAAGTGTGTGTATTTGGGTCCCTCTGGGATTATTGAAGTGGTATAAATTGGTCATTTGGCAAGATAAGAGTCTGAATGCTTATTTACAAAAAAGTGCCACATTCAGATTCACTGATGTACGTTTACTACTCTATTCCTTTTTTTTTTTAAGAATCTGAAGGGCATAATTGCTCTACTTCATACGGGATTTTTTTAAATTTATCCACCAGGTAATGCATTATATATTATATACTGACAAAATGTCGTGACTTTGCTTAATTTTTTTTCGTCTCACCAGATTATAGTTTGAAAACAGGGGCCTCATATAAAGGCCGAAAATAGCCATTATCTAATCTGATTAGTTATCTGAAGTGTTTGCAGGTCTGCACTGTATGAATGTCCCAGAATCACATTACAAGACAAATAACAAGATAAATCATTGTGCTATTTTGAAAACTTTATTTAGGACCTCCGTCTGTGTTGCACACACTCTAAAAAATGTCGGGACAAAATTGGTTTTTTAGATTCAAAATGGTTTTTTGAAAAACCAAATTTCAATGCAAAACCAAAATGGATTTTTTAAAAAATCCATTTTGGTTTTTTGCATTGAAATTTGGTTTTTCAAAAAACCATTTTGAATCTAAAAAACCAATTTTGTCTGGAATTTTTTAGAGTGCAATGTGATGTTCAAGTTTCTCTTTCAGGTTTATGAGTTCTTCTCTGAAATCTTCATTGTCACCTGCAGGAGAAAATATTTGGGCGCATGAGAGAAATCTTAAATAATGAGTATTTATTGTCAATTTTAAAAGTTGCAACATTACATTATACCAATTCATGCGCAGCAATGACACTGATAAATAATTATATTTTTTTTTTTTAACAGTTCGACAACTGCGCAGTGCTCACTCAAGAAAACTTACCGTTTTGACCTGGGTGTACTGACTCAGTCCATAGCTGCCCCTGTAACGAAGAAAAGCCAAATGAAATTTTAGAACAATGAATTAAAGAATGAAACACTACTGTGCTTGAACAGAAACAGAATTGTAAGGAAAATTATTGTCTTTTTTCACAACAGACATGTCACATCTGACACTTAGATTACATATATCATTATTGAAGTTCTAAACCTCATTGCTATTTGTAATTTAAAAAAAAAACAATTATGTTATAATATTACATTGTATGATATATTGTGTGAGTCATATGGAAATAATCATAACTCTCAAGAGTCTCATCCAAGTTGTTTCTTTGACTGGTAGCTACAATGAGGTCAATCATGTGGACTGGCAGTACTTACAATTCTCTTCCAATACCAGACATCTTGAATCCTCCAAATGGAGCCTGGGTATGCACAGCATGGTAGGTGTTCACCCTGTAAGGACAAATGCACTTTACATTCATCGTTGGAAAATATAATATTTTTTATATGTTTTGACAAATAATTGAAGACAAAAAATAAAGAAACAGTTGCAGTTGATAACCTACATCCAACGTTATCGATATCATTATAGATTATTGAGGTATCTCTCTTAAAATCTAAATGTGGTCACAGCTGAAATACCATTCGGCCTATATCAATTTGTCATTATGAATAAGAATCGAAAGATGCATGTCTATCGGCGTATAAGGGAGAGGGGGCAAGTACCCCCCAAATATATTTTGTGTTTCAGGAGTTTGCATTAAATATATTGTTGCAGTCAACTTCAAATACATTTTCACTTACCAAACAGTACCAGACTGCAGACTGTTTGAGACAATTATAGCCTTATCCAGATCTTTGGTATAAACGGACGCCGCTAGTCCATAGCTGGTGTCGTTGGCCCTTTTGATGACATCATTGATGTCCTTGAACTTGATGATTTGTTGCACTGGCCCGAAAATCTGAAATTGATTAAGAAAATAGTATATTCTCAATGTCATTCTGTTCAAATTCCATTCCCACCCCCTTAGACATGAATTACAAGATGCAAAAAGTTGATACCCCTTTTGACACACATGCAAAAAAAATTAGTACCCCGTTGGGCCAAACTACCACCTCCATCCAAGTCATAAATTCTGAGCGGTTCCTTACATATATATGTCTGCTTTGAAATTGATCATTCACGATGTGACGATGGTAAGTTACAAGTCTGTATGAAGCCTATAGGAATGGGGAAGGATAACTCCAAAGGAAAATGAGAACCATGTAACCAAATTCTGTAGAAGAATAAAGAAACTAACATACCTCTTCCCTGGCAATTCTCATATTGTCTGTGACATCAGAGAAAACTGTTGACTCGATGAAGTAACCTTTGTCTCCCTTTCGCACTCCTCCTGTTTGCAATTTTGCTCCGTCTTTCTTCCCGCTTTCGATCATCTCCAAGATTTTTTCCATCTGCTCCTGGTCAATCTGGAAAAGAAATCGATTGTGGACCAACATTTATCATTTGATATCTCATGTGACTTTGTTCAGAATAATTTCCACATAACACAAATGTTTGTCGGTAATGTAAATGACACCCGAAATATTGTTTGAAAAAAAAAATTCATCAGTCTAATATGAAACTATGTAATACCTGTGGTCCAGATTCAGTGGTCAAATCCCATGGACTTCCCACAGTTCTTTTCTGGGCTCTTGCAGTTGCCTTCTTCACAAATTCATCATAGATCGCCTCATGGACAAATGTTCTTGATCCGGCTGTGCAGACCTGACCCATGTTGGTGAAGAGGGCGAAGTGGGCCCCTTCTACCGCAGCATCCACTGTAAATTAAAAAGCAACGGAGTCAGATTTGCATTATAAACATACATTTACACAGGTATGTATATATATATATATTTTTTTTTTTTAATTCCTTTTAATTTACGACTTCAGTAAGGAAAACTCAAATTCAGGGTCATGTAACAATCAAATCATGATTCTATGTACCACCCCAAATAGTGATATTCGCAAGAATATGAATAAAACAATTAACTTACAATCGACATCATCGAAAACGATGTTTGGGCTTTTTCCTCCTAATTCCAGGGTGACATTCTTCAGATTTGACTTTCCTGATGCAATTTGGACGAGTTTGCCAACCTGAAAAGTTAGAACAGAGAAAAATGTAGCTTAGTTATATTACAACTATTGGAAAAGCACAAGAATAACTGCATTTTTAACAAGTAATTAAACGCAGCTCGAAAATACCCAGGTTCTCAAATTTGAGCACGGAACATTTTTTTAGTAAAGGTTGATTAGATAAATTTTCTGACTTGTTAAATGACAATTTACCTCAGTTGAGCCTGTGAATGCAATTTTGTCAACATCCATGTGTTCAGAGAGGGCAGCACCGGCTGTAGGACCATATCCAGGCACCACACTGACGACACCTGGTGGGAAACCGGCCTCCTTGGTCAGAGCGGCCATGTACAAGGCTGTGAGGGGGGTCTGCTCAGCTGGTTTCAACACCACTACATTTCCGGTCGCAACTGCAGGAGCAAATTTCCAGATCCACATCACCATTGGGAAATTCCACTGAAAGAGAAACAGATAAGTTAATTGCGAAACAGTTCTGACTATGCTGCAACAATGGTTGGAATCATGTACCGTTCACCATACACATAACTGAAAAGGCTCAATTACAAATGAGAATTTTTCCAAAATAAATTATATAATGTCCTTTTTCACTTCCCTATTTAGTTAAAGAACAGAATACAAGTATGTCTTTGACTCTATGTTTATGATAATTATACCATAGATATACAATTCGTTAGAAGAATGAGTTTGATGAATGTAATTTGTACTTACAGGGACGATTTGACCGCAAACTCCGATTGGCTCATGACGAGTGTATGTGAAGTGGTCTCCATCTGAAAAATAGATGAAATTATTGAATTTTTACTGTGGTACTTGTAAACAACATCAACTCATTATTTGAATACCATCCTAGGGATACCATTAAACATGAAATTATTAATATGTTTTATATTTATATACCTTTATATTCTAATTTACTTACCAACTGGAATTGTTTGTCCTGAATTCTTGTCGGCCATTCCTGCATAGTATCGTAAAACTTTCAAGCCAAAATGAACATCCAAAAATGCATTTGTGTAAGGTTTGCCATTGTCCAAAGTCTCTAAACTCTGTAATTAAATAGTAGTGTTAGGGAATATATTCACTGAATCATAAAAATGTAATTATGATAAATTATATTTAATACGTTTTCTAAAGCAATGTGAAACAAGCAGCAGATTATTTATCAGTAACATGGATCTCCCAAGAGAGTTTCATTGCAATATTTGATTTATGTGTCTAATATTGTCCTGCCTCTTTTCTATTAACTGTTTTGAGTAATCTTGTTTTCTCTACATATTTCGTGACCATATGTCATGTATACCTGGTTGCCTTTTTTATTAACCTATTTATTATTTTATTTTACTGGATCTCTCTAAGGGGGGCATCTCAAGAGCGATAGTACTTTTCTTCAACAGAAATGTCCTCCCTCTTTCTTGAAAATGGAATAAAATATCTTGTGTCTTCTTTCTCTGCCTTTGTAACTAGTAACAGTACAGTTGACAATGCTATTTATACATTATAAAGGACATTTTGAAAGAGATCACCTTTTGACATATAAAGTCGAACTTACAGCAATGTAAACAGCATCCCTCTCGACAAGATCGGCAAATTTGTTTATCAGTCGACCTCTGTCCGATGCGTCCATTCGTCGCCATGGCGATCCTAGTTCAAAAGCTTTTCTTGCCACTTCAACCGCCTTGTTGACATCAGCCTATTCGAAATAAAATCATCAAGTTCGATTTCAAGTCAATAGATAGAAAGATAATTAGATAAATAGATAAATAGATAGATAGATAGATAGATAGATAGATAGATAGATAGATAGATAGATAGATAGAAACTTTACAACTATAGATCACCAAAATAAATAGCTGCATTTTGAAGAAAATATCGTGCAAGCACGTAAATTCCGCTGGCTCTATGTGAAGCCATTGAGACCATTCGGATACTGTTACATGCATACAAAAGTAACAAATTCCAGTATTGTTTGCAAAGAAAAATGAGCATTAATAAAAACTTGAAAAGGGCATTGGGTTCACATTGGTAAATGGCATCTTATTTTGGCCATTTATCTTGATAATCTGTGAAATAGCATTTTTTTCCAAATTTGATGAACTTTCTTACCAGAACTATTAATTCATATGATCAGTCCTTACCATACTACTACGTTTACTGCTACAGTAGATTAAAAATTCAAGATAAAAAGTTTGTAGATAATGCAGTTCTGGAGTTTTAACTAATTGAAAAAGTTGCATCAATAATTTACGCGAAATGGAAGAGCCTTTTGGAGTGCCTGCAGAGATAAATCAAGATGAGCGATACCCCTTAAAGATATTGAAAGCCACTTCATGGACCCCAGATATCATGTCTGGAAACAATCAAGGTCGTATCTTTCATGAAATCCCAAATATTAACATTTGAAAAGCGACTTTCATATGACAAAAAAGCCATAAAAACAGTCTGTTTTGAAAATGTTGCTAAACCAAACTGTTCAAGATATTGAGCTGAAACTATTCACACATCTATTACACTACTAAAGGCCAGTTTGAGAAATGTTTGAGACGAATCTAAGGGGGTCAAGCGAAAAAAATTCCTGAGATTTATTGAACTAACATGGAATTCCGCACATCTAATTCCTAGAAATTCCTGGAAACTGGTCATTCACGTCTGCATGACAAAATAAGATAACAGAAAAGTGAGTTACGATTGACGAAATCCCCAGCTACCCGTCAAAGATACAATAACAAGGGCCTGCGAATGCTGATTTCAACACTTCAGGCGCCCCTAGACAATCATTTCTGGATCCTCGACTGAATTATACATGCATATTTAAAATTCTTGTTGAACATTATAGATTTCAAGAAAATCACTCTTCTACTCAAAATTATGGGACATAAAAAATAATTAGTTGCATTTTTGATCTTGGTGAGATACAAGAAAACAATCAATCAAGAAATAAAATTCTCGCACTCAAGCAAAGTACATCTTAGAATTTAGAACAACTTCAGAAGTTGTAAGGTTTTTTGTTGTATGGTTTTTTCCTTTTTTAACTTCAGGTGTTGTTTTGTTTTTGTTTGTTTTTTGGCTTTTTTTCGTAGTTGGTGCTTCGTTTTCTATAACTACACTGCGTTCCCAATTATTATGCAGCCATAATTTTGTCCCATTGAAATAGCATTGTCAAAAGGAATGACCTGACTTCATTTCAAAATATTGTACAAGTACACTGGAGAAATTTTAACTTCTTTGGTTTGGGGGAGAGTTCTAAACCTTAGGAAAGCGGAGTATGAGGTTGAAAGTGATTTCATAATATTTCTTGCTGACACAGAGCTTTTATTGCAAAAAGATTGTCATTTCCATGTTATTTCAATGCAGGGGAATAATATCATTTGCCTACATGTAAAAACGCCAACGTTTCAAATGATGGTTCTATTTTTCATTTAGTGTCAAGGGGTAAGTGTTCATGGTATTTTAAGATCAGTTTGATTGATTTTGGTTGGTAGTGGGTGCACTTTCATGAAATTGCATAATAATTGGGAACACAGCAAAACTTTATTATATGGCGTAACTCCTCATTGAGCAAACGGAATTGGACAAAATTTATACGGTATTGGCTCCACGGCAACCACATCATTTTGTGTAAAGGATATCCTTATAGTTTCATTTCTCTTTGAGATATCATAAAAAATAGTGGTTGCATAATAATTGGGAACGCAGTGTAGAGCAGCAAGGGACACTTTATTGCCATGTCTGGTCTGGTGTACATTATGTAAATGGGACAGCTGGAACTTGTGACCCATTCCAGTCAGTTGTCCCACTGATCAGCTGATATGAAAGTGGAGCTCAGGGGCCAGAGTTGCGATGTGGAATACAGTGGAACTGGAAACATTATTTGTGCTACAAAATTCTATCCATTGACCATTATATCAGTATAGAACAACTGGAGCCTTTGACCCATTTCAATCCAGGCTTAACTGTCCCACTGACCTGTGATGGGTGTTTATCCAGAGCTACAATCCTACTAAATATTTATTTGAAAAACGAAAGATTATACAGACTTTCCAAATCCATCACCATTATTTTTTTTCCAAATATCTGTCATATCACTGACCTTATCTCCCTCCTGGATTTGGCAGATGGTTTCTCCTGTGCTTGGATTAACAGTTGGGAATGTTTTTCCACTTGCAGAGTTGACAAATTCATTGTTGATAAAAATCTGGAAATCCAAATCAGGAGATTAATGATTAAATAATTGTACATATTACATAATTAGCGATTCAATATTGCCATGTAAAGATAATTCGTTGCAACAACAGATTGGACAAACAATGATGGATGGCATGAAAATAAAAGATGTATGCAGATGATTAAAACTTCGTATCAGTTAGTAGACCTACACATTTTCTATCTGACTTTGATGTTGCAAATATGCAAATATGACTGCATTGTACCTACGTATATCTCTAGCTTTCACTGTTCACAAGATTCAAGTCTGACTTTTATCTGCCCTCTTGTCTGTCTTTACATAATAGCCTGAGTTTGCACATTGTGACATTTTGATAATTTTAATTCTATGCAACACAACTCTAGCTCAATGTATAACACAAGTGAACCAACAAGTGAAATAAAATTGGGCCTGTGTTTCACATATCAAAGACTTTGACCCATATCTATCTGTGACCTCGGTACTTCAAGTTTTTTAACGACAAAATTGAATTTATGAGTGCAGCTGTTCATAGCACTATATTTGGCAGTTTTTTTCATGGTGCAAAAGGTGCATAATGATGTAGACCAAGGGTTGCCTTTGTTACCCAGTTCCACATTTTAACCCAACAGTTGGAGGCACAACTTACCCTGTTGCACAAACTTACCCCAGTTTCCCCCATGCACATTTTGTGGTGCATATCACTAACATGCATAAATCTCAGAATTTTTTCGTGTACAGATAGGTGTAACATGCCACTATAACTAACCTGAGTATTCTTGACTGTGGGGTTGGTGATGGGAGGAGGGAATTTGAAGTCCATGGCGATGATGAAGTTGTAGCAGTTGTGTGGCACCCAAGTTTCAGTCCAGTGCTGCCCTAGAATATGATGGCCAGACCCTTACTCACCAGACTTAAATAGCACCTCCCCCCAGACCCCCCCCTCCCCCAGGAGAGCGTTTATTATCTTTCTCCACTGATAGGCCTCCTGATAATGTGGGGCAGGTTCATGAATATATAAGTTATCTGGAGCAGTTTTGTTTTAGATAACTTCTCAGAGTATGTATGTATATATATGAACAAATAAATGGCTAGCAAAAAATCTGGGGCAAATGTCACTTTCTGAATTGGTATAGATTTGTTTACTTGAAAACTGGGTCCACTTCCAAAACACCAAGAATAAATTGGATTTAAAAAAAATCCTCATTCAAAATTCTATGAGCACACTCTGTTTAAAAGTCACCATTTATAAATCTAAGTCGGAATAATTGTGAGATGAAGTTATGGTTGTTCTTTCATAGAACAAATAGGGCATATTGCCGCATATAGGGCGCACATTAAATATTATCGGAATAGGATCAGTCTTAGATATAATAAAAATGTCCGACTAATTACAGTCACTATTTAATGTTGTAATTGTTGTATGTAGGCTACCCAGTTTATATTATGACAGTTCATATTATGACAATATTCTTTCTACTACTCACTGTACTTTTGTTTTGCAAGAAACTGTAGCTTACTATAACTATAATCATACAAATGTTTATACCTTATTGTTAGATGCCTCTAAGGCTTTTGATAGGGTTCAATACATGTAATTAAATTATTTGATAAATTACTTGAGAGAAATATGTCTCCACTTGTTCTTAGATTACTACTATTTATGTATACCAATCAAAAGTTTATGGCCAACGGGATATTGTATCGGGAACATTTAGCATTAATTAGCATCAAGGATGGTAAATCCGTCCAGGAGGGTAAATCCGTCCACCCCCTATTATATGGACATAAATATATCTGTTAAAGTTTTGTGAGTTTTATAGGCAAGAGAAAGTGATTTTTCAACTAATTTTTCCGTTTTTTGTGTTTTTAGCAATTTAAATAATATCTCAGGTCCATTTAAAAAAAATAACGTGCAAGCACTTTAACAGCTGCTTGTAGATATCTACATGTATAGGCTAGGTACAAGTAGCTACAACCCTACCAGGTTACTCTTTCTCATTCCAATTGCTGTAAACCAATCATCAACATCACCCTCGTCCTCATCTCCATTGTAGTTCCTTCTCTTCAACTACCTAAATTTTAATTTATAATTTTTTTCTCTCTCTCTTCAAGTTTAAGGTAAACACGGTCTATATCTGGTGGCGGGTAGAGGGGGTGAGTAGTCACAACTTTTCGGAGTTTTAAAGGGACCTCCTGATACCAATAACTGAGATTTACATGTACTATTATAAATATCTATGCTGTGTTATCTATACAAATGTATACAAATTGTTTTTGGTGTTAAACAAAAATAAGAAATATAAGTATGTATTAAATATACTGATCTATCTATCTATGTCTATTCCTTCCTTTGTTGCTTCCTTCCTTCCTTCATTTCTTCCTTCCTTCTGTACATTTGTGCACTGGATCTGGTTGGTACAGAGCTGCTGCTGTTGCTGCTGGTCACACTGCAGCAGGAGAGAGCAGCAAGACACTATGTTTGAATTTCGCGGGAATTACCTTATTTTTAGTTTAGAAAATAAAAATTTATTGTCACAGAAGTTTACCAAAAGTTGATGGAAGCAAGATAAACTAATGTTGAGACCCTATGCCAAGTTTCAAAGTGATAGGTGCAACAGTGCGATCTCCAATATGGTCAAAGCTTGTCCCAAAACGGCCTATCACAATACAGGCTGCAAGCAGCTGTAAAAAGGACAAAATATAATCAAATCCTGTGACGTCATCACAGCCATTTTGAGCTTTTCAGAAGTTGGACTTATTAGTATTGTATGCCTATTTTTTGTCATTAAACTAATGTATTTAAGATGAAAATCAGAGAATGAGGTGCAAAATTCAATTATTCTTGCAAGATTTGTAAAATTGTGACTCATTGAAATGAAATACAATAGAAATCAAAGTGGACGGAATTACCATCAATATTTCAGAAGGGGCTTGGTTTGGGGTTTGTAAATCCGTCCACCCACATAAAATCAACTTTTATAGTACTTTCATGTCCTTAAATATTCATAAATGACTTTCCCATGATTACAGAATTTAGATAGGAACAGTTATACCACTCTGCTTGGGTTATAAGGTTATATAATTGTAATTGAGGGGTCAATTGAAATTACTCAAAGTGAACTTGACCTATATTATTTAATTCTTCCATGACAAATGCAATCAGTGAAACATTATTCACAAATTGACACAAAAACCTTTGTGAGACTTAAACAAGAAAAATTTTTTCGGAAAAAAATATAGCCGATATTTGTAGTTATAATTTGTTTTGCTAGATAATGGGATTTTTAAAAGAGATTAGTTGAGGAGTTGATGAGAATTCCATTGACAGCTTCAATTCAATGCTGCAAGTTCCTTCATGTCTGATCTCTTTCATAGCCTTTCTACCTATATACCTGTCTACAGATCTTCTGTCTGGCTATTATATTTATTTAACCATCTGACAGATGATCTGCTATTGGCAGCTCTAAAAGATCTCCTCTGCTCCATGAAAAGAGCCACAATGCAGTTGTGGCCTTTTTTCTGGGAATCTCAGCTGCAGCAAGGTCACACTGACATTTCCCCAACATGTCTAAATTTAGCCCAGGGTTTCCCCAAAAGTACACAAACTTTGATGATGTGTCTTCACACATGTTTCCTTATTTCCATTGACAAATCCACCTGGTGGACTCTTGGTGGTGAACATATATCCGCCTATGGCAAGTAAGTTACTT
Organism: Platynereis dumerilii; assembly: GCA_026936325.1. NCBI lineage: Eukaryota > Metazoa > Annelida > Polychaeta > Phyllodocida > Nereididae > Platynereis > Platynereis dumerilii. The sequence goes on along the minus strand of JAPTHN010000001.1, from coordinate 31,596,713 downwards.
CACATATCTTGTATTGCTAAGGGCCTGGGCATCGGCTAAAAAAATGCAAAACTTGGAAAAAATAGCAAGATATGATAGGTGAGGGCTGCAATATGGCCTGTGGACGGATTTACCATCCTTGCTGGACGGATTTACCAGCAGGGTGGGCGGATTTAGGTGCCCTAACCTTCAATGTTTGTTTCCATGGTTTCAGCAAAAATTATTTGAATATTTGACTTTTTTTACTGTTGACAATAGTATGGAATATTCCCCTTCCAATGAACTAATTCTTATTTTTGTATCTATTACCATTCTCTTGGAAATATAGTTTAAGCCAAAAGTGGACGGATTTACCCTCCTTGACTCTACTGATGGTGTTTAACAAGGTGCTGTGTTACAACCAACATTACTAGCAGATTACACTGATGGATTGTTAAATAAATTGAAAGGTTCTGGTATAGGTTGTCATATGGGTAACCAATTTGTAGGACTGTCAACATTTGCTGATGACTTGACTATATTGACGCTATCTGGCTTAAAAGACATGATTAAGATTTGTGAGGAATATACTTTATCTAATTTGACCAAATTTAGTGGAACAAAGAGTAAGCTCTTAATATTTAAAGGTACCGATTGTAAAGTTAACTAGAAAAGTCATAACCGGAAACCGGTGAGTGTTGCGCTGCCCGGACTTAGTCCTAAGTGTGAATCACACATGTATCTGTAGTTAGTGTATATCCCTCCGCGTGATATTTCAGTCAAATCTTGGCTCACAGGATCACTGCTGTCTTGTCTAAATACACATTTCCTGGCCACCCCACTGACCCAAACTATCCTCCAGTGTTTGATTTTACTCTCCTGTCTTTCTGCCCAGGAGTAATTTACCAGCTTGTTATTGCTCTCTTACTTACGATTGGCACCACTGCTATTCCTTAAAAAAAAAATTTGCAAGCACTTTTAAGAGTTGCTTGCATCTATCTATCTATCTATCTATCTCTCTATCTATCTATCTATCTATCTATCTATCTATCTATCTATCTATCTATCTATCTATCTATGTGTTTAGCTGTCTATCTATCTGTCTATCTATCTCGAGGCCTTCCCTTCCTTCCCCCGCTACATTTGGCATAATTACAAAATAGCCCCCGCCCTCTGATCACGGAATGAGCAAGACCATTGAAAAGCATAGGCTGCCACTCATTCTGTCAGAGGTGCGGGGCTTATTTCGTGATTATGCCCTACATTCCTCCCTTCATGCCTTTGTTCATTCCTTCCTTTATTCCTTCTTTTCTTCATTCCTTCCTGCATTCTTTCTACCGAATTTGTAAACAGTGGATCTAGCTGGCACTAGGATGCTTTTAGGACAAATTTAGTATAAACATGTTATTGATAACAGCTAACTTTTACAGTTAACATCAAACAGGACTGCTACAAGGTGTGTCATGTTTCTCACACATAGTTCCATGTGATAAATGGACATTCTTGAAGTATAAAGTATATGCTGACCTGCTTTTAACACTTTTAAGGGAATACTTGATATGTGAACATGAATTAAGGTATGTTTTCCTTTAGGCTTTCTTATCATTGTCAGCTAATAGTAAATAACATGTCACATGAAATATTGTCCATTAGATTTTTAATATGATTGCACCATTTTCAATAAACTTCCTGTTGAGATTAAGTGAGTACAAGCAAGCACTGACATAGACCAACTGCACAAATCAAGTAAAAAAAAATCATTGTACTTATAGTTGAAATTAAAGATTAGTACTGCCAATTCTACATAGAATTCAACTTGCATTGAAATAACACAAACTGGTAAATTCACAACATTGGGGTGATATGAAACAATACCAATCAACACAATTGCATGTTTTTCAGAATTAAGTGAGTTCAATTCATTTTATTAGTCCAGTAGAGCCCCACTATGTCATAGGAACCCAAAAAGCTGTAAAACAAATCTCACTGAATTGAAAGCGAGTGCCCCCCCCCCTCAATGATGACTGTGATGCAGCCATAGTCCTGTGCCCTGCTATGTGAATGCATACAGGCCAGGAGACCAGGCTAATGCAGCCATAGCCACACTGGGGGAGTGTGTGTGTAGAACTGGGCAAGAAATACTTTCAAAATGTCACAATAAAGGCACTAAATGTTAGTTTAAAGATTCGGGGACAAACTTTATGACAGTAACGTAACATCCAGTGAAGAAGGGCTCTGAAAGTAGTGGCAGGTGCCCATTAGCTTTTACATAAAATTGGGGCAAGAATGTTAACATTTCAGTGTGTGCAAAAAAGTTTGCTTATGAAACCAAGGGCTTGCCCAAGGGGGGGCACCCCCAGGGCAGCGCAATAACTAAGTTTGAACACTGAAGAGAATTTCTATGCCTGATTTGAAGTATTGATGGATCAAACCACTTCCGTCCCAAATACAGTTATCATATGAATGATACCGCACACAATACCAATGAATAAGTGTACTTTTTTTCACTTGGGCTAAACAGATGGGGAAACTGCAGTTGCCCCATCTTTCAATATGGAGGACCCAAAATTAACTGAGATGAATCACGTTGATTAAAGCATTTTGCAAGCGTAATATGGATGGGGAAAGTTAATGAGAATATCTGTTTGCTAAATAATCAGGACCAGTGTACTGAACTGACTTGAAAAGTGTCTTTTACTTCATAAATTTGCAAGTTTCAATTTCGGCGGGATGGGGAAACTCATTCCCGAGGATGGGGAAACTCAGATCAAAATAATTTGAAGAATGGGGAAACTGAAGCTAACTGAGGCTAATTCAATGCTATTTTTCCCCGATTTCAGGCTTTTTTGGGACCATGCCCCTCACCAAAAATATAAAAAGCCAATATTAATAAAAATTCTTTATTTCTTTTGGTTTGTTTCTATTTGAGAGAATAGAAAAGAAATAATTTTTCTTTATTCGCTCAAATTCAAAGTTCAAAGTTGCATAGGCCTATAATCTTTTGAAGGAGGCTTTGGGGTGACCAATGGCCATTAGATAAGCAGTATCCTCTGGTAATATTTTATGACCAAGATAAATATTCGATTTCTGAATGTTCTATACTTCCTGATCAAAATCATAAACATTTTCAAATTGTCCTGCAGATTGGAGGGGAGGGGGCTGGGGACATACGTGTCTGTGAGCCGAATTTGCCTGTTTTCCTTTATTTCTTAAAGAAGGAATAAATTGTTCAAGAAATAAATTGATCTTATAGAAGAACAGTGACTGGTTTGGTTGCACAGACCTGGGTAAAACAACTTCCTTTGAGGCGGAGGGTGGCCCAAAATTACTGCCCAAATTAATTCCCCAAAACAAACTATATTCAATTCAAAAACATTTTTGCCTGAAACTCCTCAAAAGATTGCTTGGAGTTTACCTTGACAAAAATTACTGATTTCACAGTGACAGCAATTATTTGTTTTAATACCCCCACCAGAAATGATTTATTTCAAGACTCCCTAAAAGAATTTATTTATTTCACCAAGGCTGACAAAGAAATTATTTTTTATTTATAACTCAAGTAATTACTCTTCATTTTAAATCTCAAGTCCTCCCCCCCCCCGAGGAGTTTAAGATTAAATAATAGCCCCATCAATGTTTCAATAATAAGGGGCTGACCAGTCGATATTTAGGGGGGAGGGCCCGGGGGGGGGGCTATGGACTTTATTCCCGGAACGAAGTGTTTTTTTTTTAAAGCGATGCGTCGATGAAAAAAAAATTTTGGCATGCGGATGCGCGACAAACTTTTTAAAAATTTTATTTTAACATTACAGGTGGAAAAAATTTTTTTTTCATGTGCTGAACAAATTTTTTTCAGTGTCAAATAGAAAAAAAATAATTTTTTTCACGCAAAGTGGATAGCCGGCCCGCCGCCCCCAAGTCATCTGGTAATAATGATAATATAATAATATTATTAATAGGTATTTAATAATAATGGTAGGCCCGTAACACATTTAAATAATAAGTTGACAACTCATTTTGTAACTCACTTGGTCATTTCTAAGATCTCTGAAGCATTTTATCTGCTTTTACCACACAAAAGACTAGCACAGTTATTCAATTAATGCATCATTTGCCCCATCTCATGAAATAAGCTTCCCCATCTTTTCAAAGTTGGCGAATAGAGTTTCCCCATCCTGGCGATTCCACAACCCTTCAATTTCAAGAAATTTACAAGAGATGGACGACATCTTGCACTGCAGGAAGATACTACATCAGCTGTTAGACCATGTACAACTATTTTTGTGAGGATTTAAAGGCATTTTATCAGAAAACGATGCAGAATTGGTACTGCTTGATTTGGGCCCTCCATATTGAAAGATGGGGCAACTGAAGTTGCCCCATCCGTTTGGCCCCAGTGTTTTTTTTCTTGGTAAAAAATCGTTGTTTTTGAAGGCCTCACGCCAAAATCATGTAGGCTTATCTACATTCTCCAGACAATTTGCACAAAGTGTTTGCATAATATCTTGGTTCAAAGTCACCTGATTTGGCTGGAATTTGAAACTTACATAAATATGACAAATGGATGATCATGCTTATCTCAAGATGAACTGATGAACACGATGAAAAAATAGTAGAAACCCACATTACAAGCTGCACAAGGGGCAAACCAAGAATGGTTGAGGCAGCAACCTGCAAGGCCAGAATGCTCAGTGGACGGTTTATGTTGGATAGCCCGCCTATTTTTTTTTTACTTTGGAAAGCTTTCTTAATGAAGAACTTTTTGGCAAAGTTTCATGAATATCTCATGGATTTTAGATTTCTTGCCAAGTGTGGGATTCAACTTTAATGTTGACAATGTTGAAATCAAAATTACCAACCATGTCTGCAATTTAGGAGTGCTGTTTGACAAAAAGATAACAATGGAGAGGCAGATCAACAAAATGTGTCGTAACGCATATTTCAATTTGAGAAACCTGTCAAAACTCCGAAAAAACCTGGACAAGGAAACTGCTGTCAACCACAAGCTGCTGTTAGCAGGACCTGCTCCATGCAACAAAATTAAGTTTGAAAATTGAGCATTTTCCTATGCAACACCAAAACTCTGGAACACTTTGCCTGAAAAAGTGAGAACTGCACAAACATTAGAAAGCTTCAAGAAGAATCTAAAAACCCATTTGTTTCAGAATTCCTACAAGTGATTTGATCTGAAAAAAGCACTGATGAGCAGTTTACTGAAATTAACGCTATAAAAATCCATTTTATTATTATTGTTGTTATCTTCCAGCTCAAGCCAATATCTGTAATTATCCAACTATTGATGGCAGCTCACAATTGGACAACAAATCAATACCATAATATGATCACTTCGGTACTGGGTCACAATAAATATTAATTCCATGAGTATGTTTTCCATTTCTATGTTTTTGTTCTGTTTTGCTGTCATTATATATATTTTGTAGCAAAGAATGACACACACAAACGTCTCATGTTTTTTATATATAAAGTTAGTGGAAAAATTTATGTTTTTAATCAATTTTCCTAGATTATGAAGAGCCACAACAGAGGGGGCCACCATTTAATAATCTGGAGCTGGGCTTGGAGTTTTCGTCAGCGGGAAACTATTGTGATGTTTCGGGGTTATGAATCATACAGACACTGGATTCCGGTTCAATGGTTTCTTTAATGGTGTCTTAGTTGTTACCAGTACATACACATCAAGATACAACGAATGGATGGGATGGATGACTGCATAGAGTTAGTGAACATAGAATAGAGAAAGATCTAAGAGTTAACAAGGATTATATAGATATTACTATTTCTTTGAACATTTATCTGTCTTGGAAACAGCGACAGTAATCAGTAATTATTACTTTCGGGAAAAGAAATACAGTGTACCCCTGATTCCCCACCAGAAACTATCTTTTTCAAGATTGCCGTAATATTATTTATTTATTTCACCAAAATGATCAAGAAACTGTTCATTTCAAAACAGCGTGTTGAATCTTTTTGACATCTGCTACATAACACACCTGATTTCCAGGAACCATGTAGAAGCTGTTTTTGATGCACCGAGCATCGAGTTTTGCACGGTGCTCAGCCAGAATTGATGAACATTCCCAAGCAGAAAATGTATCTGCACCATGGAAAAAAAAACTGCTGACATATGTTCGCAAGAATGAGGCACTAGACCACTTTACAAATGTGCAAAATTAATGGCGCAGTTTCACTCATGCAAAAGCAGAGGTGTAGTCTGTCAGCCGTGGGCCAGAAAGAGATGATAAATTTGTTTTGCTTGAGATCATTTTAAAGACTACAAGTATATTTTACATATATTTTTCAATGGATTCAAGTATCGAAGCTCTGCAAGCAGAATGCTGTAATTTTGATATCTCCATCTGATCCAGTAGGGGGCATCTTATCCTCGCTTTGTAGTGCTGAGGCACCATCTGGTGGAGATCATTGGTCACTGATGTTTGCAGTTAACAGCCTTCGGGCACTGATTTCAGAGTGAATTTTATGTTCTTTTGAAAACTTGTTACAGAATGCTTAAATTGCTGAAATCTAGGTCAAGGGCGGCTGATCAAAATTAAATTCAGAATGAATGGCATTGGTTGAGCTTTGCCTATCCTCAGTAATCAATTTAATGCCTAATGGAAAGATACAGCCTCACTCCCCGTCCCCCCCCCCTACATTGTACAGGTTAACCGCTGTTTTATGATAGGGCGCTGGGGCTGTGAGCTGGGGCTGTGAGCTGGGGCTGTGAGCTGGGGCTGCGAGTTCAGTTGAGGGGAGGCTAGTTTAGTAGTGATGCAGACCGGACCACCTTTTAGAGGGTGGTCCGGTATTTACAAAAGTGGTCCGGTCCTGGTCTGGTCCAGGATGAGGTGGTCCGATTTTGTTACTGGACCGGTCCAGAAGCGGTCCATCGGCATTTCAAAAATTATAATAAAATGAGGGTGAAAACATGCTATTTGACATAAATTTCATTTTTAGAGATGACAAAATTCATGCGATACTCTTCATGACATGAAAAATCACTGGACCGGTCCGGACCGGCACTTGACCGGTCCGGTCCAACACTGGACCGGTTTTTTGTAGGTGGTCCGGTATTTTGGCGGTCCAGGGCTGGACCACGGACCGGACTGGTCCAAGGCGGTCCGGTCTGCATCACTATAGTTTAGTTTAGGGAACCAAATTAGTTTTAGGGAAGCCAAGTTTGGTTTCAAGATGGAAGGTGAGTTTGGTCGAGGGTAGCCAAGTTTAGTTGAGGGTAGCCGAGTTTGGTTAAAGGAAGGCAAGTTTAGTTGAGGAGAGGGGCGAGTTTAGAGGGAAGCCAAGGTTGGTTGAGGGAAGACGAGGGTGGTTGAGGGAATTAGAGGCTATGTGAGGATAGATGAGGTTAGTTCAGAGTGGTGGAGGTTAAAGGGGTAGTCGGAGGGTAAAAGAGGTTCAGTTGGGGTACTGAATTCATGAGAGGGTGTGGGGGTGTAACCTGCCATGAAGCCTAATTGAAAAAACGTTGATGAAATGATCGATAACAAATGTTCCTGCCTCAATTTACTTATTTATAAAATTACACAGATTTTAGTGGTGCGGACTGGAGCTCTAGTCCAGAACCGCCCAGTCTGGAGGCGGTTCGGTATACTGGTATGACCTCTTTTCCAATTCACTTTGGTCTTACAATGGCAATTATAAAATGTAACAGTTAGAATTAGATAAACATGGTTTTAACCTTTCTTTTTTATCAGGGAGACAATGTAGTTTTAATGAAATGATGGATAGCCTTGGACCAGTCCAGGTACACAAACAGACCATCTAACCCTGCTGCTGATGTAGAGAGACCTGTGCTTCAACAGTCGCACCAACCAAGTAGCTGATAAGAAAGATTAACTCGCAGCAGAAGAAGCTGAAGGGCAAAGATCACACGCTGTCTCTCAATGCGGCCAAAAATAAATCTGCACCGGATTTACGTGACAGAGGTGCTGTGCCTTGTCACTACCAAATGCAATTAATGGCTAGTTCTCACGGAGACGTAACAGAGGGTTCTTGTCGCGTCGCTTCTTGCTTTTCCAGGAAAGAGGGAGGTTTTTAAACTACATTCAACAATTCGGCGACGATATTTTCATCTACGGCGCTTCTTAAACTGCCTCGCCAGAAGTTCCTAGAAATCACGTGACCGTTTGGTGAAGCAAGAACTTGCTTCACCAAAGATTCAACCGGTTGAATCTTTGCGAAGGAAGAAACCACGATGCAAGAGCCCAGAAAGCCCCCCAAAATGATTGGGCGAAGTTAGAGACAGCTTGGGCGAAGTTAGAGACAGGTTGGGCGAAGTTAGAGGCAGGTTGGGCGAGGCTACTTATCATTGAGTCAATGGAAATTCGGCGAAAAAAGAGAACAACTCGCCGACGCAAACAGGCTGTTTAAACGCCGAAACAGGCACTTGCTTCACCGTAAAATGTATTTGCTTGGGCGTAATTGCAGATTAGGATGAAGTAAGAGGATGCTAGGGCGAAGCAACAGCATGCTAGGGCGAAGAAAGACACTCCTTGGGCGAATCTAGTTTAACATTGAAGCAATGGAACTGCGTCGAGGCTCCTGACAACTCGCCAACACAAGTCTCTTCTTGCCTCGTCCGTAATTACGAGCGATTCGGCGTAAAAAACGAGAGCCTCGTCGTAATAGGAACCATCAACGACGATTTAGAACCTCTAATTGATTATATAATTGTCCAAAAATGGCTTGAAACGCCGAAATTGGGCGAAACTTGATTTCCTGGCACCTCTACAACTTCGCCGTCACTTTACCACGCTCGTGAGAACTAGCCATAAGCGTGATGCGGAGACAGTGCATTTCTTCACTGCATTCACTTGACAAAGACATTGTTTGTTGCTGTTCGAGATGAAATTAAGAGTACAATGCCACACCGATTCATGAATATACATAGATTAATTATGTAAATATCTTTTGGCCTGCTCCACTGCAGTGCTGTCTACCTTATTATATGGTTGGGCAGGAAAAAAACATATCCACAGATGGTCTTGATATAGATAATTTCTACTGAAACGTTTTATAAAACCATACGTAGATTCAGAAAATTACTTTAGCTTATAGTGTTGTTAAATAAATAATAATTACAGCTGACATTTCTGTGAAATTAATAATTTGCCGTCAAGGAAAACTCATAGTCCCCCTGATATCTAATGGTCTCCCTCATAGTGGTGAAGTCTTAGTCTTCCGCATTACACCGAATGCTCATAAATATAAAGCACAGCCTACTTTCACAATGCTAGCTTAAAATTTTTAGAATTGTCTAACTCACATTTCGTAATAATTTCAGATCAATTCAATTTTTCGGATTTTCATGACAACCCTTCTGTTGGCAAATTCCACTATCATCTTGCAGAGGTGTTTGTCCCAGGCTTGTTCCTGTTGATTTATGTGTAATGCACACCAGGGGAGAGTGTCGTAGATTTATGATGCTCCTGATGAAGGCAGTATTTGCATGTTGTCCGGACTTGTCCCATATGCTCAATAAATCTCCCAAGCCATAGCTTGTCACTGAAAGCAGAAGAATCATGCGGATAAAGAGTCATTTGGAGATACTGTATCGTCCTGCATACACAGCTCATGTTTGTGTGCTACCAAGTAAAAGCCAGTTAGCTCAGTCAGTAGAGCACTCGCCTCACAAGCGAGGGACCCAGGTTCAATCCCCAGGCTGGCCATCATGTCATTCCACGGCATTGTCGTTCGCATCAGACATTAATTGGAGGTGCCGTGGGCCCAGCTGTAAATAAGTCTCTGACTTAGTCTGGTTACGTCTACCTTTACCTTACCTTTACCTTAAAAGCTTTGGTATTATCGTTTTCATAGCTAGGTGTTTTTTGAAAACTTCGCTGTGCAGTTAAAACCTGACATCATCGGGTATCTGTGAATGTGATTGTTATTATCTTCAACCTGTCATACTCAGTTAAAGAGTTTGATATCACGGTTAATGACAAAGGAATTTAAAACTGCCAGGCAGTGCTATTTTTTGTATAAAACCAGAACAAACAACTTCTGTCTCCTGAAGTCGATTGTTACACTCACACATTACCACAAGAGTTTCAATGCTTTGCAAACAAAAAGAAAATCTAATATATAATGTTATGTAACTAAATCTGTGTCATCACAGTCTTGCGGTACAGCGAAACAGACAGAAAAACCCGATATATATCTATATGAAAATATATTGTCAATTTGATTTCATGTCAAATTACAACATATACATTGGCGGCTTTCTTAAATACATAGTGACACTTTTCTTAAATCTGTGTCCATTTGCCAAGGATCACTGATATTTATTACTATGCAACGTATCCCCAGCTGCACTTCAAAATGACAAATACACCAAATGATATATCTTTTCAGGTTATACCCAGTTTCTGTCCTACTGAAATCAGAGTGCTATACAGATGAATTTATTTGCTTTCCTCTGTTCAAACTCCAAAGGTGGTCTATGTTCTCCTCTTTTTTTCTTTAGCACTCATTTTGCATTCTTTGTATGCCAGAAGCCCATTATGTCCCATGTAGTTCTTGTATTTATGTGGCCTTTCCTCCCATAGACTGTGGTCTGTCTCTTTTCTTAGATGTTGTAGACCGGAAACCTAATTTTTTCCCATATACCCTGGTACTTCTCCGCCCACACGTATTAGTGCCCATTGTTAATTATTGTTGGTTTTTTGGGCTTTGCTGTTTAGTTTGCATCACTGCTAACAATCTGCCAATGATACATCAGTGGGATTACCCCAAAGGTTCTTAAAGATCTGATGTCTTATGTTGTATATTTCAGTCATTCCCATCCTGAATATATCTACATGTGTCGATGTGTAAAGTACCTTACATGATTCTAAGCTGCACCAAACTTCTGAATTATGATGTTCTGAATTAAAAGTTGGGTTATTGGCATGGCACCTTGACCAACCCATTTTAGATGACAATGACCAAATTATTTGACCCTAAATGGCTCGTTTTTTTTAATCAACAGTGTTAGGTCACAAAAAATGAGTGCAGGTGCGCACAAGAAAATGTATGAAAGTAGGTAGGCCTTCCCTCCAGAATCCTCAGGAAATATTCTATTAAACTGGCAAGAGAGGGTTGCCATTTATTTAAAGTTTTACCAATGAATGTGTTACCTCAACAAAGTCTTTTTTTTTTCAAATCTTCTGATTCTTTATTAATTTTCCAAGTCACAAGTTGGCAATAGTTTTTTCTGCCACTCTGTCGCGCTTTCAGAATTGTTTCAGAAATATAATTTAACCTGACAGGTTTTCAGAAAGTCATGTCACTGATTTCTTTTTTCTTCGTTTTGAAGCTGGCCCTGCCTGTTGGAAGTGGACCGCCATATGGCTGACTCTTGCAAAAGCAAATAAACTCAACCATGACGTGATCTGGCATAAAACACTTTTCTGTCAGGTTTAAAGCATTGTCTCAAGCTAGCATTCAACAATACGAGAAAATGTAATTTAAAACAAAATTAATGGGTTAAATCATGTCAAATAAATGGCCATTTTTATGCGAAATAACCTGCAACTTCTCTGAAAAGATTTTTGTTTTAAAAAGCCAAATCTGTTTTTTTTTAAGGATTTTGCTTTTATTTACAGCTCTTGTAATTTATTTGAAAGCTTTGCTCTTTTTCTCAATATGGATCTGTTATGTCATGACTAGGCTCATTGTGTAGCATTTTAAAACATATTCAAGTTAGCACAAGCTATGATTTCAAAGCTCCAAACACAGCTCACCCATGACAGCTTTTGAGCAAATGACACAAAACGGCAACAATGTTATTTGTCAGTCTATCCTGTGGTTGCAAGATGTGCATGATTATTAATACACAGGATGACACGGGGCAAGATGGGCCTCCTACGCCCGTGATTAGTAGATCAGTATGAGAAACACCCATTGGACTGTTTCATGCACCCCAGAGGCTGGTAGCTCCACCTGATATTTCAATTAATCATACAAAGATTGAATTTGTTGATGAATTTAATTTCTTAGGATTAGTGTTAGACAAAAATTTAAGTTGGAAAGGACATATTACTACTCTATCGAAAAAAATCAGTAAAACAATAGGCATTTTATGTCGTTTGAGGCATACCTTACCAGCTGATGCTTTGCTTAATATTTATAATGCTTTAATTTCATCGTATTTCAATTATGGCATAACTCTATGGGGCTGGCGTTCTCAAACTATATTTAAATTACAGAAAAAGGCAGTAAGAATTATTACCAATAGCAAATTCAATGCTCATACGAATATCCTGTTCAAACAATTGAAGATTTTAAAACTGGAAGATATATGTGCACTGCATGACTGCAAACTATGCTATCGGTTTATCAAAGGCCCAGTGCCTAAATATTTTCAAGAGATTATTAATCCTGGTGAAAGCTTGACTAGACATGATTATAATACGAGACATGCTTCTCTTCTGCTGCTGCCTGCTGTGAGACATGAGTTTGCAAGAAATGGCATAAAGTACAAATTTACGAAATTATTTAATGACATGCAAGAAAATTTCAAGACTAAGATTTTTACACATAGTTTTTATGGATACAAAAACTACATCAAAATTAAACTATTAGATAATTATGATCCAAATTGTTTAATTCCTCATTGTTATATATGTAACAGAAATTGATTTATTACAAGATAGTCCCTTCTTCACTGCTGCAGACCCTCTTGTCTCAGCCCGTCAGCTCTAAAACTGCGTTTTAGTTTCTCTACTTGTTTTACGATTCTGCCTTTTTTTTTCTGTCTCTTTCTTACCTGTCATATTGAAATGATAAGTACGCTGCCATCTGCTGTGCCTTGATACTTTTCTCAACATTGGGGATCCTCAGCAGCGGCAATTTGTTTGCCATCGAGGATTCCCTTTGCTCTTTTTTCTTATTTTGTACTGTTATTATATGTTATGTATATTGTGTGAGCAAAAAATAAACGAGTCTGAGTCTGAGTCTGAGTCTGAGACTGTTTCTGGACTCATTTTCTCAGGACGAGGATCCAGAAAATTCTGGTGGTCAGGTTATGGGGTTATTGCATCACAGAATGCTTATACCTCAACATATATCAAATTTCATCTGCAAGTCCTGAAAATGGACCACCACTGAGACACTGAGCTTGGAGACGCATTTTGCAATGTGAGACATAAAGTTGACACACCTAGAACAGAGAGCTTCTGGAGAGAGAAAAAGATATAATGTCACAGGGACACAGCAATAACAAGCCTTAGAGGATCATTGTCTGCAATTGATGTGTTCAATCGTGGCTTGAAAAACAAGAATTTGAGACTGATTTATTAACCTTGACTTTGTTTGTTGTTGACATTTTAGTTTTTGGAATGAGGTGAGCTGCTGTTAATCTTCCATAAAATGAAATTCGCGTTGTGTGTTTCGATGACAAATGGATCTGCCTAGATTCATCATTGTATCAATCAAGTATGAATCAATCAAGTATGAATATATCAGTTATCGAATACAAATGGCACAAACAGCATTGTTGATTTTCACACTTTTTTCTAATTTGCTTGATTTAAATTGTCAACAGAAAAAAGTTCCTCAGTATAATTTTAACTTTTCACTGATTTTTATTTCACCTTTATACATTTTGCGAACCAGTTATTTCCAGAGGACATTTCGCGAACCAGTTATTTCCAGAGGACAATATTTTGTCATCAATATTTTGTCATCAGCTTGGATCATTTACAAAAAGTCCACAGAACAGTTAATTATTCTGTTTTGACAATTTTTCTCATATCTTGGTTTTGTTTTCATCTGTCTTTTATTCTTGTGGATTGTCAACCATTATCAAGTGGTGATCTGCACCTGTTCTTAGATGTTGTATAACAGATCAGAAATGTCCTGCTTCTCAAGTAAACATAATCTGCTCTATTAATAAATAATTAGTGGTTTTTAGTACTTGTTCGTGTTGGCCAAAATGCATTATTGAAATATTAATCACTGATACATGTAATTAGGTGGTTATTTAATTTTCGCAGCATATTTCAAACTGTGTAGTGCAAACTCTTGCGTTTAACCAGACATTCTTCTGGTTTCAAAGTTCTAAAGGTCCTTTTGGATCTTTCTGATTTCAGAGTTATTGCGTGTTAATGTGACGCATTATTCAATCCACTTAAAATTATTTACTTTTAAGAGATTTCCTAACCACATGATTGCAGTTCATTTGATGGCATCTTGTTGAGATCCCTTCTTGCACAAGGTGTCAATGCATGGTGTTTCAAGCATCATATCAAGAAGTTCTTTGCTTCGTAAATCTGGAAACTTTGGACAGCTACCAAGTATCCAATGGGGCAGGAAACATCACTTATAAAGTTTTACGTAGATATTTTCTGTTTTTTATTATCCCTGCAGACTTGTCTGAAACAAAGGATAGCCTACTTTAAGTCTTTGATGTGTGTGCTTCAAGTGAATTGTTGTGAAACAAAAATAACTTCTTGTCTAAACTGTATGACAATTCCATGTAGTTGTTGACAAAAATTGACATGGCCTGTTGAACCTGGCCAATATCAGATTATGTTAGTCACATGAAATTGTATTCATCCAATTATGGTGATTAACATAAAGCTTCAAGCTGCCATAAGCATGATGATAGTGTATTTTCATACCGCCCCTGTTTATTTTAGAGACTCAGAAATTTTAATTCAGCATTTGCATCTCCAACCCAATGTCATAAGACGTATATTAGCCTTTCCTCATTCTGGATCAATCTATTTTCAGCTCTACAGGCTGTCCATTTACATCATGTGTGTGCTTTGCCAAGATAAGATACATATGCAGAGCCGTGATCCCAAAATAGACAGAAAAAAAATTCTCAGAAAAATAGACTGATGCATGCAAATGATTGCAAAATGTGCAATATCTCCCTATTAGTGTCAGCAAAAATCTATGGCAATGCTATGGTCATTTCACCAGACATAGAAGCACATACATATTTTTCCTGCTGACCAGCTGTGCCCATGTTTCATTAACCTACAATATAACCTAAACAAAATGATAATGAACTTATACTTTATACTTGGACTAGAACAGTTAAAATTTGCTTCAATTTCACTATTCTGGCAACTAGACCCAAAAACTGTTAACTTAATTGCCACTTAGGTTTGATTATTTTACGTAATATAAGTGCATATTGGCATCCATGGGGATAACTAACTTAATGTAGAATTATGTCCCAAATTTCTTTCATGTCTGGATATTTGTGTACGCAAATGTTTCACGGAGTGTCTGTGGAAAAATACCTTTCGCATGGTTGTGTCCAGTGGCGCAAAATACTTTGGCTCTGGAGTGTGAACGAGCAGAGCAGACCAAGTTGACCAAGAGTTGTGGATTACCCACAGTTGTGAGCTGTCCAAAAGGTGTAAAGGCGGTGACAGACACTAAGTGCTGCAACTCCAAATCTGCAGAGCTCCTGCACGTCGTCAGATGGGATGGCATCCTTGCATCAAGTATGTGCAGATAATTCTACATTCTACATTGCTAAAGCTTATTTGTAGCCTTCAAGATTTTCCTGTATGCCGATATTGCATCATTTTTCAATGGATTATGTAAAAGTCACCTTTGCCGCATCCTAGTAGATCCTATACCTTCTTCTTTATCTGATGTTTTCTGTATCCATTTTCTGCCAGAAGTCCATCTCATTCCTTTGAGCTGACATATAGGTTGTTGTTTTAAGTTATGATAATCTGTCTGTTTTCATAACTTAAAAACAACAATCTGTGTTAGCTCAAAGGAATTGTGCAACTATCCACTCAATCATTTAAGCTAACTCAAAATTCAAATTGACTGTGCATGACATTTATGGTCATTGACTCAGTGTTTCAAAAACTTTTTAAAAAACTGAACCTTTGACACACTGCTTCAAAAAGAAATATAATGCATTGCCTTTACAAGGTAGACGACCTCCCAGCTTCAATCATTGGCATCAAAGTGGGCGATGGCGTACATTACGCAATGCACTTGATGCTCTGTTCATATGTTACTTCTAAAAGCAGCAGACATTCACTTTTTGCTGCTGTAAAGAATTAGCTGAAACAATGTACTTTCCACAGACTTCAGAAGAAATGATATGGCTAGATTTATAAAGGATTTCTGCGTTACAAAATAGCTTCCACAGGTCATGGAACTTCAAGTCTAGAGGAGATCATGCTGGCCGTTATACTTGCTCAGCTCCGAAAGGTTTGGTCCTTCGGGATGCATTTTCACAAAATCTCATTAACGGTGGGAGAGGATATTCTGAAGTGTTTAACTGTGTGGTAGGGGAGGCCAGGGCTATATGAGCAATGAATAATGCTGCGAAGATATGCAAGGTCTATTTGCTCCACTAAAATCTCTCGAATAATAAGATAATTTACCAGATGTGGCTATAGCCATGGCTGTTACTGATGCTTTTAAAAAAGCAGCTGGAAGCCTATTATCATTTTACAATGATTTGTGGAAGTTTGTTAGGCTCTATTCACATTGTAAGCATATATAAAAAATTGAATCGGCCTCAATTAATCGGTTAATCGTGAGAACCCTAGTCATCTGACTAAGTTGACTTCAAGGCGATTATATTGCCTTTGTTTAAAGGAGTGAGGTCTCTATGACATAGGTTTATACCCACTGCAAATCTGTGACAGTTTTAATTTCAACTGAATTTCTCCATTTTACAAAATACCAATATTAAAACAATCGAGGCCTTGTGACATTTCAGTCTTGTGATGTCATAAATATAATATGTGAATAGGAAGAGAACACACAGTTCAATTTATTGGTGAACCAACTGCACCCAGAAGAACAACATGTAGGAGAACAGATCAGCAGAGTGACACAGTCTGTAATGCACGTCGAAAGGTTTTCCTTTGCTCCACACTCTGCTTGCTGGAGGGTATGTTCCAAAAAGCTTCCTATAAGCGGATGAAGGTGATTAGCTGATCACAGAAGTGCAAATAAGCCAGAGAGCAAAAGGGCAGTTTTACGGTATTTGCACTTGGCCAATTTTTCATATTTAGGCAGATATTACGAGAAAAGTATGATAGGTACACAGAAATTTGTTGGGGTGGCTCTCTTGTATTACATTGAAATATATGTGTGCCAAATTTTACCCTTTTACAACGTTTAGTTTTAAAGCAGCAAGCGATTTAGGGCCAATTTTTGCTCATTATTGTGTCTCACACACTCTAAAAATTTTCGAGACAAAACTGGTTTTTTTAAATCAAAAATGGTTTTTTGAAAAATCCATATTGGTTTTTGCAAGGAAGTTTGGTTTTTCAAAAAACCATTTTCCATCTTAAAAAACCAATTTTGTCCCGAAATTTTTTAGAGTGTGCAGGCAGTTTTGCTAATTTGATGGCATCACACAAACATAAATGCTGGCAGTTGTGATTCATGTTGGTGATGCCTCTCTGGACCTATGTCTTGGGAGTAAATTACAATATGTTTTATGCGAATAAGTTATATACAAAAGGAGTTGCCTCCAAAAATGTAAAAAATGGTATGTGTCAAATATTTTGTCTTTGAGAGACCATTTGTTACTTTATATGCTATGATGAATAAGCATTTAAGGATCCGTCTACTGTTTGTGTCCATTTTGTAGCTTGAGACATATCCAAAGGTAAAGCAACAGCATTTATTTCAATAACTACTCCTGGTTTTCAGAATTTGAGGCTTGAATATTATGTCAAAAAAACATGTCCTCTCCAGCCCATGGAAAAAAAACTCAGGGTTTTGAAGGAAACTCGAACAATTTGTGTTTTCGGTGCTCAGTTGTGTGCCTCTACATCAATGTGACAAATACAAGTTAAGAAAATATCCAGGCAATGTACATAGATTTTCTTAGAAATCAAAATCCTCAATGTCAAAAAATGTCCTCTCCAGCCCATCAGAAGTTGTAATGATTCAAGTCTTTTAATATTGGATTCGTCAAGGAAAAGGCCATGGCTCTACAAAATGATTTATTCTGGATGTCTAAAAAGGGTATTTATAAGTATTGAAATTTTCTCTTTATGTTTTTCCATCATCAAATTGCACTATCATGAGAAAACCAAACTTGAGTGTATAAGTTAGTTATTTTATGTAATATATCACTATAACTGCAGTTTCTTGGAAATAACTGAATGATTTTACAAGATAATACACAAATATTCAGTTTATAAAGCAATTAAAGTTGATTTTTTTCTGAACTGGTGATCTTGGGTGATTTTCGGAGATTTTTCTCTCTGGAACGTAATCTTTGACACAAGGCAAAGCCAATGAATTTCAATCGTACAGCAACACAACTTGACACAGGGTTTGTAAGAAACCTAGGGATTATATACCTCGGCAATGATGGGTCCATTGAGACTAAAACCTCACTAAACAGTCTAAAACAGAAACTTTCAGGGTATGACAAGTGAAATTTCTTTATTTTCGTTATAAAAATTGTGAAAAAAATATTTTTGCCACATTTACTAAAAATTTTAGTTGTTTTATTGGTTTTGATGGTTCAATACAATCAGATGGCTCTATTTCCATTAAAAAAAATGGTTCAAATTGTATTTGTGTGGATGCTTTTTTTCATAAACTTTTTTTTTCAAGAATTCCAACCTTGCATAATTTAAAGTGTGGTGATTTGGTGATAAACAAACAAATCACTTCTGTTTTTGTTGATTTACGAATCAGTTATATGTTCATTTCATGATAGCACAAAGGAAATTCTCATCTACACAACTTTATTTTGACCCCCCATGAGACACTTTGAGTGCAAATACTGTAAAACTGCCCAAAAGATCATTCCCTAACACTCAGAAGTTTGAAGCTCAAATAAGATTCACTTGTGGTTATTTTGAAAGCAAGAGATAGGCTAAGACCGTTGAACATGTTCTTGGATCTAACTAAAGCATGACCGAGACGGTTGAACATATTCTTGGATCTAGCTAAGGCATTGACACCATGGATCATTATATACTTAATTTTAAACAGGTGTGGTGTCTGAAATGATTCTCCAAATCTTTGTAAAAGTTCCCAAAATTGCAAATATCAATATTTAGAATACCACAATTTTAGGTCAGAATTATTGCAATTTAGGACCATGTGATGCAAGGCCTTATATATTGGGTCCACCGTTTTTTTCTAAATGCCAAATCCTGCAATCAGTTCAACTTTACCATATATGCCGTCACCCAACTTATCTGTCACTATTGACAAAACTAATTGGTGACTTGCTGATGCTTTTTGAAATGGAGATAAATGCAGGGCTGCAAGTAAACGAGTTGTCTGTATATATATTACCAAAACAATAATCCTGTAACTCAAAAGATTGAGAGAGAAGAAGTTCAGCTTAAGCCAGCTCACAGTTTTGACTTTTTAGGAATGGTTGCCAATGAAAAACTTCTGGAAACGTCAAGTTGACACTATATCAGGTAAAATCTCACAAGCTTTAGCTATAATGAACACTAATTTGATGTTGTGTCAGGGAATCTTTATCAAGATAGGGGCCATACTCTTTCAAAAGTAAGTGCAACCCAAAGATGATCATGAGGGTCATTAGCATTACGACTCAGTAAGAGCTATTTTCACAACAAACTGTCCTCTCATTCCATGTGCATAAGAAATTGAATGGCTGAAATCAACAGTCTGAGCTCTGTCCAACTGGTTTTATGGAAAATCAGTTCTCTCTAATGAGTAATTGTGAAAGAATATTTAGTGGTTTTGTACCGCATATAAACTAAATAGTAGATGCAGTAATAAAGTGTTCGCCTGAAGCAAAGAGAGTCAATATTCGTTTGTAAAGAGGGCTTGTGTCGTGGCGTTAATTCTTACCTTTGTATTGCATCCAAAATTCCACAAAAAGTCAGCCCCCTTGGTTGAGATCCTGTCCCCCCCTTGCCCCCCCCCCACTCCTAGATTTCTAGCTACGCCACTGGCTCAGCCTGACCGCCATGTGATGATGAGATGAGAACACTGGGAGTCTGGTACATGCCCCGTTGAGTCAGGGATATCCAGGATTAGCATAGAATACTGGATGTAATCCATTTTTATTTTATGTTCCATGGGCTCGGACTTAAGTGCCTTTAAACCAACGCCCATTAGGCCTCGGGGTTCAATGTGAAATTGCCACCATACAGCACATGTTGTTCTTCTAAGAAGTAACGTTTTTTACCTGTGCCCTTACATATGACTGCTGTCGTTGCATCACACAAGAATCTGATATCTCTCTTCTTTTTTATTGTCTCACTTTGAACAGTCCGTGACATCAACTGAAAGATAAGGTTCTAGACATGCGAAGAAACCACTAGATGGCAGTCTGAAGGCTCCTGCTGCAGACAATCTCCAAATCGTGCCCAATTTTACAATTGGGCATGGTTATTTCTCCTATTGGCAAACTATTTCAACTATTGGCAAACTATTTCTCCTTTTGGCAAAATCTTACAACTTTGCCCAAAGGAGCAATTTGCTATTCTAACTATTGGCAAACTATTGTAACTATTGGCATACTTTGCCAAAAGGAGCAATAAGCTATTCTAACTATTGGCACACTATTGTTCCTATTGGCAAAATTTGCCCATCTCTAAATATCTTTTCGGGCCACTTAGAACATTAACAAATAGTTAAAACGTGCCCATTCCTGCAATTATCGCTCGCTTTTGATATTAAAATGCGGGACACAGCAGCGGAAATCCCGAAAATGCAGGATTCGTTTTTTTTGCGATTTGCGTGCCTTCTAGTACAAACTTGATTTTTATACCATTAAATTCGGCTTGAAAATAGCTATTTTTAGAGGTCAGTTTCATCGCCGTAGCTAGATAAGAACATTTTCGAGAATTATTCCAGTTAGCGTCATTTATATCTGTTGCAGAAAATTTCCAAAAATTGGAATAAGAATATAGATTCTTTACAAAATTTCAAATTGACTGATTGAAAAGATCGATATATTCATGGTTACTTTTTTAAAACATAGGCTGTGCGGCAGCATACCCTTTGCTATTCAGCAGGCTATTCTGAAGCTGGTGAAATCAATTGACATGCTGGAGATAGATTATGACCCTACTACAGCTTTCCCAATCCAGTCATATTTAGATGACCCAGTCTGCCTTTGTATGGCCCAAGTCTCCCACTTGATTGGGAGAACTGGGCCAAAATTTTTACCATTTTCATATGGCTTTTGGTTATAGGTTCATAAACATGAATATAATCCCCTCCTACAGATACATTCTTAACTATTTCTAGATGCAATCGATGTATCAAGCATGTCTGTATAATCATAATGGTCTGCTGGAGGTGGAAGAACGTAAAAAGTGGCCCAACTCTCTCAAGCTTCCTCACTCCTTCTGGCTGACTGAAAGTGTTTTTAGATGAATGAAATGTCCACTTCTCTATTTAATATGATGTTTTATTGTATTTAATTTTGACAAATTCCCAGCCTTAGCATTCAACAGATTCAAGGTACTGAAAAGAGATGTTGCAAGGAAATAAAAGGTCACCTCATTACTATGTCCTCCTCCTGTCCTAATTAGCCTACCAAGTACCAAATTCATAAATACAGGAGGTAAAGTCCCAATCATCCGTCCATCCATGATTCTCTGGATGTATTAGATTACATAATTATAGATGATCAAACAATCAATCAATCAATCAATCAATTAATCAATCAATCAATCAATCTATCTATCTGTCTATCTGTCTATCTATCTATCTATCTATCTATCTATCTATCTATCTATCCATCTATCCATCTATCTATCTATCTATCTACATATATATATATATATATATATATATATATAATATATATATATATATATATATATATATATATATATATATATATATCTAACAACTAATCAATAGTGCAACATGTTTGCTGGGATAAATTCACAGTGGATCTATCAGTCAAACAATTAATTAATCATTCATTCATTCAATCAATCCAATCAGTCAAGCAATCTTCAGTCATTTAAACACCTAATCTATCTATCTATCTATCTATCTATCTATCTATCTATCTATCTATCTATCTATCTATCTATCTATCTATCTATCTATCTATCTATCTGTCTATCTGTCTATCTGTCTATCTATCTACCTATCTACCTTTATCATCTTATCATAAATTATGAATAGAATAAAGGCCTGCCTAAAAACAGAAATATTAGATAGGTTGTCTATCTATCCAATCTACCTATTTTAAATATTAAACTAAAAACAATGTGTGGCCTATAGATACTTTTTAATAAGACTAAGGATAAAAGATAAGGATAAGGATAAAATTTTATTTTACATCGACAAAATAAAACAATAAACATTAGCCTGCGGCTATTAGTCGATAAAATAACAACAAGTATATAGGCCTACAACAAAAATAATGAAATTCATAAAATCATTGGTAAGATCAATTTTCATAAGACATAGCGGGGAACATAAAATAAATACTTGATAAATACATAGAGATCACACTTGGAAACTGCAGAGACTACAAGAACATTTAGGGCCTTCCCACGGCTGTAGCAAGAGTTTAAAACAGTCAATATCACAGATTGTCTTCATTTCACTTGGCAGCAGATTCCACAGGTGAGCACCGTAGTAAGTAAGTGAGTTCCTTCCATAGCGTATTGTTTTGATACATTTACTACTTAACACCAAAAAGGTTAAATGCTGTCCAAACTTGGTTGTAGTACCAATTTATATTTGATCCTGGCTGTATTAGTATAACAATAACTGAAAAGGCAAACAAAAAAAAGCCTGCATTTGATATAAAAAGTCATATCTCATCTTCTACTTGGCCTGCATTTCTGATTTAAATTGGAAATTTCATTATAATGTTTAAGATAAAAAACTAAGGCTATCAATGCAGTTTTAACATATTTCTAAGAAAAAAAGGAATTTTGTTAGAAATGTAGGGGTGCTACTTAACTGCTTCTGTACTCTCCCCTTTGTTCTTGGGTTTGGTCATTTGAGAGGATTAGTGACATCATGTTACATAACGTCCTTTCAACAAAAGCTGCACCCTGTTTCCCAGCAAAGCAGTGACACTTATTGTCTTCAAGGTGCTAAAATATGCTTGGGATGAGTTTTGTCATTAATTAAAATTCTGATTTATGCAACATTAATATCTTTGGATATAAAATGAAATATTGAAATTCATAGAATTAAGGTTTTGTTGCATGCCAAGTAAATTTATAAATAACCTTGTATTTAGTGGAATCAAATCTGCAATCATTATTTGATCACATTTAGTTTTTTATTAAATATTATAAATAAAAGCAGGCTGACATTAATTTAATTTCTTTCCTTTAATTTACATCACTGAGGTTAGATTTGAGCAAAAGGGGGTTTTGAGATTTCTTGTCAAAAGTTTAGAATGGTAAGGCCCCCTGAGTCAGAACTACATTGTATGTGCATAAAGCATATTTGAATATAATATATATAATTTATCATATTTAACCACATAAATTCTTAGGAAGAATATGATGAAAAAATTATACTTGGGACACATTGTATGGCACTTTGAGTAACCAAGATCCAAAATTGACTGAAATGTGACAATTCAAAGGTCTACAGTTGTTTGCCTATTTTTAGCAATTTCTGCCTTTTCATGTTCAAAAATCTAATGATATAACAGATATATGCATGAAAATTGTGTGTTTCTTTCATGTTTATTCAATTTGTTCATATTCAAAAGCATTGCTTTATTGGAAACGAAAAGGTTAGGAAGTTGATATTTTCACATTTTGTGAATTTAAAAATAAATAATAACTAGTATACTAAATTGCACAGCAATTTAAAGGAAGAACTTCCCTTCCTTCCCAATCCCTTCCCTTCCCTTCCAATTCCTACCCTTCAAATTCCTTCCTTCCCCTTCCATTCCCTTGCCCTCCACCCTGAAGCTGTTTCATTTGGTAAAAAGGGAAATCTTGCTGTTACAAGATGTTTGCTTGCAATAAGCCATGTAGCATACAGTCAGATATATTGAAATGACATATCGCTTGGCATGGAGACCAGTGTGTGGTGGCCATTGGTACCACCCTCAAAGCAATACATTTTGAAACCCTAACCCTAATGGCTTGTTGTGGACAAACCATCCCAGGCATGGAGCCGTGCTTACATGGAAAAATAGAGCAAAAAATTAGGAATATGTCAAATTAGTTTTAATTGATTTCAATGAATACTTAATGAGTTTTAATTGAATGTGTGAAATTGCTAATGTAAAATTGGCTTTTAGTGAAAAGTATATGCCCTTGGAGCTCATTAAAGGGCATAATTTTACGCATTTTTTGGTGTTAATTTCATGACATTTGAATGAGTAGAAGCTGAGCAATCTACATTTGAATTTTGAAATGAAAAAAATTCTCAAAGAAAAAGTATTTGAAGTAGAAAAATTTCCTTTGGACAGATTATGCAGGGCCACAATGGGTACCACTGAAAAAATATTCATGAACATCCATGAAGAGCTTAATAGTTTTTTGGGCAAAAAAGATTTTGATAGGCCCAAAAAGTGACATAAAATTTTCGATGTCTGACGCGATTCTATACTAAGGCAGCTACGGTAAAGTTCTACACACCATCTGAAAGAAGAGAAACTGAACTTTCTGATGATGTTTTAAATTTTTCTGTAGCTCTAATAGAAACCGAGATATCGGCGATTGAAAATTGCACTTTTGTGCGGCCATAGCGCCGATACCGCTGACGCGACGGCAACAAAATTTTGTGGGATTGTTGGACAGGGCCAGGGCTCTATACACACTTAAAATCAGCCTAATCTGAGCATTCTTTCCTTGTTTTCTGGAGATTTTCCAGTGAATTTTGGGAATTCCGTTTTTGTAAAAATTCATAGTTTAAAACTGCTTCTATGGAATTCCATAAAAATCCTTTCCGCACTGCGCATTTCCTTGGAGAATATGAAGAAAATTTTTTACAATAATCCTACTGACAGTTTTCTTTGAACGGATTGACAAAATTTTTAATGTATAATCGCTGTAATTCACATGTCAGGCGTAATTCCGATGCGTAATTCTCAGCATTTAGAGAGTTTCATGGTGTCTGTATGCTGTCCAAGTTTCATGTAGCTATCTTTCCTTACCAATGATTTATTCAACTTTGAAAAACGTGAAAGAATAATAATAATAATAATAATAATAATAATAATAAAAATAATAATAACAAATACGTACAATATCAATAAGAACTTCCCTACGGGAAGTTCTTAATAAATACTTGGGGCACATTGTATGGCACTTTGAGTAACCAAGATCCAAAATTGACTGAAATGCGACAATTGAAATGTCTACTATAGTTTTTGCCTATTTTTAGCAATTTCTGTCTTTTTATGTTCAAATATATGATGATGTAACAGATATATGCATGAAAATCGTGTATTTCATTCATGTTTATTCATTTTGTTCATATTCAAGAGCATGGCTTGACTTTATTAGAGACGAAATGGCCAGGAAGTTGATATTTTCACATTTTTGTGAATTTTAAACTTGTTTTGTCGGCCTAAAATATTGCGTCAACTACATAATGACAATGAAAGTTCCTTCTTGATAGGTTTAACTATAATACCCTTTAGTTTTTACCAATATAGTTATTACTGTTTTGGTGTGAGAGACCAAAATTCAAGAAAAATGTAAAAAATTACACATTTTTCCAGTATTTTTGTTATTATGCAAAATTTGTTAGGTGGACCCTCTAAACGATTCAAGCAGTTAAAAGAGCTATATTTTAGACAACTTAATTCTAAATCTTAAATGTCTAACTCCAAAATTGAGGGAATTGCAGAGGGTTGAAAAAAACTAATTTTTTTACATTTTTGGTTCATTCTTTGAAATCTATTTTAGTTACAGCATTCAGACCCCCAAAAGGCACAACTAGGGTATTTAATACATGTTATGGTAGATTTTCATGTTCATAGGTATAACCGTTTCCAAGTTCTGGTCCGGAAAAGAAATAAGTTAATTTTTCCGAATTTTCAATATTTTACAAAAACTGTGGTCATTACATAAATATGAACTCAAGAAGACACATTAACACTATAAGACCCATTCATGTGTCAAATTTCATATATATAGGTGTAATAGTTTTGGCACACAGGCCAATACACATTGTGTGACGCCGCCGCCCGCCCGCCCCCCGCCCGCCCACCCGCCGGACGGACAAAAATTTGCCATACTAACTACAATACCCGACGGCAATATACATTGCCGAGGGTAAAAAGTCTACATTTGAGAATCCATACAGGCCTATACCCTTGTAAAATGATGTCAAAGACCCTGGCATAGAGACACTGATTTATAAATATTTGGCAGGCAAATTTAATAACCAGTGTGCTACCAATTGAGCTAACCCTCCCACCTATATATGCAGAGTCCTGGGCTTATGGAAAATTTAAAAAAACAACAAAAAAAACTGTTCAGCTTCTCCTGTGGTGAATAACCTATACGAGTTTTTGTCAGTTACATGGTTTTAAAGGCCCTTTGTTATAGTAAAATGATTCAAGCATCTAGGGGTATAATTACAGTAATTGATATGGCATAACACTCTTAAATTTTGGCAGTTGCATTTGTGTTTCTGGGGAGGTATGATAACATTCTATGCCAGAAGAACAAACATGGTGGCCTCATATAGGTCTTTGCAGACTGTCGGCCCATAACAGTTTCAAATTTCAAAATGAACATTCGAGTTGGCCAGATGATGTCAATGACTTGTGTTTTAGTGATTTGTTTGTGTCAGTTATGTTTGGAAGCTCAATCCACATTTGTCATATACCCATTATTGCCCATCAGCATCGGTGTCAATAAAATTAATATACTATAAACTTTTCAAAGTTATGAACCCAATTTGGAGATTAGAAGACAAACATGAAACTGCCAATGCCTTGCAAAGCAAGTTCAGAAGTCAAAAAGGATTTCAAATGAACCGCTAATCTGAGTCACGTAAAGAATTTTCATTTTAGTTTTTCATGGCCTTTCTGCAGCTGAAAAGGATGCCAGAGGATATCACTCTGTTGCATCAGCTGCATCGCTACTATTAAAGTTTGGCAGCAGCTAAAAATTATGTTCCTCATACTTTTTTAAAGTGACATATCTTTTGATTTAGTTATTCAGATCAATTTACAATTTTGTACATTATGCATTTTAAAAAAAGTTAATAAGCTTGTCGGAAGAATAAAAAAGTCAGCCTGAAGTTTGAAGTAAATCATTGCGTGGGCTGCATATGAATCACATCTGAGTGATGTTGGAGTAGATTTCAAACATCTTTTAAAAGCATAATGCCTTTTGGTAAGATAATCAGATTATCAATAGTGTTTCATCCTCTCTGATTTATGAAATCAACCTAACTGTGTGGTTGTATACATGCTTAAGAAATTTGTCACTTAGGGACCGTTCAGCATTTATGACTTGGTTGAGTTCTGTCAGGGGTGAAAAAGTGGTACCCCTCTGGGCAAAACTCCCAACCCCCAGTCGTAAATTCTGAACAGTCCCTTAGCCTTCTTCTTATATGTCAACCAACAAACACTGGAATTTGTCTCCCACATTGCATTACTTGTGATGTTTAAATATGTCTCTTTTATTAAGCTGTATCATTCCAAAACAACTTGCCTTCCTCATTATATCATCACCTGTTCAAAGAACTGTCCAGACAATGTCATTTAATATTAATGACTGGGGAAACAGCTCAGCAACTCTCAACTGCCTACTTGCCATGGGGCTCATGACTTAGGAATGTTACAAGTGATTTGTTGCGGAATGTGGGAGTTTCCACAGTGATGTGTTTTTGCGACATCATTGTTGTGAAGCCGTATCTTTGAATAGACAATATTTTGCATACACTGGAAGTACGCCAATTGCCAATGAATTTTATCCTTTTTTGCCAAACGAACATCAATGGTTACATGAGGCACTGCAGCTATTTCAAACAGGAAAATTGGTCAGAACTTTCTGAATATCAATATAAAAGTATAGATGGCTATTACTTTTAATGGATGAAACCTTCAACCGCATTTGTATACTTTACCAAATCTTCTTTGTTTCTAAATTAAACCATTCATTCAACTAGAAATGCTCCATTCTCATGACAACAATTTTTGAACTCCGCGCAGCGAAAGTCCATTTCCAGGGAAACTTGATGCAGAATATGAACAGACATGAACAAAACACTGGCAGAAAGTATTGCATAATGTATTGGTGAGCTTCCGCGGTGACTGTTCTTCCTTCTGCTGTCTGTGTGGCAGCGACAGGCATCAGTGACGCAACAAACTTGAGCACCAACTTCTGCCTTGAACCTGGGTTTTTACATTACCGCACATTATTCACATGTGGGGCTGATGTTTAAATGCTTGGGGCAGATGTTTAAATACATGGGGCAGATGTTTAAATTTGCAGGGCACATGTTCGCAGACGTAGGGCATATCTGAAAACACTTCAGGGAAAGACAGGGTTGAGCAAGGGCACATAGAAATATGGATGATGAACTAAAATTTTTCTACCCCATCCATTCAAAAAGAGACTTCCACGTGGCGGCTGCTAGGCGAAGATTCGACATGTTGAATCTTTTTTGACATCTATATTATGCTGCCCCTGTTTTATCAATCATAATCTACTGTTGCTGGCAGCCAAGCACAGGTATTTCAATGCACTTAGTCTGCATTTTTATCATGAATGAGAAAGCCAACAATGAACCATCACTAAAAGATAAAAACAAGGGAAATTGTGAAAACATATTTTAATCTCATTCATGTATCATCAAGAAGCAGCTAGCTATTAATATTAAATTGTACTCAAAAACCAAAATAATTTCAGAAAGGTGATTCACCTTGTCCTTCTGCTGTATTAATAATTATTGGTTCCATGAGCACTTGAATTATTTTCAGATCATGACACTTGTATAACAATTACCTGTAATATTTATACATTTCATTCGTAGCTTTTAAAAATTCAAACACGGTCTTAGTCCATCATTGAAGCTGAGTTAATACAATACATGTGCAAGAGCTTCCAAGAAAGCAACCAAGTTTCGGATTTTCACAACAACCTATATGTTGGAAAATCTCACTATCACAATGCAGAGGTGTTTGTCCCAGGCTTGTTCCTGTTGATTTATGTGTAATGCATGCCAGGGGAGAGTGTCGTAGATTTATGGTGCTCCTGATGAAGGCAGTATTTGCATGTTGTCCGGATTAGCCCCATATGCTCTATAATTGTCCCAGGCAATAACTTGTACATGAAGAAGAAAAATCATAGGGATAAAGAATCGTTTGGAGATCTTATATTGTCAGGCATACACAGTTCATGTTTGTATGCTTCATAGCTACTTGTTTTTTAAGAACTTTGCTTTGCAGTTTATCTCTGACCTCATTGGGTATCTGTGAACGTGATTGGTCTCATTTCTAATCTTCAACCTGTGACACTCAGTTAAGTCTTTGACATCAAGGTTAATGACAAAGGAATTTAAAACTGGCCGGCAGTGTTATTTTTTGTGTACAACCAGAACAAAAAACTTCTGTCTCAGCCGAGTGTTACATATTACCACTAGTTAATACAAGAAGAGTCTCAAATTATAGTGTTTATATATTCTTCATACATAGTGTGGCAGGTCAATATTACTGTATTATTTGTGATCAACACCAGATGGCATTTATTTCCAAGATACCACTGGCCACCAGTGGCATGGCAGTCTGGGAGGTGCAGAATTCAATATCCTGTGCCTGTGTGAAAATGGAGGCTTCTCAACTTGTTCTGTCATGATTTGATGATTGTAAGTAATTCCTTAAACTATGTTTTATCTGAGGTTAAATTAGCATGTAAACTCAAAGAAGGTTCCTCACTTCAAAGGATGGATAGATTGTTAATGATCATAATTAATTACTGACATTTTTCACTTGCCTGCAATATTTCCCCCATTGAAAGAGTGGCTCTTGCTACAGGCCATGCTCACAATCCATTTTTATCTTGTACATCAGATGTCATAATTGTATATTGGGGTATGGAATTTATTATTTACATGTTATAGTTACAATATCACTGCTGATTTTTGATGGATGATTAATATTTTTGATGAATTGAACATTGAATGTATGTCACGCTATATGGGTCACATAGGCTGAGGTCGTTGACCTTTAGTATTTGATAATCCATTGGTGTCCTGTCTTTGTGACTCCGAATATATACATGTTGGTAAATTAGGTGACTTGTAACATATGGCTGAGACCTGGACTCACTGAATTATTTTGCAACAAACAGCCTATCCCTGTAATCCCAGTAGTCGATGCTGATGTGACCATTTGAATGTGATTATAATCATTTATGAATACTTTCTGATTTATTTTAGGCTGTTGCCATCCAGTTTTTATTGGGAATAAAAGAAGAAATATTACCTCAACTGGTTTGTCTTAACCTCCCACGTGCTACAACTGGTGTCAGGAGTGATTGAGGTTACCGAAAAAAACTGGATGGCAAGAAGATAGGAAACGGGAGTCAACGGACAGCAAGCTCTCTGTACTAGTATCTGGGATCACGGCAAAAATGACGGAACAGCTGATAAAAGACCTGCAAAAGCAGATTGACGATTTGAAGTCCAAAAGCTCTTCATTTATGCCGAAAGTAGAAGTTAATATTCCACCAACAAAGAAGTTATCAAAGTTTAATGGCTTGAACCTAGAAGTCAAAGACTGGATTGAGGACGCCAAGAGTACCATAAAGGACCTGAAGACCGATGAAGAGCAAGTAGCATTCCTGAGACGTCACTTGGAGGGTGAAGCAAGAAAGGAAATAAGTCTTCAACCAAGCGATGTAGTAAAAAAAGCAGAAAATGTCTTCACTTTACTCACAGATGCCTTTGGGGAAAAGCGGAGTGCGGCAAGATTAAAAAAGATCTTGTATTCCAGGACTCAAGGTGAAAAAGAAAATGTGAGGGACTTCACTCGGGACCTGATGGACTTAGCTAGTAAACTTCCTCACGAAAGCAACCAGTCACGTAATCGCATATTAAATGAGGTTATCAGAGACAACCTGAGATCAGAATCTGTGAGAGATGAACTTAGCAAGTTAATAGATAAAGACATTGACACTCCCTTCTCCGACATGCGTTCACTGGCTATCAACCTTGGGGACAGAGACTCTGATGTTAAAACAAATCGAGCCAGTGTCAACTCTTTGAAGACTGAAGACTCTGACCATGAAGAAGAGGATGACTACTCTACTAGTCAGACAAGGCGGAACTCTGATCCAATTAAAAAGTTGTCTTCAGTGATGGAAAAGATGATGGAAGGCCAGCAACAGCTGATTGCTATGCTTCAACAGACGCACGTCAGCGACAACAGTAACCAGTATAATACATGTGCAGCGGTCACACCCAGCTCTTCGGTGACGAGTGGGACTCCTTTAAGTAATGCGGATGGACCGTCGCCAACCCAGTTAGGGCTTCCAAATTTTCTTCCTCAGACATGGTTCCCGGGGCAGATGTGCAGTGTTGGAACATACAATGGTCAGCCGGGACAGCAGACACCATTGGTTGGGCAATCAACCACTTACCCAAATTTCTCCCATGCAGGACCCAGATGCTATCGATGCGGGAATTTTGGACACATCCAGACATCATCCCTCTGCCCACTTTATCAGGGACCACAACGAGGAGGCTATCGCAGACGCCGAGGAAGGAGTTACTACAGTAATGAGGAAAGGAACTCTACTAATCGGAGTACTATGCCGTCGGGAAACGCCACTACTCCGACACTGTGAGCCATGTGAAGGAGCGCAGGCACAATGGCTCAGGAACTCTCGAAAGAAGATCACCAGTGGAAGACGCTCGCCAGGTAGGCAACCCTACTTTGCCGATTTATAAAAAAGACTCTATGGACTCTCTGTATTCTGTGAACTGTGATAATATTGTCATGTCTGTCAATGAGGATAAGGTACAATCAGATGATGTAGCAAGACAGGATAAGTGTGAGTTACTTAGTCAGTTAGTTGGTAGCTCTTCTGTGTTGACATGTAAATTTGGTGGTGTACCTGTTAATCTTTTAGTGGACAGTGGAAGTATGGTTACGACAGTTTCTGAGAAGTTCTTTCAACAACACTTGAAGGGTCTCGTGGATGATCCTGTGGATGGCTCACGGTTCCTTAAACTTAGGGCGGCCAATGGCCTTGAGTGTCCATATTCTGGTTATATTATCCTGGAAGTGGAAATCATGGGCCAAACGATCACAAAAGGCATCCTTGTCCAGAAAGATGACCCCAAATCTTATGATGGGCTGCTGGGGACTAATATTCTTGATGAAGTGGACGGGTTTAAAAAATGGAAGGAATCCTTTCGGGACACTACCTTGAAACCTCCAAATGAAGTAGACGGGGCCCCTATGAAGCTTGCAGGGACTAATAGAATTAGAGTCCCCTCCGAATCAATGGTTGATGTACCTGTCACCGGACCCTTCAGCGATGAGCCGATCTTAGTGGAAGCCCTCGACCACCCGATAGGTGGGAGTGTTGCTGCAATCACTACACTGACACAATCTAGAAATGGAAATTACACTGTGAGGCTGGTTAATGTAAGCAAGGCTGATGTGTGGCTCAACCCAAAATCTATGGTAGGAAGAGCACAACAGGTGGATTACGCCATGGATAGAATGGTAGCAGTTATGGAGACTGGAGGGGAATTGGTCATCGGGGAGGTGTCTCAAATTTCTGCTGGGATACAGAACAGATCTGGTGACCAGGACCGAAAAACAGTTGACCTCGGGGAGGATTTGTTCAAGAAACTTAGCTGTTCATCATCCCTTACGGCACAAGAAAGGGCGAAACTGGTTACGCTCCTTGGAGATTATAGTGATGTGTTCGCAGAAGATGAGGATGATCTTGGTTGCACCCCTTCAGCGCTTCACCGGATACATTTGGAGGATAACAAACCAGTGCGTGTCCCTTATCGGCGCATCCCACCTGCATATGTACAAGAAGTGAAGGACCACTTACAGAAGCTTCTTCAGCAAGGGGTTATTAGAGAGAGCCAGTCACCCTACTCCAGCGCCATTGTTCTGGTCCGGAAAAAATCTGGAGCTCTGCGACTGTGCGTTGACTATCGCCTGCTTAATAGGAAAAGTCTGAAGGATGCATTCCCATTGCCTCGAATAGATGAATATTTAGACAGCCTGTCTGGGGCGAAACTCTTTTCGACCCTGGATTTGAAGGCTGCCTATGCGCAGGTGCCAATTGCCGAAGAAGATCGCCACAAAACTGCATTTTCGACCCCGATGGGACTGTTTGAGTACAACAGAATGCCGTTCGGCCTGTGTAACAGTCCGGCGACCTTTCAGCGGCTTATGATGAACATCTTTAGATCAGAGCTGATGGAACAGATACTAATTTTCCTGGATGATGTTTTGGTGTTCAGTAGCAATTTTGACCAACATCTGGGTCGTCTGAGAACTGTTCTTGCTAAGCTGAGACTACACAATCTTAAAGTCGAACCTTCCAAATGCCATCTATTCAAGCAAGAGGTTGCTTACTTGGGACATCGAATTTCAGCGGAAGGAATATCTACGGATCCTGAAAAGATTAGGGC
Organism: Platynereis dumerilii; assembly: GCA_026936325.1. NCBI lineage: Eukaryota > Metazoa > Annelida > Polychaeta > Phyllodocida > Nereididae > Platynereis > Platynereis dumerilii. The sequence continues at coordinate 31,563,215 of JAPTHN010000001.1, read as the reverse complement.
CATTACTGAATGGCCTACACCGAAGAATGCTTCAGAACTTCTCACATTTCTCTGCTCTGCCGGGTACTATCGCAGGTTCATAGCCAACTTCAGTCAGAGGACATTGGCGTTGTACCGTCTGGTGAATGAAGATCCCAACAGGGGGAAAAAGAAGAAGCCTGGTAGGAAATGGAACTCCAAGGACCCGGTGCATTGGGAGTGGACAGACGAATGCAACAAGAGCTTTGAAGATTTAAAACAAGCCTTGACCTCAGCACCAATCCTGGGATTCGCTGATTTCAACCAGGAATTCATAGTTGAGACAGATGGGAGCCAAAAAGGCCTGGGCGCAGTATTGTCCCAACGTCAGAATGGGACATTGAAGGTGATTGCGTATGCTAGCAGAGGTCTCAAGGGGGCTGAGAAGAACCATGTTCGTTACAGCAGCATGAAGCTTGAACTGCTGGCACTCAAATGGGCTGTGGTAGAGAAGTTCAGAGACTATCTCCTGGGAGGAAAATTCATAGTGTACACAGACAACAATCCTTTAAAATTCATCATGACCACTGCCAAACTGAAGGCCGTAGAACAAAAGTGGGCGAGTTGAGTCGATTTAATTTTGAAATTCGCTACCGTCCTGGGAAGGCGAATGGCAATGCCGATTCATTAAGCAGAAGACCGTCAGTAGATCCAGATGGAGTACCAGATGAGATGGGTGTGGATGTCAGCTACAACAAGATGACCCAGCTATAGGCCGAGTCTGTCACTATGTGAAACAACATGAGAAACCCTGCCTTCGCGATGTTAGAAAGGAATCCCGTGAAGTCAGGACGATCTTAAGACAATGGAATAAACTGACCTTCCAAGACGGAATTCTCTACCGTGATGTACTGGATCCAAAGTCCCATGAGGAAGTGAGACAACTGCTGTTGCCGAAGTGTCTTAGGAAATCGGTATTGGAATGTCTCCATGATCAAACTGGCCATCAGGGGATGGAACGAACAGAAAGTCTACTGAGACAGAGATGTTACTGGCCCAACTTGCAGGATGATGTCAGGAACTGGATCAGCAAGTGCAAGCGATGTACCCTGGCAAAACCTCCCGGTCGCAAAGTAAGGACTCCGCTGGGAAGCATCTCTGCAAGCAGACCCCTAGAAGTGCTAGCAATAGACTTTACACTACTGGAACCGGCCAGGAATGGATTGGAAAATGTGCTTGTTATGACCGATGTGTTCACCAAGTATGCAGTTGCAGTACCCACTCGAAATCAAACGGCTGCCACAACAGCCAAAGTCTTGATCAAAGAGTGGTTCTTAAAACATGGGGTGCCTGAGAGGATCCACTCAGATCAAGGAAGGAATTTCGAGTCAAAGTTGGTGAAGGACCTTTGCAAACTCTACGGCATCAAGCAATCGCGAACCACTCCATACCACCCTTCCGGAAACCCTGTCTGTAAATGGTTTAACAAGACTTTGCATAATCTACTCTGCACCCTTGAACCAGAACAGAAACAGAAGTGGCCAGATCATCTCCAGACAGTCGTCGCGTACTACAATGCAACCCCGCACTCTTCAACCAACTACTCCCCGTATTACCTGATGTACGGTAGGCACAGTAGGCTTCCGGTTGACTACCTACTTGGAACACTCGACGATGAATCGGTTGATTGGGTGGCCGATCATGCCAAACGACTGAGTGATGCATTTCAGAAGGTGAAGGAAAATACAGAGGACGATAGAGAAAGAAGGAAGGAGTACTTTGACCGGAGATCTCACGAATGGCCCTTGGAGATTGGCAACATAGTCTTCATTGTTGACCGTCGTAGAATTGGCAGGAACAAACTTGGGGATCACTTCGGTGAGGAGGCTTACTTTGTGGTTGACAAACGGGATCAAGTTTACACGATTCGAAGAGCAGATGGAGAAGGAAAGATCCGAAGAGTGAACAGGGCAGATCTGAAACTCATCCCCGACGGGTTGAACATTTACCAAAGGACATCACCTCCACCTAGGAGAAGAATCAGAGTGGCGACTGAGAGAAAGGAACAGGGCTGCTGCCATGACTCGAGCACAGAAGAGGACAGTGACGAGGAGTACAATTTGGAATTGTCAGCAAGACCCCTTCGGAGGATAACACGGTTGGGAGCTGGAAGGCACAGAAACCCGTATAATGAACCTCGTTCAGTGCTGTCTAATTAGGGTGAAACGGCCAGGAGTTGAATAATGTATATGAGAATCAAGTGTGTTTATGTCGATTTTAATGTTGGTTTTAATTTTATTATACTCGTACAAAAACAAAAATATTTTGGGAAAAGGTATGTTTTAAGATGTTTAAATGTTGATTTAAAATGCTTAAAAAAACGGGGGGATATGTGGCAGGTCAATATTACTGTATTATTCGTGATCAACACCAGATGGCATTTATTTCCAAGTTACCACTGGCCACCAGTGGCATGGCAGTCTGGGAGGAGCAGAATTCAACATCCTGTGCCTGTGTGAAAATGGAGGCTTCTCAATTTGTCCTGTCATGATTTGATGATTGTAAGTAATTCCTTAAACTATGTTCTACCTGTGGTTAAATTACCTTGTAAACTCAAAGAAGTTTCCTTACTTCAAAGGATGGCTAGATTGTTAATTTTTCACTTGCCTGCAATATTTTCCCCCATTGAAAGAGTGGCTCTTGCTACAGGCCATGCTCACAATCCATTTTAATCTTGTACATCACATGTCATAATTGTATATTGGGGTATGGAATTTATTATTTACATGTTGTAGTTACAATATCACTGCTGATTTTTGATGGATGATTAATATTTTTGATGAATTGAACATTGAATGTATGTCACGCTATATGGGTCACATAGGCTGAGGTCATTGACCTTTAGTACTTGATAATCCATTGGTGTCGTGTCTTTGTGACTCCGAATATATACATGTTGGTAAATTAGGTGACTTCTTGGGAAATATTGTAACTAATGGCTGAGACCGGGACTTACTGAATTATTCTGCAACAACCAGCCAATGTCTGTAATCCCAGTAGTCGCTGTTGCGACCATTTGACTGTGATTATGATTATTTATGAATACTTTCCTATTTATTTCAGGCTGTTGCCATCCAGTTTTTATTGGGGAATAAAAGAAGAAACATCACCTCAACTGGTTTGTCTTAACCTCCCACGTGCTACAATAGTGACACATTTCTAGAATCTTTGTCCATTTTCACCATAGGTTACTGATATTTTTGACTATGCAACACATCCCTAGCTACAATTCAAAATGATAAATATACACTACCCTCCAAAAGTTTGAATACCCCTGGAAAAGTGAGGTTTCTTTAAAAATACTTCAATGACATTTTGAATGGAATTTTTGTTTTATATTTACATCAAACAATATCAGAAGTCACAATGAAGTCATAAGTCGTCTTTATTTTGTCATTTAAGGTCATTTTGGTTGAAATTTATGGCCTTTCTGGATAGCCCTAATTATGGTATTTTATAAAAAATTGTCACAGCCCTGTTACCTTCTACGTTTATGTAATTAAATCATATCTAAGTGTTTCTAGTATTTTAACATGATCGTAACAGTAGTTTTAACTCCCAAAAACACAGTTTGAAAATGTCATCATGAAGACATAGAATGTATCTTCTCAAGTGAAAATTATTTTTATTTGAGCTGTTTCAGCATTGTTTTGACCCAAAACTAGCCAAAATCAGTATTTTTGTCCGATTTTCAATGGCCATTTTCATGTCTGAAACTACTGGTAAATTATCACAAACCAGTGGAAATATATGAAAAATGGTTAAATGTCATTATATGGAACTGTGCTTTTATAGCTTTTCATAGAAAATGATAAAATGGGATATTGAGAAAATTACATAAATTTATACCAAAATGATCTAAAACCATGAAATATGGACACCTTATGGCCTGAATGTGAATTTCCATAGTGTTTGATGTAAGTATAAAACAAAAATTGTGTTGAAGATGAGATATTTTTGAAAGAAATCTGACCTTTTCAAGTGTATTCAAACTTTTGGAGGGTAGTGTACCAGATCTACATATCTTCTAAGTTTAAATCCAGTTTCAGTCCAACTGAATTCAGAGTGCTATATAGATGAATTCATTTTGTCTGAAAATTTTGCTGTTTTAAAAATATCTCGAAAGATCATGACTTTTCTCTGGTCAAACTGCAATGGTATTCTTCATTCTCCATGTTTTGTCTTGATTGGTTTTTTTTTGGACTTTGCTGTTTAGTTCGCGTTACTGCTAACAACCTGCCAATGATACATAAGTGGGATTACTCCAAAGTTTGTTAAAGATCTGATGTCTTACGTTGTATATTTCTGTCATTCCCATCCTGAATATATTATACATGTGTCGATGTGTACCTTACATGGTTCTAAGCTGCACCAAAACTTCTGAATTTAGATGTACTGAATTAAAAGTGGGGTTCTATTTATTGGCATGGCACATTGACCACCCCATTTTAGATGACAATAACCAAATTACATGAACTAAATGGCTCGTTTAATCAACAGTGCTAGGTCACAAAAATGGCCTGCTGCCGGTACGCACAAGAGAATATATGAAAGTGGGTACACTGCAGAATCCTCAGGAAATATTCTATATAACTTTATTAATTCTCCAAATCACAAGCTCTGTCAACCTTACAGAATTGTTTGAGAAAATTAGTATAAATAAACCTGACAGGTTTTCAGAAAGTCGTGTCACTGATTTCTTTTTTTTTTGTCTCGAATAATTTGAAGCTGGGAAATGGACCGCCATATGGTTGACTCTGGCAAAAGCAAATAAACTCAACAGTGACGTGATCTGGCATAGAATACTTTTCTGTCAGGTTTTAAGCAATGTCTCAAACAAGTATTCAACAATACAAGGAAATATAATTTAAAGCAAAGTGAGTGGATTTAAATCATGCAAGATACATGGCCATTTTATGCGAAATAACCTGTAACTATTCTGCAAGGAGTTTTGTTTTTAAAGTCAAATCTGTTTTTCTAAAAGATTTTGCTTTTATTTACAGTTCTTGTAATTGATATTCATTTTTAACCCTTTTACAGACGTCTCTACTGTGACCATTCCAACCACTTACAGACCAGAAGTGGATGAGACACAAGCTATTTTAAGACGTCTGTAGGGTATATATTTTGCCTGTTTCTAGACGTCTATAGGCTTTATATTTAACTAGTTTCCAGACGTCTGTATGCTGTATTTTTAGCCCTTTTGGAGACGTCTGTAGGCTTCATTTTTTAACCCTTTTACAGACGTCTCTACTGTGACCATTCCAACCACTTACAGACCAGAAGTGGATGAGACACAAGCACTTTTAAGACGTCTGCAGGCTATATATTTTGCCTGTTTCTAGACGTCTGTAGGCTTTACATTTAGCTTGTTTCCAGACGTCTGTACGCTGTATTTTTAGCCCTTTTGGAGACATCTGTAGGCTTCAATTTCTGCCTTTCACAGACGTCTCTGCTATGATAATTTCCACCTCTTCCAGACGAGAAATTTAGAAATACAGGCAACCAACTTGATTTGCATTGCACATGACAGACGTCTGCTCTGTAACATTTTAAGCTAGAGACTTTGGATTAATTTACTGAAACACATAGTCAATTTATAGAACGATTTATTCATAATAAAAATACAACAATTGGCAACATCAAAATATATTATCCACAATCCAATAGTAAAACAAACGATATCACACACGAATTATAGAGATATGCGAAGACACATGAGTCAATGAAAATTGACCTTAAGACAGCTCAATTTTTAAGCAATTCAAGATTATGGACAATTAAAATATTAAGATACAAAATTACAGAGTATCTTACAGCATATCGTGAAAATTCTCAGCTCAGTCATTATTTAGATTTCATTCTCAAATTTCATTCCGCAAGGACTATTTTTATGTGTAACACTACATTTTCTGGGGTCATGTGCGCTACTTGTTTACTCAAGTTGCGGAGCTCCGAGTTTGCTTGTTCATTTGCCTGTGTGTTAATTCCTCGCACATGAGGATCACTGTTATATGCACTGGTGCTGTATCCAGCAGTACAGGCAGTGTGGTCCTGATAATGGAGCCGATCGATAAAAAATAGAGTCTCCTTGAACCTGGCAGGCTCTCTGTTCAGGCAGAATTGGTGTAAATTACAACTATTGTCGTATATGATACGCAGCTGGGGGAGATACTGTTCAAATCTTGCTAGAAAGATACTAAACGGAGTTCTGGGACTTTCAGAGGATGTATGCAGGGGGGGGGGGGTCCAATTTAGGTACACTTCACTAACAGCAATAACAAGCCTTAGAGGATCATTGCATTCAGTTGATGTATTCAATCATGGCTTTTAAGAGTGTTCTGAGTTCATAAATAGATGAGTGGTGCTAGAAAACAAGAATTTGAGACTGATTTATTAACCTTGACTTTGTTTGTTGTTGACATTTTAGTTTGTGGAATGAGGTGAGCTGCTGTTAATCTTCCATAAAATGAAATTCCCATTGTGTGTTTCGAGGACAAATGGATCTGCCTAGACTTATCATTGTATCAATAAAGTATGAATTATACAAGTACAGCAGTCTTCATGATATTACAGTTATCGAACAACAAATGGCACAATACAAGCACCACTGTTGATTTTCACACTTTTTTCTAATTTGCTTGATTTAAATTGTCAACAGTGAGAAGTTTCTCAGTATAATTTCAATTTTTTCAATGATTTTTATTTCACCTTTATACATTTCGCGAACCAGTTATTTCCAGAGGAAAATATTTTGTCATCAGCTTGGATATTTATAACAAGTCCAATGAACAGTTAATTATTCTGTTTTGACAATTTTACTCATCTTGGTTTTTGTGTTTGCCTTTCTTTAATTCTTGTAGATTGTCAACCATTATCAGGTTGTGGTCTGCACCTGTTTTGAGATGTTGCATAACAGATCAGAAATGTCCTGCTGAGATCAGAAAGTTTCCAAGCAAACATAATCTTCTCTCGTAATCAGTTAATTAGTGGTTTTTAGCACTTGTTCACGTTGACCAAAATGCAATATTGAAATATTAATCATCTGGTTATTTATATTTCGCAGCCTATTTCAAACTGCGTAGTGCAAAGTCTTGCGTTTGACTAGACATTCTTTTGGCTTTCGAAGTTCTAAAGTTCCATTTGAATCTTCCTAATTTCAGAGTTTTTGTGTGGTAATGTTATTCATTATGCAATCCAATTAAAATTATTTACTTTCGAGAGATTTCCCAACCACATGACTGCAGGTAATTTAACTGCATCTTGTTGAGGTCCCCTTGCGCAAGGTGTCAATGCATGGTGTTTCAAGCATCATATCAAGAAGTTCTCCGGGTCGTAAATCTTGAAACTTTTGTTTTGCTACCAAGTATACAATGGGGCAGGAAACATCACTTAAAAAGTTGTAGATTGACATTCTTGTGGTTTTTATTATCCCTACAAAGTCTTTGATGTAAATGCATGTTTCAACTGAATTGTTGTGAAACCAAAATAACTTCTTGTGTGCTTTGCCAAGATAAGATATATATATGCAAAGCCATGTTCCCAAAATAGACAGACTAAATTTCTCACAAAAAATAGACAGATGCTAATGATTGCAAAATGTGCAATATCTCCCTATTAGTCAACAAAAATCTATGACAAGCTATGATAATTTCACCAAACATTGAAGCCCAAACATATTTTACCTGCTGACAAGCTGTATATCCATTTTTTATTAACCCGTCACATAATTATATAATACATTTACACTTTTAATATTGGTATAGAACAATATTAATATATACCTGTCCCCAGATACGATTTAAGTTTTTACTTCCAACGGAAGGTCAAAATAACCAAAAAATTTGTAAAATATGTCATAACTCTGGAACCGTCGGTACTAGAGACATGCAAATTGGCTCAAAATGACGGGAGACCCCATATTTTTATTCATCTTACATTGACATAATGGGTCAAAAATCAATATTTGTGGAGATATTTGCAAAAAACTGTTTTTCGCATTGAATTTTGCTATCGAGCTCAACTGCATTGCCAGATTTTGCCTTGAAACCGATTATGATATATTTCTGGGTTGTTTATGCCTTTAAATAGTTGATATCTGCCTCTAGTTATGACTTGTCATACCCACCGGCCTCTCAAGAAGCCGGTAGAATTGTTTTTCACCCAAATCTCTGATAGCAGGGGGTAAGCTTAATAGAAGGCCCCGTTTAACCTCATAATTCCCGTAACTCCCATAATTCCTGTAATTCCTGATAATTCCCAAATAACTCCCAACAATTCCCAGTAATTCCCACAACTCCCCTCAAGTGCTGCAAATTCTAGGAATTTTCCACAAATCCTTTCAAATGCTCTGAATTCTTACAAGTCCCACTAACTCCCGGAACTCCTCGGAAGTGCAACCAATCTCTACAATTCTCAACAAATCCTGCTTACTGTCACAAGTCCCTGCATATGCTACTAATTCCTACAATTCCTACACAAGTCCCAAGTGATCTCTATAACTCCCAGCTATGATGCCTTATTTCCACAATTCCCACTAATTCCCATCAATTCCCATCAATTCACACCAATTCCCATTAATTCCCACTAATTCCACTAATTCCCGTTAATTCCCACTTAACTCTTTTCCGAAATATCAATATAGCACAATATGACAATGAATGAGGTCATTATACACTTTGCCCTAGTGTGTATTTTACAAATATAAACCACTTCCCTGAATTCAGGTACAGTTAAGTGTCAAAATCTTAACCATCAATTAAGACTGTTATAACTTGTAGAAGTTCTTTATGGGATATAAATGCCTATATATGGTAGTCCATATTGAACACTAAATATGGTTTCGAGTGATGAAAGTGGCATCTTGTGAGCCAATTTTTTTGGATATTGAAATTAGTGAAGCATTTCTACACTTCTAAGAATTTAAATATGCCAACTCTCCGTTTTCACAATTATGCCAATTCTCAATAGTTTATTTTAAAGATAAGCCCCCATTGATCATTCCAACTAATGACTAGTATTTCAACTTAGCATCAAAGCAAAAGAAAGTAATCATGAAAAACGCAGAGAGACACATTAATTTTGTTTATTAAACGTTAGAATTGCCGGTCAAAATGTAACGGACTACAAGAATTATAGCATTTACTGTTTCTGGAAGACTTGTATACAACAAACAAAAAGCAATCATGCTGACAATTTACTGCAGTTTATTTAGTGATTTACACATTTAATAGCATAATCATGATTTTTTCAATTTCTTTGGTATGATCTTAGTGTGATCTCGACCTGGACAGGCAAAATTTCTTCAGCAATGCCTCAATCTGCTGTCACCTTGTTCCTGCAATGCAATACAATTCAATTAGTTTCACAGATAGATATCATACTGTGTCTTGCAAACTGGCGACACCGAAGTGTTGTTTGAAACACACTCACCAGCAATAAGAATACAGGACATGATTTTTATCATAATTTCCATAATTATTCAAGTTTGACCAATTCCTGTTAACTTTTTACGTTGTTCAACATAATTGGGCTTTTCCACATAAACCTACATCTCACATAAAAAGTGGAGCATCAATTCAAAGAAGAGTTTTATAGCAGAAAAAAACAACTTTCTGGCTTTAGTTCTAAAACCTGCAGAACACTTTCCAGATGTTTTTGAAATTATTTCTTTTACTGCCATTCGAATAGAGATCTTTTAATTAATGGTGGAGGCAGAGAATCTCAGAAGTGCCAATAATTTTTTTATTACAATATCAAACAACACTAGTTTTGGTGTTTACTTCGTAAAAACTATGATAATAAAAATGTTTTGTTATGCAGAAAGTTTAATACCTGCACGGTTTCATGTCTTTTGAATCACATTCTGAAGCTAGTAAAAGACTGGATGTATGAAGACGATCCTCCTTTTCCTGTGCAAGACCTGAAATTATTTTGAAAAAATTGTTAAGCAATAAATGCCAAGCATTGATCCTTTTGCACCCGTAACAACAATTTAAGTGGCAAAACAATTTTCAAACGCATCTATATAGAAACATTTGGTATCAATTCTACGCTCATCTGTGATTTTCTATATCTTTTGAAAGTGTAAAATTGATACCCCTGTGAGTTGTGGGCAGCGATACATGTAGGCCTAGATGATTTTTTAGACTTTTGATCAGGACAGATTTTCACTTTTTTCTCAGGAACGGTGACACATGCTTTCGTGTACAATTAAAGATTTATTGTGATAAATCACTGAACATCGTATTACAAGTTTTACTAGTCGTAATTTGACAACAGATGAAACAAAGGTATTGCCCTCCAAAGAAACTCCTTTCTCCCTGAATTCCACAGTATGTGCAGAGGTATTGTAATCACTTCAAATGACTACAAGGTTAAGTTTAGTTGTGCCCTTTGATGTTCTGATTTTCCCAGGCATGACCCAGCCGTTATTGCTGGTATATGGATTAAATTGTGTACACATATGGGCTATATGGTCTAGTTGTGCCTTTTGATGGCCTGATGGATGAATATTGTGTACTCGTGAAATATTTTTAAAAAATATGAAAAATGATTATTTGTCTCCGGGCCCTGACTCAGGCACTCTTGCATGTATTGCTTTTAGTATAAACATACCCGCTATCTGATTATATTTTTTGATGATCAATGATTCATACAATTTTGGAGTTGGACCTCTGAAATTTTGCATTTCTAAGATGTCTAAATCATACCTAATACAATTAGCAAGTAACTTTTATAGCCATACATAGTTCAGTGCAAATTTTTGTGTTGGAACTTTTTGTCAGAGCCTATGGGATGTCGGTGGAGGTCAGTTACTGTTGTATCCAGTGTTCCATTCCGAGATAACTGATTCAATTAGTAAATAGAGTATGTCTAAGATTCCCAGTAGTCCAGTGGCAGACTTTGATTTTTCCCCTAACCTTGTTTTATCCATCGAGTGACTGTTTTTTTTTTTGCTTTTTCTGGTAGATAGGCACTCACTGATCAAAAATCAACTGGGTGCAGAGGTTGCACCCTTGGGGAAATTTTTTTATTGACCAAATTCAAAATGGCTGCCCTCGATCAGGTAAAAAACCTATTATTGGTGATATCTCAGCTTCTAATTGACAGAGAGACTTGATTTTGGTGTCAAAATATACATTTTCAGGGTCAAGGAAAACATTCAGATAGGTTTCAAAGCAACATGTGATTCAAAAAATATCTTATTAAATAAATGTTGATGAGATTTGGAATTAAATTTAATATATAAAGTTGTACTTATTATTGCAGAAATTGGTTTCACGGAACGTGTGAAAGTACAATCATTAACTATTCCATGCAAGGTAAAATGGAATATATACTTAAATGTATAGCCCACAGGAAGTGTTAACATTTGACATTAACTGAAAAGAAAAATGAATAACACTATTTCAATATTCTCCTGAAACTGGATGAAATGACTAAATGCTCTGTATGACATCATGCATCCAACGACATCAGATTAGATCCTCAGAGAATATTGAAATAGTGTTATTCTTTTCAATTAATGTCAAATGTTAACACTTCCTGTGGGCTATACATTTAAGTATATATTCCATTTTACCTTGTATGGAATAGTTGATGATTGTATTCTCATATTTTGAAAACCTAGCTTCTGCAATGACGAGTACAACTTTATATAATAAATTTAATTTAATTCCTAATATCATCAACATTTATTTAATAAAATGTTTTGCTTCAGATATTAATTGAAACCTATCTGACTGTTTTCCTTGCCCCTGAAAATGTATATTTTGACACCAAAATCAAGTCTCTCTGTCAATTAGAAGCTGAGATATCACCAATAGGTTTTTTACCTGATCGAGGGCAGCAATTTTTAATTTGGGAATAAAAAAATCTCCCCAAGGGTGCAACCTCTGCACCCAGCTGATTTGTGATTAGTAGATGCCTATCTACCAGAAAAAGCAAAAAACAATCATTGGATGGATAAAACAAGGTTCTCTGGCCTGCCACCAGACTACAGTCGTCTTCCCACCTTATTATCATACGATAGTCCTCAAAATGAATGAGTAACTTTGCTTTCTCAAAAAGGAGGTTGAACTACATGGCTGATCACACACATTTCCATACATCAAATTGGCTCTGATTGGTCTTGAAATTATCTATTCTCAACGAATGCCATAAGATCTTTTTTAGAAGGTGGTTCTGGTACAACAATATATATTGTACAGCAGAGAGCTCCAATGTGAAATATGACCGCTTTGGATGTGTTATAGGTATTTTTAAATTTGTAAATATTTGATTTTAGTGTACGTGGTAAATCAGTCTAATTTTAAAGTTTCTGGTGGATTTGATATGGCATGATCCTCCAGCCAACTTTAAAATTTTGTCTCTTGACTCCCTGACTCCTGGATTTCAGGAAGAGAGGCCTTAATGTTTTCAGTCCAAACCCCTGATGAGTTTTAATGGTAGAAATGCAAATGAGGTGTCAAATGAAAGCAAAGAAGCAGTGCTAGAAAATGGTGCAGGCGCTTCTTTGAATTTTTGATTTTCATTCCTGTTCAAAGGGGTTTTAGTTGAAACTTAACCATGTGTAGTTGTGTACAAAAAGTACACAGACCAAAATTCAAAAAAGCATCTCCAGTATCACACAGTGCTACTTCTCTGCTTTCATTTAACACCTTATTTGCATTTCTACTGTTAAAATTCATCCCAGCCTCTATTTCAGTGTTTTTATCACATTTCAGGCTAAAAATAGCATTTCTTCCTATTTAAAATATACAGGGACCCCCCCCCATTTTTTTTTCCGTGACATAGTTACTTAGACTACTGGCGCAGAAAATTTCGAATAAAAACTGCACAAATGCCTTTAATTGAGCATCATTTGAGGGCATTTCAGTGCTGTCCAAAAAAAAAAGTGGAAAAGCGTATTAACCAACCAGAGGAAGATTGAGATGGTGATACAATGTATTTGTTGGAGTTGTTATTTTAGCCAGGAAGGATGATGTGTCAAACACAACAGAGGGAATAAGATGCTAACGTCAGCAGGAGTGTTTTGGGTGGTACTTCCATCTTGAGGAGTTGCAGAAAGACAACATGACATTGTAGTCACTTTAACTGGATTTTTAAGGTGCCCTGCAACTAAAATAATTGCTATAAAATTTAGCATGGTGGCTTTTGTGGCGGGACTAAATTAATGTAAAACCCATCTTGAAGTCATGGAAAGGATTGCCACAATTATTATGAACTGGTGGCCATCCCCAGTCCCATGACATGGCGGGGCTACAATGTGCTTATAATGAAAAACCCATCCTAAAGTCATGGAAAAGATTGCAAAAATTGCCATCCACATTGTGCAATTAATGCAAAAACCCACCCTGAAGTCATAGAAGGATTGCCATAATTACCATGAATTGGTGGCCATTCCCAGTCCCATCAAATGGTAGGGTTAAATTGTACAATTAATGAAAACCCATCCTAAAGTCATGGAAAGGATTGCCACAATTACCAAGAACTAGTTGCCAACTCCAGTCCCACCACATGGCGCGACAAAAATGTGCAATTAATACAAAACCCATGTTGAAGTCATGAAAAGGATTGCCACAATTACCATAAACTGGTTGCTAACTGCAGTCCCACCACATGGCGCGACTAAAATGTGCCATTAATACAAAAACCCATGTTGAAGTCATGAAAAGGATTGCCACAATTACCATGAACTGGTTGCCAACTGCAGTAACACCACATGGCGCGACTAAAATATGCAAAAACCCGTGTTGAAGTCATGAAAAGGATTGCCACAATTACCATGAACTTGTTGCCACCTGCAGTCCCACCACATGGCGTGACTAAAATATGCAATTAATGCAAAAACCTGTGTTGAAGTCAAGGAAAGGATTGCCACAATTACCATGAATTACCATTAACTGGTTGCCACCTGCAGTCCCACCACATGGCGTGACTAAAATATGCAATTAATGCAAAAACCTGTGTTGAAGTCATGAAAAGGATTGCCACAATTACCATGAACTGGTTGCCAACTGCAGTAACACCACATGGCGCGACTAAAATATGCAAAAACCCGTGTTGAAGTCATGAAAAGGATTGCCACAATTACCATGAACTTGTTGCCACCTGCAGTCCCACCACATGGCGTGACTAAAATATGCAATTAATGCAAAAACCTGTGTTGAAGTCAAGGAAAGGATTGCCACAATTACCATGAATTACCATTAACTGGTTGCCACCTGCAGTCCCACCACATGGCGCGACTAAAATATGCAATTAATGCAAAAACCGCGTGTTGAAGTCATTAAAAAAGGATTGCCACAATTACCATGAACTGGTTGCCAACTGCAGTCCCACCACATGGTGCGAATAAAATATGCAATTAATGCAAAAACCCGTGTTGAAGTCATGAAAAGGAATGCAACAATTACCATGAATTACCATGAACTGGTTGCCAACTGCAGTCCCACCACATGGCGCGACTAAAATGTGCAATTAATACAAAAACCCATGTTGAAGTCATGAAAAGGATTGCCGCAATTACCATGAACTGGTTGCCAACTGCAGTCCCACCACATGGCGTGACTAAAATATGCCATTAATACAAAAACCCATGTTGAAGTCATGAAAAGGATTGCCAGAATTACCATGAACTGGTTGCCAACTGTAGTCCCACCACATGGCGTGACTAAAATATGCAATTAATGCAAAAACCTGTGTTGAAGTCATGAAAAGGATTGCCACAATTAACATGAACTGGTTGCCACCTGCAGTCCCACCACATGGCGCGACTAAAATATGCAATTAATGCAAAAACCTGTGTTGAAGTCATGAAAAGGATTGCCACAATTACCATGAACTGGTTGCCAACTGCAGTCCCACCACATGGCGTGACTAAAATATGCAATTAATGCAAAAACCTGTGTTGAAGTCATGAAAAGGATTGCCACAATTAACATGAACTGGTTGCCACCTGCAGTCCCACCACATGGCGTGACTAAAATATGCAATTAATGCAAAAACCTGTGTTGAAGTCATGAAAAGGAATGCCACAATTACCATGAACTGGTTGCCAACTGCAGTCCCACCACATGGCGTGACTAAAATATGCAATTAATGCAAAAACCTGTGTTGAAGTCATGAAAAGGATTGCCACAATTAACATGAACTGGTTGCCAAACGCAGTCCCACCACATGGCGCGACTAAAATATGCAATTAATGCAAAAACCTGTGTTGAAGTCATGAAAAGGATTGCCACAATTAACATGAACTGGTTGCCAAACGCAGTCCCAACACATGGCACGACTAAAATATGCAATTAATGCAAAAACCCGTGTTGAAGTCATGAAAACGATTGCCACAATTACCATGAACTGGTTGCCAACTGCAGTCCCACCACATGGCGTGACTAAAATATGCGATTTATGCAAAAACCCCTGTTGAAGGTATGAAAAGGATAGCTACAATTACCAAGAACTGGTTGCCAACTCAAATCCCATCACATGGCAAAACTAAAATATGCAATTAATGCAAAAACCTGTGTTGAAGTCATGAAAAGGATTGCCACAATTACCATGAACTGGTTGCCACCTGCAGTCCCACCACATGGCGCGACTAAAATATGCAACTAGAAGGCACACAATTGTGCAATGGGCGGTAGTTATGGCATGGAGTGCTTTGCTGAGCACAGGTGATGGTGGTATATATTTCAGTGTAAGTCAACTTAAACGTAATTATATTCATAAATGCAAATGATATGACGGTGACACAAAATGTACTAGAAATGAGTGCACGAGACACCTGTCCGCCGTCCTCGGCGGACCCCGACTCCTGTCCGCCACCCCCGGCGGACCCCGACTCCTGTCCGACGGACCCCGACTCTTGTCCGCCGCCCCTGACTCCTATCCGCCGCACCCGACTCCTGTCCGCCGCCCCCCAACTCCTATCCGCCGGCCCCACTCCTATCAGCCGCCCCTGACTCCTGTCCGCCGCCCCCTCTCCTATCCACCTCCGACTCCTATCCACCCCCGACTCCTATCCACCCCCGACTCCTATCCACCTCGACTCCTATCCACGGCCACCGCCATAGATTCTGTTGCTTGTGAGTCATCATGTAGCGCCGACATAAATTTTTAACAAATATGGCCACCAAGGTCACAGAAATGGTTCAAGGTCATCCATGTTACAACTCATTCAAGGTGTTACTGTGATACAAAATCCCTGTGAGTTTGGTGGTCCCATGGAGAATAATAGCAGAGTTGTCGTGTATATAAGCTTTTTTACAAATATGGCTGCCAAGGTCACAGATATAGGTCAAGGTCACTGATGTCAAAAATAATTCAAGGTCTTACAATGATACATAATCCCTGTTAGTTTGGTGATCCTAGTGTAAATACAAGAGGAGTTATCGTGCACACAAGATATTCACAAATATGGCTGCCAAGGTCACAGAAGTAGGTCAAGGTCACTCATGTCAGAACTCATTCAAGGTCTTGCTGTCATACACAATCCCTGCTAGTTTCATGATTCCAGGATTAATAGAAATTGAGTTATCTTGTAAACAAGCTTTTCACAAATATGGCCGCCAAGGTCACAGATGTAGGTCAAGGTCACTCATAACTTATGCCTGGCGAGATGTCAAGGTATTTGATGTATTTGACTCATACTGGAAGTCTGGGGCAGCATGTGCAAAGTGAAATCATCGTCAATAGGGAGGACAACTGAGACTACCAAACCTCACACTACAGCAATATGGGCGGGATGGCCTTTGGCCACCGCCCATAATTAATGCAAAAACCTGTGTTGAAGTCATGAAAAGGATTGCCACACTTAACATGAACTGGTTGCCAAACGCAGTCCCAACACATGGCGCGACTAAAATATGCAATTAATGCAAAAACCCGTGTTGAAGTCATGAAAAGGATTGCCACAATTACCATGAACTGGTTGCCACCTGCAGTCCCACCACATGGCACGACTAAAATATGCAATTAATGCAAAAACCTGTGTTGAAGTCATGAAATGATTGCCACAATTAACATGAACTGGTTGCCAAACGCAGTCCCACCACATGGCGCGACTAAAATATGCAATTAATGCAAAAACCTGTGTTGAAGTCATGAAAAGGATTGCCACACTTAACATGAACTGGTTGCCAAACGCAGTCCCAACACATGGCGCGACTAAAATATGCAATTAATGCAAAAACCCGTGTTGAAGTCATGAAAACGATTGCCACAATTACCATGAACTGGTTGCCAACTGCAGTCCCACCACATGGCGTGACTAAAATATGCGATTTATGCAAAAACCCCTGTTGAAGTCATGAAAAGGATAGCTACAATTACCAAGAACTGGTTGCCAACACAAATCCCATCACATGGCGAAACTAAAATATGCAATTAATGCAAAAACCGTGTTGAAGTCATGAAAAGGAATGCAACAATTACCATGAATTACCATGAACTGGTTGCCAACTGCAGTCCCACCACATGGCGCGACTAAAATGTGCAATTAATACATAACCCCGTGTTGAAGTCATGAAAAGGATTGTCACAATTAATGTTGAAGTCATGAAAAGGATTGCCACAATAACATGACCTGGTTGCCACCTGCAGTCCTACCACATGGCGTGACTAAAATATGCAATTAATACAAAAACCCGTGTTGAAGTCATGAAAAGGATTGCCACAATTAACATGAACTGGTTGCCACCTGCAGTCCCACCACATGGCGTGACTAAAATATGCAATTAATACAAAAACCCGTGTTGAAGTTATGAAAAGGATTGCCACAATTACCATGAACTGGTTGCCACCTGCAGTCCCACCACATGGCGTGACTAAAATATGCAATTAATGCAAAAACCCGTGTTGAAGTCGTGAAAAAGGTTTCGACAATTACCATGAACTGGTTGCCACCTGCAGTCCCACCACATGGCGTGACTAAAATATGCAATTAATACAAAAACCCGTGTTGAAGTCGTGAAAAGGATTGCCACAATTACCATGAACTGGTTGCCACCTGCAGTCCCACCACATGGCGTGACTAAAATATGCAATTAATGCAAAAACCCGTGTTGAAGTCGTGAAAAAGGTTTCGACAATTACCATGAACTGGTTGCCACTTGCAGTCCCACCACATGGCGTGACTAAAATATGCAATTAATGCAAAAACCCGTGTTGAAGTCATGAAAAAGGTTTCGACAATTACCATGAACTGGTTGCCACCTGCAGTCCCACCACATGGCGTGACTAAAATATGCAATTAATGCAAAAACCTGTGTTGAAGTCATGAAAAGGAATGCAACAATTACCATGAATTACCATGAACTGGTTGCCAACTGCAGTCCCACCACATGGCGCGACTAAAATGTGCAATTAATACAAAACCCCGTGTTGAAGTCATGAAAAGGAATGCAACAATTATCATGAATTACCATGAACTGGTTGCCAACTGCAGTCCCACCACATGGCACGACTAAAATATGCCATTAATACAAAAACCCATGTTGAAGTCATGAAAAGGATTGCCACAATTACCATGAACTGGTTGCCACCTGCAGTCCCACCACATGGCGTGACTAAAATATGCAATTAATGCAAAAACCCGTGTTGAAGTCATGAAAAGGATGCCACATTTACCATGAACTGGTTGCCAACTGCAGTCCCACCACATGGCGTGACTAAAATATGCAATTAATACAAAAACCCATGTTGAAGTCATGAAAAGGATAGCTACAATTACCAAGAACTGGTTGCCAACTCAAATCCCATCACATGGCAGGAAAAAAATGTGCAATTAATGCAAAAACCCATGAAAATATTGCTAATTGCCAATAACTGCTTGCCATCCCCAGTCCCATCACATGGCGGGACTAAAATATGCAATTAATGCAAAAGCCAATCATGAAGTTATGGAAAGCATTGCAAATAACCATGAGCTGGTTGCTAGCCTTGGTCCCATCACATGGTGATGCTTGAGTTTGAGTTTGAGTTTATTAAAAAAATTTAATCTGAGACATTAAATAGTTCATGACGAATATATACAGAATGATACCACTAAAGGTATATTTTATCTGTATTTAAAAATAAAATGTTACACTATTGCATATATATAGTCGCAAAAAAAAGGAACTGAAGTAGTACCATGTAAATTAAATCACCAAGTGGGACGCCTCTGTTCCAGCGACCACCAAGAGAAACTACAATACCCATTTGCAATATGCATTGACGATGATAAAAATACAGAGTCAAGCAAGTTTCCTGAAAAAAGTTTATAAGATTGAAACTGATATAAAATTACAACAATAGCATGAATTGTAAAATTAAACGGTCATGAATGTATTGAAATTATTTCAAAAGACATGCAGATTGTTTCAGCTGTTGGCAGTGTCAAAGCTAAATGCTGAAGGTTTGCTGCTGCACATCCTGTTTTTTATCATTGTCATCAATGGCCCAGCATGCAGTAAGAGTGTTACAAAAGGTTTTTAAAAGGCTAACAAAAATAGTAAACCATAATTAAATTATATAACCTTTTGATTTTGATATAACCTTTTGATATATAGAAACACTCATTGAATTATTATTTTTTTGGTCAAAATAATCATTTGCTTTGTTAGTAGCCTATCATGTGCCTGTCCTTCAGTATATTTGCTACATTGAAATAAACAAGAAAAAGTACCTTAACATTTCTGGTGAATGCAACCTGGCCACAGCATTAGAATCCTGTTGCAATGCAGTCAGAACAACTGATTGCAAAATAACATTTAAGGTGATATTTAAGTGGTCTGTATATTTAAGTTGTGGATCAATCCTTTAATTGTCAAGAAATCTATTCTGTTAACTAAAACAAACAAACAGACAAACTGTGACGCACCGATTGGGTGTTGTTTTTGTCAGAGACAACCATCATTGCACACAGATCTGAAAAAGTGTATGTTAGGGGCCGACCAGATGATCTTTGGGGGGGGGGGCTATGGACATTTGGTGAAAAAAGAAGATTTGGTGAAAAAAACACTGAAAAAAAAAATTTGTTCAACACATGGAAAAAAAAATTGTTTCCAACTGTAGCTAGGGTACAGTAATGTTAAAATTCAGATTAAAAAGTTTGTCGCGAGTGAACATCCGAAAAAATTATTTGTCGATGTGCCGCACAAAAAAAGTTTGTCCCACAGTTCAAGTCCATAGCCCCCCCCCCCCCCAACTATCATCTGGTCGGCCCCTTATCATTTCACACTGGTGGCTTAAATCGGAACTTCTAATTCCCACAAGTCCTGAATATCCAATTATTTCCCTGACAGTTTCCAAAAGTCCACACATATCCAATTATCCCCAATTAGCCAGATAAATCCCACAAAATCCCTGATTATAGTTTCAATATCCAACAATTCCCTATTGTCCCTATAAAAATTATAAAAACTCATAATATTTCATTACTCCTTGAACTCCACAATGGGACCTCCATTTGGGAATTATGAGGTTAAATGGGGCCTAATAGAACAATAATCATTTACGACAGCATCAAGGCAATGAATTGTTGAGGAAGTGTTATTTTTTTCAAGATTGATCTACATAATGAAAAACTCTTAAAGCCCACTTTGACTATTTCTATTTTAGATTTAGACATTTGATCATCTTGGTTATCATCTTCAGATCCCCACACTTGAAGTTGGGTGCCAATTGCTGTCGAACTGTCCATTGACCTTAGACCTAATTCATCATATCAGTTGCAGCATCATTGATCAAATTTAATGCTGTCATGGTTCATCTAGTATAAGCCATAGAGTATCACCAATCAATGTCTATTCATAGGTACTTTCCGTTGACAATGACAACAAAATCTTCAAAGCCTCAGACATTTTTCCTTCCTTTACTTGTGACATTTTAAAACTACTAGTATGGATTTCGACTTCCAATGTGGCGCAAGTTCAGATCTCCTCTATTACCAATTGGTAAATGACTAGAATTGGAATGTGTCTAAGCATACAAAGGTCTAAAGACTTATACAGCTGTATAAAATGGTTTATTAAATGAAGCTACAATATATTTTGGTGGAGACTGTGATAGGGCCAAGGGCTTTACGATATGTAAACCCTGACCTGGCTCAACAGAACCGACAAGGACCAGGAAAATGTGTACTCTCAGCACAGAATAAAACATCCACCTAGCATGATCAGGAATCAAACCTAGGTCACAGAGGTTAGCAGCCCAGTAGGTTACTATTGAGCTAGTCTCCAGGCCTTTGCTGAAAGTTGGAAAAATCAATCCTGGAAGACAATTCAATGAGGATGTAATGTTCTTGAAAATTATATGTCAGTAGTAGTGGTGACTTACAATATTCAAGACAAGAAAGTTAGCAGATCATGATGGAGAAAGAAAGAGGCAAAAAGAGGAAAAGTAGAGAAGGAACAAGGTGACCCCTGCAACGGCCATAATCAGTGATATGGATTATGGAACTACTGCATGCAATACTGGTCACCTGTATGAGTTATTAGGTTTCTCAGCATAACCAAACACAGCTGTGTATGAAAACTTATTACAGCAGCATGAACAAAGTCTTGCAGAATTGGGCAATGGGCAATTGGGCATGCATGAATTCTATCCAAACCAGAATAAAAGAGGACTTTGTCTGTGGCCTGTATGGCTGTTTTGGCTTAATTGAATATTTACACCAATTATTGTGGTGTTCTTACAGACTTAAAAATAATTCAAATGTATGCTGCATAGTTGATTTCTGCAATTCCAATATGTAGCTACTGTGAATCATCTCAATCCGGTCAGAGGCGAATAGTATGATTTTGTTTGTACATGTACTTGGCCATGAAAACTATCAGTCACTATTATACATTTGGTATTAGCAAATTAGCTTGTTTTGAGCCAAATTAATAATGATGAATCCCATGCAATGAAAAAGCTACTATGCCAATCATACTGGTGCATTTTAACAAGTGAGATTCATTAAAATTGGCAAAAATGCAGGACTCTATAGATTTAATCATAGTGACAAAAAGTAATAGAATTTGCTCCAGGTTGTTATAATGTCAGGGTGAGACTTCCACTTCCGGATGAGGAAAGGCATATATTATATACATGTATATCATTTATTTTGTCTCAACAAAAGACCTGAGCACTATATGTCTGTAGCACGTAAGTCAAAATCAATTTTCTGTATACATATGCCTTGCATGGTTGTATTATAATCCACAAAATGTAATTTACAAGCACTTTTATGTTGATAAAAATGCTAATTTTTGTATTTAAAAGCCATTTCTTGCAAATATTACCAAAAAAAAAGGTTTTATATACATAATTTCAATGTTAGGCCATATACTGTTAGCTTCATGTAGTAAGTAACTATGACATGTCTTAACGGGCTCTCAGATAACTTTTTGAATACGTTGATATGCCAGAGGAATTTAAAAATCTGTTTCAAGATGTAATCTGGCAATTTAGATGAGCTCGATAGTGAAATTCAATACGAAAATTAGTTTTTCGTAAATATCTCCACAAATATTGGATTTAGACCTACTATGTCAATGTTAGATGAATATAAATATGGGGTTTCCCGTCATTTTGAGCCAATTTGCATGTCTCGACTAGGACCAACGGTTCCAGAGTTACAACATTTTTGATGAATTTTTCAGTTATTTTGACCTTCCGTCGGAAAATCTCAACTGGGGACAGGTAAATATTGTCACAGAACTTTGAAACTTCACAGTTTAACTTTTCATGTCATGGCACAGGACTGAGCAAAAGGTAGGCTGACTGGAAAGAAAACTTAATTTTGAGAGGGCACCAGCCACACCCTAATGTACATGTTTACTATGTATATAGGACTGCAAATGCAAATGTTTTACAGAATGTCAGTGGTAAAATATGTACCTTTTGCTTGGTTATGTCCAGTGGTGCGAAATACATTCACTCTTGAGTGTGATCAAGCAGACCATGCAAGCTGACCAAAAGTTGTGGATTACCAACAGTTGTGAGCTGACCAAAAGGTGTAAAGGCAGTGACAGACACAAAAACATACAGTGCTGCTAGGCAGTGCTAGTCCCAATTTGCAGAGCTCCTGCATGTCACCACATGGGAAGGCATTCTTGAGCACAAAGCCTTCATCATTTTCCGGTAGGCCCATATTGCATCATTTTTCACTGGATTATATGTAAGAATCAGCTTTGCTGCATCCTCCCTTCTTCTTTATCTGATGTTTTCTTCATCCATAGTATGCCAGAAGTCCATTATGTTCCTTGCAGTCCATGAGCAAGGCAGCTAAATTTGACTGTTCAGGCTCACTCAGAGGGAGGAATTCTCATAGTGATTTTATGTTAGCCCTATTTCTCTAGTTTCAGATAGACAGACAGATGATGTAAAGAATTAGTTGAAACAATATACTTTCCACAGAATTCAGGAAATGATATGGCTAGATTTATAAAGGATTTCTGTGATACAAAATAGCTTCCACAAGTCACGGAACTTCACCTCTAGTAGAGGTCACGCTCGCCGTTATACTTGCTCAGCTCTGAAAGGTTTGGTCCTTCGGGATGCATTTTCACAAAATATCATTAACGGTGAGAGAGGATATTCTGGAATCTGTATCCCTGTGTGGTAGGGAGGGCTATACGACCAATGAATTATACTCCAACAATATGCGAGGTCTATTTGCTCCAAAAAATCGCTCAAGTAAGCCTGATAAGGTAATTGACAAGATGTGACTATATCCATGCCATTGCTTTTACTGAGCAT